>CM019710.1:10096601-11412434 GCA_009760885.1 Achatina immaculata
GACAGAAGAAGGGATGAGTGAATGGTTCCAGATTGAAACAGGTGTGAAACAAGGATGTATACTGTCTCTTTTGCTTTTTGGAATTATAATAGACTTCATAATGACAAAATGCTGCACAGGTAACACAGGTATTGACTGGGTACATGGGACCCAACTAGAAGATCTTGATTTTGCTGATGACATAACTCTTATCAGTAACAATGTGAATTCCATGCAAGAAAAATCAGATAGCCTGCCTTCACTGGCTAGCAAAACAGGACTTGAAATTAACAAGAACAAAACAAAAATAATGAAAATTCCCATTAATCAAAATGGAAAAATACATGCAGAAAGGACAGATATTGAAGAAGTCAATCAATTTGCATACCTTGGCAGTTACATGGACCAGGATGGTGACACCAGAAAGGAAGTTAGAATTCAAGTTGCAAAAACAGCATCGATCTTCAAGAATCTTGAGAACATATGGCATTCAAAAGTTATAAGCACAAAATCCAAGTTAAGACTATTCAATTGAAATGTAATATCCACTCTCATTTATGCATGTGAAAGCTGGAAAACAACTAAAGAAATAGACAAGAAATTAGACTCTTTTGAAAACAAATGCCTAAGGAAAATACTCTGCATCAAGTGGAACGAATTCAAGAACAATGCAGAGATAAGACAGATGACTGAACAACAACCAGTCCCATGGGTGATCAGGAAAAGGAGATGACATGTGTTGGTCACGTGATGAGAAGAAACAATCAGAGAATCCCAAAACAAGCTATCAAGTGGAACACAACAGGCCAAAGAAAAAGAGGCAGACCGTGTGAAACTCTGAAGAGGACATTGTTAAGAGAGGCCAAATTAAAAGGCATAAAATCCCTTGATGAGGTTGAAAGACTCGCTGAAGACAGGAAAAACTGGCTAACTACCCTGCAAGCCCTATGTGACATGTGACGGCACGGGAAGGATATAAGATATAATTAATGATATACAATGTTTCATGGCAACTGTCAAGTCCGCTGACTGCTGCAATCCATAAGAATTTCCAATAACTGGTATCAAGTACAAATGATTTTATAACAGGACTAAAACTTCAACTTAACCCTTCACTCACAAAACACAATCACTATCTTATATAAAAGCAACACTGACAAACATTCTTTGCGCCCAGATACTGAGCTTTTACCTTATGAAAGGCTTCAACATTGTGACCACAGTTTTCAGCCATAGAGTAGGGTGAACCAGAAACAAGCCTTTCAAGTTCTTTTTTAGTCTGGAAACACAGAAGGACAATTTGTTTTACTCAAAGGCAAAATGATGCAAGAATCAATACAATGTTCTGTAATTAGACATTATCATATAACACCAAAGTCATATAATGACAAACTAAGCAAAACTAGACTTTTGCCAAGATACAAGATTTTGTAGTGAGACCTTAGTAAATAAGTAAAGCTACACTTATTATGCCAAGATACAAGACCTTTCAAGGAAAAATTAGCAGCCTTATTATGCCAAGAAGGCACATCGGGGATATAGTATTCTCCTTGACATGTCAGCATCATGATTAACTGTTTCTGTAATAAGATATGTTGCTTGAAGACTTCTTGCACATAAACAATGACTCTTGCGATCGTGAAATACAATGAGCGATAATATAAGCAGTGTTGACTACCAAAGAAGGTGAAAATCAGAAGGACAGGTGAAACAATACTTGGTACAATTCTGCTGTCTTCTTGGCACCTATGTTTCCCTTATTTTCTCCCTGGTTTAATGTATGGTTTAGAATATCATGTACTGTCTCCATCTGAAGGCAATATTTTAACATGCAAACAATACTAGCAGCAAGATAAGTAGAAATATCCACTATTTTGTACGTCTCTTATGTTTGATTCTTCCATGATCTGATTGGGTGAACATCTTGTGTTTCCTGCACTGGTTCGGCCACCTGCAGTGGAAAAAGTCTTGTCCATGATGCATGAACCCCTTCTTGATTATTAGTTATGTCACAAAGAAAGAAATTTAACAGAGTTTCAGGCGATGCCTAAAAGCATGCACGGGGCTAACTTCAGATTTCTGAGTCCAGACTTTCTGTCATAATTGATTCCCAATCTGACTCTCACAAGCCACCAAGAAAGTAGCACCACTTACTATCAAATGACATGAAGCAAACCTTTGAAAAGGAAAAATGAAACACTGCCTTCTGACTGATAACACCTATTAGCAAAACATTATCTTCTGTATACAGACAGGAAATACATCTTCAGTCAAACATTACCTTCCATCTTCTTAGCTTTACATTCCACCTATCCACCTATAGAATGACAATACCTAATCTGCCAAACATTACACCCCAGCAGCTGAACATTACTTTCTGTCCACAGACTGACAACACTTCTTCAGCCAAACATTCCTTTCTGATTTCATAACATGACCTTTTGTTTATAGACTGACAATGCTTTTTCAGCCAAACATTACCTTCTGTCTATAGACTGATAACACCTTTTCAGCCAGCCAAGATTTGGCATCTGCCTACGAGGTGTAGAGCCATGGAAGTAAATGATCACATAATCATCTGCCACTATCTCCTCAAGAGTGTGAATGACATAGCTGAGGAGCATTGAAATCCAAACAATGACTAACAAATTGTAACAGCACTTAAAGTATAAAGCAAACAATGAGTCACCACACAAAAAAACTACTAAGCTACAAATTAAATAATATTTCCCTTAATTATAATGGAGATCTGAGCTGCATAAAGATAAAAAGATCTGCGCTGCATAAAGATAAAAGTGTGATAACGGAAATCTGAGCTGCAAAAGCAGATCTACTTTTGTCTCTCTCCAAAAAAGATATACTTAGAACAGTCAGTATCTTTCTCTTTGTCAAATTTCTGACACTTTTTTAGAAGTGAGTGTCACACACTATTCTCTGATCCTACCCTCAGTCAAGGCCCGCCAGGAAGGGACTGATATGCAACCCACTCACTAAAGTAGGGGAGAGCATGCTGGGAATCCTATTTTTTACTTCTACTTCTAGAGGTAATTAAAGTCACTGTTGTCCTTTACCAATCTGACTTGATGCCCATTTTGAGCATCTTCACTAACACTTCATCTGCATAAATACATTTCTCTGCATTCCTCTAATTTAGTGGTTTTCAGTTATGTCCATGTTCATTATGTTTGCTGCTTGTTCTACTCTTTTGCTATTTTTCAAGTTGACATGCTCAACAGCTTATGTTTAGTTCATCATTTTTATTATGCCTTAGTTGTACTTTGGATTGATACATTGCACTATTTATTATACTTAATATGTACTTGTAGATGAAAACAGCTTATGTTTACTTCATCATTTTTATTATGCCTTAGCTGTACTTTGGACTGATATACTGCACTATTTATAATACTTAATATGTACTTGTACATCTCTCACCAAGAGAACGAGGCCTTTATTTAACTCATTTTCTAAATCAAACAGATTAACCCACCAAACAGTGAAGGAAGGCAGATGTTCAGTTTTTAAAAAAAATATCCCATGTCATTAGCATCTTCATTAAATAAGTTCAGTGTATCAAGATACACAGTATGAATATGGGCTACTGTTGTACATTATAAATATGTATGACAGAAAAGTAGTTTAACAAATGAAAACAGTTTACAGTCTTGATTGGAAGACCAGCAACTGACTGCTGGCAACCAAAATGGTGTCAGTCAGGAAAACCAGCTAAACTAACAGCCTCAATGAACTACCAGTAACCATAGTAACTATAACTAACCAGCCAAACTCCCCACCAACATTCCGGCCAGTCCTCTTGCAAGTTTTACTTTAAACCATCACAAGCCCTTGTTACATATAAAATATACTTACTGAAACAAGTGATTCATGATATAGGCATAATCTGCCTGGCGACGACTAGGGAGGTTGCAACCATAGAACACAATAATAGCACTGAGGCCCTCATCATAGTATCCTATAATGTAAGAGAAATGAGAAAAATAAAACAACATGGAATGGCATACATTAAGGGTTCACTAACTTTTTAATATAAGCCTTACATATTTTACAAACTTTTTATGGATTTCTTGACTGAAGACTATTTCATGCATGTGTTGCATGAAGGACTACGGAGACTGTTTTGAGCAGAAATAGTGTCATAATCATAAAATAGAAGGAAAAAAAATGAGTTAAAATTCTAACATATGAAAAGCTAATATTATATTTTTATAGTTGTGTCTACTGCTTCAGCGAGATATATATGCTAGCTTGTCAAGAGGTTGAAAATAGTCTTAAGTCAATGCTTGTTATTATTTTTATTTATTGTTATGGAGCTTGAGTTTATGGCAAACTAATGTGGGAATCAAGAGTTTGGGATGCAATCGTTAAAAAAGAGTGAACAATGGTGGCTTTCTTCACCGCTCAGAATGAACTGAATGGTGGCTTTCTTCACTGCTCAGAATGAACTGAATGGTGGCTTTCTTCACTGCTCAGAATGAACTGAATGGTGGCTTTCTTCACTGCTCAAAATGAACTGAATGGTGGCTTTCTTCACTGCTCAAAATGAACTGAAGCTTTCTCAAAAAGTTCCACCTCCATCCTTACAAGCCAGGCTGCATTTAACCGTAATTTGTTATAGAGTACAATATAGCTTTGACTGGTGCTACTTCATGAAACTTAACTCAGTACAAACAAGTCATGTTAGCCTACTACAGCTTGAATAAATGTGAACATTACCTTCAGTATAAAAAAGAAACAAGAAACATTTTGTTTTTATAAAAACAAAATACTCCTGCTAAAAAAAATGAAATAGAACCTTTTGTTTCAGATGCTGGTCAAGTTCGAGTGTTACATCTAATACAGTAAAATGAACACTATCAACTTATGGAACTTTCTGTCTTGCAACAAAGCATGCAACCTTCCCTTTTATAGACAAATTTTAATTTCCTATTTCACTTGAGCTAACAACATGCAAATAAAATTCTTCCTGCTCCACAGCCCTAACAACCCATTCTCAACTCATTTGTTCAGTTTGCAAAATAAGCAAGTGGTCACACGTTTAACAGAACTGGAGAAGATGCTAGATGATGGATAAAAAAGATTTGCCTTTCAGTTCTGCATCTAGAATTTGTATCAGGGGTAGGTCTTTAATTATCATAAGTTATCCACATGGTTGTGGGTCTGACAACCACAGCCACTAGGCTTCAAGTCACCCATACTTGTTCTGTCCAAGTATCCTCTACTGTCACATATTAGGAGGTGAACTTGATCGTACTGTGCAAGATTATAAGAAAGAATAATCCACATTTCAAACAAGAAATTGCATGTTCTGTACATAATCTAGTCAAACTATGAAAGGAATAAAAATATACCTCCATGAGACAAGACATTTTTATAAGGCTCAACAGCCTGCAGATCTATGTCAAAATCAATGCCTGTCACTGACACTCTCTTCCACCTCTGGCCTCCCGGCGAGGAGGACTCTCCTGTCAGAGTGGGCTCTATTCCTGGCCGGGTAGGTATTTTCACAGGTGTATCATCTGCAGAAACACAAAGTTGAGAGAACAACCTGAAACAACATGAATGCAACAAAAAGACCAGATCTTGTATGAAGATATTACCTTTATGTCCAGTCAGTTCGCAGAAACATTACAAAATGTTTTCTGAGAAATATATCTATTATGTCATACCAAATGTTAAAAAGCTAACTGCCAATAAACGAGAATTAAATAATACTATAAAACCGCGATTATTCAAAATAAATCTTTTAAAATCATGAATAAATCTGCAACAATAAATAATTTAAATTTATAAAAGCACACTCATGGAAAAATTATTTTAAAAAACATGACAAATCAGCCTCTGAGAATATAAATTTTTTGTTATTTAAATTGTATCCCTAGTAATAAGCTTTCTAAATCTTCAAATAATGAACTTGGAATAATAATTTATCAAGATAATAAGACAGCCACATCAAGGGGCATATTGAAACACTGAAAACCATACTGGAGAGAAAGGACAATGGGAAAGAAGCAAAAGGCTAACAACAATATAGATGGGCAGACAACATCAAGAGATGGATGTGAAGCAGCTAAGCCAGATGAACCATGAAAGCATGAGATAACAAGCTGGAGATTCACTGCGACCAACCATTTCAGGGCAAAGATGCCACAGAACAAGTTTAATGAAAACCAGAATATAACAACAGACATATTATCAGAATCAGGGGCATACAACACTGGGTAATCTAGCAACACTGGAAGTGAGGACAATCAACAAGTAACATAATCATATAAGTGGAAGGATATGGCTATCTATACTGGATGGCACATATAGTACTTAGAACACAAAAAAATACTGATGATAAGCAGAGGTGAAAGACAAGATAACAGTGTATAATTAATGTCTCTGTATCAGATGTTCCCAATGTTCTACTGATGTAAAACATGATGCTCATGTGCCTAAATTTGAGAAGACTATACCAAACTTGTGCTGACTGCACATTTCATTGTTTTTTACTGTACAATCCATGACTAGTACTTATATACACTTATAAGTTCTCTGCATCAGTGACAACAATGTCATGTTTATATGCTGCACAGATTTTTCAACCTGTAAAACATAGTTTATCTATAAACTTTCATTTAAATTGTTGTCTGTTAATAAAGAATGCTCAATG
The DNA here is from genome assembly GCA_009760885.1 of Achatina immaculata. Taxonomy (NCBI): domain Eukaryota; kingdom Metazoa; phylum Mollusca; class Gastropoda; order Stylommatophora; family Achatinidae; genus Lissachatina; species Lissachatina immaculata. Next base: position 10,103,257 of record CM019710.1, read on the forward strand.
CAGACCTGAACATGCACATAGTCATGCAAACAAAATACCCAAAACAAAAATCTTGATGTATTCACATTCAAAATCCCCATGCTTTGAAATGCTTGTAGCAAATGATGCCAGACATGAACAATGTGTTAGAACACAAGAGGGACTGTCAATCAACTTGGTGTCATCATTTTTTTGCTGCAGACAGAGGGATGTATTAAGTAGGAGACTGGAGCAACCAAGGACTTGACAGGAATAAAAATGATGATCCTAACCATCTGGCAAATAAGAATTGAATATTCTATACCATCTTAAACTATGATGATCTTCAAACCTTATGTTTGGCGAGGTGAAGATGCTGTCTGATTTGACAATCAACAACCCACAGATGACAAGTTAGTATCAGGGTTGGTGAACCACAGGTGACCAAGACCCTGTCACTGATACCCCCACTAACAGGCCTAGCTGGCTAATGGGACATGGATCACCACAGTCCCCACGGCTTTGGAGTCTGCTAGTGAAGTACTGCCTTTGCTTTTTCAGCTCTGTCCAGGGAACGAAAAACTGACAAAATGATATTATACTCAAACTGACACAGTGCTCTGCCTCAACATCTTCAACGCTTCAGCTGCAAAGAACACCAGCCTGCAGTTCCAGGAGACAGAGAAGAAGAAACACCATCTTCTACTTTTATAAATACTACTAATATTACCTTGCTTCAACTAGAAATACATGAGTCTCTTACATGTCACTTACTTTACTTTACTCTACCCTTTCTCTTGTACCATGAGGTGTCCAGGGCAGATGAAGTTGGCATCTTTGGCCTGCGCCTCAGTGGTGTTCATGCCATAATTCATGAGTGTTTCTATAACTCCATCTTTTCCGGGGTCTTCCTTTTGATCTGTGTTGAAGACCCTCACAGTTGGCTGCATGTGTGTCATTTTCATTAAGTGGCCAAAACACTTAATTCTTTGTTTCTCTATATATTGTAAGAATTACTCCTACCAACTGTGTTTTGTCATCATTTCTCATCTTGTTCCCTCCTAGTGATGTCTGCTGCTTTTCTCTGGCATCTCATTTTGCATGTAGATATTTTATTATGCTGTTTCTTGGTTAGTGCCCATGTTTGGCACTGGTAGCATAACACTGGTATAAATATCTTACATCCTTCTCATGTTGCTAAACATCACCAAGGGCCCGCATGGTAGTTCACCAAAATTTCCTGTCTTCAGTGAGTTTTTCAATCTCATCAAGGGATGTTATGCCCACTGAACTGGCCTCTCTTAACAATGTCCTCTTTGGAGTTTCACGTGATCGACCTTTTTTTTTCTTCAGCCTATTGTGTTCCACTTGATAGCTTGTTTCGGATTCTCTGATTGTTTCTTCTCATCACATGACTGACATATGTCCATCTTCATTTTCTGATCACCAATGAGACAAGTTGTTGTTCAGTCATCTGTCTTATCTCTGTGTTGTTCTTGAATTTGGCATAAATATGCTAATAATTAGTTGTCTCTTGGTTTCAAGTGGTATGTTAGGGTGAGAAAGTAGCAGTGATAGCTGGTATGTAAAGACATTTGCTCTTGTGTTCTAACTTCAGTTTCTCTATCAAGCTTCCCATCTTCTGTCAACATCCTGCCAAGATACTTCAATTCTTTAACTTGTTGGATTTTGTTGTCTTCAATATAGATATGAAAGTCAACAGGAGTCCAAACCCACTTAATATCTATATCCAATGCTTACATGTTAAGCAATGTCAAATCTGATAAATAAGCTACACTTCTGAAACAATGTCACTTTCTATCAGAAATTCTGGACCACATTTGCCATGTGATCTCAAAGTGTTGCTACACCCTTCTACATTCTTTACCACAGAAACTCAGAACCTCCAATGTGGTCAAATTATAACACTTAAATTATGAACGATATTTTGACTGCCCAAGTTACAGGAAACTGGTAACAAATTTCCAACTATAAAAGGGGGTTTTGACAGCTGAAGAAAACAAAATTTCATTTCAGGGGATATCTGACAGTCCCTAAATAACAATAACTCTATCAGGAAAAAAAAATAGTTAAAATATGTTCTGAAACGAACAAAATAAGTTAGTGCAAACATTTTCTTACTTGCTTAGAAGTGTAGGCTATCATAAAACTTTGTTAAACTTTCAGTTTTGATAAATCATAGCAATATCATATAACAAATAACTAAACACACCAAACTGTCAATCATGCAGAGCTGGACAACTGACTGTTTAGTATAACACAGAAACTGAGGATGACATCCATTACAAGTGTTTAGTTTCAGTCCTGATGCACAAATAATGCCATCAATAATATTTATTGTTATTAGTTTCTTAATGGTTAATGGAATACAACATCACAATTTTACATTGACATTCAGATCAACAAGAATCACATGGGGGTAAACAAAAATCAACTTCCATTTCTTTGTCCTATTTTTTTTTTTTTTTACCTTCTTGATATAACAGCCTTCTTCCTGCAACATTTCAATGGTAACACATATCACTAGAACAGTTGTCACAGTGCACAGTGATTATGGTTGCTTTCTAGACAAAGTGTTTAGTATGTCTACCTCTCACATTATCTTCATACAACTATGGCAACTGTTTTTCTTCCAAAATGAATGTTATCTAGTAAATGTTCTGAAGATGTTTGTGCTTTATGTTCCAGTAACAACTTTTATGTTATAGCAGCTTGTGTTCTAGCTTGTTCCTATGGATGGGGAATGAGGCAAGAGTGACTTTCTTCTAATTCCCACAGTGGGCTTAGAATCACAGCTGTCTGTAAGCTCTTAAGCACCATACAGCACATGCTGTTTCAACAATCAAATTAATAGAAGCAAAGTATGAACACAGCCCAATGTCTTGATCAGCTATAGCTTTGCTGATTCTGACAACATATCATCTTTTACAATCATCTTTACTTCTATGTTTTTGCAATGAACCTTGTTCCCCCACCCCCACCCCATCCCACACATACACAGATAAACATTTTTTTTTTAAATTGATCTATTTTTATGACTTACAGCAACACCTGTTCAAAAATGGATTTTCTGAAACCTCTATTGGTTACCTGTGGTTCATTTCATTACAATAAAATTGAGACAGAACATATAATGAAATAAGCCACAGGTAACCAATATATGTTTAAGAAGTTCTCTTGCTAACCAAATTTAAAGTTTTATTTACTCATTTCACTTTATTTAAGTTTGTTGAATAAAATTCAGTAATAATTAATAACACACATACACATAAACAAGTCTTTAAAAATTCCAAAATAGATGGATCAAACCTTGTTCAATTTATCCTGTTAATTCCTCATCCATTTGTTAACTTTTGTCTTTTAACACCTTTACTCCTATTTCTGCTTATCTTACATTATGTAACTAACTTGCATTACGTAGCTGATCACTCAGCATAAAAGTAGAGCAAACATGTAATGTCACTCTACAGTCACAGTTTGCTTTAAATATTACTTGCTGGAACAGGTATCCAGTATGTTGGGAGGTTAGAGAGCCAGTCACAATCTCAATTACTAGAAAGTGAACTTTGCATTGATCAGCACTGATCTTGAAAAACTTCAGTTCCATCCCTCCTGAACATAATAAGCAAAGTTCAAAAATGTTCTGAAGATATTTCAACATGAGATCACAGTCAGCATCTCTTATTCAGATGAAAATGTGAAAGTATGTCCCACTGAAAAATCTGGATCTTCCCCCATGTGCATTATCTTCTCACATTGGCCATCAACGCTGAAACCAATTTTAACCAATGGGCAATCATTTTTTCCATGTGGGGAATGAGCAAATGTCCAGTTACTTTCCAAAATTTTTACGTTAAATTTTCTAATTATTGGCTTTCTTGGGCAAGCTTTACTTAAATATCTGTTTATTCATTAATATATTGATAGTCTTGTGTGCAACAACTTTGGTATGCCTCAGCTTGCCAGCAGATATTCTGTGACTTTAAAAACAATTTCCATAACACAACAGTGTCAGGTACCTAGTTTTACAGCTGGGCTGACGGAAGCACAACAGTCCTTGCATAAGAATGCAGTCTGTTATAACTGCCCTCTATTTCTTTATATTATGTATCTGCTTCACTGCAATAGCGCTGTTTAAGAATTTAGTGTGATACAGTAAGATATACAACCACCACACCAATGATGATGAGTCCATTGTTCCCCTCCCGAGTTACAATACAGCAGGAAAGGGGTTAAAGCAGTGTTTGGGGGGGGGAATATTTTGTTCAGATTGTTGACTATTATGCTGTGGGATGTGGGCAGCAGGCAGCGGCATCAAAATCTTGAAGGTGTTATGTGATCCAAAATAAAGGTTTGGAAACACTGGAGTAAAGAGGAAAAATTCCTGCCAGTTTTCTGTACAAATTAATGATCAGTTTTAGTGACCAATATTTAAGAAGAAAAAAATATGACTTACTTTCCCACTCCAAATCTCCTGTCTCACTGTCCTCATCATCATCTTTTCTGTTCTCATCATCTTCAACATCAGCATCATTATCAGGCACATTTACTTGTTCAAAACTTGAGTCTGCAGTGACTTTCTTTCTCCTGGAGTCATCAACCGAGGCTTCTGGAGAAGAACACAGAGAAATATTGTGCAACTGATGACTATATGAATCCACAATGTGCAGTGTTTAACAAAACCTACAGTTAAACAAAACCTACACTTTATAAAGTGACCATAAGCATAGCTTTCATAAACAGAATTACAATTTATAAAACTGACAAGAGAACAGAAAGTATGATCTGAGGCTTTCAAGACAAAGCATCCAGAAGAAAATTAGGGGAAAAAAAAATAGGAGGAGGAGATGAACTGGTTCCTTCAAAAACTTAAACTAACATGTGAAAGAAAAATAATGCTAAATCTATGTAACAAATGTACATAACCTAGACACAGCAGAATGACTGGACTACAACATACCCAAACCTGACTGAGCAGCTACTTCCACAATTTCATCATCTTGCCACTCATCACTGTACACAGCACCCTGCAGAAAGAAGAACATTTTTGGCTCTTATGACACTATATCATTCTCCATGATGATTACAAAAATAAAGACCCTGATATATAGGATTTTACTTTGACTATTTTAGTTCCAGCCACTGCCGTAAGTGTTTTGTTGTCTACTTTGTTAAATCTATCATTTAATTTTTTAAAAAGTAGCAGAGAGGCACAAGTTGAACTGTTCTCTTTAGCCCTAAATTCCCACAAAAGTAGGACAAACAAATTCATCCTATTTCCTGTAACTTTCTAGCAATTTCAGCTTATTCAGATGTGAACTACCTGGCTCAGGCAGCCATATAAAAACCTATCAGTAGCTGATTGCAACCTCTGACCAGAATTCAGACTAATCATGCTGCTACAGGGCAAACCACTGCAATCAGCAATTTTGTTTTACGCGTTTAATTGTTTATATGTCTGAGAACATATTCAATAAAACAAATATAAATCACATACAATACCATTTGATATCAGCTTAAAAAAGGTTCTCAAGTTATGAACACATAACCTCCATTTTGCCACACAAATTCTTTCACCTTTGATTCCCATTGTGAAAGATTTCCACATTAAATTTGTGACACTTCATGACAATTTTTTGTTTCATGTACCTCAATGTCTCAAGGGGCAAGGTCACTGAAGACTTGCTTTTTAAATATCACCATGAGAAGAAATCATATGCCATCATTTTTGGTAATCTTGCAGGTCATGAAATATCACCAATCTAGGGATGATATCATTTGATAACAAGTGCCAGAAAGTAATCTTTCATCGCTGTGATTGGTCACTCCATCGTTCTGGAACCACGTTCCATTATTAATCTCTGGGTGCTCAGGAAACCAAAGTACCAGAAAGTTCTCACCTACCATTACTGTCACACCGCTCCCAATGTCCAGTCTCATGAAAGTAAGGACCAATGATTTCAAAGGAGGACAGAGCTCTTTGTTCAAAAGTTGACTGCTTCACCCCAGCTTAATGCTCTACAAGTGTGAAGAAAATGAGAATGGTCTCAGGGCCCCCCCCCAACCTAGTCAGAATGAACTGGTTTTAAAAATCACCCACTTCATTGCCCTGTAATCTCTGATGGCTCCTGCCTGCCTCTTTTTCTTTTAAAAATTAATCCAATCTAAGTGCCATGCTACTTGGCATAGGCAATCATTTCTCTCCACAATTTCCTGTCTTTAGATGTGATTATGAGATCCGCCGGTGACTTTCTTCCTAGCCACACTTGACAGCCCATCCAGTAACTTCTATCTGTCTTCCTCTGTCTCTTCTTCCCTCAATTTTTCCAGCTGCCACGGTGTGTTCTAATTTTCCTCTTCTCAGGAAATGTCCTATAAATCTCGCTTGTCTGTTCTGATCAGAGTCAGGAGCAAAATAAAACCAGAAATCACTGAAGAACAGTGCAGCTTTGTCGAAGGAAAAGGTACAAGTAATGCCATATATATAATGAGAACACTGATGGAGAGATCAACAGAAATAAAGACGGACCTTTATTTATGCTTCATAGACTACTGTAAAGCATCTGATAAAGTGAGACACACAGAAATTATAAGAATGCTGGAAGACATCACAGACCATAGTACATAATAGGTATAATGCTACAGAGAAGATTAAAATGATTGATGAACAACTAAATATGCTTAAAGACTCTATTCAGCAAACATCTATCGAAATCCTATCTCCAAATAAAAGACACGCTAAACAGGGGTGGATGACAGAAGAAATTTTGCAGCCAATGGATCTTAGAAGAAGTCTTAAAGAAGATAAAGATGAATATGATAAAATAAATAAAGAAATAAGACACAAATACAATAAAGCTAAAGAAGAGTGGCTAAATAAGAAATGTAATGAAATAGAGACACACCATCATGAAAACACAAGAGATATGTATAAACGAATAAAGGAGTTAACAAACAAAAGGGCATACCACAAGACTGATTGCCTGAAGTCAAAGGAGGGGCATACAATAATGGACAGAGATGAAATAATGGCACAATGGTGTGAATACATTAGAGAACTCTATGAGGACAATAGAGGTGAAATAGATATACGAAATAATAATGAAGGGCCTCCCATATTAAAAGCAGAAGTGGAAGAAGCCATCAAACACATGAAGAACAACAAAGCACCAGGACCAGATAAAATCTCCAAGGAAGAATTGGAAGCATTAGGAGAGCTTGGCATAGAAATAATTATCAGACTGCTGAATGACATCTATAACAGAGCACTTAAATGTTACATCGAGCCAGTTCTGTTTTATGGGTGTGAAGCATGGTCTATGAATAAGAGAGTATAGCGAGAAATGGAGGTCATGGAAATATGGTTTATATGAAGGATGTTGAAGGACAGCCAAGAAAACCAATGAAGAAGTCTTAAGAGAGGCTGGAGTTAAACAAAAATTAAAAATTAAACCAATTTCCTAGAATGTTCTAGATTTATTGCACGGCTGATGCATTAGCCTTAGATTTCATGAATTAAGCAAATAAATAGATGTTTTATGTCACATAACCATCACTGCAGTTTTTGCAACACATTTTTACTGTTTAATAAACAAAGCAACACTATTTGTTGTAAACATTCAGAGCCGCTAATTCAGTTTGTTTTGCTCATATTTTCTTGTTGTAAATATAACATCCACATTTACTGAGACTACAGCTGTCTGTTCAAATCTGCTGATTATGAAGTAGCTGATGTGTTCTTTTCTTTTCTTGTCTGTGTCAAATATTTCAAATAAATTTTAGTGCATCAAATCTTATGTTAAAGCTATACTGGACATGTTGTTCTCATCAAATCTTATGTTAAAGCTATACTGGACATGTTGTTCTCATCAAATCTTATGTTAAAGCTATACTGGACATGTTCTCATCAAATCTTATGTTAAAGCTATACTGGACATGTTGTTCTCATCAAATCTTATGTTAAAGCTATACTGGACATGTTGTTCTCATTAAATCTTATGTTAAACCTATACTGGACATGTTGTTCTCATCAAATCTTATGTTAAAGCTATACCAGACATATTGTTCTCATCAAATCTTATGTTAAAGCTATACCAGACATGTTGTTCTCATCAAATCTTATGTTAAAGCTATACCAGACATATTGTTCTCATCAAATCTTATGTTAAAGCTATACCAGACATGTTGTTCTCATCAAATCTTATGTTAAAACTATACCAGACACGTTGTTCTCATCAAATCTTATGTTAAAGCTATACCAGACATGTTGTTCTCATCAAATCTTATGTTAAAGCTATACTGAACATGTTGTTCTCATCAGTAAAATCTGTTCAAATCACACAGCCTAATCATTTACATTTTTTTAAACTCATGTTTCCACACAGCAACCAGAATACAGGGGAAAGTCATACAAATAAAGGCTAAACATAAACAAAACAAAACTGGCCTATAAAATTGTGGATAAAACTAACTTCTGCACTGGGTCTTCAGTAAAAGTGTTCACAAAAGGGTTAATATAACTGCATTCTTGAATATCTTCATACGAATTTTCACCACTGCCTATCTTTACTGACGATCCTAATAATATTCTGAAACATGAGACCTTAGAATATATTTTTAAATTCATGAAATTACATGCCAAACTATTAAAAAATTCATGTTTTCCCATGTTAAGTTTGAATGCCACATTAATATATTACTCAAATTTCAAAACAGTGCACTGCTTGCCTGGTCTCATTTCCACTGTGATAAGCACATTTTTACATTTCTGTTAATCATCTGTTTCAAATGTATTTCAAAAGTCTGATTTCTTTCTTTCACAATATTCTGTTACAAATTCCAAAATTTAATATGAAGCAAATCTGAACTAAAAAAGAAAGAATACTTTCAATAATATCTCACTATCAAATGGTGCCTTCTCACGACAAGAGATAGACTGGACTCCGAAGGGTGAGAGAGAAGACAAAGGCAGGCCCAGAGACATGGAGATGAGGCTTTCAGACTGGATAAGAAATAAAGATTAAAGTTAAAGATTTGTAAAGGTGGATAAAGATTTATACAGGATAAGAAATAAAGACTACAGTTAAAGATTTGTAAAGGTGGATAAAGATTTATACAGGATAAGAAATAAAGACTACAGTTAAAGATTTGTAAAGGTGGATAAAGATTTATACAGGATAAGAAATAAAGACTACAGTTAAAGATTTGTAAAGGTGGATAAAGATATATACAGGATAAGAAATAAAGACTGAAGTTAAAGATTTGTAAAGGTGGATAAAGATTTATACAGGATAAGAAATAAAGACTACAGTTAAAGATTTGTAAAGGTGGATAAAGATTTATACAGGATAAGAAATAAAGACTACAGTTAAAAATTCATAAGGGTGGATAAAGATTTATACAGGATAAGAAATAAAGACTGAAGTTAATGATTTGTAAAGGTGGATAAAGATTTATCTTATCTTATCTTATATCCTTCCCGTGCCGTTAAACATCACACAAGGCTCGCAAAGTAGTTCGCCAATTTTTCCTGTCTTCGGCGAGTCTTTCAACCTCTTCAAGGGATTTTATGTCTGTTAACTTGGTCTCTCTTAACAATGTCCTCTTCAGAGTTTCATGCAGTCTGCCTCTTTTTCTTTGGCCTGTTGTGTTCCATTTTATAGTTTGTTTTGGGATTCTCTGACTGTCTCTTCTCATCACATGACCAACATATGTCAATCTCATTTTCCTGATCACCCATGAGATTGGTTGTTGTTCAGTCATCTGTCTTATCTCTGCATTGTTCCTGAATTCGTTCCACTTGATGCAGAGTATTTTCCTTAGACATTTGTTTTCAAAAGAGTCTAATTTCTTGTCTATTTCTTTAGTTGATTTCCACCTTTGGCATGCATAAATGAGGGTGGATATTACATTTGAATTGAATAGTCTTAACTTGGTTTTTGCGCTTATAACTTTTGAATGCCATATGTTCTCAAGATTCTTGAAGATCGATGCTGCTTTTGCAATCTGAATTCTAACTTCCTTTCTGGTGTCACCATCCTGGTCTATATAGCTGCCAAGGTATGCAAATTGATTGACTTCTTCAATATCTGTCCTTTCTACATGTATTTTTCCATTTTGATTAATGGGAATTTTCATTATTTTTGTTTTGTTCTTGTTAATTTCAAGTCCTATTTTGCTAGCCGGTGAAGACAGTATATCTGTTTTTTCTTGCAAGGAATTCACATTGTCACTGACAAGAGTTATGTCATCAGCAAAATGGAGATCTTCTAGTTGGGTCTCATGTACCCAGTCAATACCTATGTAGCATTTTTTCATTATGAAGTCTATTGTAATTCCAAAAAAAGCAAAGGAGACAAAGATTTATACAGGATAAGAAATAAAGACCGCAGTTAAAGATTTGTAAAGGTGGATAAAGATTTATACAGGATATGAAATAAAGACTACAGTTAAAGATTTGTAAAAAGTGGCTAAAGATTTACAGCGGATGTGAAATAAAGACTAAAGTTAATGATTTATAAAGGGGATCATCAGTGAATTAAAACAATTTATCAAGATGGTTAATGATCTAAACAGAATGACATATGGACAAAGTTAAAGATTTGTAATGATGACTATAGATCTAAGCAGAATTAGAGATTTTGTAAATGTAGCTATAGATCCACAAATGGTAAGAAACAGTGTCTAGGTTAAACACTTGTAAAGACAGCTAAAAACCTACAAAGAATGAGACACATCTGTGATGCCACCAGCTAACTACTTTTTGTACAGTTTAAATACTTTCAGTATAAGCAGTTTTCTGTAACACTAAGCTGCCCTTATTAAAAAATATTTTTAAAAATGTTCCTGAAGAACACTGCAATGAGATATATGCTATGTGGATGGCAAGAAGGGGATAAAGATGAGTGATAATGTCATGATACTGTGGCTACATCATCATATAACTAGGAACATGAAGCCCTTGGCAGCATGATATCTTATAATGCAAGTACAAGAATATACCATCTATAGTGACTTGATTTCCTTGAGCAGACCTCAGATGAGGAGATGCTCCACTGCCATGAGGAAACTCTGGTCCAGCTGATAAAAACACTATCACAAGAATCTGCTCTGCTCTATGAGAGCAACAACTGAAGGCTGAATAGGGTCTTGACCAGTTAACTCTTTCCGTGCTTATCATCACAGAGGTGGCGCTTCTGATTTCATCACTTAAGTGACATTTGGTTTGTTTCATTAAAAAAGCAGTGTAATGTTTAGATTGTAAACATTTAGTGTGCATGCCCCGCAATCTTTTTCATAATGGCTGAAGAGTGCTTAGTTATAAGGGAGAAAATTGAAGTTTTCTGTGAGAAATTTCAATTTTTGGTGATGTAGGTAGGGCTATGGACATGCCCTGTGACCAGACCACTGTTCTTGAAAGTATCCCAAGTAGATCTAGACATATTAGATGACTGGAGAAGTAGTTAGAAGGTTATTTCAGACATTATTTTACCGATGATGTAACATACTATCACAAGATGAGACCGACAGGTAAATCTAGGCATCTCACATGGTAAATACTATACCCTAAGACCTATCCAAAAAAAACATCACATTACTTCTTTTTTCCTAAAAACTCTGCATTTATGAAATCTTCATACATTTAGTTATATTTTGAAACACAACAGGTACACAGAAGTACACAAAAATACTGTTTTTCATTCAATTTTGCAACTATACCCCCCCATACATATCAAGACCCACTCTTTTAATCTGGTATACTACTGAACATCCATGTTTCTTCTTGAGGCATGGAAAGAGTTAAGTGGCCCCAAAACATGTGTTGTTAAATACAAGGAATGTGATAGCATATTGATTACATGCATGAAATCAAAGAATAAGCACTGTAGTTATGTAGTCAGTGACCATGCTAACAATCATGCCTTCACACAACACAAACCTGAACAGAGCCAACTGATGCACTAGAAAGATTCCGCACATGTGTTGGTGTAGGGATGAAGGAGTCATTCATCAATGGTTCTAGTTTGCTTGGAGCTGCAGTTGCCTGAACAAGCTGTGGTTGGCTGAATGTTATGATGTTAGAGGTTTCAACACAAGTGTCAAGGGTGGCAACTTCACTATTGCTATCAGCAACAAGGTCTTCATTAGTTTCTTTCAGAGAATTAGACCTAAAAGCAATGGAGTCAAAGTTCTGAGATTCAGAGGTTACAGCACCTGGCTTAGATTCTACAACAGCAGCTGTGGAAGCTTCATGCTCAGACATTTGCAGAGTGTCATGCAAGGACTGGATGGGGCTTGCTGCAGGGGGTGATTGTGAGACACTGGAGGAATCAAAAACAGCTTCATGTAAGGGCTGCGAGGAAACATCAAAAACATCAACCTGGCGATCAAATTCAGAGAGAGTGTCTCTAGCTGACTCAATAACTTCAATCACCTGAGTTCTTTCTGTCATTATCATCACATCAGTGAGGGAAGACAAATGATGTGTTGCTCCATCATCAACTGATCCTAAATCACTACTGCCATCTTGCTCTCCTGCAACAATACTAATACGACCTGCAGAGGTATGATATATCTCTTTCTTCTGATCCTGCTCAAGTGATGCCTCTAGTGAGGGTCCAGCTGATAAATCTGTTGAAAATGGCGATACCAAATCCTCATCAGCTGCTACGGCAACAAAATTCTCATGAGGTGACACAGACAACACTGTGTCATCTGACTGCAGTGCAGGTGGTGGTGGTGACTTGAGCGATCTTGAACTTGATGTGAAATGGAAATCACCAACTTCTTCATCAAAATCTTCAGAGAAACTCACTCGAATTTTCTTCTTCCGTTTTGGTGCTTTGGGCTCTTCTACTGTGCTTGTTTCTTTCTGCTCATAAAGCAACGCATTATTCTTTAACTCACTGGAAGTATCTACAACCTGTGTTTTTGAGTCAGTGACTACAGTCTTTCTCCCCATATCATCAGTAATGTTCATGGCCAGTAATTCTGATTCTAGATCTAAAGTATTTCTTTCTAGGTCATCAAAAATATCTAAAATCTGTAATTCTGGTTCACAGGCTGCAATATCTTCCTCCAGCTCATCTGAAATATCTACTTTCTGTATTTCTGGTTCAGTTAACACAGGCTCTTCCTCTAGACCAAATGAAGTATCTTTTTTCTGTATTTCTGGTTCAGTTTTCAGAGACTTTTCCTCCAGCTCAAATGAAACATTTTTTTTCTGTATTTCTGGTTCAATTATTACAGGCTCTTCTTCCAGTTCTTCCTCCAGCTCAAATGAAACATCTTTTTTCTGTATTTCTGGTTCAGTTAACACAGGCTCTTCCTCCAGTTCTTCCTCCAGCTCAAATGAAACATCTTTTTTCTGTATTTCTGGTTCAGTTATCACAGGCTCTTCCTCCAGTTCTTCCGCCAGCTCAAATGAAAAATCTTTTTTCTGTATTTCTGGTTCAGTTAATACAGGCTCTTCCTCCAGTTCTTCCTCCAGCTCAAATGAAAAATCTTTTTTCTGTATTTCTGGTTCAGTTATTACAGGCTCTTCCTCCAGTTCTTCCTCCAGCTCAAATGAAACATCTTTTTTCTGTATTTCTGGTTCAATTATTACAGGCTCTTCCTTCAGCTCAAATGAAACATCATTTTTCTGTATTTCTGGTTCAGTTAACACAGGCTCTTCCTCCAGCTCAAATGAAACATCTTTTTTCTGTATTTCTGGTTCAGTTAACACAGGCTCTTCCTCTAGTTCTTCCTCCAGCTCAAATGAAACATCTCTTTTCTGCATTTCTGGTTCAGTTACCACAGACTCTTCCTCCAGCTCAAATGAAACATCTTTTTTCTGTATTTCTGGTTCAGTTAACACAGGCTCTTCCTCCAGTTCTTCCTCCAGCTCAAATGACACATCTTTTTTCTGTATTTCTGGTTTGGTTAGCACAGACTCTTCCTCCAGTTCTTCCTCCAGCTCAAATGAAACATCTTTTTTCTGTATTTCTGGTTCAGTTAACACAGGCTCTTCCTCCAGCTCAAATGAAACATCTTTTTTCTGTATTTCTGGTTTGGTTAGCACAGACTCTTCCTCCAGCTCAAATGAAACATCTTTTTTCTGTATTTCTGGTTCAGTTATTACAGGCTCTTCCTCCAGTTCTTCCTCCAGCTCAAATGAAAAATCTTTTTTCTGTATTTCTGGTTCAGTTATTACAGGCTCTTCCTCCAGTTCTTCCTCCAGCTCAAATGAAACATCTTTTTTCTGTATTTCTGGTTCAATTATTACAGGATCTTCCTTCAGCTCAAATGAAACATCATTTTTCTGTATTTCTGGTTCAGTTAACACAGGCTCTTCCTCCAGCTCAAATGAAACATCTTTTTTCTGTATTTCTGGTTCAGTTAACACAGGCTCTTCCTCTAGTTCTTCCTCCAGCTCAAATGAAACATCTCTTTTCTGCATTTCTGGTTCAGTTACCACAGACTCTTCCTCCAGCTCAAATGAAACATCTTTTTTCTGTATTTCTGGTTCAGTTAACACAGGCTCTTCCTCCAGCTCAAATGACACATCTTTTTTCTGTATTTCTGGTTCAGTTATTATAGGCTCTTCCTCCAGTTCTTCCTCCAGCTCAAATGAAACATCTTTTTTCTGTATTTCTGGTTCAGTTAACACAGGCTCTTCCTCCAGCTCAAATGAAACATCTTTTTTCTGTATTTCTGGTTTGGTTAGCACAGACTCTTCCTCCAGCTCAAATGAAACATCTTTTTTCTGTATTTCTGGTTCAGCTATTACAGGCTCTTCCTCCAGTTCTTCCTCCAGCTCAAATGAAACATCTTTTTTCTGTATTTCTGGTTCAGTTATTACAGGCTCTTCCTCCAGTTCTTCCTCCAGCTCAAATGAAACATCTCTTTTCTGTATTTCTGGTTCAGTTACCACAGACTCTTCCTCCAGCTCAAATGAAACATCTTTTTTCTGTATTTCTGGTTCAGTTAACACAGGCTCTTCCTCCAGTTCTTCCTCCAGCTCAAATGACACATCTTTTTTCTGTATTTCTGGTTCAGTTATTATAGGCTCTTCCTCCAGTTCTTCCTCCAGCTCAAATGAAACATCTTTTTTCTGTATTTCTGGTTCAGTTAACACAGGCTCTTCCTCCAGCTCAAATGAAACATCTTTTTTCTGTATTTCTGGTTTGGTTAGCACAGACTCTTCCTCCAGCCCAAATGAAACATTTTTTTCTGTATTTCTGGTTCAGCTATTACAGGCTCTTCCTCCAGTTCTTCCTCCAGCTCAAATGAAACATCTTTTTTCTGTATTTCTGGTTCAGTTATTACAGGCTCTTCCTCCAGTTCTTCCTCCAGCTCAAATGAAACATCTCTTTTCTGTATTTCTGGTTCAGTTACCACAGACTCTTCCTCCAGCTCAAATGAAACATCTTTTTTCTGTATTTCTGGTTCAGTTAACACAGGCTCTTCCTCCAGTTCTTCCTCCAGCTCAAATGACACATCTTTTTTCTGTATTTCTGGTTCAGTTATTATAGGCTCTTCCTCCAGTTCTTCCTCCAGCTCAAATGAAACATCTTTTTTCTGTATTTCTGGTTCAGTTAACACAGGCTCTTCCTCCAGCTCAAATGAAACATCTTTTTTCTGTATTTCTGGTTTGGTTAGCACAGACTCTTCCTCCAGCCCAAATGAAACATCTTTTTTCTGTATTTCTGGTTCAGTTATTACAGGCTCTTCCTCCAGTTCTTCCTCCAGCTCAAATGAAGCATCTTTTTTCTGTATTTCTGGTTCAGTTATTACAGGCTCTTCCTCCAGTTCTTCCTCCAGCTCAAATGAAACATCTTTTTTCTGTATTTCTGGTTCAGTTAACACAGGCTCTTCCTCCAGCTCAAATGAAACATCTTTTTTCTGTATTTCTGGTTCAGTTATTACAGGCTCTTCCTCCAGTTCTTCCTCCAGCTCAAAAGAAAAATCTTTTTTCTGTATTTCTGGTTCAGTAACCACATACTCTTCCTTCAGTTCAAACAAAATATCTTTTTTCTGTATTTCTGGTTCAGTTATTACAGACTCTTCCTCCAGCTCAAATGAAAAATCTTTATTCTGTATTTCTGGTTCAGTTATTACAGGCTCTTCCTCTAGATCAAATGAAATATCTTTTTTCTGTATTTCTGGTTCAGTTATCACAGGCTCTTCCTCCAGCTCAAATGAAAAATCTTTCTTTTGTATTTCTGATTCAGTTATCATATGCTCTTCCTCCAGTTCTTCCTCCAGCTCAAATGAAACATCTTTTTTCTGTATTTCTGGTTCAGTTATTACAGGTTTTTCCTCCAGTTCTTCCTCCACCTCAAAAGAAAAATATGTTTTCTGCATTTCTGGTTCATTTGTCATATGCTCTTTCTCTAGATCAAATGAAAAATCTTTTTTCTGTATTTCTGGTTCAGATATCACAGGCTCTGCCTCCAGCTCAAATGAAAATTCTTTTTTCTGTATTTCTGGTTCGGTAACCACATGCTCTTCCTTCAGTTCAAACAAAATATCTTTTTTCTGTATTTCTGGTTCAGTTATCACAGACTCTTCCTCTAGTTCTTCCTCCAGCTCAAATGAAACATCTTTTTTCTGTATTTCTGGTTCTGTTATTACAGACATTTCCTTCAGCTCAAATGAAAAATCTTTTTTCTGTATTTCTGGTTCAGTTAACACAGACTCTTCCTCTAGTTCAAATGAAAAATCTTTTTTCTGTATTTCTGTATCAGTTATCACAGGCACTTCCTCCAGCTCATGTGAAAAGTCTTTATTCTGTATTTCTGGTTCAGTTACCACAGACTCTTCCTCCAGCTCAAATGAAACATCTTTTTTCTGTATTTCTGGTTCAGTAACCACATACTCTTCCTTCAGTTCAAACAAAATATCTTTTTTCTGTATTTCTGGTTCAGTTATTACATGGTCTTCCTCCAGTTCTTCCTCCAGCTCAAATGAAAAATCTTTTTTCTGTATTTCTGGTTCAGTTATTACAGGTTTTTCCTCCAGTTCTTCCTCTACCTCAAAAGAAAAATATTTTTTCTGCATTTCTGGTTCAGTTGTCACATGCTCTTCCTCCAGATCAAATGAAACATCTTTTTTCTGTATTTCTGGTTCAGTTATCACAGGCTCTGCCTCCAGCTCAAATGAAAAATCTTTTTTCTGTATTTCTGGTTCAGTTATCACAGACTCTTCCTCCAGTTCTTCCTCCAGCTCAAATGAAAAATCTTTTTTCTGTATTTCTGGTTCAGTTATCACAGACTCTTCCTCCAGTTCTTCCTCCAGCTCAAATGAAACATCTTTTTTCTGTATTTCTGTATCAGTTAACAGAGGCTCTTCCTCCAGCTCAAATGAAATATCTTTATTCTGCATTTCTGGTTCGGTTTCTATAGGCTCTTCCTCTAGTTCATCTGAAATATCTACTTTCTGCATTTCTGATCCAATTACCATAGGCTCTTCCTCTAGTTCATCTGAAACATCTTTTTTCTGTATTTCTGGTTCAGTAACCACATACTCTTCCTTCAGTTCAAACAAAATATCTTTTTTCTGTATTTCTGGTTCAGTTATTACATGGTCTTCCTCCAGTTCTTCCTCCAGCTCAAATGAAAAATCTTTTTTCTGTATTTCTGGTTCAGTTATTACAGGTTTTTCCTCCAGTTCTTCCTCTACCTCAAAAGAAAAATATTTTTTCTGCATTTCTGGTTCAGTTGTCACATGCTCTTCCTCCAGATCAAATGAAACATCTTTTTTCTGTATTTCTGGTTCAGTTATCACAGGCTCTGCCTCCAGCTCAAATGAAAAATCTTTTTTCTGTATTTCTGGTTCAGTTATCACAGACTCTTCCTCCAGTTCTTCCTCCAGCTCAAATGAAAAATCTTTTTTCTGTATTTCTGGTTCAGTTATCACAGACTCTTCCTCCAGTTCTTCCTCCAGCTCAAATGAAACATCTTTTTTCTGTATTTCTGTATCAGTTAACAGAGGCTCTTCCTCCAGCTCAAATGAAATATCTTTATTCTGCATTTCTGGTTCGGTTTCTATAGGCTCTTCCTCTAGTTCATCTGAAATATCTACTTTCTGCATTTCTGATCCAATTACCATAGGCTCTTCCTCTAGTTCATCTGAAATATCTACTTTCTGCATTTCTGATCCAATTACCACAGGCTCTTCCTCTAGTTCATCTGAAATATCTACTTTCTGTATTTCTGATTCATTAACTGCAAACTCTTCTTCTGATTCATCAGAAACAGACAGAATCTGTATTTTTGGTTTAGTGGTCATAACTGCTTCTTCTACTTCATCAGAAATATCTTCAGTATGTGATTCTGGTTCAGTGTCTGCAGCTTCTTCTTCAAGTTCATCAGAAATGCCTTCTGTCTGTATTTCTGGCTCATTCCTCTTCTCCAGCTGATCAGAAAAGCTTGGAAAGTTTCCTGCCTGTATTTCTGTAGTTTTCATTTGCAGTTGTTCATTGAAAATGTCTACAGCCTCTTTATCTATCTCATTAAACATGTGTGTAGCTTCTCTTTCATTTTCTCTAGAAAGTTCTGTATTCTGTGTTTCTTGCTCTGTGACAATATGTGCTTCTTCTCTTTCAGGCCACCATGAGGATCCAATATTTTGTGTTTCTTGTTCTGTGACAATATGTGTTTCTTCTCTTTCAGGCCACCATGAAGAAACATTATTTTGCGTTTCTTGTTCCGTGACAATATGCGTTTCTTCTCTTTCAGGCCACCAT
Source organism: Achatina immaculata (assembly GCA_009760885.1). NCBI lineage: Eukaryota > Metazoa > Mollusca > Gastropoda > Stylommatophora > Achatinidae > Lissachatina > Lissachatina immaculata. Next base: position 10,121,966 of record CM019710.1, read on the forward strand.
GAGGATCCAATATTTTGTGTTTCTTGTTCCGTGACAATATGTGTTTCTTCTCTTTCAGGCCACCATGAAGAAACATTATTTTGTGTTTCTTGTTCCGTGACAATATGTGTTTCTTCTCTTTCAGGCCACCATGAAGAAACATTATTTTGCGTTTCTTCAATTCCCTGTTTTTGCTCACTGAAAGGCTCGAAACTCTCTATATCTAGCTCGTCAGAAGTTTCTCTTTGTACTTTCCTTGAAGGTTCTTCTACCTCACTGATCACGTCTTTAGATCCTCTCTCTATTTCAGCAGATACATCCATTGTTTTCAGGAGAGAAAGGTCTACAGCCTCCACTTGTGATTCATCTCTTATTTTTTCAAAGAGACTGCTGTCTGTTACTTCTGACTCTTCTTGGCTAGATTCAGAACCAAAGTCTTCTTTATCAAGGAGACCTTCTGCTGAGCCCACCAAACTGCCCTCAGTGTCATCTCCATGTTCTTCTGTCATCCTTTTGTATTCTTCCTCTTCATCCCCCTCCTCCTCCTCCTCCTCTTCCTCTTTATCACTGCCACTTACAAACTCTTGACCACTGACTTTTCTGAAGCTTTCACCCTCCACAACCTCCCGGTCTGCATCTGTGATCTTAGAAAAGGAGGCATCAATGATATCCAGATTTCCTTGAAGTGGGTCCATATTTGGAAGATAGTCAGTTTCAATGTCCTCTGGCCCAATTATAACATCCAGATCTGATTCTTCCAGTCTTGAAGAACGCCTGGAGGTGTTTTCATCTCTAGAAAATCTACGAGGTGGGAAGTCTTCAGATTTGGAAAACTTTCGTCCTGGAAAAGAATGTACTATATCTTCCTCAGCATCCTGAGTTTTCATATCTACTGACATCCCTCTCTCTGGAAAATTGGTCATGACTTCATCCTCTATGATGGTCATGGACATGTCCATCTCTCTTGACCGCTTTCTCTCTGAAGATGAAGACGATGAATTTGAATCAAGAGAAGATCCCGAGTAGTTTTTGGATTCCAGAATTTTTCCAGACCAAATAAGTTCTTTTTCCACATTAGATCCAGTATTTCTGATTAGAATTTCTTCTGCAGAATCTGGATCAGTACTTCCCACTACATCGGAGTCATCCTCACCTTTAATCATTGGAATCTCTGCAGAATTCATGTTTTCATTATTTCCAGACACATTAAACTCAGCAGTATCATTTTCCTTCACTTCCAATGCCAAAGTATTTTCCTGACCTACTTTAGTTTCAGAATCATGGGTATCATCAACCCCCTGGTAAACTTTTTCCTTTCCTGCGTCACTGGCTCCAGCTTCTGTGTCTACTGCACTGATGTCTGTTACAGCATGATTTATGGGGAAGTCTTCAAGTGCACTTTGAATCAACTCATGGGCTAACTCAAATGCAAGCTCATTAAGGGCCAACTCTGTAATGTTCTGTTCTCCCAGAATCTGATGTGAATAATCTGCTGCACTCAAATCTGGCTCTGAATGAATGTGTGAATCATTCTGCATAACACTGTTCTCATGATATTGTGGTGACCTTTGCTTATCTTCACTGTCATCTTCTACATGATCAACTGGCTCATACCACTGCTGTGACTGTGGTACACTGCTTAGAGCTTGGCTGCTGACTGAATCCACAACAATTTCTTCTGAGAAGGTAGGCAGCACAACATTATCAGATGTATTTTCAAGCTGATCTGAATCCTGGTCCACTAATTTCTCCACATCATGGCCATGGAGGCTCTCACTGATGCCACCTGCTGTATTTTCATCAACATTACTGTCATCATCACTACCATCACCACTGACTCTTCTACTAAACTCAGAGCTGCTAAAATTATCATTGGAGTCAATCAAGTCTGACTGAACATTGTCATTCCATCTTAATCTACCCCCACTTCTCCACTCCTTTGCCTCTGCTTCTCTCTGGCTGACTTGGACAGCTGCTGCCACACTCTGTGCTACAATACTTTCAGCCACTTCAAAAAGTGCATGGTCTTCAACACTCCGGACTTTGCAGCTGTCAACTGGAGAGAAGAGTTCTTTTGCTCCTGCATGTTCATTTTTAACCACTTCATCAAAACTTTCTATGCTGGTTCTATCTGCTTGTGTTACAATATTACTGCCACTGGATATCTTTTCTGAGGCCAGTAGATCAACACTGTTTACCTTTGGCTGCATGAAATCTCCTTCACCACTGGCAAATTCCTCTGCCTTGTTAGAAGGGAATACATCTGAATCATTTGTATCTTTCCGACTAAGCAGTGCTATTTCATTTCTCATCTGACTGGCTATTCCTGTTGCTACTATGTTTTCTGAAGGAGTCCCAATATCAGTACTAACACTCATCAGTGACTCCACATCAGACATTGTGTTCTGACTGTCTGACTGGCTACTTGAAGTTCTCACATAATGAAGCTGGCTCTGCTGGAGAACGTTCATGTTGATGTTTTCTTCATCTCGACTACCACCACCACTGTTGCTAGTGCTTCGTTTACCAAAATAACGCTTTGCAGCACGTTCAGTGGAAAGCCTTTCTGCCACTTCATTAAGGTCAGGGAGGTGATTTTGGGTATCTAGTATTCCAAGATTGTCACGGTAACTGTTCTGAGGAGTGTAAGGTGCTTGAGGACTGTCAAGACTTCTACCAGTAACATCAGGACTACGGCAACCACCACTCTCATCACTTCCATGGCTGCTCCTACTGACTCTAGCAGAGGTACCATTTCCAAACATAGCTGACTGTTTAGCCTTGATTTTGGCCACTATTTCAGCACTGTTCAAGCTTGGCAGGCTATTTCTTGCGTATGTATCAAAGTTTTCTTCCACAAAACTGTTCTGAGGGGTGTAGGGAATCTGAGGTTCAACTGCAGCATCCACTGCAATATGCTGGACACCATCAATGCCAAACGGTGACTTCTGGACACTTTCATCAGAATTGGGTCCAACGTCAACACCACTTGTTGAACCCTCTAATGATTCAATGGACCACTCAAACTGGGACAACTTCTCATTGACTCTGTCCATAATGTCAGAGTTCATGAGTTTTGGAACTTGGTGACCAGAAGATGAGAAATCAAACCCACTGGCAAGATCAACATAGCTATTCTGCGGCACAGCAGGAGAGATCAATGAACCACCACCACCGCTGCCGTTTTCGGCTCCAACGAACAGCCCTTCTAAATTTTCTTCATCGTCTAAGACATCACCCTTGATCTGATTACCACTATGACCTGCAAGGGCAGCTTTCTTTTCATGGATTCTTTTCACCATCTCTGAGCTATTGAAACTTGGAAGTTGTGTCTCCTTAAATAAACCTACATCAGATGGTTCCATGCAGCTGTTGGGCGGAGTCTCTGGGTAGCTCGAGATCTTTGAAGCCTGTCCTGAAGCCTGACTTGAGCTAGGCATATTGGAAAAATCCACAGGACCATCAACACTGTGAGGGAAAAGAAAGTTAAATGGACTGTGACTCTGAAGAACATCTTCCTCCAAATGATTCTCACCATGATCATCTAAAACATTTCCCATGGTCATATCATCACTTCTTGTGCTGAACTGATCTATAAAAGTTCCTTCTGAGCTCTTCATGTCTAGGCCTGATTTCAAGTCTGTGCTGCTATTGTCTGCATAGCTACCATCCTTTGTGATACCCATAGTGTTGCTCATAAACAGAAGATCACCACCACCTGCTGCAAGAACATCTACAAGATCACTGTTTATATCATTCTTTGGTGGGTTCTCAGGTGCAAGAACACCAGCATCACTACTTTCAAATCCAAAATCTACCAAGTTGTCTACAAAAGAACCACCACCAGGTGCAGCAGCTTCTCTGGCCACAAGCATGGCATTAACACTGTCTCCATCTCCAGCACCAGCTTTATCTGAACTGTAAGCTTTAGCACCAGTAAAAGCATGGGCAAAGTCAAAATTCTCATTATCAAACGCTCTGTCTTCTTCTCTGATATCATCACTACCACTGTTATCATAACTCTCTCTTTTTTCATGCCTCCTGGCCGGGACGCTCAAGTCACTATCACTGCTAAGACTGGGAGAAATCACAGCATCTGTTCCAATGGCAGCCAAGTCATACCTGTCCTGAGATGTTCGGAACTGCTCTGATTGAAATGCTTTGGCCAGGTTTATGTGCCTCCTGGCTTCCTCATCTGACGCAACTCCTCTTTCACTTGGTGAATCAAACTCCACCTGTAAATCACCTGAACGCTGAGGCAGATTATCCAGAGCATTAATGTTCTCATCAGGAGCATGATTTTTGCCAGCTAGGAAGTCTTGAACAAAGGGGATGACTCCTTTGCGAAACACCTGAATGTTGTTTTGAATGAAGGCAGACATTTTCTCTGTGCTGCTGTAAGAGGTCATTTCCTGAAGATCAAGATTTGGCACCACAGAATGAAGGACATCTATTATCTGTAGAAGAAACCATATTACAGTTATCAGTATTAAACTGTTGTGGGGATCTGTCTGTGGCTATAAACTTGTGCTATTTCCAGGCAACTAAATGAAATACGAGGGATGACTGATAAGTTCTCGGCATAAGGTATAACAGATTATTTGTGGACGACTTTTTTTTGGGTCATTTCTCAACACAGTCCCCTTGCAACTTTATGCACTTAGTCTAGCGATCCTGTAGCATACGGATCTCTTCTTTGTAAACAGTAGAAAGTGGTCTACAGCATGAATGACGTCATCATCTGAAGCAAATTTGCGACCACTGAGGTCTTTTTTGAGTTTGGTAAACAGGTAATAGTCTGAATGGGCCAAATTTGGGAAATAAGGAGGATGTTCAAGAAGCTGGAAGCCGCATTCACGAATGGCAGCCACTGCCACCACCAACTTGTGAACTTGGAGCATTGTCTTGACGAAAGATGACTCCTCTTGTCAATTTCCCTCAACAATTTTCCTTCAATGTGACCTGCAGTCACTTCACAAGATTAGCGTAATAGGCCTTGATGACTGTTCTGCCCTTCTGAATATAGTCTACCAAAAGCACACCTTCTGAATCCCAAAAGATGGAAGCCATCACTTTGCCTGTAGACAGAACCACCCTTGATGGCATGAACACGTTCCTGGGAGATGCCCAACTCAGTAGCAATGTACCGCTCAGTTAGTCGTCGATCCTCCATTATCATGTCATGGATTCTGCCAGTGATTTCATCAGTGGTTACCATTCTTGGTCTTCCTGGATGGGGATCATCTTCCAGACTCTCCCTTCCATGTTTGAATTGAGCTGCCCACTTCTTCACAATGCTGTAAGAAGAGGCACTCTCCCCTAGAGTCTCCACCATATCCTCTTGGATCTCCTTTGATGATAAGCCCTTAATGCAGAGGTAGCGAATGACTGCTTGATGAGAAATTGTATCCATTTTCTCAATTTCTGCCACCTCTTACCACTTCAGTAGCCTGTAAAAAAAAATTGGTTGCAGTTAACTTCTTGAAACTTGGTGTTTAACCTTACATTAACCTGATCTACAAATGCACCTAATATCAACTTTGTGTTTCAAGTATTTGTGCCTTATGCTGAGAACTTATCAATCACCCCTCATAATAACATACATGAATTAACATACTTCGAATTCTTGGAATGGACACTAAAACAAACTACACCACTATGGAGAACCCTACAAACTTAGCCAGAACCAACAAGTCATGTCATACTGTTTCTACAGGAGAAAAAGATTGGATGAAATAGGGTCTGTGCCACTTCTAGCACCCATCACTATATTATTCTGCCTACTCATTTACAAAAAGAGTGTTGAGGGAAGGCTCAAGAACAAATGAAAAGAAACACTTTCATGAACACTATAAATGTATTTCTTTTTTTTATCCTTTCTCAGATGGTAAACCCAGTTTAAGCTACAAGCATTACTGCAATGTCAAGAGGTGTTGGATAATAAAAAAAAACTTACTGCAATGTCAAGTGCTGTTAGATAACAAAATAAGCTACGTGACTAGCATGTGGACAGAACTCTTGTAACACATGTTCAACACTCGTTGTTACAAGAGCATAAACTACTAGATCTGATATTAAGATGTTCATATGATGATGTTTCAATCTGCAATATCTGTTCCAAATCTAAACATTATCACTTGTTCATGCCTTTTCAAAACACATTTGAAATAATGTTTTGTTTGTAACTTGACAAATGTGTGCTGTAATTACACAATGTGAATTAGTGATGTTACGGTACGTTACTGGATAAATTGTCAACAAATGGTCTGTCTGATCTAGCTCATGTGGCAGACCTTATTTAAAAGCAATCTGCTCACAACATAACATCCTAGACATATATCTCTTTAATCAAGTGTAGATTTTTATCTGAGAATTATCAGAATCTAACATATTTTTTCACAACAGTGATATAAAAAATCTCACCACTTCAAAATTATAACAAAGGACTTATTTTGTTACTCAGATTATTAAAAAAAAAAAAAATTCTATTAGTTATGTTATACTTTGATAAACAAAGGACTCATTTCATTGGTCAATCATAAAAAAAAATCAAAGGATTCAAGTTTAGTTTTTTTTTCCCAATGAAATATGTAAGAAGGGAATTCACTGTATTAAGTCATAAACAAAGTGAGAAAAAAAGTCAAAGGATTCAAGTTTAGTTTTTTTTTTCCCAATGAAATATGTAAGAAGGGAATTCACTGTATTAAGTCATAAACAAAGTGAGAAAAAAAGAATTCACTTTATTACTCTAAACATAAATAAAATTGTTCATTTTATTTATAAGGTCACAAAACTGACACTTCTAAATTCAATGTTTTCTCTACGAAAAGAACAAGCAGATGGCTGCATGACAATTTTTATTTAAAAAAGTGAAAATCTGACCTGCACAGAAAATCATACCTGCTCACGATAAATTCTGTTCAATGAGAACACAGCAATTCTCCGATGTGACAAGCTAGTATCATCTTTCCACAGCGTCATAATGATGATGACATCTGCAGGATGGCTCAAACAGAACTCTTCACAGTCATGTAAGAACTCAGGACGAGACAGAATATCCTGAAATATCCAATAAAAACAAGAAAGTTTCAAAACTGTGAAAAGAAAAGGCCCACCACAGATTCATGGAACAAGAACACTGGTCCATCATCATCATCATCATCATCATCATCATCATCATTTTATGCTCTCAGGAAAGATAGGCTGCAATAGATCTCATTTACCTGTACTCCTTTCACTATCCCAGACTTGTGAATTTGGGAAGAGCTGTCCCATTTACAAGACACACACAGTTCTGATCAGTCGAGACCAATATAAAAAAGGTGCTCATGGAAGCAAACATGCAGCATGGCAGTGAGATGGGAAGCTCAAGCAGGCAAATATGAGCTAAAAACTGACATAAGAACCAAACAGACCCACAACTACCCCTGAAAATATGGATGTCCCTCACAGTGAGGCATTGTCCATCTCCAGCCAGTCTTGACCCTTGGCTATGGATACCTCATCAAAACACAGTCTAACAATAACTGTCAAGAAAGATTTAACTAAATGAATGGGCACTAGTCAACATGTGATGTCAGAAGGAAAAAAAAAGATATATAGGGCTATAAGCCAACACTTGTCACATACCAGATGTTTAGACGACTCTTGCCAACAATGGATATTTGCAATCTACATGGGTAAAACAAAAACAAAAATGCACAAATCATCACGTATGGGCCATGACACAAACACAAACACCAACACCTACCTCTAGTTTCACTGTTAAAGATGACATAGCAACAGTCAACTGAGTCTCCATCACAGATGATGATGATGAAACTGCTGCTGCCTTCTTCTTTGGTCTGATAACTTTCAAATCCTTGTACAGCATCTCTAGGACTGTCAGTGCTGTTTGAACAGAATCAAGATGGTCTTGGGATTTTCATAAGGAAACAAGCAAGGTGACCAAACATGATGCAGTAGGATTTCTAACATGTGGACTTGTAACAGGAAAATAGAATTCATTAAGAGTAACAAATGACTGAATAGTAAAATTTTTAAATAAAACTTTATGAGATAACCAAGCATAGAGACATAAAATCAAAAAATAAAAATTTACGAACAGAAAGAAACAAGCAGCCAAAAATAAAGATTTCACAAGAAACTTTTTGTTGCTATAGAAGAGCTTCGGGCATGAAAAAAAAGCAAAAAACCGACAGCCTTTTTTTCATAAACCATAAGAAAAGGCAGTCCCCAATTTCTGACATCCCACTTTATAATGATTTATTTTTCTGACCATCAATCCACTGAAATAGTAGAACTTCTTACTGTTAATTTACAAATATCTTTTACAGTATTCTGTACTTATTTAACATAAGAATAGTTATTTTAATGTTTGCATACAAATCATAGTCATTTTATTTTTAGTTTATTTTTATGTTTTAAAAACATGTCTGTCTGTTGACTGTAAAGTACTGTGCAATGACCTCTATAAAGTTTGCTTAACTTTCATTTCACTTCCTGATGCAGTCATCAGAACAGAGCCCAATCAGAAAGTGAGGACTACCTGTATTTCTTTGAAATGTGTCCCACTGTAACCCATATTCTACAGGTCACTTTTGTTCAATCTGTACATAAATATGCTATTTTTGACATAGTTATGTGTACAGTGTGATGTGTCTTGCAAACTGATGTTCACTGTTTTCACAGCCACTTTCCCTAACATATAAGTGTCAGGTACTTGATTTTAAATCAACAATCCACTACTAGCAGCTTCTGAAGCCAGTGCACTAATGATTGGTTTATCCCCATGATTTGTAATGTTGCCTAGTTATGTCACATTATTAGCGTGTATTACTTACAAGACAAGTCAGATTTGGCATTTATGATCCCCTCATAAATGGTGGTTGCTGAAATATCTGGTGGAAGATACGTTTTCAGCTGGACAAGAACCTCCTGGTCGGCTGGTGTCCCAACACCATCGCTGACTGACATATTGCCAGTGTCCACTAGAATACATCCTTCATTAAACAAAAGGCAGAAGTCACTTCCAAATGTTCATATTAACACTTTTAAGACATAAACCCAAAGTAGGGTGGGATGAGTACCTCAAATTGTTATTTTCCATGTACATATTAAAAAATGTACTAACCATTAAAAAAAACACATTATTCACAGACTTATTTGCTAGCTTCTGTTTAAAAGAACAACTCAGGCTAGTGCCATACATAAGAAAAAAGCAATAAAAGTCTCTCAGACACAGCAGACATGAAGGTCTCAATAAATTGGTCGTGACTGGAAAGATAAATGGAAAAAGACAAAGACGGCAGAGAAGACAGAAATACCTAGAAGGACTGTCTGCATGGTTTAGCAGGAAAACAGCAACTGACTTCATCTGAAACATCAATCAAGTAAGATGGACAGATATGACTGCCTACACCTACTGCAAGCCACTATTTGATCCGATTTGAGTTATTTTTTAATTAGGTTTTTTTTCATCTTACTTGTGCTTTGACTGACAATGTTAAATTTATGAATGATACAGGAACTAATTATTAATAATGTGAAATTTATGAAAGACACATGAACTAATACATAACCTGGATGACTTATTTTCTAGAATAATTAATAATAAAACAACTTTTCACATGAGCAACATGTCTAATAAAACTCTTGACACTAGACTGCAGCACAGAAAAAGCCCTGTCTAAGAAATCTTTGACAGAGGACAGAAAAGGGTTAATACTCTCTAATGGCTTGTGTTGCAGTAAAATGCAAACATACACACAAAAATATGTAACAGGGGTTCATTCATTCATTTGCATGTCCCTTGCAGAACTTTGCCTCCCAAACAGCACTCCTGTAGGCCTCTCGGTTGTGAGCAAGATGGCCTGCTGCTGTTGCATCCATTTCCAGATCGTCAACGATGTCTTGCAGCCATCTTCGTCTTGGTCTTCTTCTTTTTCTTTTTCCCATTATGTATCCCTCCAATACGGTCTTCTCTAAATTATCATGACGTTTAATGTGTTCAAAATATTTCAGTTTTCTCTCTTTAATCCTCTTCACTAGCCAGCCTTCTTCAATATTAAGCTCATGATTGCTGCTTGGGTTAAAGCACGTAAATAAAACCATGTTTCATTCATTCATTTGTATGTCCCTTGTGGAACTTTGCTTCCCTAACAGCACTCCTGTAGGCCTCTCGGTTGTGAGCAAGAAGGCCTGCAGCTGATGCATCCATTTGCAGATCATCAACGATGTCTTGCAGCCATCTTTGCCTTGGTCTTCCTCTCTTTCTTTTTTCCAATTATGTACCGTCCAAGACAGTTTTCTCTAGATTATCATGACGTTTAATGTGTCCAAAATATTTAAGTTTTCCCTCTTTAATCTTCTTTACTAGCCAGCCTTCTTCAATATTAAGTTCTTGTAGTATGGATATATTTGTTCTTTTTCGTGTCTATGATATTTGAAGAACTCTTCTGTAGCATTTACATTCAAAGGCATTTATGTGTTCCTCAGCTGTTTTGTTAAGTGTCCAGGTAAACCATGTATAGAAGAAAATTCACCAGAGATGCACTGTGGAAAATCCTAAGATGGCATGGCCTCCCTTATAAGATAGTGAATGTAATCAAAGCCCTATACGAGGGTTTTCAATGCAAAGTGATCTGCGGAGAACATACCTCCAGCAGCTTTATGGTACAAACAGAATAATTAGTGTATAAGTATACAACTATACACGAAGCACTGCAGTAAAGAAGTATTCAGGAAAAAGCCTGTTACTCCATCTGACAGAGTTAAGTTAGTACTGCCTTTCCATCCGCATGGTCAGATGGTTAAGAAAATTCTTTATCATCATCTGCCGATAATCCAACTCGACTCTGACACTCGTGATATTTTCTCTGATCCACCCCTATTGGCATACAAACATGAGCCAAACCTTAAGGACATCCTCGTCCACAGCCACTTGAAGCAGAGCCTTACATATGTTGGCACCAGAAAATGTAACCGCCCCCGTTGCGTTACCTGCCCCGTAGTTTGGGAAACAAAAACAATCACCTTTCCCAAAACTATCCTCACTCTTCATGAGAGATTCACATGCGAGTCCCGAAATGTGATATATGTCATCGTTTTCAAAAGATGCAGGATAACATATATCGGTGAGACTGGCCTCAGATTAGGGGACCGCATGCAAAAACATCTGTACGACATCGCCCAGCATGCTTCGAAACCAGTCCCAAATCATTTCAATGGCCCCAACCATAGAGGCAAATCTGATTTTCTGGTAACAGCCATTAAACAATGTCACGTAGATGACACAAGCCGCCTGGCACTTGAGAACCGCTGCATTCAAAATTATGGGACGCTAGAACCACATGGGTTAAACTCGCTGTTTAGTTACACGTAGCATCATCTTCTTCAATCATTATAGTACCTCTCCACTAAATCCACCCCTTCTTACTTTTCAAACTTCCTCACAGCATCACTCTGCAGCCCCGATTACTTTTCAAACTTCCTCACAGCATCACTCTGCAATCCCGCTATTTTCTCTGCAACCCTTCTTCTCTGCAACCCCTCTTCCCCAATCATCTGTTTCAATTTCTCCTAGCTAGGTCGGTATTGCGTCACTCTCTCTCCCCTCCCCGGTTCCCCATCCACGCCCCCAGTTACAACCCACTGACCACATTTCACAGGTCTCTATTTAAACAGTCTCCATGTTCCACTAGATCCATTCCTGACACACACCGCTGGACAAGCCTGGCACCTTGCAACTTACAGCTAAGTACTCTTTTTAAAAAAAAAAAAATTTTTTTTTTTTTTAGTATTCATGTGAATCTATACTTTATCTCCTCTCTCTATTTCTTCGTCCTGTATGTTTTTGTATGATTAAGGCTCATGCCGAAACGTCACAACTTTGTAATCATTAAGTAATAAAGCTGCTCCTACTTTTTTCCTATTTTATACATTATGGTACAAACAGGAGTGAAGTAGGGATGTGTACTATCACCAACATTATTTATCTTGGCAGTAGACTGGTTAATGAAGGAGGCAACATCAGACAAACGCAGAGGATTACAATGGACCCGGTTCTAAGGAATGTAAATGCGTCTCAAACAGCCTCTGGCAGTCAAGTCCAGCTCCTGGCCTTCCCGTGGCAGAACTGTTTAAACTGACAGGAGAAGGCGCGAGGGCGAATATCTGGCGCCTGAAAATCAGATACTTAGGGTAGATGAGTGGCACGTTTGGTAGCTCATTTGCCACTGTTGGCGAGATTTTTCAGTTGCTGTCCGTGGAGCAGTGCTCCTCCCGGCCAATGAAGAAAGGTGCAAATGAGGTTGCCGCACAGCATCACTGCGGAAAAGGTGGTAGAAAGGATAAAGCGAAGCAAACAGTCAAATCACGGCACCTCTGGCCACGTCCTGAGTGCAGTCATATCGGGTGAAATGCATGAACCGGCTTGTCCCAGAGGTTAAGACACTGCTGGCGAGACTCTTCAAATGCCGCGCGTGGAGTGAAGCTCCTCCCGGTCAAGGAAGAAATGCGGAAAAGAAATAAAGGTTGCTGTGCGGTGCTGATGGGAAAGGTGGTGGAAAGGATAAAGTGAAGTTTAATCGGTATGTCCAGTAGTATCGCTATGAGAGCTATACATACCACGGCACCTCTGCCCTAGAGGCCGGCCACGTCCGAAATACACCTAAACTGGTGAAATATGCCTCAACCGGCACACACCAGGGGTGGAACTTGATGGCTAGACATGTCATGCCACCTCCGCTCTAGAGGTCGGTCATGCCTGATATACACCCATACTGGTGAATTTTGCCTAAACCAGCTCACACCAGGGGTGAATCTTGAAGGCTATGCATGTTACAGTACCTCTGCTCTAGAGGTCGGTCACATCCCAAACACGCCCATTCTGGGATAATATGCCTAAACCGGCTCAACCCAGGGGGTGGAAGTCACTAGTGGCAAGGATTCGTCCTCCTGGACAAAAGCTCCATCCTGGTCACAACTAGGAAAGGTAGCGGTCATGACCGCAAAATGCTGAAGTCGGAGACAGTGGACCAGGGCAGTCTAGATAGGAAACCACCTCTCACCCGGCGGGGATGTTTGCGTATTCTAATCACGCGGAGGTTTTCTGGTGAGAAAGTCTAACTCTGGACTGGATGGGCAACCACCTCTCACCCCGTGGTGATACACGGGTATCTAAAAACATGTCGAGGTTTTCCGGTGAGAAGGTCCAACTCTGGCCTGGGTGGGCTACTGCCTCTCACCCAGCGGGGATGCACTGATATCCTAAACACGTCAAGGTTTTCCTGTGAGAAAGTCCAACCCTAGACTAAACTGGTGCAATGAAAACCACGGTGTCACGCAATTCCACTTCTGAGACCCACCAAGAATACAGGCTAAAGCTCTGTGATACTCTGAACCCCTTGTGGTCCTCTCGTGGACCTCGTGTGGTCCTTTCGGGGACCACACAGGAGGCCACGGGACCTAACGAGGACCACAGGCGTAAATTCAGCAGGATCACAGTGCAGTTTTGGTGGTAGAAGTGAACGAAGAAGAAGAAGAAGACAATGGACCCTTGACACAGTGCTGGAGGACCTTGACTTTGCAGATGACATTTGTTTACTATCAAGCAACCACAAAGATATGCAAGATAAAATAAACAAGCTAACTCAGAATGCAAACAACATAGGACTAAAGATCAACGTAGGAAAGACAAAGTTAATGAAGCAAAATGTGAACAACAGAAATGTACTCGGAATAGATAGCAAGTTAGTGGAGTAGGTCAATGAATTTGTATACCTTGGTAGTAGAGTAGTAGAAAATTGAGACAGCACAGAGGATATCAACAGCAGACTTACTAGAGCAAACCAGGCTTTTGCTGTGCTGCAGACTATATGGAAATCAAAAAAACTAAGCATAAATACGAAAATCAGGATTTTAAGAATAATGTTCTAAGTGTACTATTCTATGGAAGTAAATGCTTGAAAATCACCAAAACCATAGAAAACAAGTTGAATTATTCCCAGACTAAATGTTTACGAAGAATTAGAAAAATATTTTGGCCAAACACCACAAGAAATAACATCTTGTTGGCAGAAATGCAGATGAAGCCCTGACAGCAATTACTGAGGAAAGACGCTGGTGATGGTTGGGACAAGTGCTCCTAATGACCGACAACTCACTACCAAAAATAGCACTAAGATGGACACCACAGGGGAACAGAAGAGACATGGAGAAGAACAAGAGAAAGGAGCAACAGAGGGCTCACCTAGGCAAGACCAGAAAAAAAAGCAAAGGACAGGCATTTGTGGAAAACCCTTGTGGAAGCCCCATGAGCCTTGGGCACTTAAGGTTCAGAGAGAGAGAGAGAAGAAAATATACAAACTAAAACCTGTTTAAAAAACATTTTCCTTTTTTTTGTTTTTTGTTATGTATAAACTAATAGAACACTGAAGTTGTTATTCATATTTCCTTTTCTAAACAAAAGACAGAAGCTAGAAAGATGTAACTTACCATCACCATTAGTTCCCTGAAGCTAAATGACCAATGGACGGTTCCTGTGTTGATGATTTATTACTATCCTTTATGACTGTCTTGAAACTAGAGAGGTACAGATGAACAAATGGAAAGACACTATGAACATCAGTACCTCAAACCAGACAATCTGAACCTCAAATTGATGAGAGAGCAGACTTTTCATCTGATACTGCTGCAATGCTAAATGAAGGCAAGATGAAAACTACCAGCACACCGGAATATCACTGCTGACAACTTCTGTACATTCCTATTTATGTACTAAAATAGTATAAAAACCATCAGACATAGAGACAAAGACCTGACAAACAAGACATGTGAAAATACTTAAACCCAGCTTACTTTAGCAGACATCGGGAGATCTACAACAAGCAGGCATGCAACAAAAAGAATGTTACAAAAGTAAAAGAGGCCTCTTCTGAGCAGTTCTCTGGGACTCAGCAAATGTGCACGCAGTCCATTCAATGATGTTAAATGTCGTTTCTCAAAAGCATTCCTCTGTTTTCTGTGCTGTCCCACAAAGAGTGGCCATCGTTAAATATCTGATATACAAAGTCTGCTTTCACCTCAACAGCTGTTGTTAGTTTTTGCAGTCTTGTTTCATACATTATGTTTCCTGTCTTCCAGCTTTAACATGACTTTTTTGTGGAACAAATGACACCATACAAAATGGCCTGATGATAGAGCTTCTGTTTTATAACTTTATTCAAACATTTTCTGATTCAAAACTGGTCACAGAAGATTACTGTGACAACCATACCAGATATCTTACACAAATGAATGACATCATGGCAATGGAAAATGAAATCCGCCCCATAATATGCCAGCTGTGCACAACCAAACCTGACCACAGGATATAGTTATGGGAGAAAACTGAAAACTCCATCCTGGCAATACTGTTTCAGATTTTGAGCAACCAACCACTTGAATGATGAAGAATGATTATTATCAAAAAATATTTTGATAGTTCAATGTAAATCTTGACATCACTGATGATCTGCAAATGGATGCATCAGCAGCAGGCCATCTTGCTTACAACCGAGAGGCCTACAGGAGTGCTGTTAGGGAGGCAAAGTTCCGCAAGGGACATACAAATGAATGAATGAATGAATGAACGTAAATCTTTGCTTTCTAACTGTACACAAACATAAAAATATAAAGTGATCATAAATGTCTCTATTAATGTTTCAAATTAACATAGCTACCTAACAATAACTCTGCCACTGTTGAATCCAAGCTAAAGTCTTTTGATGCCAACAACTTCCTGGCTATAAGAGTGCAGCATGATCCCACACGCTCAATTTGTGTATTCCAACTGGAGACAGAACATTTTATATATATTATTCTTGAAATGTTATACTTTCATATATTATATTTGAAATTTTATACTTATATTTTTGTCAATTTCAGTTGGTCTAGTACATCTTTATCTCCTCTCGGTTCCTACATTCCTGAAATATACCCCTCTTCATCCATATATGTGGACAATTCCAAAAATAACTTCCAGTTGGCTGGTAAAGATAAACCAGTTGCCACAGTGATATGGCACATTTCCTGTGACAACCAGTAATGTGCTATCTCTCTAAATGTCAACCCAAAGTCCATTTTGTTCAGTTATGTATGAATAGCAACTGAGTAAACACAGACCCTGTAACTGCCTTTCTTGCACAAATGTGAGGTCTGTGGTGAGACAACACTCAATTGGGAATGATAACTCATTAACAAAGCTGACCAAGTCATGTGTGAAAAATATTTCATGATTTCAGATCTTTCTCATAAATTTCCTCAAGTTTCAAGGACTAGTCTGTTTCAAATTGTCACAGTGAAATCTCTTGGGCTCATTTGGAGATTGAGTGTGCATCCACTGTTTGGACTGTTCCTTTCTCTTTACATTCATGAACTGAACACATGTCTCATCTCCAGTCACAATTCTATCTAGAAATTCATTTCCCTCTTCATGGTACTACAGAAGGAACATCAAAGCTGAGCCCTTTCTTTGAGCCTTGCTTTGTAATTGTCAGTTGTTTTGGCACTCACCACACACAGACATTTTGGTAACCCAGTCTCTCTGTGGCAGTTTAAAACAAACTAGTCCTCAGAATTTCAGAAAATCCATCAGAAAGATGTGAATGGTTAATGCTGACTTTGGAATAACCCTTGTATTAACTTCAGGCAAGTGAATTCCTCTTGATATACATAATACATCTGCATAATGAAATTATACAGAAACCCCCAAAATTATGCTTATCAATGTTAATCAACATACATATAACTTTGTGCCCTTTCAAAATAGAAAAATTTATTTGGGGGGGGGGGGGGGGGGGCAGCGCTCAACAACTGCAACAGAAAAGAATTTACAGATATGAGCCATAAATAATGTGGTTCACAAATTCCAACTCTCCAGCCTGGGGAATCCACATGAATGATCATCTTAAGAACAACACAATGAGATCAAAACAATCACACATCCCCTTGGGACATCAGAAAAATATCTGTAGTGAATTTATCCATTAAGAAAGGATGCTTTAAGAACAATGCAATAAATCACTTTAAAAAATCCAGACTTGGGTAAAAAAAAAAATTGTTTCTGTAAAGTAAACCAATGGAAGGACATAACGATTAATTTTGTCACTGAAGTGGGATAGTTTCTGATACTAAGCTTAAATTGATTAGAGCATCACCAACAATTATCACTGATAATCTCCACAATGGAGATACAAGAACATTAGTAAGGTAAATGTAAGAGATTTTTCCACGACCCATAAGGAGTGGAAGAAACTGGTACACAGTTGTGCCACATGGACAGCAACTTTACAGAGTGCTGCACCATTTGAAGAGGAAATAACAGCCACATCAGAATAGACAAAGATGAAAGAGACTAGACACAGAGATTCTTCTTTTTTTTTGCCTAACCCCCCCCCCCCTCCTCAATATTGTGACTGCTATAGACATTTCTTGTGTATGACATGCAGGAAGCAACTACAGAGGAATAAAAACTGAAAGGATGGCAGTCAAGCTGAAAAAGAAATGTTGGTTTCTTCATCTTTGAACATTTATGCCTGTCTATACAAACCTCTCTGGCAATGTTCCACTCTGGGGTCTATGGTCTAAAACCTCCACAACAAAGTCCCTCAAGCACTCTGTTGACTCAGTCAGGACATGATGGTCAACTAAAGTGGCAGTCAATGTAATATCCTCTTTTTTGGTCAATGTTACAAGGTCAAGGTCATCCACAAAGATCAGGTCCTCTGCCACAATACTGTGTTTATTTAGAAGGTATGCTATCTCCAGTCCGAGTCGAAACCGCTCTCTTGAAATGTTCATCAATGGCAAGTAGAATGTGCCTGGCCTACTTTTGATCTGAAACAAAGCAAAATCAAATTTATAAATTGGCTTATTGTTGGTAAAAAAAACAGAGAAGACTGATCTAAACTGAGAAGACTGGCTCAAGTCAAGATAACTGGGGTATGTCTATGTCTCAGGTCCTAAAATGTCAGGCAGGAAGTAGAGAAAGACATGATACAGTGTTTTGGCTAGCTCTGTATTGTTGGCATTAACAATTTCACCATACCTCTAGCATAATCATTTTTTGCTTGTAACGACATAAAAAATAATAACAAACTGATCCTCACACAAGAGAAATGATGACTGTTGTAAAACTGGTTCTAGAAAGTAGACGGAGGTGTAAAAAAAATAGATGAGAGATACAGACTCCTGTTGAGGATGAGACCAAAAAGCCAAGTCTATATTTTGTGTGTGTGTGTGTCTTTATTTGTTTTGTTGTTTTTGTATGTGATTCTTAAAAAATGCTTTTGCCAAAATATTGGATTGTTAGTATGTTCTTCACTGTATGCACTCACTTTCTGCCATTCTTGTTTCTGCTCACTTTCATCACTCTTTCTGCCTTTTTTGTAAAACTGAATCATACACCATCTACTTTCATGATCCTCACATGCAATATTTCAAATGCTAAGAATGAGCTTGTTGGCTGAAACATTAATACCACAATATAATCAGTGCAGAAGGATCAGGAGGATGTCTTAAATCTGGCTGGAGACGTCCCAGTCACCCAGCTGTAGAAATGAGTACCTGACTTCTTCTGGAGTTGGGGAATGAATGAATGAATGAATGAATGAATGAATGAATGATCTTTATTTTTAAAGGGTAAAGAATTGGGCACGCAGGCTTTTCGAACTATGTCATTTTAGTACTTGATGACTGGGAATCGTGGGCTGAGAGAGTGCTGGTTATGCTATGGAGCCATATAGTTACAAGCAAGTAAATAATGAAAAAGGTTTGAGTTAAAGGATGAAGTATTACTAATGGTAGGGGAGGGTGTTCCAGAGCTGTACTGCAGAGTATGCAAGACTTTTCTTGTACAGATCAATCCTGGGTTTAGGAAGAAGACAGTTTTTTAAACACTGGCTATGTTTAGTGTTAGCGTAAACAGTGACCACAACTAAGGCAGAGCATTGTGCGAGAGAATTCTGTGAACAAACTTATCTTTGTTAAAAATGACTATATATCTGAGGGGTAGAATTTGGAGTTGTGCTGATCTACAGTCTGTACTGGGTGTTTGTTACAAATCAGATTTAATGCTAGTTTGTGAAGTGAGTGGAGCCTTTTTGTGTTTGAGACTGAGCATCCATCCTAGATTGTGGAATAGTAATCTAAATGTGTTTGTATTTGTGATATGTAGTATATCTTTCTTGTAACTTTGTCGATAAAGTGTTTAATTTTGGCTAGTTGGTAAACTTTCCATGCAATCAAGTTTGTTAGGTTATGGACGTGAGAATTCCAAGTTAAATGTTGATCAATGATGAGTCCTAGAATTTCATGTTCATGAAAATTTTCTACTGCCTTAGTCCCAGCACAAAGCTGTAGTGAAGTTTTTGTTGCATTCTGCAGTTTCTGTCTTGTAGTGATGAGAATGGATTTTGTTTTGTTGGTGTTTATCAACATACCATTTTTATTACTCCATTTAATCAAAATGTTTATATCATTTTGGAGCATTGTCTGTAGGATAATGATGTCATAGTCACTATTGTAAACAGTAACAATCATCAGCAAAAAGATCACATGAAGACCGCTTTAAATGTAGTGGTAAATCGTTAATATAGATAGCAAAAAGAAGAGGACCAAGAATGGAGCCTTCAGGAATACCAGTATCAACCACAGAAGAGTCAGATATTTTGTTTCTATGTTTTCTACCTGAGAGAAAAGATGTAATAAATTTTGTTAGGTCAGGGTGTAATTCTTTTTTGCAAGAATTTCATGATAGATCATATTGAAGGGTTTCTTGAAATCAATAAAGACAGCACCACACAATTTATTATCATTTATATCATTTATATTAGGGGAAGGAAAGGCAGCCAGGTGTGATCACAACATCCTCTAGTGTGCTGACAGGTCAAGGAAAATATGGCCACAAACAGCTATGTGCCTCTAAGGCATGACAGGATTACTGTTACCTTTTTTTTTTTTTTTATACAATGGTCAGGATATATCTGATGTGGCGTATGAAGGGATGAATGACATTACTGTTGATGCAACCCTGTTACAATTAATGAAAAATGCTGATTAGCTGCAACACTTCCTGTCAGGTAAAACCACAGAACTGTTTCATGTCAGAAATATAGGCACCATAAACAGTGCAAGCGATCAGCAAATCATGTTTTATGACTTAACTGCTTTTACGTGCATCCTGGTCCAAGATAACAGTAATAGTTATTTTCTGACATACACAGTATTACAGCCCTGACTGGCAGAGTGATATTAAAGAATGCAGATAAAACTATCAACAAACCTTTACTGAACTAGAATGGTAAAATAAAATATTTTAAAAATTAAAAGCTTAGTATTGGTACAGAACTTGAATTATTATGATGATCTGGATCTGATAAAATGTTACTGCAGACCAGAATCCTATGATATTTACAAAAGTCAATGAATAGAGTTAGAATTCTAGTGTATTAAAAAAAAAAAAACATTTTAAGAAGTTAATGACATCTATAAAATGTTCTGGGGGTGGTGATTGATCTTCCCATGGCTGCAAATTAAAAGCAACTTCTCACATCTTCTCTTTTATCTTACATCTTTCTCTTCCCATCATGCATCACACAAAGTCGCAGTTTGCTTCACCATAATCTTGGTGACCTTCTCAATCTCGTCAAGGCATTTGATGCCAATCATCTTAGCTTCTCTTATCAGTGTTCTCTTTAGGGTTTTTCGAGGTCAGCCTCTTTCTATTTCCAGATGTGTCCTATCTGATGGTTTTCTTTGAGTCTCTGATTGTTTCCTCTCATCATGTGGCCCACATATACCTACTTTCTTTTTTTTTTGATCACTGCTAAAACCGTTTGCTGCATGATCAAAAATACTACAAGAAACTGGCATTCTTTCACTACTGGTCTATTTTGGATCACAGTGCAGGGCTGGTTTTAAAATTTCAATAACTGAAGTTGCACTAATGATAGAAAATGATACATATGATACATACATAATGATATATACAATGATAAAAATGACATATTTAGTAAAAAATTATGCAAAAGCTCAATTTAAAAAAAATATACAGATGGATGCATCAGCAGCAGGCCATCTTGCTCACAACTGAGAGGCCTACAGGAGTGCTGTTTGGGAGGCAAAGTTCCACAAGGGACATGCAAATGAATGAATGAATGAATGAATGATATTATACAGTGCATTTGGAAAACAACTCTGCACTAACCTAGTATCGACTCTGGTATTATAGCGATATCTTAATGACTGCAGCAGGTAGACGTGGCTAGATACCGCAGATATTAAGATATCACTACGATACCAGAATCAACACTGCGTTAGTGCGCAGTTACTTATGGAACACCCTGTATTATTTCATTCATGCAAATCTCATTTTGTAATTCATTCATTCATTCATTCATTTGCATGTCCCTTGCAGAACTTTGCCTCCCAAACAGCACTCATGTAGGCCTCTCGGTTGTGAGCAAGATGGCCTGCTGCTGCTGCGTCCATTTGCAGATCGTCAACGATTTCTTGCAGCCATCTTCGTTTTGGTCTTCCCCTTTTTCTTTTTCCCATTATGTATCCTTCCAATCTCTAAATTATCATGACGTTTAATGTGTCCAAAATATTTAAGTTTTCTCTCTTTAATCCTCTTTACACCTTCTTCAATATTAAGCTCTTGTAGTATAGATATATTTGTAATTCAACTGGTAACAAATAAACAAAAAGTTCACCGTGTGCAGCTGAACTATGATAATTTGAAAGCTGAATAAAGAATCAAATGAAATAACTAAAAATGTATCCTAAATAGTTCAGTTATTTGTATATATTTAGTTATTAAAATTTAAAATGGCCAGTGCAAGGCTTAAGACCACTATGTACAGCCAGTTCTGGGGTATATAATGCACACATATCTTCAAGATACATACATAAAACTTAAATGACAGCAACGTGCTCCATATAAAGAACTTATCTGCCTGCTGTTTCAGTGCCTGCCTGAGAAAGCAAACAACAGGAGCTATAAAGAAAGTATTGAATGACTTCTTGATCTGAAAGGCAGAAAAGCTTAAGTTCCAATCAAACAACTTCTAAATGATGGACTGGTGCTTGCCAGGACAAATTATCAAACTCACATTTCCTTCAATCAATACACTTCCTGAGCAAGTAGCCTTTGAAACCTGCCTCATTGCTTCTTACAAATTCATCAGTTTGAAGTTCACTTCATATTTCTCATAAATAAAACCCAACAAATAAAACATCCACTATAATTTAATGAGTGAAGAAAAACAAAACATGGACATAAATGTATTCATAACCTGAACATTTATAAGAAGATCAATGATTCTGATCCCATGAGAATTCTAAACAAAGCATCAAGATTCAGAACCAATAAATTTCTTTGTCCTTTCATGCGGAAGAGCAAATTATTGTCAGTATTAAGCAGTGCATGTCACATAAAATATGGCTGAGGGAGACCTTGATGTTAGCAGTAGCAATGTGAAAACAAATTCAAACAGGGCATTTTTTTTAGGGGAGCTTTCATCTCCCGCCTCCTGGCTTTGTTACTGTTATGTGACGTAACTTCTATAACCAACTCTCATCCATATATGAGTTATTATGCTAGGCTATATAAAATGCAAACATGTCAGGTGCTATTAATGGATATTTGCATTTTAACTTTTGTCTCCTTTTATAGTAAGTGGGCATTACCACAGAAATGATGAGTTACAACATATACATACACATATCTTTACTTTTGAAAATCATGTAATAAAAACTCTGATATTCCCTAAAGATAAGCATGTTGTTGCTAATCATATCTTCCTCTTCCTGTATCTCCTTGGAACTGGAAGCTCCATATCCTTTGCAGCTGATATGCTGAAGGTGTTAAAGCATCACATTGTGTTGAACTGAGAGTGGATTATGGTGGCTATCTTTTTCAGTCTCTGTGTAGAGCTAAACAGGGTGTGCAATACTTCTTCAGCAGACTCCATCACCATGGGAACTATGTAACCCAGGCTAGGCCTGTTACTCAGTATATGAAATGAGACAGTGAGGGTGTTGATTTGCTAAGGTTTCTCAACCATGATGCCCTAGCATGTCAGTTACTGGTCAATGGCTGACAAATCAGACAGCATTTTCACCCCTCCACCCCAATTTTATCTGCATGCTGATTCCAATGTAAAAAGTGGTGCTTCATAACAAATAATTTTTCAAATCCTAGTGATACCAATGATATCAGAAGACCACTGATTGAGCCAGTGGTAACAGAGGACCACTGACTGACCCAGTGATAACAGAGGACCACTGACTGACCCAGTGATAACAGAAGGCCACCGACTGAGACAGTGATAACAGAAGACCACTGACTGAGCCAGTGATAACAGAAAACCATTGACTGAGACGGTGATAATAGAAGACCACTGACTGACCCAGTGATAGCAGAAGACCACTGACTGAGACAATGATAACAGAAGACCACTGACTGAGACAGTGATAACAGAAGACCAGACTGAGACAGTGATAACAGAAGACCACTGACTGAGACAGTGATAACAGAAGACCACTGACTGAGACAGTGATAACAGAAGACCACTGACTGAGACAATGATAACAGAAGACCACTGACTGAGACAGTGATAACAGAAGACCACTGACTGAGACAGTGATAACAGAAGACCACTGACTGAGACAGTGATAACAGAAGACCACTGACTGAGACAGTGATAACAGAAGACCACTGACTGAGACAGTGATAACAGAAGACCACTGACTGAGACAGTGATAACAGAAGACCAGACTGAGCCAGTGATAACAGAAGACCAGACTGAGACAGTGATAACATAAAGCCACTGACTGAGACAGTGATAACAGAAGACCAGACTGAGCCAGTGATAACAGAAGACCAGACTGAGCCAGTGATAACAGAAGACCAGACTGAGCCAGTGATAACAGAAGACCAGACTGAGCCAGTGATAACAGAAGACCAGACTGAGCCAGTGATAACAGAAGACCACTGACTGAGACAGTGATAACAGAAGACCACTGACTGAGACAGTGATAACAGAAGACCACTGACTGAGACAGTGATAACAGAAAACCACTGACTGAGACAGTGATAACAGAAGACCACTGACTGAGCCAGTGATAACAGAAGACCAGACTGAGCCAGTGATAACAGAAGACCAGACTGAGACAGTGATAACAGAGGACCAGACTGAGCCAGTGATAACAGAAGACCAGACTGAGCCAGTGATAACAGAAGACCACTGACTGAGCCAGTGATAACAGAAGACCACTGACTGAGACAGTGATAACAGAAGACCACTGACTGAGACAGTGATAACAGAAGACCACTGACTGAGACAGTGATAACAGAAGACCACTGACTGAGCCAGTGATAACAGAAGACCAGACTGAGCCAGTGATAACAGAAGACCAGACTGAGACAGTGATAACATAAAGCCACTGACTGAGACAGTGATAACAGAAGACCAGACTGAGCCAGTGATAACAGAAGACCAGACTGAGCCAGTGATAACAGAAGACCAGACTGAGCCAGTGATAACAGAAGACCAGACTGAGCCAGTGATAACATAAAGCCACTGACTGAGCCAGTGATAACAGAAGACCACTGACATGAAAATGAGTATCTTAAAATGAAAACCTTGGTACAACATGTCACAATGAAAATTTCCTGTAATAGAAAACCTTCTTAGAATGGAACATGTCAGTGTCAGCAGTCATGAGCAATTTCTTCTAGGATTTTTCCACCCCTTGGCAAATGTAGTCTAAAAAAGAAAGAAAAAATTGCTGTGGCAAATATGTGTTGTAACATCAAATTATAGAGTGTAATCAAATGCTGTCTTGGAAAAAAAATACTAAAATGAAAAGAAATTAGGAAGAAAAATAAAACTCATGTAAGGAGATCATATTTTCTTCTGAGCTTCTACAGCAAAGAGTAAGATACGGAAATTGAAAAACAAAAGGAACAATAATGTTTCTATTTTATTTTGCGCATGACCTATAACATTTCCTTCCGTTCGTCCGTCCGTCCGTCCGTCCGCGCGCGCGTGCGTGCGTGTGTGTGTGCGCGAGCGTGCGTGCGTGCGTGCGTGTGTGTGTGTGTGTTAGAGGGAACGCTAGTAATGGGTCATGTTGTTCTCTGTGCCAAGACTCTTTAAACCTATCGAGTTTCACCAGGAACCCCCTCAAACCAAACTAAGACATTTAGAGTCAACACAACAATGAAAGCCATGTAACAGAATCAAAGATCAGACACGAGAACAGAGTTCAGGTCCATATCCTAACCTCTCAAACAAGCACTCATCAGAGACACTACACCGGGCAGTGCTGAACGAATTAAACACCACTGCTGGCCATGACTGCATAAGCATGGCAAGAAACTTGTTATCACCTTTAACAAGTACACAAACATGACTCTTACATCAATGGCTTACGAACTCGTAACAAGTCAACAATATAGGATTTTTTTTCTGCCTGCCCCCTTCAGATAGCAATAACAAAATATAAAGAAAAAGCAACAGAAAATAGATTTCTATCGATAATTTATAACTTTAGCTCTTATCATATTGCCTACTGATATTTTCCCACAGTTTTCCCGCACTGCTCCCACGTATACACATATAAACCTGGCATATAAGCAAACAATCATATCATAAGCAGGTTTTTGGAATAGACAGAATAAAAAATATAATACGAAACATGTGCAAACATGGCACTACCAATAATGCTGTTGTGTTGCCAGATATTCTCATCAATAATACATGACTGATACGGCAATAAATAATAGAATATCTGAACCTGGTCACAAGCGCTGTCACTGTTAACACTGTCTTACATATCAATCATGGATTCGCTGTTAGCACCATCAAGCTCCTTTACTTTTTTTTCTAGCAGTACTCCCTGGTAGCAGACTGCATCATAACAATCTGACAAATGAGTCAAAGATCTGTGTGGTACTTGTAATGGTGGAGCCTATGAAGAAACGTGAGTGTTTCTCATTGAGGTAAATCATAATGGTCTGATATGATCAAAATCTCCATTCACAGGACAACACAGAAAAATAATTCCCATAACAAAAGTGCCGTGGTAGTGTAGTGGTTAGTCACTCGCCTGCCGACCAGAAGGACCCTGGTTCGATTTCGCAGCGGGGCGG
This sequence comes from Achatina immaculata, assembly GCA_009760885.1. NCBI lineage: Eukaryota > Metazoa > Mollusca > Gastropoda > Stylommatophora > Achatinidae > Lissachatina > Lissachatina immaculata. Next base: position 10,148,145 of record CM019710.1, read on the forward strand.
ATTTTTTTAGACCGACCGGTGCCGCAGTTTTGTGGGTAAAAAAAAAAACAAAAAACTTCTACCTAGGTTCTTGGATCCTCACCTCAAATGCTGTAGTAGCCTAGCAATGTGAAAGCACTATCACTTCATACCCTTACGGCACGCAAATAAAAAAAAAATAATAAAACAGCAATAAAATCAATAATCGCACAATAATCTGATGTAATCAGCAATAATAGCAAGCTGTACAGTGGTGGGTGATGTTTCAAGCACAGTTACGGAGTCCTCTGTTCAGTGTATGTAATGCTAACTCCTCTGTATGTCATGCTGACTGCGCTGATATTTAGTTCTCCATTTGCAGAAAAAAATAAGGTGAATTCTGTTTCTGCTACAGAGATCTGATTAAATCTGAATCTCATGTTGACAATCAGTCATTTGCTTGTCCCTTGCGGAATTTCACCTCCCTAACAGCTCTCCTGTAGCCCTCTCGGTTGTAAGCAAGATGGCCTGCTGCTAATGCATCCATCTGCAGATTATCAACGATGTCTTGCATCCATCTTCGCCTTGCTCTTCCTCTCTTTCTTTTTCCCATTATGTATCCTTCCAAGACGGTCTTCTTTAAATTATCATGACGTTTAATGTGTCCAAAATATTTAAGTTTTCTCTGTTAAAACATTCTAGCCAACATTCTTCAATATTAAGTTCTTGTAGTAAGGATATATTTGTTTTTGGTTTTTTTTTGTGTCCATGATATTTGAAAAACTCTTCTATAGCAATTACATTCAAAGGCATTTATGTGTTTCTCAGCTATTTTGTTAAGTGTCCAGGTCTCACAGGCATATGTTGCGATGGGAAAGATGCATATCCTTAAAAATCTCATTTTTGCAGTTGTGTCTGTTCCTCTCCACATCATCTTTAGTTATTTTACTTTCTGAAGAGCGACAGATGTCCTCCTTTTAATTTCCCTCATTGTATCTCCATTATTAGTCAGATCCAAGATATTCAAAACTCTCCATCTCTTCCAAGTTTTCCTCAAAGATATATATTTCAGCTTCCTTGTTTGTTTTGTCAGTTGTCATCAATTTAGTTTTCTTCGCATTAAGATAGAGGTTTTGCTCTTTGCTGTTCTTACGGACTGACGTAATTAGTTTTTCCATTCCTTTTTGTGTTGTGGACAGTAATACCGTGCCATCATCACATCTAATCTTTATTTTTTCATAACCTCCAACTGTCATGGCATCGCAATGTTCTTTCTCTACATCTTCTCTAATATTCTTCATTATATTTTCAGCATACAAGTTAAATGAGTAAGTGACAGTATGCACCCCTGACAGACCCCTTGTTTTATGTCAAACCAAGTTGTTATTTCACCATTTATTCTTACTGCTGCCTGTTGGTCTAGATACAGCAGTGATATTAATTGTATTGTTGTTTCACCATTTATTCTTACTGCTGCCTGTTGGTCCAGATACAGCAGTGATATTAACTGTATTGTTGTTTCACCATTTATTCTTACTGCTGCCTGTTGGTCTAGATACAGCAGTGATATTAACTGTATTGTTGTTTCACCATTTATTCTTACTGCTGCCTGTTGGTCTAGATACAGCAGTGATATTAACTGTATTGTTGTTTCACCATTTATTCTTACTGCTGCCTGTTGGTCTAGATACAGCAGTGATATTAACTGTATTGTTGTTTCACCATTTATTCTTACTGCTGCTTGTTGGTCTAGATACAGCAGTGATATTAATTGTATCACATGTGTTGGAAATTCCATTTTTCCATTGTTTCCCAAAGTTTCTGATTTTGTACACAATCAAATGCCTTTGAATAGTCTATAAAAGATAAATATAGATTCACATTAAATTAACTGCATTTCTCTCTTATATTGAATATATGATCATGTTGACAAGACTATGAAAACATGCCATCATGTCGCCTTATCTTCTCTCTCTTTCATATTCTTATGGTGTTGTCTTACTGTACGCCCAATGGTGTTAAATTCTTCATGTCCAACGAATCTTCTTACATTCTTTCCATGCCGTTAAACGTTACACAGGGTTCGCATGGTTGTTTGCCAAGTTTTCCTGTTTTCGGCGAGGTTTTCAACTTCATCAAGGGATGTTATGCCCACTGAACTGGCCTCTCTTAACATCGACCTCTTTTTCTTTGGCCTGTCGTGTTCCACTTGATAGCTTGTTGTGGTATTCTCTGACTGTTTCTTCTCATCATGTGACCGACATATGTCCATCTTCTTTATCTAATCATCTATGAGACAGGTTGTTGTTTGCTCATCTGTCTTATCTCTGCGTTGTTCTCGAATTCGTTCCAATTTATACTAAGTATTTTCCTAATTTATTGTCTATTTCTTTAGTTCATTTCCAGCTTCCGCATGCATAAACGAGGGTGGAGATCAAATTTGAATTGAATAATCATAACTTGGTTTTTGTGCTTATAACTTTTGAAATCCATATGTTCTCTAGATTTTGGAAGGACAAAGCTGTTTTTGCAATTCAAATTCTAAGTTCCTTCCTGGTGTCACCATCCTGGTCTATGTAGCTGCCAAGGTATGCAAATTGGTTTACTACATCAACAACTGTTCCTTCTACATATATTTTTCCTTCTTGATTAATGAGAAGTTTCATTATTTTTGTTATATCTTTGTTAATTTCAAAACCTTTTTTGCTAGCCAAGGAAGACAGGGAATCTGTTTTTTCCTGCATCGATTTCACATTATCACTGATAAGAGTTACGTATGTCATCTGCAAAATCAAGATCTTCTATTTGGGTTCCATGTACCCAATCAATGCTGGCTTTACCTGTACAGCATCTTTTAATTATAAAGTCTATGGCAATTCCAAACAGCAATGGAGATAACATACATCCTTGTTTCACGCCTGTTTCAATCTGAAACCATTCACTCATTCCTTCTTCTGTCTTGACTGCACAAAACATATTCATTGTAGAGATCTCTAATGATGTTGACAATTTTAGATGGTATTCCATATAGTCTTAAAATTCTCCACAATGAATCTCTGTGTATGCTATCAAATGCTTTTTTAAAGTCTATGAAGTTCAGTATTAATGGTTTCTGTTTTTCAATATGTTCTTCAAGCATTATTCTTAGAGTAAAGATCTAGTCGAGACAGCTTCTCCCTTTTCGAAATCCTGCCTGTTCTTCTCCCATGCTGTATCCACTACATCCTTAATTCTATTCAGAATCACTTTACAAAACACCTTTGACACAACTGATAGTAAGGTTACACCCCTCCAGTTATTGCAGTAACAGAGGTTGCCTTTTTTAGGTATTTTAACAATGATTCCCTTTTTCAATTTAGAAGGGACCTTTTCTTCTTTCCAAATTTTATTAAGCATTCTTTGTAGTTGGCTCATGTTGTCAATGTTAATAGCTTTTAACATTTCGACTTCATCTTCACCTGCAGCTGTTGTTAGACATTAGATTCACTGCTGTTTCAATTTCATTCAGTGTAACTTCATCTAAGTTGACATTTAGTTGGATTGGTAAATCGGTTTCAAGATTTATTAATTCATTTGGGTGTGATCAATTAAGTATTTCTGGGAAGTGTTCAGCCCATCTTTGCTTTTGGTCTTTACTTGATGCTAACAGGTTGCCTGTTTTGCTAAAGACTGGTCTTTCTCTGGATGTAATAGCACCAATGAATGCTGGATGTTAAATTCTTAAAGTTTTAATTACATTATTTCATCAGGGTTTCCCTTGTGGTCATGTTCACCTCCCAACATATTCTTCATGTTTTTCCATAAAGTCAAATCTCTGTGGCTTCCTATGATCGATGTACTGCTCTATTTATTACTTGCACTGGTCAATTTATTAGTTGCACTGGTCAATTTATTCGTTGTACTGGTCTATTCATTGTCTATGATTCACTTTTTCAAAGAGCAAAATAAAAATGAGTGCAGCATTTTAGTTATTATTTTCTGCTACTTGCGAAAGATACGGTCTGGCATATATTCCTCTGTGTCAGTAGTGATATATGCTACAGGCATATGCCCAACCATTTTAACAGTTTCTGGAGAGCACACCACAAACGCACAACCTGCACCTACTGCAAGCGAACCAACAGCTGTATCTTACCTTTTTTTTTAATCCGCAGACACATATGCACAAATACATCGACCCACGTATTTCACATATATTTCTCGCTATACATCAACACAATTTATTACCATGGTGAAGGTAATTTAGCCACGAATCATCATCATAATATTATCATCATCTTGTGCTATACTACTACTTGCAGGGAAGCGCGGCATGCTCGGTAACCTGTGTTCAGTTTCCCCCCCCCCCCCCCCACAAAGATTAGTCATGTCTGTTTCTTGACCCTGTCCACCTTTTCGGGGTCGACATTTTGTCTTTTTCTCTCCAATGTGATTTTTCATTGTTTATTATGCCTCTTGATATGGCCAAAATATGTATACTTATTATGTTTACATTATTTCCTTGCTTCAGCTCACATATGGTACCGTCACAATATTTCGGTATGTGCAACATCTGGCCAGTGTTTTTATTGCCCGCCTGTCTACGTGTATTAATATCTCGCCATTTCCTAGTGCCGGTCCCGTCCCCCCTCCCATCCTTCCTTGTCGCGGGTGATCGTGCTCCAAAAGGGTCGGGGGGGGGGGGGGGCGGGAAGATTGGAAGGGTCTGAGCGACAAATGCGAGTCTCGGCGAAGAGATACACACACAGACAAGCAAAGGCGGCCACCCACATGAGAGAGGTTTCGCAATGATTTCCTTCCACTATCTGGAGACTCCTATCTGCCGGTGACGGACTATTTATTTTGGTCCTGGTTCTGAGCTCTCTCTCTCTCTCTGTGACCAAGCACGATGATCTTATCTTCTGGCAAATGTGATGGTAATGGCGGTGATGACGGCATGTAACAGGTAATGACGATTGTGATCATATTCTTGGTGATAGGTAATGATGATGTTCTTGGTGATGGACAATGATCGACTAGGAAAAAAGTAGGAGCAGCTTTATTACTTAACGAGTACACAGTTGTATTTTGGTATGACAGCTTTACTGCAGTGGCTGTGTGTATAGCTATATACTCATACACTAAGTATTGGTGATCGATGATGATGTCCTTGGTGACACGTAATGAAGAAGTCCTTCATGAAAGCTACAAGAACTGATGACTGCGGTAAAATTGGTTCTAGTAATGGAGGAGGAGGTATGTGGTTTAGTTTTACAAAAAGACAGAGAGAGTAAGGAACGTGAGCAAGAACGAGAGTGACAGAACGTATGATGAGCAAGTATAAATGATGAACATAAACAATCCAATATCTCAGCAAAAGCCTTTTACAAGCATCATATACAAAAACAAAAAAAAAATATAAAAACATCAAAAACAAATTTAAAAAAAAGCAAACACTTAGTTTTTTTGCGGGGGGGGGGGGGGTATCCTTGCAGAAAATGGGATACCAAAAATAAAAAATCTATTTTTGGTGTTTTTATCTGTTGTGTTGTTTCTGTATGTGATGCCTGAAGAAGGCTTTTGCCGAAATATTGGATTGTTGTATGTTCTCCAGTTATATGTGCTCATCTTACTTTCTTACATTCTTGTTTCTGTCCACTTTCCTGTCTTTCTATCTTAGTGATAGGGTAATGATGGCACCGTTCTGAAGCTTATGAAAGCCTGGTACTGCCGCTCATTCAATATTCCTGTATACGTCCCGGGATATGAAAACAAGCCATAAAAGCTGGCTTTCAACTGCATTTATTGTCGCCATCATCTATTATTTACTGAAGTCTCTTGGTCTTCAGTGTAACTAAAAGGCATTACAATATCCATGTTACCTCTCAACTTTGTGAATAGAAGAGACGAATACAGAAGTATCAGAACATCTGTAACTGAAAACAAAGCTATAATAACAACAACAACCCAAGAAGCAAACAAATGCGGTACTCTTGGCCATAAAACGATATACACAGAAAAATCACACATGAAGGGGCAATATGAAAGGAAAATGACAACATTACAAACGGGTGACCTATATAAAAAAGCTGCCTAGTGTTTCTTGAAAGCAAAGCGAGAAATTCACTGTAGCCAATCTTTCACGAGAAGATGACAAACTACATCCACTACTGTTGCACATATGAACACGGGCATTCAATAAATATAGGAGGGGCGATTGATAAGTAAGGTCTCCAACTGTATAAAATAAGTTTCTGATAGTATGACATGATAGAACTGGCACGAAAATGAAGCACATTCATTTTAAACTTATTAAACATCGTAAACTTATTTTTCAACATAGTCCCCATTTACAGTACACACTTTTATAACCGCGATTTCCACTGTTTCATTCCGCTGGTGAAGAAAGTTTCTGGTTGGTGTCTGACCCACGTGCGAACATTAGCTTCAACCTTGGCATACAATGAAAAATGCTGACCTTTCAACGTCTTCTTCAAGTTAGGGAACAGCCGGAAGGTACCAAATCTGGGATGTAAGGGGGGGGGGGGGGGAGAGGGTGTGGAATAATTGTGAATTTCAGGCTTGTCGCAGTTTCCTTTATGAGTCACTGAAATGGGTCCCCTGGTCTTTGCTCATCAAAGACACTCATCTTTCTACAGCTTTTGGCACACAGTACCAAATTACGACCACCACCATAAATAGCTTTCATATGCTATGAAGAAAGAGAGGAAGACCAAAACGAAGATGGCTGCAAGACATCGTTGACGATCTGCACATGGATGCAGCAGCGGCAGGCCATCTTTCTCACAACCGAGAGGACTACAGGACTGCTGTGTGGGAGGCAGAGTTCCGTAAGGGACATGCAAATGAATGAAATGCTATGAATTTCAATCAAAGCGCAACCTTCAAAACTCCATTACTAATCACTGCTTTATAAGTAACTTGGACACAGAACTCATTGCTAATGGACACTATTGCTTAACGGCTTCGAACACTGCACTGAAACTAGACCCATTTACACTACACAGTAACAGATACCTACCTAAAAGGTGAGCAAACTTTTTTTGTTTCCCATTATTAGCGATTTTACGCGGTCTGAGACCTTACTTTATCAATCGCCCTTCGTACAACAAGTGTTTACAAAACTGTCCAAGAAATCTCTCAGAACATCTTGTATATACACAAAGTGTTAGAATAAAATAGTAAGAGGAATCTTGTAGCTGGAATCATGCTTCCTTGTAGCTGACAACTCACACAAACAGACTTCAAGTAAACATATCAAACACTTTGACTTGGCCGGATGAGAGCATCCTTATAACACCTCATCGGCAGATTTCTGTCCGACATGCTATTTTTTAAATTATATCTTCCTCTCTTAGGTCCTAGTCTTCACCGCCATAATCTGCTGAGCTTAGTATTTCATAGAGACACAAATCTCTGTGTAAACTCATGCCTTGTCTTTACACTACTATACAAGATTTAACATGCGCGCTATTTTACGTGAACTAATCTGGACCTCATTTGTTTCACATCATTTCATCTAGATACTTCTTTTAATGTGAATCTTACTTCACAAAAGTCAACCTTGACAGTAAAACTAACAACAGCCAACAGGGACACTCTCCATTTCACAAAATCTAACAGACAATCCATTTTACAGGATCTAGTACAAACACTCTATTTCCTATGATCTAGCCTAGACTGTCTAGTTCACATGTGTTGATGTAGGTAACGTGAAATGTTCGCATGAATTATCACAGATCTGCACATGTGCTAACACCCCAGACACACTGTTTCGCATGAACTAACACCCCAGACACACTGTTTCGCATGAACTAACACCCCAGACACACTGTTTCGCATGAACTAACAAACCAGGCACACAGTTTCGCATGAACTAACATGAATACTACGTTTCACATGTCAGCAAAGTCACTATTCCCTCGGCCTTTCCTCGTATTGACACCACAAAAGGAAGTAAATATAAACCTAAAAGCTTTTTTTTTCTTTTTAAAAGCTTTTTTGACTATCGTTTAAAAAAAAAATCCACATACTAATAGATACACGAATCTCTCCGGTATACATCTTGCATCCTTCCCGTGCGTCACATAGGGCTCTTATGGTAGTTTGCCAAGTTTTCCTATTTTCGGCGAGCTTTTTAACCTCATCAAGGATGTTATGCCCATTAAAATGGCCCTTCTTAAAAATGTCCTCTTTAGAGTTTCACGTGGTCGACATCTTTTTCTTGGACCTATTCTCCGGTATAGGGCACACATTACACACAAAAAAGTGTTATCCTTAATTTGAACACAACTCGTTATATTTTAATTATTTTTATGGACATAGAAAATATTTCTAGTATGTTTTATAGAATTATTCCAATGTGTTCCACAAAATTTAACTTATGATTAAAAAAAAAAAATCTGATCAGTCAGTGCTGACCTTTGCCAAGCAAGACCATCCAACATATTCAACAATCAACTCGGCCACTGTCGCTTCTCTTTCATTAGTTTTCTTTTCTTTTCTTTCTCTCAATGACTAAAGAAACTTCTTGAAAACATCTCTCTGTCTTCCTACGTGTATGTAATATTAACACTTTCTATGATCATCCTTTCCTAGGTCAGACTCGTTCAATGTGCTTATCTTTTCTCAATCTTCTCACTGCCCAGTTTTTCTTGCTTATTTCTGAAGACATATTTCCAACATTTCCTTCACGTTATGCCCGCCCCTCTCCGCCATTTTCTTCCAATAACTTCCTTCCGCTGAACAGTATTGACAAGAACGTCGCTATTTAAAAGATACCCGAGATATCGATTTTCTCCACAGCTTTGTCTTTTCTGGCCAACTCTGGGGTGAGTGAGAGGCAGTTGGAGGAGGTACAGGAGTAAGGATGATGTTTCTGGTAGGTGATCTGAGATGAGGGTTTGCTTCAGACACAAAAACAAACAAAGGCACATACAGTCAGAGAGACAAAAGAGATAGCGAAAGTGGTGGGGAGGTAGGTAGGTGAGTGGGCAGGTAAGCTGAATGGTAGTTAGGAGGGTAGGTTGACTGGTAAGTGGGTAGGCAGACAAGAGTGGGCAGGTAAGCTGAATGGTAGTTAGGAGGGTAGGTTGACTGGTAAGTGGGTAGGCAGACAAGAGTGGGCAGGTAAGCTGAATGGTAGTTAGGAGGGTAGGTTGACTGTTAAGTGGGTAGGCAGACAAGAGTGGGCAGGTATTTAAGTGGGCATGTAGGTAGGTTGATTGGTAGGTAAGGTAGTTGGGAAGACAGGCTAGCAGGTACTAAGACATACAGACAGACAGACAGAAACCGAACACGCACCTGGTCTGTACGAACACAATAAAAAGTATCTAAGATTAGACTACTTTTTTTTCTTTATAGGTAGTTTAACCATCTACAATATCCTCTTCTGTCCTCTACACAATACAGTAGTTCCAGTGTAATGATTTCCAATGATAAGCATTTCAGTTTATGGTCCAGTTTCACAATTACAAGCTGCTACAGCCTGTATGCAATATATACATATACACGCTATGTATATTATATAAATACAAATAAACATGGCAAATCAACGACACCAGAAATGAAAACATTCTCGCTTTAGAGACTGAATTCTGCAACAAATACCTGGATATGGTTTCATTTGCCTATATTATATATTGATGTTAATACCGAACTTTCATTTTAACATACACAATTCTGGCTTGATCATGAATCCTTCATTTTTTTTCTTTTAGTAGCCAGAAGATGACAGATAAGAACTATCACCTGTGTACTCCAGACATGTCCACAGACGCTTCGATCTCCATCCACGTACAATCAATAATAGCATATTTTCCTATGCTGATTTGCAATCTTTCGAGCTGATTCTGCTTGCGAAATTGTTAGCTCTTTCAATCTTGACAAAGATACTGGTCACATTTATCACTGAAATCTTTTTGTATTTTTTTTTGTCTTGATAATCCTTGCTCAACGATCAGTGAACCAGCCAATGGATCCGTTTTTCATTTCCTTTTAACGTCTACGTGACTTGGCACAAAAATGAAGGTCAATCGACAGATCTGTATGCAGGAAACTCTACTGTAGAGAGCGGAACAACAACACAACTCCTTCAGATCATCAGAGGACGTACCCCCCTCCCTCAGACAAGTGTTTCGGCCCTATTAAATTCCTGACACTCTAAGGGGGGGGGGGGGGTGGGGCCCCTCTGGGTCATGACTCCCAGAGGTCTTGTGAGTTTTTGCTTTTTTCGTCCCGGGATTGAGTTGGCACTGCACTTTGAAGTACGTCCTTAGCGATTTAGCTACGGAGGACTGGTACTGGTTGTGGCAAACGACATTTATGTTCTCAATGCTTGTTTCGCAAGCTCCACAGCCAGGATGAAGCCTTTTCTGCTGTTTCTGAAAGGCTTTTCAATGCCCTTGCTCTTGCTTGTCCCTTTATGCCCAGTTGCTTACATAGGTCGTATGCTGATGTTGCTACGAATCCTCTCGCTCCCACTTCTACAGCTATCACTTTTGCCCTGTCTCCAGCCCCCTGCCTCAGTTGCTTGACCAGATCATTGTACTTCTCACATTTGAATAGATGTTGCTCCTCTATTCTTGTTTCGTACGGAACCGTAAGCTCCATCATTATTAGTTCCTGTTTTTCTTTGGAGTACACTACAATGTCCGGTCGCATTCCTGTGTTCTTGATGGCAGTCGGGTATTCTCTTCTTCCTGGCTGGTCCGCTATCACATCCCAGTCATTTCCACTATCTAGCAGTGATGGTAATGGAATGTCTGTTTCATGAGCTGGGATTCATTTCAATATTGTCTTATAGAACTTATGTTCATCAACTCATTCATTATATACCCCTGCGTGCATCTGTAGCCAGCTCAGAGTTTTAGACACAGCCATGTACAGTAAACTGTACAGTAAATGGAATCCTCAAGGAAATAGAAAATGAGACAGACCTAGACTTACTTGGAGAAGAGAAACTATGACAGTCCTCGGAGACATACACATGGAAGGAAGCAGAGAATAGTTCCAAGAACGGGGAAGACTGGAGAGCCTTTATCCGTGGCCTACGCTCTCATGGGAGTGAAAGGCGATGATGATGATGATGATGATGATGATGATGATGATGATATTTTCCCTTCAATAATCTCTTCATACGCTCCCAGGCTGGTTATACCATTAAAACTACAACTCATCTTGAACATGGGGAACTCGAATTCCAATAACAGAAGCGACAACAGCATGAAGATTCTGCATAATTTAATTCCCCCCTAGTGACAACTGCAGCATCTCATCAGGCCCACAACTGGTTCTCAGTTATGTAAACAAAGCTTCCAGATGCAGATAATGTCAGAACAACAATGAAGTTTCTTCTATACCTGTCTCTCCATATCATAAATAACGAGATGTTTCCCTTCGTAGATCACACAACAGACTGCTCCACTGTCACAATCTAGTACTAACTCGTAAACTGCTCCCAGGATTTATGATCTATCGGATACTTTTAAGAGAAATAAATCTTCCACTTCAGGCAGCTGTGACTACCACGACTCATCTAAGCTCTGCATAAACATTACAGCGTCAAACTATGCAGGACCAGCAATACAATGACGGGATCTACTGTCTCTCCTTGGCTCACTCCATTATTCTTTTTCTTACCCGTCGCTGTCATGGCTTTCTTGACGCCAAGTTTATTCCCATATGGACAACGATCATAAGTGTATGTGTGTGTGTGAGCGCGCGCGCGCATCTTGGGAGTTTCCTGACTTCACGACACATTGTTTCCATCGTGTGGCTACCTGTTGCTGTAGCCAAAGCACCATTGGGTAGATGCGATTGTTTTGCCATTAGAGTTCACCACAAAGGCCCAGGAATAGTACTTTCCACAGCTTAAGTGTATACATAACAGTGTTACCCTCGCTAGTGTTTTTCACTGAATACTGCTATTCCCTGAACACTGCTGTGGTAGAAATGTTCACAACAACATCTGTATGGCTGATGTCAGCAGATAATTTGTAAACGACACACTGATCTGTCATGGTAACATTTATTTGATAAAACTTCATGTCTGCTCTTTATGCTGTCAAATGATGTGGTTTACAAGACTGTGATATACATTTAAAGTGTGGATTCTTTTTTTTTAAATGAACTTAAAAAAAAAAAGAATCCACACTTTAAATGTATTACCCAAGAAAAGTACAAAGTACCAGAGTCGACCACGTTATTATGCGAAATGCGACTGAAGTGGTCTCGATGTCATGTCCAGACTGAGTCATCGAACTATATCAGGGTCATGTTTCTCAAAAACTTTTGATAAGCATTTTATCTTATATCCTTCCCGTGCCGTTAAACGTCACGCAGGGCTCGAAAGGTAGTTCGCCAACTGATAAGCATGAATAAGATTTAAGGACTTTTTATGAATAAAGTTTAATATTATTTTCATACTGCATAATTTTTATATTAGTATTTTTAGATTATGCCAGTACACCGAACCAACGACTAAAGTACATTTTGTTATACCGAGTCACACGTTATTATGCTTAATAGGTGCTTGCAGGGATCATGAGGACAATACGTGTTTATGCTTAACCAAACCATGGCCCACAAATACCTTTGTGTATTACAAAAAGACCATTTCGTGCCTTCACCAATATACATACCACAGCTTGAACATCACCAGCACACGCCAAGTCTAACGTTATGATTGATTTGGGGAAGGGAGGTGACCGAGTGTTGGAAGAACAAAAAACAGATGACACAACAAACAAGGGACGGGAAAACAAACGTGGGTGCATTACACCAGAGGAAATAACGGCTTAACCTGGTGTGAAAGCGAAACAAGGGGAGGGGGAGGGGGAGAGAGGAGAAATGGCTGTATTGTTTCCGCATCTCACTTCAGCCGAGACTCTGTGCTCTCGGTAGCTCATATACAATAATTGGTGTGTAAGTATACAACTATACACTAAGCACTGCAGTAAAGCTGTGATACCAGAATGTATAAAATCGGAAAAAAGTAGGAGCAGCTTTATTACTTAACGATTACAAATAATAAAGCTGCTCCTACTTTTTTCCGATTTTATACATTTCGGTAGCTCATACTGTTATGTAGATCTCACAACAACGACATTCCACCATCTGATGAATGTCACAACATGACAAATGAGAAAACTGTTCATTCCCATCAATTCTGTTTAATAATATCTATGCAAAACGTACACACAACGTACAAAAAAGGACACTTTTCTGAACATTTCCCGCTCATAACTTCAATCACTTACCCCAGGGTGACGTGAACTTCTGAGTTGGTAACCACAAGATTGTTATTAAAATGGCTTCGTGGACACTGATTACTGAGGTCAATAATAAGCTCGTTGGCTTTTTTTCCTCTCTCTCTCTCTCTCTCTCTCTCTCTCTCTGTGTTTTTTTTTTGTTTTTTTTTTTAGAAAACAATCATTCTCTTCCTGTTTTGGTTTAGATAACAGGGTCCTTGTCTACTTCCCCACAGCGATAGAACTTCAAAATATAATGAAATACAAATGACTCCGTGGAGCGTGCGAGGTGGTAGTTGCGTTGGCTATGGGCAGAAAAGACTGCTCCGCTGTACAGTGGTGACAGATGCATACAACAGATAATGTGACAGCACGTACACCATAGAATGTGAACGACGAACTGCCTTGCGTCTCTGCTTCGTGTCAGAGAGATGAGGATTATTACACCACTGAGCAAGGGCAGGAAAAATATTCACAACCTCTTCATCAGTATTGTACTGAACAGTTCACGGTAAAAGCAACGTCTAGAATGTGTGAAACGTTTACGTAACAAAAGCACATACAGACAATGACTCACCTCGTGAAGAAAGTACGCATATGTAATTGCCGAAACAGTAGAGTCCAGGTCACATGACTCATTACCTATTACAATATGGATCTTGGGCCGTGACTGGAAGTCAGTCTGGGGAAAGCACATTCAAACATCATGAGATGAACCATTTTAATGTTCTATACATTAAAAACATCTATTCAAACTTCCACTAATAGAAATAAGCACGCATCACACAGAACATATACTGTTATTCAAAGAAACAGTAACTGACTCTCAGTTGTTCATACATCTAATGTATGTCATTCATCCAGCACGTTCAGGAGATCGCTCTGAGCATTCATTTCTCATCAGACTTAGCTGTTCGTAGTTTTTTTTAGCGGGGATTCTAAAAAAAAAACCAACAACAACAACTCAACGTTTGAGATGTAAAAAATCTTCACATATTTTAACATTTAACACTGATCTCCCTACTGGCATTAAAGAGACACATCATTTACGAAATTTTAATTATAAATAACTGCCAGGAGATGGTAGCAATACGCCTGTTCCGTGTCATGATAGCCGCCTTAAGAAAAATTACAGTTCGTTCGTGGTTTCGTAGAAACGAAATCAATAAAGACGGTGCAATGGAATTTCAGAATGGAGTTATCTCCAGGCGATGTACAACGATGTCTGTACTTATCAACCTTTAGTGAACATCGCGGCGCTCACTCTGGTAATCACCGGAATAATGGCGGCATTCGGCAGTTCTTATAAAGTGACAGATTATATAATAAACAGCAAAGTAAACCCTGGAGATGTTTTTGTGACACCCTGTATCACTCAATTATTCATCCTCACAACACTCTTTAGTCCATTTGTTCTTCCTGTGGGCCCACAACAACCCTGGTTCTGACAAATGTCTATCGTTTTCACAGCGCGGGTCGACTCAGACGTCGGTAAGACAGTAAATATTTCACGTTTCGTACGGAAAGAGGACTCTGTGATCTTTTAGGCATCATAAAATCAAAATCCAATTATTCGGCTAATTATCAAAAGATACAATGAGGGAAATTAAAAGGAGGACATCTATCGCTCTTCTGAAAGTAAAACAACTAAAGAATCTGTGGAGAGGAGCAGACAGAACTACAAAAATAAGATTTTTAAGGGCATGCATCTTTCCCATCGCAACATATGCCTGTGATACCTGGACACTTAACAAAACAGCTGAGAAGCACATAAATGCCTTTGAATGTAAATGCTACAGAAGAGTTCTTCAAATATCATGAACATAAAAAAGAACAAATATAGCCATAGTACAAGAACTTAATATTGAAGAATGCTGGCTAGTAAAGAGGATTAAACAGAGAAAACTTAAATATTTTGGACACATTAAACGTCATGATAATGCAGATTTTATATACTTAGATACATGCAAGACCCAGGAACTCACACAACAGACTAACTTGACCGTCTTGGAAGGGTACATAATGGGAAAAAGAAAGAGGAAGATCAAAGCAAAGATGGCTGCAAGACATCGTTGCTGATCTGCAAATGGATGCGTCAGCCATCTTGCTTACAACCGAGAGGCCTACAGGAGTGCTGTTAGGGAGGCAAAGTTCCGCAAGGGACAAGCAAATAAATGAATAAAAAGACATGTATCATATATATTCTATACGTATACATCATACAAAGGACAAATGTGCTTAGCACTTCTTTATATGGATCTTAAATGCGGACAGCATATTTCATGCATGAGCACCCCTCACAGTTTTCGTCTGCGCCTTTTACACAAAACATCAAGAGGCACAACAAAGTAACCAAGTCTGTAGCACAACAAAGTAACCACATCTGTGTCACAAAAAAGTAGCCAAAACTGTGGCACAACAAAGTAACCAAATGTGTGGCACAACAAAGTAACCAAATCTGTGGCACGACAAACTAATCAAATCTGTGGCACAACAAAGTAACCAAATGTGTGGCACAACAAAGTAACCAAATCTGTGGCACGACAAACTAATCAAATCTGTGGCACAACAAAGTAACCAAGTCTGTGTCACAACAAAGTAACCAAATCTGTGGCACAACAAAGTAACCAAGTCTATGTCACAACAAAGTAACCAAGTCTGTGTCATAACAAAGTAACCAAATCTGTGGCACAACAAAGTAACCAAATCTGTGGCACAACAAAGTAACCAAGTCTGTGGCACAACAAAGTAACCAAGTCTGTGTCACAACAAGTTAACCAAATCTGTGGCACAACAAAGTAACCAAGTCTGTGGTACAACAAAACAACCAAATCTGAGGAACAACAAAGTAACCAAATCTGAGGAACAGCAAAGTAACCAAGTCTGTGTCACAACAAAGTAACCAAATGTGTGGCTTAACAAAGTAACCAAGTCTGTGTCACAACAAATTAACCAAATCTGAGGAACAACAAAATAACCAAATATGTAGCACAACAAAATAACCAAATCTGTGACACAACAAAGTAGGCAAATCTGTGGCACAACAAAGTAACCAAATTTGTGGCAAAACAAAGTAACCAAATTTGTGGCACAACAAGTTAACCAAATCTGTGGCACAACAAAGTAACCGCCTCTGAGATTCTGCAGCGCGCCAAGCTGCTATCCATGACAACACTAACCTGCAGAAAATTAAGATGGCTGGAGTGTGTAGTGAGAATGGATGACAACCGCATATACAGCTAACACTTACCTGCTTTAAAAACCACCTCAGTTTTGTATACGGCCGAAACTGCTACTTTAAATGTACTGTATTCACTTGGCAAAAGAAGAGCATACAGAATTACACAAAAGAAGTAGAATATACTTTTTGACATAAAAAAATATGATGAAACTAAATATAGATGCTCACTAGACATGACTGAACATAAGAGATATATACTTTTTGTCATGGGAATTATTTAAAAAAACCGATGTACAATTAGTTCATGTCTTGACTTGTTGTGCCGTTATAAAGTCAAGTGACTGATTCTTGTATATGCAGAAAGACAATTAAATATGAAGTGAGGACAGTATTCTGTGCACAGTTATCAGTCGCCCACCACCGGATCACTGCAATCAACGATCATCCACCCTCATCCCCGCCCCTATTTAAAACCAAGCCAAACATTATTTTCCTCTAATTCCGCGAGTAAATTGTTTGCTTCTGGTAGTATTTTTTAAAAGTTTATCCTCCCATTAATAATGCAACACAACTTGATATGTGGTACTGATGTTCAGATTGTTATGTGCATGTCAAGTTTTGAAGCGAGATGGTCCTTTCCGTGACACTGGGATGCATTTGAGAGCTATAATTTTCAGTGTATTTTTTTAGAGCATTCTACAACGTTCTGGTGACAGCACAAATACCTTTCCTCCACATATGTTCTCACATACTTTGCCGTGCATGCTTTCAACAACTTTCTTTGTTTCTTTATTTCAGTGTTATGTGTTCACCTTCTTGTTTGAAGATTTTTTAAAGAGGAAGAACTGTGCTAGTAGACTAGCTATAGTGACTTGCCTTTCAAGGTAAAAGTTGTAGTTTCATGACCTGGTCATGGGCGCTTCCCACTGGCCCAAGAAGAAAAAAAAAACTGAGAATCCTAAACACTCCAGCCAGGGAAAACAGCCTTCTAAAACAGAGAACGCCTGAGAACTGCACAGCGAGACACACTGGACTGTGCAGCAAACGCAGTTGAATGTACTGCCTCTCTAGCTTTTGAAAGATGGTGAAAATAAGATAAGTGTTATGTGGGACTTGGTCCAAGCCCACAGATAGTGAAATGGATGAAGAGGAAACTTAGTCCAAGCTCACAGCTCGTGAAATGGATGAAGAGGGGACTTTGTCCAAATCCACGCTTGTGAAATGGATTAAGAGTGGACTTTATCCAAGCTCACAGCTGATAACATGGGTGAAGAGGGGATTGTGTCCAAGCCCACAGCTGGTAAAGTATGTGAAGGAGAGGGGGAAAATGTATCTCAACAGACATGTGAAATGTATAAACTATAAACTAAGACATAAATTTATAACTATCCTGAATGAATTGTACATAATAAAATGTATTTTTATTATGAGCACCTTGTGTAAGACATCTCTGACAATGGGGTAAGCAAGGGTTAAAACAAACTTACAACTTATACAAAGTCGTACAAACGTAATGGTATGTTACTAAAATAAGCATTCAGAAAATTGAACAAATCAATCAAATGCAGCACTGCTAGAACTTAGTGTGCAAGTGTTACTGGCACGAAAGAAGATTACAGTCTGTTCTTTATCACAAATCATACATTATTTTATAAATCACAGCTTGGCTGTGGTGGCACTACATGGCGGGTCTGTGTGGTCGATTCTTACGCCGCTAGAGAGAAAGAAAGACTACCGTGTTTACAGCTCGACCTCATACTGACAGTCAAATGTCACACAAATATGGGAATTAGTTTTGCTAGAAAAAAGGAGGAGAATCCGGGTGACGATTCGACAAAAATGTAACTTGGAGAGATACCAAAATATCAAACATTTGCAATATAAGAAATACAAAGTAACCGATTCGTTTTCCAAAAGTTCTTCTAATGTATACCGAATTCCTTCTCCCACGTGATGGTCATGAGCCTGGCTAAACCTGGAAGTCTGCCCCCTCCCCCCTTGATGAAGTCCTCAGTTCTGGTGGCGTCCACACAACTTCTGCCATTGTCTGCGCCGAGAAGTGGGATCTGATCAGACTACAGTTCTCGCTACCAAGCTACGGGTAAAGCTTTCAACTTGTCAGATACAAACTACACTGCAGAAGACAGAGTGTGCCATCCGCGGTGTAATCATGTGAAATAATGAGGAGATTCCCTCCACCCTCTCTCTCTCTCTCTCTCTCTCTCTCTTCCTTTATCTCTCTTCTTTTCTTTCTATTTCTTCCTTTCTCTCTATTTCTTCCTTAATCTCTCTCTTCATTTCTCTATCTGTCTTCCTTTCTATCTCTCCATTTATCTCTCTGTCTCCCTTTCTCTTTCTCTCTCTGTCTCCCTTTCTCTCTCTCTCTGACTTCCTTTCTCTCTCTTCTTGTCTTTCTCTCCCTCTCACGAGTGATGATTACAGGTAATGCGCATAAAACTCAAGTTATGAAGTGGTTCCTATAAAACACCATCTCAATACCTTCAAAAGATACCTCTAAGCAATCGGTACCCCAGCTAACCAGATGAAGACAGAAGTATCGTTGCATTCAGGATCAAAATACATACAATAGTCTTATATTAACACTTTCATACATTTTCACTCCTCTCGCTGCGTTCCGATGGGCACATCTGTTGTATGCATTGATCTTGACACTAACAAACCAAAAACTGATCTTCTAATGACTGGCTGCATGTCCACCCGACAAACACATCTGCTGGTACTTGGCCTATGTTAGTGTGATGACATCAATGACCGCAGCTATCAACAAAACACGCTGGTCTTCATCCACTTCTGTCAACAAACAATTTTTATCAGCATATTTACTATTTGTTACCCCCCCCCCCCCCCAACCAACACCACCGTTCCTTCTTCCCCTTTTCTCCAATCTCCTGAGCACATATGGTGACCAAGGCGCCGTGGAATCTTTGCATCAGACCTCTGAATGTACTCCAATGTGAACGCTACAACTTCTACCTACTCTGAACTCAACAAAAACTGGTTTGGACTGTTTTTCTGCTGTCTGAATCCCAGTTCATTTCTTCATAAATGAATTTCTGGTCCAAAGCGGAGTCTGATTCCACAGATCTGATGAGCAAAGTTGAGAAAATGTAGAAACCATGGCAATATAATCAAATACGGCAGGTATCAAGGTGGTCTCTTTTGGTTTGTAGTTTATTGAGAAACTTGATATTAGTACAAACATACTCAGCAGAAATTATATCACATG
Organism: Achatina immaculata; assembly: GCA_009760885.1. Classification (NCBI taxonomy): domain Eukaryota; kingdom Metazoa; phylum Mollusca; class Gastropoda; order Stylommatophora; family Achatinidae; genus Lissachatina; species Lissachatina immaculata. The sequence continues at coordinate 10,167,781 of CM019710.1, forward strand.
GCATTTGCAAACCTAGGGTTGTGAATTGTGACGTTGCGTTTACAATTCTAGGCCACTACAGCATTGTGAGTGGAATGCTCGGCTGCCTTGTTTCTCCAGGGAAACCCCAGCCACCATTTCCTTTAGACTCGGTTGACTGGTGTCAGTGGGTCCGAAAAAAATCCGCCCCAGTGAGGAATCGAACCTGGCATATTTTGATCGATAAACGAATGCACTAACGGCTACATCACCGCCCGACAACTTCTAGCAGTGTTGTATGTGACCATACAACTTCAGTGACTGAAGAGGCATGCTAAGATATAAGCAGTTACTGATCTTCATGTTCTGCAGAAAGCGAATGTAAACAAACTACACCAAAGATGAAACTATAGCGAGATGTAAATGACTGGGACACGCGCTAGGACACAGACAGAGATGCGAATTATTCTTGCACTTTAGGGGATTTGGAGAAACTTGAGAATTATAAATAAGAACATGACGAAAGTGAGAAAACCTGGATAATGTTCTATGCATTTTTAGCGGGGGTTGTTGTCTGGGGCACGACCACCTAGTCCATGTGCCGGTGCTGTAAAGGAGAAAATCTCGCGTTATGTGGCGGCCAACATCTCACAGACTCGCAGGAGTAAGGGCAAGTTTGGAATCGAAACTTATCAAAAAAAAGATAACACGCTAGGAACGGCGAATGTAATTTGTATTTCTACAGCAAAAATAACAGATCTCCACCATTATATCTGCTCTCTCAACGGACAAAACTCAGAAATTCTCTGTCATGAATTCCGTGTAATGAAATGTACCCAAGTCTTCTAATTTTACATTTCACAAGCCTCAGTTTCCCTTCCCCCCCCCCCACCCTCATTTAAAAAAAAATCCTTGTTCCCGCACTAGGAAGTAGCATGTAGCATATAATAATAATGCTCGCACTAGGAAGTAGCATGTAGCATATAACAATAATAAAACCACCACCACCAAATATATCTTCTTACATCTTACATCCTTCCTGTGCCGTTAAACGTCACATAAGGCTTGCATAGCTGTTTGCCAAGTTTTCCTATTCTAAGCTAGTCTTTCAACTTCATCAAGGGATGTTATGCCCACTAAACTAGCTTTATTTAACAATATGCTCTTTAGAGTTTCACGCGGTCGACCTCTTTTTCTTTGGCCTGTTGTGCTCCACTTGATTGTTTTTGGTATTCTCTAATTATTCCTTCTCATCACATGGCCTACATATGTCCATCTTCCTTTTCTGATCACCCATGAGACAGGTTGTTGTTTACTCATCTGTCTTATCTATGTGTTGTTCTTAAATTCGTTCCACTTTATACCAAGTAATTTCCTGAGGCGTTTGTTTTCAAAAACAAAAACAAAACAACTATATATATATATATATATATATATTATATATATATATATATCAAAGAGCTTATCGGTTGTGGCCTACTAGTTTTAATTCTTTTCACATTTTAATGCCCCTCATGATGTTTTCACTGTCTGAAAATAGGCCCGTAATACCAACAGACGGAAACAACGGTAATGTCGAAAAGAATAAGCATACCAAAGTACAACATTCTTTCAAACGGGAAGACACTGACACAAGTAAATTCAACTGTCTTGGAGTAACAACGCCACCAACAAATGATGGCAAATGCGCAAACGAAATAAATTCACGAATAGCTACAGCACATGCAGCTTTTTAGTGACATGAAGAAGATATTAACAAATAAGAAAATGTCCCTAAAAGTGAGGAAAAGAGTATAACAGTGCCATACTGAGACAATACTGTTATATGACTGTGAAACTTTGACAGTCAACAACAACAACAACAATAAAACTGGAAGCAACAGAGATATGATTTTGGAGAAAGATCCAACAACCACCCTTGGAAAGATAGATAAACAAACAAAGAGGTCCTCCAAGAAGTTTCTGGACAACGAAAACTAGTTCAACTGACTAAGCTGGAGAACATAACATTGACTAGAAGCTCTACAGGAAAAAAGAAGAGAGGAAGGCCAAGAGAAAAATATCTCAGTGCACTGACCAAGTGGTAAATAGAGGGGAACAAAAAGCATCTGAATGAATCGGATATACCAAGGAAGACAAAAGATAGACAAGTGTGACCGTCAATGCTAACCGGCATGGCATACAATAACAAGCGTGACCGTCAATGCTAACCGGCATGGCATACAATAATAATAATAAACTACCCTCTGGAAATATACCAAGAAACCCAACAGAAATATGAAAGGTCAGATAGGAAAAGATCTAGTGGCGAGTTTCCTCTGGCCAGATAGATCTAATTTTAACACTGGGGAAGAGTTTTAACAAAACAGCTGAGAAACACATACATGCCTTTGAATGTAAATGCCACAGAATAGTTCTTCAAATATCTTATCTTACATCTTATATCATTTCCGTGATGTTAAACGTCACCTAGGGTTCGCAAGGTAGTTCGCCAATTGTTCCTGTTTTCGGCGAGCTTTTCAACCTCATCAAGGGATTTTATGCCTATTTGGCCTCTTTTATCAATGTCCTCTTTAGAGTTTCACGTGATCTGCCTATGTAATATCATGGACACAAAAATGAATAAATATATCTTTACTACAAGAATTAAATATTGAAGAAGGCCGTCTAGTAAAGAGGATTAAACAGAGAAAACTTAAATATTTTTGGATACATTAAACGTCATGATAATCTAGAGAATTGTTGTCTTGGAAGGGTACATAATGGGAAAAAGAAAGAGAGGAAGACAAAGGCGAAGGTGGCTGCAAGACATCGTTGATAATCTGCAAATGGATGCTTCAGCAGCAGGGCATATTGCTTACAACCGGGAGGCCTACAGGAGTGCTGTTAGGGAGGCAAGGTTCTGCAAGGGATATGCAAATGACTGACTGAATAATAACAGTGAATAGGACAACGAAAAGATTGCAAATAACCACTGAATAAGACCCCCCCCCCCCCCAAAAAAAAATAATAATAATAATTTCCCATCATGCTACACAATTCATGCTACATTAAATGAATGTGTTATGTGACAGTACTTGAAATAAAAAGTTATTATAACAAATAGATACAATGCAATAGCAAAGATAAATAGTATAGATGAACAATGGGAAATGTTAAGAGATTCTATCCACCAAACTGTTAAGGAGATAATACCACCAAAAACAGAAGCCTCTAAAAATAAATGGATGACAGACGACATCTTAGGACAGATGGACAAGAGGAGGATGAGTAAAAATAACGGGGAAAAATATAGCAAGATAAATAAAGAAATAAGACGCAAATGCAGAGAAGCAAAAGAAGTGTGGTTAAATGAACAGTGCTGACAGATAGAGGACTCTCGTATTAAAGACAGCAAAAACATGCACAAACGAATTAATGAACTCACAGGCAGGAAAACAAAATATACCACAGGATGCCTGAAATCGAAAGAAGGTAAAATGTTAATGGGAAAAGAAGACATTGTGGACAGGTGGACAGAGTACATCGGTGAGCTATATGGAGGAGAAAGACCAGAATTAACACCAGATACTGAAAACTGTGAGGGACCACCAATACCCGAAGATGAAATCATGGATGCCATCAAACACATGAAGAAAGGAAAAGCGACTGGGCCTGATAATATAACAATAGAAGAAATGGAGGCACTAGAGGAGACAGGAATAAAAATAATAACCAAGTTACTGAATGACATTTACAACAGTGGTTATATTCCCAGTGACCTGATTAAATCCACGTTTATAGCACTACCAAAGAAACTAGGTGCAAAGAAATGTGACGACCACCGGACTATCAGCCTCTCATGTCACATAACGAAGCTACTTTTCTGAGAATAATTATGAGAAGAACAAGGAAAAAGATAAAAATGGAAATAGCAGATGAACAGTTTGGATTTGTTGAAGGAAAGGGAACACACAATGCCATTTATGCTTTACGAACACTAACAGAAAGAGCTTTAGAAGTACAGAAAGATCTCTACTTATGCTTCATTGATTACACCAAGGCATTTGACAAGGTGAAACATAATGAAATTATTAAAATGCTTGAAGACATCAATATAGACGGCAAAGACCTGAGGATTGTAAAACATCTATACTGGCAGCAAGAAGCAGCAGTTCGAGTTGAAAATAGGATTGGAAAATATCAACCTATAAAACAAGGTGTGCGACAAGGATGTGTACTATCTCCAGACCTTTTTTCTCTGTATAGCGAGAATATTCTAAGAACAATCATCACAGAACCAGGCCTAAAAATTGGAGGATACAATATTAACAACCTTCGGTATGCTGACAACACAGTACTGATAGCAGAGAACCAACAAGACCTGCAAAATCTCTTGGATAAAGTCGCCAAAGAAAGCTGAACAGAAAGGCCTTACTTTGAACATCAAAAAGACAGAGACTATGGTTATATCTAAGAAATAGAATCCACCAGCATGCAGTATTAAATTAAACGGAACTATTCTAAAGCAGGTGCAGAAATTCAAATACCTTGGAGCAGTAATAACTTCAGATGGGAAATGCAGAACAGAAATTATGAACAGAATAGGCCAAGCAAAGACTGCATTTCAGAGAATGAGAAACATATTAGCTAACACATCTTTATCAATGAATGTTAGAAAACGAGTCCTAAAATGCTATATTGAACCTATCTTGTTATATGGAAGTGAATCATGGACAATAGGCAAGTCTGCACAAAAATCATTGGAAGCAGCAGAAATGTGGTTTATTAGAAGAATGTTGCGAATCCCCTGGACAGCAAAAATAACTAATGAAGAATGTATGAGAAGAGCTGGAGAGACAAAAAAAACCTTGTCAAAAAGATAAGAGAGAGACAATGTACTTTCATAGGACATACGATGAGAAGAGGGGGCATCGAAAATATTATAACAACAGGAAAAATAGAAGGAAGAAGATCAAGAGGAAGACCAAGAGAAATGATACTGGACAGTCTGACAGAATGGTGTGAGAGGAGATCACCAACTGAACTGATGGCCGAAGGATCGTGTACTCTGGAGAAGCATAATAGCCAACGCCAGTCGGCACGGCAACTGATGATGATGATGATGACTTGAAATAAGTAGAGAAGTCAGAGAAACATTTCTGCTAAGTGATATGCCCACTTCGTTCTTGCTCTCCCGAATCATGTTCTGTGTAGTCATGATCACAGCAGGTTATAACGGCTGTATTTTTTCATTTCACGTAAGTGTGACCTGCAGTACTTAATTTCTAAGTAAACTCCAAACTTCGTCATGTCAGAGACTACATATTCCGTTCTTCAGACTGTTGTGACATTGTTTATAGGGTGTTTACAGATTCTCGTAACAACGCAGACCTCCTACAGACTATGCTCTTTCACTGGCATCTCCATACAATCTCAGCTCAGGCGCGTGTGAGCTGATCATTCAATGAAAACCATATTATTTCACATAGACAAAGCATCTCAGCACCTTCTTCTCCACAGGCTGTCAATGTCCAGCGCATAAGCAGAATTGTTTTTTTTTAAAGTACATAAGAGAAGTGAGGAAGTTTTGACTTGCTTCTGTTCTCCAGCAGCCATTTTGTCGTTAAAGTCTCACAGCTCAAAGTAAACAAACAAAAACAAACATGACTGAACTATTGAAAGAAGACTTGTGAAAACAAATCAACAATATATTGAGTTTCAGAAGATGGTTTTGAAGCAGGGTGATGGGAGCTGTTTGCATCATTTTCTGAATGAAAGCTGGAACCAATTCCAAGTCTGACCTCTCCAATGTGCGCATTTCCTGTTTGGCATCTGTACCTGGTATTGGGGGGGGGGGGACTGTTTAGCCAAGTTCTGTCGATGCTGCTGACCATTCCACAGCCTGGACAAGGTTCGCACATCTCAAGATACACCAGAGATGCGGCATTAACCAAAAAGAGGTAGGATGTCGCTATCACCAGTCTTAAGGTGGCTCATTTAAGCTTTTTCCCTCAAGCCTCCCTGGCTTTTAGATCTTCCTAACCATGCACAAGGCAGTGGATTTGACTGCCAGAGTTAGCAGTGTTCACATTCGCACAGCAGTAGGGGAACCTAACATGACATACAAACATGTTTACTTACAATACATAATTAATATATGACCAACATGTTTATATACCAGCAGACACAAATAAGAACTTTTATTTCGCCATATTTATTTTCAAGTATAAAAAACCCTCGAGGCATTTGGAAATGGTGGAGGGAGGAGGGAAAGGAAACAAACAAACAGGCAGGCAGACAGACACACACACACACACTGAGAGAGAAAGAGAGAACAATATTTCGACAAAAAGAGAGTGATGATACGAGAAGTGTAACGGCGTGTGTCCCAAACACTGAAAGAAACACACAGAGAGACGTGTCACAGATTGGATAAACACTGTCATAGCTGCATGTATAGTGGAAGTTTTATGTACACATCTTGACTCATTTATTTTCATTTCTATCTCTGGACTGTAGCGGATGAGTTATGAGGATGGAAAGATACTGCACGTTTTAGCATACAGTTCCAGTGAACTACTCTTTCACCTGCCTGCCGGTGGCGAACTATTTCCAAGTGTGTGACGACTGAATACCCAGAACTATCAAGGCTGGCTAAGGGGCCAAAAACACGTGGAAGATGCTAGTGTTGCTTATATTCTGACCACAAATAATGTTTATGGTGAAATAAATTCAACAGCTCCTTCTCCTTAACAAAACTGGAACACTATTAACATCAAATAAAGACCAAAAGCAAAGATGGGCTGAACACTTCCAAGAAATACTCAATCGACCACACCCAAAAGAATTGTTAAACCCTGAAACTGACTTACCAGCCCCACAACTAAATGTCAACCTAGATGAAATTAAATTGCATGAAATTGAAACAGCAGTGAATTTAATGGCTAACAACAAAGCTGCAGGTGAAGATGAAATAACAGCCGAGATGCTAAAAGCTATCAATAGTGACAACATGAGACAACTACAGAGAATGTTTAACAAGATTTGGAAAGAAGAAAAGGTCCCTTCTAATTGGAAGAAAGGAATCATTGTTAAAATACCAAAAAAAGGGCAACCTTAGTGACTGTAACAACTGGAGAGGAGTAACCTTAATATCAGTTGTGTCAAAAGTATTTTGCAAGGTCATTTTGAATAGACTCAAAGATATAGTGGATACTGCAATGAGAGAAGAACAAGCAGGATTTCGAAAAGGGAGAAGCTGTCTCGACCAGATCTTTACTCTCAGAATAATATTTGAAGAACATATTGAAAAGCAGAAACCATTAATACTGAACTTCATAGATTTTAAAAAGGCATTTGATAGCATACACAGAGATTCATTATGGAGAATTTTATGTCTATATGGAATACCATCTAAAATTGTCAACATCATTAAGGACTTATACAACGGATATGGTTGTGCAGTCAAGACAGAAGAAGGGATGAGTGAATGGTTCCAGATTGAAACAGGCGTGAAACAAGGATGTATACTGTCTCCTTTACTTTTTGGGATTACAATAGACTTCATAATGAAAAAATGCTGCACAGGTAACACAGGTATTGACTGGGTACATGGGACCCAACTAGAAGATCTTGATTTTGCTGATGACATAACTCTTATCAGTAATAATGTGAATTCCGTGCAAGAAAAACAGATAGCCTGTCTTCACTGGCTAGCAAAATAGGACTTGAAATTAACAAGGACAAAACAAAAATAATGAAAATTCCCATCAATCAAAATGGAAAAATACACATAGAAGGGACAGATATTGAAGAAGTCAATCAATTTGCATACCTTGGCAGCTACATAGACCAGGATGGTGACACTAGAAAGGAAGTTAGGATCAGAATTGCAAAAGCAGCATCAATCTTCAAGAATCTTGAGAACATATGGAATTCAAAAGTTATAAGCACAAAAACCAAGTTAAGACTATTCAATTCAAATGTAATATCCACCCTCATTTATGCATGCGAAAGCTGGAAAGCAACTAAAGAAATAGAAAAGAAATTAGACTCTTTTGAAAACAAATGCCTAAGGAAAATACTCGGCATCAAGTGGAATGAATTCAAGAACAATGCAGAGATAAGACAGATGACTGAACAACAACCAGTCATGGGTGATCAGGAAAAGGAGATGGACATATGTTGGTCACTTGATGAGAAGAAATGTTCAGAGAATCCCAAAACAAGCTATCAAGTGGAACACAACAGGCCGAAGAAAAAGAGGCAGACCGCGTGAAACTCTGAAGAGGACATTATTAAGAGAGGCCAAGTTAACAGGCATAAAATCCTTTGATGAGGTTGAAAGACTCGCCGAAGACAGGAAAAATTGGCGAACTACTTTGTGAGCCCTATGTGACGTTTAACGGCACGGGAAGGATATAAGATAAGATATAAGATATATAAGATTCTCATTCTTATGTTATCATATAGTTAAAACTGTTTTTGGCAAAGTCTCTCTCTCTCTCTACGTTGCTTATATCTTTCATATTTTGTGAGTACAGCCCTGGAGACCACAGAAAAATATGTACTGCATATTGCGCTCATCTCCTGTACCCCCAGTCTCCACTCACCTTCTCACAGCTTAACATTCATTCACAAGCTCAGAGTTGTAGGTTGTTTTAGCCGAGGCATATAGCGCTGTCAAAGCCGATTATTCACTTTTTATGTTGTGTAACACTGACCTCCCAAACTGCTTTACTTTCATTTACTGTGAAGTACAAAGGAATGGGGCCTGAAAAATCTGCATCTGTGAATATGACAATCTCCTTTTGCTGGGAGTAGACCCACAAAATTACGTTTCTCAGCCGACTCCACCCCATAACAAGTTTATCTTCAAGCTGTATATCACAACAGCCTTTTACCAGTAGCACTGTATGACGGGGGCCTGGCTTGTACTAGCTTCTTGCTCTAATCATTTAAGATCACATTTTGCGTGACCCATCCTCACTCCTATTTTCCCTCTTCGCACACAAAATTCCCTCCAGCCAAATTTCCCTTCAACATAAACAAAATCCATGCCAGCACACAACAGAGCTTCTTCACTGCTAAAGACATCTGGAAACTCCTCCATGTAGAAAAAAAAAGACTCCGCTAAAATTGTTTATTTACTTTTCTCCGATGACTGTTATCTATCCCGTAACACGCACCAACACCAACACCTACAACAAACTGTATTATTTGGTGTTCTAGCAAACCAGACATTACTAAAGCACTTTTATCAAAAGAGGAAAGGGAAAAAAAAACCAAGCTAGAAAATCTTTCAGGTTTCCGCCTATTTCTCAAAATAAGTATTGCCTTTCACAATGTAAATATCAAAATCAATTACTGCTGGCTTGCTGTTTCTGTCTCGCTTGCTAGCGCTGGTGACAATATTATTGCCTGCTATGTTTTCTTTTATCTGCCCTTTTTTCTCCTAGTACACTGTCTTAAAACACAAACTTTCATCTCTTTATCAGATGACAACTGTAAGTTACTTGGACCACAAAACAAATTAAATGAACACAACGAGCCTTTTCTTCAGTACCTTTTTTTTTTTTTCAAAATAACATAGTGAAGGTCTTCAGGTGCAGCTATTCCGACGTATTGCAAAAGGTAACAGCGACTTGCTTGTTTTCACCAGTGAACAACCCACAAAACCAAGCATCTCAGCAGACTCTTATCGCACGGAAAACATGTCCTGTTCTACTTTGTTAACCAGACTGACGGGACAACAGGCTCTTATCACATGGAAAACATGTCCTGTTCTACCTTATTAACCAGGTCGACTGGGCAACAGACTCTTCTTATGTGAAGTTACTCTGCGAAACATTTTACTGTGACTCCTCTATTTTCTACTGTATAACTCCGGCTCCTCTACTTTTTTTTTTACTGTACGACTCCGACTCCTCTATCTCTTCACTGTATGACTCTGACGTCTCTATTTTTTATGCATGACTCCGACGTCTCTAGTTTTTTACTCTATGACTCCGGCGTCTCTAGTTTTTTTTACTCTATGAGACTCCGGCGTCTCTAGTTTTTTACTTTATGACTCCGACGTCTCTTTTTTAGCTCTATGACTCTGATGTCTCTAGGTTTTTACTCTAGATGTCTCTATGTTTTTACTCTATGACTCCGGTTTCTCTATTTTACTCTATGACTCCGGCGTCTCTAGTATTTTACTCTATGACTCCGGCGTCTCTAGTATTTTACTCTATGACTCCGGCGTCTCTAGTTTTTTACTCTATGACTCCGGAGTCTCTAATTTTTTTTTTTACTATATGATTCCGACGCCTCTATTTTTAATGTACTACTCTGACTCCACTATTTTTACGGTACGACTCGAATTCCACTCAGAACTGCTTTCGACGTGGAGTATATTTTATCAGTCAGTCATTTGCATGTCCCTTACGGAACTTTGCCTCCCTAACAGCTCTCCTGTAGGCCTCTCGGTTGTAAGCAAGATGTCCTGCTGCAGATTATCAACGACGTCTTGCGGCCATCTTTGCCTTGGTCTTCCTCTCTTTCTTTTTTCCCATTATGTATTCTTCCAAGACAGTCTTCTATAAATTATCATAACGTTTAATGTGTCCAAAATATTTCATAATGTCCTTTAATATCCAATTCCTAGACCATAGCTCTGGGAAAAAAATCGTTTTGTTGTCTTTGCTTCCTTCCTGTGTATAAAAATAAAATCTCCAGATACAAAACAATAGGACAACTTATTAGTCCGATTCCGAGAATAATTTCCTGTTACAAATACCAAACAAAACAACAGGAAGGAAAACAAATATGAAACTGCTCAAAAAGGACGCAAAGAAAACAATGTGAGAGCTGTAAATTGCCAAGGCACGTGACCAGCATGATGACACAGCGAACTAAACTTTCCTTTAGCCATGCCAGTGGAGTGGAAACTACTGTTACTGAGATCACTGTGAAAAGTATGAAAAGATTCTGGCTAGAACTATGAGACAGAATTCTGGCTAGAACTATGAGACAGAATTCTGGTTAGAACTGTGAGACAGGATTCTGGTTAGAACTGTGAGACAGGATTCTGGTTAGAACTGTGAGACAGGATTCTGGCTAGAACTGTGAGACAGAATTCTGGATACAAATGTGAGATAAGATTCTGGTTAGAACTGTGAGACAGGTTTCTAGCTAGAACTGTGAGACAGGTTTCTAGCTAGAACTGTGAGACAGAATTCTGGATACAACTGTGAGACAGAATTCTGGATACAACTGTGAGACAAGATTCTGGCTAGAACTGTGAGACAGGATTCTAGCTAGAACTGTGAGACAGAATTCTGGATACAACTGTGAGACAGAATTCTGGATACAACTGTGAGACAAGATTCTGGCTAGAACTGTGAGACAGAATTCTGGATACAACTGTGAGACAGAATTCTGGATACAACTGTGAGACAAGATTCTGGCTAGAACTGTGAGACAGGATTCTGACTAGAACTGTGCGATATAATTCTGGCTTAAAGTGTGATAAGATTCTGCTGCCTATTTCTAAAAAAGTTATCTTCTTAGTCACATATGAGGCTAAACATCATAAAGACTCACATTTAAAATCATTCTCCAAACAGTCAGATCGTCTCACTCAACAATTACACTACTAGACAACATTTGTATGGTAAGCATTTCATAGAATATCATGGAAACACATTTTTAAAATACTGAAAATTATAGTAAAGTTCTTCTCCTGATATTTTTCAAAACGTGAACTCACGTTCTTGGCAGCAGAAGCCATGATAGTGTACAAGCACAGACTTTGTGTGAAATGAGAAGTGAATCACGGTGGCCTGTCTCAAGAGCCGGGAACGCACACAACAGACTAACTTGCAAGACCCGGGAACGCACACAACTTGCAAGACTCAGGAACGCACACAAGAAACTAACTTGCAAGACTCGGGAACGCACACAAGAAACTAACTTGAAGACCCGGGAACGCACACAAAAAATTAACTCCCCCAACACAGGACTACACCCACCACAGTTATCCACGCTGAAGAAGAATATTAACCCGTTCTGAGTTGCACGACGACATGATGAGATGGGGTCTTGGCCAGCCTGGACTTCGTACCGCCACTCTAACCCAGCGTAAACGAGAAATATTTTAAAAAACAAAATAAAATACGATCACAAAACCAGACACAGCAAATTATTAAGGACGCATCAAGAGCTATTTAAAAAAACATCATGAAAATCAAGTACGGAGCAAACAGCGCCCGCATTAACATACATCAGAACCTGACTAGGTCAGGGCAAACATACAGCACACTGGAAATTACTGTAAACTTAATACTGCCCATTATTATTACAGCAACATAAACATTAATTAAGATTTAGCTTGGCAAAGCCCCTCACACAAAAACTAACAGCACAAGCTACTTACCGAGCCTTCTTTGGCCGACAGAAGAAACTCCTTCAGCCCCATTGTAAGGGATTACACCTGAGTATCAGAACACACAACAGCCAGTCAAGGCCTGTTAACGTTATATAGTCAGTGGCAAACGGATTTCAGAGGCAAGGGTATTCAAATCCGTACAAGGACATTCTCCTTAATGCTGCCCTGGTCACAGTGATCCACGGAAACACCTTTGCTTCCTGGAAATAAAACAAAACTGATATTTTAGGTCGCTACATGCTGCACGAATGAGTGAGATGATCAAAAACTGGGAACTATAATGAATGGAACTGACACCTGATCTGAGAATTCAGACATCTTTGAGTTTGTACGTTGTTTTTCTCTGACTTTTTTTTCTGTTACCAATACCAAGTGATAAAATGTGGAGTCTGTTTTCCATTTCAGTTTTCTGTATCTGTATAGTAAGGCATTTTTGTGAAAACTGTCGCTCTGTTTTAGATTTTTTTTTCCTGGAAAGCTTAGCATATGGTCCTGTATGTATGTATGGTCATGTATGTATGTATATATATATATATATGTGTGTGTGTGTATATATATATATATATATATCTGAACCTTAAGTGCCCAGGGCACATGGGGCTTCCACAAGGGTTTTCCACAAATGCCTGTCCTTTGCCTTTTTTTCTGCTCTTGCCCAGGTGAGCCCTCTATTGCTTAACATCCTTTCTATCGTTCTTCTCCATGTCTCTTTTGGTCTACCCTTACTTCTGTTCCCCTGTGGTGTACATCTTAGTGCTATTTTTGGTAGTGAGTTGTCAGTCATTCGGAGCACATGTCCCAACCATCGCCAGCGTCTTTCTTCAATAATTGCTGTCAGTGGCTTCATCTGCATATATATATATATAACAGCGCTTGTTTAATGGTGTACAATTTTTGGTCAGTCTGTTAAATATGATGTATCCTGTCCGCAACCTGAATATTTTAGCACTGGTCAATCGAGCTTACGTTGTTAATGATACCTTTAGAGCAGTGTTTCCCAACCTTTTTTAGATCATGCTCCATCATCTCAAAGTTTCAAAGATTTCGATACCCACACCCTAAAATAATTAGTCAACCAGGTTCTGAAAAAAAAAGAATAACATAAATATATTCTAACTGCCCCCAAAATATTCAAATTGCCCTCTGTGGGGCGTAAGCCCCGCGTTGGGAAACACTGCTTTAGAGGCTGATTTTGACAAATGTGCCTGAAGGTCTCTAACATTTGTATCAAGGATCTGGCGGACCAGCCACTACTGTCTACAGTAAACGTAGATCATGTGTTTTATAGGTTTAGTGTAGAATGTGATACTGAAGAATGTTGCTTCCACCGGCTAGTTTGTCAGCAAGTTCCTCTACTCTGATGTTCATGCTTATCCTTGTATCCGCTTCAGGTTGCTGTTGGTGTCAAAGCTGGCAAACAGGTTCAATGTTTTAAGCAAAATGATGAGTGGAGAGAAAATGATATACAACTGATATACAATCAACATAATTACGAAAAAAAAAGGAGGAAGGAACAAAACCACAAACGTTATGAAAACTAAAAACGGACACTAATCCCGCCGGCGACAAATGCAATAATGGAGGAAAATGTCAAAGTTATTAGTAAGAAGATAGGAATTCTGGATGATTAATGTACGGCAACAGAAGAATGCAGGGGCAGCAACTAAGAAAGAATGTGCGGGCACGTAGAAACATCAATAGCAAAGGAATGTTAAACACAGCCTGTTGTCATCGATTATCTACTCACCTAAAGCCCTGAGTGGCACGCCTTATGAAATTTCTAAATGATTGATTCGCTCATCTACGCTTGCACTGTTCAGGTCTGTTGTTGCTTACTGAGCTCTTATAAGTATTAAATCAACTATGACTCACTGATATATTTACAACATAGAAACAACGTGATATCTTTATATTATTTGTTCTCCTGTCTCTTATTTCACCCTTTATTTTCTTACTTTTGTAAGCCAAACACTGATTAACAATTCTCTTGTTGTCGACCTGTGCTTGCTTCAAGCATTTTCACAACTAACTGCTCACTCATTCTTCCAGTTAAAGGTAATCAAATCTGAGAAATAAAGAAGCAGGGGTTACCCATTCTCTCATGTAACACGTAGTAGGTAATGGGTACATCAATGCTGACAGGTGAAAGTTAGTAGTCATCTACTCTCTCTATGTAACAATCAACAGTATAATCATCTACTCTCTCACTGTAACAATCAACATCATAATCATCTATTCTCTCATTGTAACAATCAGCAGTATAATTACCCACTTACGAATGTAACAAACAACAGTATAATCATCCAATGTAACAATCATCCACTCTCACTGTAACAATCAACAGTATAATCATCCACTCTCTCAACGTCTAACAAGAAACTAACAACCCAGTACATTAACCTGCCTACATAAACTATGTTATATTTTCCTGACAGTTTCAAATGGGCATATAAACCTGGGTTCTGTGATAAATCTTGTGGCTAATGTCTCCTACAGAAAGACACCTCAAAACATCAACTGTTCACAGTCGCATCTTCCTGTATTCTGCCTTAGACTGTTACGCTGTTTTATATCTTCATATTAATCCACAGATTACTTATAAATAAAAAATACCATATTAGGTACATGGGCCTTTACCTACATCTGGAAATATCTTGTCAGCTGTATCCCCCAGCCAAGCTATCTGTGACACACTCAACACAACTCTCTCTCAAAACCAATCCCTCTTTCTCTCTCTCTCACACACACACACTCTCTCTCTCTCTCAAAAGCAATCCTCCTTTCTCTCTCTCTCTCACACACACACACTCTCTCTCAAAAGCAATCCCCCTTTCTCTCTCACACACACTCTCTCTCTCAAAAGCAATCCCTCCTTTCTCTTTCTCTCTCTCACACACACACACTCTCTCTCAAAAGCAATTCCCCCTTTCTCTCTCTCTCTCACACACACACACACTCTTTCTCTCTCTCAAAAGCAATTCCCCCTTTCTCTCTCTCTCTTTCTCTCTCAAAAGCAATTCCCCCTTTCTGTCTCTCTCTCATTCTCTCTCAAAAGCAATTCCTCCTTTTCTCTCGCTCTCTCTTTCTCTCACACACTCTCTCTTTCAAAAGTAATACCCTTTTCTCTCTCTCTCTCGCTCTCTCTCAAAAGCAATCCCCCTTTCTCTCTCTCTCTCTCTCTCTCGCTCTCACAGACTCTCTCTCAAAAGCAATCCCCTCCTTTCTTTCTCTCGCACATACACATACTCTCTCTCAAAAGCAATTTCTTCTTTCTCTCTCTTGCACACTCTCTCTCTCAAAAGCAATCCCCCCTTCAATCTCTCTCTCTCTCACACACACACGCGCGCGCGCACGTGTAAATTATCCTGAAACTAAAGCACTTCTCATATAATTGTTTCCCCCTCCACCCCTCAAACTTTGTTCAAGGGCTTCTTACGTAATTCTCCCTCTTACTCTTCTCTTCCCCCCCCCCCCTTTTTCCACACATACGCACACAGACCTCGTCAACCTCTACGCTAAGTTAACAAAAAAAAAAGGAAAGAAAGGAAAAAAAAAACCAAACAAACTGTTCACCTTAACTAAAATCAATCAAACTCAACCTCCTCACCTGCAAACATCAATTTCACAAAAAGCCAATTAATCTCTCAAAACGGTTATTTAAACGCGTTCCAGCTTGTACACGCGCCACAGACCTCTGTAGTGAAATATTTAAAACAAATGACAACCGCCTGCTCTATGGTGCTGCTGTAAGCTATGTAAGCCTCACTATTAAGTGAAATATTTATCACAGGCGTGAATTCAGCTTTCCGTGGAGCTGCTATAAACAAGCTGGGAACGTCCCACCCTTCATTATTACAAAGCTGACATTTTTAGCAACTCTCCTTGCTAGACACATGATCTGCAGCCAATCATGAATAGACGAGAGAAGTAAACCTTAACGAAAGGCTTGGGGAAGGGTAGGGATGGTGTTTCTATCAACGTATGTTAACACGAAAGAACTAGCACAGGTATCTTTATGAATCTTATAACACACACATCATACTGAATAGGGACTTTCTTTAATTCTACAGGCAGACTTCTCATACAGCTCCACCACTCCGTGGGATACGTGACTGCTATCCAATCGGTCAAGGTGAAGTTTATCTGCCCGCAGGAGAGACTGGATTTTGACTTTCAACGACTAATCATACTATCTCTTATGAGGATGAATCAAAGTTCTTTTATCAATCCTGGCTTTGGACTGATCAAGGCGGCAAGGCCGACATTTTTTTTTTCTTTTTTGTTGGTGTAAAGTCTTGGGATTAACATTGCAAACTTTCGATCATATGTAAAAAAAAAAGACTGAAACAAACAACAACAAAAAAATACAACAAAAAAATACAACAAAAAAATGTTCAGGGGGAACCAGAAACACTTATTCTAGAACATAACTACAAGCGTATGAACCCATACACAGTTAGTACACACACAACGCTGAAGCTGAGGACGCCAGACTGGTGCTAAACCTTGGAACAAACTGTGAACTCATCCCTTTCCACCGCCTCATGGATTTCACGAAGGATCGGAACAGAAGCAGTACATAATGAACATGGGCATATAGAAAACAAATCGTCGTATTAGTAAGAGGCCGAAAAACTGGGACCTTACTTCACATAATAAACAAAATGTTACCTGTGGTTGTCTCACTACACGCTTAAAACCGTTCATCAAATGGTTGCGGCTATACAGATTCAGATCAGCATACTTAACTGGTATCACTTGGGGGGGGGGGGGAGTAATATTATCTAAGAGATATGAAATTGGTCAAGACTCTAGCGAACTCCCACTGAGTACTCTCTGTAAAACACTCGTAACTCTCTTATCAATACAAAAGAAGCTGATGCTGGAGATTGTTTCTTAAATTCTTAACTCAATTCCAAAGATACAATTAAGCAACCGTGGTTCGTTCCTTTTGTATATGCTAGACTATCTTCATCGCATCTCATAATTAGGACTGTCTCTTTCTAAACAACAAGAGACTGCCTTTGTTTCATAAAACAGGATTTGTAACAAGAAATCCGACAGTGCGGATGTCCATCCCATCCCTTCTGCATTAGATCACACTGAATTTATATAAGAACGTAAAAGATTTCTTCCCCTGCATGTTTTGCCAATGAATGTTTTATTTATCACCCTCATAAACTGCGTTTGAAAGAGAGCCATGTATATGCTCTCGTGGAGGCAATTCATTTTTTTTGTATGTGAGCTGGAGTGGCTTAAACAGTTATCTTTCAGTGGATTAGACATATCTAGGTGAGCTGGATTATTCTAGGCAGTTATTTTTGTATGGAGGTGGAACTGTTTAGGCAGTTATTTTTGTATGGAGATTGAACCGTTTAGGCAGTTATTTTTGTATGGAGATGAGAGACGTGCAGTCAGTTATTTTTGTATGGAGATAGAACTATTTAGACAGTTATTTTTGTATGGAGATGAGAGACGTGTAGCCAATTATTTTTGTATGGAGATTGAACCGTTTAAGCAGTTATTTTTGTATGGAGATGAGAGACGTGTAGCCAATTATTTTTGTATGGAGATGGAACTGTTTAAGCAGTTATTTTTGTATGGAGATGGAACTGTTTAAGCAGTTATTTTTGTATGGAGATGGAACTGTTTAAGCAGTTATTTTTGTATGGAGATGGAACTGTTTAAGCAGTTATTTTTGTATGGAGATGGAACCGTTTAGGCAGTTATTTTTGTAGGGAGGTGCAAATGTTTAGGCAGTTATTTTTGTATGGATGTTGAACCATTTAGGCAGTTATTTCTGTGTGGAGGTGAAACCGTTTAAGCAGTTATTTCTGTATGGAGAAGGAACCGTTTAGATAGTTATTTTTGTATGGAGATGGAACTGTTTAGGCAGCTATTTTTGTATGGAGATGCGTTTAGGCAGCTATTTTTGTATGGAGGTGGAGCTGTTTAAGCAGTTATTTTTGAATGGAGATGGAGCTGTTTAGGCAGTTATTTTTGTATGGAGATGGGACCGTTTAGACAGTTATTTTTGTATGGAGATGGAACTGTTTAAGCAGCTGTCTATTGATGGAAGGAAAGGATGAGAGGAATTGGGACAAGGATATGTATAGGATGAAACCGGCAAACAGAAACGGTTCGCGCACCTATGACTTAGACGGTTGCTTCTAGAGTCATTGGTTATATCTCTCTGCAAGCTTTCTTTCTCCTATGTTTATGATCGTTCTCTACAACTTTCCTCATTATTTCTTGTTACAGTGTAGTTACACCGTGCGCTGGTCCAGTCGTTTCTAACCATCGGTTACTGAACTACTCCCATGAAAGATGTTCTTATCGCTGTCCTTCTAATGCATCGGCCATGGTAAATCTGGAACAGGTCGACCACTAGAACTCCAACGCTTTCTTCTCATTACTTGTACTTGCTGCCTCCAGGCCAACCCTTCCAGTCAGATCGACTGACGCAGGCTTGTGTGGGATGAGCATTAAGCAGAAAGCAGGGATTTCAAAATTTCATTGTTTTAAAAAAAAATCTGTGCAGGGAAGGATACAAAACATTACAAACATGTAATATCTTGGAGGTAAACAATCTGCAAAAAAGTACACTACATAGTATCAGGACCATTTGTGAACTGATATCCTCTGATATCTGTTGATATCCTCGAGTAAGTGTTGTTTGAATCAGGCAGACAGGCACGCGCGCGCGCACACATACACACAGACAGATCCCAGTCATCAACCTGATACACACTCACTCACTCATTACTAATCTCAATTTTTTTTTGGGGGGGGGGGGGGGGAGGGGGAACTCTCATGTTGCTGTTGAGAAATATGTGCCTTTTTATTTTTCAAATAAACTGCCACGTGTTAAACTAAATTTCTGGCACAGACTGCACGTGGTGGAGCAGGTAACGACTACCCGTAGTTTTCGATATGAACATGAAGCACGTGATGAAGTGCAGAGTTTGTAACAGAACGGACTGTTAACTAACTGTAATAGAATGAAAGACTGCGAGCCCCGGAACGACGTCAGTGCTGGGGAAAGATCAGGGAGACCAAGCACTGATCACTAAACCTGCCTGATCCATGAAACTATTCTCTGTGAGGATAACACACATTCCTTATGAGAATAAAAAAAAGGTAAGGTAAAGGTAATGCCTTAGAGGCACACAGAGATGTGGTGTTAGCGCCCATATTTTCCTTGACCTGTCAGCACACTAGAGGGTGATATGGTCAGTATCATGCCTGACCGCCTTTACTTCCCCAACTCCAGAAGAAGTCGGGTGCCCATTTCTACAGCTGGGTGACTGGGGCGCCTCCGGCCGGATTCGAACCCCCGACCTTCGCCATGTGAGACCAGTGCACTAACCAGTTCGCCACTCAGACGCTTAAGAGAATAAGACTAAGATGAATCATTTCGTTGATCAGCATCTTCTATCGTGACATCCTGCTAACAGATGTTTCTTTTTTTCCATTGTGACAGTTTTACTAAAAAGACTGGCATTTTTTCAACTTTATTATATAAGGTAAAGGAAACATATGAATGGCTCTGTGGCATTTAGGGGATACAACTATACTGTTAATTTTTTTCCCTTGATCTGTTACATACCGCTGGTGTGAATATAGGAGACAGAATGTTAGTGTCCATATTTACCTTGATCTGTTACATATAACTGGGACATTTCTGCCATACAGTGTTAGTGTCCATATTTTCCTTGCCCTTATGGTGCACTAGACTGTGATGTGATCAGTATCACGCCTGGTGCACCTCGTTTACAAGCTCCAGAAGGAACCAGGTACCCACAAACGCAGCCCCTCCGGTTGCTGGGCAACTATCTTCACACTGACGCACCGAGAGAGCCTCGACAATCGACTACAATCCACCAACAGCGCTACCACTATCGCCAACAAACGACTTGATTTAACTGTAATAGAAATTTTTTTAAAAATGTTCCACACGATGTTTACTCGTTTCCAGGAAGCAGAAAGCCACCACAGTCCAAAAAACATTTGATGACTTGATCCCAAGATGTCACCACGGCATCAACTATCAGTCAACAGGAAGCTGGCATTCACAAAAGAACCTACAACATTATTATTTAAAAACAACTTTTAAAACTCAGACCACATAATATATGCAACATCAAATCACACCTACCTACATCCCCAAAAGCGTAAAACAATCCATGCGAAGGAAAACAAACACTAGAAATGCAAAAGAAAAACGAATACATCAATCTTGTCGTGTCCGTGTCACTGGCAATAGTCGGATCTGATATGACAATCAGAGAGAGAGAGTGAGAGAGAGAGAGAGTCGCTTCTCTGTATTTCTTATCCGACTGACACACTTCCGAAACTGAATACATTTTCTTCAAGTGCATGAATGATGGATCTAATTTTATAACGGAAGAACTGGCCAGACATAGAAGGTCAAGATCTTATTTCATTTTTTTCATAATCATATCTGGAAAATGACGGACAAAACAGCGTAGTAACGAGGTGAAGACTGGGGATGTGGAGCTGGTACATCAAACCTTCCAATCCGACTCTTCTATTTTTTTATATACTTCGATTCTGATTTCTTCATAAACTGCACATTTCTACATGGCTCTGACTCTTCAAAACTGCTTCCGATTCCACGCTATCTACTCTTCTACTGTCCCACTCGGACTCCAACTCCTTGTAAACGCTACGTTTCTACCAACTCTGACTCCAACTCCCTGTAAACGCAACGTTTCTACCCAGTCTTGACTTCCAACTCCTTCTAAATGCTACGTTTCTACAGAGTCTTGACCTCCAACTCCTTCTAAATGCTACGTTTCTACAGAGTCTTGACCTCCAACTCCTTCTAAACGCTACGTTTCTACCCAGTCTTGACTTCCAACGCCTTCTAAACCCTACGTTTCTACCCAGTCTTGACTTCCTTCTAAACGCTACATTTCTACCCAGTCTTGACTTCCAACTCCTTCTAAACGCTATGTTTCTACCCAGTCTTGATTTCCAACTCCTTCTAAACGCTAGGTTTCTACAGAGTCTTGACTTCCAACTCCTTCTAAACGCTACATTTCTTCAGATTTGTATATCTTAATAGTTAATGCTATCTGTGTAAATCAGTTTCTATCTGTTTCTTCCGGCATCTGATCTCTTTCGTAAATGTTTCCGTTCCTAATTAAATTACTACTTAAGTCAGCAATTTCTCTTGAATGACACTATTTTTAACATATTATCTATTCAAACACACCCCTCCTCCAACTCATTATCAGCGCTCTCGCTCTCTCTCTCTCTCTCTCGCTCTCTCTCTCTCTCGCTCTCTCTCTCTCTCTCGCTCGCTCTCGCTCTCTCTCTCTCGCTCGCTCTCTCCACATACTGCATGATTATACCTTTTGTTTGGCTGTTTTTCTTGTGACTGTTATAGAAGATGGTGATACACTTATTGGATTATGTACTATATTATCGCATACACTAAACAATGAACACAAGATGGGACAAACACAATGTACTGGAAAGTCTCAAATTAAAATTATAAAAACACATCAGAACATATAATATCCTGGAAATCATGCTAGATAGGAAAGTCAAGATGATGACGACGATACACTTGAGTGGACAACATCAAGAATTAGGCATCCATCAGTTTGACCTAATACAGAGAAAGCTCAAGCTAGGGGTAGATCTATTACAGCCAACCTTCCCTAACAACATGTATATCTGCAGTTCTGTCTCTTGGATACAATGAAAGGACTGCTTATGTAAAGACTACATGGAACAATAAATCACGGCTTCTTGGGTCGTTTAAATGGCACGCCTCAGTGCCTGATAGTTTGCGCAGATTTTGGAAGATGTCTTCTAGTCCGTGCTTCGCCCGAAGACGAGAACTGCCAGCCTTAAACTTGGTTTTACAATCGACTGATTCATGCTCTTGTCAATTTCAGTTTAACAAATAATAAGTCCCCATGTAGTGGTGTTTGTGGCCTTCTTAAGTCCCCATGTAATGGTGTTTGTGGCCTTTTCAAGTTTCCATGTAATGGTGTTTGTGGCCTTCTTAAGTCCCCATGTAATGGTGTTTGTGGCCTTCTTAAGTCCCCATGTAATGGTGCTTGTGGCCTTCTTAAATCCCCATGTAATGGTGCTTGTGGCTTTCTTAAGTCCCCATGTAATGGTGCTTGTGGCCTTCTTAAGTTTCCATGTAATGGTGTTTGTGGCCTTCTTAAGTCCCCATGTAATGGTGTTTGTGGCCTTCTTAAGTCCCCATGTAATGGTGTTTGTGGCCTTCTTAAGTCCCCATGTAATGGTGTTTGTAGCCTTCTTAAGTCCCCATGTAATGGTGTTTGTGGCCTTCTTAAGTTTCCATGTAATGGTGTTTGTGGCCTTCTTAAGTCCCCATGTAATGGTGTTTGTGGCCTTCTTAAGTCCCCATGTAATGGTGTTTGTGGCCTTCTTACAATGTTTTTTTTTCAGATTATAAGCGGCCGTACATGTGACTGCTGCATGTCACTGGACTTAATGGCCAGTCGATCGGCTCTCTCACTGTCTTGTATTCCACTGTGAGATGGAATTCGCTGCAGGCTGACTCCACTCTAAAATTACCCTGGATAAAATGTTCTTTTTGATTCACCTAAGAGATTCCAGCATGGACCTCTCACTCTCAAGAAAAAATACTACAGAGCATAAATCCAAGCTGGAGCTTGATTGATTCTCAGTGGCAGCAAGGATTTCCCTAATTTTGCGTCACTGTTGCTGTAGTACTTCCCTGCATGTCTTTTATCAACGTTGTCTGGATATTTTATTACGCACTTCCATTCTTTATGGCTCTGTGTGCAGATTAATCTACGCACAATGTTCAGATTTCATTGTAACAGTGGCATTTACTGGCAAGTTACTACTGAGTTTATTACTGATACAGTACCTTGGAATAAAACTACCGCACATGAGTGACACTACAAAACTGACTAAGCGAACTTGCTCTGCCCGACATGCCTGCTACAGAATAAAGACGATAGTTCTCATGTACTATGTCTATCTACGCTGGGGCTATATTTTAATGTCGGAGCACAGGTCTGTCTAACTGCAGGGTATGCAGAGTGTGAAAACATACCGGGGTGGGGGGGGGGGGGGGTGGGGGTGAGGAGAAGGAACCAACTCTGAAATAATCTCTTTCCCTATAAAATGTTCTGTTATGAACTCAATTATGTATCGATAAATGTACACACAAGCAATGCTGAGAAAATGAAATGAACAGCTATTAGTG
Source organism: Achatina immaculata (assembly GCA_009760885.1). NCBI lineage: Eukaryota > Metazoa > Mollusca > Gastropoda > Stylommatophora > Achatinidae > Lissachatina > Lissachatina immaculata. Next base: position 10,191,399 of record CM019710.1, read on the forward strand.
AAACAATTTCTAGTATTGATACGTCAATAAGAACAAGAGCCAAAGACACTGGAGAATATAAAAATTGCTCAGCGAGTGGACTGCAGACCAAATACAAAACCAGGAGCAAACAATTCTTCTCACAATCATGCAGAAAGCATCTGCTATATTATAAAGACTTTTTTTAATCCGTAAATCCTGCCGGAGTTTGTTCCCCTTACTGCCAGCGGTGGCTGCTTCAGAAGGTTCAAAAAATGGCTACAATTTCTTTAACATTCATCTGATGGGAGATACCGCGAGTGCAAAAGAACAAGCTGCAAAAGAATATTCTTCAGTCATAAAAAAAAATAACAGAAAAAGGAGGCCATACTTTGGATCAAACTGATGAAATTTTGATGAAACAGGTCTGTAAATCAAACGTATGATTTCAAGAATCTGCATTTCAAAGGTTGAAGAACATGTTCCTGGATTTAAATCTGCATAATATGGAACAACGGTGATTCTTGGTGTTGAAGCCAGTGGAGATCTTTAAGCTTAAGTCTTCGGTCACTTATCATTCTGCCAATCAGTGCGCTTCAAAGGAGACCGCCAGCCCTGGTGTTTGACGTACCAGTGAGAAAAAGAATGGATGACACCCTTGAAATATCCCTCTAATTTTATTCAGGCGAAACAGAACATTTTTATTAGAAGAACAAAAGAGCTTAGCAAAAGCTTTTTTTATTAAAAAAAAAATTATGGTTACTGCATCTAGCCATCTACTGAGCTTAACCTAAAATGTGAAATCCATCGGTGCCTCTAATACAGCCACTAGAGCACAGTGTGACAGCAACAATCAAAGTCTATTACTTAGGGCGAACATTTCAGATGCTAACCAACGCTACTGAAGGCGAAAGTGCTGAAACTGTAAAAAAATTTTTGAACAAACATAAAAATGGTCATCGATAACCTCGCTGAAGCTTAGAAAGATGTGTCCAAACCATGTGTTTGGACAATATCGTGTTTGTTGAAAAGTTGCGCTGCATTTTACGATTTTGAAAGTTTCGAACCTTCAAGGAGGCAAATAACAGAAATCACTGCCAACCGTTTCAACCAGCAAAACTGTGCACTTTGAGGAAGCTGAACATGAAGATAATAAACATCTTCTAACTGTTGATCTGAGAAATTACAGGTGGACATAAGACGTGGGCTGGATGCTCCCTCACGACAACTAAACACGGCACGGCTATGAGTTGTCATCAAACACAGCACGGCTATGAGCTGTCATCAAACACAGAACGGTTATGAGCTGTCATCAAACACAGCACGGCTATGAGTTGTCATCAAACACAGCACGGCTATGAGTTGTCATCAAACACAGCACGGCTATGAGCTGTCATCAAACACAGCACAGCTATGAGCTGTCATCAAACACAGCACGGCTATGAGCTATCATCAAACACAACATGGCTATGAGCTGTCATCAAACGCAGCACGGCTATGAGCTGTCATCAAACAGCACGGCTATGAACTCAAACACAGCACGGCTATGAGCTGTCATCAAACACAACACGGCTATGAGCTATCATCAAACTTTGCACGGCTATGATCTATCAGATGTTTTAGTTGTAATGGAAAAAAACAACTGCAGCGGCTTGAAGATGATTATAATGCTGAAAAAAGCAGGGCAGTCACTCGTGGTATTAGGGCAAGTTCAGATCCACGCAGGCCGCTGCTGTCTGAAGAGAGAGCACTCACAAAGCAAAGAGAAACTAGATGTAATTTTTTAACTACTAGAAAAAAAAAACCCACAACGAAGAACAATCATGCACATCTGACGTGACGTCAGTTCATTCAGAGCCAAGAATAGAAGGCAGCAATCCTCCCCCTCCCACTTCAAAGTAATTCACCAGCAACACGCTTCCAACATGCGATCTCACAAGCTTTTGCTTCAAGCCTACCTTTAAAGCAAGGCACTATATTTATCTTAATATTAGTCTACTTATTAGTTTATATTACCAAAAATACTGCGGCAGCTTTGTTTTCATTCCCCCCTACAAAGTGTGCGTGTTTTCCATCTGACCACATATTACCCATATAACAGCGCAATTGTATCTAACACGGGGTTTTCCCGGAGTATAACAACTATCATGCCACAGCAGAGCAGGCTTTACACAACTTTGTTTTGTATAATGTTTCTGCTGCATTTACATATAGAATATATCAATCTTTATTTTATCCTGCCTGCACTATATCGTAAAAAAAAAAGAGATTTTGCTTTCTGCAGTGAGGCCCATGAACACATGCATATATTAGAAAATACTATAATAAACCTACATATAGGGGTGTCCACACAAAACTCTCACGCGGACTTCATGCTGTTCTGTTACACCGCTGTGGAGGAGATCAGAAAACATATGACTTTTCTGGGATGATCTCTTAACATTTGTTTTCGGTGATGACCCTTCATTAAATGTTAAACTCGCCCGTACACCCCCAACATTATACAGCACACCAGGTCATTTGTGGAGAACATTTCCATTCATTAAATGCTAATATAAGACAGTCCAGATAACAACATTGACAAACAGGACGATCTGTGCTTTAAATCTATGATTCTAAATTATAATAAATGTAAATATCACTGGTGGGGACATGAACAGATGCAGGCTCACAGAACAAAGAGAGAGGGGAGAGGTAAGAAAATGGGAAAACAAGAAGTAAGGGCGGGCGAGTGTTTGATATTGTTTTGTATTCTTTTTACCGTATAATACGGCCATGTTTTGACATTGTCATCTTCTGGGGCTCTCTCTGTATTACCACCAGCCTCCAGTTGAAAAGGACGCCACAATTATAACATAATATCTTGACATGTGTGCACAGAGACAGGGAAAGACAGGGCCTCCTAAAGTCGCTGCCAAACTATTTCTCTTCTCTCAACCAATCGCCTCACCACCTACCGCTTACCCCTATTGATTAAGCATTTTTTTTAATCCACTATGTTCCCCCTACTTATACTGACTGAGGATTTTGTTTTATCCACTATATCCCCCCCCCCATTTACCTATATTGACTAAGGATTTTGTTTTATCCAATATGCCCCCCTTATCTATATTGACTAAGCATTTTGTGTTATCCAATATGCCCCCCCTTACCTATATTGACTAAGGATTTTGTTTTATCCACTATGTTCCCCCCCCCTTACCTCTATTGACTAAAGATTTTATTTTATCCATTATGTTCTCCCCTTTACCTCTATTGACTAAGCATTTTGTTTTATCCACTATGTTCCCCCCCCCTTACCTCTATTGACTAAAGATTTTATTTTATCCATTATGTTCTCCCCTTTACCTATATTGACTAAGCATTTTGTTTTATCCACTATGTTCCCCCCCCCTTACCTCTATTGACTAAAGATTTTGTTTTATCCACTATGTCCCCCCCCCCTCTTACCTCTATTGACTAAGCATTTTGTTTTATCCACTATGTTCCCCCCCTTACCTCTATTGACTAAAGATTTTGTTTTATCCACTATGTTCCCCCCCCCTTTACCTCTATTGACTAAAGATTTTGTTTTATCCACTATGTTCCCCCCTTTACCTCTATTGACTAAGGATTTTGTTTTATCCACTATGTTCCCCCCCCCTTACCTCTACTGACTAAAGATTTTGTTTTATCCACTATGTTCCCCCCCTTACCTATATTGACTAAGCATTTTGTTTTATCCACTATCCCCTTTACCTATATTGACTAAGCATTTTGTTTTATCCACTATCCTCCTTACCTATATTGACTAAGCATTTTGTTTTATCAACTATCCCCCTTACCTATATTGACTAAGCATTTTGTTTTATCCACTATCCTCTTTACCTATATTGACTAAGCATTTTGTTTTATCAACTATCCCCCTTACCCATATTGACTAAGCATTTTGTTTTATCCACTATCCCCTTTACCTATATTGACTAAGCATTTTGTTTTATCCACTATCCCCTTTACCTATATTGACTAAGCATTTGGTTTTATCCACTATCCCCCTTACCTATATTGACTAAGCATTTTGTTTTATCCACTATCCCCTTTACCTATATTGACTTAGCATTTTGTTTTATCCACTATCCCCTTTACCTATACTGACTAAGCATTTTGTTTTATCCACTATTCCCTTTACCTATATTGACTAAGCATTTTGTTTTATCCACTATCCCCTTTACCTATATTGACTAAGCATTTTGTTTTATCCACTATTCCCTTTACCTATATTGACTAAGCATTTTGTTTTATCCACTATCCCCTTTAGCTATATTGACTAAGCATTTTGTTTTATCCACTATTCCCTTTACCTATATTGACTAAGCATTTTGTTTTATCCACTATCCCCTTTACCTATACTGACTAAGCATTTTGTTTTATCCACTATCCCCTTTACCTATATTGACTAAGCATTTTGTTTTATCAACTATCCCCCTTACCTATATTGACTAAGCATTTTGTTTTATCCACTATCCCCTTTACCTATATTGACTAAGCATTTTGTTTTATCCACTATTCCCTTTACCTATATTGACTAAGCATTTTGTTTTATCCACTATCCCCCTTACCCATATTGACTAAGCATTTTGTTTTATCCACTATCCCCCTTACCTATATTGACTAAGCATTTTGTTTTATCCACTATCCCCTTTACCTATATTGACTAAGCATTTGGTTTTATCCACTATCCCCCTTACCTATACTGACTAAGCATTTTGTTTTATCCACTATCCCCTTTACCTATATTGACTAAGCATTTTGTTTTATCCACTATCCCCTTTACCTATATTGACTAAGTATTTTGTTTTATCCACTATTCCCTTTACCTATATTGACTAAGCATTTTGTTTTATCCACTATCCCCTTTACCTATATTGACTAAGCATTTTGTTTTATCAACTCCCTTTACCTATATTGACTAAGCATTTTGTTTTATCCACTATCCCCTTTACCTATATTGACTAAGCATTTTGTTTTATCCACTATCCCCCTTACCTATATTGACTAAGCATGTTGTTTTATCCACTATCTCCTTTACCTATACTGACTAAGCATTTTGTTTTATCCACTATCTCCTTTACCTATACTGACTAAGCATTTTGTTTTATCCACTATCTCCTTTACCTATATTGACTAAGCATTTTGTTTTATCCACTATCTCCTTTACCTATACTGACTAAGCATTTTGTTTTATCCACTATCTCCTTTACCTATACTGACTAAGCATTTTGTTTTATCCACTATCTCCTTTACCTATACTGACTAAGCATTTTGTTTTATCCACCATCTCCTTTACCTATACTGACTAAGCATTTTGTTTTATCCACCATCTCCTTTACCTATACTGACTAAGCATTTTGTTTTATCCACCATCTCCTTACCTATACTGACTAAGCATTTTGTTTTATCCACCATCTCCTTTACCTATACTGACTAAGCATTTTGTTTTATCCACTATCTCCTTTACCTATACTGACTAAGCATTTTGTTTTATCCACTATCTCCTTTACCTATACTGACTAAGCATTTTGTTTTATCCACTATCTCCTTTACCTATACTGACTAAGCATTTTGTTTTATCCACCATCCTTTACCTATACTGACTAAGCATTTTGTTTTATCCACCATCTCCTTTACCTATACTGACTAAGCATTTTGTTTTATCCACCATCTCCTTTACCTATACTGACTAAGCATTTTGTTTTATCCACCATCTCCTTTACCTATACTGACTAAGCATTTTGTTTTATCCACCATCTCCTTTACCTATACTGACTAAGCATTTTGTTTTATCCACCATCTCCTTTACCTATACTGACTAAGCATTTTGTTTTATCCACCATCTCCTTTACCTATACTGACTAAGCATTTTGTTTTATCCACCATCTCCTTTACCTATACTGACTAAGCATTTTGTTTTATCCACCATCTCCTTTACCTATACTGACTAAGCATTTTGTTTTATCCACCATCTCCTTTACCTATACTGACTAAGCATTTTGTTTTATCCACCATCTCCTTTACCTATACTGACTAAGCATTTTGTTTTATCCACCATCTCCTTTACCTATACTGACTAAGCATTTTGTTTTATCCACCATCTCCTTTACCTATACTGACTAAGCATTTTGTTTTATCCACCATCTCCTTTACCTATACTGACTAAGCATTTTGTTTTATCCACCATCTCCTTTACCTATATTGACTAAGCATTTTGTTTTATCCACTATCTCCTTTACCTATACTGACTAAGCATTTTGTTTTATCCACTATGCCCCCCCCCTCACTTACCTATGCTGATTAAACTTTCTATTTTATCCACCAAGCCATCCCCCGAGGAAGCCCTCTGAGTGCACGGGCAATGAACGGGTTATGTCCCCTGCTCACTGGCAGAGAGTGAATGGTTTTTTTTTTTTTTTCAAAGAGTGAAGAACTGGAAGCAAGGGCCCGACTTACATTCTGCCCTTCTTCTCTCCATCTTTCATTCTTACCACACATCCGATTTAATACAAGCATACAAGTCACGGGGGGAGCATATCTGTGAATACAAAATGAAACTATTACATTCACAAATATAAAATAATAGACAGCGAGAGGGAGGGGGGGGGAGAGAGAGAGAGAGAGAAGAAGAAGAAGAAGAAGCGCGAAGTCTGATGAATAGGAGAAAACAGTAAAATCTACCTCCCGTGTTGAAGGTAAGTAAAACTTGTGGGGAGAAATCAGATTTTGAGGCGAAGGACGAATAAGAAACGACCGTGACTCTCTCGAAATGTTCAAGCCCGACACCAAAGTGTGTTAGTTTATCATTATACTTCCTTAGGCAGCGGCTCTCAGACATCAAATACGGACCAAGAAGAACTATTGATCCCTGCATTAAACGTGTAAACATGGCCTTCATGGCAGCCCGGTTAACACAGCTTAGCCGCAGACTCTTCCCATGAACACGAAACCTGCCAAGGATAATGAGGAAGACAGTGGGGTTGGGGAGCTCACTGAGACAGTTAAATCGCTTTTCAACATGGCTCATGACGGTGTGGAAGACCGACGTTCGTCAGGATCGATGCACCAACGTGCACTTCGCTCAAATGTGATTAAGCAAATGAACGCATGAACTATACACAAGCAACGACGTGACAGTACACACAGTTTTATGAACACTTCACACTACGATCATATTTAACTATCGTTTTTTTATTATCTGCTGTCTAATGACTTTATACCCGATTACTCCCCTGCGCATCACAAAAAAAGATACTGGTATCATACAGGACAGGGTACGCAGACATTCATAACAACAGTTATGAGCAATGGAAGATGTTATCCTGTAGACATAAGCTTAACACTGTGTGAAAACTATCTGAATATAGACTCAACATCCTCGGACGATTATCTGAATACAGACTCAACATCCTGGGATGACTAACTAAATACAGACCCAACATCCTGGGATGACCAACTAAATATAGACCCAACATCCTGGAAGGACTATCTGAATATAGACCCAACATCCTGGAAGGACTATCTGAATATAGACTCAACATCCTCGGACGATTATCTGAATACAGACTCAACATCCTGGGATGACTAACTAAATACAGACCCAACATCCTGGGATGACTAACTAAATATAGACCCAACATCCTGGAAGGACTATCTGAATATAGACCCAACATCCTGGAAGGACTATCTGAATATAGACCCAACATCCTAGGATGACTGACTGAATACAGACCAAACATCCTTGGATGACTGATTGAATATAGACCCAACATCTTAGGATGACTGACTGAATATAGACCCAACATCTTGGAAGGACTATCTGAATATAGACCCAACATCTTAGGATGACTGACTGAATATAGACCCAACATCCTAGGATGACTGACTGAATATAGACCCAACATCCTAGGATGACTGACTGAATACAGACCCAACATTCTAGGATGACTGACTGAATACAGACCCAACATCCTAGGATAACTGACTGAATACAGACCCAACATCCTAGGATGACTGACTGAATATAGACCCAACATCCTGGAAAGACTATCTGAATATAGACCCAACATCCTAGGATGACTGATTGAATATAGACCCAACATCTTAGGATGACTGACTGAATATAGACCCAACATCCTGAAAGGACTATCTGAATATAGTCCCAACATCCTAGGATGACTGATTGAATACAGACCCAACATCCTAGGATGACTGACTGAATATAGACCCAACATCCTGGAGGGACTATCTGAATATAGTCCCAACATCCTGGAGGGACTATCTGAATATAGTCCCAACATCCTGGAAGGACTATCTGAATACAAAACCAAAATCCTGGGAGGATCATCTTCAAAGAAGATATATCCTAAATTCTGAACATTTTGGATTTTTTTTTTCTCATTCTGATACAAACTATTTCATTATCCACTCTTTTATTTTTCTTTCTTGTGTCTGTAAATGCATCTCTTCTGTGAAAGACGGACCACATGAACAAGACACCACCTTGACCAAACAACACAGCATATTCAGATCAAGCTCACTCCTCCCTACATCTGCTCCAACAACTGGTTCCTGCTCTGTTTCAGGCTATGAAATCCATGGCAGAACCATCTGGTGTTAGTACAGGATGATTTTTACCAGCTATAACCAATATAGTTTCAGACCTCCTTATAATTGTTCCTCCATTGATCTAAGGTAATTTCTAACAGAACTCGGTGTCATAATCAGTGTCAGGCCAGTGTATCAGTAATATCTCAAGTAATATCTCAAGTAATATCTCAAGTAATATCTCAAGTAATGTCTCAAGTAATATCTCAAGTAATATCTCAAGTAATGTCTCAAATAATGTCTCAAATAATGTCTCAAGTAATATCTCAAGTAATAAATCAAGTAATATCTCAAGTAATATCTCAAGTAATATATCAAGTAATATCTCAAGTAATATCTCAAGTAATATCTCAAATAATGACTGATAAACAACCTTCAAACAAAGCCAGCTGAACAAACAAAACTGACCAATACATGAGATATCAAAACAACAAAATAGAATGAGATGAGGTTGATGATATAAATAAGTTCAGAATTTAAAGGGGGAAAAAAAGCATAATAAAAATAACAGCAATGTCAACAAGGAAACTGAAAAAGTTGTAATCTTGAAGGCAATTGATTGAGCTATAATATCTTTTTTTACACTTGGCTCTCCAGAAATAAAATGTCCTTTCTGTTAAACTTCCTCTTCCTTCTTTATTTTGTTTGAATTTTATTCTGTTTATGACTTCATCAAATTTTTAAATATTATATCCGAAATTTTCTATATCATGTTTATTGCCTTATTTAAAGCGAGCAAGAATTAGCCCTGTTATGCCATGCAGGCATGTAGGGGATATGGTGAGAGTGTCCATACTTCAATGACTTTTTGACACAACAGAGGACTGTGTGGTCAGCATCACAATGGCCACCTTTCCTTCCCCAGCACCAGAAGCCATTTCTACAGATGGGTGACTGGTGTGCCTCCAGTTGGATTTAAACCCCCAACTTTCTCCATGGGAGACTAGTGCATTATCTTACATGATTTCCCGTTGCTGTTGTCTGGTGACAAGAATGAAGAATGGGAGCTCACATAACTATGTCTGAGATGACAAGGTCATCAGCTCCTGTCCTTGTGGGTGCCCAGTAATGAAATGGATTATGCACTTGTCTCTAACCAGCAAAGATCAGTTGTTTCAATACCCCCAGAGGCACACAAATCACCCACCCAGCTGCAGGAATGGCTACCTGGCCCTTTCTGAGACTTGGGAAGTAAAGTAACTAGACAACTGCTGACCGCATCAACTTCATGGAAAATATGGGAAATTATACCAAATCTCCCCAGTGCCGTATCTTTACCTAAAGTCTTGTTCTACTTCTAGTTATACACCTGACAACTACTGTTACAACACTACAGCCTGACCTGAGAAGTTGGATCTGATGTACCCCTCACTGTGATGAAGTCTGCTTTTAAAATTAGCTTTTAATAAGTAAGCCACAGTAACACACACTCTCTATCTACTAAAGTCTTTCTCACAAGCCCTTAACCACAGAAGAAGCTGCCAACTGCAATCAGTTCACAGTAACAATGTATACAATTGACCCTCATACATGTACAGCATGATCTAGCAGTGAATGCATGTATGTGTGATGACTATCTGCTGTTAAGTAGCAACAGTTCAACATACAACACTTGTAGCTGACTTTGACCACATCTCAGGAATGTCTCTATTGAAGAACAGGTCCGAGACTTGGGGAGCGTACAAGGCTCAGTTGGCCTGCTACTGCGATCTGTTCGTGTCAAGTCCGAGATCTGTCAAAACCACTTTATTCCACATGAAAAAAAAAAAAGCTCTACACACTGACAACACTTCTCTGATATTCTAAACACTGTTAGCTGTTAAGCTAAAGGCTACAGTTTCTGTTCTAATTACTGCGCTAGCTGCTCGTCCAAATCAACAAACAAATGAGAAAATGAACGGGCTTCCGGTTGGGTCGGTCGTCTGTTTGTGTGTGACGTCATCAACTGTTCGAACAGGGGGAGACAATTATCGAAAACAACACAGGGGAGGGAAGAACAAGATGACTCACTTTTTAAATTTGCTCTAGAAAGTGTTAAATGTTTCGGCCAGAGAGTACCATGTTCATTTACCAGAGCTCACATGAGTAATAATTTGGTGTTAGGTGGCACGAATAAACATGAGTTGCCCCATTTCTCTCCTTAATATTAAACGTTTTCACATTGTAACTTTTTATTTAATCCAGTTGCTCCAATGTTACACCATGCGTTGTGTGATATGAACAACAAACGGTAACATTAAACTTGATTCTGATTTCCTTGTTCAGTGAAGTGGTTTCGGAGAGAAATGCATTAAGTAAAGTTTACCCTGTACGACCAGAAAAACGAGTTGTCAGAAAAGTTGCAGAACTATGAAAACTAGTTTAAACTATGGAGAGAGGATAACAAAATACTGTTTAGTCGTATCATGGGACGACAGAGAATCTGACAATGTTTGGAAAACTGAAGAGGAAAAACAAGAAAAGAGAGCAAAAATGTGAGAAAAATATTTTAACATGTTGACCAAATGACACCAGATTGAGCGTCTGAGTAGCAAAGTGATTAGTGCACTGGTTTCTCATAGTGAAGTCGGTACTTTAAGTCTGGCCAGAGGTATCCCAGTCTTTATAAACTGGTATTTGCTTCCACCTGGAACTAGAGAGGTAAAGCTGGTATCCCAGTCTTTATAAACTGGTATTTGCTTCCACCTGGAACTAGAGAGGTAAAGCTGGTATCCCAGTCTTTATAAACTGGTATTTGCTTCCACCTGGAACTAGAGAGGTAAAGCTGGTATCCCAGTCTTTATAAACTGGTATTTGCTTCCACCTGGAACTAGAGAGGTAAAGCTGGTATCCCAGTCTTTATAAACTGGTATTTGCTTCCACCTGGAACTAGAGAGGTAAAGCTGGTATCCCAGTCTTTATAAACTGGTATTTGCTTCCACCTGGAACTAGAGAGGTAAAGCTGGTATCCCAGTCTTTATAAACTGGTATTTGCTTCCACCTGGAACTAGAGAGGTAAAGCTGGTATCCCAGTCTTTATAAACTGGTATTTGCTTCCACCTGGAACTAGAGAGGTAAAGCTGGTATCCCAGTCTTTATAAACTGGTATTTGCTTCCACCTGGAACTAGAGAGGTAAAGCTGGTATCCCAGTCTTTATAAACTGGTATTTGCTTCCACCTGGAACTAGAGAGGTAAAGCTGGTATCCCAGTCTTTATAAACTGGTATTTGCTTCCACCTGGAACTAGAGAGGTAAAGCTGGTATCCCAGACTTTATAAACTGGTATTTGCTTCCACCTGGAACTAGAGAGGTAAAGCTGGTATCCCAGTCTTTATAAACTGGTATTGCTTCCACCTGGAACTAGAGAGGTAAAGCTGGTATCCCAGTCTTTATAAACTGGTATTTGCTTCCACCTGGAACTAGAGAGGTAAAGCTGGTATCCCAGTCTTTATAAACTGGTATTTGCTTCCACCTGGAACTAGAGAGGTAAAGCTGGTATCCCAGTCTTTATAAACTGGTATTTGCTTCCACCTGGAACTAGAGAGGTAAAGCTGGTATCCCAGTCTTTATAAACTGGTATTTGCTTCCACCTGGAACTAGAGAGGTAAAGCTGGTATCCCAGTCTTTATAAACTGGTATTTGCTTCCACCTGGAACTAGAGAGGTAAAGCTGGTATCCCAGTCTTTATAAACTGGTATTTGCTTCCACCTGGAACTAGAGAGGTAAAGCTGGTATCCCAGTCTTTATAAACTGGTATTTGCTTCCACCTGGAACTAGAGAGGCAAAGCTGGTATCCCAGTCTTTATAAACTGGTATTTGCTTCCACCTGGAACTAGAGAGGTAAAGCTGGTATTCCAGTCTTTATAAACTGGTATATGCTTCCACCTGGAACTAGAGAGGTAAAGCTGGTATCCCAGTCTTTATAAACTGGTATTTGCTTCCACCTGGAACTAGGGAGGTAAAGCTGGTATCCCAGTCAGGGATACCTGTTCTCAGGCCTGAACTGGAAGCCAAAATTGTTGTCAGGCCGACCACAGCTTTATATCACAATATCTTTGTTTTGTAATAAGTAGAAGCAGAACATAAAGGCAACTAAACTGTCTTATTAGCAAAATCAGAAAATAAAGGCAGCTAAACTGTCTTATTAGCAAAATCAGAATATAAAGGCAACTAAACTGCCTTCTAAGCAAAATCAGAAAATAAAGGCAACTAAACCGTCTTCTAAGCAAAATCAGAAAATAAAGGCAACTAAAATGTCTTCTAAGCAAAATCAGAAAGTAAAGGCAGCTAAACTGTCTTATAAGCAAAATCAGAAAATAAAGGCAACAAAACTGTCTTCTAAGAAAAATCAGAAAATACAGGCAGCTAAACTCTTCTAAGCAAAATCAGAAATAAAGGCAGCTAAACTGTCTTATAAGCAAAACCTGAAAATAAAGGCAACTAAACTGTCTTCTAAGCAAAAACAGAAAATAAAGGCAACTAAATTGAATGTAAACAGAATGGAGAAACATTATCCAAGCAGCATGAAGCATTATGAGTGAATCCATTAGATGTGGAAAATCACTGCTGATGTGTTTTTCTTAACTGTCAGAGAAAGGTTTAAATATGATAGATCTCAAGATGTAAAAGTGATAAGCACTCTGATGTTAAATTTCAAGATATGACAGATAAGTACTCTGATGATAAATTTCAAGATATAAGAAAGCAGCAGAAATGTGGTTTATTAGATGAGTGTTGTGAATCTCCTGGACAGCAAAAATAACTAATGAAGAATGTATGAGAAAAGCTGGAGAGACAAGAAACCTTGTCAAAAAGATAAGAGAGAGACAATGTACTTTCATAGGACATGCAATAAGAAGAGGGGGCATTGAAAATATTATAACAACAGGAAAAATAGAAGGAAGAAGATCAAGAGGAAGACCAAGAGAAATGATACTGGACAGTCTGACGGGATGGTGTGAGAGGAGATCACCAACTGAACTGATGGCCTGCATGAAGGATCGTGTACTCTGGAGAAGCATAATATCCACCCTCATTTATGCATGCGAAAGCTGGAAAACAACTAAAGAAATAGAAAAGAAATTAGACTCTTTTGAAAACAAATGCCTAAGGAAAATACTCGGCATCAAGTGGAATGAATTCAAGAACAATGCAGAGATAAGACAGATGACTGAACAACAACCAGTCTCATGGGTGATCAGGAAAAGGAGATGGACATATGTTGGTCACTTGATGAGAAGAAATGATCAGAGAATCCCAAAACAAGCTATCAAGTGGAACACAACAGGCCAAAGAAAAAGGGGCAGACCGCGGGAAACTCTGAAGAGGACATTATTAAGAGACGGCAAGTTAACAGGCATAAAATCCTTTGATGAGGTTGAAAGACTCGCCGAAGACAGGAAAAATTGGCGAACTACTTTGCGAGCCCTATGTGACGTTTAACGGCACGGGAAGGATATAAGATATAAGTCAGCATGGCACCTGATGATGATGATGATGAAGAAAGATAACTAGTCTGATGATAGATTTCAAGATGTATGAGTGATAACTATTCTGATGATACATTTCAAGATGTATGAGTAATAACTGTTCTGATGATAGATTTCAATATGTATGAGTAATAACTATTCTGATGGTAGATTTCAAGATGTATAACAACTATTCTGATGTTAAATTCCCAATGGTAGATTTGAAGAAGTAAGGGTAGACCAAAAGAGACATGGAGAAGAACAACAGAAAGGATGTTGAGCAATAGAGGGCTCACCTGGGCAAGAGCAGATAAAAAGGCGAAAGACAGGCATTTGTGGAAAACCCTTGTGGAAGCCCCATGTGCCCTGGGCACTTAAGGTTCAGAGAGAGAGAGAGAGATTTGAATATATAAGACACATAAGTATTCTGATGATAAGATTTCAAGATATTAGACAGATAAGTACTCTGATAGATTTTAAGATATAAAACAGATATGTACTTTGACAGTAGATATCATGAAGTAAGGCTGATAAACAGTTTTATGGTACTTTCAAGATGTAAATGGGATAAGTACTTTGATGGCAGATCTTTTATGACATTATAGTAATAAGTACTTCTCATATTTCAGTTTTTGTTTAAAAAAATAAAAGCAAAAGAAAGGGTTAGTGTAAATTTCATTTCTTTTTAATTGTAAACATCACAGGGGATGGAAATAAAAGCAACTTCTGGTATGTTAAAACATATTAAATATAAACAAACAAGCTGCCCCCAAACAAAACAGTCACAAATGTCATGATAAAGCCTGAGAGAAACAGTCACTGCTGTCATTATAAAGCCTGAGAGAAAGTCACAGCTGTCATGATAAAGCCTGAGAGAAACAGTCACTGCTGTCATTATAAAGCCTGAGAGAAACAGTCACTGCTGTCATTATAAAGCCTGAGAGAAACAGTCATTGCTGTCATGATAAAGCCTGAGAGAAACAGTCACTGCTGTCATTATAAAGCCTGAGAGAAAAAAGTCACTGCTGTCATTATAAAGCCTGAGAGAAACACTCTCTGCTGTCATTATAAAGCCTGAGAGAAACAGTCATTGCTGTCATAACAAAGCCTGATGGAAAGCCAGTATTACTGTGTCAAACCAAAGCTTACCAGAAACAGATATTACTACTGCGGTCAAATCCTGCTGACAGAAACGGTCACCAGTTTCTGATGTTTATCAAAATCATTTTCATCTACATCAAAAAAGTGTTGAATATGTTTGTGCAATATGTATCAAAGTGCTCTTAAATCAAACTAAACAAGCACAAAATATAGTTGTACAGTAAAATAACAGTGGTTTTGTTCTCAGCAAAAAAAATTATTCATATTTTGCTAAAAACTCCTACCAATTTACATTGCTTCCATATTTTTATACCAAGGAGGTGTTAAAGAGGAATACAGCAGACCATCATGACATTCTAACACAGAAAGATATAGCAACAAAGTAAGTCACTGTATGTTGCCATATAATATCAAGATATTTGGTGGTGGATAAAGAAAGAGTTGCATGAAATAACAAAAGTTACACAAGCAATATTTAAATGTCAGTTTCAACTTACTTTTCTTTTCTGAAACAGGCAAGAGAGACAGGCTAGAGCACCTAATGGCAACAGGGAAGACCAAAGGTAGAAGAGACAGAGGTAGGCGCAGAGAAAAGATGTTTGATGGTTTGCTATCCTGACAAGGGAAATGCTCAGTAATAAGACTGTTTAAATGCACAAGGGATTGGGGGTTATGGATGGACATGATATCCTATGCCTGTCAGAAGGGGCTTGAGAGAGAGAGAGAGAGAGAAAGAGAGAGAGAGAGAAAGAGAGAGAGAGTGAGAGAGAAAGAGAAATATGTAAAGCTTATACTGCAGTGGTATAAAAATAGAAGCCAGGAAATGTAGCTATATATTAACTACATGAAGATCTGTTGACTGGATGAAAGCAGATGCTCCATTTAGCTCTTTTCATTTTAATAACACTTAATAAAGTGGCTAGACATGACACCACTGTCAGCAGTCAATTGACTGACTGCATTGTGAGAATGAAAGACAAATCCTCACCACAAACAGCTCTGAGGTAGACTCAACAGAGTAAAATAACTATGGGCTGACCCAAAGCCCAAAGAAAGACATGGAGACATACAGCAGAGAAAATGCTGATAAACAAAAGACTGACGTGGGAGACAGCCAAAAAGATAGCAAAGGACTGACAAAAGTGGAAATCTCTTGCTACGACCAGCCCTGTGTGTCTTTGGCACTGAAGGGACAAGAAAGAGCGACACGGAAAGAGAAAGTATATCGTATTCACTGTATCTAATCTTCATTTAATTAATTCAATACTTTTTACCTTTCTTCTAATTTCTAAACTCTTTCTCTGTTCTGCTTACTTGTGCACCAAACATGCTGTGCATCATAGAACACACAAAGTAAACTATACATACAGAGTGTATACATGTGATGTCTCTGGAAAACTATTCTTTTCTTCTCAGTGCTTCCTGTTCTCAGGCACTTTTTGTCTTCACCTGCCATACACTTGAGTAAGGTCCTTTACATACAACACAAATTTTCATTTACATGTTTTACTTTTTTTTTTTTTAACACCAACAGATTTGCATGCAGAGTAAAACTGATGCGCCTGGTCTTGCCGGGAAACATTTTTCAATATAAGAGATAATTTCCCTAACACAAGTGTCAGGTATCAATATTGGCATTTAGTTTGACTGAAAAAAGTCTGAGCTAATTTCCCTAACACAAGTATCAGGTATCAATTTTGGCATCTGGCTTGATTGAAGAAAAGTCTGCTTCCATTCTTCTACATCATTCATGTGAGACTGTAATGTCAGTTTTGTGCTGACTTCCTTTCCTTCATGCTTATTCTGTGGCACATTTTGTTATCACATGGAAAAATCAAGTGCAACAAAACAGTCTCATTTAATTTTTGAAACAACCTGACCCTTGATGTTTTTGTTGTTGCTGGATTATCTTGTCACTCTGAACTTACATTCTTTGCTTCTAACACCACTGCAGTCTTGTAACACGTACATTAAGTTGGAAGGGAGAGTAGGTTTCACAGTGGTTCAAAAAGTTTCTCATCAATCTCAGCCATTATAGAGAACATTCTTAGTCACATTCTATCAGCCAGACTGAAACAGTGAAACAAACTGTCTCTAGGAATACCACAAAGTAATAAGACAGGGTCTTGGCCAGCTCTGGTTTGCTAGATCTTACAGTCAGTCAGTCATTTGCATGTCCCTTGTGGAACTTTGCCTCCCTAAAAGCTCTCTTGTAGACCTCTCAGTTGTATGCAAGATGCCCTGCTGCTGATGCATCCATTTGAAGATCATCAACCACATCTTGCAGCCATCTTTGCCTTGGTCTTCCTCTCTTTATTTTTCCTATTATGTATCCTTCCAAGACAGTCTTCTCTAAAATCTCATGATGTTTAGTACAGTCACTGCCTGGAAGGAAAGCAATGGCAATCTACCTTCTGTAAACATACCAAGAAACCCTAATAGCAATATGGAAGGTCTTATAACTGCCCTTAACTCTTTCCGTACCCGCTACCCTTTAAGTCCAGTTCCGGTTTTACCGTCGGATCCCACGCCGCCCTTTAAGTATTCTGATTTTTTTTTCGTTGAAAACTTGATGCAACTTTTCATTTAGCCAACCAGAACTCTTCTGCTCCAAAGTTACGCTATTTTAGCATCCGGGCAGGCTGGAAATGGAAGGAGATCACGAAGTGGATCGATTTCAGTGTAACTTTTTCTACTTTTTTCGAGGTTGGTTGGTAGAAGGGTCATACTGACCGACTAGACCTAGCTTACTAAATGTGTTCTTCACATCTGTAGACCTGTTAGATTTATTGGATATCAAAAGAATCCGCAATTATCGATGTTTCGGTTCCGGAATAAACATTCTGCATTGGATTCTGGCACATTTCAGGTATGTAAAACTTTGATTTTAGTGCTCAGCCCTAAAAAATATTTTTAGCGCCAAAAAATCGTTCGATCTTTTCAGAACAGTTGTTTTTTTTTCTATTCTTTGTTTTTTTTAAAATGATAAATAACTTCATTTATGGAATCTTCTTTCATTTCCACTTATTTTAATATGCGATACACACGTGTTGATGAAGGAGTTTGTTTGTTACAATGAATTTTATAGAGGGACCCCCTTATATGAAAACACCCGCTCGGCCATGTACCATCATCATCGGTACCAACATAACGTCCGTGTTTTTATACGTGGTACGGAAAGAGTTAATTCAGATGTTCTGGATGAGACTGTGACTGTATAAGCACGGAGTCTCAGCCGGGACATTTTAATTACTTAACTACATTTAATATACAAATGTCTATACATATATTATAACAATATTTATAATATACTGTATAAATGCTGTGATCAAGAACCTCATAAATAGCAACAAACTTGAACAAGAAATTAAAACAACATGTGTGTAAGCTTCTGAGAAACAGATTTATCAGAATATTTACATGTCATGCATGCAACATACAGTAAGAAATAGTAACATCTTCAAAAAAATAACTGACTATAAAAAGAAATTATTGCATGGAATATATAAAATAAAACTGCTGTTTCCAGACTTTCCATTCCATTACACTCAATTTACTGAAACTTGTTTCACACATATTACACAGGACACACTCCATTCACCAGCTGAAACTCTATACACAGTATAACACACTTCACACTCTGTCTACAAACTCTGTTATCTGGACACAAGATACATCTCTGGCATCATCCACTCACCTTTGTTTCTTAATGCCACCCTATTTATAAAGACTGTCTGTTCTATGATTCTCATTTCAAAATACCCTGGACTCACCTTATACATTAAACTATCTATAACCATTTCCACAGACCATCTCACAGTTGTAAAGGAAAAGGTTACTAAGATACCGTGAAAAATTTACAAGAACTGAACACCTTTAATGAAAGACACAGCTATAAAATAATTTGATGAATGTAGATTAAACAAATAAAAATATTTTCTGATCTCAGAAAAGACATTAATTTAATTATTTCTTTTTCACTGACAAGATTAACATAAATTTCCTGTTTATCCATTAAAATCTGTACATGGAATGTCAAATTTCAAAATGTCATGAACTGTCTTTGATAATTAGTCAATTTCTCAGTCAAAAAAATATGTGCACCTTATGTATGATTTGGTGTCTGAGTGGTGAAATGGTTAGTGCACTGGTCTCTCATGGCAAAGGTTGGGGGGTTTGAATCTGGCCGGAGGCACCCCAGTCACCCAGCTGTAGAAATGGGTACCCAACTTCTTCTAGAGTTGGGAAAAGAAAGGCGGCCAGGCATAATACTGACCATATCGCCCTCTAGTGTGCTGACAGGTAAAGAAAATATGGGCACTAACACCATATCCCTATGTGCCTCTAAGGCATGACAGGATTACCTTTAATGTATGATTCAAGACATGGAGAATCTAGTGGTATGGAGATAGATGACCACCTACTGGCATGCACTATCTGATTTATGTGCACCTCTACAAAAGTAGAGCTTACCAGAACTACATGGACATTTACCTCATTAGTGAATGCAGTCACAAAAATTCCTGCACAAAAGGAGATTTTATTTATCACAGCAGTCAAACCAACTTCTACTAGGACTGATAACATAGATCTGCATCATAAAAACAGAAGATAATGAAAACTGAGAATCCCCTTCAATCAAACTTTCAAGCTTGAAAGATATGATATGATATTTTTACTACTACTTCTCCTTCTTCAGCTTTCCAAGCCCTTAAGGTTTATTGCTGCTGATAAAGTTCACTTCCATTCCTCTCTGTTTCCAATCTCTGTCCAGTTAGTGACACCAATTTCCATTGTATCCTCTGTTATGTTGTCTTTCCATCTGTGTCTTGGTCTATCTCTTGGTCTTGTTTCCTTCATCTCTTGTACATACATCATTTTCATTTGTCTGTTCTCTTCCATTCTTTCCCCATGACCCTATCAGTGTAGTCTGTTCAGTTTCAAGACATTTATAATGAGTGTTATGGAACAAATGATATTTTTACATTGTTGATGATGTGATATGATGTTACTGATCACAGAAGACAAGTCACAGGGCACTTTAGATCAATAAAAGGTGAAACTCATTAGCTCCACTTAACTCTGATTTTTTCAATTTCAATGTAACTAAATCATTCAACTCCTGGATCAGTTGTCAATTAACTTTTTTTTTTAAGTGTACAAAATTGAAGATAATGCTGAATAAGAAGAGTGAAAGATTAACAAAATCAGAAAGGCACCCAGAAATTCATATAAGGCACAATACATGAAACATTCTGAAAGAGAATGTCTTAGAACCTCCAACCTTGTCCCAAAAATTTGTAAAAATTGATCTTATGCTTTCATTTCAGTTCTTCTACAAACTTCATTTACTGGTTCCAATTATTTGGTACTCTATTTGCTGTGTAAAATGCACTTACAATTTATTTTTTGATAACTAAATTCTTAAAAACATTATTATTCCTGTATGTAATTCACACATATTGTTGTTGTAATGTAAGAAAACCCTTTATACAGGAACACAATGCCTACATTTTGTCTATTAAATCTTCCTAAAACATCAAAGAGGTTTAAGGGATGAGCAAATGATCAATAGTTAACAGAAACTGAAAGGTCCTGTAGTATAAAAAAGAGCACCTACTTCCCCCTCTGGATTAACAGGCTCAACTTCCAGTAACTAACTGTGATCTTATCTAAGTCTTTTCCCTGGTTTGTCCACTCCACCACTATATCTTATCTAAGTCTTTTCCCTGGTTTGTCCACTCCACCACTATATCTTATTTAAGCATTTTCCCTGGCTTGTCCACTCCATCACTATATCTTATCTAAGTGTTTTCCCTGGCTTGTCCACTCCATCACTATATCTTATCTAAGTGTTTTCCCTGGCTTGTCCTGTCCTCACTAAGTGAAGCATCTCAGCCTTTACAATTAGTAAGAAAGACAATTTCAAATTTGAAAAAAAAAGAGAGAGAGAGAGAGAAAGAGAGAGAGAGAGAGAGAGAGAGACTCGGGGATTAGTGATACTTTCTTTTCCTCTACATCTCAATTTTAGGTTGTGTTAAGTAGACAACTGTCAAAAGAACATAGTGTGCTATTTTCCTCAGATCTGACATCAGTCTAGTCCTACAGGTCTTGCCTCAGGTCCAGCACTGACCACCATGATCTGCATGATTATCAGTGCAATGCCCATTAACTTAATGCTACATCTTTTGTACCAATACAGCTGATGCTTTACATTATACCAATTATGACTTTCTATCAAGAAGCAAGTTCACACGTAAAGCAATCATTATAATGTTAGAGCACGAACTGGAACAGTTGGAAGATGGCATTAAAACATTATGCCAGTTTTATGTCATTATCTACATTGCAGTGATTAAGGACATATAAGCTTCAATAATGCAACCAACAATAATCAATGTAATGATTTAGTGAAAACAACTTGTGCTTCCTTATGTAGGATCTCCAGTAAAATGTGTACTTAAGCTCATAGCAGGTGATACTGTGGTTAATCTGGGAACACTGAAGATATGAGGGATACAGAAATACTGTGAAGATATGAGAGGATATGGGAACACTGAAGATATGAGGTATCTGGCAATGCTGCAAAGATATAAAAGGATATGGAAATGCTATGAAGATATAAGAGGATATGGAAATGCTATGAAGATATGAAAGGATATGGAAATGTTGAAGATATGAGAGGATATGGAAACATAGAAGATATGAGAGGATATGGAAATATTGAAGGTATGAGAGGATATGAAAACACTGAAGATATGAGAGGATATGGAAACACTGAAGATATGAGAGAATATGGAAACAATGAAGAGATGAGGTATATGGCAATGCTGCAAAGATATAAAAGGATATGGAAATGCTATGAAGATATGAACGGATATGGAAATGCTATGAAGATATGAAAGGATATGGAAATACTGAAGATATGTGAGGATATGGAAACACTGAAGATATGAGAGGATATGGAAACATTGAAGATATGAGAGGATATGGAAACATTGAAGATATTAGAGGATATGGAAACACTGAAGATATTAGAGGATATGGAAACATTGAATATATGAGAGGATATGGAAACATTGAAGATATGAGAGGATATGGAAATACTGTGAAGATATGAGGGGATATGGAAATACTGTGAAGATATTAGAGGATATGGAAACACTGAAGATATGAGAGTAAACACTGAAGATATGAGAGGATATGGAAACACTGAAGATATGAGAGAATATAGAAACACTGAAGATATGAGATGATATGGAAACAATTAAGACATGAGGTATATGGCAATGCTGCAAAGATATAAGAGTATATGGAAATGCTATAAAGATATGAAAGGATATGGAAACATTGAAGATATGAGAGGATATGGACACACTGAAGATATGAGAGGATATGGAAGGTATATAATGAAGATATGAGGTATATGGCAATGCTGCAAAGACTTATGGAAAAGACTTATGCTGCAAAGAGTATATGGAAATGCTATAAAGATATGAAAGGATATGGAAACACTGAAGATATGAGAGGATATGGAAATATTGTGAAGATATGAGAGGATATGGGAACACTGAAGATACGAGGTATATGGCAATGCTACAAAGATATAAAAGGCTATGGAAATGCTGTGAAGATATGAGAGGACATGGAAATACTGTGAAGATCTGAGAGACTCTGGCTCAGCTGTGGTACACTATCCTTGATAACTGTATCATTTAATATTTAACCAGTTCATATCAGTACAAAGACAAAAATTAAAACTATAATAACATTTAGAATCTCAAACAGAAAAAAGTGAATGGGTACTTTCATACTATCCTGTATAAGTAGATTTTGCAACATGTGGATAAGAAAATAAAGACTGACAATTTTTATATTTAATACAGACATAATGTAACAAGTAGTCAGGACATTTATAAATAATGCATTACATTTGTTTGATGTTGTAAACAAATTAATAACTACACTTTGTACTGGCCCAATAAAAGCCACACTCAGAACAAAATTATAAAACAAGGAATGCTTTATTAAAAAAAAAACTATACGGAAACATACATTTAAACAATATAACAAAGTTAAATTGGACAGCCTTGAAATAGGTACATTAATTCAAATTCCTGAACTTGAAATAGGTACATTAATTCAGATTCCTGAACACATTAATAATTTATGATAAAGAAAAGCACCACTATAAACAAAGAATAAAATATACTACGACAACACACTGAAGTGATGAAAAAAAAATTCTATGCAATCCAACAGTTGCTAAATATCAAAGAACGAGTATTACAACGCTAAAAATATAAAACTTCCTGAGTACAGAAAAGACAATCAGAAAGAAACACAGAACAAACGAGAAATAAGATACTGAACAGAACAAATAAAGGATACGATAATCTGGAATTTATAACTTGCACATGCCACAAGTCATATCCTTCCTGAACTTTCCATTTGTGGTTGTTTCCTTTCATTTCAATGCTAACATACTTTCTTTATATTAATGTCTTGATCTCTTCTATGTCTACTGCCAGTCTCTCATTTTATCTCCATCTCTATTCAGCTCAAGCTGTGGCACATTTTTACAACAGTTTTCTCTTCTTTTTAATTTTTCTAGTTTTCCTTCTACTTCCTACAGAAGCACCACAGCTGAAAGGAAAAGATTTCTATAAAAAAACAACGCTGGACAGTGATCTAAAAGTAATTTAAAATCACCTAGAAGTGTCAAGAGTGACCTGAATCATGGACAATAACCTAAAAATCATCTCATTTGAAATCATTATGAAATATTACTGATTAGGAGAAACCTAGCATTACATTAAATAACAAGAAACAATGGCTTTAAAAAAATATATATAAAAACATAAGAACAAATGACCAGATAAAACAAACAGGATACAAGCAAAGTAGAATCATACATGAAAATAAAAATCATTATGAAAATAAGTATAAATTAACAGTCTGTCCAACTAGCCACACATATGCATACAATCACAAATGAAGTAGTTAAAGCAACATGATGATGCTAGGACTGGTGAAACAGAAGTATACTAGATAAATATATAATTCCAGTACAATGTGCCAAATTTCTGTGCAAAAATATAAACTTTTTCTACAAGTCTTCATGACATTAACAGAGCCTGAGAGAATGACATTTGACATGTAATATCTTTTCTCTTGCTAGAAACTCAAGCTGGTTCAATGCATGTGACTTTGAAATATATATGACTGAAGGCAATAATTGACATAATCATTCTTTAAACAGTCTCTTGATTACTCAATGTCTGCAAGTTTTAAATTCTTCAAATGACAGAATACCTATGACAAATGATGGTTTATCTTGCTAGCATTTTCCTGTATGTGAAGGAATTGATATTCACATTATGTACAAGAACTGATACTCATATGATCTTTTCACATCCTTCAAACACTGATGGTTCATACAGCTCTTTTTCTAATGCACTTTGCCTATGTTACAGATACTGTCTGATATCAGAAACAGTTTTCCTTAACACAGTGTGCTGAATGCCCATTTTGTCAACTGCAGAAGATGACAATGGGCCTCATGAAAAATCTTAGTATGAACTACTGATACAGCCACTCAAATGTTTCTCAGTGTAAGTTTCTATTTAGTTATGCTTTTTGTGAAACCAGATGGTTCCTGTATGTGAACAAAATTTATAAAACTTTTACTACTGACTAATGCTGGTGGTGTAGCAGTTAGTGCACTCACCTGCAGATCAGAACACCCCTGGTTTGATTTCACACTTGGGCAGAACTTTTTCACACTGACCAGAACTGGGGTGAACCCAGCTTCAAAAAAATGGGTACCTGGGGCTTCTGTGGGAAAACAAAGGCAGTGAGGGCAGATGCTGGCATCTATGCCAGAAGTGCTTTAGTGTCCTAGAAATGTGAAGGAACTGACATTTCATGTCCCTATGATATGCATATGCCATGGGAAACAGATTTTAGATTTACTATCGACCGACAAAATAACATATATCATCAAACATATGGAATTCGAGGCATTTTATAATTACTTTTCTATTTTATTATGCAGCAAGAATGTACTTACTCTTACGGCAAAACTACAACTCTGAAAAAAAAAAAAGTATTTACTTCAATCAAAGTAAAATAAAATAATCTATAATCTTATTAGAAAGATGATAGTAAAAATTCATGCATAACAAGACATGAAATGTCTTGCCTGGTTACTGAAAATTGTATCTGGAATTTCTAATCTTCACTAAACTGCATGTTTTTTCATGTATTTATCCAACAATAACTTCCATGTTTGCTGGTCATCTCTTGCATTATCTCACAAGCTCATTTCATGTCACCGCGAGATCTAAAATTATATGGCACAAAATAAAAGTTTGCAACTTTTATCTGAATGCAGCTATAAGCCATTTTTTTACACATTGTTGTTTTTTTTTGTGTCTTTTATGAAACACGCCATCCAATGTTCAATTTTACGTGAAAATTCAAAATTCCTACATTAATCCTCCATACACCTTTAAACTCTTTTGGCTATGTCTTGAAGAGTCTTGCGGACAGAGCTAAAATGTGGCCTATTCTCCGGCCTGTACTCCCAGCACTTCAGCATTAGATTGTAGACAGCGTCTGGTGTGCTAGTGGGTGCTTCCAATCTGTGGCCTAGAATGTAAAAAAAAGCATTTAGTATCATGTTAACCTTCTTAATTCTGGGTTAAAATTTTAAAAAACATGAAAACTGTTCAACTTGTGGAAAATATTTCATTTCACTGACCCTTCTTTCTGCCATTTTCATTAGTCAGATTTAAATAACTGACATCTGACTTCTTCTTCTTCTAGTATTTCCCTATAACTGGGAGCTGAAGTTCTCTGGAGCTGACCTGGTGAAGATGTTGTGGCACAGAATATCAGGTCTGGAGTTGATTACAGTGGCAATTTTTTTCAGTCCCTACATAAAGTTAAAAAGCAGTGGTTGTGCAAATCTTCTTTATCAGGTTCCACTGCTGTGGGGACTATGGGGATCTCTGCTCCATTAGCCATTGGGTCTATTACAAGGGGGACCAACGGAGAGGTGGGACAGGCTCTTGATTGGCTGTTGCCCACCAACCCCGACACTAGCATGTCAGTTTTAGGTTGCTAACTGACAAATCAGACAGCATCTTCATCTCTTATCCACCTGAAACTAAAACAAGAAAAAGTGTTGCACAGTTTTCAGAATACTTGTGACCAGCTACATAATCCAAATAAACTGTCATATGAGGAGCAACACTGACAAGGTAAATCTAACTTCTCATATGCTTCATTTATAGATATCTTGCCTATGCATTAATTTATTCTTAATCTGCTGAAACTATGAATTATTACGGACTATCTACCTAAATCCACAACTTTATTGTATGAATGTTCTGTAAATAACTTAACACTTGATCCTTTCAAAACTGCTTATATGGCTCTAATATTTATGTATGTGCACCTGTATAAAGTTGTGGGAAAAAGATCAAAACAAAAGCATGACAGTTTGTCAAATTTTATCAAAGGGCCTTTACATGTTAAAATTTAGCATTTTATTGCAATGTAAAAAATATGTTTGGCAGGAAAATCAATATTACAGGTAACAAAGCAACTACATAACTTCCTGGGTCATCCCAGTCATTTACCCTGTCAAACAGAGTTGGTAAGGGGATGCCTAGTTTTATGTTTTTCCCCCCACATATCCATGAAATATCTGAGTATGGCCTTACTGTCTTTCTTGCTCTTTTGTTGTCTTCTGCCACATCCACAGTGAAAGTCAGTTCATGCAGCACTCTTTAGGGTCACCATGTGTAACGTCCTTAGACATACTGAAAGAATGTGCTCTAAATTCTTTCATTGAAGAATTGACACTTTCGATCTTCTGATTACCCATCCCAATTTCTGTAGGTCTGCCCCTGTAGCAGAAAGTCATACACAGCACCAGCAATGAAGTCTCAGAGATGCCGTTGTCAATATACCATTCCATGTCAGTGATCCCACCAGTACCTGATCCTAGGCTGTCCATTGGTCTTGTTGAGCCACCTCAACTGTTCTATGACTCTATCTGTTCTGTGGCTCTGTTTAACTGTTTTATGACTGTGCTTGCCATCTTGTGACTCTGTTTAATTGTTTTACAACTCTGCTTGCCATCTTGTGACTCTGTTTAACTGTTTTGTGACTCTGCTTGCCATCTTGTGACTGTTTAACTGTTTTGTGACTCTGCTTGCGATCTTCTATACTTCTTGATAAAATTCCTAATAACCTTCATCAAACCTACAATTCAAATTAATATTCCACATAAGCATAAATTTAGGCTTATCTCCAATATCCGTGTTTTATGATTTCTTTATTTTGTTTCAGTTATCTACAACCCATTTTTTTTTCAAGCTACTATAACTTTAATTACAGAGTGTACAGTCCTATGTTACAAAATGGATTAAATAAAAAGGTAAAATTTAAAAAAAAAAAGCTGTGAGAATGAGCAGAGGAATCTTGGAAGTACAACATGTACTATCCGTCATACCTCCGTCATTCAACACCTCCATCATGCCCTCTCTTTCTCTCTAAAACTTACCTTCTTCAACCCACTCCCTAGCTCTGGCATTTGACATCCCTGGATATGGGGTCTTGCCACATGAGAAGACCTCCCACATGAGAACTCCGAAACTCCAAACGTCACACAATGAAGTGTACTGGGCTAAGAAACAAACAGAATACGGTCAGCACTGCAGGAATCTTGAGTACATGAATAGTGCAGTTACTTGCTGGAGACATGGCTTTCTATCCTAGCTCTCATTGTACTCCAACAACAGCACTACTGTGAGGGTAAAGAACAAAGGGAAGAAGGCTGAGAGCAGTCTTAGCATGTCTATTCCCCACCCAAAACTCTCTTGCTTCCAGTCAGGTTATAGAATTACAACTACCTTAGAGAGCATGACTGTTTTCCTTCCATACTCTCCTGCTGCTAGTCAGGCTATAGAAAAGAAAGAGAGGAAGACCAAGGCGAAGATGGGTGAAAGACATCATTGATGATCTGCAAATGGATGCATCGGCAGCAGGCCATTTTGCTCACAACCGAGAGGCCTAAAGGAGTGCTGTTAGGGAGGCAAAGTTCTGCAAGGGACATGCAAATGAATGAAATGAATGAATGAATAGGAGAGCTGAGGGGTAACAGACATGCTGTCTAAGGTGGTTGTAATTCTGTATCCTAACTAGCAGTGGGAGAGTAGTGGGGCAACAGACATACTGTCTATATCCTAACTAGTAGTCTGTTGCCCCTCTATTCTCCCACTGCTAGGTAGGATATAGAATTACAACCACCTTAGACAGTGCTCTAACCACTCTCCCACTGCTAGCTAGAATACAGAATTACAACCACCTTAGACAGCATGGGGACCGGCTAGCATAGTGGTTAGACCACTCGTCTAGCAACTGAATGGTCGAGGGTTTGAATCCTCAGCTGAGCGGGATTTTTTTTTTTTTTTCTGACCATTATGGCCCTTAGGTCAACCCAGCCTCGTAAAATGGGTAGCAGAGAAAATCTGGGAAGGAAAGGCAGTGAGGAAAGGAACTGGCCACTCTACCTCATACGCTGATGGGTCAGCATAATGAGGTCTATAACACTTCATCCCCTAAGGCATTTGCTATGGGGCTATCTTTACCTTATCAGCATGCCTGCTGCCCCTCCACCCTCCCACTGCTGGTCACAACCACCTCCCACCTGCAGTAGCATACAGAGGTAGTAAGTACCTTGACCACATTTATTTATCCACTCATTATGACGCTGTCATCAGTGAATGAAGGAATTTGTTTTCTTTTTCCTCAAATTTTGTTAACTTTTTAAATAAATGACTTTTTAAAAATACCAGCACTCTTTTTGAGAAACCCTGTACAAATGTACATTGTTAATGCCACAGATTGGAGCAATTAGTTATCATGCTCAGATTCACTCACTTGTATCTAGTATCTAAACACCACAGAGACAGAGCATTCTCCTTTGTATCCAACTGATGACTGGTGACAATAAGTTGTCAGTTGTTTTCTCATCTCAAGACCTATAAGATCAACCAGGCCGGTGCTACCTAGCTTTGACTGCAGTGCTACATGGCACAGATACATAGTTTCTCTGCCTTCTTCTACAAGTGCCCGTCTCTCTCACACTGCCTAAACATTTTCTCTGTGGCTCCCCCTAGCCAAAATATCACAGAAAATATCATTTATGCTTTTTGGTTATACCCCCATGATAGGTCAGAAAACTGTGGTTCAGAAACTCTGCTCTACTGGCTCCATCACAACAGGAACTAAAATATAAGCCAGCCAACAACACATAACCAACCTGCACAGGTAAATTACAGCAAATGAAAAAAACAATCATGACAGTGTCATTTCTGAAACTTCACTAACCAAAATTGAGAGCTTCTGGTGCTGTCCATTTGATTGGGACCTGGCTATTGCCAGAGACTACTGTATACACCTGCTCTTCCCTGGACATACCAAAGTCAGAAATCTTGATGATGTTATTCTCACCAACTAGACAATTTCTTGCTGCAAGATCTCTGAAAATGTCACATTGGACAAACAAACAACAGATTAGATAATCAACACAGGCATTTTGGTAAACAAACATGTAGCTAGTAAATGCATGCTCAGGTGTTGCATAAAGAACAAGGAACATGAAAATTTATGGCGTGTTAGCAGGTCATGCACCTGAAATTAGACAAAAAGACTGAAAAATACTTGATGCAAGTCATTAATAAAGACAATATCTGGCAGACAAATATTTGCTGGAGATATCCCCTTAGTTAATGCTGTTATTCCAGACTGTTCTGCATCCTAAGCAAAACTAACAACCACATTATCCAAACTGTATAGAACTGCATCCATCAATTGTCAGTACTGTGTCTCTCTGAAATCTGTCCTACTGCTGGCTGCCAACCTGGCTTAATGTACGTAGCTAAAGTCTTTTGTGGTCAGTGCACTGATTCAGATAAGGTAAGCTATGACCATCGCATTTAACTGCCTTAGTGAACCTAAAAAAAGACTTCTCCATTACCATGCTGAACAAGCCTCTATTCACTCACTCAGAAGTCCACAGAACAACAGGAAGATAATGAGGCCCTTAACTAATTCTGGCTCACTGGTTTTAATAACTGCAACAGCCTTCTACCAGTTCTACTCTGTACAAACATTTACTAAAACATCAAGCTTCACTACTGGCTCCATCACAACAGGAACTAAAATATAAGCCAGCCAACAACACATAACCAACCTGCACAGGTAAATTACAGCAAATGAAAAAAACAATCATGACAGTGTCATTTCTGAAACTTCACTAACCAAAATTGAGAGCTTCTGGTGCTGTCCATTTGATTGGGACCTGGCTATTGCCAGAGACTACTGTATACACCTGCTCTTCCCTGGACATACCAAAGTCAGAAATCTTGATGATGTTATTCTCACCAACTAGACAATTTCTTGCTGCAAGATCTCTGAAAATGTCACATTGGACAAACAAACAACAGATTAGATAATCAACACAGGCATTTTGGTAAACAAACATGTAGCTAGTAAATGCATGCTCAGGTGTTGCATAAAGAACAAGGAACATGAAAATTTATGGCGTGTTAGCAGGTCATGCACCTGAAATTAGACAAAAAGACTGAAAAATACTTGATGCAAGTCATTAATAAAGACAATATCTGGCAGACAAATATTTGCTGGAGATATCCCCTTAGTTAATGCTGTTATTCCAGACTGTTCTGCATCCTAAGCAAAACTAACAACCACATTATCCAAACTGTATAGAACTGCATCCATCAATTGTCAGTACTGTGTCTCTCTGAAATCTGTCCTACTGCTGGCTGCCAACCTGGCTTAATGTACGTAGCTAAAGTCTTTTGTGGTCAGTGCACTGATTCAGATAAGGTAAGCTATGACCATCGCATTTAACTGCCTTAGTGAACCTAAAAAAAGACTTCTCCATTACCATGCTGAACAAGCCTCTATTCACTCACTCAGAAGTCCACAGAACAACAGGAAGATAATGAGGCCCTTAACTAATTCTGGCTCACTGGTTTTAATAACTGCAACAGCCTTCTACCAGTTCTACTCTGTACAAACATTTACTAAAACATCAAGCTTCACTACAAACTCACTAAGACACAAAAACTCACCAATAAATGCACTAAGACACAAAAACCAACCAATAAATGCACTAAGACAAAATGACTCAAAAATAAGTGCATTAAGACAAAAAGACTCAACAATAAGTGCACTAAGACAAAAATACTCAACAATAAATGCACCAAGACACAAAGACTCAACAATAAATGCACTAAGACACAAAGACTCAACAATAAACGCATTAAGCCACAAAGACTCAACAATAAATGCATTACAATACTAACGCTCACCTATGAATGCACTACAATACAAATGCTCACCTATAACTGCACTACAATACTAAGAATCACCTATGAATACACTACAATACTAAGACTCACCTATAACTGCACTACAATACTAAGACTCACCTATAACTGCACTACAATACTAAGACTCACCTATGAATACACTACAATACTAAGACTCACCTATGAATACACTACAATACTAAGACTCACCTATAACTGCACTACAATACTAAGACTCACCTATGAATGCACAATACTAAGACTCACCTATAACTGCACTACAATACTAAGAATCACCTATGAATACACTACAATACTAAGACTCACCTATGAATACACTACAATACTAAGACTCACCTATGAATACACTACAATACTAAGACTCACCTATGAATACACTACAATACTAAGACTCACCTATAACTGCACTACAATACTAAGACTCACCTATGAATGCACAATACTAAGACTCACCTATAACTGCACTACAATACTAAGAATCACCTATGAATACACTACAATACTAAGACTCACCTATGAATACACTACAATACTAAGACTCACCTATGAATACACTACAATACTAAGACTCACCTATGAATACACTACAATACTAAGACTCACCTATAACTGCACTACAATACTAAGACTCACCTATGAATGCACAATACTAAGACTCACCTATAACTGCACTACAATACTAAGAATCACCTATGAATACACTACAATACTAAGACTCACCTATAACTGCCCTACAATACTAAGACTCACCTATGAATGCACTACAATACTAAGACTCACCTATAACTGCACTACAATACTAAGACTCACTATAACTGCACTACAATACTAAGACTCACCTATGAATGCACTACAATACTAAGACTCACCTATGAATGCATCCTCTGCTCTCTAAGTATTCCATACCACTGGCTGCATCCACACACATCTGCACCTTCTGTCTGGATGACTGTGAATTACCTTGCAATTTCAGAAATGATTGCAGTGACCCCTCTGTGAAAACAGATAACAAACAATCTCTAACTCTGAATCTGTAATAACATACTAAGCTCTGCTTCTGGCATTAGTCATATTCCTTGTAACACTACAACAATACTGTAACATCCCTTAGCTTCAGCCAGCAAACAACTACCTTCTAACACTACAACAATACTGTAACATCCCTTAGCTTCAGCCAGCAAACAACTACCTTCTAACACTACAACAATACTGTAATATCCCTTAGCTTCAGCCAGCAAACAACTACCTTCTAACACTACAACAATACTGTAATATCCCTTAGCTTCAGCCAGCAAACAACTACCTTCTAACACTACAACAATACTGTAATATCCCTTAGCTTCAGCCAGCAAACAACTACCTTCTAACACTACAACAATACTGTAACATCCCTTAGCTTCAGCCAGCAAACAACTACCTTCTAACACTACAACAATACTGTAATATCCCTTAGCTTCAGCCAGCAAACAACTACCTTCTAACACTACAACAATACTGTAATATCCCTTAGCTTCAGCCAGCAAACAATAATAAGCAATGTTCTGAATAAGATCTACCTCCGAAACATATATAAAAATAATTACAAACTAAACAAAATTCTAACATGAACTAAGCTTCTTCCTGTTTTACCAACAGCAAAAGTGGACTTTTGTTTTTAATGGATTCACAAGGAGACAACGAGTCCAGGATATCACTAACACTCTACAACAGCTCCCTGGTTAGAGAATGAGACACCTTCAGACTGGTTATCATGAAAGCAATGTTCTGCATAGAACAGACCACATAAACAGAGACATTTCCTATTCTGATCCCAGGTGAAGTGTCTTTACAGAACTAACTTAGTGTGACATCCTATTTTCCCTTCACTGACTGACAGTGATGTATACAGGGCAACCCAGTCTGCCTGGCCCTGCAGGCAGATATTCTCTACCTTTAGAAGCATGACCCTGTTCCTTATCTGGCACAGCTATGAGAGCTACTTCTGATGAAGATTCCATGCAATGCTTCTAGAACCAGATTCCATGAGTTCCACAAGGTGGTGGAGCTTGATAAGAAGCTTTGCTCTTACTTCAACTCCTGGAATTAAAGAAAGGAACTGCAACGTTTTTTCATTCTGACTGTTGTCAAGCCCTTACAGCTGCCACAATCTCAAGTAAGTTATCAAATTTTCACGATCATCAATCACCAAATAACCAAACAACCACCAAAAATTAACAATAATCAAAGAACATAACCACCAAAAAACCAACAATAACCAAAACAACCATAAAAAAAAAGAACAAACACAGGTAATTAAACTTCTGTCACAGACTACTGTTGAGAAAGAAACAGGAAAACTCACAGACTTGAAGAATAGTTGTAAAAAACAAAAGAAAAGATGACGGCAAGGGAGATCTCTGACTAAACCAACATTAATTCTGCACGGAAGATCCTTATGGCAGCTAAAGTTCCCCAGCTTATGAACATGTTCTGTTCCTAGGTCTGTTTGTAAGTTGAATTTGCGCATAAGGGGAAACAGTAAGGTACAGTTCTTATCTAACATTAGTCAAATGTTAGAACATCAAAAAGACAGAGACTATGGTTATATCTAAGACACAGAATCCACCAGCATGCAGTATTAAATTAAACGGAACCATTCTAAAGCCGGTGCAGAAATTCAAATACCTTGGAGCAGTAATAACTTCTGATGAAGATTCCATGCAATGCTTCTAGAACCAGATTCCATGAGTTCCACAAGGTGGTGGAGCTTGATAAGAAGCTTTGCTCTTACTTCAACTCCTGGAATTAAAGAAAGGAACTGCAACGTTTTTTCATTCTGACTGTTGTCAAGCCCTTACAGCT
Source organism: Achatina immaculata (assembly GCA_009760885.1). Lineage (NCBI taxonomy): Eukaryota > Metazoa > Mollusca > Gastropoda > Stylommatophora > Achatinidae > Lissachatina > Lissachatina immaculata. Next base: position 10,225,819 of record CM019710.1, read on the forward strand.
GCCACAATCTCAAGTAAGTTATCAAATTTTCACGATCATCAATCACCAAATAACCAAACAACCACCAAAAATTAACAATAATCAAAGAACATAACCACCAAAAAACCAACAATAACCAAAACAACCATAAAAAAAAAGAACAAACACAGGTAATTAAACTTCTGTCACAGACTACTGTTGAGAAAGAAACAGGAAAACTCACAGACTTGAAGAATAGTTGTAAAAAACAAAAGAAAAGATGACGGCAAGGGAGATCTCTGACTAAACCAACATTAATTCTGCACGGAAGATCCTTATGGCAGCTAAAGTTCCCCAGCTTATGAACATGTTCTGTTCCTAGGTCTGTTTGTAAGTTGAATTTGCGCATAAGGGGAAACAGTAAGGTACAGTTCTTATCTAACATTAGTCAAATGTTAGAACATCAAAAAGACAGAGACTATGGTTATATCTAAGACACAGAATCCACCAGCATGCAGTATTAAATTAAACGGAACCATTCTAAAGCCGGTGCAGAAATTCAAATACCTTGGAGCAGTAATAACTTCAGATGGGAAATGCAGAACAGAAATTATGAACAGAATAGGCCAAGCAAAGACTGCATTTCAGAGAATGAGAAACATATTAGCTAACACGTCTTTATCAATGAATGTTAGAAAACGAGCCCTAAAATGCTATATTGAACCTATCTTGTTATATGGAAGTGAATCATGGACAATAGGCAAGTCTGCACAAAAATCATTGGAAGCAGCAGAAATGTGGTTTATTAGAAGAATGATGCGAATCCCCTGGACAGCAAAAATAACTAATGAAGAATGTATGAGAAGAGCTGGAGAGACAAAAAACCTTGTCAAAAAGATAAGAGAGAGACAATGTACTTTCATAGGACATGCAATGAGAAGAGGGGGCATTGAAAATATTATAACAACAGGAAAAATAGAAGGAAGAAGATCAAGAGGAAGACCGAGAGAAATGATACTGGACAGTCTGACGGGATGGTGTGAGAGGAGATCACCAACTGAACTGATGGCCTGCATGAAGGATCGGGTACTCTGGAGAAGCATAATAGCCAACGCCAGTCAGCATGGCACCTGACGATGATGATGATGATTGTCTTAGAATAGTCAAATGTTAGTCTTAGAATACCGCATACAGTGTACCTTTCTAGTGTAAAAAAAAACATTTTTAAAAAAACCAGTGAACCACTGTAAAAACACAATGTTTTGATGCGCGCCACAAAGTAATGCTCATTTGTTATGAATCGTTGTATGTAACCTAAATTTGTAATACAACAGACTTTATGGGGGTTGCTCATAACTACAGGCTGGATGTAGTCAGATGCTGGTAACCCAGACAGCGTCAGAATAAGGCGGATGACCCACTGTATGCTATCCGTCTCTTATTACGACACAAGATATTACGACTTTAATATCCTGCTTAAAACCAAAAAATTGCATGCAGTAACCACAAGCAATGTATTATTTTAAAAAGATATGCTAAAGCAGCATTTTTTAATACTTCTAAAACTGTCCTAAAATGCCACTTTTGAGCCCATCCTACTATGTAAAAAGTGAGTCAAGGACAATCAACAGATCAACTGGGAAGATCACTCTAGGCAACATAGCTGTGGTTCATTAGAAGAATGTTAAAAATACCAAGATGGTCAAACATTCATTGGATATATAATGAGAAGAGGAAGACTTGAAAACATCGTAACAACAGGGAAGATAAATGGAAAGAGAGGCAGGATGGAAAAAAATCATGGACAGTCTAATCCAAACGCATAATAAAAAATCACCAACTGCGCTGATGGAAAATATCAAGGAACAAAATCTGTCTAGAAGCATGACTGCCAACACCCACTGGTTTGGCATATGATGATGATGATTTGTAAATGACTTCTAAAACCTGTATCAGATACCCTTGTCATCTTACTTGAAATAAATTCCATAACAATCATAACAGGCTGTTTCTGTGCTGCAATGCCAATGTATCTGACAATGTTTGGATGCTTATACTGCTTTAGAATCCTCCCTTCTTGCAGGAACTTTATTTTCTGGTCCTCAGTCAGTGTTTCCTTACATGTTTTAACAGCAACCTCCTGTGTCTTCTTATAAAGGCCTTTGAACACATCACCGAAATTACCCTGCAGAGACCAATCATATACATGCCAGGATGTAAACACAATAATGCTATATAAGAAAAAGAGATCTACAATTAAATTTTATTTTTCCTTCAACAATGCAACATTATGGAAAGTGATATTTATCTCTCTCTCTCTCTCTGAACTTTAAGTACCCAGGGCAAATGGGACTTCCGCAAAGGTTTTCCACAAATGCCTGTCCTTTGTCTTTTTTTCTACTTTTGCCCAGGTGACCCCTCTATTGCTCAACATCCTCTCTGTTGTTCTTTTCCATGTCTTTTTTGGTCTACCCTTACTTCTGTGGTGTCCATCTTAGTGCTATTTTTGGTAGTGAGTTGTCAGTCATTCGGAGCACATGTCCCAACCATCACCAGTGTCTTTCCTCAATAATTGCTGTCAGTGGCTTCATCTGCATTCTGCCAACAAGATGTTATTTCTTATGGTGTTTAGCCAAAATATTTTTCTGATTCTTCATAAACATTTAGTCTGGAAAGAATTCAACTTGTTGTCTATGATATTTATATACTATACAGAGAAATGACATAACCAATATTTCAGCAACAAGCTCTTCATCAGGAAATATAAAAAAAAAAAAAAAATTCTAAATCCCTCTGGTTGGTCTCTTCATTTTCTATTCATCAGCCACATTCCACTTTATAGCATGCTGGACTACAGGATAAAATCTCAAAACTATTTTCTTGCTTCAGTCACAGAAACAGGAGATGTGCCACAGAAAAGTTCATTTTCTGTTCAATGTTCTTCTTTCACATTTTTTCTGTTCTCTGCTCAAGACATTTTAGCTACAATTTAAGTTGCTTTCCATTCAATCAGAAAATTGTTTTGTAAAACCTGACATCATCACCATCATCGCCTTTCACTCCCTTGAGAGCATAGGCCATGGATAAAGGCTCTCCAGTCATCCCTGCTCTTGGAATTATTATCTGCTTCCTTCCATGTGTATCCTTTGTCTCTGAGCACTGTCATAATTTCTCTTCTCCAAGTTAGTCTAGGTCTTCCTCGTTTTCTATTTCCTTCAGGATTCCATGTCAGTGCCTGTCTTGCTATGCTGATGTCAGGTTTCCTCAGAGTGTGGCCAATCCACCTCAAATTCCTAGTCATGATTTGTAGGTTCATAGGTTCTGTCCTGCCCTTTCCTAGACCTCCTCATTCCTGATCTTGTCCTGCCATAATATACTTGACATAATATACTCTAACTTTGTACCAGCTTTACAGCAAAGCAATCTTTCACAAGATCTGTCAGCATGCTGTTGAAAAATGTTGTATCATAACATGTGTATCACAGTGAGTTTGAAAGACTAAGGGCAAATGTCTGGTACCAACTGACACAAACAGAAGAGAATAGGCACAGGTTGAGTCTGGCATATAACGCACATGTGGCATAAGCCATGTCTTTCAAGCTTGTCCGCTTTGTCTACAGTGCTTTGTTCTTATGCATCTGAATCTGTTTGTCGCAACCATCATTTTGGAAAAACTGGACCAGCAGGCTGGTGTTCTGACTGCTTGTGATCTGCTTGACAGTGTTGAAAACAACATTAACTTCTTAAAATCAATCAAAACTGGTGATGAATCGTGGGTTTATGGGAATGACCCCGAAACTAAAGTCTTCAAAGTAGAAGACCCCGATGTCTCCTGGCCAAAAAAGCATGACAGGGAGCAGCAATTTCAAGACAATGCTGACTGGCTTTTTCAATTAAAGTGGAACTGTGCATTATGAATATGCTCTGTCAGGTTAGACAATCAACAAGGAATACTACAATGAAGTTTTGTGGCATTTGAGCGACATAATTTGTCACAAAAGGTTGACATTGCATGAGAGTGGCGAGCGGCAACTTCATCATGACAATGCGCCTGCCTGTTGCAATTTGTGCAGCAACTTCTCTATCTTGTTAACCACTGCCTTCCACAGATATTGCCAAACATGTGACATTACCCTATCCCAAAAGTAAAATACCATTTCAAAGGAAAAATGATTTCAGGATGTTGAGGAGATATAACAGAATGCGATGAGGCAGCTATTCCCTATAACAGAAGATTACTTCAAAAAAATGCTTTGAGTGGCGGAAACAGCGTGGAGGCTTAGTGTGTCACTTCAGAATGGGACTATTTCAAAGGTAATTAAATTACTCCTGTAGCTCATTTTTTATAAATGCAGTCCAGATACATTTTGATCATACCTTGTGCTTATGAAATCATCACTTAGAACTAGGACATGGCTCACTAGGCCTGCTGATCATGTAAAGTCTGTTTGAAATGCAAATCTTTTCCTGCTGCTGTTTTATAAATCTTGAAGCAAACAGATGTGTTGAAGTTTTATTCTGACACATAACTTGGCAAATGTGTAAGGAAAAAAAAAAAAAAAACCCAGAGAGACAGAAGGACATCATCAGTGTTTGCTTACACTTCCTATCTTCACTTTCAGCTCAATATCATCATTCAACAGCTCCCATTCTCTCTCTATTGGTGTCTTGAGAATGGCTCCTGATTTCCCTGTGATTGGCTTCTGAGATTCATAAAATCTCAGCACCATCTCCTGAATTGTAGGATATGCTTCACCTTCCATGTGCCAACCTCGATCCTGCAGTAACAAAATGAAGCTTTACTGTCAAAACAACACTTACTCATTATGTATGGAACAAGTCTAAAATAATCATTTCTAAAATGAGCTGTCAAATCTGACATCTTTCACAAAATTAACATTTGGTCTATTATTTTAGCTAAACATCTTTTCATTAATTTAATTAGACATCTTTTGTCTCATAAATCACTTCAAAAGGAAAAGAGACACTGAATAATATCCTCTTGTTACATTAACTTCTTGACATCTTCTTCTTCTTCGGCTTTCCAAGCCATTAAGGCTCATTGCTGCAGATAAAGTTTGCATCCATTCCTCTCTATTCCTAATCTTCTCTCTCCAGTTGGTGACACCAATTTTCTTTTATATCCTCTTCTATGTTGTCTTTCTATCTCTGTCTTGTTCTACTCCTTGGTCTTGTTTCCTTCATCTCTTGTGCATACATCATTTTCATTTGTCTGTTCTCTTCCATTCTTTCTACATGCCCTAGCCAGCGTAGTCTGTTCAGTTTCAAGACATTTATAATTCGCCGGGATTTAAATAAGCTGTTCAGTTCAGTGTTCTTTCTGGCTCTCCATTCTCCATTGTTGATATCCTTTGTGGGGCCAAAGATTCTTTTTAGGATCCTGTTCTCAAAGATCTGCAATTGTTGTTCATCTTTATTTAACTTTTTCACTTCAAAACAACACTGGCAGCATTGGTAGATCATGCACACCTAGACATATCAATGCAAAGAGCAATATTTAGCAAAGTCTTAATAAAATTAAAAGTAGCACATTTCTAACCCAGTCCATACTTTTTAATTACAGAGTTTCCTCCCAGTTTCTTTCTACCAAAATTTAAAATTTCTCATCAAAATTTATTCTGACAGAGCACGGACAGAGCATGAATTTGGGAATGAGTTAAACAAATTTTTTTTTCAAAAGGCCACATAATGAAATTAGACAAAAGATCTTACAATATAGCACCAAGTGGTAAAAATTAAGTGTGAATGTTTAACAAGGAAAAAAAAAGGATACAATTAACACAAAAAACTGCATGTATACAAAATTCAGGGTTGCCAACTCTAACCTACGTACATGTATTTCAACCTATGGAACACATCTTCCAAAAAAGTACCAATCAAAAAACACTGATATATATATATGCTTACTCATTAAATGAACTAACCCAAGAAGTTATGGTTCTGTACAGAACTTCCACTCTCACTTGCTGTACAGCATTGATGTGAATTTGTATTTTCTCTTCTTTTCCTATCTCTTTATCATTCGTGTTTCTGTATGACTGAGTTATAAACCAAAACATTGCAAATGTGTGCTCATTAATTAATAGAGACTTTATTAATTAATAGAGACTATTAATTATGATATTAATGATGAGAAGAAACAATCAGAGAATCCCAAAACAAGCTATCAAATGGAACACAACAGGCCAAAAAAAAAAAGAGATCAACCACATGAAACTCTAAAGAGGACATTGTTAAGAGAAGCCAATTCAGTGGGCATAACATCCTTGATGAGATTGAAAAACTCGCCAAAGACAGGACATCTTGGCGAACTACCATGCGGGCCCTATGTGACATTTAACGGCACGGGAAGAATGTAAGATGTAGGATTAATTATTAATTAATAACAGACTGTGGTAAAACTGGTTCTAGTAATAAAGATAGATAGAGGTATATGTAAATAGTTTTACATTTTATTATCACAGCTTTACAGCAGTGACCATGTGCATATTTATTTAGTTTCACATATACCCAAAAACTATTCTGAGATGAAAGTGTACTATCATGGTGGAAACTAATATGAGGAAGTGATTCTAACATGCAAATTGGAAAGAGTCAATTATATTATTATTTAGTTAAAGGTAAAATTCCTTTTTCCATGTCATTAAGGCATATTATGGAATACAGCATTAGGCCTGCATTTCCAAGACTGTTGGCACCTGAAAGTGTAATGTGATCAGTATCATGCCTGGCCACATTTACCTTCCAGGTTTCTCTGGCACCCATTTTTTAAGGCTGGGTTGACCCCAGGGCCCTTTTCAGTGTGTACCAGATGAAATATTCTGATTTAGTCCAGCTAAAAAAAAAATATAAATATTTCTAAGAAGTTGACCAAAGTGACAACAACCCACATAATACTACTCATTTTGCTATGAGGACAAAACAACATACACATAAAGATGTCACTCTGTACAACTTCTTACTTCAGAAAACTGTATAATGAAGTGTCGCGGACCCTGCCAGAAGACACTCAAGACAAACTGGGTCTCACTGGTCTTCCTGTTCTTGGACTCTCTAACTAAAAAGTCACCATCACAGATAAGAAGTCGCTGCACCTCTTCCCTTGGCAAAATGCCATGAAACCATTTCTCATCTGCAATCCGGTCCTTGGCTTCTGAAGCATCCATGTCCTGTCAGATAAGATAATAACACAGAATACACAAGGCCAAAAGAAAATGCAGGAGAACATAGAAGAAACATAGGGACAAAGATGACAGTGTAACACAGAATCATGTTCTTGTATCTACCTGAAACTACAAGCAGGCTGTTCTCTGCAGCCAATGCAATATCATGTTCAATGGGATGTGTGTTATGGCAGCTATTTTAGCAGACCTGCAAAAGAGCTAAAATGCATGGAAGTGCAATAACTCTTCAGCAAACCACACCACCTGCTCCATTAACCAGAATCTATTACTGGGGTACCTACTGACAGGCGAGGCAGGGTTGGCCATGGTTCATCAGCCACAAGTTGCCAACCACTGCATCAGACTTCATTCCCACACATGGGATAAAAAAAAAAGACAACAGAAATGAGCTGAGACATGAACGCAGAGCACAAAATAGTTTGATGCATGTTGGCAAGATACTTGAAGTAATGATAATGATGAATGCAATAATGACAACTGTGATGATGACAGAATAAACAGATAAAAAATGCAGTTAAAAGTTCAATTAGTCAATTTCGGTATGAAGAGTTCAAAGTTCAAAATTCAGACTCCGGCTTCACTGCATTCATGACAATCTCGTATATGTTCAGCCACATACCGCAGCATCCATCCAAGAGTATGTTTGCTAATAGTTCCTGTCAAATATTGGTTGTTTACAGTGCATTTTCTGCCACACAGTTTGGATTTCCTGCCAGCACCTTTAATTTGTCCTAGTTCCAGCAGTCTTTTCACAGCTACATTGTTCTTCCATTCCTGCTCTTCATACATCCGCATCCAATACAGCCTTAGCAATGACCCTCTTATGCAATGTCGGTCTGCCATTTATTTTTGCCTGTCCAGCAAGTCTGTCAGCCACATCACTGCCATGTACTCCCATAGTAAAGCCATGTTAGGCTTATCACAGCTGACTGGCTTAACAGGTGAACCCATTCTTTTCGAAGCAAATTCTTCTCAATCTGAAAAGTTAAAACTTATTTATGTCACTCTTTGAAATACAGAAACAGAAAGAGATCCATCATACATGGAAATTATAACTGGTTAATGTGAGGCAATAAAAAGATGAAAGGAAGATCTTCAAATGAGATGTCAGAGGAGAATACTAAATCCAACAAGAAGAGACAAAATCAGAAATGACACTATCAGGACAAATGTTGGAGTAACACCAGTACTATACTACATCCAGAAACAACAAGTTAAATGGTTTGGTCAAGTCACACAACTATCACCAGACTGTATGCCACACTCATACTAAGAACTGTAGGAAACAGATGGAGAGGCCATCCACACAAGGGATAGAGGGAGGAAATTACAGAAACTTAAATATATGAAGCAAACTGTTGAGCTCTATCAAGATGAAAGGTATATGAGGAAAGAGACAAGACAAGGAAACAAAGATCTTGTGCTGAATTAATATTGGTGAAGATAATATTTGTATCTACAACTCAATGGATTTTTGTTATACATTTTTAATTATAAATATCAAACCAGTGCTTGATTATAGTGTATAATCATTTCAATATTTACAAAAATAATATCTACCTTTCAATTATTTATTTACATTTTAATGTTGCTTTTGTATTATTTGGTCATATGTTTGCACTTTATTTTATTTCACTGATCTAAAGAGCTACTTCCTACTACTTTTATGGTCTCACAATCGATATTATAGATACATACCACCAAGTGTCCTTGTTCTTTCATTGCTCTCATTGAGATCGGTGGATTTGATCCATTAGGAGGAAATCGAAACTGGTCAGGCCTGCTGGGAAAAGAGACATAGCGGATGAAAAGTTTGTAAAACAACATTTTATTTGCAGAATTGAGAGATATACCTGGATTACTGAAAACACAGGTACACAACATTAAGTGCTTTATAATATAGAAAATCTCAACTTCTGTTCTATAAATCTGGCAGTACTTACACATACAAAAAAAAAGCAAAACAAATTTCAGTTTGTTCTCCATCAAATGTTCTATAATACAAAAAAAAAAAAAAAAAAATCTGTTCTCCACAATGCTATAAAATGCTCTATACTACAAAAAATGTATTCTCCACAATGCTGTAAAATGTTCTATAATACAAAAAATTCAGACTGTTCTCCACAATGTTATCAAATGTTCTATAATACAAAAAACTTCAGTTTGTTCTTCTCTGTTAATTCAACTCTCATTTAGACCATGCTTTTTCCAGTCTTTTAAAAGTTAATCTCAATTAATGGCCGCTTACACAAAATAGTTACCATGGCATGTGCAATCAGTCAGTCAGTCATTTGCATGTCCCTTGTAGAACTTTGCCTCCCTGTAGGCCTGTTGGTTGTAAGCAAGATGGGCTGATGCGACCATTAACAGATCATCAACGATGTCTTGCAGTCATCTTCGCCTTGGTCTTCCTCTCTTTCTTTTTCTCATTATGTACCCTTCCAAGACTGTCTTCTCTAAATTATCATTACGTTTAATATGTCCAAATTATTTAAGTTTTCTCTATTTAATCTTCCTTACTAGCCAACTTTCAACAATATTAAGTTCTTGTAGTATGGATATAATTGTAGTTTCTTTGTGTCCATATTTGAAGGACTATTCTGTAGAATTTACAATCAAAGGCATTTATGTGTTTCTCAGCTGTTTTGTTAAGTGTCCAGGTCTCACAGGTATATGTTGCGATGGGAAAGATGTATGCCCTTAAAAATCTTATTTTTGTAGTTCTGTCTGTTCCTCTCCACAGCTTCTTTAGTTGTTTTATTTTCTGAAGAGCACCAGATGTGCAGTATGGTCTCTAATTTTGCCCTCGACAGCAGAAAACCCTGAACCTACCGTGATTCAAACCCATATCTCCCAGATCAGAAACTGGTATTTACGGTACACAGTCACTCCATCCATCCTCTTTGTTCTCTACAATATGTCACTCCATCCATCCTCTTTGTTCTCTACAACATGTCACTGCATCCATCCTCTTTGTTCTCTACAACCCATTACTCCATCCATCCTCTTTGCTCTCTACAACACTAACTTATTATACAGAAAATTCAACTCATTTCCTGCAGGAGGCAAAAACGCGAACGTTCAAGCTCTGTGGGAATAAAAGCGTGGGTCTTGGTATGTATAGGGGTTTAGTTGGAAAAGCGAATGTAACAAAGTATTTCTATGTTAAAAGTATACTTATTATGTATCAAAATGTGTATGAAGATTCCATAAATGCAGAGTTTTTTTTTAGGGAAAAAGAAGTGGTGTGAAAACAGGAGAACATTTTTAGCACCAACAACACACACAAAAAATGATGATTGTGTCTTACCTACCATCAGTGATGTATAGATCTACCTGTAGATCTATACAATCTCTGCTTGTGATGATATGTGGCATGCTCGATACAAAGATAAGTATAATATCTTATTTTAATATCTTCTGCAGCATCAAGATACAAAAATGAGTGTAATATCTTCGTTTAATATCTTCCGCACCTGATTTACACCACTCATGACACAATTCAAGTGCTTGTTTAGCTTTCAAAGTAAAGGCTGATTTCCATTTATCTTCATGATGTTAGGCCTGAAAAACTATACTGAACTTCTCTAATGTATCTGTCATCTCTTTCAGTCCACGTTTTTATTCCACACAACTGCACGGTCAGGCCCTATTCTCACAACGCACTCAAACTACGAACTTCATATTTTCTCACAAATTAATCAGTTGTTTCAAAGAGATGAAAGTCTATGAAAGTGAGGAAAGAGATGAAAGTTCTATTAGTAAATGGTTTACAAGAAGCTCCTCTATGTGCCACCAATAGCAGGCACAGCTCAGCTTGAGAACCAGAAAACTAAGCTGTAACTTCTGTTGTTATTTCCATGCTAGTGTCAGTATTGGCAAGCCACAGCTGATCAAGACCCTATCCCACCTCTCCACATGTATCCCCAGTAACAGGCCTAACCTGGCTAATGAGATAGGGATCACCACAGGGCCCCCCCCCCCCATGTCGGTGGAGTCCACTAAAAAAGTAATGCACACCCCCAGCTTTTTAGCTAGATTCAGAGACTGAAAAAAAATAGCCACCATAACCAACTCCTAAACCAACACAATGCTGTGCCTCAATATCTTCACCACATCACCTGCAAAAAAACACCAGCCCACAGTTCCAGGGAGCAAGAAAAAAAAAAAGTTTTCTGACTATCATCAGCAGCATCATCCTCACATCAGCATGAACATCTTCAGATATTTACTTCTCATATCCTTGTGCTCCTTTCTTCCTGGTTGGTCTATCATCTGTGCTACCATCCTCACTACTTGCAGATAAATTTCTAGTGCCTATATTTGTAATCTTCTTCAAAGGACTCATCATATTTGCCAGAGATCTCCCAAATGTTGCATCTTTACTGGGTAGTGGAGGCGGGTTTGACAAAGAGTTTGAGCCCTGATGGGATGAGAACATTCAAGTGGTTAGAAAACATCATCTAGATTAATAAATGTCACAGTATGATAACAAACAAATTTCCACTTTTTTTTTATGTGCTAGGTTCTCCCTGTAAATAGGAACTCTAGGTCTTTGCAGTCAGCAACATCCAGGCCACAGCAATGAATCTGATGGAGAACAAGTGAGGAGTGGCTTACCTGAATTTCCAGAAGGATCTTGTTCAGTCAATTGTCATGTGAAATATGTCATGACCAATGTTCCCTCTAAGGTTTGCGGTCTGTGTGCAAAATGTTCAGCTCATATACAAAAAAAATATTGTGTGTGCAAATGTGCATAGTAATGTGTCTGTGTGTGTGCATATTTTTTTTTTACATATTGAAAATGTTAATAAAATGAACTTCAGCCTTAAATCTAAAAAAGTTTTAAATGTCTGATACTACGTTTCTAACATGAAGCAACAACAGCAACAGATGGTAAAAAGGCTATGAAAATAGAAGTCAAGAAAAGGAAAACTAAAAAAATAATTTTTTTTCACATGAATATGATACTTACTAGAATGTCTCCACCAGTAATAAAAAAAAATACTACTGTGTTATATACAGGAGTCATTCAAGAAATTTCTGTGGGTCTGAACACACCAATGACAGATGTGCACTATACAGACGAGCTCAAGCTTTCTCTGCAGATACTGTTTTCCGTTATTCCATTATAAGCTTCTTCTCATAACCAAGAGTGATGTAACCAAGTCATGAGCAGAAAAGAGGGTTCAGCTCAGTATTCCAGTTTACAGCATAGTGAACTCTTGTGTTAGAGAATGTGGTCTATGGCAGAGGTTCCCAAACTTTCTTTGGACCGAAGGAACCCTTGCACACCAGAAAGAATACATGCTGGAGCCCTCATAAAATCTGTTTTAAACATTTAATACAAACAATGCATGTGCAGTTGCCATATCTGCTACCATGCAGTATCACCCATGAAACATAAAACAAACAGAAAACCTTAGCAAATGTCCTTTATTTAGATTTTTTTAAAAACAACAATCCTAATTACTGATGCTCTTTAACAGCATGAAGGACAAATAAAAATTACTTTAGCACTGTCTTGCAGAGTCTGAAAGAACTATGCTGGAGCCAAAAGGCTCCAGGGAACACTGTTCAAAAAACTCTAGTCTAAAGAACAAGTGCAGAAAACTTCGTTCTATAATGAGATTTGACAGCAGCAAGCAAAAGAAAGAATGGAAATACAGCAACAGAAACACTACCAGCAAACATATAAGAACCAATCAGCTTTTGACTCAACATTTGGAAACTTCAAGCACTACATCTGATATAACTGCATATGAAGAAACTGTCTAAAACAACATTTAAAAAAATATATATATCAACAAAAAAAGTATAAAAATTAAAACCAATGACAAGTTATAATCTTACCGGTTCTGCAATATTGTGGATATCGGATGCAAGGGGGGCCTGACCTGATCCAATTTGATCCAAAGGCTGCTGGATTAATGTTACCAGTTTTTCCAGCTTTTTCAAGTTGCCTTCAAATTCTAGAATCTCACGTGTCAAGTTTTCTGCTTGAGACCTCCTTGCTAAGTAACTGATAAAACAACAGACTGCATAACTGACATCATCATCATCATGTGATATGTAAACAGGCATTTTATCTCTCCACAAATCTTGATTACTGATGTTTTCTATCACTGCAGTTTGCAATTTTTTTTTTTTTTCATTGTGACTGAGGGGGAGTGGGTTTCTACAAGGTAATATATAAACTGAAACTCTACATCTGAAATGCTTTAACTAATGAAAGTTGAGATCTATATCTTAAAACAAAATGATCCTATTTTTGATGAAAATGCCATGGCAAAGTTCTGAAACAACAATGCTGATATGACATGTGGCTACAGTCTGAAAAATTAAAACTCAAAACTTTACTCAACGTTTTCATTGAGGGTATTTTGGGCTGTTTTTTTAAGTTCCCCCCCTTCCAAAGTTCTAAGAGGTCTACTGCAGAGTTATCTAACCATGTCATTTGTGTTTTTTTTTATTTCTGTCTCAAATTCTCATTCTATGAGTGTCCCTTATGATATATATATATATATATATATATATATATATATATATATATAATTTTACTTCACTCACTTTTATCTTTTCTCTTCAACCATGACATGTTGAGGGGAGATGCAACTGGCATTTCTGGGCCAAGTGGCTGGCCTCAGTGACTGTCATGCCAAAATTAGCGAGTGTCTCTCTGATATCATCTGTCCATCTCTTTCTGGGTCTTCCTCTTGATCCGTGTCCTGTAGTTCTTTGGCTGAAGGCTCTCGCGGCTGGCTGTGAGTGTGTCACTCAGTAAGCAGCTGAACCACTTGATTCTTTGCTTCTCTGTGTGTCAATGATATGGTGTGGTTCCTACCATCTGTCTTACGGTGCTATTTCTTAGCTTGTCAAATCTGGAGATGTCTGATGTTTTCCCTAAGACATCTTGTTTCACAAGTGGTTATTTTATTCTGTTATTCCTTAGTAAGTGGGCTAGGACAAGGCCAAGTCACTTTCTACTCAATCACTTGATCAAAACTTAACTGTCTTTCCTCACAGACTAAATTAAATGTTTTTTTTTCATTACTTTTCATCATTAACTATTTCAGACATCATTATTATTCTCCTTAGACAGCACACTTCCGTTGCCTCTTTGATCTTTGATTTGCGCTACAACATTATAACAGATTATGGTACTATACTCATCAATTCTCAGAACCAATTTTGGAAACATGTAACAATGAATTTACAGTATTTACATGACAACAGGTAAATATGAGATGGGGACAAAACAATAACCGACTTTGAGATAAAATTGGAAATTGTTCATTTTACTCATCGAAGGAATTTGAAATTAAACTACAATGTAACAGAATTTCTAGTCATCTTGCTGACAAGAAGAACTGAGTTCAAGATGTAAGCGACGAGTTCTTTCTCAGATGCTTAATCCCTGGTGTTGTTGCAGAGATGCTATGCCCTAATAGTATCTGGTCAGTCAACCATCCAGTTGATCCAGCCAATTAGTTGATTCATTGATCTAGCATAATGTGACAGATGTACAAACTATGTCAACATTTTCAGGGTTAGCACAATTACTTCACTGACAACTGCTGAACACTGTAAAATTTGTTTCCTTTTTGTTTTGTTTTATTTTTGCATTTACCCATTATAAATTCACATCCCGTGGAATGGGTCCTCATTTCTGCATGGAAATCTTGTTTTCTTTTTTGTCTTAAAGCACTAAAATATGTACAGTGTACTTTGGTGTACTCACACTAGACATCCTCCAAGCTCTGAAGTGTGAAGTGCCCATTTTCACATCTAGGATAACTAGACTGCTAAAGATACTAGATCTATAATCCACTACTTTTGCACATGAGAATTCACTTCACTACAATTATACTACTCTGGCATTCAAACACTTACTTGTTCAGATTCTCAATACTACAGCCTTCCCCTAAAGAAGCTGATAGACTGTTCACTTCAACGGACATTATTTGTTGCTCTGAATTTAAACAGAATATCTTTTCCTTAATCTCCTTCATATCCTTTGTCAGTCTGGCAAGCCTGGAAGTAAAATCCACTTTCAGCGATCTCATTTTTTTTATACAACTCTGGACAGAATGAATAATATTACACAACAACAAATGCTAAAGAAGAAAACACAGCTTGAGCAAGGACAAAAGGGATTGATTATAGAGCTCACCATGTACATATAACAGCATGGAACACTGACGTGTGGCAACGTGTGTCTGAGTGCTGTACTGAGTTTAGAGAAATGGTTGAACCAAACAACTCACAAACTTCTGGCAGCCATTACTCAGACAGCCCGTCTCTCTTGCTCCAAAGGATCAGAAGTTAACAAAGGTCAGAACACTTGTATATGGGGCTGGGGTACTTCTCTGATGATCTGAGAAGTTGTGCAATTGCTTTTCTCTCTATGATAGCTTCATGTCCATAAGGCAGAATGATAATGACAAAGTTCTGACAGTGTCCTGGGGACCACTTCTTCCTCTACTTCTGTGTTCGAGGTTGTTGGTCACATCAGATCTTGATCCCTGTTGACATGGCAAAGCCCGCAGTCCTCTCCAGATCCTGATAGGAGCCCCAAAGCTTTTGCCCTGAGCTTGTGTCTTCTGGCTGTCTCATGCCTCAGGTCTGTATGGTTAGAGCACTCTTGAAGGATATGTTCTGAACTCCACTGCCACACGAACACTTGTCTGTGTGAGACATTTTAAGTCGATGTAGGTGGCTTAGTAGTCTGCAGTGGCCTGTCCTTAGGCGGAAGAGGATGGTTTGCTGTCTTTGTGGCTGGTGTATTGGATCTGGTTCATTGTTACATCTCAGTTGCTTTTTTCCATACTACTGGATGATTTGTTTGATCTTGATTGCTGCCAGCTTTGGATAGGCTGTCAGCTATTTCACTGCCAGCTATTCCAATGGGATGGTATCTATTGTAGGGCCACGGTTGTTGACATTGTAAGGTGCTTCAGTTGTGTTGTGATTTCCTACGTTTGCCTATGGGTTGTTTGTTGTTTTTAGAGATTCCAGAAGTGCCCTGCAGTTTGTGAAGAAGGCTATTTTGTGTGGTGGCTGCTGGTTTTGTTTTAAGTTTTCTGAGGGCTTCAAGGAGGGCCGTTGTTTCTGCTCTGTAGTTGGAGGAAATCTTTTCTGCCGCAAAGGCCTTTTTGGTTTGTCTCTCATCTGTGTATCTTATGTAAATGCCCCCACCTCCATTTTTACTGCTTTTTCTGCAGACCCATCTGTGACACATGTGTCCATTCAGCTGGGTTGTATTTGCTGTCAATCAGCTCCTGGGTCAGTGTCTTCATCTGAAGTGTTGTTAGGTAGTCCTTTTTGTGTATGCCTGGTACCTCTATGAGGACTGTTATCTTTTCACAGTGACTGTGCTCCTCCACAATTTGGAGTGGTTCAATTTCTTCATGAGAGGTGGGAAGGAGGTCTTTATAGTGCTGTTGCAGTTGTGTTGTCAGATGGGTGAAGCTGGTTCTTTTCAGTCTGTTTTCTGTGGACTCCTTAATTCTTTTGTTCACAGGGTGGGTTGTCCGGCGTATTAACTTTTGTTTGTGGATCATTAGTTTTTCTTTGCACCTGACCTCAAGGGGTCAACCCCTTGTGTGTATTTTTCCATCTCCGTGATGGGAGTGCTCTTCACTCCTCCCATGATCAGCCACAGGCCAGTATTTTGCACTTTTGTTAGGCGACCAGTGTTTGTGTTGGAGGCTGTGGCCCAGGCTGTCATGTCATATTCAAGTGTTGGCCTTATGGTGCCCGCACATGCTTTTTTTAGCATGTTGCTGTTGGCTCCCCAGGTTGTGCCTGCCAGCTTTTTTACCACAGCTAGCTTTTTAATTGCTTTGTTTTCTGTGTCCAGCAGGTGTGGCTTCCAGGTTAGCCTCTTGTCCAGGTTCACTCCAAGGTATGTTGGCTGTTCTGTCTGTGTAAGCTCTCTTCCTTGTATTTCTAGTTTAAAGTTTTCTGTCTTGTTGGACAATGAGAAGCAGGTGGCTGTGGACTTAGTGGGTTTATCATCACTCCCCATTTTGTGGCCCAGTCTTCTATGGTATTTAGTGCTTCCTGTATTCTGTGGGTTGCTGTTGATGTTTTTTTTCACAGCATTCCACACAGTGAGGTCATCTGCATGCAAGGTGCATGATATGCTGTTGAGCAGTTTGTCTGTGATGTCATTTATGTATATCAGGAACAGAGTGGGAGAAATAACTCCTCCCTGTGGAACACCTTGGCTTAGGGTGACTCTGTGGCTTAGTATTCCATTCATTTTGACCCTGTTTCTCAAGAAATGTATCCATCAAAACATTGTTCCTTCAACCTTGTTGTTGAGTAGTTTCAGGAGTAGACCTTTTTTCCATACTCTGTCAAATGCTTGTGTCTACAAAGATGGCCAGAACTATTTTCTTCCCCTGAAAAGAGTTTTCTATTTCTTGGGTTAGGTAGATGAGCTGGTCTTCTGTGCTTTGATGTTTCCTGTATGCTGACTGTGCATTGTTTATCAGGTCATTTTTTTTCCTAGGTGTTGTATCAGTCTGGTGTTGACCATCCTTTCCATCACTTTGCCCACGCAGCTCAGGAGGCTGATAGGTCTGTAGCTGGATTTGTTGTGTTTTGTCATTCAGCTATCTTTCTGTTGTTGAAGGCTTCTTTAGTGTTACTGTGTGTTTTGATATTCTCAGTGGTTGGGTTGTACTCCATTTTTTTCTCTGGCCTCAGATAGGTCATTGTGCAGCTTCTCCAGTTCTCTGCTTCAAGTAGGGTTTGTAGTTGTTTCTTCTGCCTCTAGGTATGTACTTCTTGGCAGCTTCTCCAGTTCTCTGTTTCAAGTAGGGTTTGTAGTTGTTTCTTCTGCCTCTAGGTATGTACTTCTTGACAGCTTCTCCAGTTCTCTGCTTCAAGTAGGGTTTATAGTTGTTTCTTCTGCCTCTAGGTATGTACTTCTTGGCAGCTTCTCCAGTTCTCTGCCCAAGTAGGGTTTATAGTTGTTTCTTCTGCCTCTAGGTATGTACTTCTTGGCAGCTTCTCCAGTTCTCTGCCCAAGTAGGGTTTATAGTTGTTTCTTCTGCCTCTAGGTATGTAATTTTTGGCAGCTTCAAAGATTATGTTTGTTAGGCCTGTCCATTGTGGTTTATGTTGTTGGTCAGAGTGATCTGCAGGTATCCATAGATCCATAGATTTTGAGTGTGACATGGTCACTTCCCCTAGTTGTGTGCTGACTATTCTGACTGTAAGTCGATGTATGTTGTCTGTTGCTGCAGTGAGGTCAGATGTGCTTGATTTTTTCCATGCTCTGGAACAGAAGGTTGGTTTGTCTTTTGGTCAGTTAATGAGGGTTAGTTTGTTGTCTGTCATCCAGTCTCCAAGTTCTTCTCCTCTGTGGTTCAGCATCTCATAGCCCCAGCTTGGAGAGTGGCTGTTGAAGTCCCCAACAACAGGGTGTTTTGTGCTTTCAACTTTTATTTTGTGAAGCTGTAGGGCTGTGGCAGGAGGACTGTAGCAGTTTGTAATGTGTATGTCTCCACTGGAGGAGTTTCACTGTTAGGTATTCTAGCTCACCTTCTGTGGATCTGCTTGTTTCTACAGCTGGGATGGATGTTTTGACTAGGGTCATTATTCCTCCTTTTGGTCTGTTCGGCCTGTCATGTCGAAAGCACTCATATGGAAAACTCGAGTCTCTCTCTTAGATGTGTTTCTTGAATGCAGAGGACGTCTATGCCGTTTGTTTTTAGAAAATCTTGCACTCCAATTTTCTTGTCTCGCACTCCCTCTGCATTCCAGTGAACCACTGTGAGTACTGGACTGTTGAGTTTGCTGGCTTTGGCCTGCCACTGTGAGTACTAGACTGTTGAGTTTGCTGGCTCTGACCTGCCACTGTGAGTACTGGACTGTTGAGTTTGCTGGCTCTGGCCTGCCACTGTGAGTACTAGACTGTTGAGTTTGCTGGCTCTGGCCTGCCACTGTGAGTACTAGACTGTTGAGTTTGCTGGCTCTGGCCTGCCACTGTGAGTACTGGACTGTTGAGTTTGCTGGCTCTGGCCTGCCACTGTGAGTACTGAGCTGTTGAGTTTGCTGGCTCTGACCTGCCACTGTGAGTACTGGACTGTTTAGTTTGCTGGCTCTGGCCTGCCACTGTGAGTACTGGACTGTTTAGTTTGCTGGCTCTGGCCTGCCACTGTGAGTACTAGACTGCTGAGTTTGCTGGCTCTGGCCTGCCACTGTGAGTACTAGACTGCTGAGTTTGCTGGCTCTGGCCTGCCACTGTGAGTACTGGACTGTTGAGTTTGCTGGCTCTGGCCTGCCACTGTGAGTACTGGACTGTTGAGTTTGCTGGCTCTGACCTGCCACTGTGAGTACTGGACTGTTGAGTTTGCTGGCTCTGGCCTGCCACTGTGAGTACTGGACTGTTGAGTTTGCTGGCTCTGGCCTGCCACTGTGAGTACTGGACTGTTGAGTTTGCTGGCTCTGGCCTGCCACTGTGAGTACTAGACTGTTGAGTTTGCTGGCTCTGGCCTGCCACTGTGAGTACTGAGCTGTTGAGTTTGCTGGCTCTGGCCTGCTTTTCTGATCCTTCAGGCCATTGTGAGGGGTTGTTCTCTTGGTTGGTTTGCTTTGAGGCGTGGGATTCATTCCCTTTCCTTCCCACTAGAGTAGGGCCTGGATGAAGCCATGCCACGAGATCGGATTGTATCAAAACCATTCTTAACCTCGTAGGTGCATGGGTGTCCTGTTTTACTCGGCTACTGTGCCACAGCCAACACGCTCCATCTTCGGCAGGCCGGGGGAGGGGACCACTGAAAAATCTCTTACTATGCTATTTTAAAAAATCTGGCTATCTCTGAAGATACTCTGACATAGTTTATGAATCAATATAAAAAAAATATAAAGAATGATAATACTAAGAATAAATTAAGAAGACAGAACACCAGAAAACAGAGAGAATATGAAGATCATTTTTGACTGAGAAAGAACACACAGACACAACTGGCAATTGACTGACCTCGCATAGGAAAAAAAAATGCTGTGAAAAAGCTGCCCTCAAAGGCAGTTGGAGACAACTTTTCAAAAATAAGTGAAAGGTGCAATAAAAACCTCATAGAACACAGCAGAATTGAGAATCAAGATTAGATCAGACAGAAATGTTGCCGAAAGCAACAAGGACTGCAATTATGAAGTGAGCAACCACATCATTTTAATTAAAGTTTTCTCCATTTCTTTGTGAGAAACTGAAAATAAAACTAAATAAAATCTTCGCTATTCATACTGCCTACCTGAGAAAGAAAGAATCTGCCTACCTGAGAGAGAAAGAATCTGCCTACCTGAAAGAGAAAGAATCTGCCTACCTGAAAGAGAAAGAATCTGCCTACCTGAAAGAGAAAGAATCTGCCTACCTAGAGAGAAATAATCTGCCTACCTGAGAGAGAAAGAATCTGCCTACCTGAAAGAGAAAGAATCTGCCTACCTGAAAGAGAAAGAATCTGCCTACCTAGAGAGAAATAATCTGCCTAACTGAGAGATAAAGAATATGGTTAAAAAAAAAAAAAAGATTACAGTGATGACAGTCATGTTGTGTTCTCTTTCCACATGCAAATATTTTCAAACTTCACAATAAGAAATAATTACGACAACAACACGAACTTTTCATTCAGAGCTTCCTCCGTCAAATCGTTGAGCTCAATGCTGCTTGATCTCAATGATCCTGAATAGTTGTCCAGCAATTTTTCATCAAAGGTAAACTCCATAGGTGGAGACAAGGTGGATCTGTGGAGGGGAGAGTTCTTCTTTGACCATTTGTGTTTGCCAATCTTTAACCATTTATGTCAGTCATTGACTATCTGTGTTTGCCAATCTTTAACCATTTATGTCAGTCATTAACTATTTGTGTTTGCCAATCTTTAACCATTTATGTCAGTCATTGACTATCTGTGTTTGCCAATCTTTAACCATTTATGTCAGTCATTGACTATCTGTGTTTGCCAATCTTTAACCATTTATGTCAGTCATTGTGACATGAGTATCCTTTTTCTCATAGTACACTGACACCCACAAATACAAAGAATTTTAGTCACAGGAAAATATTTCTGTTTTTGAAGGTCCCAATTAATTTACTGTTCTAAAGTGTAGCTCACTGCAGAGAAAAACTTAACGTATTCTGTGATACAAATGGCTAACAGGTCAATCTTTGCTTTATTATATTTGTCATAAGATCTCTTCAACATACATATAGAAGATCAAAGTGTTCCATTTTACCCTAGGAAACTGGGTACATAGTCAAGGGATCAAGAGAGAACATGAGAATATTAGAAGACCCATGGACTTAGATAAAATCAATGCATACATGGGGGATCTAGACTTTTTCTTAGCAAGGCATATCTTTCTTCTGAGCAACCAGACTCCTCATACACTATCTGTGTATGTTAAACTTCTTATTGTAAACCCATAAATTGACAGCAGCAATCTATAACCTTCTGCTATATCACAGTATACACAACAATCAGTAAGCTAAGCGCTTGACAAGTATGCTTAAGTGAGAATTAGCTCTGTGTATATGAAAGTTACAAGGTGGCACATAAAATGTCACGCAGTCAAAATGTGTAATAACATTTTAAATTTTCAGTTCAGAACATTCAAATTTTGTGACAAGTACCTTTACTTCAATCATGGTTCAGCAGATGACAGCACTTGTCAATGTAGCGTGTGGGCAGCGCCATCTATGTCAGTTTATGAAACATGGCAGACAAGAGATGGTTAACACTGGAACAGAAGATGAAAGCAGTGTTGTTGTTTTATGCAGAAACAGAGTGTAAGCCCAGACTCAGGAAAGTTTTCAAGTTTATTTTCATACAAGGTGGACTCCCAGCACACAGTATTTAGAAAGGCCACAAAATTTGAAACTGATGGCAGTGTTATGGAAAGAAAATGACCCTGTAATGCCTCATTCCATACTGCAGAGAATACTGAAGCTGTGAGAAAAGCTTAGTCTCAAAGTCCCGCTAAATCCACTAGAACCGCTTCTGCCAAGTTCGCCATCATCGTTCTCTTCAAAGAATACTCCATGCAGATCTGCACCTGTTCCCGTACAAAATTACAGTGCTTCAGTAACTAATGGTGAATGACATGGAACAGTGGGTACAGTTGCTGCTTGGGCTACTGCAGAAGGTGACATTGTGCTCCACACAACACATGGGTTCTCTGATGAGGCCTATGTTTACCTGAATGGTTCTGTGAACTGGCAGACAGGAACTGTGTTAGAGTGGTCAAAAACATGAGAGTTCATCTGAACAAGGCTGTATGCCTACAAGGTGGACATACTAAACACATCCTGCCATCTACCGAACCATGCATGAAGTAAGGGTACTCGTCACAAAATTTGAAAGTTCTGAACTGAAAATTAACAATTTTATTAAATATTTTGAGTGTGCGACATTTTGTGCACCACCCTGTATTTCTTATGAATATGAAAACTATGTCTTATGAAACCTGTGTAATTATGTATATGTCTTATGTATATGAAACCTATGTCTTATGTATATGAAACCCTATGATTGAAACTTTCTGATTTTAAAAAAAAAAATTACTGAACTATTTATTCTAGACTTAGTCAGGATAAGACCGTAAAATATTTGAAACAATAAATAATAAAACATATAAGAAACAGTCAAATGACATATTCTAACTCAATCAAGTGATATAATAACAATAACAATAAAAACTGCCCTGTAAGGAAATGAACAAGAGGATGACGTGTGGACAGCATCAAGAGATGGACAGAATCAGCTAGTCCTAGCACACAGCAAAATCATCAGATCTGGTAAGTTGAGAGCCATGTAGCCAACCTTGATGATGATGATGATAATGATGATGATGACGATGATGACAATGAAAATATCTATAGACTGTTTGCTGCTCTCCTGATACACATACTTATAAAAGTCAATAAATGATCCAGAATATTCTTTTCCAGGCTGTATTGCATGTATAGCACGACGAACTTTTTCTGTACTTGACTGGAAATCAACATTGCACATGTCTGTGTGTTTCAAGTAGTCTTCCAAAACAAATTTTCTGAAAATAAATTGTCACATTTCACATATAAACCTGCCTTAGAATAAACAGCCTAAATTCACATGTAGACACAATGAACACATTGTAAATCAATTTCTTCAAGCGTCCATATGGTTTTATGGTGAAAACCTAAAAAAAAAAATAATAATAATTATAAAACACTTAAAAATGCTATAAAAGCCTGGATGACACACCAAACAATGATGAGCTAAGGATAAAACAACGTTATTTTAAAATATCAACAAAAAACAAAAGGAACAAATCTTATTCTCTGAGTACAGTAATTGGCTTGTGCCAGTGTCAATTGTGAGAATTTACCTCCTCGTGGAATGTAATTCTCACACTGCATCCATTAGACTTCTTCATTTTCTGCAAGACCATGAAAAGACAAGATAACTGCAGTAAGAGAAATAGTTCACAATATGAAGAGAATCAGAAAATGAAATACTGAGATTGACAAATGAAAATCCAGTGCAGACAAGAATCAAGACAACAGCAGGAAAACAGGTAAACACAAGAAAGTGAAAATGACTGCGAGATATAAAAAAAAGTCAGAAAAACATGTTTGGCCAAGATTCTATCTCCACAAATGTATACCTATAAGACATGCTGTTAACTCTGGTCAACTGTGCAGCAAGTGGCATGCTCCCTGCGGTCATGAAGCTTGCTGAGAACCAAATCTAGGAATTAGCATCATCGCACTCAGAGCACACCCATACATGCTCTGCTCTCTGTTTCAGTAACCACCAAAAAAGCTGTTGGTTCTGGCAACCTCGAATCCTACCACCCAGCCACCCAGCTTTTCCTTCCCCCCCTCCTCACTCAACTATCCTTCATCCTCTATAAATGTATATTATCAACAAATACCATTTCCTATTTCTATTTCAGTTCCTTGACCACCAACTTCAGTATATCCATCCTGTCCATAGGAATCATACCTGTTGCAAAAGTGTTAAGAGCAACATGACTGGCTACTTCAATGCCTCTCATCCCCACATGTCCTATCCACATCAGTCTTGTGACATTCTCCAAGAGCTGAACCCATTCCTCATGCAGCAAACCCCTATCTTGCAAAGTGTGCTCTAAGTTACCACCACACCGCATACATCATCCTGCTGAACTAGCCAAAACAGAGCCTTGGTCACTGCCGAGAGACTGCATAACTGCTGGGGTATGCGGCTATCGACACAGGATCATGGCAGTGAGTGAGGGGTGACACTATGTGGAATGTACAAGCCTCTTCTCTATTATAGGAGCAATGCCAGGGCAACTGGGTGTTCTCCAGTCATAACATAAATCATGTTGAGAAACCATTCCTCAAGTCAGTTCCAGGAATTTAAAAAAGCCACAGTGGTGAACTTCCAATCCACACAATAAGCAGGAGTTATCTTTAGTGCCTAGCTCAAATGAGACGACACGAGTCTGAGAATTTGAGTCTCTCAGAAAACTCTAGGAAAAAAAAAATATAGGGAAATGAAGAGAAAAATATTTTTACAGGCTGGCCAATGGGAACAGGAAGAAAAGATGGGCAACTGAACTGGAAATACCAAGAACAGCACAAAATGATGAAACATAACCACAAATATCCATGCGCAGTGTCCACTGGTGAAGGATAGAACAGGACATCACATAAAACTCCATGAACAGGTCCAGTCAAGTAGGACTAAGTATATCAAACACTCCTCAGATATATGCTCCATTTCCTCATCAGCATTCATTTATATCAGACATGTTCAGGTGGTATAGGTCAGCTTCTCAACAAAGGTTATACGCTGACCTCCAGAACCTAATTTCTGTGGATAATGAACAAAGAACATAAACAATGTATTTCTATAGTAACTGGATGGGAGGGAGGCCACAGAGGAAAATCATGAGCTGAAAACAGCTGAGAAACCCTGGTAGAGAGGACACAAAAGTCTGTGGCAGGATGGTCAACTTTCACCTACAGCTGACAGAATGAATCTAGTTCACCATTTATACTCAGTCTTTATACTCATGAAAATAAGCACCAAACATACTCAAGCATTTTAATAGACTTGCATACTTACATTATTTACATCTGTACGCTTACATTACTTGATTACATTTGTACACATACACACATTACTTGATTACATTTGTACACTTACACATATTACTTGATTACATTTGTACACTTACACACATTACTTGATTACATCTGTAAGCTTACACACATTACTTGATTATATTTGTACACTCAAACTACTTGACTACATTTGTACACATTAGCTGATTATATCTGTACACTTACACAATTACATTACTTGACTACACTTGTACACTTTCACACATTACTTCATTACATTTGCACATTTACATTGTTTGTTTACATCTGTACACTTGCAAACTTATATTCTTACATCTTACATCCTTCCCGTGTCGTTAAATGTCACATAGGGCTCGCATAGTTGTTTGCCGAGTTTTTCTGTTCTCTGCGAGTCTTTCAACCTCATCAAGGGATTTTATGCCCACTAAACTGACTCCTCTTAACAATGTCCTCTTTAGAGTTTCACACGGTCGACCTCTTTTTCTTCGGCCTGTTGTGCTCCACTTGATAGCTTGTTTTGGTATTCCCTGACTGTTTCTTCTCATCACATGGCCTACATATGTCCATCTTCTTTTTCTGATCGCCCATGAGACAGGTTGTTGTTTGTTCATCTGTCTTATCTTTGCGTTGTTCTTGAATTCGTTCCACTTTATACCAAGTATTTTCCTTAGACATTTGTTTTCAAAAGAGTCTAATTTCTTGTCTATTTCTTTAGATGATTTCCAGCTTTCGCATGTGTAAATGAAGGTGGATATCACATTTGAACTGAATAATCTTAACTTATATTACTTGATAGTATTTGTACACTTATGTTTCTTGATTAAATTTGAATGATTACAAACTTACATTACACAACTGTGTGTACACTTATATTACACTGTTCTATTACACTTGTACACTTATATTACCTGATTACACTTACACTGTTCTATTACACTTGTACACTTATATTACCTGATTACACTTACACTGTTCTATTACATTTGTACACTTATATTACCTGATTACACTTACACTGTTCTATTACACTTGTACACTTATATTACCTGATTACACTTACACTGCTCTATTACACTTGTACACTTATATTACCTGATTACACTTACACTGTTCTATTACACTTGTACATTTATATTACCTGATTACACTTACACTGCTCTATTACACTTGTACACTTATATTACCTGATTACACTTACAATGTTCTATTACATTTGTACATTTATATTACCTGATTACACTTACACTGTTCTATTACACTTGTACACTTATATTACCTGATTACACTTACACTGTTCTATTACACTTGTACACTTATATTACCTGATTACACTTACATTATTCTATTACACTTGTGCACTTATATTACCTGATTACACTTACACTGTTCTATTACACTTGTACACTTATATTACCTGATTACACTTACATTATTCTATTACACTTGTGCACTTATATTACCTGATTACACTTACACTGTTCTATTACACCTGTACACTTATATTACCTGATTACACTTACACTGTTCTATTACACTTGTACACTTATATTACCTGATTACACTTACATTATTCTATTACACTTGTGCACTTATATTACCTGATTACACTTACACTGTTCTATTACACTTGTACACTTACATTTTATGCACAAAAGCTTCCTGGCCATCCTGGTGAAAGTCCAGTACCGCAGGAATGGCCGTGTCTCTCATCATTGTCTGATGTTCTTGAGCATTGTTCAACGATATGACATAATCGTTATGTTGCTTATGCAGCTGGACAGCAGAGCGAAAAAACTTTGACTTCAGTTCATCAACCTTCGGACCAGGTCTTCCTGTGCACATGAAAAATGCCAAAGTTTCAATTAAATGTAATTTTATAAATATTTTCACAGCTGAATGCTAAAAATATAACTAGAAAGCTTCCCCAGCAAAAATACAAACCTAATTTTTTTTTTTTTTTAATCTCATGTCCTGATTAAATTTTTCTAAACATTTTTCTTGGACTCTAAAACAGTTTGTTCATTAACTAAAACTTAAGGAACAGAGTAATTAAAAAAAAAAAAAAAAAAACATGTTTTCAAAGAAATTTTTTCAACATAAGATAGAAGATTCTGCCATAGGCAACAAATGACTGATGGACAGTATACAGCATCTCTTAGATCTTACATACTTCCCATGCCATTAAGCGTCACATAGGGCTAGCATGGTAGTTCACAAAGTTTTCCTGTTTTCTGCAAGTTTTTCAAACTCATCAAGTGATTTTATGCATACTAATTTGGCCTCTCTTAACAATGTCCTCTTTAGAGTTTCACGTGGTTGACCTCTTTTTCTTCAGCCTGTTCTGTTCCACTTGACAGCTTGTTTTGGGATTCTTTGACTGCTTCTTCTCATCACATGATGTGGACTGATGAAATACAACAACAACAACAAAAAGGCAACTTTAATGACTGGATTATCAGTTGTGTCAAAGCTATTTTGCAAAGTCATTCTGAACAGAATTAAAGATATAGTGGATACTGCAATGAGAGAAGAACAAGCAGGATTTTGAAAAGGGAGAAGCTGTCTCGACCAGATCTTTACAGAAAGAATAATACTTGAAGAACATATTGAAAAGCAAAAAACAATTAATCCTGAACTTCATAGACTTCCAAAAGGCATCTGATAGCATACACAGAGATTCACTGTGGAGAATTTTAAGAATATATGGAATACCATCTAAAATTGTCAACATCATTAAGGATCTCTACAACGGATATACAACCTCTGTCAGTCTACGGGACACCCTTGGCCAAGGTGGAGTACCCGTATAGCCCCCCGATCAGGGTGACGTGAAGCCATGGGACCAGGTGGTGGATGGAATGGGAGAGCAGCCGATAAATAATGTTGGTTATGGTCACCACTCTATGACGGTAGGCAGATGCTCTCAATGTAGGGACAATGGCTACGATCAATGACTAGTACAGTCACTGCCCGGAAGGAAAACAATGGTAAACTATATTCTGAATATATACCAAGAAACCCAAACAGCAACATGGAAAGTCAAATAGGAAAAAGATCTGGTGGTGAGGCCCCCAGGCCAGATAGATCAAATTTTAACACTGGGGAAGAGTGTGAGACAGAGGTCAGTACTAGTAATTGTGATGACGGACAAAATACTGATGGTGTTACTAAGGAAAACCCCTGCATCAAACTAAAAAGAAAAATAAGAGTAGAAACATGGAATGTAAGAAGTATGTATGAGGGGACACATTTTGGGAATCTGTGAACAATGAAGGAAAGGATCAGGACACTTCAAGAGCTGTGACATGGACCATGAGCTATTAATAGCAGACATGAAGATAAAGATAAAAAAGACAGTTACAGGATCAAGATTCCTCTTTGATCTTACAAAAATACCAGAACAATACGGCATAGAATTGAAGAACCATTTTGAAATCCTGATGGCTGTACAGGAGGAGATGACACCAGATGATTTGATTAGTCATGCCAGTAAAATTCTGTTAAAAATCATAATGGGTAGACTTCGTAAAAAAATAGAAGAAGTCAATATGGTCCAAGCTGGTTTCAGGCAAGGAAGAGGATCAAGAGATCATATATTCAATATAAGATTAATAATAGAGAAATGCAGAGAGTTTAATGTGAATCTATATTTATCCTTTATAGACTACGTAAAAGCAGTTGATTGTGTACAACACCAGAAACTGTGGGAAATAATGGAAAAAATGGGATTCCCAACACATTTGATACAATTAACATCACTGCTGTATCTAGACCAACAAGCAGCAGTAAGAATAAATGGTGAAACAGCAACTTGGGTTGACATAAAACAAGGCATATTGTCGCCTTACTTATTTAACTTGTATACAGAAAATATAATGAGGAATGTTAGAGAAGATGTAGACAAAGAATATTATGATGCCATAACAATTGGAGGTTATGAAATACCAGAGATTAGATATGCTGATGACACAGTATTACTGTCCACAACACAAAAAGGAATGGAAAAACTAATTATGTCAGTCTGTAAGAATAGTGAAGAGCAAAACCTCTATCTTAATGCAAAGAAAACTAAACTGATGACAACTGACAAAACAAATAAGGCAGCTGATATATGTATCAATGAGGAAAAACTGGAAGTGGAGAGTTTTGAATATCTTGGATCACTACTAACTAATAATGGAGATACAATGAGGGAAATTAAAAGGAAGACATCTATCGCTCTTCAGAAAGTAAAACAACTAAAGAATCTGTGGAGAGGAACAGACAGAACTACAAAAATAAGATTTTTAAAGGCATGCATCTTTCCCATCGCAACATATGCCTTGAGACCTGGACACTTAACAAAACAGCTGAGAAACACATAAATGCCTTTGAATGTAAATGCTACAGAAGAGTTCTTCAAATACCATGGACACAAACAAAAAAAATATATATATCCATACTACAAGAACTTAATATTGAAGAAGGCTGGGTAGTAAATAGGATTAAAGAGAGAAAACTTAAATATTTTGGACACATTAAACGTCATGATAATCTAGAGAAAACTGTCTTGGAAGGGTGCATAATGGGAAAAAAGAAAGAGAGGAAGACCAAGGCGAAGATGGCTGCAAGACATCGTTGATGATCTGTGAATAGATGCATCAGCAGCAGACCACCTTGCTCACAACTGAGAGACCTGCAGGAGTGATGTTAGGGAGGCAAAGTTCCGCAAGGGTCATGGAAATGAATGAATGAACAATGGATATGTTTGTGCAGTCAGGACAGAAGAAGGAATGAGTGAATTGTTCCAGACTGAAACAGGCATGAAACAATCTTCCTTGCTTTAGACTTCATAATGAAAAAATTTTGCACAGGTAAAACGGGCAATGACTGGGTACATGGGATCCAACTAGAAGATATTGATTTTGCAGATGACATAATTCTTATCACTGACAATGTAAATCCAATGCAAGAAAAAACAGATACTCTGTTTTCACTGGCTAGCAAAATAGAACTTGAAATTAACAAGGAAAAAAAAAATAATGAACCTTCCCATTAATCAAAAAGGAAAAATATACATAGAAGGAACAGCTGTTGAAGTACACCAATTTGCATACCTTGGAAGCTACACAGACCAGGATGGTGATACCAGAAAGGAAGTCAGAATTAGAATTGCAAAAGCAGCAATGACCTTCAAGAATCTTGAGAACATATGACATTCAAAAGTTATAAGCACCAAAAACCAAGTTAAGATTATTCAATTCAAATGTAATATCCACCCTCATTTATGCATGCGAAAGCTGGAAAACAACTAAAGAAATAAACATGACTTTTTTTAAAACAAATGCCTAAGGAAAATAACTGGCACAACGTGGAACGAATTCAAGAACAACGCAATGACAAGGCAGATGACTGAACAACAACCTGTCTCGTGGGTGATCAGAAAAAAGAGATGGGCATGTATCGTTCACGTGATGAGAAGAAACAATCAGAAAAATCCAAAACAAGCTATCAAGTGGAACAGAACAGGCCAAAGAAAAAGAGGTCAACCACGTGAAACTCTAAAGAGGACATTGTTAAGAGAAGTCAAATTAGTATGCCTTGATGAGGTTGAAAAACTCACCAAAAAGAAGAAAACTTGGCAACAGAAATCATCTTTTACTTCATCATCTGCATCATTCATGGGTGCATTCTTCCATGTTTAATACACAGTATAGGTAGGATTAATGTGCAGAATAAGGAAGGATTAAAATATGGAATGGGGAAAATTAACATCACGACTGGGAAGATCACCATAAAGGACAAGGAAGGTTTAACAAACAGAACAGGCTAGGATTAACATACAGGATAAGGAAGATTAGCCCATGCTTTTAATATTCCATACATTGTCACTTTTCAAGTATATTTTTACTTACCTTTGGACTGTGAGTCAAGAAATCTGGCTTTGTCTGTATTAAGCCTCTCCACAGATTTGAAGTACTCAATTCTGTTCTTTGACACTTCATCTTGGACCTGAAGAAGTTTCAATATGAGTCAGTTCAATTAATTCATATCTATGTACCCACCTAGTGAACAATTAAACAGATCACAACACCCTAAAGCTGTGTGCACTGGAGATCACAGAATCCCACCCCAAGGACAGGATCCATGCATACACTGATGGGTCAGCATTCAAGGAAACAGACAATGCAGGATATGGGGTACTCATAATGTTTCCAGACAAGACAACAAGCCACATTTCTGCTACTTGTGAATCTTGCTGCTCCAATTATGATGCAGAGATGCAGGCAATATTACCAGCCCTGGCAGCCACCACCTCTAAATACAAAAACAGTGGCTCTCACTCAAAAAACCTTGTTATTTTCTCTGACTCCCAGTCTGCTCTCCAGGCCCTTAAAAACTGGATACCATCAGCTAATCACATTACAACTGACATACTTAGTGCAATACACCAACTCACCTCCTATGACATCAAGACCACCCTACAGTGGATACCAGGGGACATAGATATCAGAGGAAATGAATGTGCTGAGAGACTGGCAAAGAGTGGAGCCACCATGTCACAGCCCCACATCTCCACCAACATGAGAACAACTAAACACATTATACACAACAACTGCAAGCAGCAGTGGATGGACAGCTGGGCCAGTAATCCAACTGGAAGATCTCTATATACACACCTGCCAAACCCTAACCCCGGAGACCACATCAACAGCTTATGTTGTAGAGACCAATGCATAATTTTTGGTGAGAATAGGACACATTTACCCTCAATAAGCACTTACACAGAGTGACCGCTGACCACACACCATACTGCATGCACTGCAAAAGACAAGAAGAAGAAACTGTTAAACACCATCTGCTGGACTGCCGTGAACTAAAAGACCTTCGGAACAACCTGATACCACCAAACTCCTCAATCACTGACATTTGGTATGGAAATGTAGAACAGATGAAGAGGACCTGTACATTTCATTATCTGACACAAGGGAAAAAGAGTGAAAACTCGTAAACCTGGGAATCAGAAAAGTCAAAGTCAGTCTATGTACCCACTCATTTTCAATCCATTCAATTAAAAAACACATCACTTGACACCAAATGTCCCAGAAACTGATAAAGGAATCTAAGAAAGGCCAGAGAAAAAGTCTTTCTAAAATTTCAGGTTCCTAGCTGACTGCTGTAACTGTTCATTATTTTAACTGCAATACTTAGAATGCTTCAGGTATCTGGTTCAACGTTTTAACTGCAATACTTAAAATACTTCAGGTATCAATGTTTTAACTGCTTCCAGAGCTGAAACTATAAGGCAGCTGCCAGAACCAGGAGAAAATTGTGAACTTTACCCTGTCCAGAAAAAGCCAGATTTAGAATGATCTACTGCTTGTATACTAAAGATGAACAAGAAAGAAATGTTTTCTTACTTTCGTAAAATCTGACTCCAGTCTATTTCTCTCATCAAGGTATCTCTTTTTGGCTTGTTTCTTTTCACTGATCAGTTGAGACAGAATATCTAAAGTATTAGACTGAAGATGGTCAGTGTTGGATTTCATCAACTTCATCACATTCTCCGTTTCTTGCAGAATAACTTCCCAAGTCTGGAGAAAATAAAAACAAGATCAAATATTTCTTTGATACTTTGGCATCAGAAACTCCACTCCCAAGCTTTTCCTAGAATGTATAAAACTGGAAAAAAGTAGGAGCAGCTTTATTACTTAACGATTACGAAGTTGTGACGTTTCGGCGTGAGCCTTAATCATACAAAAACATACAGGACGAAGAAATAGGGAGAGGAGATAAAGTATAGATTTACATGAATACTGTTAAAAAAAAAAAAAAAAAGTTTTTTAAAGGAGTACTTAGCTGTAAATTGCAAGGTGTGGCTTGTCTGGCGGTGTGTGTCAGGAATGGATCTGGTAGGACGTGGAAATTTTTTAAATAGAGACCTGTGATATGTGGTCGGTGGGTTGTAACTGGGGGTGGTGGATGGGGAACCGGGGAGGGGAGAGAGAGTGACGCACTACTGGCCTAGCTAGGAGAATTTGAAACAGGTGATTGGGGAAGAGGTGTTGCAGAGAAAATAGCGGGGTTGCAGAGTGATGCTGTGAGGAAGTTTGAAAAGTAAGAAGGGGTGCATTTAGTGGAGAGGTACTATAATGATTGAAGAAGATGATGTTACGTGTAACTAAACAGCGAGTTTAACCCATGTGGTTCCAGCGTCCCAAAATTTTGAATGCAGCGGTTCTCAAGTGCCAGGCGGCTTGTATCATCTGCGTGAGACTGGCCTCAGATTAGGGGACCGCATGCAAAAACATCTGTACGACATCACCCAGCATGCTTCAAAACCAGTCCCAAATCATTTCAATGGCCCCAACCACAGAGGCAAATCTGATTTTCTGGTAACAGCCATTAAACAATGTCACGCAGATGATACAAGCCGCCTGGCACTTGAGAACCGCTGCATTCAAAATTATGGGACGCTGGAACCACATGGGTTAAACTCGCTGTTTAGTTACACGTAACATCATCTTCTTCAATCATTATAGTACCTCTCCACTAAATGCACCCCTTCTTACTTTTCAAACTTCCTCACAGCATCACTCTGCAACCCCGCTATTTTCTCTGCAACACCTCTTCCCCAATCACCTGTTTCAAATTCTCCTAGCTAGGCTAGTAGTGCGTCACTCTCTCTCCCCTCCCCAGTTCCCCATCCACCACCCCCAGTTACAACCCACCGACCACATGTCACAGGTCTCTATTTAAACAATTTCCACGTCCTACCAGATCCATACCTGACACACACCGCCAGACAAGCCACACCTTGCAATTTACAGCTAAGTACTCCTTTAAAAAACTTTTTTTTTTTTTTTTTAACAGTATTCATGTAAATCTATACTTTATCTCCTCTCCCTATTTCTTCGTCCTGTATGTTTTTGTTGATTAAGGCTCACGCCGAAACGTCACAACTTTGTAATCGTTAAGTAATAAAGCTGCTCCTACTTTTTTCCAATTTTATACATTCTAGTATCACAGCTTTACTGCAGTGTTTAGTGTATAGTTGTATACTTATACACTAATTATTGTGTTACCAAGCTTTTCCTGCCCACTCCTAGGAAGCAATGACCAACCTGCTCTGATGTTAAATTTACTGATCACTTGATTTTTTTTTCTTTTCTTTATGTAGATATTACATATCTTCCCAGGTTTCTCAGTAAGCAAAATTTGTTAAAGACATGTAAGATACTACTACTATCCTCTTGTGTCGTTAAACATCACATAGGGCTTGCAAACTGTTTCACCATTTTTTTTAAAATTTCGTTGTGAGTTTCCGTAACAAGTTCATTTTTTTTCCTTATCTAGAGTCACCTCTAGAAAAGTCAAAGTTAATCTATGTATCCACTCAAGATAGGTCCCAGGATAAAGTTGCTAGCCTTATGCCCAACTCCCAATACAGAAGGGTTTAGATCCCATGATGGAGGACCACTGGCGGAGATAAAGTTGTCCGTCTGTTCATGAACAGATCTCCTGGTCAAAGGAGGAACCTCAACAGTGAGCTTTTTAACTTTAGCACAGACAGTAGACAAGGACAGTGGGAAAGCAACAACTTTAATATACACTACTGGAGCTGGAATTACCACAGCTGTTGGCATCAGATTTGCCCTCCAATAGATCCTCGTTAAAGGGTTTAAAGTGTCCTCATTCCAATTATGGGCCTCCAAAGTCCTGTAATGTTATTTTTCGTCACTACCTCCCCGTGCCGGGAGTGGGTAAGTTGACATGTAAGATAAGCAAACCAGATTGGTGGAAGTGACAAAGATGTGGCTTCATGTGAATTTCAAAGAGTACACCTGACTATTAAGACTGAGGAATATCTGGTAAAAGCAAACGCAAGAATCAATTTGATTAGATCTATAGGAAAAAGACAATTAACATTCACAAGATACATAAGGAGAAAGAGAGAATCTGAAGGCATGAAAATAACAGGAAAAATAAATGGGAAGAGAAGCTGAGTAGACAAGATCATGGAGATTATGACTGATAGCAAATAATGAACTGAAGTGATAGAAATCAAGATTGAAAAGCATGATCACTAACATCACATCTGCTTCCGTCATTATGAACACTTTAAACAATCATAAAACTTGACACCGAAGGAAATGTCAACTTACTTTGAAAATGTTGCAGCATTCTTTGAACTCTGAACTGTCAGACTTATTGACATTCAGCATTTTACCAAGACCTGTTACGTACTTCTTGTCATTGTCAATGCGCACTGTGATGAAATGATGAAGTGTGTCAAGAAGCCGCAGCTCGGCATCCTGAATGCGGACAATAGCCTCATGGGATGCCTTTCCTTTCATATCTTTTCCAAAACCCATGATGAGATCTGTCTAAAACTCTGAAAATATTTTTTAAAAATATACTTTACACAGTTCAACTCACTATCAGGCTATCTAATCAATCAACATATGGCATATGTTAAAAAGTATGGCCCTACTGAAGGGAACAAAAAAAGAATGACTGACAAATTTTTTTTTTTTTAAATGCCAAAAATGTTACACTGGAATTGCTTGAAAGCCATATCACCCTATGATTAGCAACAAATGAAAGAGGTCCCAACCACTGATCAAAATGGCTTTTAATTTCAGTTTTTTCATTAAAAATAAATATATCTCCGAATTTTTCTACATCAGCAAAACATAAAACACTGGATTTCTCAAACACTTTTTTCTGCATATATGTACCATCCATGATCTCCTACACATCTGTTATGTTGTCACTGAGTTTCCTGTGTTTCAAACCTATGTCAGAGTTTTCTCAGTTGAGTTATGTCAAAAATAAATGTTACTATTAAATATAAACATATTAAAGAAATTCATGTATGTTAACTACTGTTCATAAATCATGTTTTTTTATAAATTTTGCATTGAAAGCATCCAACTAAACAAAAATTGCAAAATGACACTGCAGATAAACTGGGCTCTACAGAAGATCCTCACTTTTTTAAGAGACATAAGAAAGAATCAAACACGTTTTGTTATGTATCTCTATGTAAATCTTCCAGTAGTAAATGAAAACAGCTGTCATACCTGAGAAAGCTGAAGGAACAGAATGCATTGACTTCTGAATTCTTAAATTTGATAGCCTGTGTAACAAAAATACTGTTAAAGATAATTTTAACAAAAAATAATGATGATGACAATGACGATGATGATGATGATGATGATGATGATGATGAACAAAGTAAATGAGGAAGTGAAAGGACAACAGGACTTTAGCAGAATAATACAACAACATAGGAAGTCATAATGAGTATGAGGAAATTTAAATGACAACTGAAGATAGATCTGAACCAGGATTTATGCTTACTTTCTAAACAAGTTACTGTGTATATGTATATAAAACTAAACAAATAATTACCACAGATTATTTTAAACAGATAGAAATAGTCTGGCTTTTTTTTTTCATTAACAGAATACACAGTTGTAATGTTTTGACTTCTGGTTTATTCATAAAGGACAAAGAATTATGAAAAGAAGAGAAAGGCTACATTTATATGAAAAAACAAAACAACCTGTGACTAGTATGAGAACGTGTCAGGAAGTATGCAAAGGAAAGAATGCAAATGTTATATGAAGACTTGAGAACGGTGACACCAATTCTGACTGGCTAGCTTACTGCTAGAAGGGATAGGGGGAGATTTCGTTTCCCTGACCCTGAGAGATACAGCCTCATACAGGCCATGAGACAAGTAACCTACATTTTTTTTTTCACTTTCCTTTTCTTCTTTTCTGATATGTTATACATCATACATGTTCATTTAGATACAATCTATACAAGAAATGTCATCTGACCAATAAACAATCTATATAAGAAATGTCATCAGACCAATAAACAATCTATTTCATCAGACCAATAAACAATCTATATAAGAAATGTCAACTGATCAATAAACAATCTGTCATCTGACCAATAAACATTCTATATAAGAAATGTTACCTGACCAATAAACAATCTGTGTCATCTGACCAATAAACAATCTATATAAGAAATGTAGCCGACAGACAGCATTAGCTCTCACACAGAACATTTACAATGATAAACATTTGACACCTGTTTCTCTATTTTTCTATGGTCAGACTATGACGCCAACTCCAAAATGAGTACATTTATACAGACTTCAGCTCCATCCAAAACTTCTTGTGACTTCTCTATTTTTCTGCTGTCCAGATCTGACTCTTTCATGTTATACTTCTAACAACTTTACCCTAAACTTCTTATGATTCTGACTTCTCTACTTTTCTGCTGTCCAACTCTGATCTCTTCATGTTTCATGTTACACTTCTACCAGCTCCACCTAAAACTTCTTGTGACTCTGATTTCTCCATTTTTCTCTGTCTAACTCTGACTCCTTCATGTTACACTTCTGCCAACTCATCTAAAAGTGCTCCTGATTCACAGTTCTATGTATTGTTTCTAGGTTAACTATTACAGAAAGAAAAAAAGGTAAAGGTAAAATTCCTGTTTCCATGTTTAGGGATACAGTGTCAGGCCTGCATTTCCACAACCATCGGCACATGAAAGTATGATGCCTGGCAGAATTTACCTTTCCAGATTTCTGTGGAATCCATTTTTAGAGGCTATTACAGAGAGGATTTTCAACACATTTGATACAATTAACATCACTGCTGTATCCAGACCAACAAGCAGCAGTAAGAATAAATGGTGAAACAACAACTTGGTTTGACATAAAACAAGGGGTCCATCAGGGGTGCATATTGTCGCTTTACTTATTTAACTTGTACACTGAAAATATAATGAGGAATGTTAGAGAAGACATAGACAAAGAATATTACGATGCCATAACAATCGGAGGTTATGAAATACCAGAGATTAGATATGCTGATGACACAGTATTACTGTCCACAACACAAAAAGAAATGGAAAAACTAATTATGTCAGTCCATAACAATAGTGACAGTACTCGGCATCAAGCAGAACGAATTTAAAAACAATGCACAGATAAGACAGATGACTGAACAACAACCAGTCTCATGGGTGATCAGGAAAAGGAGATGGACACATGTTGGTCACTTGATGAGAAGAAATGATCAGAGAATCCCAAAACAAGCTATCAAATGGAACACAACAGGCTGAAGAAAAAGAGGCAGACCGCGTGAAACTCTGAAGAAGACACTGTTAAGAGAGTCCAAATTAACAGGCATAAAATCCTTTGATGAGGTTGAAAGACTCGCCGAAGACAGGAAAAATTGGCGAACTACTTTGCGAGCCCTATGTGACGTTTAACGGCATGGGAAGGATATAAGATATGATAACAATAGTGAAGAGCAAAACCTTTATCTTAATGCGAAGAAAACTAAACTGATCACAACTGACAAAACAAACAAGGCAGAAATATGTATCAATGAGGAAAAACTAGAAGAAGTGGAGAGTTCTGAATATCTTGGATCACTGCTAACTAATAATAGATATACAATGAGGGAAATTAAAAGGAGGACATCTATCGCTCTTCAGAAAGTAAAACAACTAAAGAATCTGTGGAGAAGAACAGACAGAACTACACAAATAAAATTTTTAAGGGCATGCATCTTTTCCATTGCAACATATGCCTGTGAGACCTGGACACTTAACAAAACAGCTGAGAAACATATAAATGCCTTTGAATGTAAATACTACAGTAGAGTTCTTCAAATATCATGGACACAAAAAGGAACAAATGTAACCATACTACAAGAACTTAATATTGAAGAAGGCTGGCTAGTAATGAGATTTAAAGAGAGAAAACTTAAATATTTTGGACACATTAAACGTCCTGATAATCTAGAGAAAACCATCTTGGAAGAGTACATAATGGGAAAAAGAAAGAGAGGAAGACCAAGGCAAAGATGGCTGCAAGACATCGTTGATGATCTGCAAATGAATACATCAGCAGCAGGCCATCTTGCTCACAACCAAGAGGCCTACAGGAGTGCTTTTAAGGAGGCGAAGTTCCACAAGGGACATGCAAATAAATGAATTAATACAGAGAGGATCATCACAAATATAAATGAAGCACCATAGCAAATTAGCACTAAAGAACAATCATCAACTTCAATATGAAGTTGATGCAAGGCTGATCATATAAAACCCAGAAGATTTACAGAATCAACTACAAAGATCATGAATATGAAACAGAAATAAAAACTAAAAAAAAAAAACAATTCACACTTTTTAAATGGACTGAACACAAAACATCAGTCAGTACTGTCTCCTAGTCAGGTCTCGTCTTCTTCCTCATATACTTTTCAGTGTTGAGGGGACATGCAGAATAAATAAATAAATAGTTTGTTATTCCCTTTTCCTCAAACATCTCATTTCTACAATAATGCTTTTCCTTCTGTTTTAGCTGTTAGTGTCCATGTCTGACTCTGACAACACAAGTCTGGAGGAAGACTGAGTTGCACAGTGCCCTTCTTGTTTCAGCTGTGATGTATTTGTTTTTCAGCAAAAGTCCAATTTGTTCAATAACCTGATTTGCTTCATTGCATCTGTCCTCAGTTCTGGCATCAGTTTTTCAGAGAATGATAATATACCCCTTAGGTACCTGAAATGCTTAACTTGTTTCAAAGGCTGACTGTCCAGGTTAGTATTAAAATAACAAAACAATTACTAGCATGAAAATAACCTAAATGATAAAGATCTAGTTTCTTATGCAAATGCAGAGAACTGAAAAGTCTGCTGCCATCTTTTTTGCTATCAATCTGCTGAAAAAAATGGTACCCAGAACACAACATTACAGGAAAGAAAAAAAAACTGCCTCTGAAACTAGAGAAAGTATTTCCTGCATGGCAAGGTGTACCAGCTGTTAGTGCATAATGGACTACAAAAAAATAAATTTTCAAATGAAAATACAAGTAGCACTTAACCTGAGATGGAAGTTGATGAAGAAAAAAAAAATATATGTATGTGGATTTACCATCAAAACTTCAAAGGGTGCTTAGGATATGTCACTCAGGCAGTCCAACAAACATGATTTTTCATGTAAAAATGGCACAGGATGATGACAACTAAGTACAATACAAGTCAACTGCTTTGAAAATGAATACACTTAACTACAATTCAGTACCTATCCCATATATCTATATATCCACAAGTTCATTACTTAGAATCAGATTATTGTTCTGTGAATGACAATTTCACTTCCTTAATGCAACTGATGACACGGTTATCAGGAACAAGAAAAAGGTGCTCAAGACCTAACCTGGTTCTGTGTTTAATTTCCAGCAGTTAGCTACTCTTATAATACTTCCTGACCCAAATGAAATGATGTGTTCCTCGTGGTGGTGTGGAGTCTTCTAAGAAGCTTGCACCTAAGATATAATCTGGGCATGAGATGGTCTGTGACACCAAAACTTTGTTTCCAGTTCCTCTATTTTTCTATTGTCCACCTCCAGTTCCTTCATAAACTGAACATTTCTACAGACTCCATTCAAGATTGCTTCTTTCAGACTTCGACTCCATTCAATATTGCTTCTCTCAGATTCGGACTCCATTCAATATTGCTTCTAGCAGACTCTGACTCCATTCAATATTGCTTCTAGCAGATTCTGACTCCATTCAATATTGCTTCTAGCAGACTCTGACTCCATTCAATATTGCTTCTAGCAGACTCTGACTCCATTCAATATTGCTTCTAGCAGACTCTGACTCCATTCAATATTGCTTCTAGCAGACTCTGACTCCATTCAATATTGCTTCTAGCAGACTCTGACTCCATTCAATATTGCTTCTAGCAGACTCTGACTCCATTCAATATTGTTTTTATCAGACTCTGACTCCATTCAATATTGCTTCTAGCAGACTCTGACTCCATTCAATATTGCTTCTAGCAGACTCTGACTCCATTCAATATTGCTTCTAGCAGACTCTGACTCCATTCAATATTGCTTCTAGCGGACTCTGACTCCATTCAATATTGCTTCTTGCAGACTCTGACTCCATTCAATATTGTTTCTATCAGACTGACTCCATTCAATATTGCTTCTAGCAGACTCTGACTCCATTCAATATTGCTTCTAGCATACTCTGACTCCATTCAATATTGCTTCTAGCAGACTCTGACTCCATTCAATATTGCTTCTAGCAGACTCTGACTCCATTCAATATTGCTTCTTGCAGACTCTGACTCCATTCAATATTGTTTCTATCAGACTCTGACTCCATTCAATATTGCTTCTAGCAGACTCTGACTCCATTCAATATTGCTTCTAGCAGACTCTGACTCCATTCAATATTGCTTCTATCAGACTCAGACTATTCATTTGACCACTTTGTTTACCGCTGTCTGTCCAGGACTCCCAGTTGGAAAACTTGGTAGGTGTTAAATAAAGCGTTTCTAATCCTGCATCCAGGAAGAAGAACACAGTCCATGTATTGTTTATTCCACAATTTTTGTTTGCGTGGGTGTGTGTGTTCTGTCATGATCTGCACATTTGACAAGTCGCGTGGGGGGAATCTGTTTCTGACAGTTGTTTTAAACTGAAATTAAAAATATTATCAAATGCATTTTGCTATAGCCAACTACTGCTTCTTAGAGTTATGATAAAATTTTGAATAGACGAACGCCTGGATAATATGTGTGACTATTCTCTCATTTTGCTGAGCATAAGTTAGCTATGCTGCTGTGACTTTTTTTTTTTAGTTTGTGGAAGTTCCTAACACACTTCTATAATATTAAAAAAAACATGCGAAATCACTAATATTCTACTTACCCTGGTCACAACAACGAAGTAGCAACGGACGAACTAGGATATCTCCATCCTTTAATCCGCTGGCTTGCCCCCGACCTTTCTCTGCTTTTTTCTTCCTTGTGTCCGAAAGTTTGTACGGGATGCGGACAACGTCATCAGTTTTCGCGCATAGTTCTTCAACAAAAATAACTCCGGGACTTCCCTTGGAAAAGTCAAACCGCGCCTTGTTTGAAAGCTAACAATAAACCAATCTCTCTCTCTCTCTCTCTCTCTCTCTCTCTCTCTCTCTCTCTCTCTCTCTCTCTCTCTTACACCGCCCCCATTAAATTTGTCTTTAGCATCTTGTTTTGATTAGAACCTCGGCAATACATCAGTATCATTACAGTAAAACAATTATCTACTTTTTTTAATGTCTCAAAAAATATTAGAGATGAAATAACGGCACGATGGTGCGAATACACTAGAGAACTCAATGAGGATAATAAAGGCGAAGTAGATATACGAAATATTAATGAAGGGCCTCCCATATTAAAAGCAGAAGTGGAAGAAGCCATCAAACACATGAAGAACAACAAGGCACCAGGACCAGAAAAAATCACCAAGGAAGAATTGGAAGCATTAGGAGAGCTTGGCATAGAAATAATTACCAGATTGCTGAATGACATCTATAACAGTAACTATGTACCATCAGACCTTCTGAAATCATTTTTCGTTGTCCTACCAAAGAAACAAGGTGCAGCTGGGTGTGAAGACCATCTTATGAGCCATGTTACCAAAATCCTGCTTC
Organism: Achatina immaculata; assembly: GCA_009760885.1. Classification (NCBI taxonomy): domain Eukaryota; kingdom Metazoa; phylum Mollusca; class Gastropoda; order Stylommatophora; family Achatinidae; genus Lissachatina; species Lissachatina immaculata. The sequence continues at coordinate 10,268,626 of CM019710.1, forward strand.
GTATTGTCATGAGAAGAGTCAGGGGCAAAATAAAATCAGAAATCGCTGAAGGACAGTGTGGCTTCGTCGAAGGAAAAGTCACAAGTAATGATATATATATATATATATATATATATATATATATATATATATAGAGAGAGAGAGAGAGAGAGAGAGAGAGAGAGAGAACATTGATGGAAAGATCAATAGAAGTAAAGACGGACCGATACTTATGGTTCGTAGACTTCAAATGCTTTACAGTTGATAAAGTGAGACACACAGAAGTTATAAGAGTGCTGGAAGACATCAACATAGATGGGAAAGATCTGAAATTCATCAAAAACATATACTGGCAGCAATCAGCAGTAATGAAGGTTGAGAACCAAATAGGAGCATTCCAAGATATAAAATTGGGAGTGATACAAGGATGTGTTCTATCTCCTGACTTCTTCCCCCTTTACAGAGAAAACATAATGAGAAATATAGAGAGCTTGGCAGGAATATCAATTGGCGGGTTCAACCTTAACAACTTAAGATATGCAGACGACACAGTTCTGATTGCTAAAAGTGAAAGGGAGCTACATGCTCTTCTGGACATTGTGGTTTGTGAAAATAAACCTAAAGGTCTCAGCCTGAACAAAAAGAAGACTGAAGAGATGGTCATCTTCAAAGAAAAGAATACCACCAAAATGTAGCATTACCATCGATGGCACAGAACTGAAACAAGTTTGATAGATTCAAGTAAACAGATAAAAGGGATGGCGACTGTAGTAAAACTGGTTTAAATAAATAAGGTAGATAGAGGTGTATGGTGCAGTTTTACAAAGTGAGGGAGGAAGTGAGCCTTTTTTTTCTTCATCCTTTTTTTCCTCCTCCTTCTTCCACACACATTTCTGCTTCTCACTCGGAGCAAGACACTTGAGATAAGTTCTATGTGTTTGTATTTCATTGTGTATGTATCCTCGAATAAGGCTCACGCCAAAATATCGGATGTTGTATGTTTTCATTTATACATTCTCATACTTTCTATTCGTTTTTTTCTCACCTTGCTCACTTCCTCCCTCACTTTGTAAAACTGCACCATACACCTCTATCTACCTGATAGATTCAAGTACTTAGGAACAATTATAACAGCTGATGGGAAATGTCACAACGAAATAAAAAGCAGGCCTGCTCAGGCCAAGTCAGCATTCCAGAAAATGAGAAACATCTTGTGCAACAGATCCATATCAATGGAAACAAGATCCCGAGTACTTTAATGTTACATTGAGCCAATTTTGTTTTACGGATGTGAAGCATGGTCCATGAATAAGAGAGTACAGCGAGAAATGGAGGTCGTGGAAATGTGGTTCATAAGAAGGATGTTGAAGGTACCAAGGACAACCAAGAAAATCAACGAAAAAGTCTTAAGAGAGGCTGGAGTTAAAAAGCAAATTACAGAAAAGATTAGAGGCAGACAAGCGAGATTTGTAGGACATTTTCCGAGAAGAGGAAAATTGGAACACACTGTGGAAACTGGAAAAACTGAGGGAAGAAGAGACAGAGGAAGACAGAGAAAGAAGTTACTGGATGGGCTGTCAGTGTGGCTAGGAAGAAAGTCACCGGAGGATCTCATAATCAAGTCTAAAGACAGGAAATTGTGGAGAGAAATGATCGCCTACGCCACGCGGCACGGTACTTGATTGATTGATTGATTGAAAAAATATTAGATATAGTTAATTTAATAAAAATATAACTGATGATGATGGGAGAGAAGTGTCATTTATATTATTAAAGGTTGGAGGATTCCACTTCTCTCGTTGGTATGGTGGATTTTTTTTAAATTCATATTTTTTTTTTCAAAAGCTTCTTTTTTTCTTTTAATTTGTATTTGTACAGATTGCCAACAGTTTTTGATAACTTCTGATACCAGTGGTAACACTTCGAAGATGGAATTTGTGAAACTGCTTTCAGAGTAGACTTAGCTTTGCCTTCAAAAATACATTTTAATAACCGGGAAAATTAACTTTGTTGTCATAATGTGTTCCAATTTTCCTCTTCTCAGAAAATGTCATACAAATCTTGCTGGTCTGTCTTTGATCTTTTATGTAATTTGCTTTTTAACTCCAGCCTCTCTTAAGACTTCTTCGTTATTGGAAAAACTGGAAAAACGGAGGGAAGAAGAGACAGACGAAGACAGAGAGGAGTTACTAGATGGGCTGTCAGTGTAGCTAGGAAAAAAGTCACTAGTGGATATCATAATCAAGTCTAAAGACAGGGAATTGTGGAGAGAAATGATCGCCTACGCCATGTGGCACGACACTTGATTGATTGACCGCAGACCGTGAGAAGTGGAGAGAATTTATCCAATATTAGAGGTTTATCCAATATTAGAAACGTAACCCAGAGTCCCTCGGATATCATGGATAAAAAATAACAAATGTATCCATACTACAAGAACTCAGTAATGAAGAAGGTTGGCTAACAAGGAAGATTAAACAGAGAAAACTTAAATATTTTGGACACATTAAACGTCATGATAATTTAGAGAAGACCTTCTTGGAAGGGTACATAATGGAAAAAAAGAAAGAGGAAGACCAAGTTGAAGACGGCTGCAAGACATCGTTGTTAATCTGCTAATGGATGCATCAGCAACATGGTATCTTGTTTACAACAGAGAGGCCTACAGGAGCTGTTAGAGAGGCAAAGTTCAACAAGGGACATGCAAATGACTGACTGATCCAGAGCTCACGCTCAAGGTAAATACAAAAAAAAAGAGCCCCGTTCGCACAAAAATAAATAAATAAATAAATCACGTCATTTGCAAGAAAGGTGGATTTTAAAAAAAATACAGTTAACTATTACAAAATATCAACCAGTTCCCCCGATTGACTTGCAATACATAGATGTACTAAACTGGTTTGTCTTAGTTACACTACTATGCAGCATGCAATTTAAAAAAGAAAAAAAAAAGCATTTCGCAATCTGAGTTATGTGCTTCTCTTTAAGCGGTCTTTATGGTAGGAGGGGTAAAGTTGTTTGTTTTAAACAGAAATAGCAACCACTTCATCCGACCACTTCCTTTAAGGGAAAAAAAGATAAAGTAAGAAAAGCACACAGACTCACCTAACCTACTTCTCCTTAGTTACAGCACTATGCAATACCTAATTTTTAAAAAGTATATTTCGCTATATGTGTTATACCTCTCTTTATGTGGCCTTTAAGGCGGGGGGGGGGGGAGTTGCTTTTTTTATTTTCTTTTTTAACAGCAACCCCTTTCCCCCGATCACTTCCTTTAAGAAAAATAAATAAATATATAAATCACACTGACCCACACCGAGGATCTGAAGGTCATATTTTTCTTGATTTTTCTGTGTACTAGAGCAGTGGTTCTCAATTAACAAAAGTCCGTCTACTGTCCAGGCCACGGACCCCTATACTTTGGAAAAGTTTCATACGTGTAAGGTAGCTATGTGCTTTAAGTGCGAAAGATTTTTGTTTTCAGAAAATGTGGGTAGCCTTAATGAATAAAAGCTACATTACGCTTTTTTTTAAAGGTGCAGACTTGATGAATTTTCAAAATGACAGCAAATTAGTTAAGAAAAGAGAGGAACTAACATCCCTACTTGTTCTGACAAATGAACAGAATACGAAATGTGTGGAAAAACTTCCTCCAGATTCCAGTAACATCAAAGGTCAGCCCGTTACTAGCACCCTCTTTGTTCTTCTCACGATTGTCCGACTGCAGGACGCCGTCATATTAGCCACCGATGCTGCAGAACATCTCGCATCAGGAAAAAAAAACGTGAAAAAAGTTATTTCCTCCACATGAGATTCGCCGTCACTTTATTGTTATTACACATTTCATATCGAAAATGACAAACAAAAGGGACCTTGAGTTTTTGTCTCGGACCCCCACGAAAGGTTCCGCGGACCCTCGGACCAATTTGGAACCACTGCACTGGAGGATAATGCTGTCAGTACCATCTATGTTAGTCTTTACTTTCCCAGCCCTAGAAGGAACCCGGCTGGGCTGATTCGTCTCCGGCCGTGATCGAAACATAAATCTTCGTTATAACTGGGTGCAGTAACCAAATCTCTACACATACCGGTTCTGGCGGAGTGAAAGAAAAAAGGGTGGTGGGAAGTAGAATGAGATAGTCATTTAGCTATGAGGGATCGAAACTGTATTGGGCGGTGTGTTATCAGTTCCTGTCCTACTTTTTAAAAACCTACTTTATGTGTGACGTTTACTGTACTATATTTAATACAGGAGAAAGGATAACTACGGTAAAACTGGTTCAAGTACTCGTATTAAGGGTATTAAGGGTGTATGATTCAGTTTTACAAAATAGAAAGAAAGGTGGGGAAAGTGAGCAGAAACGAGAATGGCAGAAAGTAAGATAAGTACGTTATAAATGAAGGACATACCAATAATCCAATATTTCGGCAACTACCTTTATCAAAGACCACATACAAAAACAACACACTGGATAAAATAGAAAATAAAACATAGCTCTCTTGTATCCTCTTTGTAAGAAAAAAGGTAAATGCAGCCCTTTTATGCCACGAGGTGCCTATAAATACAGCCCTTTTATGTCACGGGGCACCTAGAAATGCAGCCCGTATATGTCACGGGGCATCTAGAGGATAATCTGTTAGTGTCCATATTTTCCTTGTCCTGTCAGAACACAACAAGCTTTTTTGCGCAAACTTGGCATATTTATGCTCGACATTCTTACAAGGGCGATACCAAAGAGCTAAATTTGAATTTTTTATTTAATTTTTCATTGGAACGAAATGAAAATGGATACTAGGGGGCAACTTATTCATCAGTCGGTAGTTGTGTGTGTACCGAAAGAGGATTGCACAACTGAGTAGTTCTGTGGTGCCGATAAAAGATTGCGTAGCTCAATAGTTCTGTGTGTACCAGTAGAAGATAGCGTATCTCCGTAGTTCCTATGCACCGATAGAAGTTTGTGTATATCAATAGTTCAGTGTGTACCGATACAAGTTTCCGTAGCTAAATAGTTGTGTGTGTGTGTGTGTGTACCGATTGAAGATTGTACAGTTCAGTAGTTCTGTGCTTGCACCTACAGAAGTTTACTCAGTTCAGTTGCTCTGTGTGTACCGAAAGAATATTGTTCAGTTCAATAATTCTTTCGTCTGCCTACTGAGTACTGGCATCTTAAATCCAGCTATGAATCTCGTGGTTTACTTCGTGGTAGAATGCCCTTTTCTGATGTCCTGTGCAATGAAACTGATGCTTCATGCGGTTAAAATAATATAATTGCAAGGAGAGTCACCTAGATGTACAGACGAATGTCAGTAAAGTAAGAGTAAAGTGATAATCATATTAAAATCACCTTCTCATGTCTGAAACCCAAAAAATCCACACTGATAGAGAAGGAGCAAGAAATAAACGTGTGTAGAGCTATACGAATCTCTTAAGTAGTAAAGTACATTTATACTTGCTCTTGATATAATAATTCGTAGATCTTATCTTATATCTTATATTCTTCCCCTGCCGTTAAACGTCACATAGGGCTCGCAAAAGTAGTTCGCCAATTTTTCCTGTCTTCACCGAGTCTTTCAACCTGATCGAGGGATTTTATGCCCTTTAATTTGGCTTCTCTTAACAATGTCCTCTTCAGAGTTTCACGCGGTCTGCCTCTTTTTCTTTAGCCTGTTGTGTTCCACCTGATAGCTTGTTTTGGGATTCTCTGATCATTTCTTCTTATCAAGTGGCCAACATATGTCCAACTCGCAGAATTCATAGATACTGATTTAATATTGTTTGCTTTCGTTTTTCTTATCTGCCTATATTCCGTAACACTTGCTTGCTGTGGGGGTGTGAAGTGTTAGCGTTTTCACATTTCTGGCCACTGCAGAATCTGAGGTAGGGATGCCAGCGCTTGTCACCGCTTCTTTGTTTCCCTAGAGGAGCCACCAGGTGCTCTTTTTTTTTTTTTAAGGCTGTGTTGACCCCGGTGAAGGATGGGCCGAAAAAATTCGAAGTCGAACCAAAGGCCTTCTAGTCGGCTGGCGAGTATACTAGCCACTACATCATCGCGACACCAGGATGTCTTAACGAAAATCAAAATCTTCAAAACGTTGTTCACGGATTATTACACTGTACAGAACATAGGGCACTTTAAAACCCATAAAACAATCCTTCCTTCTCTTCCCTTCCATGCATTTCATTTAAAATATAACAGAATAGACACGTCTGCACTCACTAATCTTATCTTATATCCTTTCCCCAACTCTAGACTAAACTGGTGCAACGAAAACCACGGTGTCACGCAATCCCGCTTCCGGGACCCACTAAGAATACAGGCTCAAGCCCTGCGATACTCTGAACCCCATGTGGTCTTCTCGGGGATCCCGTGTGGTCCACACGGGGGACCACAGGACGTAACGTGGACCACAGGCGTAAATTCAGTAGGATCGCCAGGCGGCCTTGGTGGTAGAAGCGAACGAGGAAGAAGAAGAAGAAGATATCCTTCCCGTCACATAGGGCTCGCAAGGTAGTTCGCCAATTTTTCCCGTCTTCGGCGAGTCTTTTGACCTCATCAATGGATTTTATGCCTGTTAATTTGTTAACTCATTAATGCTACCTTTAAAACACAGTAGTCGATGTTTAGGTTTATTTTGCTGCTAAGATATATTACTATTTTATTTTAATTAGTCAGTGTATCTTCAAAGTTACAAACATTGCCTTTGCTACCATACTAAAATTTGTTCCTGTCATTTTTTTCCATGTAAGTTACCTTGTACAACTTTATATCTGTTTGAACATTTAAGAGCTTTCAATAAATTTAGTTCACGGCAACTGTTGCTTTTGGTTATGATTTTGACAGATAGACTCCATGTCGGATAGGGAGTGGCCAATTGTAATTTCCCGAGCAAATTTCAGAAACTTCTCAGCAGTCTCCATTATCGTGGTGAAGAAGACCATGTTCAGATTGAAGTGATGCAACAGCCTATTACCTGGAATCTGTTAGCACTTGAGATTAGAAGAATGTCTTTGTTAACTTGTGCTCGCTAGCCACAACTGGCTCCACAACAGACAACTTTTGTTTCCCTGCATCATGCGAGGCAGTATAGCTTATTCTTATGGCTGAAGTGGGTTTATTATCATTTAACTGTAAACAAAAATGAACCATTGATGCTGATTAATATGTAAAACGACCGTTAACATTTTCCTATCTTAATTCAAGATGGAACGGCTAGCGTAGTGGTTAGAGCACTCGTCTAGCAACCGAATGGTCGAGGGTTCGAATCCCCAGCTGAGCGGGATTTTTTTCTGACCAATACGGCCCCGGAGTTCGGAAATCTGGGAAGATAAAGCGGCCAAGCGTGACACTGACCACATCACACTTTCATGTGCCGAAGATCATGGAAAATACGGGCCTAACACCGTATACCCCAATATGCCTTAATGCATGGAAACCTTTTATAGTAGGTTATTTCCTAGTGGTGGCGCTGTGAGAAGTTAGTGCACTTGCCTGTTTACCAGAAGGTCCCTGGTTCGATTTAATGATTTGAGCGGAATTTTTTCGGACCGACCCTAAGAAAACAAAGACAGCTGGCATCCCTACATCAAATGTTGTAGTGGCCTAGAAAAGTGAAGGCATTAACATTTTACATCCCTACGGCACACAGCTGCTACGGGACAGAGAGATTTTCCAGTGATTCTAGGTTTTGTCGTTTTGTAGAGAAGGGTAACTTATCATAGCTGTCAGTCAGTCAGTCATTTGCATGTCCCTTGCGGAACTTTGCCTCCTCAACAGCTCTCATGTAGGCCTCTCGGTTGTAAGCAAGATGCGTCCATTCGCAGAACATCAACGATGTCTTGCAGCCATCTTCACCTTGGTCTTCCTCTCTCTCTCTTTTTCCATTATGTACCCTTCCAAGATTCATCATCATCATCATTATCATCATCAGATGCCGTACCGACTGGCGTTGGCTATTATGCTTCTCCAGAGTATACGATCCTTCATGCAGGCCATCAGCTCAGTTGGTGATCTCCTCTCATACCATCCCGTTAGACTGTCCAGTATCATTTCTCTTGGTCCTCCTCTTGATCTTCGTCCTTCTATTTTTCCTGTTATAATATTTTCAATTCCCCCTCTTCTCAGTGCATGTCCTATGAAAGTACATTGTCTCTCTTTTATCTTTTTTTATAAGAATTTTGTCTCTCCAGCTCTTCTCATACATTCTTCATTAGTTATTTTTGCTGTCCATGGAATTCGCAACATTCTTCTAATAAACCACATTTCTGCTGCTTCCAATGATTTTTGTGCAGATCTGCCTATTGTCCATGATTCACTTCCATATAACAAGATAGGTTCAATATAGCATTTTATGACTCGTTTTCTAACATTCATTGATAAGGATGTGTTGGCTAATATGTTTCTCATTCTCTGAAATGCAGTCTTTGCTCGGCCTATTCTGTTACTAATTTCTGTTGTGCATTTCCCATCTGAAGTTATTACTGCTCCAAGGTATTTGAATTTCCAAGACTGTCTTCTCTAAATTATCATGATGTTTAATGTGTCCAAAATATTTAAGTTTCTTCCTTACTAGTCAGCCTTCTTCAATATTAAGTTCTTGTAGTATGGATATATTTGTTCTTTTTTTGTGTGTATGTGTGTGTCCGTGATATTTGAAGGACTATTCTGTAGCATTTACATTCAAAGGCATTTATGTGTTTCTCAGTTGTTTTGTTAAGTGTCCAGGGGAAAATTAAATATGCATATGTTGTGACGGGAAAGATGCATACCCTTAAAAATCTTATTTTTGTAGTTCTGTCTGTTCCTCTCCACAGTTTTTGTTAGTTGTTTTATACTTTTTTTTTAAAGAGCGATAGATGTCCTCCTTTTACTTTCCCTCACTGTATCTTCATTATTAGTTAATAATGATCCAAGATATTAAAAACTCACCACTTCTTCCAATTTGTCCTCAGCCTCTTATATTTCAGCTGCCTTATTTTTTTCTCATAGCTGTTGGTAGTGTAAATGTTTGTTTTGTTCGACGAGGTCTTTAGAATTAAATGTTCTTTATGAATTATGAAATCCTCGTAAGAGACGTTTTCCCCTGAGTCTCAAGGACTGAGAAAAACTGAGGAAAGACCGCACAATTCTGTTTCTCCTTCAGAAACAGTCTTCCTTTAGAAGGGGTTTTTTTTATTACAGTGGTTATCAACATCTTATAAGAGCTGCGATCAATAATTTGCTGAATAATTCTACTAACAGTCACCGATATAATCGGCTACAGTAGCAACAAACCATTCTGTGCTGATAAAAACATAATTGTTAAAACAGTAGTCATACGCTTAGCTTAGCAACAAAACAACAAATGTTAAAAATAAGCATCTTTTTAGTCGTTGTCTACTTTGTTTTCTGCCTTTAACATCCTAGAAATTTTCAGCTCCGTGTACTTAACAATGCATCAATCAATCAAGTGCCATGCCGCGTGGCGTAGGCGATCATATGCCGCTGACTTTCTTCCTAGCTACACTGACAGCCCATCCAGTAAATTCTCTCTGTCTTCCCCTGTCTCTTCTTTCCTCAATTTTTTCTAGTTGCCACAATGTGTTCCAATTTTCCTTTTCTCGGAAAATGACCTACAAATCTCGTTTGTCTGCCTTTGATCTGTATGCCAGGTGTTAATAACAATATGTTGGTTGTGTCTGGTTTTAACAACACCATGTTGATTATGTTTGTCTGGTTTTAACAACATGCTGATTATGTTTGTTATTAACATCAATGTGTTGGTTGTGATTGATATTAACAAGAATATATTGGTTGTGTTTGATAGTAACAAGGATGTGTTGGTTGTATTTGACAATAACAAGAATGTGTTGGTTGTGTTTTGATATTAACAAAAATATGTTGTCTGTGTTTGATATTAATAAGAATATGTTGGTTGTGTTTGAGAATATTAACAAGAATACTATTTCTTGTGATTTTTCTTTCTCTCACGTCTCACTAAAGTGCTTTGTCTACGATTTTTTCGAGGTCTAATCCTACAAAACTGTGTTCTCTTACTTTACCGTACCAAAGCCTGGCTGTTTCCTATTTATTAAAAAAAATGTGCTACAGAGAATGATACAGTTACACAACCTACCAGGTCTTCAGATGATTTTTTTCGCCTCCTGTTGTGAGACAAGTGTTTCTGCCCTTTGAGCTCCTGACACTTTGATCAAACTGTGATCATTACACTCCAGAGGTCTGTGAGTTTGTGCAGTTTTCTTTCCCTTTTCTTTTCCCTGCCCGGATTTCAGTCGTCATATCCCTCGTGACACTGAATTTTGAATGAGACGGATGTTCGTGTATCAACAAAGAAGTTCAAATTTGAATGATACGACTAACGAGAATAATCAAAAAAATGCAGCATAGAATTCTTTCTATATCTATGGCACTGCACCACGCAGTGAATGTTTGATATAAGTGCATTAATTTGGAGGCGTTGACAAACAAGGAAGTCGTCTTGGTGTTCAACTATCACGTAAGTTAAACAGCCTCTTTGTGAATCAGATTATGAGCCATTGTTGAAAATAGAACCTTGAGATCTTGGACACTGAGAAACATCGCTCTAAAGCCTAGTGATCTAAAACTATGTCCATTATGTCCTAAATTTCCTGCCGAACTGTGTATTACTGCGCTGCGCATTGATAAATATTACAAAGGCTAAATGTCACTTTTATATGCCATTACTAGCAGAGTTGTATTTTAATAAGGAAAAAAAAGTTTCATACTTTAATTTTTATATGGTGGAGGGGTGTCAGGTTTAAGAAAAAAAAGGGGGGGGGGATGCGGAAACTAGGCTAGACTGGAAGAACCAATAATGTATATTAAGAAGAGAAACTATGTGGTTGGGTGAGGGGGGGGGGGATTCAACACTTCCACCTAAGGCCTGCTTCAGAAGCATAAGTAATGCTGGTGCAAAATAGAAGAAAAAAACTAAAAACAAAATTGATTTGCACTTTACAAAATATGCATCCGATATGATTTTATGTTGCTTCTATACACGAAAACATCTATTACATCTAAAGAAAGACCAATCCTTAGCAAAACTGGAACCCTATTAACATCAAATAAAGACCAAAAGCAAAGATGGGCTGAACACTTCCAAGAAATACTTAATCGACCACACCCAAAAGAATTGTTAAACCTTGAAACTGTCTTACCAGCCCCACAACTAAATGTTAACCTAGATGAAATTAAATTGCATGAAATTGAAACAGCAGTGAATTTAATGGCTAACAACAAAGCTGCAGGTGAAGATGAAATAACAGTCGAAATGCTAAAAGCTATCAATAGTGACAACATGAGACAACTACAGATAATGTTTAACAAGATTTGGAAAGAAGAAAAGGTCCCTTCTAATTGGAAGAAAGGAATCATTGTTAAAATACCAAAAAAAAAAAAAGGCAACCTTAGTGACTGTAACAACTGGAGAGGAGTAACCTTAATATCAGTTGTGTCAAAAGTATTTTGCAAGGTCATTTTGAATAGACTCAAAGATATAGTGGATACTGCAATGAGAGAAGAACAAGTAGGATTTCAAAAAGGGAGAAGCTGTCTCGACCAGATCTTTACTCTCAGAACAATACTTGAAGAACATATTGAAAAGCAGAAACCATTAATACCGAACTTCACAGATTTTAAAAAGGCATTTGATAGCATACACAGAGATTCATTATGGAGAATTTTATGCCTATATGGAATACCATCTAAAGTTGTCAACATCATTAAGGACTTATACAATGGATATGTTTGTGCAGTCAAGACAGAAGAAGGGATACGTGAATGGTTTCAGATTGAAACAGGTGTGAAACAATTATGTATAATGTCTCCTTTACTTTTTGGGATTACAATAGACTTCATAATGAAAAAATGCTGCACAGGTAACACAGGTATTGACTGGGTACATGGGTCCCAACTAGAAGACCTTGATTTTGCTGATGACATAACGCTTATCAGTAATATTGTGAATTCCATGCAAGAAAAAACAGATAACCTGTCTTCACTGGCTAGCAAAATAGGACTTGAAATTAACAAGAACAAAACAAAAATAATGAAAATTCCTCTCAATCAAAATGGAAAAATACACATAGAAGGGACAGATATTGAAGAAGTCAATCAATTTGCATACCTTGGCAGCTACATAGACCAGGATGTTGACACTAGAAAGGAAGTTAGGATCAGAATTGCAAAAGCAGCATCGATCTTCAAGAATCTTGAGAACATATGGAATTCAAAAGTTATAAGCACAAAAACCAAGTTAAGACTATTCAATTCAAATGTAATATCCACCCTCATTTATGCATGCGAAAGCTGGAAAACAACTAAAGAAATAGAAAAGAAATTAGACTCTTTTGAAAACAAATGCCTAAGGAAAATATTCGGCATCAAGTGGAATGAATTCAAGAACAATGCAGAGATAAGACAGATGACTGAACAACAACCAGTCTCATGGGTGATCAGGAAAAGGAGATGGACATACGTTGGTCACTTGATGAGAAAAAATTATCAGAGAATCCCAAAATTGGCGAACTACTTTGCGAGCCCTATGTGACGTTTAACGGCAAGGGAAGGATATAAGAAGATGCACGAAAATATTGCCTTTTTGAAAATGATCTTCAAGTAACAGAGCCGAGTTGACCGATAGTGAGGAAAAAAAAAATTGCACGGGGCGACATAAATGGGGAAAGTGGGATGAACTGAACCAATATACCAATATATATGAAAACATTTTTTTCTTCAAAACACATTTTCATTTATTACTGACCACTCTTACGCATGGATCGGGCCTTTGGGAAGAGGATTACAAATTCAAAATTATTTCTTTCTTCTCTGAGCCCATTAACAGTTTCTGTTTAACATAACGGTCTACAATGGGTTTTAAAATATTAAATGTAAGTTGAGAATTGACTGCGGCGGCAAAGTGTGCTACTGCACGGGGAGAGAGTTTGTATGATCGGCCTTGTCAAGTAAGGTGAGAATGTAAGAACTAAGAAAATCGCAGTGGCGCAGGTGAGCTGAAAGTACATTGTATTGTATGAGATATAGAAAGGCCAGGAATTGTGTCGCCAGCTATCAATGCAAATATTCACATGCATGGAAGGTACCATTATCAACAAGGTGGTCCTTCTGTCAAGGCTAAGATTTTAATCTAAAAACTCTCACAGTTATCTAACAGTACCATGCCGTGTTAAAAAAAAACGTAAATCCTGACCAAAAAAAAAAAAAATCAGAGAAAGGGTCCTCAGGTATAAACTAGGAAAAAAAGTAGGAGCACCTTTATTATTTAACGACTACAAAGTTGTGACGTTTCGGCGTGAGCCTTAATCATACAAAAACATACAGGACGAAGAAATAGAGGAGATAAAGTACTAAGGTGCTGAGAGAGGTGTATTGGAAGATCACATGAGAGTAGTCGTTAAGTAATAAAGCAGCTTCTACTTTTTTCCTAGTTTATACATTCAAGGGCATTTGATTGTGTACAACACCAGAAACTTTGGGAAATAATGAAAAAAATGAGATTTCCAACACATTTGACACAACTAACATCACTGCTGTATCTAGACCAACAAGCGGCAGTAAGAATAAATGGTGAAACAACAACTTGGTTTGACATAAAACAAGGGGTCCGTCAGGGGTGCATATTGTCACCCTACTTATTTAACTTGTATATTGAAAATATAATGAGGAATGTTAGAGAAGATGTAGACAAAGAATATTACGATGCCATAACAATTGGAGGTTATGAAATACCAGAGATTAGATATGCTAACGACACAGTGTTACTGTCCACAACACAAAAAGGAATGGAAAAACTAATTATATCAGTCCGTAAGAACAGTGAAGAGCAGAACCTCTATCTTAATGCAAAGAAAACTAAATTGATGACAACTAACAAAACAAACAAGGCAGTTGAAATATATATCAATGAGGAAAAATTGGAAGAAGTGGAGAGTTTTGAATATCTTGGATCACTACTAACTAATAATGGAGATACAATGAGGGAAATTAAAAGGAGGACATCTATCGCTCTTCAGAAAGTAAAACAAATAAAGAATCTGTGGAGAGGAGCAGACAGAACTACAAAAATAAGATTTTTAAGGGCATGCATCTTTCCCATCGCAACATATGCCTTTGAGACCTGGACACTTAACAAAACATCTGAGAAACACATAAATACCTTTGAATGTAAATGCTACAGAAGAGTTCTCCAAATATCGTGGACACAAAAAAGAACAAATATATATATTCTACAAGAGCTTAATATTGAAGAAGTCTGGCTAGTAAAGAGGATTAAAGAGAGAAAACTTAAATATTTTGGACACATTAAACGTCATGATAATTTAGAGAAGACCGTATTGGAAGGATACATAACGGGGGAAAAGAAAGAGAGGAAGACCAAAACGAAGATGGCTGCAAGACATCGTTGATGATCTGGAAATGGATGCCGCAGCAGCAGGCCATCTTGCTCACAACCAAGAGGCCTACGGGAGTGCTGTTTGGGAGGCAAAGTTCCGCAAGGGACATGCAAATGAATGAATGAATGAATACATTCAAGTATCACAGTGTATAGTTGTGTACTTATACAATAACTTTTGTGGGTCCTCAGGTAAATCTTGACATTGTTCTATAGTCTACTGGATCTCTTGCAAACCGCACAATTTCCAGAAATACGGAGCATTATTATTCTATCGTTGATTGGCAGAGTCGTGAAAGGATTATAGAACACGGAAAAGATACCTTCAGCATGCTACAGCACAAGGCAGTAACAATCAGTCAACAGGAAAAGCTGTTCAGGAAAAAAATACTTTTCATTAATATCCGCCTGCATCTAAAGCGTCTTCAAAGGCGATAAAGCCGTAACATTTACTGTAAAAAGTCTAAAGAAAATGAATATGGTGTACAAATTGCATGATATACGATCAGTTTCGTGAGGCGTTGTAAATCTGACGTCGTGTTGGACATCTCCATTACGAGAACCATATCGATTCCCGATCATTCTTTATTATTCTTCTTATATCGTATATTCTTCCCGTGCCGTTAAACGTCACATAGGGCTCGCAAGGTAGTTCGCCAATTTTTCCTGTCTTCGGCGAGTCTTTCAACCTCATCAAGGGATTTTATGCCTATTAATTTGGCCCCTTTTAACAATGCCATCTTTAAAGTTTCACGTGGTCTGTCTCTTTTTCTTCGGCCTGGTGTGTTCCACTTGATAGCTTGTTTCGGAATTCTCTGATCGTTTCTTCTCATCACGTGACCAGCATATGTCCATCTTTTCCTGATCACCCATGAGACTGGTTGTTGTTCAGTCATCTGTCTTATGTCTGCATTGTTCTTGAATTCGTTCCACTTGATGCCTATTATTTGTTTTCAAAAGTCTAATTTATTGCCTATTTCTTTAGTTATTTTCCAGCTTTCGCATGCATAAATGAGGGTGGATATTACATTTGAACTGAATAATCTTAACTTGGTTTTTGTGCATATTGTAGTACAAATATATTCATAGATCAGCGACGAAGGCACCGGAGGGCGTCGCGTTGGCTGGCAACATGTCACGTGATGACAATAGTTCCGGTAAAATGGTGGTACAGAAATGAAGAATTCGATGCAGAAAAAGTTTTTAAAGTTAATCGCGCATTTACCAAAAGGCTGAAATTGCTTTCTAAGTTTCATAGGCAGAAGAAGTATGATATAACATCACGTTTTACTCTGTGTTATATATTATATTTGTTATAAAGTTACTTTTAAAGCGATTATAACACACTTAAGTAGGTATTTAAATTTCAGATTTATATATTTTATGATACCACCGATCATTAAATATAACCTAATTAAATGTATACATTTAGTCTCGCATTTAGTTACTCATATCGTGTATGATCTGTCAGTTTTAGGAGACTGGACATTTTAAACAGGAAAATTTACGCTTAAACTTTATCAGAACCCAGTGTAGCTAAAGTTTTAACCAAAACTGATCATATGTAGGAGTTCACTGTGTATCATGTTCACACAGACCGACTCTTATTTGTGAAAGTAATTTTTTAAACCAGGTTTTGATAGAGGTTTTTAAATGAGACGAAGTAACACTGAAAACACTGAAGTTCAGAAACAGCAAATCAGATGTTTTGGCCAAGTAACACAACAGCTTCTGGACAGGGTACCATAGAAAACGCACACTCAGAAGTAGTAAAACCAGAAGGACAGACCGATCATGCAAGAGGTGGACGGATGGAGCAGCAGAAACCTTGAATGCCACCTTGTATTACGAAGCAAATTTCAGAGTCCATGTAAGAAGTCTATTTGCCCCTTCAACAAAGCTTGGAAAGAGTCCAGACAAAACAGTATTATAGATGAGATATTGTTATTTTGCATGGGGGGGGGGGCACATATAATACTGTAGAATCATCACCATTGTCATGTTATTTGCCATCATCATTATTATCATCACCATAGCTTATTTATCCTTGACTGTACATACGTTTACAGAAGCATGGAAATGGTTGTGTGAAGTTCATAATAAAAATCATTTAAATTCTGCTGGCCAGAACTTTTACAGAAGAGTTTTGTAGGGAAACTACAGAACACTACAGATCACTTTGAATATAAAAACTGAACCTTATTGAGTTATAATGATTATAATCTATAATATATAATTAATTATTTATGAATAAATAATCAGTGATCTGTTACAACTGCATGTGTTGAAATGGTTTCCAGACTCCAGGTCATTCTTACAGACCTGCTGAGTCTACAGAGACTTGGAAGCTGAAATCAGGCTTTAGGAACAAAAAAGAATATGGGGATGCATGAAGAAATCCAGCTAACAGCAAATTTTTTTTGAGGTGATCTTTATCTTAAGGTTGAACATATGAAATTGAATGTAGAAGAAGGAGATGATTAATAACTGGCTATTGCAAACTTTTATTTGCCTGAATCAACTGAAAAATCTCACATAACTGACTTGGAATTCGTTCTGCATAACAAAACTTAAAGGGACAAAATAAATAAAATCTGACTTTATGATCGGGATCTGGTGCAGCATCCATGGACCTGCCATCAGTGCCTGGTGGATGCTGCAAACCTCATGCTAATAGCAGAGCACCAGATTTAGCATGATCTAGCACTTGAATGGTTTAAGAAGAAGATATAAAATAAATGGCACCTAATCATCATCATTGCCTTTCACTCCCTTGAGAGCATAGGCCACGGATAAAGGCTCTCCAGTCATCCCTGTTCTTGGAATTATTCTCTGCTTTCTTCCATGTGTATATTTTGTCTTTGAGCACTGTCATAATGTCTTTTCTCCAAGTAAGTCTAGGCCCCCCTCCCCCTCACCCTCCACTTCCCCGAGGACTCCATGTCAGTGCCCGTCCCGCCATGCCGGTGCCGGGTCCCCTCATAGTGTGGCCAATCCACCTCCACACCCCAGACATGACCTGTCCTGCCCTTTCCCAGACCTCCCCGTCCCAGAGTTGTCCTACCATTTAATGTCCAAAATCCTCCCCAAGGAGTAGTTCATGAATTTTTGCATCCTCTAAAAAGCCATGTCTCCGAACCACACAGCAGGACAGTCTCCATGTTTGCACCAAAAAGTCTAAGTTTGGTTCTTGTTTTGATGTTCTTAGATGACCACATTTTGTTAAGTTGGATAAATGCTGTCCTGGTCTTGGTTATTCTAGCTTTAACATCATTTTCCGTTCCACCATATTTCTTCACTATGCTAATAACGAGACAGTAATTTGTTTCAGGAAAAAACCCACCTGAAGCAGAAGATGAATTATTTAGGCAGCATATCCATCCTTGACCGTGGGGATGCGCCAGCACAAGCTGTCATTGATCGTAATGCCCGTTCTCTGGCTCAGCGAGTTGTGGATGAAACCAGAGATGAACTGAATAAAGTGATGTCTCGTGTACACACAGTAAGACAAACTGGCCTGTAGTGTTTATCATCTTTCTTCTACACTCCAGTTATAACTTTCCTCATCTTCTTCAATCAAGCTTGTTATAATAAATATTCTTCACCTATCTTCTAGTAGCCCAGTTATACCATTTCTCATCTTTCTTCAGGCAAACTTGTTATAATATTCATCTGTTTTTTTTGGTTTTTTTTTGATAGTTCATTTACAGCATTTCTCTTATTCTGCTGACAAGCCTTTTACAACATTCCACATCTTCCTTATGTAACATTTTAAAATGAATGTTGGAGGAATTCATTCTGTATAGACTTTTATCTGTTTAGTGTTTTTCATTGACCATTATTTACTTTGTCTTCTAAAATTGTAATTGTTGACTGAAATTTATGAAGGAATTAATTTTGAAATAATCTAATAATTCATCCAAATAAATTTCTTTATATTATTATTAAGATTGCAACATCAAAATTGGTCTGTCTAAGAAATCTTTGGATGATAATGGTAATGAGTTGATATTAAACTATTATTATTCTATCTATTAAGCATCAATAATTTAGAGAAGACCGTATTGGAAGGATACATAATGGGAAAAAGAGGAAGACCAAAACGAAGATGGCTGCAAGACATCATTGACGATCTGCAAATGGATGAAGCAGCAGCAGGCCATCTTGCTCACAACCAAGAGGCCTACAGGAGTGCTGTTTGGGAAGCAAAGTTCCACAAGGGACATGCAAATGAGTGAATGAATGAATGAATGAATTAAGCATCATTCTGTCTATTCAACATCTATTAATCATCTATCTCCACAATTTTAACATTTTTTTAAACCTAATTTCTTGTCTGGTGGCAAAAGAAGAAGTAAATAAAGGAAAAGGAGAAAAGAAAGCATTCTTAACATTCCTGATGTTTTCTTTTTTGTTGTCAAGAACCTAATATAAATTTGCTTTGGTAACATGGTTATCATCCATCAAACCATTAATCTTGTCTTGTGAGTTGTTACCTTGCTTGTCTTGTGAGTTGTTACCTTGCTATGTTGAGAAACCTTCTGTGTCCCTATAACCCAAAGAGCTGTACCAGCAGAAGCAGCAGCTTCTGGCTATATCACCTAAGCCAGACAGGTCTGAAGGTTGGGGGGGGGAGGACAGACAAAGCACTGTTGAAACCTTGCCACCTTGAAGGATGGCTGGGGGCAGTCAAAAGGCCAAGGAAGCAAACTCAAAAGATCTGAGGACAGGGCACAAAGTGACACAGATGTGTGGAGAATAATACAGTGCAGCTTATGATTGTGACAGAGACTGTAGAGACAAGGACAGAAGTAGGAGTAGGGGGATTCGCAGTCACCGAAAGTAAAGGTGGAGCATGCAAAGATGAGGCTGATCTTTTGGCTGGTCTGGACGGTGTGAATGTACGTAATTGACCCTTTCTAGTACTCTGCCACAAGAAAGCAAGTCTTGTTACATGATGTAGTGTTCAACCTGTGGAGCCCCACCAGGCCAGGAGAATGTCAGGCCCCAAGGCCTTGAAGGAGTCCATATAAAGCGATTGACAGCCACCTTGCTTCATGTCACGCAGCCAGGACACAGAAACCAGGGAAAAAAGCTGCTGACCAAAAACAACGCAAAGAGACACAAAATAAATTCAGTATGCTACAGTGGAATGCCGAAAGAGTTAGAAATAAAAAAGATCTTCTTCTTCTTCGTTCGCAATAAAAAAAGATCAAACATGTAAAAAAAAACTCACAAAAGAGGACGTAGATCTTGCATGTACACCTGAGACACACTTGAAGCTAGACAATAAATTAACAAGAACAGAATACCAGACCTACAGATATGATGACAGAGAAGGACAAAAGAGAGGAGTTATGACACTGATTCGACAACAAGGACAGTAAAACACTGAGATTATTGAAGTAGACATAATAATACAAGGAAAATAACTAAGAGTCTATGATATGGACTGACATGATGCATATAGAAATAGAAACCACACATATCCTGATCATAGGTGACTTCAAGAGTCGCTCAGAACAATGGGGATACAGTGAAATAGGCAGCAGAGGAGAGGAGGTAGAGGAATGGGAAATAGGCAGCAGAGGAGAGGAAGTAGAGGAATGGGAAATAGGCAACAGAGGAGAGGAGGTAGAGGAATGGGAAATAGGCAACAGAGGAGAGGAGGTAGAGGAATGGGAAATAGGCAACAGAGGAGAGGAGGTAGAGGAATGGGAAATAGGCAACAGAGGAGAGGAGGTAGAGGAATGGGAAATAGGCAGCAGAAGAGAGGAGGTAGAGGAATGGGAAATAGGCAACAGAGGAGAGGAGATGAGGTAGAGGAATGAGAAATAGGCACCAGAGGAGAGGAGGTAGAAGAATGGGAAATAGACAGCAGAGGAGAGGAGGTTAGAGGAATGGGAAATAGGCAGCAGAGGAGAGGAGGTAGAAGAATGGGAAATAGACAGCAGAGGAGAGGAGGTTAGAGGAATAGGAAATAGGCAGCAGAGGAGAGGAGGTAGAAGAATGGGAAATAGGCAGCAGAGGAGAGGAGGTAGAGGAATGGGAAATGGAAAACAACCTACTACTAACTAATCAAGCAGACACTGAGCCGGCCTTTTTACTCAGGGAGGTGAAGAACTGCCAAATCTGGCATTTGCAACAGAAGATATAGTACACAAAACTGAATGAGAGACAGACAACTAAGAAGAAGTGATCAGAAACCAATAAAACTAAAGGTGGACTCCAGCTACAGAAGATATAGTACACAAAACTGAATGAAAGACAGACAACTAAGAAGAAGTGATCAGAAACCAATAAAACTAAAGGTGGACTCCAGCAACAAAACACCAGCACAAAAACCAGGACCCAGGTGGAATTTAGTAATGTGATGAGAAGAAACAATCAGGGAATCCCAAAACAAGCTGTCAAATGGAGCACAACAGGCCGAAGAAAAAGAGGCAGACCGCGTCAAACTCTGAAGAGGACATTATTAAGAGAGGCCAAGTTAACAGGAATAAAATCCTTTGATGAGGTTGAAAGACTCGCCGAAGACAGGAAAAATTGGCGAACTACTTTGCGAGCCCTATGTGACGTTTAACGGCACGGAAAGGATATAAGATATAAGATATTGGACAGAAGAACTTCAACAACTCAAAGATAACCTGACAGCTGCAAGAGAACCAGCAGAAACTAAACAAGACATTTAAAGTGACATCAGACTAAAAGAAACAAGTGCTAGATACATGAAAGTAGCAGTAGGAGGAAGCTGGATAGAAAAAAAACCCCAGAAAATTTAAACCTAGATAAAATTGATGCCAAATTGTGGAAACTAATGAAGACTCAATGCCACAAAAGTTCAAAATGCAAGCCAATAATTATAAAAAGTGGTGGGAAAACCCTAACACAAAAATATGCAGCAAATGCTGTCATGGAAAACTACAAGAGCATCAGTGAAGTCAAAGTAGCATCCCAAAGAAAAAAAGAAATACACAAATAACTTAAAAGAATATGACAATAAAACTGCTATATTTGAGAGATTGGTGTTGATTTCTGAGTAAATGATGAAGAAGAAGAAGAAGCCATTTACTTGCAAGTCAACAAGATATCAAGTCAGTGTTATCTGGTCATCATCCATCAAACCATTTCTCCTGTAAGTCAACAAGATATCAAGTCAGTGTTATCTGGTCATCATCCATCAAACCATTTCTCCTGTAAGTCAACAAGATATCAAGTCAGTGTTATCTGGTCATCATCCATCAAACCATTTCTCCTGTAAGTCAACAAGATATCAAGTCAGTGTTATCTGGTCATCATCCATCAAACCATTTCTCCTGTAAGTCAACAAGATATCAAGTCATTGTTATCTGGTCATCATCCATCAAACCATTTCTCCTGTAAGTCAACAAGATATCAAGTCATTGTTATCTGGTCATCATCCATCAAACCATTTCTCCTGTAAGTCAACAAGATATCAAGTCATTGTTATCTGGTCATCATCCATCAAACCATTTCTCCTGTAAGTCAACAAGATATCAAGTCAGTGTTATCTGGTCATCATCCATCAAACCATTTCTCCTGTAAGTCAACAAGATATCAACTCAGTGTGTTATCTATTCAATAAACAGTTCAGTTTGTTGAATGTCCTGAAAAATTCAGGTTAGTCATAGCACATGTGATTGTTTTTTTTTTCCACAACAGATTTATGGTGCAATGGATGCATTTGATGATGCTTATTCCAACCCCTCCATGGAATACCTTGCTGATCTGGTAAATGATAAACTTTGGGTTTTGTTTATTATGTCTACAGTTATCATTCTCTTTGGTTTCCCTTCCCCAACCCACATTGTACAACTTTCCACTTGTACAGTATGCAAATTATAGGAGTAGAAATTCATGCAAATTGATTTCTTTCTGAGGGCAGTGATCTTTGTGACCCGCAACCCTAATGCCACAGTCAGAGCAGTTGTAAAAATTCTGCTAGGGAAACTGCTTCTGAAAGAAGAATATTTGCCTGAAAGTAAAGTAAGGCACACCAGATTACACACAAAAATCAGTCCCTTATGTTTGTACTCTGGTTGAGTTCACTTGATGAATTTCATAGATTTTGGTCTCTGACAGCCTTATTATCAGTGTATTGCAGGTTTTGAGATCTGTTGGATCAAACTAGTTTCTTAAGTTCAATTATTTTCAAATGGTTCAGAGTAACCCATGTTATTAATTATTGTAATTTTAAAAAAATTGTTCTTACTACACAGCGAAAATGTCATGAGAGAAGTAAAAAATAAACCATGAATTCAAATTGGAGGCTACAACGTGAACGGTCAACCATATGTAGATGATACAGTACTAATAGCCAAAATTTAAAAGAGGCTATAGAAGATATTAGACATAAATACAGAAAGTGAGAAGAAAGGACTAACCCTAAATAGCAAGAAAAAAGAAACAATGGTCATATCACGAAAGAAGACCCTCACCTAAACACAGTGTTAAAGTACAAAGAACAACCTTGAGACAAGTACGTACAAATAAATATGTGGGCACTCAAGTAACATTAGATGGTAAATGCATCTCTGAAATCAAGAAGAGAATATGCCAAGCCAAAACAGCTTTCAAAGAAATGAGAAAGATCTTGTGCAGTGCATCTCTATCAATGAACATCAGAAAGTGAGTTTTAAAATGCTACATTGAGCCTGTCCTACTCTAGTGAGAAAGGCAGCAGATCAATGCAAAGATCACTAGAGGCAATAGAGATGTGGTTCATTAGAAGAATGTTATGAGTATCACAGACAGCAAAGATGACAAATAGAATGTCTAACAAAACAAATGTAGGAAAGAACCATAAGAAAATGACACTCATCATTCATTGGACATATAATGAGAAGGGGAAAGCTTGGAAACTTCATAACAGCAGGAAAAATAAATGGGAAGAGAGGTAAGTGAAGACCAAGAGAAAAAAAAAGTCATGGACAGTCTAAGATGATGGCACAACAAAAAAATGGCCGACTGAGCTGATGGAAAATATCAAGGACTGAAGTCTGTGGAGAATTAGGACCATCAACACCTGCTGGTGTAGTTCATGTAACACTGAAAGCAGAGAAAACTGAAATATTTTTGACACATTTAAACGTCATGAGAATTTAGAGAAGATCATCTTAGAAGGATACATAATGGGAAAAAGAAAGAGAGGAAGACCAAGACAAAGATGGTTGCAAGACGTCATTGATGATCTGCGAATGGATGCATCAGCAGCAGGACATCTTGCTTACAACCGAGAGGCCTACAGGAGAGCTGTTAGGGAGGCAAATTTCTGCTAGGGACATGCAAATGATTGAACTGATTGAACACTGAATATATATATATATTTTGTCAGTACAGTAGATCTTTGTTTTCATTGGTCCTATTGTCAGCCATGATGTCATTCCATTATTCACAGGCTGAGCTGGAGGCAGTACTGAAGGATGAGATTAAAAAAAGACAGGTTAGCACTCATTTTCTTTCCGGTTTTGGTCACTTTGTTAAAACAAACACTTTGGAAAAAGTTTCCGTTTCAGAAATACCAGACCTGACCACAGGTTCAAGATCTGATTGGAGAAAAATGGAACTCTTTCTGTAATCTAGAGAAAACCACAGACTTTATGATAGTTACATGAGTCCAGATTTGTAATTAAATATTGAAGAAGTAGATTTCCCATTTGGTTCTTTTATAAAGGATTGAGTCCCCTGCTACAGCTATCTAAAATATAGATTTATGACATTTTCCATGGATAAAAGAATAATTGTTATAAAGAAGTACTAGCTCACAAACCAGTTATTTAAATACCTGCATGTGATTAGTATCAAACCAGATCATTAAATAAGGAAGAAGAAAGTAGGCAGATCAAAGCAAGTGAAGATCAATGATAAAATGAAACAAAAAAAAAAAAACAGCTGCTGTGTTGTTTTTTAAAAAAAAAAAAGTTGATAATCTGCAAATGGATGCGTCAGCAGCAGGTCATCTTGCTTACAACCGAGAGGTCTACAGGAGAGCTGTTAGGGAGGCAAAGTTCCGCAAGAGACAAGCAAATGACTGACTGACTGCCGTGTTTTTATATTTAAAAAATACACTGAAAGAGTGAAGAAATCAGAAATATAGCTGAGATACTGCTTCCTCTTTGTCTACATCTGCATTCAATTTCCTGTGCTGGGCTGTTTAGACACAGAGACTCCCATCTTCAGCATCAGAGCCCTTATAGTTTTCTGTCTGTAATCTTTTTCCCCGGGGCTAGATTTAGCTCTTCTCTTTAGAGATCACAGATTTGCAGGTGTTCTGGAGACAGCTTTATCATACACAGAAATGGACTTGGCTGCCTTCAGTTTGCCTCATCAGGCATGCGACCTGTTCTCTGCTCAGGGTCTGGTTTGTTGTGTTAACGTTTGAAGGATAGTCTCACAGAACATAAGAAATACATTCAGTTACAATAGTTGAACAACTCTGTTGTATGAGATGCTCAAGAAAAGTGACATTATGTAAGTGGGAGACATTTGAAGAAATACAACATGGCAACATGTGAAACCATACATTAGGCACTGTGATTCAGTAAAAATGCAACAGAGATTTCAAAAATGAATGTAATGCAGTAGTTTTTAACCTGGAGTTCATGGACCCCGGGGCAACCATGGACTAACTGTTTGGGAAAGAACCTATGAATCATGTCTAGGAAGTGGAGGTTGATTGGCCACACTCTGAGGAAACCTGACACTAGCATAGCAAGACAGATCCTGACATGAATCCTCAAGGAAATAGAAAACAAGGAAGACCTAGACTTAATTGGAGAAGAGAAATTAAGATAGTTCTCAGAGACAAGGGATACACATGGAAGGAAGCAGAGAATAATTCCAAGAACAGAGATGACTGGAGAGCCTTTATCCATGGCCTATGCTCTCAAGGGAGTGAAAGGCGATGATAGTGATGATGTCAGGTTTTACAAAGCAATTTTCTGATTGAATGGAAAGCAACTTAATCAGAAATTGTAGCTAAAATGCCTTAAGCAGAGAACAGAAAAAAATGTGAAAGAAGAACATTGAACAGAAAATGAACTTTTCTGTGGCACTTCTCCTGTTTCTGTGACTGATGGTGATGATGGTGATGGTGATGGACTAACTGCTGGATGGATTGGCTTGATTTAAAAAATCTTAGCATCATCTGGGCTCTATTTATTGCTTTATTTTTAATGAGGTGTCCTCAGGCTGGAAAGGGCCTAAAAAGATGAAGAACCACTGAAGTAAAGTCTGGTCAACATAAGAAGTCAGTTTAATATGTACTAAAAAAAAGTGTGAGAGGTGATTGTAAGTGATGCATTTACTTCATCATTTTGTACTTCTTATGTAAACAGTTCACTAACAGAACTCCTGTATCATGTTGGCATAAAGTGACTGCTTTAGCTAGGATCATCAGCGTTGTTCTCTGGACAAATAAGTTGATGTTCCCAAGTCTCATCAATATATCATTCTGTGCACAACAACTGAAAATGCCATTTACATTTTGACTGATATTTCTTCAGCTTTACAAAGATGTTCACATATGATAACATCACATTGTAAATTCCAGCACTTTTATCCTAAGATGAGATATGCCAAAATTTTCTGTTATACAGGCCTCCGTAACAGTGTCTGCATGGCCCAGTAACTGATACTGATACCATTGATATAGCATTCAGACTGCTTAACTATGCTTTCTTATATTGTGATTTTAAAAAAAAACAACTTTTTAGGGTGGGAAGGTTGTGGTATCATGTCTTTATGTTGCTTATACTGAAGTGATCTGTTAGAAATGACACGAGTATCAATGTTTCTTGTGATGGAACTGCTTATTTGATCCACTTTAGGAAACTGTTACCTTCAAATGTAAATAGTTCACAGCCAGAACTCCTACTTCATGTTGGCATGATATAGGACTTCTGGCATCTGACTTCATGTCTGTTTTTAAGAACTTTATACTATAAACATTAACTGTCAAGAACTCAAGTTCTTTGTTATAGAAAGGAAGGATAACTAACCGTCCAACCTACACATCAGAGATGTTTCAGGATCTTTATATTGGCATGGACTATCAAGATGTAAGTTCTTTGTTGCAGGAAGAAAAAAAGATCATGAACTAACCAGCCGATCAACAGATGCCTTTACTGTTTACATAAACTGCCAAGAAATTGAGATTCACTGGTGTAGAAAATGAAATTATTTTTCAGCAAACTAACAGAATCCATTCTAAACTTGTATTAAACATCTTGTAGTATAGATATATTTGTTCTTTTTTGTGTCCATGATATTTGGAGAACTCTTCTGTAGCATTTACATTTAAAGGCATTTATGTGTTTCTCAGCTGTTTTGTTAAGTGTCCACATCTCACAGGCATATGTTGCGATGGGAAAGATGCATGACCTTAAAAATCTTATTTTTGTAGTTCTGTCTGCTCCTCTCCACAGATTCTTTATTTGTTTTACTTTCTGAAGAGCGATAGATGTCCTCCTTTTAATTACCAGGTAGTGTTTTCATATTGGATTCTGCATGCCTTTTTTTTATATATTTATATAATTTCAGTATCAACAACAGATCACCATTTTCATTGTTGGGTATCAAGATGTATGTCATCAGAAGCTGAGACTTATTCAACAAGTCAATGAGGTTTGTAGTGGAAGTTGGTTGTTGAAGATCTCTTGATAAAGATTTGAATTACTTGTCTTATGAAGTAGCTGAAGCTGATATGTTGCATTGTTCTTATTGTGTGTGTTTCTGTATCTCTTTTGTGAGTACAGACTTGAAGTTCTTGACAGTGGTTGAGATCTCATAATACAGACATCATTTTGAATGTGGAGTGATCTTAAAAGGTAAAGGTAATCCTGCCATGCCTTAAAGGCACATAGGGATATGGTGTTAGTGCCCATATTTTCCTTGACCTGTCAGCACACTAGAGGGTGATATGGTCAGTATCACACCTGGCAGCCTTTCCTTCCCCAACTCCAGAAGTAGTCGGATACCCATTTCTACAGCTAGGTGACTGGGGTGCCTCTGACCGGATTTGAACCCCCGACCTTTGCCATGAAAGACCAGTTCACTAACCACTTCGCCACTTATTGAGTCACATGAACATGCTTCACTGTAAGCTCCACTATCTTGGGAAAAAGTCTCTCTCCTGCTGGTCAGACTGAAGTGTTACAACAGCCGTTTTACTTTGAGCATCACTTGACTCCAGATTTGTAGGACATGTTTTGAGAAGAGGCAGACTGGAACACCTAGTGACAACAGGAAAACTGGAGGGAAAAAGGGGACAGGCAGACCAGAAACAAGATACTTGATGGACTAAAAGAGTGGCACAGAGCACGGTCCAGCAATCTTATAGAAGTTGCAGATGATAGATGGTTGTGGAAATCGGTGACGACCAACACACCTGATTGGCGTGGACCAGAGAGAGAGAGAGAGATCACTTGAATGAAAGAAGGATCTAAACTCAGAAAAAAATGTAACTGGGATAGACAAACCCAATAATAATAATGAAAACAGAAATATTTAAACCACGCCAGAAAAATTAGAAGAAAGATTATTGTGTAACTAAATAGAACTAAATAGAAAAAATACAAGTTATAATTAGATCGTTAAGTGAAATAAGGAATTAAGGTAGTTAGCTTTATTCTTCAGTTGAAGATATGATCCCAGATGCATGGGAATGTCTATACACTGAGTGGCAAAGAGCATAATCCAACACACGTCTTATAAAAATAGCAAAGGATAGATGATTGTGGAAATCAGTGACCACCAACACTTGATTGGCATGGACCAGAGAGAGAGAGAGAGAGAGAGAGACAGAAGAATATACAGTGTACTCAAGAGCACCTCATCAGTCTGGTAGTCAGATGCACTCTGATTTGAGGCAGCTTTTTCTTAACTGTGTTTTTTATAGTATCCAATCATACTATCTGTGGTGACCGGTGTATGACAGCAGCTATAATCAAATTCACCGCCTTTACATGAGAAACAAGCTGTCTGTTGATTCACCAAGACATTTCATCCATTAGTTTTTCAAGGAAAATTGGTGAAGTGAAGCATATAAAACAGGGACCACTAAAAAGTTAATAATGGCATCTTTCGTTTACTGCCTTGACCAGGTAGTGAAATACTAGCTTTGTTTTTATTAAATAGCCAATAATTTTTGTGTTTAAAAAATCATATGTTGAGAGTCAGTTTTAATGTTTTTCAGTTTTTCATGGAAAACTCAAAGACTGTTGATGAGGAAGAATGGTTCCCTAGCACACCAGAAATAGACTTGGATGAGGTATGTATGTTTGTTTTTATGAGTATGTTTATCCATAATTTCTGAGAGTTTATTTGTATTTTGAGAGTGCATCATGTAAATTGCTTGTCTGTGTTGTGTGAATATCTCTATCCAGTGTCGTGCCCCAACAGGCACTGGCAATCATGCTTTCCCACAATTCTCTGTTCCAGGTGGTAATTATGAGCTGAACTGAACCATTTCATCAGTCCATCTATCATCTTCTCTCTTTGTCTCCCTCGGTCTCTTTTTTCCCCTCTGTCATCCCTATTGTTATCAAATATTCCAATCTACCTGTTCTTGTGACATGTTCTGCGAGTCTAGATTGCCTCTTCCTGAATTCTGTTATTGCTCATCTCTCTTCTTACGCCTCTTTTAGGTCCTTCTCATTTGATCTCTTCACTGTCCATGGTATCTTTAGCATTCTTCCAGGGAGCCACATTTCCACAGAATCCAGGCAGTGCTGTCCTTTCCTGGTGACTGTCCACATTCATAAAACAGGATTGGTTCAGTATGACATTGGAATACTCTTTTCCTCACTTTCAGTGTTAGTGTTTGATTACATCAAATATTTTTCATCCTCTGAAACATTATTTTAGCCTGTGTTATTCTGTTCTTTATCTGCATTATCTTCTGTCTGAAGTTATTAATGCCCCTAGGTATTTGAACTTGTCTACCTGCTTCAATGCTGTGTTGTTGACTGTTATTTTACAACTCAGAATCACTTTCTTCTTAGAGATAACCACGACTTCTGTTTCCTTCTCATTCAGGCTGAGTACCCTATTTATCAGCTCCTGCAGTTCTTTTTCATTCTTTGCTGTTTGTATTTTCATTTGTTTTAATAAACAGTGTCATGGTGTGAGAATATATTTACGTATATTATATGAGTGTATGATAAAACAGCAGGCCATCTTGCTCACAACCGAGAGGCCTACAGGAGTCCTGTTAGGGATGCAAAGTTCCGCAAGGGACATGCAAATGAATGATGATGATAATAAAACCATATAGTGAGAACATACTGGGAAACTATCAAACAGGTTTTAGGAAGAATAGATCAACCATAGACCAAATATTTTATCTATGTCAAAGAGCAGAAAAGTACTGGGAATATGGCAAAGAAGTACATAATATCTTCATTGACTTAGAAAGTTTATGACAGCATAGCTAGGAGCAGCTTATGGAAAATTATGAAAGAATTGAGATACCTAATAAATTAATCAATCTTACCAGAATATGTATGGAGGATACACAAAGTATAGTAATGTATAAAGGATGAAAGTCTGAACCCTTCTTTACTAGAACTGGTTTAAAACAAGGTGATATTCTCCATTACTATTCATCCTAGTACTAGAAAAGGTAATCAGAAAAGTGAAAGAGGAAGGCAGTAAAGAACAACATAAATACGAGGATATGCTGATTATATCAGCCTAGTGGGGGAAACTGTGCAAGAAGTCATTATTACCTGCATACACCTGAGAGATGTGGCACTAAAAGTGGGCTTGATCATTGACCGAGATAAGACAGAGTATATGAATATATCAAGAGGCAGAATGATCCAGATTATATAAATGTTGGAGATATGATCATTAGGAAAGCAGAAACATACAAATATCTTGGCACAACCTTCAACAAAAGCAATATAGTAAGTGAGGAAATTAAAAGCAGAGTACAGATAGGGAATAAAATATACTTTGCCTTGCAACACCTGTTAAAATCCAAAATCCTGTCCCAAAACACCAAAATAACAATCTACAAGACATTCTGTAATACCAGCCATCATGTATGGATCAGAAATGTAGAGTAGAACAAAGAAAAATGAACAACCATTGCAGATCTTTGAGAACAAGATCCTAAGAAGAATCTTTGGGCCCATAAAGGATATCAACAGTGGAGAATGGAGAGCTAGAAAGAACTCTGAACTAAACAGGTTATTTAAATCCCAACGAATTATAAATGTCTTGAAACTGAACAGACTATGCTGGCTGGGTCATGTAGAAAGAATGGAAGAGAACAAACAAAAATTATGTATGCACAAGAGATGAGGGAAATAAGACCAAGGGATAGACCAAGACAGAGATGGAAAGACAGCATAGAAGAGGATATAAAAGAAATTGGTGTCACCAACTGGAGAGAGAAGATTAGGAATAGAGAGGAATGGAGGCAAACTTTGTCTGCAGCAGTGAGCCTTAATGGCTCAGAAAGCTGAAGAGGAAGATATGAGTGTATTTATGTTTCTGAACTCTACAACGAATATGTTTGTGCAGTCAAGACAGAAGAAAGAATGAGCAAATAGTTTCAGATTGAAACAGGCATGAAACAAGGATGTATATTATCTCCCTTGCTTTTTGGATTTGCCACAGACTTTATAATGAAAAGATGCTGTACAGGTAAAACCAGCATTGATTGGGTACATGGGACCCAAATAGAAGATCTTGATTTTGCAGATGACATAACTCTTATCAGTGACAATGTGAAATCGATGCGGGAAAAAACAGATTCCCTATCTTCCTTGGCTAGCAAAATAAGTCTTGAAATTAACAAAGACAAAACAAAAATAATGAAACTTCTCATTAATCAAGAAGGAAAAATATACGTAGAAGGAACAGCTGTTGATGAAGTAAACCAATTTGCATGCCTTGGCAACTACATAGACCAGGATGGTGACACCAGGAAGGAAGTTAGAATTAGCATTTTAAAAGCAGCATTGTCTTTCAAAAATCTTGAGAACATATGGAATTCAAAAGTTATAAGCACAAACACCAAGTTAAGATTATTCAATTCAGATGTGATATCCACTCTCATTTATGCATGCGAAAGCTGGAAATCAACTAAAGAAGTAGATAAGAAATTAGACTCTTTTGAAAACAAATGCCTAAGGAAAATACTTGGTATCAAGTGGAATGAATTCAAGAACAATGCAAAGATAAGACAGATGAGCAAACAACGACCTGTCTCATGAGTGATCAGAAAAAGAAGATGGACATATGTAGGTCATGTGATGCTAAGAAACAATCAGAGAATACCAAAACAAGCTATCAAGTGGAGCACAACAGGCTGAAGAAAAAGAGGTCGACCACATGAAACTCTAAAGAGGGCATTGTTAAGAGAAGCCAGTTTAGTGGGCATAACATCCCTTGATGGAGTTGAAAGACTCGCTGAGAACGTGAAAACTTGGCAAACAACTATGCAAGCCCTATGTGACGTTTAATGACATGGGAAGGATGTAAGAATGTTTCTGACAGTGTGGACAACTGAGCATAATTTGCAGATCTCATGAGTTCACTTCCCTCCATCTGTTAAACATGTATCAATTTTATCTGTGATATTTTCATAGGTCAGTAGTGCTGTAGAAGATTCTCTGAACCATGCCCATGAACTGACCAATCGTTTGGCAGAGCTGAACAGAGAAGTGATGGATTATATACAGGCACTCGCTGAGAAAAAGGCCAATAACAGGTAGCTAACTCATACACAGACTCATTCTTTGGACTTCACTCTTTCTGCCTTTGAAGAAAGGTGGAAATTGTTGTCTTGTCTTGTCTTGTGTCTCCCTGGAACTGCAAGGCAAGCTATAATGCAGGGGATATGCAATACTTCTTTATCAGACTCCACGACCATGGGGACTATGGTGATCCCTAGTGTTAGCAGGCTAGGCTATGATAGCCAGGCAAGGTCTGTTGCTGGGGGTACCAACGGAGAGGTGAGACAGGGTGTTGGTCAGCTTTTGATCATGAACCTTTATGCCAGTGTGTAAACTGTGGCTTGCTGATTGGCAGATCAGACATCATCTTCACACTTTTTCTTTTAAAAAAAAATTCTAGCTGCACCAGCAGGTGTAACAACCACTAGTAACATGTTTCCTTGTGTCTGATGATAAACCCTTCACTAACTTTGGTTTACAATTGTCTCATTTTTGAGGAGGTAAATATGGCAGATCTATCTCATAATGTGTGTGTCTCTCTCTCTCTCTCTTTCTCTCTCTCCGTCTCTCACGATCAATAATAATGCTGAAGCTTTATTTTCTTTTGAGACATGGTTGTCTCTCAAGATGTTTTATTCTTTCCTTTCAGTCTCTCTGTACATTTTCAATCACTAACCAGAATTTAAATTTGGGAAGCAGATATGCTTGAGGTTAAATATTGAAAAAAAAAAAAAAACACAACTACCAACCTTTGCACCATGGTGTTTGTGCCATTTCACTTGCTTCATTTTGACTTCTCTCCAAAACTTTGAACTAGAAGCCTAACTGAAAACTTACATTTTAATTTGCACTGGACCCCCTTACTCACTATCTCTCTTTTTTCTTCTAAGTTCTTTCCTCTAAGATTTCATCCACTCTATCTCCCACCTATGGTAACTGTTTCTTTGGAATCGTGTGATTCTTATAAGGATTTTCTCATTCTGACAGTATTCTCATTTATAACATTTCCTAGTCATTCTGGGTTTGAGATTTCATGGACCTTCCTTATTTCATCAGTTTATCTGTCACCTGTAACTGCTGATACTGCCACAGTGAATGACTGGGTACAGCTTGCTTTTTAATAATGGTAATGCACATTATGTATGTGTGTGTGAAAGAGAAATAAAAACACTTGTGAATAATAACATTATATTTATAGTGCCTTATCATTCACAGAGGCAGAAAGAAGTTAGAGAAAGCTCTTCAACAAACCAGGGAT
Source organism: Achatina immaculata (assembly GCA_009760885.1). Classification (NCBI taxonomy): domain Eukaryota; kingdom Metazoa; phylum Mollusca; class Gastropoda; order Stylommatophora; family Achatinidae; genus Lissachatina; species Lissachatina immaculata. The sequence goes on from CM019710.1 coordinate 10,302,001, forward strand.
GAAGTCAACAATTTGAAGGAAAAGCTGCAGATTTTACAAAATGGTGGGTTTTTCACATTTCTATTTGTTGATAATGTTGTAGTGATGATAGCTAAGATTTTGACCATGTCCAGTTCATGCTCTGTTAGCCCGACTGTAATGTCACAATAGCCTGCTTGTGGGGAACACCTTTTGGAAATAATATGAAGTTTTGACCAGCTTTTGTGCATAAACCTTTTTGACATGTTATTAGTCTGATATGTAATATTTCTTACCATAATGTTTGTTAAAAATACTTTCAGTTTTCTATCCTATATTTTAACACAGTAGTATCACATAGGGCCTGGCTAGCGTAGTGGTTAGAGCACTCGTCTAGCAACCAAATGGTCGAGGGTTCGAATCCCCAGCTGAGCGGGATTTTTTTTCCGACCAATACGGCCCTGAGGTCGACCCAGCCTCGTAAAATGGGTACCAGAGAAAATCTGGGAAGTAAAGGCAGCGAGGAAAGGAACTGGTCACCCTACCTCATACGCTGATGACCCAGCATAATGAGGTCTCTAACGCTTCACCCCCTACGGCATTTGAAATGCTATGGGACTATCTTTACTTTTTTAGTATCACATGTTTTAACACATGGTTTAATATGTTTTAACAAAGTGATATCATATATTTTAACACAGTGGTGTCACATGTTTTAGCACAGTGACTGTGAAGTTCCTTTCACTTAATGGTGCATAAATAACCTAGGCAGGGAACTGTTGTAAAACAAAACTGGTCCTCAGATCATCAGAGTAGTACACATACCCCCCCCCCCCCCAACTTCTGACACCTCTGGGTCATAACTCCCAGAGATCTGAGTTGTTGATTTATAACAAAGTTACTACTTGGATAGCATGGTTCAGATGGGAAATGTGCTGCAGTGATTTTTTTTTTTAACATTACAGGCTGAATCTTAGATGAAGTCTCCACCGCCATAGGGAGCATATCAGTCCTTATACCCTTGACCATATTAGAATATCATATTTGTATATTTATGAAGGTAGACCATAATAGAATATCACATTTGTATATTTATGAAGGTAGACCATAATAGAATATCATTTTGTATATTTATGAAGGTAGACCATAACAGAATATTACAGTTGTATATTTATGAAGGTAGACCATAACAGAATATCACAGTTGTATGTTTATGAAGGTAGACCATAATAAAATATCACAGTTGTATATTTATGAAGGTAGACCATAACAGAATATAACAGTTGTGTATTTATGAAGGTAGACCATAACAGAATATCACAGTTGTATATTTATGAAGGTAGACTAGGATTTTAACTGACTTTGGCGCCTGGGTCTTGACGAGATTTTTGCTCATAGGGGTAGGATTGCCTGAATTGATAGGGGCGTAATCTTCCAGTCAGACTCTGATTTGAGGCCTGGGATCTAATCTTATCCATCACCTCCCTTTCTTCCGGGTTCTGGCTGGTGCTATGTAGTGTGTGCACTATGCTGAGATCCTCCTTCACAGGAGGTGATCGCAGGGCTTATGGACTTCTCCTGCGTGCAGTGATGATGATAGTCCTCCACCTTCAGCATTTTAACATTTAACATTTGCTAATAACACAGATTATGCTAATAACAATTTGCATATCTCGGCAGCTACATAGACCAGGATGGTGACACCATAAAGAAAGTTAAAATTTAAATTTCAAAAGCACCATTGATCTTCGAGAATCTTGAGAACATATGGCATTCAAAAGTTATAAGCACAAAAAACAAGTTAAGATTATTCAATTCAAATGTAATATCATTTATGCATGTGAAAGCTGGAAAACAACTAAAGAAAAAGACAAGAAATTAGACTCTTTTGAAAACAAAAGCCTGAGGACAATACTCAGTATAAAGTGGAACGAGTTCAAGAACAACGCAGAGATAAGATAGATGAGCAAACAACAACCTGTCTTATGGGTGATCAGAAAAAGAAGATGGGCATATGTTGGTCATGTGCTAAGTAGAAACAATCAGAGAATCCCAAAACAAGCTATCAAGTGGAACACAACAGGCCAAAGAACAAGAAGTCGACCACATGAAACTCTAAAGAGAACATTGTTATGAGAGGCCAGTTTAGTGAGGATAACATCCCTTGATGGGGTTGAAAAACTCGCCGAAAACAGAAAATCTTGGCAAATTACCATGCGAGCTCTATGTGATGTTTAACAGCACGGGAAGGATGTAAAATGTAAGAATAACACAGATATCTCACTTCTGTGAAAATCTTCAGTGATTTTAAGAGAATCCTCCTTCTGAAGTTCAAATAACACTTAAAAACAAATATTAAATGTAAGAACTTACAATTTGTAGTAATAAATCACTTCTTGTACTGTGTCCAGATTTGGCTGAAAGAGAAGACAAACTCCAGGGTTTGTTTAAGCAACTGGATATTAAAAATCTGGATACTCAGAAGTTCAGAACTGCAGCAGAACTTGGGAAGGTAAGTTTACCATCTCCATCTCTTCTTGGCATCAACTGATCACATTCTCCCTTTATTGCCCTTTCTTCTGGACTTCATAAAATACTGTTGCTTGATCTTGATTGGAACTCCAACTTTCTGCTTCCATAATGTACTGATTCATGATTTAAAAGACATGTAATATTGAAATTTTATTTGAAATATCCAAGACCACAGGAACAGTATAGTCATGGTGAATTGCTGCTTCACTTCGAACAAGTTTTCTAATAAAAGAATGACAGTGGAATTTTATCATGTAGAATTGCTAATACAAAAAAAAAAAAAAAGCAGCATCGATGGGAAAGGCAAAGCTTACAGTATTATTGAATTTTAAAAGTTTGCTGTTTGGAATTTGTTATTAAAGACACATCAGTAAATTTTAGAAGCTTTGATGAAACACTGAAAAGATTCAGAGCATGATTTTAAAGTTGATGACTCAGATGTATTTCCATTTGAGACAGGTGGTAACTGATAATTCCAGTGTGTTGGATCTATGTTGGTGAACATATGACTGTTTTTGTTTGGTTTTTTTTTATTATTTTTAAAAATTATATGTTGTGAAACATACATGATCTTCTCATATTGTTCTTCTTGCAAGTTGTTCCTAAAGGGTACATTTTTTTAACATTAAACTTCTGAAGTAGTAAGTTTTCTCTCTGTATTTTAATGACCTTCGTTCACATTAAAATGTCTCAAAACATGTTTAAATGGTAACTTTGTTGTATAGTTACATGTAGAATCTTTATATTTTTAAAAAATAATTGTCACTACTGTCATGATTTTATTTTCCTTCCTTGTGGAAGATACTGTTGGCCTGCAAAAATCATAAATATTATGGAAGATATAACTGCAGACAACCAGAGCTGGGTGAAACATGACAGACAACAAACTACATGGTTCCAGAAAACAGGAGTAAGACAAGGATGCATACTCTCCCCACTTATTTTTCTGATTGTTGTGGACTGGATAATGAAGGCTGCCACCAAAATAGGCCTAGAGGATTAAACTGGGGGCTCACAAATTACCTAGAGGATTGTGGCTTCACAGACAGCGCTGGTCTACTCTCAAATAATCAGAGACATACAGGAGAAGAAAACTAGGATTTACAGAATAGCCAGTTCAGTAGGTCTGAATATACATCCAGACAAAACTAAGATTATGAGAATCAGTGGAAAAATTAAGGAAAGAATCTCAATTGGGACAAGAGAGGTTGAAGTGGTAGAACACTTCATATGCCTTGGAAGTCTCATTTCAGCAGACAGCAATATCAAGAAGGAAATATCCATAAGAATTGGACAGGCCTGTAACAAATTAGCAAACATATGGAAATCTCCCATTCTTCATACTAACCTCAAGATCAAAATCTATAAATTCAACTCATGCTGCATTCCGTTATATGCAGCTGAAACATGGAGAACCAACTGGAGAATCAAAAGCAGATTGAGAGAACTTGAAGGAAGATGCCTTAGGAAAATTCTAAGAATACACTGGAAAGAATTCATAACAATCAAAGAAATAACCAAATGAATGGGCATTGAGAATGTTACTAAAGAGGTCCAAAAGATGAGGATGAAAATGGCTGGCACACTTACTGCAAATGGAAAAACAAGACATCCTTGTATTGCTCTGACATGGACACCTCAAAGAAAAAATGGCAGGCTGTTAGGAACATGGAGACACACAGTACAGGATGAAGTAAAAGAAGTGCAAAAGACATGGTTTGAGGTATCCTGGCTTGCTCAGGATTGGCTGAGGAACCTTTGTTGGTGCATTATGTTCCACCAGAAGTGCAGAGGACTGATGATGATGATTTTGTGTCAGATTAATTTTATTTGTGTGTCGAGTTTGTTTTGTGTCTGATTGTAGTTTAGCGTTCTAATATTTTCCATGTTTTGTGTTTAAATCATAGTTTGAATGAACAACAGTTGTTTTATCATTTTAAGAATTTTATACTAATGTTTGCAAATGTATGCAGTTTAAACAAGATCTTTTTCTTCTTTCATAGTATTTGTCCTGGGATAGATGGTATAAGTTATGTCAGTGTTAATGTGTGTTTGTGAATAATTATTATCCTAACAATTCATATTGTCATATTGGTTTTTATTAGTAAGAAACGGTGACTGCTTTTCAGAATTAGACTTTGAGATAGGAGCTTAGCATATGAAAGTTGGCGCTGTAGAAACTGGAATCCAAAACATTACACTATGTGATATGAAAAATTAATCTTACTAAAATCCAGAAATTTATGTTTCTTAATTTTTTTTATGAGTATTTTGCTTTCTTTATTTTTTCACAGCAAAAGCTTATATTGTTACAGAAAGAACTAGATGAACAGATAAAATCAAATGAGGAGACAAAAACAAGTATGTCATGTCATTTCTTTCAGTAATCTGTTTTTTTTTTCCTGTGGAGATATATTTCATCAGGTCAGCAAATGTCCTGAGAGATCAGTGGATAATAAATGATCTCTCTGACCAGAAAGGTTGAAGAAAAATAACAATTTTAGATCTCTCTGACCAGAAAGGTTGAAGAAAAATAACAATTTTAGATCTCTCTGACCAGAAAGGTTGAAGAAAAATAACAATTTTAGATCTCTCTGACCAGAAAGGTTGAAGAAAAATAACAATTTTAGATCTCTCTGACCATAAAGGTTAAAGAAAAATAACAATTTTAGATCTCTCTGACTAGAAAGGTTGAAGAAAAATAAAAATTTTAAATCTCTATGACCAGAAAGGTTGAAGAAAAATAACAATGTTTACAAGATTAGCAAACATCATGCAGGCGTCTGTGTGGTGAAGTGGTTAGTGCACTGGTCTCTTATGGCAAAGGTCAGGGGTTCAAATTCAGCTGGAGGCACCCCAGTCACCCAGCTGTAGAAATAGGTGCCTAGCTTCTTCAGGAGCTGGGGAAGTAAAATCCACCTGCCGTAATACTGACCATATCACCCTTTAGCGTGCTGACAGGTCAAGGAAAATATGGGCACTAACACCATATCACTATATGCCTCTAAGGCATGACTGGGTTACCTTAAACAACATACTCTTGAAATTTCAGTTAAAATGCCGTACAAAATTGGTAAATTTTATTAGCCTGTTTCAGTCAGCTTTGCCTTGAACAAAGAGGATCATCTACAGATTTTCATAGGAAAGAATGGTACTTGTTTATGAGTCGGTTTGGGCCAGAAGATTAAATTAGTGATAGGGGTGGAGTTATATCTGTTTCAAGACACATTTAACACTTTTGACTATTTATTATACAGTCACATTAAAAATTGAATTAGGATCCTCAGCAGACCAAACTGATTTGTGAAATGATTTTACAGAAGCTTTGAAATGTCAGAAGAAAGAAATGTGCAGAATAAATTCTGTTTTCTAGCTTGCCAGGTGACATAAGAAGTGGGCCGTTGATTGAAAATGTTAATAATTACATGGATAAAATAAAGTTATGGGCTGCAGTTTTCTGATCACTGAGATATACAAAATATGAAGCACTTTGACAGAGGGGAGTGAGACAAGGATGTGTTCTGCCTCCATGTCTGTTTAACCTACACACAGAGAACATCTTCAGACACTCAGATGAACTACCAGGACTGAACATAGAGGGGAGAAATATCAACAATTTAAGATATGCAGATGATACAGTCATCCTAGCAGAGAATCCACAGAAATAAATAGATATGATACACAACACAAGTCAAGAATGGGGACTAGAGATCAGTATCAAGAAGACCAAAGTAATGGTGTTCAGCAGGAAAGACCAGAAGCCACAGATGGATATAAACATAAACAAAGAGAGGCTGGAACAAGTGACAAACTGCAGCTACCTAGAACATGCATTAACTGAAGATGGGTGATGTGAGATGGAGATAAAGAAAAGAATAGGAATGCCAAAACATACAATCAACACCATGAAGACAATGCTGTTATCCAGAAATTTGCCCATAAAAACAAAATTAAGATTTGTAAAATGTTACGTCTGCTCTGTTTTACTGTATGGAGAAGAAACCCGGACTCTGTGTAAAAAGATGGAGAGAAAGATTAATGCAGTAGAAATGTGGTTCTACAGAAAACTAGGTCATATAACATGGAGAATGAAAAGAACAAATGCACAAGTTTTAGAACAGCTCCAGTGCAATGTAAACTTCTCAAAGTAATGAAAATGAAGAAAACAAAGTACTTTGAACATATAAAAAAGACATAACAGTATACTGAAGATCATACTAGAAGGAAAGGTGGAAGGAAAAAAAGGCAAGAGATAGACAGAGATGTAGACAGGAAGATAACACATGAGAGGATACAGCCTGGCAGAGTGCATCATCAAGATGAGGGAGCCAGGGAAATGGAAATTCATTACTGCCAACCTTTGTTCTGGAGAAGGCACATGATGATGATGATGACGATGATGACCACAGGTAAAAAAAATTGTGAGATTGTGCAGAGTCTGCCATTTTTGTTTCATTTTTATCCACATATATTTAACTTGCCTATTTGTCACAAAATAACTGAACTGCTTATTTAAAATCCCAACGAATTATAAATGTCTTGAAACCGAACAGATTACGCTGACGCTGGCTGAGGCATGTAGAAAGAATGGAAGAGAACAGAGAAATGAAAATGATGTATACACAAGAGATGAAAGAAACAAGACCAAGGGGTAGACCAAGACAGAGATGGAAAGACAGCATAGAAGAGGATGTAAAAGAAATTGGTGTCACCAGCTGGAGAGAGAAGATTGGGAATAGAGAGAAAATGGAGGCGAACTTTATCTGCAGCAATGAGCTTTAATGGCTTGGAAACATGAAGAAGAAGAAGAAGAATTTGTCACAAAATAATAAGTTTTGTATTTTATGTTATGTTTTTTGTTTTACCTGAAAATATAACATTTACTGCACAACAAAGCAGCCTGTGACATTGTGACCTGGCTACAGTCACCCATCATCACCTGAGTAGCTAAAAGTTAGTGCACACATCTCTCATGGTGGAGGTCACCAGCTCGAGTCTAGCCGGAGGTGTCTAAGCAACCGAGCTGTAGAAACATAAATAAGTATCTGGATGAGGAACTGAAAGAAAAGCCATGGTGCTCCCACTCAAGATTGGAGAAGGTGGCAGACTTTGTCAGAGTTAGCATGACCAACCTTCCTTAGACTCAGGAAGAAGAAGAAGAAAGAAGGTATCTGGCTTCTAGAACTGGGGAGAGAGAGCTGTGTTCTTCATGGGTATTTAGCCAGTTGCTGACATCCGAGACTCTTCTCGCTGCTCTTTGTATGAAGAGATCAAGCATCAAATCAAGATTTAGTGGACATCTCTCTCTCATAGTTTTTGTATTCATTGAAAATAAATAAGGTGAGAGAAAATATAAACATTTTAGCATAAATTTAAAGAAAAAAATGTACTTTCTAGTACTAAACATCTTTTTCTTTCATTTGTACAGGTTTGATGAAGCTTCTTGACAACCAGATGCAGGTCCTACAGGAAAACCACAAACAAGAAATGGATGAGTTGAGGAGACAGTATGAGACTCAGTACAAGCAATTACAGGTAGGTTATTATGATAGGGGAGTGAAACTCTGTGAAATCAATTACAGGTATGCTAATATAAGACTTAATACAAGCAATTACAGGTAGTCATTACAAGACTCGGTACAGTGGTTACAGATAGATTATAATGAGACTCAGTGTAGGCAGTTACAATTAGGTTATTATGAGAATCAGGGAAGGCAGTTACTGCGAGACTGTGCAAGCAGTTCTTACATCCTTCCCGTGCCATTAAACGTCACATAGAACACACATGGTAGTTTGCCAAGTTTTCTTCTTTTCGTTGAGCTGTTCAACCTTATCAACAGATTTTATACCTACTAATTTGCCTTCTCTTAACAGTGTCCTCTTTAGAGTTTCATATGGTCAACTTCTTTTTCTTTGGCCTGTTGTGTTCCATTTCATAGTTTGTTTTGGGATTCTCTGACTATTTCTTCTCATCACGTGACCAATATATGTCCATCTTCTTTTTCTGATCACCCATGAGACACTCATCTGCCTTATTTCTGTGTTGTTCTTGAATTAGTTCCAGTTTATACAGAGTATTTTCCTTAGGCATTTGTTTTCATGAGTCTAATTTCGTGTCTGTTTCTTTAGTTGTTTTCTAGCTTTCGTAGGCTTAAATGAGGGTGGATATCACATTTGAATTGAATAATCTTAACTTGGTTTTTGTGCTTATAACTTTTGAATGCCATGTATTCTCAAGATTTTTGAAGGACAATGTTGCTTTTGCAATTCGAATTCCAACTTCCTTCCTGGTGTCGCCATCCTGGTCTATGTAGCTGCCAAGGTATGCAAATTGGTTTACTTCTTCAACAGCTGTACCTTCTACATATATTTTTCCTTCTTGATTAATGAGAAGTTTCATTATTTTTGTTTTGTCTTTGTTAATTTCAAGATCTATTTTGCTAGCTAAGGAAGACATGGAATCTGTTTTTTCCTGCATCGATTTCACATTGTCACTGATAAGAGTTATGTCGTCTGCAAAATCAAGATCTTCTATCTGGGTTCCATGTACCCAATCAGTGCCAGTTTTACCTATACAGCATCTTTTCGTTATAAAGTCTATGGCAGTTCCAAAAAGCATCCTTGTTTGATACCTGTTTCAATCTGAAACCATTTGCTCATTCCTTCTTCTGTCTTTACTACACAAACATATCCGTTGTAGAGATTTCTAATGATGTTGACAATTTTAGATGGTATTCCATATAGTCTTAAAATTCTCCACAATGAATCTCTGTGTATGCTATCTAATGCTTTTTTAAAGTCTATGAAGTTCAAGATTAATGGTTTCTGCTTTACAATATGTTCTTCAAGTATTATTCTTAGAGTAAAGATCTAGTCAAGACAGCTTCTCCTTTTTATAAATCCTGCCTCTTCGTCTCTCTTTGCAGTATCCACTACATCCTTAATTCTATTCAGAATCACTTTACAAAACACCTTTGACACAACTGATAGTAAGGTTATTGTAGTCACCTAGGTTGCCTTTTTTGGATATTTTAACCAATTTTAGCAATTACAGGTAGATTATGAAAATGTGCAAGTAGTTATAGGTAGGTTGCTATGAGACTCAGTGCAAGCAGCCACAGACAGATAATCATGAGATTCAGTGCAATTACAGGTAGGTTATTATGAGATTCAGTGCAATTACAGGTAGGTTATTATGAGATTCAGTGCAATTACAGGTAGGTTATTATGAGATTCAGTGCAGTTACAGGTAGGTTATTATGAGATTCAGTGCAATTACAGGTAGGTTATTATGAGACTGTGCAGTTACAGTTACAGTAGATTATTATGAGACTGCAAACAGTTACAGGTAGGTTATTATGAGACTGTGCAAACAGTTACAGGTAGGTTATTATGAGACTCTGTACAAACAAATTACATGGGTCATTATGAGACTTTGTGCAATACTGTAGATGTAACAGTTGTGAAAAACTGAAAAGATTGACAACATGAGGAGTTTGACTTCATACTTTGCCAAGAGAACTTATCTTTCTTCTTCTTCTGCATTCAAGGTTGTTCGCCACATCAGATTCTGATCCCTGTCGACATGGCAAAACCCACAGTCCTCTCCAGATCTTGATAGAAGCCCCAAAGCTTTTGCCCCAAGCTTGTGTCCTCTGGCCATGTCTCACGCCTCAGGTCTGTATGGCTTGGGCATTCTTGAAGGATATATTCTGGAGTCTGGACTCCACTGCCACTTGGATCTGGACTCCAATGCCACTTGGACACTCATCTGTGTGAGACATTTTCATTCAATGTGGGTGGCTTAGTAGTCTGCAGTGACCTGTCCTTATGTGGAAGAGAATGGTTTGCTGATGTCTTTGTAGTTGGTGTATTGGGTCTGGTTCATTGTTGCATTTCAGTTGCTTTTTCCATTCAGATATGCACTGGTTACGGATTATAGTTTTCACCTCTTGGTAGTTTACTGGATGATTTGTTTGATTTTGATTGCTGCCAGCTATGGATAGGTTGTCAGCTATTTCATTGCCAGCTATTCCACAGTGGGGTGGTACCCATTGTAGGGCCACGGTTGTTGACAATGTAAGGTGCTTCAGTTGTGTTGTGATTTCCTGTATATTTGCCTGTGGGTTTTTTGTTGTTTTTAGAGATTCCAGAAGTGCCCTGCAGTCTGTGAAGAAGGCTATTTTGTATGGTGGGTGCTGGTTTTCTGTTTTAAATGCTCCGAGGGCTTCAAGGAGGGCTGTTGTTTCTGCCTTATGTTTGGAGGAAATCTTTCCTGTCATGAAGGCCTTTTTGGTTTGTCTCCCATCTGTGTATCTTATGTAAATGAAGAGAACTTCTGAAATTTAATAAGTGAAGGAACCACACAAAGACCAAAATATAACACTGTAGCAAAACCATGAAAATGACTTGACCTGCAAATACTTACCTACTATTTAAACATACTTGTGTGGCTGCCAGCCTCTTGCTGACCCAGGTGGGATGCCAAGTGACATGTCTGGAAAATAGATGTGTAAGTGATTTCAAGATTTTATTTTTGCATTTGGTATTCAGTCAGTCAGTCATTTGCACGTCCATTGCAGAACTTTGCCTCCCAAACAGCTGTTCCGTAGGCTTCTCAGTTGTAAGCAAGATGTCCTGCCGCTGATGTGTCTGTTTGGTGTTGTATGAGTTAAATTAAAACCTAATGTCCTGCAGTAATACTGTGTCATCAGCATATCTAATCTCTGGTATTTCATAAACTTCAATTGTTATGGCATCATAATATTCTTTGAGAACATCTATCGCTCTTCAGAAAGTAAAACAACTAAAGAATCTGTGGAGAGGAGCAGACAGAACCACAAAAATAAGATTTTTAAGGACATGCATTTATCCCATCGCAACATATGCCTGTGAGACCTGAACACTTAACAAAACAGCTGAGAAACACATAAATGCCTTTGAATGTAAATGCTACAGAAGAGTTCTTCAAATAACATGGACACAGAAAAGAACAAATATATCTATACTACAAGAACTTAATATTGAAGAAGGCTGGCTAGTAAAGAGGATTAGGGAGAAAAAACTTAAATATTTTGGACACATTAAACATCATGATAGTCTAGAGAAGATTTTGCCCCGAGCTTGTGTCCTCTGGCCATGTCTCACGCCTCAGGTCTACATAGCTTGGGCACTCTTGAAGGATATGTTCTGGAATTTGGACTCCACTGCCACTTGGACACTCATCTGTGTGAGACATTTTAAGTAGATGTAGGTGGCTTAATAGTCTGCAGTGACCTGTCCTTAGGTGGAAGAGGATGGTTTGCTGATGTCTTTCTAGTTGGTGTATTGGATCTGGTTCATTGTTGCATTTCAGTTGCTTTTTCCATTCAGATCTGCACTGATTATGGATTATAGTTTTCACCTCTTAGAGGGTACATAATGGGAAAAAGAAAGAGAGGAAGACCAGGGCGAAGATGGCTGCAAGACATCGTTGAGGATCTGCAAATAGATGCATCAGCAGCAGGTCATCTTACTCACAACCGAGGAGTGCTGTTTGGGAGGCCAAGTTCCGCAAAGGACATGCGAATGAATGAATGAATGAATGTCCTGCAACTCAAGTTTTTGCAAACACAAAACTGAGATTAATATCTAACTTAACATGGAAAAAACAAGTTTTAAATTAGTGAAATAACAGCTGTTCAAGAAAGTTAGGTTATGAGGGATAACCCACAATACCAAAATCTTATTGTTAATTTAAACTCAGAAAAAATTCAAGCAGAAAACATGGCAGAAATTAGACATGGATTGTTTCCTGCCTACAGCTGCTAAAATTACTGCTGTGTTCAGTTATGGCTGACCAAGGACGACATGACATTAAAAGAAGTTGACTTTGGTAAAGTAATATGACGCTGGTTTCTCAAATCATGTGCCGTAGGTTGGTCAGAGTGTGACTTCCGATCTTGATAGTGAAAAATGTATTTATTCAAAGTTTGAGGGTGGTTTTTTCCATTTATGCACTTCTACATGTATAAAATTTAAACTTTAAAATGGTTTTGTCCATTTATACACTTCTGCATGTATAAAATTTAAACTTTAGAGTGGTTTTGTCCATTTATACACTTCTACATGTATAAAATTTAAAAACTTTAGAGCAGTTTTGTCTATTTATAAAATGTTATGTGTATTAAAACTTTTGCCAGTCTAATATTTCTGCAACACTGGTTTATTTTGCTGCAAATGCTAAATAAAAGCAACGTGGATCAACTGCCAGTAATACTACAATAGCTCTCACTGTGAAAGTCTAGCACAGGCATACCATGACAGAAATATTCATTGCCAGATGTTCCACAGTTTGGGAAAGTTTGAGAACCATTGCTGTAGACTGCAGGCAAACAAAAATTCAGTTGAGATGGCAGACTCAAGATACCCAGAAACTGGATACAGTGAAATTTTTCATGTATAAAACATCAAATCCTCAAGAATGAGGTCAAACTCTTCGTGAAGAGTCTCTTTCTGATTTTATTTTTTTCTTACCTATTTCTTTCAGACTTTATTTTTTCTTACTTCAGCATAATTAGACCCATTTCTTTCTGATCATATTTTTTCTTACTTCAACATAATTAGACCCAGTTCTTTCTGATTATGTTTTTCTTACTAAACATGATTAGTTCTGTCTTACTCTTATTTTTTTTTTTTAACTAAAGTTCTTTTAACTAATCTCTTCTTGATTCTATTTTTAAAATAAAACATTACTAATTTCATCTCTTCCTGATATTATGTTTTTAGTAAAGAGTACTTAGTCCTGTCTGTTTATGACTTTTCCAGCAACTCAGACTTGACCCATATATGTATAAACTAGGAAAAAAGTAAGAGCAGTTTTATTACTTAATGATTACAAAGTTGTGACATTTTGGCGTGAGCCTTAATCATACAGAAACATACAGGATGAAGAAATATAGAGATGAGATAAAGTATAGATTCACATGAATGCTATTTTTTTAAAAATAGAGTACTTAGCTGTAAATTGTAAGATGTAGCTTGTCCAGCAGTGTGTGTCAGAATGGATTTAGTAGAACGTGGAGACTGTTTAAATGGAGACCTGTGATATGTGGTCGGTGGGTTGTAACTGGGGGTGGTGGATGGGGAACCATAGAGGGGAGAGAGAGTGATATAATTTTGACATAGTCAGGAGAAGGTGAAGTAGATGATTAGGGAAGAGGTGTTGCAAAGTGATGCTGTGAGGAGGTTTTGAACTATGTGTGACAAGTAAGAAGGGGGTGAAGCTTAGTGGAGAGGTGCTATGATGATTGAAGAGAATGTTAAGTGTAGCTGAACAGCGAGTTTAACTCGTGTGGCTCCAGTGTCCCATAGTTTTGAATGCAGCAGTTCTCAAGTGGCAGGCGGCTTGTGTCATGTGCATGACATTTTGATGGCTGTTACCAGAAAAATCAGATTTGCCTCTGTGGTTGGGGCCATTGAAATGATTTGGGACTGGTTTTGAAGCATGCTGGGCAATGTCATACAGATGTTTTTGCATGCGGTCCCCCTAATCTGAGGCCAGTCTCACCAGTATACGTTATCCTGCATCTTTTGCAAACGATGACATATATCACATTACGGGACTCACATGTGAATCCCTCATGAAGAATGAGGATAGTTTTGGGAAAGGTGATCCTTTTCGTTTCCCAGACTACCGGTCAGGTAACGCAGCGGGGGCGGTTACATTTTCTGGTGCCTGCATATGTAAGGCTCTGCTTCAAGTGGCTGTGGACGAGGATATCCTTAAGGTTTGGCTCACATTTGTATGTCAAAAGGGGTGGATCAGAGAAAATGTCGCGAGTGTCGGGGTCGAATTGGATTAGCGGCAGATGTCGATAAAGAATTTTCTTAACCATCTAACCATGCGGGTGGAAAGGCAGTACTAGCGTAACTCTGTCAGATGGAGTAACAGGCTTTTTTCTGAATACTTCTTTGCGGCTCACTAGTTGGATACGGTTGAAGGCTTCACGAAGCCTTATATAACCCATATAATCCTATGTGTGAATATGTGAAGGTAAAATTCCCGTTTCCGTGCATATTGGGGAATACGGTGTTAGGCCTGTAATTTTCATTACCTTCGGCACATGAAAGTATGATGTGGTCAGTATCACGCCTGGCCGTTTTACCTTCTCAGATTTCTCTGGTACCCATTTTCCGAGGCTGAGTGAACTCCGGGGCCGTATTGGTCAGAAAAAAAAAATCCCGCTAGTCTGGGAATTCGAACCTTCGACCCTTCGCAATATTTAAAGAATGCCGTCCCAGTCTCCGGTTACGCTATTATGTTGTGAAATGCTATTATTTTCTTTGTTAGAGGCCTGCTGTGCCCGTGTATTCCTGCCCTGAATCACACGAAGTAGCGCGATCTGTTGTCTGCACTACCTCGTATTTCGGTGTAATTCTCTCGCGGAGTGATATGTCAGTGCATGACCCTACATGTTGTTGTCTGCTACACAAGTCTCAGACTAGCAGAGAATATAAAGAGATCTGTGTGCTTATAACCAGATCATGCAGAGAATATAACGAGATCATTGTGCTTATAACCGGATCATGTACTGTAGTTGCGTGCTGTCTTGAAATAAAATATGTATAAAAAAATATTTTTGACGCACAGCAACGGGTTGGCTTTTTCATTTTGTCAGTTGTCTTTGTGTGCGATTACGGGGGCCTGTGTACAATAGCCTTATTATCACACTCGAAGCCCCCTGTCTTGACATTGTCTAGCACAGTGTTTCCCAGGACTCTTCTGGCTGCACTCCCCTTTTCTCTCTGGCCATATCTTCAACCCCACCCCGCCTTATGTACTACTTACTCAGTGACCTTATAAACTAGAATATGCATTACACAACTAAAAACTTCAACTAGCAAACCAGTTTATTTAACATTATGGCCAATGCAAAGATAAGACAGATGACTGAATAACAACCAGTCTCATGGGTGATCAGGAAAAGAAGATGGACATATGTTGGTCATGTGATGAGAAGAAACGATCACAGAATCCCAAAACAAGCCATATGAAGGGGTACATGCGTAGTGGTTAGAGCACTCGTCTAGCAACCAAATGGTCGAGGGTTCGAATCCCCAGCTGAGCGGGATTTTTTTTTCCGACCAATACGGCCCTGAGGTCGACCCAGCCTCGTAAAATGGGTACCAGAGAAAATCTGGGAAGTAAAGGCAGCGAGGAAAGGAACTGGTCACCCTACCTCATACGCTGATGACCCAGCATAATGAGGTCTCTAACGCTTCACCCCCTACGGCATTTGAAATGCTATGGGACTATCTTTACTTTTTTTACATTTATAACTCACCTACGACATTATTTTCTCAACGTTTAATGTGATAGATGAGTTTCATGTAGAGACACAAGTTTCTCAATATCAGGTTGAGAAGTACTAAGATGGAAGATGTTACTGCCCAGTCTGCAGCTTCGTTTTCTCTCAACGCCCCCCCCCCCTCAATTGCCTCCGTTTCTTCCACTGCGGCCCTCCCCCCAACCGACCCTTTTTCTTTCTTATATATTATAAGCTTCCGGTGCTGTTAAATGTCGCATAGGGCTTGCAAGGTAGTTCGCCAATTTATCCTGTTTTCGACGAGCTTTTCAACTTCATTAAGGGATTTTATGCCTATTAATTTGGCCTCTTTTAACAATGTCCTCTTTAAAGTTTCACGTGGTCTGCCTCTGTTTTCTTTAAAAGGGATGGCGACTGCAGTAAAAGTGGTTTAAATAATAAAGGTAGATAGAGGTGTATGGTGCAGTTTTACAAAGTGAGGGAGGGAGGGAGTAAAGTGATAAAAAACGAATAGAAAGTATGATAAATGAAAAACATACAACATCCGATATTTCGGCGTGAGCCTTTTTCGAGGATTACATGCACAACAACAACACACACAAAACAAAGAACTTAGAGATAAGTTTTTTGTTGTTTTTTTTTTGTGTCTCGTTGTGCATGTAATCCTCGAAAAAGGCTCACGTCGAAATATCGAATGTTGTATGTTTTTCATTTATACATTCTCATACTTTCTACTCGTTTTTTCTCATTTTACTCACTCCATCTCTCACTTTATAAAACTGCACCGTACACCTCTATCTACCTCTGTTTTCTTTGGCCTGTTGTGTTCCACTTGATGGCTTGTTTTGGGATTCTGTGATCGTTTCTTCTCATCACATGACCAACATATGTCCATCTTCTTTTCCTGATCACCCATGAGACTGGTTGTTATTCAGTCATCTGTCTTATCTTTGCATTGTTCTTGAATTCGTTCCACTTGATGCAGAGTATTTTCCTTAGGCATTTGTTTTCAAAAGAGTCTAATTTCTTGTCTGTTTCTTTAGTTGTTTTCCAGCTTTCGCATGCATAAATGAGGGTGGATATTACATTTGAATTGAATAGTCTTAACTTGGTTTTTGTGCTTGTAACTTTTGAATGTCATGTGTTCTCAAGATTCTTGAAGATCGATGCTGCTTTTGCAATCCTAATTCAAAATTCCTTTCTAGTGTCACTATCCTGGTCTATGTAGCTGCCAAGGTATGCAGATTGATTGACTTCTTCAACATCTGTCCCTTCTACGTGTATTTTTCCATTTTGATTGAGGGGAATTTTCATTATTTTTGTTTTGCCCTTGTTAATTTCAAGCCTGTTTTCTAGCCAGTGAAGACAGGCTATCTGTTTTTTTTTTTTCTTGCATTGTCACTGATAAGATTTATGCCGTCAGCAAAATCAAGATCTTCTAGTTGAGTCCCATGTACCCAGTCAATACCTGTGTTACCTGTGCAGCATTTTTTAATTATGAAGACTGTTGCAATTCCAAAAAGCAAAGGAGACAGTATACATCCTTGCTTCATGCCTGTTTCAATCTGGAACCATTCACTCATCCCTTCTTCTGTTTTGACTGCACAAACATATCCATTGTAGAGGTCCTTAATGATTTTGACAATTTTAGTTGGTACTCCATATAGTCTTAAAATTCTCCACAGTGAATCTCAATGTATGCTAATGAATGTCTTTTTAAAGTCTGTGAAGTTCAATATTAATGGTTTCTACTTTTCAGTATGTCCTTCAAGTATTATTCTTAGAATAAAGATCTGGTCGAGACATCTTCTCCCTTTTCGAAATCCTGCTTGTTCTTCTCTCATTGCAGTATCCACTATATCTTTAAGTCTATTCAAAATGACCTTGCAAAATATTTTTGACACAACTGATTAATTTAAAAAAAAGATTATCCTTCTCCAGATGTTGCAGTCGCTAAGGTTGCCTTTTTTTTTTTTTTTGGTATTTAACAATGATTCCTTTTTTCCATTTAGAAGAGACCTTTTCTTCTTTCTAAATCTTGTTAAACATTCTCTGTAGTTGTCTCATGTTGTCACTATTGATAGCTTTTAACATTTGAGGTGTTATTTCATCTTCACCTGCAGCTTTGTTGTTAGCCATTAAATTCACTGCTGTTTCAGTTTTATGCAATGTAATTTCATCTAGGTTGACATTTAGTTGTGGAATTGGTAAGTCAGTTTCAAGGTTTAACAATTCTTTTGGGTGTGGTCGATTAAGTATTTCTTGGAAGTGTTCAGCCCATCATTGCTTTTGGTCTTTATTTGATGTTAATAGGGTTCCAGTTTTGCTAAGGATTGGTCTTTCTTTAGATGTAATAGTACCTGTTAGCCTCTTTTGTATGTTAAATAAAGTTTTACTGTCTCCTGTTTTTGCTGCTTTCTCTGCCTCTTTCACCATATTGTCTATGTATTCTCTTTTATCCCTTCTAGCTGAACTTTTTAGTCTATTTCTTTGTATGTTGTTTTCGCCAGATCTTTTCCAAGATCTGTCTTTACATTCAACATGTCTAATTTGGCTGCTCGTCTTTCATGTATATACTTCCATGTGTTTTTTGATATCCATGCTTTTCTATTGGTTTTTTTTTTCAGTCCAGCGTTGCTTTTGCTGCTGTGATTATGGCTGTGCTGTAAGAATTCCATAACTCATCCATACCTATCTCCTCTACTTCACTGAGTGTTGTGGAATGATTGGCAAGTTCCAGATTGAAATTATTGTTAGTATTTTCTTCTTGTAGGCTGTGGCTGTTTATCTTTCTGTGTACTGATTTCTTGTGTTGGCTTTTCAATTTTAATCTTATTTTCCCTGTACACAGATTGTGATCACTGTTGACATCTACACCCCTATATGCCCTTACATCTATCAAAGATGTTCTGTGTTGCTTTCTAATTTAAAAAAAATTGATATACCTGGTTTCTAGTTCTATCATCTGGAGATATCCACGTTATTTTATGTATCTCTTTGTGTGGAAATATTGTGCTTGTAATGACCTTCTCCTCTGTTAGACATATTTCTTTTTTCGTTTTTTCTTTACACATTGGGAAACACTGGTCTAGCGTCAATTTTTTTTTTTATCTCTGCCAAGTCAGTATGTGCAGCTCATTCATTCATTCATTTGCAAGTGCCTTGTGGAACTTTGCCTCCCTAACAACACTCCTGTAGGCCTCACGGTTGTGAGCAAGATGGCCTGCTGCTGATGCATCCATCTGCAGATCATGAACGATGTCTTGCATCCATCTTCGCCTTGGTCTTACTCTCTTTCTTTTTCTCATTATTTATCCTTCCAAGACTGTCTTCTCTAGATTATCATGACGTTTAATGTGTCCAAAATATTTAAGTTTTCTTTGTTTAATCCTCTTTACTAGCCAGCCTTCTTTAATACTAAGTTCTTGTAGTATGGATATATTTGTTCTTTTTGTATCCACGATATTTGAAGAACTCTTCTGCAGCATTTACATTCAAGGGCATTTATGTGTATCTCAGCTGTTTTGTTAAGTGTCCAAGTCTCACAGGCATATGTTGCAATGGGAAAAATGCATGCTCTTAAAAATCTTATTTTTGTGCAGCTACCGACTGGAAATGTCGCATTCCGCGCGGGCCGTTCCACAGATGGTGCAACACGTGGCGGGCGTGGGGTGGCAAGAATGAGAAACGTGGGGTGGCAAGAATGAGAAACGTGGGGTGGCAAGAATGAGAAACGTGGGGTGGCAAGAATGAGAAACGTGGGGTGGCAAGAATGAGAAACGTTGGGTGGCAAGAATGAGAAACGTGGGGTGGCAAGAATGAGAAACGTGGGGTGGCAAGAATGAGAAACGTGGGGTGGCAAGAATGAGAAACGTTGGGTGGCAAGAATGAGAAACGTTGGGTGGCAAGAATGAGAAACGTTGGGTGGCGAGAATGAGAAACGTTGGGTGGCAAGAATGAGAAACGTTGGGTGGCGAGAGTGAGAAACGTTGGGTGGCGAGAATGAGAAACGTGGGGTGGCGAGAATGAGAAACGTTGGGTGGCAAGAATGAGAAACGTGGGGTGGCAAGAATGAGAAACGTTAGGTGGCGAGAATGAGAAACGTTGGGTGGCAAGAATGAGAAACGTTGGGTGGCGAGAATGAGAAACGTTCGGTGGCGAGAATGAGAAACGTTGGGTGGCGAGAATGAGAAACGTGGGGTGGCGAGAATGAGAAACGTGGGGTGGCGAGAATGAGAAACGTGGGGTGGCAAGAATGAGAAACGTTGAGTGGCAAGAATGAGAAACGTTGGGTGGCGAGAATGAGAAACGTGGGGTAGCGAGAATGAGAAACGTTGGGTGGCAAGAATGAGAAACGTTGGGTGGCAAGAATGAGAAACGTGGGGTGGCGAGAATGAGAAACGT
Source organism: Achatina immaculata (assembly GCA_009760885.1). Taxonomy (NCBI): domain Eukaryota; kingdom Metazoa; phylum Mollusca; class Gastropoda; order Stylommatophora; family Achatinidae; genus Lissachatina; species Lissachatina immaculata. Next base: position 10,322,202 of record CM019710.1, read on the forward strand.
GGGGTGGCAAGAATGAGAAACGTGGGGTGGCAAGAATGAGAAACGTGGGGTGGCAAGAATGAGAAACGTTGGGTGGCAAGAATGAGAAACGTGGGGTGGCGAGAATGAGAAACGTGGGGTGGCAAGAATGAGAAACGTGGGGTGGACTGGAGCATGAAAATAAATAATTTTTTTAAACACATTTTCATTTATTATTGACCACGCTTAATTATGGAATGGCCCAACATTATCTTGGGAAAAAGATTCAAAATGAATTGATTTCTCTCTTTTTGTGCCCATTAAAACGTAGTTTCTATGTTACAGCTAGTAAAATATCATAATTACAGACTGTACTCCACATTTAAGTCATATTGAACAGTTAACATTATTTGCAAGATTTGTTAACACAGATCCAAGTGATATCAGTATCGTTGAGGATTTTCTTGGTTTCATTTCTGTAGAAACCACCGTGTTAACTGAATCCTTTGAAAACTGTCAGACATGAATAGTGCAGTCGCGAGCATGGCTGGCTATGGTAGGACAATAGATCAGATATGAAAATATTCACTAGTCCAACAGTGCTTTATAAAGTTGAACCCAAAAGTTGTTTTTTTCCAGTCCTTTGTTGTTCTCATTCTTTCAGTTTAGTTGACAGTGATACAGCAATCTTACATAGAGAACAAGTTGAAACAGTTGAGAAAGTGTATGGGTTTTTCTTCGCGTGGACATTGCGTTGGGGAACCCTTGCGTTACAACTGTACTGCCCAAGTCACTAAGTACCATCTGCTGAGAATATAGATTCGAAGCTTTACGCCCTTTAAAATATTCTATTGACGAATTTGATGATGTTTTGATATAAACTGTCAGTGGACAAAATAACAAGACATGAAAAACACTTGCCCTTAAAATCAGAGATTTAACATTTTTATGGTGTCTTGTACTAGGGCACTGTGTTTTAAATTAATGTTGCCAGTAAACTTATGTGCGCTCAACAATGGCAGAAATTCAAGTGATTTCATTTGGGCATGAAATCGGTCAAAAAATGAGAATATATTTACCTCTTTCTAATTTTACGAATATTAGAGGGCAAGGAAAGTTTCTTTTTAAACGCTAGATATTTACTTACTTGAAACAAAAGAAGTGCAAATAACGTGAAGATATGTATGCTGAAAACATATACAAAGCATTGTATGTGGTTTAAAAGCTCATCATTCTGTGAGACAAAACGAATTTTGAGCAGTATGATGATGTAAGTAATATATCTACAATCATGTCTATTTTAATGGTGGTTCTGGGTTCAAGTCCCGCAGTGGGATTTTTTTTTTAACATACTAAAAAAAAAAAAGGCCTCGAAGTCCACACAGTATCTAAAAATGGGTATCAGAGAAATCTGGGAAGGTAAATGCGGCCAGCGTGCTACTGACCACAGCACACTTTCTTGTACAGATGGTCTTGGAAATACGGGCCTTACACCTTATCCTCAATATGCCTTAATGGCATGGAAACTAGGATTTTACCTTGTATGCCTTTTAATTTCTCATGCTGCAGTAAATTTACAACTTATGATTTTTTTAAAATGTAAAATAAATGAATGCTGTTTAAAATTAAACATCGGTGAAGCTTAACGTAATCGGTTTTAAAATGTTAAGTATTCTTTTGAGACTTGGGTCGGGACGCACGGACAGGCAGACTTACTAACGCAGGTCCTGCGTGCAGGATTAAGACCAAACTCATGATTATATTCTGCCATAGTGCCAGTCTGATGCAGTCTACGTCCACATGACATGACTTAAAGAACTGGACCAGTGGTACAAGCTGTGAGACAGCCACGAAAACCAGCAGAAAGTCGCGAACTTCGTGCTACCAGACAGGGCTGTAGATGTAGCATGAACTAGAACTTGAATGCTGAAGGAATCTTTGCAACTATTGCAAAAGAAGATGAATGCAGACACGATTCATTACCACCGGTTAATCAGTAAATACATTATTTTGGATAATCGCAACGAAACGCCCTTCCCATTTAGATGAACAAATCGGATCACAAATCTTTGTAGTGGTTGTGGTCGTAACAGTTATATGGGATCTTTGATTTCTAGTGGGTACTTGCAAGCCCCTGCAAGTATACATGCAGCAGCTGAGTCACGTTTCAAGTCCAAAGTTTAAGAAACAAGGAGGTTTTCGAATGCTGACCACACATAACTCTGCTAAATCACTTTACTGTTCTGTTTCAAGTTAAGAAACAAGGGATCTTTCGAATGCTGACCACACATAACTGTGCTAAATCACTTTACTGTTCTGTGAAACCGGGCGTTGTTTGTGACTCTTACTGCGCGCTAGTTTACAGAGGAATAAAGTGGAGGAGAGTAACCGGTTGTGTCCGGCTGTAACATTACAATTACAGACACGTGAACTGTTTTGTCAGTGTTGATTTATAATTACCGTGTCTAACATGAATACATATTCAGTAGCATTGTACTGTTTCATACTTGTTTGTGTTGGAAATTGTGTTTGTTCATTGGAAGGGGTGCGACAAGAATGTGTACTATCTCCAGACTTTTTTTTCTCTGTACAGCGAGAATATTCTAGGAACGATCATCACAGAACCAGGCATAAAAATTCTTCTTATATCTTCTTATATCCTTCCCGTGCCGTTAAACGTCACATAGGGCTCGCAAAGTAGTTCGCCAATTTTTCCTGTCTTCGGCGAGTCTTTCAACCTCATAAAATGATTTTATGCCTGTTAATTTGATCTCTCTTAACAATGTTTATGCCTGTTAATTTGACCTCTCTTAACAATGTCCTCTTCAGAGTTTCACGCGGTCTGCCTCTTTTTCTTTGGCCTGTTGTGTTCCGCTTGATAGCTTGTTTTGGGATTCTCTGATCATTTCTTCTCATCAAGTGACCAACATATGTCTATCTCCTTTTCCTGATCACCCATGAGACTGGTTGTTGTTCAGTCATCTGTCTTATCTCTGCATTGTTCTTGAATTCGTTTCACTTGATGCAGAGTATTTTCCTTAGGCATTTGTTTTCAAAAGAGTCTAATTTCTTGTCTATTTCTTTAGTTGTTTTCCAGCTTTCACATGCATAAATGAGTGTGGATATTACATTTGAATTGAATAGTCTTAACTTGGTTTTTGTGCTTATAACTTTTGAATACCATATGTTCTCAAGATTCTTGAAGATTGATGCTGCTTTTGCAATTCTGATTCTAGCTTCCTTTCTGGTGTCACTATCCTGGTCTGTGTAGCGCCAAGGTATGCAAATTGATTGACTTCTTCAATATCTGTCCCTTCTGTGTGTATTTTTCCATTTTGATTGAGGGGAATTTTCATTATTTTTGTTTTGTCCTTGTTAATTTCAAGTCCTATTTTGCTAGCCAGTGAAGATAGGCTATCTGTTTTTTCTTGCATGGAATTCACATTATTACTGATAAGAGTTATGTCATCAGCAAAATCAAGATCTTCTAGTTGGGTCCCATGTACCCAGTCAATACCTGTGTTACCTGTGCAGCATTTTTTCATTATGAAGTCTATTGTAATCCCAAAAATTAAAGGAGACAGTATACATCCTTGTTTCACGCCCGTTTCAATCTGAAACCATTCACTCATCCCTTCTTCTGTCTTGACTGCACAAATATATCCATTATATAAGTCCTTAATGATGTTGACAATTTTAGATGGTATTCCATATAGACTTAAAATTCTCCATAATGAATCTCTGTGTATGCTATCAAATGCCTTTTTAAAATCTATGAAGGCTTAAAATTTAGAGAATACAATATTAATAACCTTCTGTATGCTGACGACACGGTACTGATAGCTGATAACCAACAAGACCTGCAAAATCTCTTGGATAAGGTCGCCAAAAAAAAAGTGAACAGAAAGGCCTTACTTTGAACATCAAAAAGACAGAGAATATGGTTATATCTAAGAAACAGAATCCACCAACATGCAGTATAAAATTAAACGGAAATATTCTAAGGCAGATGCAGAAATTCAAATACCTTGGAGCAGTAATAACTTCAGATGGGAAGTACAGAACAGAAATTAGGAACAGAATAGGCCGAACAAAGACTGCATTTCAGAGAATGAGAAACAACATATTAGCTAACACATCTTTATCAGTGAATGTTAGAAAACGAGTCCTAAAATGCTATATTGAACCTATCTTGTTATATGGAAGTGAATCATGAACAATAGGCAAGTCTGCACAAAAATCATTGGAAGCAGCAGAAATGTGGTTTATTAGAAGAATGTTGTGAATCCCCTGGACAACAAAAATAACTAATGAAGAATGTATGAGAAGAGCTGGAAAAACAAAAAAACCTTGTCAAAAAGATAAGAGAGAGACAATGTGCTTTCATAGGACATGCAATGAGAAGAGGGGGCATTGAAAATATTATAACAACAGGAAAAATAGAAGGAAGAAGATCAAGAGGAAGACCAAGAGAAATGATACTGGACAGTCTGACGGGATGGTGTGAGAGGAGATCACCAACTGAACTGATGGCCTGCATGAAGGATCGTGTACTCTGGAGAAGCATAATAGCCAACGCCAGTCGGCACGGCACCTGATGATGATGATGATGATGATGATGATTGAAAGTAAGAACTAAAAAGACAAAGATAGTAACTTTCCATTTGACTCGGTCTTTGGCTTCTTTATTTCTCGCTTGCTGCTTCTTGCTCTCGGGAGTTTTGAAAGGTTTTCCGCACTTACCACCGTGCCCTCGTTTCGCCCGGGGAGTGCATGCCATCGTTTTGTCCGGGGAGTGCAGTCCCTCGTATTGCCCAGGGAATGTAGTCCCTCGTTTTGTCCGGGGAGTGCAGTCCCTCGTATTGCCCAGGGAATGTAGTCCCTCGTTTTGTCCGGGGAGTGCAGTCCCTCGTTTTGCCCGGGGAGTGCAGTCCCTCGTTTTGTCCGGGAGTTCAGTCCCTTGTATTGCCCAGGGAATGTAGTCCCTCGTTTTGTCCGGGGAGTGCAGTCCTTCGTTTTGCCCAGGGAGTGCAGTCCCTCGTTTTGCCCAGGGAGTGTAGTCCCTCATGTTTTTCCAGGGAATGTAGTCCCTCGTTTTGCCCGGGGAGTGCAGTCGCTCGTGTTGCCCAGGGAGTGTAGTCCCTCGTTTTGCCCGGGAAGTGTAGTCACTTGTTTTGCCCGGGGAGTGCAGTCCCTCGTTTTGCCCGGGGTGTGCAGTCCCTCGTTTTGTCTGGGGAGTGCAGTCCCTCGTTTTGCCCAAGGAGTACAGGCCCTCGTTTTCCCCAGGGAGTGTAGTCCCTCATCTTTTGCCCGGGAAGTGTAGTCCCTCGTTTTGCCCGGGAAGTGTAGTCCCTTATGTTGCCCAGGGAGTGTAGTCCCTCGTTTTGCCCGGGAAATGTAGTCCCTCGTTTTGCCCGGGAAATGTAGTCCCTCATTTTGCCCAGGGAGTGTAGTCCCTCGTGTTGCCCAGGAAGTGTAGTCCCTCGTTTTACCCAGGAAGTGTAGTCCCTCGTTTTGCCCGGGGAGTGCAGTGCCTAGTTTTGTCCGGGGAGTGCAGTCCCTCGTTTTGTCCGGGGAGTGCAGTCCCTTGTATTGCCCAGGGAATGTAGTCCCTCGTTTTGCCCGGGGAGTGCAGTCCCTCGTTTTGTCCGGGGAGTGCAGTCCCTCGTTTACTCAGGGAGTGCAGTCCCTCGTTTTGCCCAGGGAGTGCAGTCCCTCGTTTTGCCCTGGGAGTGCGGTCCCTCGTTTTGTGCGGGGAGTGCAGTCCCTCATTTTGTCCGGGGAGTGCAGTCCCTCATATTGCCCAGGGAATGCAGTCCCTCGTTTTGTCCGGGGAGTGCAGTCCCTCGTTTTGCCCGGGGAATGTAGTCCCTCGTGTTGCCCGGGAAGTGTAGTCCCTCGTTTTGCCCGGGGAGTGCAGTCGCTCGTGTTGCTCGGGAAGTGTAGTCCCTCGTTTTGCCCGGGAAGTGTAGTCCTTCGTTTTTGTCCGGGGAGTGCAGTTCCTCGTATTGCCCAGGGAATGTAGTCCCTCGTTTTGTCTGGGGAGTGCAGTCCCTCGTTTTACCCGGGAATGTAGTCCCTCGTTTTGTCTGGGGAGTGCAGTCCCTCGTGTTACCCGGGAATGTAGTCCCTCGTTTTGTCTGGGGAGTGCAGTCCCTCGTTTTGCCCAGGAAGTGTAGTCCCTCGTTTTGCCCGGGAAGTGTAGTCCCTTGTGTTGCCCAGGGAGTGTAGTCCCTTGTGTTGCCCAGGGAGTGTAGTCCCTCGTGTTGCCCAGGAAGTGTAGTCCCTCGTTTTACCCAGGAAGTGTAGTCCCTCGTTTTGCCCGGGGAGTGCAGTGCCTAGTTTTGTCCGGGGAGTGCAGTCCCTCGTTTTGTCCGGGGAGTGCAGTCCCTTGTATTGCCCAGGGAATGTAGTCCCTCGTTTTGCCCGGGGAGTGCAGTCCCTCGTTTTGTCCGGGGAGTGCAGTCCCTCGTTTACTCAGGGAGTGCAGTCCCTCGTTTTGCCCAGGGAGTGCAGTCCCTCGTTTTGCCCTGGGAGTGCGGTCCCTCGTTTTGTGCGGGGAGTGCAGTCCCTCATTTTGTCCGGGGAGTGCAGTCCCTCATATTGCCCAGGGAATGCAGTCCCTCGTTTTGTCCGGGGAGTGCAGTCCCTCGTTTTGCCCGGGGAATGTAGTCCCTCGTGTTGCCCGGGAAGTGTAGTCCCTCGTTTTGCCCGGGGAGTGCAGTCGCTCGTGTTGCTCGGGAAGTGTAGTCCCTCGTTTTGCCCGGGAAGTGTAGTCCTTCGTTTTTGTCCGGGGAGTGCAGTTCCTCGTATTGCCCAGGGAATGTAGTCCCTCGTTTTGTCTGGGGAGTGCAGTCCCTCGTTTTACCCGGGAATGTAGTCCCTCGTTTTGTCTGGGGAGTGCAGTCCCTCGTGTTACCCGGGAATGTAGTCCCTCGTTTTGTCTGGGGAGTGCAGTCCCTCGTTTTGCCCAGGAAGTGTAGTCCCTCGTTTTGCCCGGGAAGTGTAGTCCCTTGTGTTGCCCAGGGAGTGTAGTCCCTTGTGTTGCCCAGGGAATGTAGTCCCTCGTTTTGCCCAGGGAGTGCGGTCCCTCGTGTTGCCCAGGAAGTGTAGTCCCTTGTTTTGCCCAGGAAGTGTAGTCCCTCGTTTTGCCCAGGAAGTGCAGTCCCTCGTTTTGCCCGGGGAGTGTAGTCGCTTGTGTTGCACAAGGAGTGCAGTCCCTCGTTTTGCCTGGGAAGTGTAGTTCCTCGTTTTGCCATGGAAGTGTAGTTCCTCGTTTTGTCCGGGAAGTGTAGTTCCTCGTTTTGCCCAGGAAGTGTAGCCCCTCGTTTTGCTCGGGGAGTGCAGTCTCTCGTTTTGCTCGGGGAGTGCAGTCCCTCGTTTTTGCCCGGGGAGTGTAGTCCCTCGTTTTGCCCGGGGAGTGTAGTCCCTCGTTTTGCCCAGGGAGTGTAGTCCCTCGTTTTGCTCAGGGAGTGTAGTCCCTCGTTTTGCCCAAGGAGTGTAGTCCCTCGTTTTGCCCAAGGAGTGTAGTCCTTCGTTTTGCTCGGGAAGTGCAGGCCCTCGTTTTTCCCAAGGAGTGTAGTCCCTCGCTTTGCCCAGGGAGTGCAGGCCCTCGTTTTGCCAAGGAAATGTAGTCCCTCGTTTTGCCCAGGGAGTGTAGTCCCTCGTTGTGTCCAGGAAGTGTAGTCCCTCGTTTTGCTCGGGGAGTGCAGTCCCTCGTTTTGCCCAGGGAGTGTAGTCCCCCGTTTTGCCCGGGGAGTGCTTGCCCTCGTTTTGCCCGAGGAGTGTAGTCCAGTGTGTCTGTTGACTGTAATTTTCCCTACATAATGCGTGAGCAGTCCTTCTTCATCATCTATTTCAAGTTTAGGTTTATAACCTCGTATTCAGGCATTTCTTCCAAATATTCTTCTCATTTCTCTATCCTCAAAATATCTGACCGTGTCCAGCATTCTGTTATCAGTTTTCAGTGTTTGTGCTCCACACAGAAGAACTATCCTGAAGTATTGTATTATCAGTTTTCAGTGTTTCTGCTCCACACAGAAGAACTATCCTGAAGTATTGTATTATCAGTTTTCAATGTTTCTGCTCCACACAGAAGAACTATCCTGAAGTATTGTATTATCAGTTTTCAGTGTTTCTGCTCCACACAGAAGAACTATCCTGAAGTATTGTATTATCAGTTTTCAATGTTTCTGCTCCACACAGAAGAACTATCCTGAAGTATTGTATTATCAGTTTTCAGTGTTTCTGCTCCACACAGAAGAACTATCCTGAAGTATTGTATTATCAGTTTTCAGTGTTTCTGCTCCACACAGAAGAACTATCCTGAAGTATTGTATTATCAGTTTTCAGTGTTTCTGCTCCACACAGAAGAACTATCCTGAAGTATTGTATTATCAGTTTTCAGTGTTTCTGCTCCACACAGAAGAACTATCCTGAAGTATTGTATTATCAGTTTTCAGTGTTTCTGCTCTACACAGAAGAACTATCCTGAAGTATTGTATTATCAGTTTTCAATGTTTCTGCTCCACACAGAAGAACTATCCTGAAGTATTGTATTATCAGTTTTCAGTGTTTTTGCTCTACACAGAAGAACTATTCTGAAGTAATGTTTTATCAGTTTTCAGCGTTTCTTCTGCTCCACACAGAAGAACTGTTACGAAGAAGAAGAAAGTCCTAATGACGTTTGGGTTTTAACTGTCAGACTGACGTAATGTAACTTTCAGTGTGTTCCTTCAGCTCTCTGTGCTGTTAATAAATAAGTCCAGCTTTATTGCCTCAGTAACAGATATTTGTTAAACCCAGTTTTATTTCCTCAGTAATGGATATTTGTTAAGTCCAGCTTTGTTGTCTCAGTAACGGATATTTGTTAAGTCCAGCTTTATTGCCTAAGTAACGAATATTTGTTAAGTCCAGCTTTGTTGTCTCAGTAACGAATATTTGTTAAGTCCGTCTTTGTAAGACGGAAATACTACTACCATTATTATTAATTTGGTTCCGTATAAGCATGTCACATGCTCCTGACTGGATACGCGAGACACATATCTAGACTCTAGAGCACATCCTACAGCTCCGCCCTCTCTGTCAAGAAGCCAGACTCTAGAGCATATCCTACAGCTCCGCCCTCTCTGTCAAGAAGCCAGACTCTAGAGCACGTGCTACAGCTCCGGCCTCTCTGTCAAGAAGCCAGACCCTAGAGCATATCCTACAGCTCCGCCCTCTCTATCAAGAAGCCAGACTCTATAGCACACCCTACAGCTCCACCCTTTCTATCAAGAAGCCAGATTCTAGAGCACATCCTACAGCTCCGCCCTTTGTGTCAAGAAGCCAGACTCTAGAGCACACCCTACAGCTCCGGCCTCTCTGTCAAGAAGCCAGACTGTAGAGCATATCCTACAGCTCCGCCCTCTCTGTCAAGAAGCCAGACTCTAGAGCATATCTTACAGCTTCGCCCTCTCTGTCAAGAAGCCAGACTCTAGAGCATATCTTACAGCTTCGCCCTCTCTGTCAAGAAGCCAGACTCTAGAGCATATCCTACAGCTCCGCCCTCTCTATCAAGAAGCCAGACTCTAGAGCACACCCTACAGCTCCACCCTCTCTGTCAAGAAGCCAGACTGTAGAGCATATCCTACAGCTCCGCCCTCTCTGTCAAGAAGCCAGACTCTAGAGCATATCTTACAGCTTCGCCCTCTCTGTCAAGAAGCCAGACTCTAGAGCACATCCTACAGCTCCGCCCTCTCTGTCAAGAAGCCAGACTCTAGAGCACGTGCTACAGCACCGCCCTCTCTGTCAAGAAGCCAGACTCTAGAACACATCCTACAGCTCCGCCCTCTCTGTCAAGAAGCCAGACTCTAGAGCACGTGCTACAGCACCGCCCTCTCTGTCAAGAAGCCAGACTCTAGAGCACACCCTACAGCTCCGCCCTCTCTGTCAAGAAGCCAGACTCTAGAACACATCCACAGCTCCGCCCTCTCTGTCAAGAAGCCAGATTCTAGAGCACATCCTACAGCTCCGCCCTCTCTGTCAAGAAGCCAGACTCTAGCCCATATCCTACAGCTCGTCCCTCTCTGTCAAGAAGCCTGAAGCTAGCTCCGGCCACAGGGAGCTACGCTGAAAGACAAACTCTGGGGCGCAGAACGTGACCTCCAAGACACCGCCCAATGTATCCAGACAATAAATACAGACGTCTAAGCCTAGAACCACGGAACACAGAAGTTTCTATGTGGCTTGCCTTTTTATTTATTCCGAATTATTTTGCATCAGTTCACTTCCTTCTTATCTCCGACTTTTGAGCCATCTTCTCTGATTTTTTTTTCTTATATCCTATTTTCATGTTTGATGGTTTCCCTTTTTCTTGTTGTTGTTATTGTTGTTTTTGTTGTTATTGTTGTTCTTCTTCTTCTTCTTCTTTATGGAAAGAGGGAGGGGTGTCCCCCACATATTAACTGCCGGGGGCTGCATATGTTATCCTAGCATATCGTTTAGAGAAATGATAAAAGCAGACGTGAAGGTCTCGAAAAATTGGTCATGATCGGAAAGATAAATGACAAACGAAGAAGTTTGTTAAAATAACAGAGAGGGTGAAAAAGACAGAAATACCTGGATGGCCTGACTGCATGGTTTGTAGTGAAAACAACAATTGAACTGATCCGAGATACGAAATATCGAACGAGGGGAGAGAGAGAGAGAGAGAGAGAGAGAGAGAGACCGCCTACGCTCATCGGCATGGCACTGTCTGAAATATCGCCTACTTGCCACCCTAGAGAACATTATATCCAAGTCGAGAGGGAGACAGCAACAGACTGAGTTTTGTGAGGATGAACTAACTTGGATGATTCATTTATTTAAAACAAAAATGGGCCGTCATTTATGTTAAGCATCCACTTTTGTAAGTGTTGATATTCCTACGTTAAATTTAGCCCATAAATGAAAGCAGCTAACAAGCTGCAGATAAAGGAGACAGGCAGAGATTATGCACGAGGCAGGAAACTACTATTCTTTCGTTTCAGTGAGTATCTCTGTCACTATAGGGGCAGGGAATCTTGCAACACTTGACGTTGACTGGCACGTATTACTATTAGGTCAAAGTGTAGTTCTGCGCTCTGTACTACCTACACTTTGATCGTTATTTTGGAACGAACGAGATGCTTGAGGCCTGCCCTGCACATTGAATGCCGGGGGTATGGTCCACATCTCGTTACGGGTGGAAGGATTCCACCTCGTACAATACAGAGCGGTCCAAGATTACACTTTTAAAAACACGTTTTTTTTTAGGCATGAAACAAATAATTCTGACAGTTGCTAATATTTTTTTAATATGCACAGTTAAAGAAGGAAACGTTTGTTATATTAAACTTGTATATTTTATATTCAGACTGTGAGGCGGCTCCCTGTCTTGTTTGTTTAAAGAAAAAAGTTAAATGCATTGTTAAGCAATATAAACCTGCACTGTGTATGTAGGTAATCAAAGCGTGGAGATTGGAATGTTTTGGGCGTCGGTATTCTCGCTGGGGAGGTACGTTTTATAGCTCATATCATTAGCCATAAATTCAAACAGCGTTTACTAGCGCTAGTTTACTTTCTGTCACGTTTATTAACACTTGTTGCAGTCATCCTGTATCGAGCGGGTCATTCGCTGTATATTTCTGTAATAATTCATTGGCTTCCGTGTGATCTGTTGGTCTCCTTGTCAGGGTAGTTTGATTTAACTGAAAATTTTATATAAAACAGTGTTTACTCTTTTCCCTACATTGAGCCATATGACTAGATTTGCTTCCATATGGTTTGTTTTGCTGATTAAAAGTTTAAAGTAGTGTATGAGTTAATTATAGGCATCAAGTCATTTAGCAGTAAAGAACATGGCAGATGTGTTTATTATAAAAGTGGTTATATGATTTTTTTTAATTTTTTTTTTTGTTTGGTCTGGTAGTACAAGGGTTAATGCAGATTTTACTTGGATTCATGATCTTCTGAAGCTGGTTTGTGAGATGATTCCGTTTGTTCGTCTAAGCCTTGTTAGAGATAGAAAACAGTTTGTATGTGTGTGCCGTTTATGCGGTTAATATGGAGGCATTCAAATCTTGTTCTGTTGGAGGGGAACTAGAGTGCATACAAGAGAGTATACATTTCACGGAGCGACATGGTGCGAGGACGGTGATGTTATAATGCCAAGACCGTCAAACAAACTTCCACTGTCAGGCGCCATTCCATCTACGCTGCTACCCATCTGCAAACGGTTCTTCTCGCATCTGGAAATGGTTTTATTTCAGTTTTCTGAAACGGTTCCAAGTTGGCACTATTGGGTATCAGGAATTGGTTTGTAGGAACCGGGTACCCGCTTTCACCGAAAGAATCGAAAGAACGGTTCCCAATTCGGTTCCTGTGGGCACGCGTACAGTCTAATAGAACTTTCAGACTGGATGTGGGGGTTAGCATATGTTTTTTATGAGTCATAAAATGGCAGGCATTGGCAGAAACAAATATTAGCAGTTGTAGCGAACAGAGACGATGAGATAACACTAGATCCTGGGTTTGAGTTTTTCACGCGGCCAGTTAAAGGAGGACATCTATCGCTCTTCAGAAAGTAAAACAACTAAAGAATCTGCGGAGAGGAACAGGCAGAACTACACAAATAACGCAACATATGCCCGTGAGACCTGGACACTTAACAAAACAGCTGAGAAACACATAAATGCCTTTGAATGTAAATGCTACAGAAGAGTTCTACAAATATCGTGGACACAAAAAAAGAACAAATATATAATACTACAAGAACTTAATAGTGAAGAAGGTTGGCTAGTAGAGAGGATTAAACAGAGAAAACTTAAATATTTTAGACATATTAAACGTCATGATAATCTAGAGAAGACCGTCTTGGAAGGATACATAATGGAAAAAGAAAGAGAGTAAGACAAATACGAAGATGGCTGCAAGACATCGTTGATGATCTGCGAATAATGGCTGCATCAGCAGCAGACCATCTTGCTTACAACCGATAGGCCTAAAGGAGAGCTGTTAAGGAGACAAAGCTCCCCAAGGGACATGCAAATGACTGACTGACTGTGTGGTGGATTAGCCTTTAAGTCGAACAGGCTTAAATCTAGGGGCCCGAAAGGACTGGGGGCCCGGCGTCATAAGAAAAAAAAAACTCTGCAAACAGAATAGTTTTCACGTGACAGTCATTTATGATTATTATTGCTGTACAAGCGTGTTATGTTTTCCAAAAAATAGTGATGTATCAGCTTTTTTTTTTGGGGGGGGGGGTCCTGTGTAATACAGAGTAGAGAGAAAGTTGAATGAGACCTTAGGTTGGAGGATGCTGGGGGCCTCTATAAGTTTAGCCTAGGGCCTGGGTAGACCTTATTCTTGCGCATAAACTTAACATCCAAGGAGGATTTTACTGCTGACTGTTCCAGGTAGAAATACATACCAGCACAGAACAAATGAAGAGAAATTCCTGCATCAAATACAACAGCAAAGGGCATTAGAATGGAATAAATCCAGCCAGAACATAACATGAAAGGATGAGTCACGCGTCGGCGCCATGTGATCCCATGGTCACAAACGGCTGAAGAAGGCTGCTGATAATTTTTGTACACGCTCTTCTTGCTTTTCTCACTGTTTGTTTCCGTTCGTTTTGTTTTTTTTTCATCGGGAAATTTCATAGAAAAAACTATCAAAGACATGCATGATTGATTACTTTACACTTTACTCTAGTTAGAGATTCTTTTTTTTTTAAATGCGAAAGAAACTGCGGACTGTAGTTGGCAGCCCACATAGTAATGGCAGCACGTTTGCTACAGTACGTGGATCTCCGCCGTACTATCGACAACAGTCCCTCGGCATACGAATATGGACAGAATTCAGGACACTTTTCACAGCAGACGCCATTATGTCTTAAGGTTTGTAAATCTCTCGTTTATTTTGTTTTGTCTGGAGATGTTTTTCATGTTTGAATTCCTCTCATTCTGAAAACTTGTGCTAGATTATATCTGGCCGTGTGCATCAACATAATCAACATGAGCGTCCTTGTGTGAGCGATCAAAAGAAAAGAGCCCCCTCACATGAGTGGGCCAGATATTCGTTTCGTGTTATTCATCCTTATTTTCTATGACTTGTTTCAGCATAAGAAATGGTGGTGAATCAAACAGATGAATCAGTCAAATAGATGTTTTGTTATTTATTTATGTATCTGTCACAGCATCACAGTTTCATGAACCCGTTAGTGGCGGTTACTTCTAGAAATACCAGAAGCATCAGTTTCTTTCACTTTCAGACACATGTGTTACATAGGCGTATTGGTGATTTCATTGTTTGTCTACTGTACCTCAGGGTATGAGCTGTAGTGATTATCATTGGTTTATATTTGTCTGCTATGACCTTATGTTAATGAAGCAGTAAATATCATTGGTCCATATTTGTCTGCTATGACTTTATGTTAATGAAGCAGTAAATATCATTGGTCCATATTTGTCTGCTATGACCTTATGTTAATGAAGCAGTAAATATCATTGGTCCATATTTTTCTGCTATGACCTTATGTTTATGGAGCAGTAAATATCATTGGTCCATATTTGTCTGCTATGACCTTATGTTAATGAAGCAGTAAATAATGGCTGCATCAGCAGCAGACCATCTTGCTTACAACCGATAGGCCTAAAGGAGAGCTGTTAAGGAGACAAAGCTCCCCAAGGGACATGCAAATGACTGACTGACTGTGTGGTGGATTAGCCTTTAAGTCGAACAGGCTTAAATCTAGGGGCCCGAAAGGACTGGGGGCCCGGCGTCATAAGAAAAAAAAAACTCTGCAAACAGAATAGTTTTCACGTGACAGTCATTTATGATTATTATTGCTGTACAAGCGTGTTATGTTTTCCAAAAAATAGTGATGTATCAGCTTTTTTTTTGGGGGGGGGGGGTCCTGTGTAATACAGAGTAGAGAGAAAGTTGAATGAGACCTTAGGTTGGAGGATGCTGGGGGCCTCTATAAGTTTAGCCTAGGGCCTGGGTAGACCTTATTCTTGCGCATAAACTTAACATCCAAGGAGGATTTTACTGCTGACTGTTCCAGGTAGAAATACATACCAGCACAGAACAAATGAAGAGAAATTCCTGCATCAAATACAACAGCAAAGGGCATTAGAATGGAATAAATCCAGCCAGAACATAACATGAAAGGATGAGTCACGCGTCGGCGCCATGTGATCCCATGGTCACAAACGGCTGAAGAAGGCTGCTGATAATTTTTGTACACGCTCTTCTTGCTTTTCTCACTGTTTGTTTCCGTTCGTTTTGTTTTTTTTTCATCGGGAAATTTCATAGAAAAAACTATCAAAGACATGCATGATTGATTACTTTACACTTTACTCTAGTTAGAGATTCTTTTTTTTTTAAATGCGAAAGAAACTGCGGACTGTAGTTGGCAGCCCACATAGTAATGGCAGCACGTTTGCTACAGTACGTGGATCTCCGCCGTACTATCGACAACAGTCCCTCGGCATACGAATATGGACAGAATTCAGGACACTTTTCACAGCAGACGCCATTATGTCTTAAGGTTTGTAAATCTCTCGTTTATTTTGTTTTGTCTGGAGATGTTTTTCATGTTTGAATTCCTCTCATTCTGAAAACTTGTGCTAGATTATATCTGGCCGTGTGCATCAACATAATCAACATGAGCGTCCTTGTGTGAGCGATCAAAAGAAAAGAGCCCCCTCACATGAGTGGGCCAGATATTCGTTTCGTGTTATTCATCCTTATTTTCTATGACTTGTTTCAGCATAAGAAATGGTGGTGAATCAAACAGATGAATCAGTCAAATAGATGTTTTGTTATTTATTTATGTATCTGTCACAGCATCACAGTTTCATGAACCCGTTAGTGGCGGTTACTTCTAGAAATACCAGAAGCATCAGTTTCTTTCACTTTCAGACACATGTGTTACATAGGCGTATTGGTGATTTCATTGTTTGTCTACTGTACCTCAGGGTATGAGCTGTAGTGATTATCATTGGTTTATATTTGTCTGCTATGACCTTATGTTAATGAAGCAGTAAATATCATTGGTCCATATTTGTCTGCTATGACTTTATGTTAATGAAGCAGTAAATATCATTGGTCCATATTTGTCTGCTATGACCTTATGTTAATGAAGCAGTAAATATCATTGGTCCATATTTTTCTGCTATGACCTTATGTTTATGGAGCAGTAAATATCATTGGTCCATATTTGTCTGCTATGACCTTATGTTAATGAAGCAGTAAATATCATTGGTCCATATTTGTCTGCTATGACCTTATGTTTATGGAGCAGTAAATATCATTGGTCCATATTTGTTTCCTATGGCCTTATGTTAATGGAGCAGTAAATATGATTGGTCCATATTTGTTTGCTATGGCTTTATGTTTATGGAGCAGTAAATATGATTGGTCCATATTTGTTTGCTATGACTTTATGTTAATGGAGCAGTAAATATCACTGGTTCATATTTGTCTGCTATGACCTTATGTCAATGGAGCAGTAAATATCACTGGTTCACATTTGTATGCTGTGATTATATTGGTGGAACAGATGGATATTATTGGTTTATATTTCTTTCTTATATAGGAGAAGCAGAGAGCAGTGAGTGTAGAGTAAACCAGGTCACAGCAAGAAGTGACTGGTTAGCTTCAAAAGAAGATTTTTCTTTTCTTTCTTCTGTTTTTTTTTTAAGCTGAAACATTTTCATTTTAATTTTTTTCTCAAGTCAGTTTTTTTTTAAATTTTGGAAGTAGAGTGTGCATGGTTTTTTTTTTTAATTCAGAAGTAGAAGCCACTCAGAAGTTAAGTCCACTAATTTAGCCTCTCTCAACATCAAGGGATCTTAAGTCCACTAATATAGTTCTCTCAACATCAAAGGATCTTAATTCCACTAATGTAGCCTCTCTCAACATCAAGGGATCTTGATTCCACTAATTTAGCCTCTCTCAACATCAAGGGATCTTAATTCCACTAATTTAGCTTCCTTCAACGTCAAAGGATCTTAAGTCCACTAATTTAGCCTCTCTCAATGTCAAGGGATCTTAAGTCCACTAATTTAGCCTCTCTCAATGTCAAGGGATCTTAAGTCCACTAATTTAGCCTCTCTCAATGTCAAGGGATCTTAAGTCCACTAATTTAGCCTCTCTCAATGTCAAGGGATCTTAAGTCCACTAATTTAGCCTCTCTCAATGTCAAGGGATCTTAAGTCCACTAATTTAGCCTCTCTCAATGTCAAGGGATCTTAAGTCCACTAATTTAGCCTCTCTCAATGCCAAGGGATCTTAAGTCCACTAATTTAGCCTCTCTCAATGCCAAGGGATCTTAAGTCCACTAATTTAGCCTCTCTCAACAATGTTCTGTTTAGAGTTTAACTTCACCAGCATACACTATATTTATCTCCCAGCTAAATGAAATAAAGCATTCAGACACCTGGGGCATCAATAACAAGGGATGGAAAATGCAGATGTGGTTTCTCTAAAGAATCTTAAAATTGCCTTGACCAAAAAAAAAAAAAAGAGAACTTAAAAATAGAATATCTAACAAAAACCAGTGAAAGAAAAAAAAATGAATCAGTCATCATTACAATGGTAAACAAAGGACTGACATGAGAGCCAGCCAAGACAAAGTGGTCAGTAAAAGTGGAAATCTCTTTGCTACCTGCAGCAGTCTCTTGGTACTGACAGGATAGAAGAGAAGATAGCGTTAAATGACCAAGCAAGGAAATTATGAGGATTTGATATAAAGAGGTCATACTAACAAGTACAAAAAAAATTCAGAGGTGGGCAGAGAGAGAAGATAATGAAAATTTGATATAAAATCACAAGTTTAGCATATGAAAGTGTGAATGATTGGATAGTGGAGACTGGTCATCATCCATGTATATCAGTATAGTGTTTGAAGGTGATGATGATATTTAGAAATGCTGTATGCTAAGGAACATGTCACAATATATTTCATTCAAGGTCAATAATTAACAATCATTTCTCTCACAAGAAATATGCTTTATGTCCCTTTGACAGACTGGCATTCATTAGACAAAGATTATTTCCATAATAATATCATATCACAGTGTTTTGATGAGGGCATTTTTTGTTACTGCTGAATTACTGTTGTAGTTTATCTTGATAATGTTTTATAGTTAGCAGGTTGTAATATTGCTACAAACTGGCAAATGAAGGAGCACTCATTAGTGATGATGGGGCTTTTGAAATTTAAAAAAAAATCCATCTAAACTCACTAACCATCATTTCCATACTTAAAGATCTTTATCACATCACTAGCTGCCAATTTCACAGTTAGCTGAGATATTAACATCACTAACCAGAAACTAAAATTAAAAGGAGGACATCTATTGCTCTTCAGAAAGTAAAACAAATAAAGAATCTGTGGAGAGGAGCAGACAGAACCACAAAAATAAGATTTTTAAGGGCATGCATCTTTCCCATCGCAACATATGCCTGTGAGACCTGGACACTTAACAAAACAGCTGAGAAGCACATAAATGCCTTTGAATGTAAATGCTATAGAAGAGTTCTCCAAATATCGTGGACACAAAAAAGAACAAATATATCTATACTGCAAGAGCTTAATATTGAAGAAGGCTGGCTAGTAAAGAGGATTAAAGAGAGAAAACTTAAATATTTTGGCCACATTAAACGTCATGATAATTTGGAGAAGACCATATTGGAAGGATACATAATGGGAAAAAGAAAGAGAGGAAGACCGAAACGAAGATGGCTGCAAGACATCGTTGATGATCTGGAAATGGATGCAGCAGAAGCAGGCCATCTTGCTCACAACCGAGAGGCCTACAGGAGTGCTGTTTGGGAGGCAAAGTTCCGCAAGGGACATGCAAAGGAATGAATGAATGAACCAGAAACTTTGTTTTGCATTATGTAAACAAAAAAGGTAGTAAAGAGGATTAAACAGAGAAAACTTAAATATTTTGGGCACATAAATGTCATGATAATGTAGAGAAACTGTCTTGGAAGGGCACAAAATGGGAAAAAGGAAAGAGAGGAAGACCAAGGTGAAGATGGCTGCAGGACATTGTTGATGATCTGCAAATGGATGCATCAGCAGCAGGACATCTTGGTCACAACCGAGAGGCCTACAGGAGAGCTGTTAGGGAGGCAAAGTCCCCCAAGGGACATGCAAATGACTGACTGAAATAAAAAAGCCAGGAAAGCAGAGAGAGAGTCTTTGTGATGTTGATTAGTGTTTGGTGACCATGTACTCTGCTTCTTACTGACTGCTTCATTCATTCAGTAGACACTGATCATCGCTGGTAGTCACACTTTTGCAATTTTGTATCATTTTTAATAATTCCCGTGGCAGAGTGGGTGCTCGGTCTACTAGTCCGGTGGTCCCAGGTTCAAGTCCCAGCAGTGAGGATTTTTTACTGGTACCACCATCAGAAAGACCAGAGTCCATCCAGAATCTAAAAATGGATACCAGAGAAATCTGGGAAGGTAAATGATACTGACCACATCACACTTTCATGTGGCAAAGGAAATATGGGCCTAAGAATGTATCCCCAATATGCCTTAATTGCATGGAAACAGGGATTTTGCCTTTACTTTTTTACCTTAATATTAGATCAGTAACCTTTTCCTTCCCATGCTATATAGTCTCTTGGTCTCTCGGTCTTTCTTTTTTCCCTTGAGTTTTCAAATAATTGTCAAGTTCTCTGACTTCTGTTTTGTCAGGACATGTCACAAGAATTTGACTGTTTCTTATCATGTTTGATATTTTGCAAATAACCAAGTATATAGTTTACCTTCATGACTTATCTCACACAGGCTGTGTAGGGTGTCTTATCTCACACAGGCTGTGTAGTGTGTCTTATCTCACACAGGCTGTGTAGGGTGTCTTATCTCACACAGGCTGTGTAGGGTGTCTTATCTCACACAGGCTGTGTAGGGTGTCTTATCTCACACAGGCTGTGTAGGGTGTCTTATCTCACACAGGCTGTGTAGGGTGTCTTATCTCACACAGGCTGTGTAGGGTCTTATCTCACACAGGCTGTGTAGTGTGTCTTATCTCACACAGGCTGTGTAGGGTGTCTTATCTCACACAGGCTGTGTAGGGTGTCTTATCTCACACAGGCTGTGTAGGGTGTCTTATCTCACACAGGCTGTGTAGGGTGTCTTATCTCACACAGGCTGTGTAGGGTGTCTTATCTCACACAGGCTGTGTAGGGTGTCTTATCTCACACAGGCTGTGTAGGGTGTCTTATCTCACACAAGCTGTGTAGGGTGTCTTATCTCACACAAGTTGTGTAGAGTGTCTTATCTCATACAAGCTGTGTAGGGTGTCTTATCTCACAAAAGCTGTGCAGAGTGTCTTATCTAACACAAGTTAATGTGAAAATTTTATCTCATGCTAGCTGTGTAGAGTGTCTTATCTCACACAAACTGTGCAAGATGTTTTAGCTCACAGAAGCTAATATGATGTTTAGTTCACACAAACTATTCATCTTATTTATTTTTCACTGTCTTGACACTCTATGTGCTTTCTAAAAATCATTCGTGAAAATGATTATTCATATATTTTGTGACATCTTATCTTTATGACATCTTATCTTTTTGACATCTTATCTTTGCCACTTGGTGACACTTTATAAAAATTATTTTCTTTGTGCATAGTAAACAGAGTTGACACTCTTTTGCACACTTTATGTTTACATGTTCACGAAATAAACAGTATAACTCTTTATATCTGTACTCATCATTTTAAATGATGACTTCTTGTTAAGTTTATTATCTTTGTACATATTATATTAACCAGTGATCTGTATTGAAGTTATCTTCTTTTCTTTATTCACATTAAGTTAACTGTTACCTTACATGCACATTAAGTTAACTGTTAACTTACATGCACATTAAGTTAACTGTTAACTTACATGCACATTAAGTTAACTGTTAACTTACATGCACATTAAGTTAACTGTTAACTTACATGCACATTAAGTTAACTGTTACCTTACATGCACATTAAGTTAACTGTTAACTTACATGCACACTTTTTTCTTGTCATCATTAATTAATGAAATTATCTTTTAGAATCACATTTTTTTTAATTACCAAGTTTCTTGTTAACTGAACATTTTAGTTTTGTAGCAAACAAGAACCAACAAAAAAGCCTGTCTGCTCTGTGCAGTTCCAACATGTATGTGTCTGACCTCTGTCTGCTCTGTGCAGTTCCAACATGTATGTGTCTGACCTCTGTCTTCTCTGTGCAGTTCCAGCATGTATGTGTCTGACCTCTGTCTGCTCTCTGCAGTTCCATTATGTATGTGTCTGACCTCTGTCTACACTGTGCAGTTCCAACATGTATGTGTCTGACCTCTGTCTGCTCTCTGCAGTTCCATTATGTATGTGTCTGACCTCTGTCTGCTCTGTGCAGTTCCAACATGTATGTGTCTGACCTCTGTCTGCTCCATGATTTCTTTTTTCTTTGCTCATTCTCCTAATTTAGGCTGAAAGTCCAGAGCACAGCTGATTAAAGCATTAATTAAAACGCTGATTAAACATCCTTGTTACCTGTGTGAATGTATGAGTTTAAAAAAAGAACTCCTTATCGCTGAATATAACAGATACAGATAAAACATCTTGGATCATGTCATTCAGAATATCAGTCATAAAAGCATCATTGACGAATCTTGGGTACAAGTCTCTGGACTGGAGATCCATGGACCCATGTCAGACTCATACATAGATTGCAGGGACCTCTGTGTTTCATGTAGAAAAAAAATAAATTCTAGTTTTGTTTTTTGCTGGCTTCTTGCAGAAATCTAATTTTAATTTGAATGGTAAGTGTAAACAGCAAAACAATTTAAGGATAATTCATTCATTCGGTCATTAATTCATTTGCATGTCCCTTACGGAACTTTGCCTCCCTAACAGCACTCCTTTAGGCCTCTCGTGAGCAAGATGGCCTGCTGCTGATGCATCCATTTGCAGATCATCAGCAATGTCTTGCAGCCATCTTCACCTTGGTCTTCCTCTCTTTAGGGATTGTAGATTTCAGAAATGTCTGATGACTTGAGTAAATCTCCTTATGTTTTAGTAAATCATAACTTTTTGACAATGCACTTTTTTTTAGAACTGTCTTAAGAAAGATGTATGAAGAACCGTGTTTTTTTAAAACTGATATACTGTATAACGTTATGATAGATTAAGAAGCAAAATTTATTATCTTTGATTTTAAGATGATTTTTGCTGTTTGAGTAGAGATTGTAATAGACTGTGTAAATCATTGACTTGATTTCAATGTCTCGAGTTCTGTGTACAGTGTGGAAACACAGATGAGCTGTAAGGCCAGCTGGAGTTTATGAATGTCATCTAAGTCACTCTTCCATATCTCTTTAATATTTCTCATCTGTAGGATGGGACTTCTGGATCAGGACATGAAGTTGTGGCTGCAGAGCAGAGACAAGTATCCGGTCCCCAGGTATCAAACCACAGTCTTAAGCAGGTAATTGTTTACTTTCATCTCTTATGATTTGTACATTCATCTGTCCGTTCAGCCATCTGTTTTTGTGTCTGTCTATCTCTCTGTTGTTTGTCATTCTGCCTGTCTCTCTGTTGCTTGTCTACCTGTCTCTCTCTCTGTTGTTTGTCTTTCTGCTTGTCTTTCTGTTTGTTTGTTTCTCTGTTGTTTGTCTTTCTGCTTATTTCTCTGATGTTGCTTATCTACCTGTCTGTCTCTCTGTTGTTTGTCTTTCTGTCTATCTAATGTTGCTTGTCTATTTGTCTGTCCCTCTGTTGTTTGTTTTTGTGCCTATCTGTTATCTGTCTTTCTGCTGTCTGTCTTTCTGCGTGTCTATTAAACCTTTTGTCTGTTTTCATCCAAATCTCTCACTCCCTCTTTCTCTCCTCTCTCTCTTCCTACATGTACATGATTATAAGCAGGAAGGTGTATGTGAGCTGTAACAAGTCACAGTTGTGTGCTTTTATCATGAAGCTACCACTCCTGCTGCATAGACTTTAGTGTATTTTGTCTTTGCTTTGTCAGCTGCAGCAGTTTCAGTCCTGTCAGTGTGATACATATCACTTCACATGCTGATTCTGGGAGTTCATGAAAGTTGCCCAAGTCACTCTTCATCCAGTTTGATATCTTTATTTAAACAGGCGGTGACCATGGCAACAACTACCAACCAAAAAAAAACCAAACAAAACAATCTTTTTTCTTGTTGCTGGGAAACTCAACAACTGAAATTGTCATAGTTTCTTGTGACTGGGAGACTCTACAACAGAAGTTGTCATAGTTCCCATTTACAGGAAAACAACAGAAATCATTATACTGTACTGTCATAGTTTCCACATACTGGGAAACACTACAGCAGAAGGTACTATAATGTCATGTTCTATACAACAAAAGCCACTATTATCATAGTTCTATACAACAAAAGCCACTGTATTGTCATAGTTTCCAGATACTAGGAGCCAATCTGTTGGAATAATTTCCACTTACTATGAGGCTACAACAGAAGTATATTGCCATAGATTTATACAACAAAAGCCACTATATTGTCATAGTTTCCAGTTTGAGGCTACAACAGAAGTTACTATTTTGCTATAGTTTTATACAAAAAAAGCCACTGTATTGTCATAGTTTCCAGTTACCAGGAGACTCTACAACAGAAACCAACCTGTTTGCCATAATTTCCACTTATTGTGAGACTACAACAGAAGCTTCTATAATTTTATACAACAAAAGCCACCATATTGTCATAGTTTCCAATTACCAGGAGACTCTACAACAGAAGCCAACCTGCTTGCCATAATTTCCACTTTTTGTGAGACTACAACAGAAGTCACTATACTGCCGTGAGTTTATAATATCTCATATTACTTCCCAACGAAGTCTGTCATCGATCGCCATTTTGTATTCTTTCCTCCACCGCACGGAGTATTGATCTCAGATCCAAGTTAAATGCCATTGATGTGAGTGGCCAGGGACGCGTGGTAATGGTTTAATAATGCGAGTGCAGTGGCGTCCTGGTTGTTGAGTGAGCTCGGTAGCTGAGTATAGTGATCATTGAATGTTTGAGTGAGCAAGGATGTGTTTTGTACGTACACAAGCAAGAGAGCTCTCATTACTATTTTTTGTGTATACTTGTAATGGAGCTTTCATAAACACTCCATGAGCGATTCTCAGAATACAGAAGTACATATTTATAATTGCGTATAAATAATATGCTCGATCATTACAGAAAGTCATTGAAAAAAATGAGTTTCTCGGTTTATAAAAATGTAGAAAATGTCGGCCAGGACAACAAAAAACGGTAATGCTTTACCTGAAGCAGCATAATCAGTAGCATAACATTAGTTTTGCCTGGCGCATCATCAAATTATAATCTAATATTAGCTCTGCCGTATAACGTTAACTTTGCCTGGTATATATTTTAAAAATGTAAAAAGCGATAGTATAACACTAGCTTTACCTGATATATATATATATATATATATATATATATATATATATATATATATAAACGATAGTATAACATTAGCTTTGCCTTGTATATCGAAAAAAAAAACCAATAGTATAACGTTAACTTTGCCTGGTATATAAAAATACTATAGTATAGCATTAGCTTTGCTTGATATATGAAAAAAACGATAGTATAACATTAGCTTTGCCTGGTATATATATTAAAAAAACGATAGTTTAACATTAGTTTTGCCTGGTATATTAAACGACAGTGTAACATTAGCTTTGCCTGGTATATCCACAAAAACACAAAAACGATAGTATAACAGCTAATTTGTCTTATATATTAAAAAAAAACCGATGGTTTAACATTAGCTTCCCCTGTAGCTATCAGGAAACAAACAATAGCGCAACATTATCTTTGCCTGGAGCATCAGAAAACAATAGCGCAACATTAGCTTTGCCTGAAGGATCAGAAAACAATAGCGCAACATTAGCTTTGCCTGGAGCATCATAAAACAATAGCGCAACATTAGCTTTGCCTGGAGCATCAGAAAACAATAGCGCAACATTAGCTTTGCCTGGAGCATCAGAAAACAATAGCGCAACATTAGCTTTGCCTGGAGCATCAGAAAACAATAGCGCAACATTATCTTTGCCTGGAGCATCAGAAAACAATAATGCAACATTATCTTTGCCTGGAGCATCAGAAAACAATAGCGCAACATTAGCTTTGCCAGGAGAATCAGAAAACAATAGTGTAACATCAGCCTTGTCTGGCGCATCAGAAAACTAGCGTACCATTAGTTTTGGCTGAAAAAAAAGCTTAAAACAATAATATGGCATTAGTCTTTCCTGAAACAGCACATAAGAACAGTATGACATTCTTACTTTTAAGTTTAGTCATAATTCAGAGAAAGAAAGAAAGAAAGAAAAGGAAGGAAGGAAAGAAAAAGGTAAATTGAAAAGCTCCTCCTTGATATCTATCCCTACTGGCTTCAAATCGTATAGGAATCTTGCTTGGATCGTAAACAACATCAGCTCTGATAGTTTGTGATGGCAGTTTTTAAACTGTCGCCCTCACGTTTAATCTAACATTTAATCTACCATTAGGTATGATCTTGTTCCTGCCTTTTGGAAATTGGATAGGAGAATAAAGAAAACGGAAACAGAAGTGACGTCAACGTATTTATAGTAGCTTTGAAGAGTCGATATTGGTTCATTGAGAAAACATGTAAGAGTCTAAACGACAGTTGTCATCGAGCGCGCCGACAAGGAGAGAAGGGAATCGTCTAATTTGGATCTATAATCGATATTGATATTCGACTTTCTACTTTGCTGGGCAAGGAAGTCGTTAAATATTTCCCCCCATACAGAAAACGTGTACGCGAACACACGCGCATACGCACAAAAACATTTCCCCCCCCCCCCCCACCTCCCATGGTAAGGCTCGTTAGATGAAGCACATTACTTTACTCGTTGATGACATTGTCTTGATTGTCCGCAGCTTCCATGTGCGCTTTATTTGACCCATATCTGATCTCTTCAGCTCTCTTTCAAACCGATCATGTCTGCGTGTAGAAAATGAATATTTAAACTGCTTCAGATGACTCCTGGGTCCACCCAGCCTCTGGAAATGCCTACCAGAAAGAAATCTGGGAAAAGGTAAATGCGGCTCTGTCTGGCGTGATACTGACCACATCTCATTTTCATGTGCCGAAGGTTTTAGAAACACGGACCTAACACCGTGTCCCTGATATGCCTGGCATGGAAGCGGGAATTATTCCTTTACCTTCAAATGTGTTTCATTATGTAATAAGATTAACTTAAGATTTGGTTATTATCATCTCTTGTATATTGCAAATGATTGGAAATGAAAAATAATAATCCTGGCTAGATTATGGTCAGTTTTGCCGTCTTGTTTGTTCTGATGCCCCTGGAAGCGCATGTTGTGTAGTTGAAGACATGATGATGATGTGTACAGTTTTCATTACGGCTGATAACAGTGAGACTTGTACACAGCAGAGTGAAGAAGCGGAATAGATAAGACTTACCTGGAACTAGCAGAATAAATGAGACTTAACTGGAACTAGCAGAATAGATGAGACTCACCTGGGACTAGCAGAGTAGATGAGACTTAACTGGAACTAGCAGAATAGATGAGACTCACCTGGGACTAGCAGAATAAGCGAGATTTACCCGGGACTAGCAAAATAGATTAACTCACCTGAGGCCAGCAGAATAGATGAGATTTACCTGGGAAAATAATAATCCTGGCTGGATTATGGTCAGTTTTGCTGTCTTGTTTGTTTTCCTTGTTCTGATGCTTCTGATGAAACTCACCTCTACTAGTAGAATAGATTAGGCTTACATGGGACTAGCAGAATAGATTAGGCTTACCTGGGACTAGCAGAATAAATTAGGCTCACCTGGAACTAACAGAATAGATGAGACTCACCTGGGACTAGCAGAATAGATGAGACTTACCTGAAAATATTGGAATAGATGAGACTCACATGGGACTGGCAGAATAGATCACACTTACATGGAACTAGCAGAATAGATGAGACTTACCTGGAACTAGCAGAATAGATGAGATCCACCTGGGACTAGCAGAATAGATGAGACTCACCTGGGACTAGCAGACTAGATGAGACTTACCTGGAACTAACAGAATAGATGAGACTAACCTGGGACTAGCAGAATAGATTATTCTATTGTTATGTTCGTTTATATTTATTATGTTTGGTTCGTTTATATTGGCATTTGAACATTGTCACACAGAGACGTCTTACACAATTACTGCGAATTCCATTTGTCCGGAACGAGAATTGCAGATTTATTTACACCAATTGTCTCTTGTAAAAATGGATGCAGAATTCTCAACAGTTGAATAGAAAAGGTGCAAACAAGGGAGAACTCATTCTTAAAGCGTAATATCAGCTGGACTACACGAGCATAAGTAGATAATGTCTCTCATAAACAGTCGACCAAATATAAGTCAAGTTTTTGTGTTCACTATACACGATCTCGATATCTATTCACTAGGTCTCCTAAGTATCTGCATGTCAATCTAGCTCGCAGTTTCATCACATCAGCATGAATAAATCTCTGTATTGCAAGGTGCACTTAACTAAATCTATCTAAATCTCCTACTGTATCTATCTGTGGCTGTTTATCAGTTCCTATCTGCACATCTCTCCTGGTCTCGATATACCTATCTGCGTCTCTCTTTCTCTCTGAGTCTCTGTCTGGATCTCCGAGTATCTTGTGTCAGAGTCTTAATTCTGTCTCCGAGTCTGTGTGCGTACCTCCGTGCGCATCTCTCTGCGTATCTCTCTGCGCACTTCTGTGCGTACCTCTGCCTGTCTTTCTCAGTTTCCTCGTTTTATCTTAGAGTCCCGTTTGGTGAAACCACCAGTGGATATTTCTGCCCCACCCCTAAATGGTCCACTGGTTTCGAAATGCATACCGATTGGTTCTTGACTCCTTTCTATTCGTCTGTTTCTTCTGTTTACACTTGTCAGCGTCCAGCCGTAATGATCGATGACTAATATCGTGGGAATCGGTTTTCTACCTTGTTCTCTTAAGTTTCCTATCTAACTTTTCTTGTTTAATGTTAACCCATATAACTAAAAAAATAACTAAAACTGAATGTCAGTCCATCACTTATCATGCTGTAGCACCTGCTACATTGTCATATGAGAAGCAGATAAAATAATGATTATAGCTTTATAATAAATCGTCTTTAACACTAAAATCACGGGTTTTGCTCTACTGTACCTGCATACCGAAACGTGAACGATGTTTTTGAGACGTAAGAAAAATATTAGTTTAACATTTTCCATTTTCGTTGCATTTTCAAGGTAATGAAATCACGTGGTAGGACAAAGTAACCAATAATTAAATACTTGAAGACTTGCGCTGTTCCTGGCAGCATTCAGCAGAAGAGATGGCCGAGGCATGTTGCAAGAAAGGGTGAACCCCACATGCAAATATCGCATGGTCATTTTTAGAAAGCCCTGCTGTTCTTCCCATGCTACCTCAAACATATACATCATTTTATAGAGGCCAGCACAATAGCAGGAGAACACTCGAAACATATATATCACTTTACAGAGGGCAACAGAATAGCAGAGAAACATTCGAAACATAAACATCACTTTATAGAGGGCAGCAAAATAGCAGGAGAACACTCGAAACATATATATATATATATATATATATATATATATATATATATATATATATATATATATATATATAACTTTATAGAGGGCAACAGAATAATAGAAAAACATATGAAACATACGGCACATTATAATTCCACCTATTCTTCAACAGGATAGTAAGAAAACGCATGAAACATATACAGCTCAGCACGCTATCGAGAAAAAAAACACACACACAAGAAAAGACGTGAAACAAATACAGCACGTTATAGAAATCAACAAAACAGTAAGAAAACTACAAGTATCATTACATGACAAATGAAAAAAAGTAAATAATTAAGACTTCGTTGCATCTTTACAAAAACATCTTCTAGAAGGGACCAGGTGAGACGACTCGCATAGAAAGCTGTCTACATTCACGAGAGATCTCCACCGCCACCATCATCATCATCACCACCAAGATCATCATCATCATCATCCACAAGGATTGGCAGATGTTGACAGTATTCTCCGCCTTTTTTTACGGCAATCCAGTAGCGTCTGTCTCATACTAGAATCCTCTGGTCACGTGACCATTTGTGTGACGGCATCGATAACCCGGTAATCGCCAGTGGCCAGCACTTGACATCTTACGCCACTCTCTTTGTCAACAAACATGGTTACACATTCCTGTGTATGAGCCGGTTTCCTCGGGCTTTAGCTACGCATTAGATTTTTTTTCTATCAAATTTCACCTTTCGTATCGAGTATTCTCCAAGATTTCTGGCCGTTTTTTGTTCACTATATAATGCCGCTGCTTCGTTATCGCGTAATCGATCAAACTGGAAATCAGTTTCCGCATTGAACCCATAATTTCTGATAAGCGATATCGATTGAATTATCGGCCGTGGTCGCTGATGGAAGAAGAAAGCGCCAAAAATGTCATCTTGACGGCAGGAACATCACTTGCCACTTTGCGCTTTTTATAGCCAAATGTCAAAACAATTTGCGTTCTATATATTTCCTTTTCTTCATCGAAGAACCATAATTCACATCGATCCAAGACAGTTATATTTGGGAAACTTAAAGAAATGTCAGTCATATTTGCAAAACGAGAGACTCCTGTATTTTTTAATAACTTTGCTCTGGAAGAAACAATTTGTCTTGGGTTTCGGAGACAAAATCGTATAACAAACTGAAAGATGAACACAGATCAAAATTAACGAGGGCATTTTAACGATAGCACAATAAAGATATATTCCTAGCTTTATTCTAGAAGTGTGTTTGAATATATTTTTAGATTTTAGTTTATATATGGCACACTCTATTTTATTCATACTTGGCTGATATCCTGGCCAGCTCCCCGCGCCGTTTCGTTCGTAAATACTTGTGGCCTGCTGGAGGTTTGTCACGAGGCGGGTAGAAAATGTTATTCATGATTTTATATTGACACGGATCTGATACTTTGTGTTAGCCCTGGCTAGTTGTGCCTCCTGAAAATGAATTTAAGTTTCTTCCCGTGAGCTACCACGGTTTTTTTTTTTTTTTCAGTTTGTGGAATCGTATCAGGAGTGTCAGTGCGGGAATTGTGCTCAGTGATGGTTTCTAATTAAACTGTCACTGCATGTTGTAATTAACAATTACGCGTTACAGAAATCATTGCGGTGTTGGATTTTTGTTTAGCATCAGTAGGGAGAGATCTTGTGATGTAATCATTAAAGTGTGCATAGAATCTATTGGTAAACTTTTTTCCCCCTGTATTTGGAAACAGAAACAGATTATTGTTGCACGGAGCACAGTATTTCATATTATGAAGAGCTGTGTGGACTTCGCTAGAGAAGACAGCCTTGGAGGATTGTCCTCGTTTTAAATCTGACAGTTGTTTTGTAGCTCTTAATTAGACCTTGGAAAACAAATGCCTCAGGAAAATACTCGGTATGAAGTGAAGCGAATTCAAGAACAACGCAGAGATAAGGCAGATGAGCAAATAACAACCTGTCTCTTGGGTGATCAGAAAAAGAAGATGAACAAATGTTGGTCATGTGCTGAGAAGAAATAACCAGAGAGTCCCAAAACGAGCTATTAAGTGGAACACAAAAGACCGAAGAAAAAGAGGTCGACCACGTGAAACTCCAAAGATGACATTGTTAAAAGAGGCCAGTTTAGTGTTAATAACATCCCTTGATGATGTTGAAAAGCTCGCCGAAAACAGGAAATCTTGGCAAGCTACCATGCGAACCCTATGTGA
Organism: Achatina immaculata; assembly: GCA_009760885.1. Taxonomy (NCBI): domain Eukaryota; kingdom Metazoa; phylum Mollusca; class Gastropoda; order Stylommatophora; family Achatinidae; genus Lissachatina; species Lissachatina immaculata. The sequence goes on from CM019710.1 coordinate 10,353,019, forward strand.
TGTTTAACGGCACGGGAAGGATGTAAGATGTTTTGTAACTGGGTAGTGTTAACAGGCATAAAATCCTTTGATGAGGTTGAAAGACTCGCCGAAGACAGGAAAAATTGGCGAACTACTTTGCGAGCCCTATGTGACGTCTAACGGCACGGGAAGGATATATAAGATAAGTGTAGTCGTACTGTCAAAAGTCAACTGCCTTATAATGCGAAAGACTTGATTTGTAGACCTGCTGTTGTCGTGGTGTCCTATTTTATCCATCTGTAAAAGTAGGTACCACACTAGTGTCAGGGAAATTGAAAACAGAGTATCTTCCTGCACGCCAGAGTAAACTGTACATGCAGTGCAAGTGAACGAAGAAGAAGAAACTTATTCACATGAGTACGGAATTGTACTCGAATTTGCAGCAAACGGGGAAAAACTACTGCCTTCTAAGATTATTTTTCTTTCCTTCCGTTTGTGGATGAACTAAAGACGAAGAGATTTTAAAAAGTCCAGTTTTTTTTAAAATTTATTTTGTTTCTTAATTGTAGCTGTAGAGCGTCTAAAAGTGTTTGCTTGTTTAAGCGTCAGCGAAGTTTGGCGTCACTTGATTTACGTCTTTGATAAGTGGTGAACTGCTGATCTGCCTGTTCTACAGACTTCATGTCACAGTGACACACTGATTGTATAATTATGGAGTCACCAGTTAATGATTGTATAGAAGTTATTATGAACTGCCAGTTTACTGATTGCATAATGGTAGAGTCACCAGTTTAATGATTGTATTGAAGTTATAATGAACTGGCAGTTTACTGATTGTATAATTATGAAGTCACCAGTTTAATGATTGTATAGAAGTTATAATGAGACAGTTTACTGATTGTATAGTGTTGAAAATACAGTAACTTCTGTTTACTGACTGTATATAGTTTACTGCAATACATATATCCATACTACAAGAATTTAATATTGAAGAAGGTTGGTTAGTGAAGAAGGTTAAACAGAAAAAAAACTTAAGCATTTCAGACATATTAAACGTCACGAGAGTTTGGAGAAGGCAATCTTAGAAGGGTACATAGTGGGAAAAACAAGAGAGGAAGACCAGTGCGAAGATGGCAGCTAGACATTGATGATGACTTGCGAACAGACACACCAGCAGTGGGCCATCTTGCTTACAACCGAGAGAGCTCACAGGGAGGCAAAGTTTCACAAATGAATGAAATTAATGAACTGAAATCAACTTCTGACTTAGTCATTTTGCACTAACAAAGTAAAAGTGAACTCATCGTTTATTGATTATATAATTTGTTGAGTCTCTGTAAACTATTTGTTTTGCAGACTATATTTTGTTGAGTCTCTGTAAACTATCTGTTTTACAGATTGTATATTTTGTTGAGTCCCTGTAAACTATTTGTTTTGCGGACTGTATATTTTCGAAGTCTTCTGGAGTTAAAAAAAAACATAAATGTGTGGACTGCATTGTTGATGCTGCGGCAAGCTATCGTCTTACTCAATGTATATTACATTATATTGATTGTTATTTTTATTTGCTAATGAACTGCGCATTTATTTATTGTATATTACATTTATTGATCGTTTATTGTCAATGAATTTCCAATTTGCTGATTATATATTTGTTAAAAAGATAAGATTTTTAAGAGCATACATCTTTCCCATCGCAACATATACCTGTGAGACCTGGACACTTAACAAAACAGCCGAGAAACACATAAATGCCTTTGAATGTAAATGCTACAGAAGAGTTCTTCAAATATCATGGACACAAAAAAGAACAAATATATCCATACTACAAGAACTTAATATTGAAGAAGGCAGGCTACTAAAGAGGATTAAAGAGAGAAAACTTAAATATTTTGGACACATTAAACGTCGTGATAATCTAGAGAAGACAGTCTTGGAAGGGTAAATAATGGGAAAAAGAAAGAGAGGAAGACCAAGGCGAAGATGGCTGCAAGACATCATTGATGATCTGCAAATTGATGCAGCAGCAGCAGGCCATCTTGCTCACAACCGAGAGGCCTACAGGAGTGCTGTTAGGGAGACAAAGTTCCACAAGGAACATGCAAATGAATGAATGAATATTTGTTAATGAATTTCCAATTCGCTGAGTGTATATTTGTCAATGAACTATTAATTTACTGATTGTACATTGTTGAAATCACTGTGAACTCCATGCTTACTAGTTGTATATTTCTGAAGGTGCCGTGAACTTCGTGTTTTCTGATTTTTGTGTTTGTTAAAATTACAAAGAACTGCCGGTTTACTGTTTGTACCCGGCTAAAATCACCAAAAATGCGGGTTTACTGTTTGTACCAGGCCAAAATCACAAAAAAATGTGGGTTTACTGTTTCTACCAGGCTAAAATCACCAAAAAAATGTGGGTTTACTGTTTCTACCAGGCTAAAATCACCACAAAAAAAAAAGGGGGGGGGGGTTTACTGTTTGTACCAGGCTAAAATCACATGCACAAAATGCCGTGGCGGAGAGAAGGCGATGTATATCTGCTATTTTCTTTGAATATCCCCACAGCGTTATTGTAAACATTGTAATCCTGACATAGATTAGCAAGTGACAAGTTTATAATAAAGTGATCAGAGTTTATGATGTGTGACAAAGCATAAAATAGATTATTAAGTGACAAGTTTATAATAAAGTGATTAGAGTTTATGGTGTGTGACAAAGCATAAAATAGATTATTAAGTGACAAGTTTATAATAAAGTGATTAGAGTTTATGGTGTGTGACAAAGCATAAAATATATTATTAAGTGACAAGTTTATAATAAAGTGATCAGAGTTTATGATGTGTGACAAAGCATAAAATAGATTATTAAGTGACAAGTTTATAATAAAGTGATTAGAGTTTATGGTGTGTGACAAAGCTTAAAAGCTGGGGCGTCTTCATGACAGCTCGCCCTGTAGCGGTCACAGTGACTTTTGACAACTTTTGACCCCTTTGATGTAGCTCGCTCAGCTACTTTGTGTTTTGTGTCTGGACCAAAGTGAAAGGCGGACAGAACTGATCATGGCTGGTGTTTCGTAGTTGACGTATCCTATACGAAGATTATTATTTTGTGGATTGCCTGGTTAGCGGAAATCTTCATGTGAACATTTGAACGAGAGATCGTGTCCAAATTTCACCATTAGCGGGAGCAGAAATTTGACTTCTTGTGAGACCCGGATGTTCGTGTAAGACAGGATGAAAAAGAAAAAAGCGGTCACGAAGCTAAAGCCATTGAAGGTTAGTTTGATTATTTCCAGTTTCCTGCCCACGTTTTAGTTAAATTTGCTGAGGAAAAAACAATAATCAGACGGCCGATTCTCTTTGCTACTTTTTTTTTTTTTTACACAGAAGCTTTTAGTTTGAAAAATGTAGGAAGTACTATTTGGTCACAAAACATTATGTTGTATAGTTGTATGAGTAGTGTAAAGTAATAAACTATAATGTATAGTTAGGTAATATAACAGTATTATGTAAATGGTGTAAAGTAATTTAACAAAATGTACTGTACGCATTGGATTCCTCACGAAACCATGAGATACGCTGGTCTGTATATAAATGAAAGTGTGTATGAAGAAAATTTTATTATTATTATTATTATTAATATTTTTATTATTTGCACAGCAGAACGCAGAGAAATGCGGAGAAATTGTTGATGTCAAGCCTCCTTCCCCCCCCCCCCCCCCCCCCGGTGCAGTAGCATACCTTGCCGCCTCACTCGCTTGACATCAAATATTTTAAAACTGATTCTACTTTACCATGTCCGACCATTCATTTTAAATAGCATAAACATCAGTTTATAAATTAATTTAAAAAGCACAAGATAAAACTATACATGTATTATCTCTATCATCCTCATGATAAACGTAATGCGTAAAGTCGCTAGTTGTAAACACTGAGAAGTACTGTATGTGAAAGATTACTATAACTTGTTGTGAAAGATTATCGCCACTTGTTGTGAAAGATTACCGTCACTTGTTGTGAAAGATTACCGCCACTTGTTGTGAAAGATTACCGCCACTTGTTGTGAAAGATTACCGCCACTTGTTGTGAAAGATTACCGCCATTTGTTGTAAAAGATTACCGCCACTTGTTGTGAAAGATTACTGCCACTTGTTGTGAAAGATTACCGCCACTTGTTGTGAAAGATTACCGCCACTTGTTGTGAAAGATTACTGCCACTTGTTGTGAAAGATTACCGCCACTTGTTGTGAAAGATTACTGCCACTTGTTGTGAAAGATTACCGCCACTTGCGAAAGATTACCGGCACTTGTTGTGAAAGATTACCGCCACTTGTTGTGAAAGATTACCGCCACTTGTTGTGAAAGATTACCGCCACTTGTGAAAGATTACCGGCACTTGTGAAAGTTTGGGATAAACCAGTTTTTTTTTCTACGATTCTCCGATAATTTGAACGACGCCCATACAGTGTGTGGAAAAACACTTGAAAGCTTCATTTCTCGTGGATGTCTGCGACAGCTAGTCATTGTAGCCATCATTATCTTCAACGTTATCACTTGTGAGAGTTTTCTAACTTACTCTGAATATTCGGAGCCCAGATATGTGAAATATTTTCACGTTGAAGCTGTAATGTGAAATCGTGTCCTTGGATATTAGGCACGTAATTAACAAGAATTTGCAACGGCTAATTTAGTTGGATCTAATCGGAAACAACTTTCAAACATTTGTAGGAATTACTTATAAAGTCTTCTTCTTCTTCAGCTTTCCGAGTCATTAAAGCTCATTGCTGCAGATAAAGTTCGCCTCCATTCCTCTCTGTTCCTAATCTTCTCTCTCCAGTTAGTGACATCAATTTTCTTTTATATCCTATTCTATGTTGTCTTTCCATATCTGTCTTGTTCTACCCCTTGGTCTTGTTTCCTTCATCTCTTGTGCATACATCATTTTCATTTGTCTATTCTCTTCCATTATTTCTACATGCCCCAGCCAGCGTAGTCTGTTCAGTTTCAAGACGCTTATAATTCGTTGGGATTTCGTTCAGTTCAGTGTTCTTTCTAGCTCTCCATTCTCCACTGTTGGTGTCCTTTATCGGTTCAAAGATTCTTCTTAGGATCTTGTTCTAAAAAATCTGTAGTCGTTCATCTTTCTTTATTGTACTCCACGTTTCTGATCCATACATGACAGCTAGTCTTATTATAGTTTTGTAGATTGTTATTTTGGTGTTTTGGGACAGGATTTTGGATTTTAACAGGTGTTGCAAAGCAAAGTATATTTTATTCCCTATCTGTACTCTGCTTTTAATTTCCTCACTTACTATGTTGCTTCTGTTGAAGGTTGTGCCTAGATATTTGTATGTTTCTGCTTTCCTAATGATCTTATCTCCAACATTTATATAATCTGGATCATTCTGCCCCTGGTCTCTTGATATCTTTAAATACTCTGTCTATCATCTTTATTGCTTCTTTACCCCGAAATTGTAAAATAATGCTTAATTTAGCTCTAATGAGGACAGAAAGATCAAGTTCAAAGACAACTGCTGTTGGAGAGAGAAGAAACAGAAAGAACTACCCAGGATAGGTAAAGATAAAGACGGGAACCGGTTATCATAGTGGTTATAACAGCGATAGACAAGGCTGTACAAGTACAGGCTCCGGCATAAAGCATGGCTGGATTTTTTAAATGGAAAATAAATAAGCGCTATAAATGTTTTTGGTAAAAAAAAAAAGTGAAATGGAAATCAGAAAAGTGGGTATTTTTATTATTACTGACAATTATATTTAGGTTCTGAAAATTACGCCGGTTAGATGACCGCCATTACATTTGATACATTCAGCCAGGCGTCTGGAAAATTCCTGCATAACACCATTTAACATGTTCAAAGGGATATTTTAATGCAGTGTCGGATTCGATCTTTTAGGTCTGCAACTGACTGGTCGACTAGCATACACCGTGTTCTTGAGATACCCCCACAAAAAAAGAAGTCTGCGGCCGATAAATCCGGTGACCTTCCTGGCCAATGATTTCCAAATCTGGAAATAAGACGACTGGGAAATGCTTGTCGTAGCATGGACATGGACTGACCGGCTGTGTGGGCAGTTGCTCCATGTTGTTGAAATCATATTAGTCTCTTATTTCTATTGGCCAAGTCTGGAATGAAGTATTCAGTTAGCATCTGCACATAAAGATCACTAAACAGTAAGAGGATGCCAGGTGCCAAAGCGTTCCTAACAGCTGATCGCCGAGGGCTACTCAGCAACGCGTTGCGGACTTCTTGAATTCGTTCAGGTGTCTGTTGAGTTATTGGACGACCAGTAGACTTGTTATTAATGCACTTAGCGGTTTCCTTAAATTGTTTGACCAACCTCAAAACTGTTTTGTCCTCCGCTCGGGAACATTACCAAGAGGATGCAACTCAAAATGGCGACGAAACGTTCGTTGTACAGTAATAGACTATTCTCCATGTTTAAAATACATTTCAGCAGTGAATGCACGATGTTGTGTTTGCCAAGAAGCCATTGTTAAAAATGACTGTTTGTCTGCTTCATCTCTGATGTCATGTTTTTTTTTTCATACTTATTCAGTTTCTGCGCACTACGTCAGTTAAATCCAGCTGTGCTTTATGCCGGACCCTGTACCATACTGTTACCAGCTCTTCCTACTGCTTCTACAGCTTCTGTTTTTTTCTGGCGGGACTGTGGAGTCGGTACGCCAAACCTCCAACTCTTCTGTTTTTTTTTTCTGGCGGGGCTATGGAGTCGGTACACCAAACCTCCAACTCTTCTATTTGTTTTCTGGCGGGGCTGTGAAGTCGGTACACCAAACCTCCAACTCTTCTATTTGTTTTCTGGCGGGGCTATGGAGTCGGTACACCAAACCTCCAACTCTTCTATTTGTTTTCTGGCGGGGCTGTGAAGTCGGTACACCAAACCTTCAACTCTTCTATTTGTTTTCTGGCGGGGCTATGGAGTCGGTACACCAAACCTTCAACTCTTTTATTTTTTCTACTGTAAGACTCAGGTTTCAACCTCAGTCCTTTCATACGTGGTACATTTATACTGAACTCGACTGCGCGGAAAATTGCTTACGATTCCACGGTTTCTTTTGGTCCTTAGAGATGGCATGTACATCTGGCTTAAGCAGCGCCTCTGGATATGCTGACTTCCCCAAGAATAGAGAACATTAAAGATATTCTTTAAGGACAGCAAAAAATTAGGTGGGACACAACAGGCACAATTTAGAAATATGTGCAGCCGTGCTATGGCGGTATTAGATAGAGACCCGATATCCAAAATGTAGAATAGAAACTTATGCATCAAAGATAGTAGAGAATCTCACTCTCTCTTTCTTCTCTATTTCTTCTCTCTCCTCTCTCTCTTCTCTCTTCTCTCTCTCTTCTCTTCTATCTCTCTCTTCTCTCTCTCTCTCACTCTCTCTCTCATACATACATACATTATAGGATGTTCCAACAGTCTATGTGCACTTTTATACATTAATAACTAAATAATTACAAATAACAGAATACTTCTTCACTTTGTTTTGGACGCATTTGCAGGGTGTCCTAAACGTCTCCATACATAACATAACATTCTAAATGCAGTTATGTGCGCACAATATCTTGAGTGGAAGAGACGCGTCCATATGTGTTTAGGAAATGCTGGCAGTCATATAGAGAATGTTTTGTAACTAAAGATACAATTTTCTTACAAGAGTTAAATTTCCATATGTGTAGAGACTTTTGGGACGCCCTGTACAGTATAACCATAACAAATGAGAAAATGCAGTATATTCTTTTATATATATATATGTATATATACATACTGACTACAGGATTTGGTCCAGTGAGCGAAGTTATTCATCGCCTGGTTTGGTCAGTGTGGTCAGTACTGGAACAGGAGACTAGAAACATTTTTTTATTTTAATTTCTTCTCTTGCCCGTTCTGTTGTCAGAGTTTGGCCAGACAAACATTGGCTCTGTTGTCAGGGTTTGGCTAGGCGAGAAATGGCTTTTTTTGGTCAGGGTTTGGTGAGGCGAACAGTGGCTCTGTTGTCAGAGGCAAACAAGTGGGTCTCTTGTCAGGGTTTGGTGAGGCAAACAATGGCCCATTTATCAGAGTTTGGTGAGGCAAACAGTGGCTTTATTGTCAGAAGCGAATAGTGGTTTTGTAGACTGGGCTTAGCTGGGCGGACAGTGGTTTTGTTGTCAGGGCTTAGCCGGGCGGACAGTGGTTTTGTTGTCAGGGCTTAGCCGGGTGGACAGTGGTTTTGTTGTCAGAGCTTAGCCAGGTGGACAGTGGTTTTGTTGTCAAGGCTTAGCCAGGCGAACCATAAGCATAAAGGTCACAACAGCTGGATGTTCAAATAACCGGGGTCATCATCGTCATCAACATCATCGTCATCATTTAACAAACACATGAAACACTCTAGTCTCACTGCATTTGAAACAAAAACAGAAATAAATAGCCCATCCTCGTCAGTTTTCCCAGACCTGGGTGATCTTTGTTACTCATTCTCGCAATTATCTTTTTTTTCTGTTATTGATTACTTGTTTGTGAATGCCATCAATTTCTGCCAACAGGAGAGCTCTCCTACAACAAAGGCTAGCAAATTGGTGAGTAAGAGCTCATTGGGTGGTAGCAAGCAACAAATTTCCAAATCACCAATCAGAGCCAAAGCTGAGGTAAGACAGCTCTGGATTATTTTATCTTTGGTTGGGACTTTCAGTCAGGGGTTTGATTTGAAGCAGTTTTTGGTGGAGATGGAGTTAGAATTGGTAGAAATGAGACAGAGTTAGAACTGGTAGAAATGAGATGGAGTTAGAACTGGTAGAAATGAGACGGAGTTAGAATTGATAGAAATAAGATGGAGTTAGAACTGGTAGAAATGAGATGTAGTTAGAATCGATAGAAATGAGACAGAATTAGAACTGATAGAAATGAGATGGAGTTAGAACTGGTAGAAATGAGATGGAGTTAGAACTGATAGAAATGAGATGGAGTTAGAACTGATAGAAATGAGATGGAGTTACAACTGGTAGAAATGCACCATCAGTCAAATTATAGATTCAGTTTGAATGATCTTTTAGCACACACAAAAAATGTCCTGTGCTTTTGCATGGTGTTCGAGTGTGAACTGTTAGTGCCTTCACATTTCAAGCCCACTACAGCATTGTGAGGTACGGAGGTTGGCAAGGACAAAATGTGTGAATAAAAAGTAATGCCATGATTGCAGTGGTTGAGGGAATCCTTGTTAGAACAATCATTCTAACCTGTACTTTCAAGACCATCCTTTCCTTATATATGCAGTTTCTTGTGTTGAATAGTAGTTTTTTCAACATTTCAAACTAGAAATCTGCTTACACATATTTGGATATATTATTGTGCATTCATTTATTCTTTTCAGTAAAGTTTGAGTTTGAAAATGAAGCCATCCACACACAGAATCAGTCACTTTTCATTGAACAGAAACATTGTGTTGTCATCATTTTTTAAGAAAAAAATTGTTGATAAAAAGCAGTCCCTTTCTTTTGTTCACAGCTGAAACTAAGCAGTCGGACAAATGTGGCCAAGTCAGGTAAGGGATCCTGTGAGTCTCTTGGAACATTTTTCAGAATCCATTAAATTATTCTTCCCTGCCTGCCCTGTCCCTTCCTCACACTTCTCCTACTCACTTTCTCTCCTTCCATTTCTCATTTCAATACTTTCAGTATCCTCATCACATGGATGAGTGTTGCATAAGATTAAATCTTTCTGTGTTAAGGTTCTCTGGGATTGTATGACATCATCCGTAAACCTTGCCTTCTACAGATCCAAGCTGATCACCCACTAGGTCATTCACTTGTTACTAGTCCCTCACATAGTAATTCTGAACAGAAGTTTTGTGGTAAGACATGACAGCCTCGTAGTTTGGACATGTATACAGAGTTTGACCCCCAGTTCTTTAGAGTGTTAATAGATCACTAAATATATACCATATGCTGTTAGAGATGTTCAGCAGTTATGCTGTTGTGACAAAACTGAATTAACCAAACAGACTGCTCACTTTTATAACAGCCAGATGGTAAATTAAATACGTGTGGTCATATTATCATCCAAAGAAAAAGAGTTTGCAGAAGTCTCAGTCCAGGAAGAAGGAGCTGGAGCAGCAGATGAGAAAGTTGGACTTGAGGCCGCGATGCTGAAAAGTCAGTCTAAGAACAACATTCAGTCAATGATGGCATCAAGTCATGACAGTGCTCTAGATTTGTCTGATGAGCAGGCTTGGGTAAGTTTTATCTCTGTTTTAATAATGAATGTTTGTTGTATCATCACTATGTGCCGGACCCCATCAGAAGGGATTGGAGACGCTCTGTTTTTCACTGTGTAAAGAGTAATGGCAGCAACATTTATCACAGTGTAGAGAATATAAAAAAAATATTCATTTCTCACTCTTTGAGAGTGATGAAGGCAACATTTATCACCATATAGAGACTGATTTTAAAAACACCAATTTCTCACTATTTGAGAGTGATGAAACTAATGTTTACCACCATATAGAGACTGATAAAAACACCAATTTCTCACTCTTTGAGAGTGATGAAGGCAACATTTACCACCATATAGAGACTGATAAAAACACTCATTTCTCACTCTTTGAGCTTGATGAAGGCAACATTTACCACCATATAGAGACTGATTTTAAAAACACCAATTTCTCACTATTTGAGAGTGATGAAACTAATGTTTACCACCATATAGAGACTGATAAAAACACCAATTTCTCACTCTTTGAGAGTGATGAAGGCAACATTTACCACCATATAGAGACTGATAAAAACACTCATTTCTCACTCTTTGAGCGTGATGAAGGCAACATTTACCACCATATAGAGACTGATAAAAACACTCATTTCTCACTCTTTGAGAGTGATGAAGGCAACATTTATCACCCTATAGAGACTGGTGAAGACACTCGTTTCCACTAAATAAGAGTTAATGAAAACACTTATTCTCTTGCCATTCATGGCTGATGAAGACTCTCATTTTAAGATAACTAGGTTTAAACCTTTCCTATCCATTAGTTGGTGCAGTGGTTAGTGCACTTGCCTGCTGATCAGAAGGTCCTTGGTTCAATTCTACACTTGGGTGGAAATTTTTTTTTTTGACCAACCACCAGGGTCAACCCAACCTCAAAAAACTGGTACTGGGTGTTTCCCTGGGAAAACAAAGGCAACAAGCAAGGTGCTAGCATCCCTACCTCAAAGGCTGTGGTGGCCTAGAAATGCAAAGACACTAACACTTCACACCCCTATGACATGCAAATGCTACGGAACTTTTTCTTTCTTTTCTTTTTCTGTCCATTAAAAAAAAAAATAAAGAATGAAGATCTTCTGCAGAGAGTGGTTTATTTATAACTTCATTGTCTGAACTTTGTTTTAGGTTTCTGATATTTTTTCACTTCTTTTTTTTTTTTCTGGTTAGTAGTGATGTGAACAAAATTTTATTTCATGAATGAATTGATGACAAACTTGAGTGAATTTTTTCATGTATTTAATTTGAATGCAGCTTGCATTGAGATGAAGCATGTGACAGAGAAAATGTTCACACATGATTCAAGTGCCAAAAGTCTGTCACACATGATTCAAGCACCAAAAGTCTGTCACACATGATTCAAGCGCCAAAAGTCTGTCACACATGATTCAAGCACCAAAAGTCTGTCACACAGAATAGAAATGCTGGAAGTGGTTAATGTGAAAGATCTTTAACAAAGGTTAAAAAGGGTTAAAAGTGATAAGAAATCATTGTGTAGTAATCAGATAACTTATCCTCAATTTCACTCATTTCTGGTTTTTTTTTTTTTAATTCTGACCTCCTGCAATACAGGCATTTGTACCAGATGATGAGGTCAAGGGAAGATTTGCACAGTATAGGCAACTGGTAACCTTTGTTTTTTTTATTTAAAGTTTTTATTTGTATGTAACTTATTGTCTTCTGTTGTATGGGTCAGAAACACAGACAGCATCAGCCAAAAGAGCCAAGAGACTACAGATCTTTGTTAACACCTGGCTAAGGAAGATCCTTCAGATTAGATGGCCAGATGGCATCAGTAATGAAGAGCTATAGCAGAAAATGAACCAACCCACAGTGAAAAAAATGATGATGAAAAGGTGTTGGACTTCCAAAAGCTTACCACAAACTTAACCAGGCAAACTCTCGCTTGAAATCCCCAGGGAAAGAAGGTGCAAGGAAGACCTAGAAACACCTGACAAAGGAGTTTTGAAGCTGAGATAAGAAAGATCGACCACACCTGGAGACAGACAGAAGAAATGGCCCAGAATAGAAACAAATGGAGAGTCTAATGTTAATGGCCTGTACCCCATATAGGGGTAAAGAAGCCAAGGAGAAATGAAGCTTATTGTTATATATGTGTGTTTATGTTCATTTTTTTCATTTTATTATAGTCATTGATAGCAAACAGTGATACCTTTCATCTTAGATGATTTTGAATCAGACAGTTTTTAGATTTCCTGTTTCATCTGAGCAATTGGTAGATAGTGCTTTTCCTTCATTGCACTAACCCTCCTAACTAAACCAGTCAGGTCTAGTAGAAGGACAAGATCCCTATGTCTGGAAATGTAGTAGAGTTGCAGGCAGCACCAGAATAGGGGGTAGAAAAGAACTTCACCTTTGTGTCCTTCCCTCTGGATTTCTTTGTCAGAGTTTACTCCCAAGTCATCCATAAGGATGCTGCATTGTTTGAGACATGCTTGTGTCTCAGTTTTAAGAACATGAGTTAATTTAGATCTTATTACTGTGTGATTCTGTCAGGTGAACTGTAGAGTTTTTTAACTTCTTGTTTTTATTGTTAAATATGTTTTAACTTGTTATTTTAAATTATTTCACATTTGCTTATCATTTTAATTCTCTAGAGCCTCCAACGGGTCCAGGAACTGGAGGAAGAGTTACAACTTACAACAGCTAAAACACAACGAAAAGTGGCGTCTCTGAAATCTCAGTTCCAGGAACACAAGAACAAATGGGAAGCAGTAAGCCAGAAGTTTTTTTTTTAGCCACCTGTTACAACAGCTACTTGTAAGAGTTATTAATGATGGTTGAAGTGTCAAATATTATACTTGGGTGTCAAATAAAAACCATACTTCAGAGGAGAACATAATATTCAGGCTTCTGAACATGCTCCACCGCCATAGGAAATTCATCAGCCCTGTACCACTGGCTAGACTGTAATAGACTGTACCAGCATGTACACTGTGAATACCAAGTGGAGATAGGGCTGTGATTCATTGGCCGTGCTCTAGCACAGAATTTAGTATAATACATTTAATAAAACAAATGTCTGATAAATAAAAATGAATGAAAAAAAAGAGCAAGTGTAGATCTGACAGGATCATCATTCACAGGAAACTAAAATGCTGAATTTTTTTCATACATAAGGCTCACTCATATCATGACTTCTCATTACACCAAACACTCTTTTAGCTGGGGACTCTCATTTACACAGACCACTCATTGACTAGGGATCAGACAAACAAGCATGTGCTGTGAACATTTAAAATAATATCTCCATGCATGATTTTGCCCCAGGAAAGGAAGTTGCTCATTGAACAAGTTGATCAGACCTTGCAATTTAAGAGTGATGCTGAGAAGGAGGCAGATGCTGCCTTGACCCAGTTGGAAGATTTCATCACAGAGCAAGAGAGACTGGTAAATATGTGGAATTTAATGGCACTTAGCTCAGCTTGATTTTCTGTCCTTTGGTTGTTACTGATCTACCTGTAGCTAAAATTTGTAAGTCTTTGCAGCTGATGCCTTTGAAAATCTTCAAACAGGTATCATAGTAGGATAGAGGGTGAGCTACAGAGGGCTTCCCGAGTTCATAGAATAGATCCTAAGTTTCCAGAAGTCCTAGAATAGATCCTAATTTTCCTGTATTCCTAGAATAGATCCTAACATCAGGCTTCTTGGCAAAATTCCACATCTATGGGAAGCATGTCAGTCCTTACCCATTGACCAGGCTGTGGTATTAGAATGATGAAGGAGGTTGGAAAGATCTTGTCCAGTCCTGATAAATTCCCTGACTCTTAAATACTGTAATGTTCATTCTCTGTCTGAAGACATATCATATATTGTATAGACCCACTGATGCCCAGTTTCATGTATGCCTTGAGGAAGATATTTGCAACAATGTTAGTGATTTGCATATTCATTCATTCATTCATTAGCATGTCCCTTATGAATCTTTGCCTCCTTAACATCTCTCTTGAAGGCCTCTCAATTGGTAAGCAAGATGGCCCCCACCCCTTACTGCTGATGCATTCATTCACAAATCATCAACAGTGTCTTGTTGTCCTCTTCACCTTGGTCTTCCTCCCTTTCTTTTTTCCTATGATGTACACTTCCAGGACTGTCTTCTCCAAACTCTTGTGATGTTCAGTATGTCTGAAATACTTAAGTTAGCACACACTAATGGAAATAGAGCACTAGGATAATTTTACATCTGGGGGGGGGGGTCAGGCTTAGTCAGGATTGTTTATTTTTTCAAAAGATAGTCCATGGTAGCGGAAAAAAAAAAGAATTCATAGTTTCTTGCTGGGACTATAGACAGATGTCCTGCTAATCCTTAGTCATTGACCATGTTGTAGATCCATGAAATGCTGGTTCAAGAATCTTCATGTGGGAATAAGATTAAGTCTTCAATAGCCTAGATTTGCTGGTAGCAATGACAGTGCTTTCTCAGGTAGTCTTCTCAGTTAACATTAACCAGGTTGGTCTTCTCAGTTAACGTTAACCAAGATTCTTACATCCTTCCTGTGCCGTTAAGTGTCACATAGGGCTCGCATAGTCTTTTGTCAAGTTTTCCTGTTTTCAGTGAGTTTTTCAACTTCATCAAAGGATGTTATGCACTAAACTGGCTTCTCTTAACAATGTCCTCTTTAGAGTTTCACGTGGTGGACCTCTTTTTTCTTCAGCCTGCTGTGCTCCATTTGATAGTTTGTTTTTGTATTCTCTGATTGTTTCTTCTCATCACATGGCCTACATATGTCCACCTTCTGTTTTTTGATCACCCATGAGATGGGTTGTTGTTTGCTTATCTGTCTTATCTCTGTGTTGTTCTTAAATTCATTCCACTTTATACCATGTATTTTCCTGAGGCATTTGTTTTCAAAAGAATCTAATTTCTTGTCTATTTCTTTAGTTGTTTTCCAGCGTTCACATGCATAAATGAGGGTGGATATCACATTTGAATTGAATAATCTTAACCAAGATAAGTGTTGTTAATTATATACAACCATGAAACTATGCTGACTGTATCATCTACTAATATAGTACAGCATTATTCTTAATTTAGTGTGTTACTAAAATGTAACTTTGGTTTATTATGTTTTAAAGCTGTTTGGTTTATTATGTTTTAAAGCTGTTTGGTTTATTATGTTTTAAAGCTGTTAACTTTGGTTTGTTATGTGTTAAAGCTGTTAACTTTGGTTTATTATGTTTTAAAGCTGTTAACTTTGGTTTATTATGTGTTAAAGCTGTTAACTCTGGTTTATTATGTTTTAAAGCTGGTATTATCACCTTTTTAGTTTGTTTAGAAACAGTATACAGATTTTACCTGTTTGCTTCATGTTAATAAATGCAGACTGCGCAAAGTTAACTTTATTGTATACAGTACACCATTGTAAAATCTCAGCAAAATTTTTTTTTCCTGTAGTCACACATTGCATTCATTTGTTCCAGTACTTAATGTACTATCAAGAAACACTTCCCGCATCACAAAAGTTTAAATTGTTTCATAGAAGTCCATAGTATATTTTTCCCAGAAGTCCTTTTTAATGATCATGACTTTGACAAGAAAAAAGCAAAATGATTATTTTATACAAAAAAATTGGTAAAAAAAAAGGGTACCTGATTTATTTAGAACAAGCTGTTGAAGGATCCATGGAAAATTAGATGGAAGTTGTGGAAAATCACATTTGATAACCATGGCAGAATCACAAAAGACCATTTGTGTTCTTGTCCCACGAGGTGGAATGAAATGGATTCTACTAAGAAAATATAGTTGCAGTCTGAAACTTTGATAATTTCTATTCTAGTCTTTTGTTCAGATATCCTTGATGCAGCTGGTACTGAAGCAGATACAGCAATAATCAGGCTTTGCATTTGGATGTCTTGTTAAGCCAGCTGTAGACATGCATCCAGCCAGTCATCTGAAAGACTGCTTGTGTGGTGCTGTGTTAGAGAGCAAAGGCAGCGAGGATGAGAGTTAGGGCATCACTTCTAGAATCTAAGCCCAAGATAAATGGACCAACTCTTTATGCCACCATATAGCACAAAGAATTTACAGAATGATTTTCTAAAAACTTTAGTCCTGGTCCTAGTTAATTATCCTGATCCTAGTTAATTATCCTGGTCCTAGTTAATTATCCTGGTCCTAGTTAATTATCCTGATCCTAGTTAATTATCCTGGTCCTAGTTAATTATCCTGGTCCTAGTTAATTATCCTGGTCCTAGTTAATTATCCTGGTCCTAGTTAATTATCCTGGTCCTAGTTAATTATCCTGGTCCTAGTTAATTATCCTGGTCCTAGTTAATTATCCTGATCCTAGTTAATTATCCTGATCCTAGTTAATTATCTTGATCCTAGGTAATTATCCTGGTCCTAGTTAATTATCCTGGTCTTAGTTAACTATTCTGGTCCTAGTTAACTATTCTGGTCCTAGTTAACTATTCTGGTCCTAGTTAACTATTCTGGTCCTAGTTAACTATCCTGATCCTAGTTAATTATCCTGATCCTAGTTAATTATCCTGGTCCTAGTTAATTATCTTGATCCTAGTTAACTATCCTGGTCCTAGTTAATTATCCTGGTCCTAGTTAATTATCCTGCAGAATTCATGTCTGCTGCAAAAGAAAAAGAAATCTTCACCAAATCTTTCCTTCAGGAGCAAGAAGAAGAAGCCAGAAGAAGTGAAGCTCTTCGTCCATCAACTTCATTGACCCCCCAAGAAGCACATATTGCTGACCAAGGGTTAAATGAGCAGGCCAGTGCACCAGAAACAACTCCTCACCATTCAAGTATCTCAGTGGTTACCCCAGAGTCGGAACAAGAGTTGCAGAGACTGATGCAGCAGACAGATGATGCCAAGGTAGTAGTTTAAAATACCAAAACCTGTATCCACGTTAGCAGTTTTGTCTGGCATTGTTCAACACAAGCAGCTTATTTGCCTGGGGCACAAGCAAAATACTTTAATACTGTCCTTAAATATAACGATAACTTTACCATCATAGGACGTAGCAGTGAAGTAAACGGATGTTGTCTGCATGTGGAAGCTGCCAACTATCATTTTGCTAATAAGTTTTCTCATGATTTGATTCTACACATATTTGACTGGCATTATTAACCACATAACAGTGATTATAAAGATCTTTAGAGTTTATATTTATAAATCTGTGGTTTGTACTTTCTTAAAGATAAAATCCCAAAGATCTATTTAGCCTCTGTGGCCCAAGAATTAATATGAATTAACCTTTCAAAAGTGATTTTCAGAATCATTTAATTTGGAGACTGCTTGGGAAGATTTTTGTTCTTGATGTTGTTGGACTTGTAAATTTATCCATTACTTATTTTTTAATGCTATGGGACAGAAATGTTTTTTCATTTTTCTGCTTTCTGTTAGATAGTTGTCTCTAAAACCCCCTCTGTGTTGCGTTTATTATGATGTGTATGAATTTATATTTTCTTCAGTAACAAGTATTATAGGCCAGGGTTTTTCAATGAGAAACGTATGCTTCCTGACAAGAGAGCACACCAGAGTTTATAGGAACCATGTCTAAAAGACATAAATAATTTCTTATAGTAATAGAGTGGTATAGGGGCCTACAGTTACAATTCTGATACAGAAATAGGGGTTGGGGAAAGTGTGTGTTTGTGAGGGGGGGGGGGGGGGGGAATTGGCCTCGGGAACAGGTTTTGCAGAGGAGGATAGTTTGTGTTGAAAAGTTTGGTTTTTTTTTGGTGGGGGGGGGGGGGGGAAGTCCAGAGAGCAGGGGAATGATAAGAAAAAAGGGGGACAGATGAACAATACTGCTAGTGATGATCTTGACAGTCTTTATAAAGAACATCAGAGACAGGAAATTGTGGGAGGACAAGACTGCCTATATTAATTAGTTGTGAGTTACATACAGTTTGAGTTTTCATTAGTTCCTATATGTGGCAGACGAGGAAGAAAATAGCATGAAAACAGAATCTGAGCTGACGACTGAATGACCCAGTTTGGATGACCTATAAAATACGGAACTGAAAGATGTGACAGAAGAATTTTACAAATGCATTGCAGGCAGAAAAAAAATTAACCCCCATGAAAGAACAGTGGAAGTTGGTAATTATGAAACAGAATCTTCAAGTATAGAACAATATCATCAGTAGCAATAAACAAATTTAGTTTACCCAGTGTCTGGTTATAAAGATGGATGAATATGTGCAACATATCTTTATAGCAAAGGAAGTGTTAACAGAAACAGTGTAACCAAAGACAACAAACATGAGAGGTCAGGAATTGCTATTTAGTACTTTACTTCCACAAGATTTGGACCACTTAATAGATTTTTTTTGAGTCTTCTGGTTATGTTATATTTTACTTTTTTTTGGTTCTTTTCTTTTGTGTCCACAAAAAAAGAGCATTTTTCTGAAATATTGATTTTGTTTGTGGCCATTTAAAGCATTATTTCTTTTCCTATATCATCTCTCAAGTTTATAAAACTGTACTAAACATTTTCATCCATCTTTAATCTATGATATCAGTTTTACTACAGTCATCATTGTGTTCAGTTCTGGTGTAGTTCTTCGATCAATTACTTCCATATTTTTGTCAGGTACAAGAGATGAATGCCAGACTTGGAACATGTGTATCTGGACCCCCTGCAGTTGATATGGAATGTTCTGCCCCACTGATAGCAGAGGTAGCTAGGTTATTCCAAAAACAAATTTGAATTTGCAAGAAGGGGTGATGCAGCATAACATTGTGTCCTAACAAATGTCCAGTCTTAATTTACATTGAGTTCCTAGGATGAGGGGAAGGGAAAATGGTGATTGTTATTTACATATTTGTGTATGGCCCAGTCAACATAAAAGCCACAAACATTTGAACTTTCATCTTGCATAAACAAGAATTTGGCAATAAGAGTATAAAGCAATATACGAGAACTCATAAATAGAAAGCAGTGAAACTTATCATTACAATAGCAGCAAGAATTTTGCCATAGTAAGATGACATCACACATAACCAAAGCTGACTTTTCGTTATATTCCAAAGTGAAAACATTTAGTGTGGGAAAAAGTACAGAAATAACCTGCACCACTTGCTTTTGTCTCCAGTTATTAGTTTTCACTTTTTGGAAAAATGCTGCACAAAATAAGAAAACCTGTTTTGAGTAGTCTTGAAAGCCTTTAAAAGAATTGAAAACCTATAATTTTCTTGATTAACAAAGAAAAACTGATAGTGAATTTTCATTTTTGCCCCTGTCACATTCTCTGTGGTAAACTTCCAGATCAAACCGCAATTGTTAGTTTACAGCTGGACGTCAAGAAAAAAATGAATATTACTCTTATCATTGAAAGATACATATTGCTTGTTTAGAATTCTTGTAAACGTTTCAGCCTGTATATTTATTTCTGCAAATGTTTTTTTGCTTCTTAGGCAACTGGAGCTATTTCAGTTTTTTTTTTTTTTTTACATTTGTAGTTTAGACTTTTTACCTTTGTATATAATATCATTTAATTTGTTTAGCTTTTCCATAGATCTACTATTGATTTTTGTAATGTATACGCTCACTAAGTATTCATTTTTTTACATTATAACACTTTTTTTCCACTTTTGTGGCAGACAAAAATTAATTTATAATGTATGATGTTTTCACCAAAGATCAAATTTTAAATCTCAGCTGAAAAAAAAAAAATCACATAACTTGGATTCTTTACAGGAAAAATCTGGCTACAGAAGCCTGCCATCTTGATATAAAGCTTTTGTACAGCAAAGCTTAGAAGTTTTGATATTAACAAAGTAAACAGACTAAAAGACAATGGATTATAAAATTACCTTCTACCTCTAGGACTTTGTTTATTATTAATTGACATTTATATAATCTTACGTTTTATTACTTGTTGCAGAAATGTTGGAAGGAGATTTTAAAGTATTGCATGAATTTTTCACACTTCACTGATTCTTGTTTTCAGTCCCATTCATCAATTGAAGGAGTGAAAAGAGAAGATAAGAAAGAAGAAGAAGTTAGAATATCATCATCAATGAGCCTAGCATCACTGAGAGAGCAGTACAAGGTAAACCTATATCTTATCTCTGCTGGTCACTAAACAAATGTTGCTCAGTCACAACTGATTGTACAGTGTTATGTTACTGATTGTACAGTGTTATGTTACTGATTGTACAGTGTTATGTTACTGATTGTACAGTGTTATTTATGTTACGTTGTTAAGGGACCATCATCACTGCACTCCAGACATGTCCACAGGTGTCCATCTCTCCTAACCATATTCCTCAGCATACACGACTAAGTATGCCAATTTGGTGTTGATGATTCCTCTCATGCACCTGGAATACCACCCAGTCCTTGTGATGTTATTCTTCACTCTTAGCTCATACACCTGAGACAGCAATGTAAAGTCACCTCTCTCAAAGTCCTCCACTCTTCCAAAGCTCTCTGAGGGCATTAACAGTGTCAGCACATTCCATCAGTTAGCCATCATCTGTGGTGGCCAAACCAGCCAGTCTGTCAGCTCTTTCATTGCTCTGGACACCAACATGACCTGGTACTAAAAAGGAAGGTGACACTGGGAATCTTTGACCTCAGCAAGGATTCCAGCTACTACCACTGCATCAGACCTGTGTGTACTTTGAGATCATGCTAATGAAATCGTTCCAGCACACAGACATGGATGTAATCTTGTGATTCCAGCTAGACAAGTGCCTTTGTCACTGCCATGATCTCCATCATCATTCTACTGGTCATCACTGCATAGGCACTGTTGGCTTCCTGGACTGTTCTGCCATCAGAACGTATGATGAGTGCCCAAACACTTCATTGATGACGCACAACAAACCTATCTGTTTAGATCACAGCATCTGTGTCATTGGAGTTTCCTCTAATGGGAGCATTGGTAACAACCAGATTCTGCTCCCTGCAGCTTCTGTTGAGTATGATGATGATTGAAAAGACACCTATGAAACCTGAAGGCACTGATGTCCATTTTGTGCCAGGGTTGATGTTATTCAGTTCACAGACCGGTTGGATGATATCTTACGCCTGACCCAACCAAGATTTGCCTCTCAATCACCTTTTCTTCAACAAGCTCCCTATGTAATGGATGCCCTATATTGGTTCTTATCCTGAGGTATGCACGTGCCCTCCAGATCTTGATTTTGTGCTCCATGGTGGGAAAATTGAGCAGGAATCTCATCACCACACATTGGGCATCTCTTGTACAACAGGATAATGTGCATGGCTTCATCTTCTCCCTAAAAATAACTAATCATATGGTTTTGTTCCATAGTTAGAAGTTGACAATTTTAAACTACCATAAATACTAAAAATAAGTATCATGTCATTTTCAGTAAAACATCGTGCTTGAGATTTTTTATTACTAAAAATGTTTATAGGTCCTGAATGTTGTTTGGTTGATTAAGAGTTAATGAACACACACAGGGTAAATAAAAAAAATATGTACCCGATTGATAATTGTTTGAATATACTGTGTGATGAAAGTAATGGTAATCCACCAAAAGATTAGAAAATAACAAAAGTCTTGGTTGCTGACTTTATTTTCTAAGTGGAATCTGCTTATCCAAGCTGATGACATTAAGAAAATGACTGCATGTCATAGCAAAAGTGAAAGAATATTATGTCCTGCAGCACAACAGAATCTGTTTTATTTCAGAGTAGAATCCTCAAAATAGACTATCAGAGAACGATTACTGTTAACTAAAACTTTCATAGCTTCCCTTTACCTGAGGACAATGGTTGTTAACTGAAACTTTCATAGCTTCCCTTCACCTGAGGACAATGGTTGTTAACTGAAACTTTCATAGCTTACTTCACCTGAGGACAATGGTTATTAACTAAAACTTTCATAGCTTCCCTTCACCTGAGGACAATGGTTGTTAATTGAAACTTTCATAGCTTCCCTTCACCTGACGACAATGGTTGTTAATTGAAACTTTCATAGCTTCCCTTCACCTGAGGACAATGGTTATCAACTAAAATGTTCATAGGTTCCCTTCACCTGAGGACAATGGTTATCAACTAAAATGTTCATAGCTTCCCTTCACCTGAGGACAATGGTTATCAACTAAAACTTTCATAGCTTCCCTTCACCTGAGGACAATGGTTATTAACTAAAACTTTCATAGCTTCCCTTCACCTGAGGACAATGGTTATTAACTAAAACTTTCATAGCTTCCCTTCACCTGAGGACAATGTTATCAACTAAAATGTTCATAGCTTCCCTTCACCTGAGGACAATGGTTATTAACTAAAACTTTCATAGCTTCCCTTCACCTGAGGACAATGGTTGTTAATTGAAACTTTCATAGCTTCCCTTCACCTGACGACAATGGTTGTTAATTGAAACTTTCATAGCTTCCCTTCACCTGAGGACAATGGTTATTAACTAAAACTTTCATAGCTTCCCTTCACCTGAGGACAATGGTTGTTAATTGAAACTTTCATAGCTTCCCTTCACCTGACGACAATGGTTGTTAATTGAAACTTTCATAGCTTCCCTTCACCTGAGGACAATGGTTATCAACTAAAATGTTCATAGGTTCCCTTCACCTGAGGACAATGGTTATCAACTAAAATGTTCATAGCTTCCCTTCACCTGAGGACAATGGTTATCAACTAAAACTTTCATAGCTTCCCTTCACCTGAGGACAATGGTTATTAACTAAAACTTTCATAGCTTCCTTTCACCTGAGGACAGTGGTTATTACTAAAACTTTCATAGCTTCCCTTCACCTGAGGACAATGGTTATTAACTAAAACTTTCATAGCTTACCTTCACCTGAGGACAATGATTGTTAACTAAAACTTTCATAGCTTCCCTTCACCTGAGGACAATGGTTATTAACTAAAACTTTCATAGCTTCCCTTCACCTGAGGACAATGGTTATTAACTAAAACTTTCATAGCTTCCCTTCACCTGAGGACAATGGTTGTTAATTGAAACTTTCATAGCTTCCCTTCACCTGACGACAATGGTTGTTAATTGAAACTTTCATAGCTTCCCTTCACCTGAGGACAATGGTTATCAACTAAAATGTTCATAGGTTCCCTTCACCTGAGGACAATGGTTATCAACTAAAATGTTCATAGCTTCCCTTCACCTGAGGACAATGGTTATCAACTAAAATTTTCATAGCTTCCCTTCACCTGAGGACAATGGTTATTAACTGAAACTTTCATAGCTTCCCTTCACCTGAGGACAATGGTTATCAATTAAAATGTTCATAGCTTCCCTTCACCTGAGGACAATGGTTATCAACTAAAATGTTCATAGCTTCCCTTCACCTGAGGACAATGGTTATCAACTAAAACTTTCATAGCTTCCCTTCACCTGAGGACAATGGTTATTAACTAAAACTTTCATAGCTTCCCTTCACCTGAGGACAATGGTTATTAACTAAAACTTTCATAGCTTCCCTTCACCTGAGGACAATGGTTGTTAATTGAAACTTTCATAGCTTCCCTTCACCTGAGGACAATGGTTATTAACTAAAACTTTCATAGCTTCCTTTCACCTGAGGACAGTGGTTATTACTAAAACTTTCATAGCTTCCCTTCACCTGAGGACAATGGTTATTAACACTTTGTTGACCACAGTTATTTACCCTGAAAAACCCCCAGTTCCCAGCCATTTTTCTGAAAAATGAACATTTTTGAGTGAACTTAGAAAAACATGCATATCTCTACTCACCCTTTAGGGAATGTAATCCAACTTGGTAGACAGACTCCCAAGACCCTCTAGTACTTCTTGAGGGTGTGATATCTTGTGAAATAACTATCTGAATGCAGTGGAACTTGACAACTTTGACCACTTTGACAAAAAAAAATTTGTTTCACTCTTTTTCTCATTGACCAAGCACACTCTGCACTTGCTAGATGATGCTTTTTTAGTGCCTTCATCCTCAGGATTCACCAGAACATGATTATTTACTATTCCAGACAATCGCTGTTGTGCATTGTTGATATCATGCGAACAAATCTTTCGTCTTTCCTTCATCAGTCGAAAGCTGCTGCTTCGGTTTATACAACTCTTGAAATTTAGGCAAAAAATAATCCAGCAGAGGTTTTATTTTACTAATTCTACTTGTTTCTGGAAATGTTTGAGAGTTGTCAGAGAAATGCAGAAGTGTCAGAAGATGCTCAAATTTAGCTCTGCTCATTGTTTTTGAAAATATTGGTGTTTCCAGAAGAGGGTCTGTTGTTCAGTGTGGCTTCCTAGTCTGGCCCATCAAAATGATCAATCCAAAGAATTTGTTAATGTCTGAATGTGTTATATTTTCAGACAAAAAGGCAGTAGTTTGTTCATATGTTGTGTCTGTGCACAGTATAAATTTTCATGATGAGGTAACAGTTTTAAAAAAATCATTGCCAAACACTGTACTGAAAATTTCCTCCATGCTGTCTTGTTTGTTTACATTCACTGAAACACCAGAATTTCCTATAAATTTTTCAAGAACTGGTGTAGAATCAATGTTACTCCACACACCTATATCACTGCTAACTATATCACATAAAAAATATGAAATACTTACTGTTGAAAAATCATATCCTGACTTCGAATCACAATCACACTATCTCTGGAATTTTTACTTCTGACACAGCAACACTGTGCCTAGTTATCGTATTTTTAATCAGATCGCCGTCACAGAAATCACTTTGAAACACATCAATTTCATTACTAGAATCATTAAACAGTGATTTTTATTCATTACTAGGGTAGTCTGACAAAAGATTCTGGGCATAATTCATTGTACTGTCACAGTAACATCGAGCGTAACGTGCTCCGCCATTTGCACAAAATGTCGACTTGGCGAAATCTCGTAAACACGTGTTTCCGACAGCTAAACCCGCGAGATTTCTATTTTTTTTTAAGTTACGAAGATTAAAAACAATATTTTATTATATTAACTTTGCAGTAAAAATACAAACAACCAAAAATTACTTTAAATAACACGCTAGAAACAGTTTAAATAAGACGACCATCGAATACGGCAAATCCGCCTTTCGGTCAACAACGCACGGAAACCAGAAATACGGATTTTCCCGTATTTGGTCAACAAAGTGTTAATTGAAACTTTCATAGCTTCCCTTCACCTGAGGACAATGGTTATTAACTAAAACTTTCATAGCTTCCTTTCACCTGAGGACAGTGGTTATTACTAAAACTTTCATAGCTTCCCTTCACCTGAGGACAATGGTTATTAACACTTTGTTGACCACAGTTATTTACCCTGAAAAACCCCCAGTTCCCAGCCATTTTTCTGAAAAATGAACATTTTTGAGTGAACTTAGAAAAACATGCATATCTCTACTCACCCTTTAGGGAATGTAATCCAACTTGGTAGACAGACTCCCAAGACCCTCTAGTACTTCTTGAGGGTGTGATATCTTGTGAAATAACTATCTGAATGCAGTGGAACTTGACAACTTTGACCACTTTGACAAAAAAAAATTTGTTTCACTCTTTTTCTCATTGACCAAGCACACTCTGCACTTGCTAGATGATGCTTTTTTAGTGCCTTCATCCTCAGGATTCACCAGAACATGATTATTTACTATTCCAGACAATCGCTGTTGTGCATTGTTGATATCATGCGAACAAATCTTTCGTCTTTCCTTCATCAGTCGAAAGCTGCTGCTTCGGTTTATACAACTCTTGAAATTTAGGCAAAAAATAATCCAGCAGAGGTTTTATTTTACTAATTCTACTTGTTTCTGGAAATGTTTGAGAGTTGTCAGAGAAATGCAGAAGTGTCAGAAGATGCTCAAATTTAGCTCTGCTCATTGTTTTTGAAAATATTGGTGTTTCCAGAAGAGGGTCTGTTGTTCAGTGTGGCTTCCTAGTCTGGCCCATCAAAATGATCAATCCAAAGAATTTGTTAATGTCTGAATGTGTTATATTTTCAGACAAAAAGGCAGTAGTTTGTTCATATGTTGTGTCTGTGCACAGTATAAATTTTCATGATGAGGTAACAGTTTTAAAAAAATCATTGCCAAACACTGTACTGAAAATTTCCTCCATGCTGTCTTGTTTGTTTACATTCACTGAAACACCAGAATTTCCTATAAATTTTTCAAGAACTGGTGTAGAATCAATGTTACTCCACACACCTATATCACTGCTAACTATATCACATAAAAAATATGAAATACTTACTGTTGAAAAATCATATCCTGACTTCGAATCACAATCACACTATCTCTGGAATTTTTACTTCTGACACAGCAACACTGTGCCTAGTTATCGTATTTTTAATCAGATCGCCGTCACAGAAATCACTTTGAAACACATCAATTTCATTACTAGAATCATTAAACAGTGATTTTTATTCATTACTAGGGTAGTCTGACAAAAGATTCTGGGCATAATTCATTGTACTGTCACAGTAACATCGAGCGTAACGTGCTCCGCCATTTGCACAAAATGTCGACTTGGCGAAATCTCGTAAACACGTGTTTCCGACAGCTAAACCCGCGAGATTTCTATTTTTTTTTAAGTTACGAAGATTAAAAACAATATTTTATTATATTAACTTTGCAGTAAAAATACAAACAACCAAAAATTACTTTAAATAACACGCTAGAAACAGTTTAAATAAGACGACCATCGAATACGGCAAATCCGCCTTTCGGTCAACAACGCACGGAAACCAGAAATACGGATTTTCCCGTATTTGGTCAACAAAGTGTTAACTAAAACTTTCATAGCTTACCTTCACCTGAGGACAATGGTTATTAACTAAAACTTTCATAGCTTCCCTTCACCTGAGGACAATGGTTATTAACTAAAACTTTCATAGCTTCCCTTCACCTGAGGACAATGTTATCAACTAAAATGTTCATAGCTTCCCTTCACCTGAGGACAATGGTTATTAACTAAAACTTTCATAGCTTCCCTTCACCTGAGGACAATGGTTATCAACTAAAACTTTCATAGCTTCCCTTCACCTGAGGACAATGGTTATTAACTAAAACTTTCATAGCTTCCCTTCACCTGAGGACAATGGTTATTAACTAAAACTTTCATAGCTTCCCTTCACCTGAGGACAATGGTTGTTAATTGAAACTTTCATAGCTTCGCTTCACCTGAGGACAGTGGTTATCAACTAAAATGTTCATAGGTTCCCTTCACCTGAGGACAATGGTTATCAACTAAAATGTTCATAGCTTCCCTTCACCTGAGGACAATGGTTATCAACTAAAACTTTCATAGCTTCCCTTCACCTGAGGACAATGGTTATCAACTAAAATGTTCATAGGTTCCCTTCACCTGAGGACAATGGTTATTAACTAAAACTTTCATAGCTTCCCTTCACCTGAGGACAATGTTATCAACTAAAATGTTCATAGCTTCCCTTCACCTGAGGACAATGGTTATTAACTAAAACTTTCATAGCTTCCCTTCACCTGAGGACAATGGTTATCAACTAAAATGTTCATAGGTTCCCTTTACCTGAGGACAATGGTTATCAACTAAAATGTTCATAGCTTCCCTTCACCTGAGGACAATGGTTATCAACTAAAACTTTCATAGCTTCCCTTCACCTGAGGACAATGTTATCACCTAAAATGTTCATAGCTTCCCTTCACCTGAGGACAATGGTTATCAACTAAAATGTTCATAGCTTCCCTTCACCTGAGGACAATGGTTATTAACTAAAACTTTCATAAATTTCATAAACTTTCATCTACTTTTGATGTGTGTCACCATGACTTCCTTCTCACAGCCTCTAGAGCCTGAACACACAGTTACTAAATATGTGAGTAAACTGTTATTTGATTTAGAATCAAAATTCATTATCATTATGTATTTTATATTACCAGCAGCATTGATCTCTGCACTCATTGTTTAGGGTGGAAATTCTTCAGCCTTTCTTTTCCCATCATTTTTCCCTGTGTCTTACATCTAGCTCATATTGATCTCACAGGCTAAACTAGAGGAGGTAAAACTTGCAGCAGAGAGTCGCCGCTCAAAGTCACCCGCAATAACTCTTCCAACACAGCTTACAGTTGATGATGAGTTGGTCTTAGAAGACGACGATGATTTTGAGGATGATAATCTTGGTATGGCAGATAACATGACAAGTATACTTTGCTTAAAACTTTGGTAAACAAGGATAAAAGTTTCTTACAGCTGATGGTTAGAATCAAAGGCTGTTTTCTTCATTTTGCACAATTCAAAATAGAGGTGACTTTTCAAGAAAGATAAGTCATTTATCAGGGCTATACAGAAATAACTTAGTTATCTGGGACAGCAAATTTCTGGAGGTAACTTAGTTATCAGGGATAGCAGATTTCTAGAGATAAGTTACTTATCAGGGACAGCAGATTTCTGGAGGTAACTTAGTTATCAGGGGGGGGACAACAGATTTCTGGAGATAATTTAGTTGTCCAGGACAGCAAATTTCTAGAAATAACTTAGTTATCAGTGCCATAAAGTTAGAACTGGCGAGGAACCTTTCCAGTCTCTTGGTGATGCTCTTAGGAACAGCTTGTATGTTCCATCTGTCTGGCTGACAAGGATTAGACACAACATGCAAGCAGCAAAAACAAAAAAGGCAAGGCACAGGAAATAAACCTTTCACACAGAACTCCAAAGTGCTGAAAGATGAAGCAGAAAATATAGGCACAAAACTGAATAGGGTTACATTCTGTGTCTCTGGGCACAGCAAAGATTGACAACGATAATTGTGATATATGTCATTTTGTCTAAATACACAGAATTGAATCAGTTTCTTTTTTTTTTTTTCTATGTGATATTTCATGTTATCTGAACACATTTTTTGCAATGGACTTCAGACCACAAAGATCCCTCAATGCATGAAGTAGGCACTTCTCCACCCCCTGACTTAAGGAGAACTTCTAGAGATCATGTTCATTTCTCTAGAGCTCCAAGTCATCTTTCAAGGAGTAACAGGTAAATATCTTTAGTCACTAAGGTTACTATAGAAAAATCATTAGAGAATATGCTCTGACAGTGTATGTGTGGCTCAGGGTGAAGACCTCACTTTGTTTATAAAGCAATGCCCCTGACTGGCTGTTTATATTTTTGTTCTACTGAGTAATGGCCCCTTAGCAGTGAAACCTCGGGTATTGCATGCAAGTTTTGTGCACAAGGAAATTGTGAAGCCTTGGGTGAGTTGTTTGGTCAGTGATTGCAAGACTGAAATGTTAGGACTTGTGTGTGACTTCGAGCCATTTGGATGACTGATAGTTTTTGTATCAGCCGAGAGAATATAGCCACGTACTGTTGACAAATACAGATACAAAAAAGAACAAATATATCCATACTGCAAGAACTTAATATTGAAGAAGGCTGGCTAGTAAAGAAGATTAAACAGAGAAAACTTAAATATTTTTGACACATTAAACATCATGATAATTTAGAGAAGACCATCTTGGAAGGGTACATAATGGGAAAAAGAAAGAGAGGAAAACCAAGGCGAAGATGGCTGCAAGACATCGTTGATAATCTGCAGATGGATGCATCAGCAGCAGGCCATCTTTCTTACAACCAAGATACAATGTTCTTGTGTGAGATATCAAGCCTAGGAGAAAGCTTGCTTCAGAGTTTGTCCAGCAGGACTTCTTTTGATTGTTGCTATGTAGCTGCATTGTTACTCATTAACTCTTTTCACCCGCGTTACTTCCAAAATGTTCCTTAGTTTCTTACAGCGCGGACATTTTGGAGAAGGGCGCAGACATTTTGGAGAAGGGGTCCCTGTGTAAAAGTTATTGTACCAAATTAATTCCATGATCACACATTAAAATAAGCGGAAATGAATGAAGATTCCATAAATGAAGTTATTTGTCATAAAAAAAAAACAAAGAAAAGAAAAAAAAACTGGTGTGAAACAATGGATCGATTTTTTGGCGCTAAAAAAGTTTTAGGGCTGAACAATAAAATCTACTTTATACTTACCTTAACTGTGTCATAATCCAATATAGAATACGTAGTCATTCAAATTTCAACACGGAAAAATCAATATTTATGGATTTTTGTGACATCCAATAAATCTAACAGATCTACAGCTACTAGAAACACATATAGTAAGCTAGATCCAGTCGGTTGGTGTGACCATTCTACCACTCAATCTCGAAATAAACTTTAATTTTACCCCCTATCTATGTTTCAAAAATGGCGTCTTTATCCCCCATGCTTAAAACACTAGCTTAGCTTTAAATCCAGAAGAGTTCTAACTGGTTAAATGAAAAGTAACATCATGTTTTCAACGAAAGAAACTCCAGTGTCACAGGGCTTTGGAGGGTGCCATTGCTAAACCGCAAAGGCCCTTATGGGGCTCTCGCGAGTGAAAAGAGTTAAATAAACTCACAGAAGTCAAGTCCTGTACTACAATAACAGTAAGAGAAAAGGATCAGTAAACATGAATTAAGGAACCTGAGATTTCAGCTTCTGCAGGATGTAAAATATAAAAATGCTGTTCAGTTTTTGTAAATAAAGTTCATTCATTTGTTCATTCCCTTGATGCTTGCCATGATTATATGGTATGTGCAAATGTGCAGATCTTTCCTCATTGATAATGTTTCAGGAGTGACACCAACATTGAACCTCTGTTACTGGCAGAATACCTTCGAGCTTATGATAGTGTTGTGAACTTCAAGCAAAGAGTTGCAAAAATATTCCTAGATAAAGGTAAACTTTTTGTGTTGACACCAAAAGGTTTTGCCAGTGATTAAAGCATTAATGTGTTCCCCATGATTGACACAGGTTTCTGAGAAGGCTACCTTTTTAGGTCCACTTCTTACAGCCCACTTTACATGCAGCCTGATGGTGTTTTCTTAATCATTTTACATGCAGCATGATGGTGTTTTCTTGATCATTTTACATGCAGCATGATGGTGTTTTCTTGATAATTTTACATGCAGCCGGATGGTGTTTTCTTGATCATTTTACATGCAGCATGATGGTGTTTTCTTGATAATTTTACATGCAACATGATGGTGTTTTCTTGATCATTTTCCAAACACTAAAGCTGGCAATTTTTTTGCGATAATATAACAGCAACCTCTGTATGAGATCATGTTCCCCAACCTTAAAAGTAAATTCCTTATTGTGCCTGCATAAGAGTCAATTTATTTATCACCAAATATGTCCTAAGCATTTCTTTCTTGTCTGATCAAAGTTCAAAATTCAGACTTCGGCTTCACTGCATGTGGAACAATCCCAAATATGGTCAGCTGCATGCTGGAGCATCCATTGAAGAGCATGTTTGCTAATAGTTCCCGTCAAATGTTGGTTGTTTACTATGTGTTTTCTGCCACACAGTTCGGATTCCCTGCCAGCATCTTTAATTTGTCCTAGCTCCAGCAGTCTTTTCACAGCTACATTGTTCTTCCATTCCCACAGTCTGTCCAATACAGCCCTAGCAGTGTCCCCCTTGTCCATTGTCAGTCTGCCGTTTATTTTAGCCTGTCCAGCAAGTCTGTCTGCCACATCACTGCCATGTACTCCCCTATGCCCTGGACAGTAAAGCCATTTTAGGCTTATCACAGCTGACTGGCTTAAAACCCATTCTTTTCAAAGCAAATTCTTCTCACTTTTACAGAGCATACTCTGTGAATCCATAACAATATGTTGACACCATTAACTACATCATGAGCAACTAACCATTCCATTGCTGCCAACACAGCCTCAGTTTCCGTTTGCATGCTTGAAGTGATGATCTCAAAGGCTTCTGAACTCTGTGCCACTACTCTTCCATTTCAGTAGGCAACAAAACCCGAACCACTTCTGCTGTTCCATGTCACTGAGCCATCTGTATATATTAACGGTGTTGGAAGACCGACAGTGATTCTGGATGGGATCTTGAACCTAAAGTTGTGCCCAGTCTCGACATTCACGACCCCTGTGTATAATAACCTTTGTAAGATGAGGTTGGTCCTGTACCCGTAACCAGTGATCACCTTTAGGCACCTCATCTAGATTGCAAATTGACTTTATTGTATCATCCGCCTCAGCCATCCAAGATCTGTCTTGTCTGATGCATCTTCCCTTTATCAACCCCATCTCCTTATGGAGAGGATGATCTTTCATGCCAGCAACCCTGATGTATGGCTTTACTTGAGCTTACTTGTGCTTAGACCTCATGCTCAAAAATACCAAAAATGACATACCCAGTCCTGATGGCATCCGGTATAGACATCTCAAAGAAGCTGATGACAACTTTGTAAAGCAGATGACAGAAGATTACAACCAGAGCTTGAACACTGCTGTCATACCTGAAAAGTGGCTGCACAGTTATTTGATTCCTTTGCCAAAAATAGGAAAGGACAATACAAAACTGAGTGGATATCAAATTATTACGTTACAAAACCTATATAGCAAAGTAATTAAGATGATTATAGCTGGGCAACTTTCAGACTTTCTAGAGTCCAGCGGGCTACTACCAAATACATTAGGAAGTTATCGTCCAGAAAGAGATACAACTAACAATGCTGTGATCCTAGTTTATATGAGGGATTTTAGAGAAAAGATGAAACCGTAACTGTGGCACTTGATCTCAAGGATGCATACAACAGAGTGGATTACACAATGCTGTTGACACATCTAACTGAGTTTGGGCAGATACAATACTGGTTCGATGGATAGCTTCAGCGCTTTTGAGGCAGTTGGTTGCTTTAAGATACAGAACATGGATATCAGAGCCCAGAACCATTGCTATGGGACTGCCTCAGGGGTCTCCCTTATCTCCTGTGCTGTTCAATGTGTATTCTACTGGCATTGTTCTTTGTGGAGAGAACAGTGACCTATGCTGATGATATATTAACATATGAGCATGGGAGGTGTAGAGAGGAATTAGCTTCAAAAATGCAGAGCAGGGTGAAGCAAATAACAAGCTGGTGTGAGGATAACAACATGATGATAAATCCAGTAAAAGCTGGCATCCTGTGCTGCTCATTAAATAACAGAATTGTAGGATCTGAAGTTCCGATTGTGAAGTGTTAAGGCCAAGATGTTAAGAGAACACATTTCATGAGGTATCTAGGGATCATATTTGATCGTTCATTGTCCTTTGCACACCATGTGGACAATGCAATACAAAAATCCAGGCAAGCATTGGGAGTGGTTAGTTAATGGCCACACTGGGTTTTCTACAGCACACTTTCTTCTTGCGGATGAATGCACTGGTACTGTCGTCATTGGAGTATGGTCTTGACCTGCTCATCCTGTCCAGTGCACAGCTGAATAAACTAGAGCGTGTACAGAACAAGCCTGAGAGTGGTCTTGGGTTGCACCAGGGATACTCCGGTGGCGGCATGGGCTTTCTGCTTTCTTGTTTAATTTTGTGACAATATCTGTAAAAGTTCTATATTTTGTTCTATATTTCTTTTGTTCTTGTATATTTTTGTGATTCTTTTTTTAGGCATTGCCCTACATTGCCTCCAGTTCTTGTCACATTTGCTGTAGGACTACAGTGTTATACACCAATTGGTGATGAGGATGATAGTGATATTCATGTTGTGCAGGTTGCTGTAACATTCTTGACATGCCAGGAGCACACATAAGATGTTGGATTGGTTCCTCACCCTCTGCTGCAATGTGAAGCTTCTCAGCAAACTCCCGCAATGACAGTGACCATGTTAGTTTGCACCTCCTTCACCTTCTTGCTCACAGCACTTTGAGCACATAATGGAAGGTGAAGCAGGTCATTTTTCATACTGGAGACTTTTTCTGAGCCCCAAAAGTGATCATCATTTTTTTTATACTTGTCTCCTACATTTCCAGTATGTGTAGGAATCCACATAAACCCATGAAACCCATTTGTTTCTGTTTAACCAAAAGGAAAAGAAGTGATCAATTTTGTGAATATGTTTTTTGCCAGTGCATTTCATTCTGAAATGAGCAGTCCAGTACCTGAAAATATGACATTTTTATTTTCTTAATTTCTACCTAGACATGATGTCAGCATACCAGATGACCTCTGACCTGGAAACTTTAACCTTTGACAACAGCAAAAGAACCATCCCCCAGGTCGAAGAACTAACAAAGAACATCTTGTACAGTAAGCTGTATTTAAATGTCACATTTTTTAACATTCTTTATTATTCCACTGTCATTTTAACTCTTTCCGTGCGTATGGTCGAATTTTCAACACTTCCGGTGGTCCCAAGCTACCATATGGTCAAAAATTCGACAATCATTGTTCCATTAAAACGAGCGGTGTAACATTTATATTGTATGGATTTCGTCCGCGATTCCGGTGACACTTTCAAAATGGAGAATGCGTGCCTAGTTACGAGCGATGCCGAGTGAGAACAAGGACGCGAAGCATGGAAATTATTCAATTTTTGACGATGTAGATAGGGGTATGGACATAGCCTATGGCCATCCCGCTGCTCTTGAATGTTTTCTAAGTAGATTTAGACATATTTAGACGACTGGAGAAGTAGTTAGGAGTAGTTAGGAGGGTATTTCAGACATTCAGTAAGTGAAAATGCCATACGGAGTCACAATACGAGATCGATAAGTAGATCTACACATCTTAGATGGTAAATAGGGGTAAGAAGCGCGAATCTAGACCTAACCGATGGTGAGCTGGCCACAATCAGTGTCTAAAAACATCACATTACTTCTTTTTTCCTAAAAAACTCTGCATTTATGAAATTTTCATTCATTTAGCTACACTTTGACACATATTACGTATACGGAAGTACATGGAAACACTGTTTTCCATTCCATTTTACAACTAGACCCCCTTACAGTCAAGACCCGCGTTTTACTCCCGCACGCAATGACACGTCTTTGTTTCTTCCTCCCGTACGGGAAGAGTTAAGGTTTACCCTACTGTTAATTCAGAATAAATATACATAATATATATATCTATATCTTATATCTTACATCCTTCTCGTGCCGTTAAACATCACATAGGGCTTGCATGATAGTTCGCCAAGTTTTCCTGTTTTTAGTGAACTTTTCAACCTCATCAAGATTTTATGCCTTCTAATTTGGGCTCTCTTAACAATGTCCTCTTTAAAGTTTCACGTGGTTGACCTCTTTTTCTTCAGCCTGTTGTGTTCCACTTGATAGCTTGTTTTGGGATTCTTTGATTGTTCCTTCTCATCACGTGACTGACATATGTCCATCTCTCTTTTCTGTCAACCATGAGACAGGTTGTTGTTCACTTATCTCTGCATTGTTCTTGAATTCGTTCCACTTTATACCGAGTATTTTTTCCGTAGACATTTGTTTTCAAAAGAGTCTAATTTGTTGTCTGTTTCTTTAGCTGTTTTCCAGCTTTCACATGCATAAATGAGGGTGGATATTACATTTGAATTGAATAATCTTAACTTGGTTTTTATGTTATGATTATATATCTGTGTGTGTGGGTGGTGGGGAGGAAGAGATATATCTGACATAGTCTAAAATCAGTATTATGTTTATTTTCTCTTAACAACTTGTCTGTGTGTACTTTGGTGTGACTTGACCTTGCAGGCAGATACGCTCCATTTTAAAGAGATATCCTCACAAGGTGCATCATGGCAGCATTAGTAGAAAGAAGCAAAACTGTATCATTTAAAGTAAAGAACAACTAAAGAAACAATCATAGTGTTAAATTTGGATAAATATTGTGAAAGTGATTCTCAGAACTTTATGTTTTGTTGTCCATGCTTAGGTTTTTGTTTCATTACAGTTCTTGAAGAACTCACAAGTATAATCAGCAACCATCTTGTCTATGACAGGGTAAGTGTTCTTTGGTTCTTTAACAGCTGATATTAACAGACATAGTGATGATAGTAGACTTGGTGATTGTATTAGACTTGGTGATTAGAGCAGACTTGGTGTTAATAACAGATGCAGTGATTATAGGCAACTTCATGATTGTAGAAGACTTGGTGTTGATAACAGATGTGGTGATGGTAGCAGAATTGGTGATTGTAGTAGACTTAGTGATTGTAGAAGACTTAGTAATTGGAGCAGACTTAGTGCTGGTAACAGATATGGTGATAGTAGCAGAGTTGGTAGCAGACTACTCAGAAATCATGAAGGGAAACGTCTACATTTTCTGCAAAGGAAAAAATGTCATGAAAGATTGCTTTTATGTTAAAGACACATTAGACATCGACCTATGATCAGAAGTGAAAGCTCATAATGAAGGCATGCAAAATATACACACAGATTTTGATAAGTGCTGCAGAAGTTTTATTATTTATGGCTTTTATGTTAAAACTAAATATCATCCGACTTCACAAAATGTGTAAACATCTGACTTTGCATAAGTTATTACTCAAACATTTCACTTTAATATATAAATTATTGGACAATAATGGTGTGGCTATTATTAAATTCTTATTTTCAAAATCATTGTCCATTACAGTTGTCACATGCTGAAAATATGCCAATTGTTGTATAACACTGCAACAAGCCTCAGCCTTAATGCCTAGCTTGTCTTTGTTAACTCTTCCCGAGCTGGCGGGAAAACGCGGACGTACCGTAGGGTGCGGAGCAAAATGCGCGGGTGTTTAGAGGATTGACGGGTATAGTTGAAAAAGTGAATTTAAAATATTATTTCCATGTTTAAAAAATACTAAATATACATTTAAAAAAAGGTAAATGAATAAAGGTTCCAGAAATGTCTAGTTTTTGTAGGAAAAAATAACTGTTGAGAAAATAAGACAAAATATTTAGTCCTCCTCCCCCCCCAAAAAAATCTCTAAAACACTAAACTAATGGTTGTCTACATACCAAGAGCTGTAAATATCCACTTGTTACACACAATTTGAAGATAAAATGAATTCCATCCAAGAAATATCACTTTTTACACAAATTGAAAAAAAAAATCAGAAGCAGAACACTGAAACTAGCAAGAAAAGATAAAAGAAGAAGAACAATGGTTATATTCAGTTTGAGAAAAATCTTCTTGAAGATTGGGGTGGTCCTGAAAAGGACCTGGTTATGGTGCAGAGTAATCTCCATGCTAATCTCCATGCAGTACTGACACGTTTCCTACCAAATATTGTCGCAAACATTTCTCTACAAGCTATTGTACTTTGTCTAACAGGTCTAGAGCTACGGGAGGTACATTCAGTAAAATCTGCATTGTCGAAAGGCGTGTCCAAAGTTCGATATACTTTGAAAATTTGCAAAAAAATTGGAACAGAAAGTTTCCCAATATGTCCTCCTGGCATGCCCACACTGAAAAAACAGGAAGAAGGTTATTTCTGACATGCGCAGTTAACATTCAAAGTAAAAAGTGGATTAGAGTGATTTCGAGAATTAAAAATATCAGGATCCTGATCATACGTCCGCAACGAAGAAACCAGAAATGTCAGGATCGTGACCGTAAGCTCGAGAAGAGTTAAGTCCATAAACATCTCATTAGTGTGCCTGTATTTTTCATAGCCCTGTCAGTTTAGCATACAGTCTCTCCTAGCAGCATCAGCGAGAGATCTTTGCTGTTAGGGCTGGGAAGAGTTGGAGAAAAAAGCTTTGCCACATGGCAGGCAACTCTGTAGAGAGACACTGTTTTATTTCAAGAGGAAACTACTACGTCGCTAACAAATGATTTAGACTTAATGTAGTAATTAACCATGAATGTGTGCAGCACCCAGATCATAGTTCAGCATGTTTGATGTACTCACCCCTAAAATCAGTGCACTGTTGCCAGTGTTCTGTTATTTTCCATATATTCTCTCAGAACCATTCTTTGGGGGTACTGCACATCCACACATGGACAACCCCTTGCAATTCTTCAATGTCTTTGAAACTTTGACCTCTATGCGGCTTCTTCATAGCTTCAAACAGTGCATAGTCATTAGGATCAAGGACAGGAGAATATGGTGGATGTGCAACGCCATAAATCCCAAGGACTCCAAGTTGGCAACAGTTTCGCTGCTTGTGTGTGGTCATGCGTTGTCATGCTTGAGCAACATGTGACTGGACTACATTCCCTAACAGTGCTGTTGGATTTTGCGGCATAAACTTTGTAACAACTCACAATAAAGAGCAATACTGATTGTCATCCCCTGCGGAAGCCAGTCAAACAAGAGTACACCATGGTCATCCTGAAAAACCATAGCCATCTGTTTCCCTGCTGAAGAAGCTACAGGGAATTTCTTGGGTGTGGGGTCTTTCTTTGTGTCTCCATTGCATCGACTGTTGCTTGGTCCCCAGTGTATGATGGTGAAACAATGACTCATCACCAGCTAAACAGCGGTGGGTATTCACTGTGCAAAATATTTCTTCCTTCCAAAGAAACCACACAGTCCACCTCTGTCTGTGGTAATCGGCATCCATCTTGTTGTGTATGGGGGCTGGGGGGACAATGACACGCTAGTGTCGTGCCTTCTGGAAAGCCTGGCCATGCTTTGATACACGTCCTTAATTGACATACGTTTTCCTTTCTCTAGCAACAAGCACCATCGGAAAAAACAATGCCCGTCTAAATCATTTGTTAGTGACCGTAGTAGAATAAAAATAGAAACAGGAAATTCAGTCTCAAAGAGTCTGGACCCTTGCAATACAAATATGTTTTCTTGTTAGAATGGCTGTGTTGATAAAATGTTGGAAAAATCAGAGAAATTTAGTAAATGTTTACTTCAGAATTGTCTTCCAAGTTGGCAAGAGTCATTGTTCTTTTCTACCACAATAGTTAATAGTAACAGTCAGTCATTTGCATGTCCTTTGCGGAACTTTGCCTCCCTAACAGCTCTCATGTAGGCCTCCCGGTTATAAGCAAGATGCCCTGCTGCTGATGCATCCATTTGCAGATATTCAATGATGTCTTGCAGCCATTTTTGCTTTGGTCTTCCTCTCTTTCTTTTTCCCACTATGTGCCCTTCCAAGACGGTCTTCTCTAAATTCTCATGATGTTTAATAGGTCCAAAATGTTTAAGCTTTCTCTGTTTAATCCTCTTTACTAGCCAACCTTCTTCAATATTAAGTTCTTGTAGTATGGATATATTTGTTCCTTTTTTGTGTCCATAATATGTGAATATATCTATACTACAGGAGCTTAATATTGAAGAAGGCTGGCTAGTGAAGAGGATTAAAGAGAGAAAACTTAAATATTTTGGCCACATTAAACGTCATGATACTTTGGAGAGGACCGTATTGGAAGGATACATGGTGGGAAAAAGAAAAAGAGGAAGACCGAGACGAAGATGGCTGCAGGACATCGTTGATGATCTGGAAATGGATGCAGCAGCAGCAGGCCATCTTGCTCACAACCGAGAGGCCTACAGGAGTGCTGTTTGGGAGGCAAAGTTCCGCAAGGGACAAGCAAAGGAATGAATGAATATGTGAAGGACTCTTCTGTAGCATTTACATTCAAAGGCATTTATGTGTTTCTCAGCTGTTTTGTTAAGTGTCCAGGTCTCACAGGCATATGTTGCGGTGAGAAAGATGCATGCCCTTAAAAATCTTATTTTTGTGGTTCTGTCTGCTCCTCTCACAGATTCTTTAGTTGTTTTACTTTCTGAAGAGCGATAGATGTCCTTCTTTTAATTTCCCTCATTGTATCTCCATTATTAGTTAGTA
Source organism: Achatina immaculata (assembly GCA_009760885.1). Classification (NCBI taxonomy): domain Eukaryota; kingdom Metazoa; phylum Mollusca; class Gastropoda; order Stylommatophora; family Achatinidae; genus Lissachatina; species Lissachatina immaculata. The sequence goes on from CM019710.1 coordinate 10,392,761, forward strand.
GTGATCCAAGATATTCAAAACTCTCCACCTCTTCCAATTTTTCCTCATTGATACATATATCAGCTGCCTTATTTGTTTTGTCAGTTGTCATCAGTTTAGTTTTCTTTGCATTAAGATAAAGGTTTTATTCTTCACTATTCTTATGGACTGACATAATTAGTTTTTCCATTCCTTTTTGTGTTGTGGACAATAATACTGTGTCATAAGCATATTTAATTTCTGGTATTTCATAACCTTCAGTTTTTAAGACATCATAATATTCTTTGTCTACATCTTCTCTCACATTCCTCATTATATTTTCAGTATAAAAGTTAAATAAGTAAGGTGACAATATGCACCCCTGACGGACCCCTTGTTTTATGTCAAACCAAGTTTCACCATTTATTCTCACTGCTGCTTGTTGGCCTAGATACGGCAGTGATATTAATTGTGTCACATGAGTTGGAAATGCCATTTTTTCCATTATTTCCCAAAGTTTCTGGTGTTGTACACAATCAAATGCCTTTGAGTAGTCTATAAAGGCTAAATATAGATTCACATTAAACTCTCTGCATTTCTCTATTATTAATTGTATATTGAATATGTGATCTCTTGTTCCTCTTCCTTGTCTAAAACAAGCTTGGACCATATTGACTTCTTCTATTTTCTTTTGAAGTCTACCCGTCATGATTTTTAATAGAATTTTACTGGTATGACTAATCAAGGCATTAGTTCTGTAGTTTGTGCATAATTTCAATTTACCCCTTTTCGGCAGTGAATACAGTTCTTTTCTATTCTTTTCCATTCAGAATACAGTTCTTTTCCATTGTTTTGGCCAAATACCTGAATGCCATATCTTTTTACATGCTGCATGATATATTGTATCACATTCCTTTCTTCCTGCCTTATTAAGTTCAGCTGTTATCTCGTCACATCCTGGTGGTTTGCCATTTTTCAGATTCTTTATTGCCCATAAAACTTCTTCAGTTGTCGGTTCGGGTTCTTTCTCCTCCAACAATAATTCACACTGTTGATTTCTACCTTCACAGTCATTTGTATCATGCATTCCTCTGCAATATTCCTTCCATCTTTCTAGAATTTCCTCTGTCTCTGTCAAGGTATTCCCCATCTCATCACAAATTACATTTAGCTTATGTGACATTTTTTGTCAATGTCTTCATTTCTTTAAACATTTCACTATCTCTTCCACACTTCTGATGTCCTTCTATTCTTTCACAACAATCTTGTATGTATTGTTTTTTAATAGTAACAAAAAATACATCTGATGTAAAGTGAATACCCCACATTTATTCACCATCTTCTGACACCCTACATACACGTTCACATTGTTCAGGCCTATTTTTCAACAAGTACAGTATTACACAATTCCAGTAAATTCATTCACAAACTGTCATCCCTCTCTAGGAACCTCCAGTATCATCTCTCAATCTCTTGTCAAGGGAACACACACGTAAGTCTCCCAGTGAATCCTTGTCTGGACAGTCGCCTGGAATGGCTGGCTCAAAGGATGCAGGACATTCAGTCATAACCTCCCATCCAAGCAGAGTTCACAGTCAGTCCAGCAGTTCCTCAGACAAGCAGATTATTCAAGAGCTGCAGGATCAGTACAACTTATTGTTAGTAATCTATATAAAATGTATATATCAGTGAACTTTACTTTAATCTTATGATGCTTTCTGCCACAAAGATCATTTTTTAAAGAAATATTTTCTTCTTCAGACAAATGATTGGCAAACCCGGACGTGAAAAAAAGTGATAAAACATTCCACTTCAAAGTCTTGAAGAAGTACTCAAAAAGTTTTAGAACGGCGAAAAACTGATTAAAACCATAAGAAGAGGATAATCAGAATTATTTTGGACATCATTTAGGACAGTATAAAGTGAACAACATTAAACTCACTGGAAAACTTAAGGGAGATGGACACAGAGGAAAACATGTTGATGAGATGATCGAGCAGGTCAGAGGATGGATGGCAGAGAATAGAAGTGCACACAAAATGACATAGCCTTATCACATTGATCTATCAGCCATGACACTTGATGAATGAATGATCACCATCCTATCACTAGGAATACTGACAATTCTTTTAATGACAACTACTAATGAATGCTGACAGTTTTGAATGACAACTACTGAGTAAATGAATACTGAAAGTTCTTGGAATGACAACTACTGAGTAAATGAATACTGACAGTTCTTGGAATGACAGCTACTGAGTAAATGAATACTGACAGTTCTTGGAATGACAGCTACTGATTAAATGATTGCCTCCTAAATCTGAGGCAAGACACCTAAAGAATACATAAATGACTTTGCCTGTTACACTCATCTGCCAATCAAGTCCCTGGTTTGATTTTGCACTTGGATAGAGTTATTTTGAACAGACCAGCACCGGGGTCAACCCAGCCTCAAAAAATGGGGACATAGGGTTTCTCTAGTAAAACAGAGGCCTGCAAGGAAGGTGCTGGGGTCCTTACCTCAAATGCTGTAGTGGTCTAGAAGTATGAAGGCACCAACATTTCACACTAATATTGTATGCAAATGCCACAGGATATAGATCTTTTTTTTTTTTTTAAATATCTGTTCGCATACCACCTTATCAGTGAATGAATTACTTAGTTTTGCCTAATCTGATAGCAAGAAAAGAACAAGAGCATTCATTTATTATCTTCTAATCTCCTAGAGGAGCACCCAGCTTCTAGGAAATTCTTCTCTTATCTCATGGTGGAGCAATCACTGAGCTGAATGTTCTGCACAGAAAAAAATACTTCTTTAATATCCAGTATTATAAGTATGCGGGGCCTAATACTGTATTCCCCAGTATGTCTTAATGGCATGGAAATGGGAATAAGAGGATTATTAGAAGTAAATTATTTCATGATATTATTGTGTAAATTTTGTTATTATATATAAGATATATAGCAGGATTTTTTTCAGTGAATTAGCCGAGCTTCATGAGAGGGGGGAAGAGCTAGGGTTGTACACCCAACACCTGGGCTTTTGAAGAGACCAGAGGACCCTCTTTTTCCCCTTATTTCTTTTCAAAGGCAAAATTCAGGAAAACAGCTGTAATGTTTTGCCTACAGTTTAAACAATAGGCCCAGTAGTAACTACCACCTTGGGACCCTGGTTTCATTCACGTCATTTTGATCTTATAACCACATAAGCCTGTTGTGCTTAACAGCTTTTTTTATTGAAATGTGAGGAGTCATCTTAATGACTGTACCATCTGTGCTTGTGATTTATAATTATGTAATCATCAGTGGCATTGTATAACCAGGTAAATGAGTATCACTTGAACATAATCTGCAGAGTTCAGATTATTATACATGAATAATCTAGTTCCGGAATACTCAGTCACCAACAGTAAAATGTAATACATGAATAATCTAGTTCTGGAATTCATTCATTCATTCACTTGCATGTCCCTTGCAGAACTTTGCCTCCCTAACAGCACTCCTGTAGGCCTCTCGGTTGTGAGCAAGATTTGCTGCTGCTGATGCATCCATTTGCAGATCATCAAAGATGTCTTGCAGCCATCTTTGCGTTGGTCTTCCTCTCTTCCATTTTCCCATTATGTACCCTTCCAAGACAGCTTTCTCTAAATTATCATGACATTTAATGTGTCCAGAATATTTAAGTTTTCTTTGTTTAATCCTCTTTACTAGCCAGCCTTCTTCAGTATTACGTTCTTGTAGTATAGATATATTTGTTCTTTTTTGTGTCCATGATATTTGAAGAACTCTTCTGTAGCATTTAAATTCAAAAGCATTTATATTTTTCTCAGCTGTTTTGTTAAGTGTCCAGGTCTCACAGGAATACTACATGGAATACTAACAGTAAAACTTAAAATTAATATATGAATAATCTAGTTCTGGGAATACTCAATCACTAACATTAAATGTTGGCTGTATCTTTCAGAAAAAAACAGCTGCAGGAAGATGGAAAAAGTCACGAGGAACAGCTGCAGTTAGTATTTTGTCTTGTCCCAAACTGTTTTCTTTTGTTTTTAACATTTTAATTTTTTTAAAAATTTCTTCTACATTAAATTTTGTTTTCACTCTCAGTATGTATTCTTTTTTTTTTTTTTCATCATAGTTTTTATTTTTATAGTACAAGTTTTATTTCAATTTGTTTCTTAATTTCCTGTTAGGATATCCTGCCCTTATTTTTACATGCATCCACTGGATGATAGTTGGTGGAATAGACTCTAGAAATAGAAACCAATTGTGAACATTTTATTAACAGCAGCAGACCAAGAAGATTCCTGCTGCCTTGTAAGTTAGTCTCTTTGAGTTAAGAAAACTATACACAGACTCATCAGTTTCTGAATAAGACTACCAGAATGTAGGGATACTACCCTACATTTGCTGTTTCTTTCATTCTTTTGTAATTTTACTTTTCTTTTAATTGCAGTATTTTTTAAAATAAAAATGTTTTATCTTCTGCATTTTAATGTTTATTTTCATGATTTATATTTGTCTTGACTTGTCTCCTACCTCATATACCTTTCGGTGTTGACGGGACAAATAGACGTCTTGATATGGCTCGACGATTTGCTTCATATAATGGGATAGTTAATGCTTCTGTGATTTCCTTTCTCCGTCTTCTGTGTGGGCAGCCTCTTCCTCTGTTGCCTACAAATCTTAGTGTGAATGTTGTCTGTGATATACTGTATGGCAGTAACTGTGTAACATGGCTAAACCATTTTACTTGCTGTTTCTGGATATAATATAATACTGGCATTAGTCCAACCTTTACCCTGATGGTGTCATTTCTTATTTGGTCTCTTCTTGTCACATTTAGTATTCTCCTTAAACATCTCATTTCTGTAGTGATGATATTTCTTTTTTTTTTCTTGGCTGTTAGTGTCCATGTTTGACATTGATAGCATAGAGTTGGGAGGAAAACTGTTGTACAGTGCCCTTTTTGTTTCAGTTGTGATGTATTTGTAAAGGAGTCATTTGTCCAGTGACCTGATTTGCTTTATTGTGTCTGTTCTTAATCTCAGCATCAATTGTCCCTGATGATGATATTATGCTGCCTAGATATTTGAAATGTTTCACTTATTCTAAGGCCTGGTTGTCTAGGAAGATCTTTGTTTGGATTTCTTCTCTTGCTGTGGCCATGACTTCTGTTTTTTCAGCACTGGTCTTCGTGTTGTGGGTTTGACATGCCCTTGCTAAATTATACATGTTCTGCTGTAGGTCTTTTTCTGATGTGGCTATAAGTGCTTGATCATCAGCAAAAAAGGAGTGTGTTTATGGTCCTTTTATTGGATATGTCTTCTGGAAGGTGTTGTGGGTTTATTGGCATTCTTTCTGGAGTTGGGCTGTTGGGTAGCTTTGTTGTGGAGTTTTTTACTGTGTATGTTAGCTTCTTTGCAAATGTTGTCAGTGTATGTTATGAAAGTAAAGGACATGGTACACACCCTTGCCTCACTCCAGATTTTATGATGAATGTTTCAGAACGTCCTGCATTTGTTCTAACTGTATACTGACAGTTTTTGTATAGGTTTTTGCATAGGTTGATCAGATGTGTACTAACACCATAATGCTGTAAGATTTCCCACAGTTTATATCTGTCTACTCTATCAAATACTTTTCCTTGGTCTACGTAAGCTATGCACAGTATCTGGTTGTGTTCAGTTGATTTTTCTGTTAGTTGTCTTAGGGAAAAGATGGCATCTGTACAGCTTTTATTTTTTCTAAATCCTACCTGAGTTTCATTTAACTATGGCACAATCACTGATCGCAGTCTATTCGCTAGGATCTTGCAAAACATTTTTCCAGTATGGCTTAGCAATGAGATGCCTCTATATTGGTTGCAGTCCCATTTACTGCCTTTCTTCTTACATATTGAAATAATTACAGCGTTTCTCCAGTCCTGTGGTGTTTCTTGTTTTTCCCATACCAAGTTATAGAGTCTGTGAAGCCAGGCTATTCCAGTTTCACACATTTGATTAACTCATTGGGTATTCCATCACATTCTGGCGTTTTGTTCATTGGGACCTTTCTGATGGCTTCTATAATTTCAGCTTGTAGCATGACTGGTTCCAGTTCTATGGGGCCAGCTGTGTTATTTTCATGGGTTTAGCTTGCCTGATGGTACATTGAGTAACTTGTCAAGTTCTGTCTCCATCACTGTATTACTTTCTCTGATTCGCATATTAGATCACCATTATCATTGTTTACAATCTCAGTTGAGTCGAAGTGTTCTTGTCGCTTTCTCATTGCACTGATCTTTTTATAAAAGATTTTCGTAACTTCTTTGTGATTGTTGTTTAATACTTCACTGTGTTCCTGCCATGATTTTACCTTTTGCCGAGTACCTTCTTGGAATTCGATATTCAGTGTAGTCTAGATCTTCTTTACTTCTCATCCATTCTTTATATTTATTTTTCTTTTCTTTTACAGCCTCTTTCACCTCATCATTCCACCATGATGTTATTTTCATTTCTCTACTTCCTTTTTTCATGGTACCACATGTTTCTTTTGCTGCTCGCAAAAAGCGGGTTTTGAACAAGCCCCATTCTTTTTCCACTGATTTTGTTTCTGTTGGTAAGTTTATGAACAGTTCTCTTATTTTCTTCTCATATTCTTCTTTCACATTCTCTTCCTTGAGCTTGCTTAGTTTTATTGTTTCACTTTTCTTCTTGGGAGTTCTGTTATGGCTTATCCTGTGTACTCTGATAACTGCTACTACAGCTTTGTGGTCTGTGCTTGGACTCAGGTTGGGTATTGCTCTGGCATCTGTGACTGACCTTTTCTTGTTGTTCCTTGCTAGTATGATGTCAGTTTGGCTTCTGCACAGGGAGATGGGCTCCCCTGGGTTAAATTATGCCCTCAGACCACGTCTGCCCCAGCAAGCCAGCAGTGGATCTCTTTACCACTCGTAGAAAACACAGAAAGAATAGATGGAAAGAATAGAAGGATTTATATTTATTGTGATTTATTTTAATCAGTCACACTATCTTATCAAGAAATAATTTTGATAAATATTTTACAGTTAAAAATAAAAGAATTGTATACAAAGACAATCATCTGTTGTTTTGATAAGTACTTTTCATTCCTAATATTTAGTGTTTATTTATTTACCCTGTGTGTTCAGACGCAACTCGGTTGTCATGAAGGAAATGCAGAATACAATTAACGAACTTCAGCAAGAGCTGTCTTCCCTTGGCAGAACTGGATTATTAGCCAGATCTTCTATGTCTGGAGACAAGAAACTAGGTGTAAGTGTTAAGTAAATAAGAAAGCAGTTGTAAGTGTTCATTAAATAAGAAAGCAGCTGTAAGTGTTCAGTAAATAAGATAACAGCTGAAAGTGTTCAGTAAATAAGAAAACAGTTGTAAGTGTTCAGTAAATAAGAAAGCAGCTGTAAGTGTTCATTAAATAAGAAAGCAGTTGTAAGTGTTCATTAAATAAGAAAGCAGCTGTAAGTGTTCAGTAAATAAGAAAGCAGCTGTAAGTGTTCAGTAAATAAGAAAGCAGTTGTAAGTGTTCATTAAATAAGAAAGCAGTTGTAGGTGTTCAGTAAATAATAAAGCAGATGTAAGTGTTCAGTAAATAAGAAAGCAGCTGTAAGTGTTCATTAAATAATAAAGCAGATGTAGGTGTTCATTAAATAAGAAAGCAGCTGTAAGTGTTCAGTAAATAAGAAAGCAGTTGTAAGTGTTCATTAAATAAGAAAGCAGCTGTAAGTGTTCAGTAAATAAGAAAGCAGATGTAAGTGTTCAGTAAATAAGAAAGCAGCTGTAAGTGTTCATTAAATAAGAAAGCAGCTGTAAGTGTTCATTAAATAAGAAAGCAGCTGTAAGTGTTCATTAAATAAGAAAGCAGCTGTAAGTGTTCATTAAATAAGAAAGCAGCTGTAAGTGTTCAGTAAAACCATTGTGTTACATTCTTGCTTATTTACTTGCTTAATCATGAACTGAAAATAGAGAAAAATAGATTCTAAAGAGTAAAAGAATAATCAAGGGAAAGCGAGAATAGGGGGCAAATATAAGATATAAATGGAAGGATAAATAATTTTATAAAAAGGAGAAAGCAAGATAACAATGTATGAATAATTTTTAGAAAATGTCGGGGGTATAAATGGAATTACAAATATAAGAATAAGAAAATAAAAGGGAGAAGAAAATATAAATAGAAGTATAAAGGAATATAGTCAAATAATACAGACTGCATCTTAACGTGAACACTTCTTGTCAAGTCAAAGCTGCAGAATATACCACCAAAATCTGTCTGACTTGTGTTGCTTCTTTTTTGTGAAAGTGAAAAAAAAAAAACAGGAATAATTTGATTATTGTATAGTTACCAAGGACAAATGGAAGAAGAACAAGAGATTGAAGTAGAAATTTAGACATGAACAATCTGAAAAATGCCAATTCAGCAGAAATGTTTTAGTTAACTCATATATTTGTTTTCTTTTTGTATTTGCATATTCCTCCTTGTCAGGATCAGTCGCAGTCTCCTTCCCCAGAAACTTCCATCATGTTCACACGCTTGGATTCTGAGAGAAATGCCAAGATAATGAAGAAAGCTGTGATGGAGGAGAAGTTAGATCGTGAAAGATACAAGGTATACAAATGGAAAGAGGAGAATTTAAGAGAAGAAGTGTCAGAATATGTTCATTTGTGTGTTTGAGACAAATAAGTTCTAGAAATAGTTTAAGATTTGAAATGGCTTCTTCTTCTTCGTACGCACGCTGGCAATAATGTGTGGTACCCTGATTTTTGCAGTGCACCTTTTGGCTGAGTACCTCCGACTTCAGCACCTTTTCTTGCTAGGGCAGACTGTGGTCTTGCTCGGACTGCCATGAAGACAGTGATGTAGGCTAGCCTGGCCAAAATTTTGTTTGCCAGCCTCTGGTGGCTGTACTTAAGCCCCTTCTCCACGTCAGATCCAGCATGCAACATTGGCTGACCAGACAGCTTTGAGGCAATTCCACAGAGACACTCTGACTTTGGGATGAGGAATCCGATGAGTGCCTCAGTGATATCCATTCCCCACCACCTATAGTTTGCTGGCTCTGTTTTGTTTACATCATTCTGATAGCCATTGTTGTAAAGACCCATAGGCTTGTCACGTCCTGGATTCAATGGTTTCACACCAGACTTTCCTCATCCCTGCCAGCAATCTTCATGTCCCCATCCATCCTCAAACCTGACATAACATTTTACAAAAATAACAGTTACAGTTAATGTTGATTTCTACAGGTTTCTGGGCTACAGAAGTAGGTCAGAGTTTTTAAGCAAACAGATCTATGTTCCCTGTCTCACAAAGACTATGTTTAGATAAATGTGTTCTTAACACAGTTGTTAACAGGGGAATTTGAAATGGCTGTTAGTCACTGCGTGGTATGGAAATGAATTTCTTTTTAACAAAGGATATGGAAGCCTCTTCTTGAATGGACATATTTATACATGAATGGAAATGTATTTGTAATGTTTTGAAGTATAAATATTTTTGAGTATTGTATAATTGCTTATTTATATAGACTTTTTAGAAAAGTTATGATTTTATTTGATAACAGGAAGCCGTCTCAAAAATGGATGAGTACATTAGTCTTCCAGCAAAACGCTTCATAAATCTGGTAAAGAAATACATACACTATACACGTACGAAGGAAATTGAAGGTATCTGTTCATTTTCTTGTTCAGTAATGTATAAAATGAAATTATATGTAATGTCTCAGTATTTTCTGTTATGGCCTTTCTGGAAATACTTCCTTTTTTTTCAAAACCATGTTCCTGTCTTCTGTAGGTCACTCATCATTTTTTTTTTCTATTCTTCACTGCTTGTCTGTTGTGGCGTTCAAAACATTGTTTCCTGCTTTTTAAAAATATTTTTTATGTACCATGAATCTTTGCTGGCAACATTTGTCTGCTGTCAACCAGGCACTGAGAAAATGAAGAGAGAAAAAAAAAATCTATGCTTCGTGTTATGGAAGAGGAAGTTATATAACAAACAAAATGAAGAGATGTAAAGAGAAAATAAAAACTGGACTTGATGAAACTAGGACTTGATGAAACTGCTATTGGCTTTTTTTTTCTTTGTCATGATTGCAGTGTCAGATAAATTTGAAATATAAAAACTAGGGAAAAAAAGTAGGAACGGCTTTATTATTTAACGAATACAAAGTCGTGATGTTTCAGCGTGAGCCTTAATCATACAAACACATACAGGACAAAGAATTAGAGAGAGGAGATAAAGTATAGGTGTATTGGAAGAACAAAAGAGAGTTGAGATGTACAAAAGCATTTGTCGCAGTGAAAATAACTTAGTAGAAGAATCAGAAAGAGGAGACAAAGTATAGGATCACGTAAAACTATGTTAATGAAATAACAGAAAATGAACAAATTAATCAAGGAATATAATTAGAACAAAACTTATCTGAATATTTTAGACGGCTCTCAAATAATTCTTGGTTTGCACAACCAACGTAAACAAGAAGTGACTTTTACTAGGGTGGTGGTGCATATGTTCTGAGAAGTGTAAAATAGTGCATGATTAAGTGTAAGAAATGTTGAGAGAAAAGGGATGCACAGAGAAAGAGCAGAGAATTCTACAAAGAACAGGGATGATCGGAGAGTCAGTAACCATGGACAATGCTCTTAAGGGAGTGAAAAGTAGTGTTACATAGTCGAGAATAGACAGAGAATTGTAATGTTAGATAGTGGACGATGGAAGGGAAGGGATGGTAGTCTATATAGGAGAAGGTGAAATGAATGATTATAGTTGTGGTAGAGGAGTAGGTTGTGGAACACAGCAGGCCAAAGAAAAAGGGCAGACCACACGAAACTCTAAAGAGGACATTGTTAAGAGAGTCCAAATTAATAGGCATAAAATCCCTTGATGAGGTTGAAAAGCTCACCGAAAACAGGAAAAATTGGCGAACTACCTTGTGAGCCCTGTGTGATGTTTAACAGCATGAGAAGGATATAAGATATAAGATAAGAGGAGTAGCAATGTGGTGGTGCATGAGGAGTCTAAACAAAGTGCAACAAGTGAGAATGAGTATGATTGTGGAAGATTATGTGTAGCTAAATAACGAGTTCAAACTATGTGGTTCCAGTGTCCCATAATCCTGAATGTAGGGGTTCTCAAGTGCTAAGCGGCTTGTGTCATCAGCGTGACATTGTTTGATGGCCGTTACCAGAAAATCAGATTTACCTCTATGGTTGGGGCCCTTGAAATGATTAGGGATGGGTTTCGAAGCATGCTGGGTGATATTGTATAGATGTTTCTGTATACGGCCCCCTAGTCTGAGGCCAGTTTCACCAACGTAAGTTATCTTCCATCTTTTGCATACTATGACATATATAACATTACGGGACTCACGTGTGATTCCCTCATGGAGGGTCAGGATAGTTTTAGGGAAGGTGATTGTTGTTGTTTTGTATGCTTTTGTACATGTTAACTCTCTTTTGTTCTTCCAATACACCTATACTTTATCTCCTCTCTCTAATTCTTCATCCTGTACATGTTTGTATGATTAAGGCTCATGCCGAAACATCACGACTTTGTATTCATTAAATAATAAAGCTGCCTACTTTTTTCCTAGTTTATACATTTTGATATCACAGCTTTACTGCAGAGCTTTGTGTATAGTTGTATACTTATACACTATTTATTGTGTGTTACATAGATAAATTTGAAGCTTGTTCAGACTTAGAAGTCTATCTCAACAGCAAATTTGAGTTTTTTAATAATTTCTCTTTTCTTTCTGTCATTTGAGTATTTTAATAGCTTCTCTTTTCTTTCTATCATTTGCATATTTTAATAGTTTCTCTTTTCTTTCTGTCATTCTTTTAATAGTTTCTCTTTTCTTTGTATCATTTGAGTATTTTAATAGTTTCTCTTTTATTTCTGTCATTTTTTAATAGTTTATTTTTTTCTTTCTTTCATTTGAATATTTTAATAGTTTCTATTTTCTTTCTATCATTTTTTAATAGTTTCTCTTTTCTTTCTATCATTTGAGTATTTTAGTAGTTTCTCTTTTATTTCTATCATTTGAGTATTTTAATAGTTTCTCTTTTCTTTCAGTCATTTCTGATTCTGAACTTCTCCATTCTTGTTGCCGTAACTCACAGTTTTAGAAGGGAGCATGAGTGGAGAGTGGCAGCTTTAGATCAGGAGAATCCTCTGTTGAATTCAACAGTTTATTTGTAATGGTCAAGAATTGTAACTAAACACATCAGCAGCCATATGGTTTTACAGTTTATGTTTTCAGTAAGGGGAAGCTGGGAGTGTTCATTTTGTTGGTCAAGATCAGCAGTCATGATTTATCCATGTTATGTATCAGAGCCAGCAAAGAGACATCTATCAGTGCACTTATCTGAAGGAACATTTTATTTTATACTTGATCTGGGAGATGTTAAAAATCACCAATGACATTTTGATCAACACTGGGCAACAGTCAACAAGTGGAGTCGGACAACATTTGGAACAATATTTCTTGAACTCAGCATTTAATAACCAGTAATACAAAAATTTTAATTTGTTGCTTATGTTTTTTTCAAAATTAAACAGAGAAAGTGAAAACCAGTTCAACCATGCAAGAAGAGGTCCTCAGTGTTTTGGGCAAGATGGAGAATCTACAGAATCAGGTCAGTTTGATGCTTTCGGTATTGTGATCAAAATATGCAGAAAAACTCTTTTCATAAACATGAGAAGAAGGGAATACTTTTCTTTCAGTTTTTTTGGAGTGGTTAATTATAGATTTGTTTGCTTTAGTTTCCTGCAGTATTTCAACTTTTGGATGTGGTTTTGATCTGAGAAATAAGTAATTTATTTATGTCAAAAATAGTTTCACACATTGAAATGTACTGGACTTCATTTATGTCAAAAATTAGTTTCACACATTGAACTACATCAGACTTGGTTGATGTGAAGTATGAAGTCTCATTTCTGCCTCTTGTTTACCTTCACTGCAGTGTCATGTACATATAGGTTGACTAGAGATCAGTGAGAACAGAGTGCAGACACACACTGTCTCCTTACAGCGAGAAGCTTGCTCACATTATTGTGCAGATCGTATTTGTATGTTTTTTTTTTTATTAATGATATTTGTGTATGAGAATTCTATCAGTTTTTTTTTAAAAGCTATGATTTTGTGTTTGAAATCTTCTTATTTTTATATATAGGAATTGTATTTGTAGTGCATGAGAACCAAATATGTATGTATACAAACCATTTATTTAGAGAAATCAGCAGTGGACAGATAAGATGAGTGGCATGGGTGGTGAGAGATTGAAACTAGCTAATCTACTCATGAACACACTGAACAATATAGAGCAGGAGTCTGGGATTTTCCTCATCAAGCCAATGTATTCCTACAGGGGCAGGTGAGATTTTATTCTGGGGAACATTTTTAATGTCCTGTTTAACTTATCTAATTTGTCATTCATCAGCTATGTTTCATAATGTAGAAATATGTTCATTAATATGCTAATGTACTCATTAATGTTGAACAACACTGGTGTGTTTTTCACATCTTATTAGTTAGGTCAGTACCACACGTATAATGTTCATATCTGCATTTTTAGTGTTGTGTTCAGTGATTAAAAAAGGATTTGATAGCATACACAGAGAATCATTATGGAGAATTTTAAGACTATATGGAATACCATCTAAAATTGTCAACATCATTAGAGATCTCTATAATGGATATATTTGTGCGATCAAGACAGAAGAAGGATAAGCGAATGATTTTAGATTGGAACAGGCATGAAACAAAGTGTATTACCTCCATTGCTTTTTGGAATTGCCATAGACTTTATAATGAAAAGATGCTGTACAGGTAAAACTGGCATTGATTGGGTACATGGGACCCAAATAGAAGATCTGGATTTTGCTGATGACATAACCCTTATCAGTGACTATGTGAAATCGATGCAGGAAAAAAACAGATTCCCTATCTTCCTTGGCTAGCAAAATAGGTCTTGAAATTAATAAAGACAAAACAAAAATGATGAAACTTCTCATTAATCAAGAAGGAAAAATATACGTAGAAGGAACCAAGTAAAGATGAAGTAAACCAATCTGCATACCTTGGCAGTTACATAGACCAAGATGGTGACACCAGGAGGGAAGTTAGAATTAGAATTGCAAAAGCAGCATTGTCTTTCTAAAATCTAGAGAACATGGAATTCAAAAGTTATAAACACAAAAACCAAGTTAAGATTATTCAATTCAAATGTGATATCCACCCTCATTTATGCATGCGAAAGCTGGAAATCAACTAAAGAAATATATAAGAAATTAGACTCTTTTGAAAACAAATGCCTATGGTATACTTGGTATAAAGTAGAACAAATTCAAGAACAACACAGAGATAAGACAGATGAGCAAACAACAACCTGTCTCATGGTTGATCAGAAAAAGATGAACATATGTAGGCCATGTGATGAGAAGAAACAATCAGAGAATACCAAAACAAGCTGTCAAGTGGAGCACAACAGGCCAAAGAAAAAGAGATCGACCGCATGAAACCCTAAAGAGGACATTTGTTAAGAGAAGTCAGTTTAGTTGGCATAAAATCCCTTGATGAGGTTGAAAGACTTGCAGAGAACAGGAAAACTTGGCAAACAACTATGCGAGCCCTATGTAACGTTTAATGGCTTGAGAAGGATGTGAGATGTTCAGTGATACATTCCTAATCCTAACCTCCACAGGCAGTCATAGCCATTCAAGGCTTCTTGTTAATGTCTGTCAAATTTCATCTTTTTGCATACGCTTTTTTTTTTTGTCATAGCTCAAGACTCTCTTACTTCACCAGCCGCCGTATCATAACTTTCTTGCCATAAACATCGTTGAAAATGTATATTTGTCACATAATTTCAGAGATATTTTATTATGAGGGGATCACATACTGATCGGAATTCAGTTCTAAAAAATATCAAAACAGAATCTAAACCGACTAGTAGACAGTTGCAGTACAGATATGTCAACCTTTTGTAGATGTATGTGTGTGGAGGAACACAGGCCATTTTGGAAATATAACATTAGCAGACCAATTCAAAGATGGCTGCATGCATGAGTGGTGACATTCTTCCTTGCCGAAACCAGACAAGTTCCACAGCTCTGTCAGCCAAAAATTTGATGCTTGCTCTCTTCTGGGACTATAAAGGCCCAATCATGGAACATTATGTGCCCAGAGGAACCAATAACAGTAGCAAAGCACACTGTGAACCATTTGAAAGCTACAGTCAAGTCAGAATGTCACAGTTTGCTCTGTTCTGATGTGTTACTGCAGCAAGCGCGGCCTCATGCAGTGTGTGCATCACCTCAGCAAATTACATATCTCTATTTGGAATATCTTCCACATCCTACATATTCTTCCTACTTCACACCGTATGATAATCATATGTTTGGACCCCTCAGGATGGCACTAAGTGAGAATAAATTAAATATGGATGAAGAGATTAAAGAGACTGCACATAGTTTGCTACAAGGTCAGCCAGAAGATGTTTTTTTATCAAGAGATTCAGGCATTAGCGAAGCCATGGCAGACCTGCATTGGACGTGGTGGAGTTTATATTGAAAACAGATAAGGATTTTTCAGGCATGTTTGAACAGTTTATTCACTTAAAAAATAAATAAATAAGATTACCTTTTTTACTCATTCTCATACTTTATGCCAACAGAATATAACAATATCACACATTATTGTGGCCATATCATCAGTTTTTATGTCAGCTGTATGAATACCCGCATGAAACCAGAAACCACTCCTACTTTTATCATTAAACTTTTAATGACAGCAGAACTACATTTTTTCTTTCATAACCTGACAAATACAGAATATTAAAACAGTCATAAAGCACTTACATTGCCAGCACATGACACTAGAGCAAACAACAAGATACCTAAGCCAGCCAGGCCCATAATGTGACATCTTCATGTAGTGTTACTGTTAGAGATATCTGCAGTATCTCTTGTTTTCCACTATACAGAGACATAAAACCAGATCGTGTTTGTAAACTAAGTCGACCTATCAGACATCGGCATCGCAGAATGCCCTCTAATGCAGAGACTGCGGGTTCATTTGTTCCCGCACCCACCCCAGATTCAGGATACCACCAAATCAGACAGGACAACAGTCCGCAATACTCGCAGCAGCAGAAAGTGAGTAGTTACTGTGGCCAGTTGTACAAAAACCTTTTTAGTTTACGCAAGAGTTTTGTTCCAGATAATTTCATGCAATGTAATTTCAGAAGTAATGTCAGTAATCACTGAAATATGATACTGGTTGGCTTTTCGGAATAATATTCACATTGCAGTTATCATTTGTTTTAATTGATTGTATATTGTACTAAAAATGATAAATGACCATTAAACATTGATTTATTTATTTACTACCATCTTTTACACTTAAAATATGAGAACACAAAACAGCCATAAAGATAATTTTAGAAACAAAGTAAATAAAGCTAAGCATTAAAACAATATCAAGTACAGTTAGATGGCCAGTACATAAGTTTCATTAAAACAGTAATATCAAGTACAGTTAGATGACCAGCGCATAAGTTTCATTAAAACAATAATATCAAGTACAGTTAGATGACCAGTACATAAGTTTCATTAAAATAATATCAAGTACAGTTAGATGGTCAGTGCATAAGTTTCATTAAAATAATATCAAGTACAGTTAGATGGCCAGTACATAAGTTTCATTAAAACAATAATATCAAGTACAGTTAGATGACCAGTGCATACATTTCATTAAAACAAAATTGAGACAAAGCAGGGCTGCATTGGCTTCTCATGAAACTTCCCATACATTTTGCTGCTATGTTTTGTTGCTGCCATACATATACATTAAGAAGCCATGTTCTTACCTTCAAATTCCTCTCATTGATTGATCTGAATAGGCTGTGTCACTGCAGTTGGAACATTCCCATGCCTGCTCCTTGCCCTTTACAGTAACAGATTTAAGGTGTGTGTGTGTGTGTACTGATTGTCCCTGTCTCATGTTGGTTGTGGGTAGAGGAAGCTTATGCTTCTCTCATCCCCAGTTCATTCATTCAGTGAATGTAGGGGGGGACTACTCTCCCAATCTAGCTCTTCATAAATTTGTGCTAACAGCCGTAGAGATGTGCACCCAATGTCTGGTGGCCTCTCAAGCCATTTATCCCAGTTCAGAAGCTTTTCTGAGAACTATTTTTATTTCTTCTAACAAGATAATATCCAGTACTCTCTCTCCCCATCATTCGCCTGGACAGTAACATAGGAATCACATGTGCATGCTTCAGTAATTACTATCATTATTTATCTGAGGGTATGATACTCACATGAACATATGGTACATATGAAAGGTGTGAAACTCATGTGAACATTATATCACATGTGCAGAGTATGACACTCACATGAACATACATTACACATGGAAAGCATGGCACTCTTGTGAGCATATGTTACATATGAAAAGTATGACAGTAATTAATTACATTTCAGCCAGTCACAGAAGTTGAAATGAATAAAAAAGAAACAAAAATTGGGCAAGACAGTGAAGAAGTGTATGTAACAGGTAGTGGTATTCCCTTCAATACATCATCACCTGGAACAACATGGAGTGTGAGTATGGTAAATGTATTTGTTCAAGTACAACAAAAGGAAAACTATGAAAAGAGATAGTTTTATTCAATTGTTTATATTTTATTTGTTTAGCCTTCATAATCACTGATTTAAAAAGTTGTTATGTTTCTTCAAATTAAAAACAAATAAAAATTTTGATGGCATGACAAGTCATAATGATCAAGATAAATATTGTTACTGTAAAGATGCTGAAGATATTAAACAAAGCATAACATTTGTGTTTTGTATAAAGTAGGAAAAAGATAGGAACAGTTTATTAATGAATGAGCACAGAATTGTGACGCTTCGGTGTGAACATTAATCATACAGAAACACACAGGATGAAGAAATAGAGAGAAGATAAAATATAAATTCACATGAATGCTATGTAAAAAATAGGAATAGAAAAAAATAGAATAGAATAAAATGATTGGAGCACTTAGCTGTGACTTGTAAGAAGCTGTGTTCAGAAGTGTGCATGGTGGAGTGTAAAGAATGGAGACTTGTGATGTATGATAGGTGGGTTGTAAATAAGGAGGGGAGGCTGTGGAAAGGGGAGAGGGTGATACAATGGTAATCTAGCCATAAGAAGGTAGAATAGGTGATTATAGTTGAGGTAGAGGGGTTGTAATCTTTATGAGTTCAAACCATGTGGTTCCAGCATCCTATATTCCTGAATGTAGTGGTTCTCAAGTGCTAGGCAACTTCTGTCTTCAGCATGACATTGTTTGATGGCTGTTACCAGAAAATCAGATTTGCCTCTATGGTTGGGGCCATTGAAATGATTAGGGACTAGTTTCAAAGCATGCTAGGTGATATCATACAGATGTTTCTGTATCTGGTCACCTAATCTAAGACCAGTTTACCAATATAAGTTATTCTGCATCTTTTGCATACAGTGGCATATATCACATTACAGTGACACATTATATTTTATTGAATTTGCCAGGTTTCTTAATGAGAACATCAAATTCACTTATGAAATTTTGGCTTGAAAACCGATACATTCAGGAAGATGGGATGCTGGAACTCATGGTTTGAACTCACAATTCTACAACACCTAACATTCCCCTCTTCCACAATCATATTCCCTCTGCACTAAGTTCCACTCCTTTCTCACTTCTAATGCATAGTTCAGAACCTCCTCACAGCATCAGATTACAACCCCTCTACCCCAACTGTAATCACCTATTCCACCTTCTCACTGCTAGATTACCATTGTATCACTCTATCTCCTTTCCATGGTTCCCTCTCCCCCTCTCACCACTCCCCATTTATGACCCACCTATCACATCACGTCTCCATTTAAAAATTCTCTACACTCCACCATGCACACTTCTGAACACAGCCTCTTACAAGTGACAACTTCTTACAAGTCACAGCTAAGTGCTCCATTCATTTTATTCTATTTTTTTGTTCATTCCTATTTTTTACATAGCATTCATGTGAATTTATATTTTATCTTCTCTCTCTCTATTTCTTCATACTGTGTGTTTTTGTATGATTAAGGTTCACACTGAAATGTCACAACTGTGTACTCGTTCATTAATAAAACTGTTCCTATTTTTTTTTCCTAGTTTATACATTTTGTTATCACAGCTTTACTGCAGTGGCTTCGTATATAGTTATATACTTAGTTTTACATACTTCAAATAATTATTCGTGTGTTACAACATTTGTGTTTCATAGATCTCAAAAGTTTGTTTTTTTTCTTCTGGACACAGACATCTCAGCCTTTGAGAGAGGAACAAGCTAGGTCAATCAGTACTCCCAGAATCTTGGAGCTGGACATAAACAGGATGCTTATTGGCCAGAATAACATTAGGTAACCATCCAGTCCCTCGTATGTTCCCCAGAACACCATGGCACGGGAGCTAGCCCTGATTATTGTGAAGTATGTCAGAATGTATGTAAGGCATATGCTAGGCCCTCTGCTCTTAAAAGGCCTCACATCAGCCAGTACCGATGACAGCCTTCCAGGAGAGACTAAGATCATTTTATAACATAACACAGTGTCCACAGGAGTAGTATATTTGTAAGTGAACTGACTTCTTTTATGAAAGCAGCGAGCTTTGGACCCACAGCAACTACTTTCCAGTCAGTTTAATTATAAAGTGGATACATGACACACGTTAGAAAACTGCATTATAAATGATAAAATACCTACCATCAAAGTGAGGCACATTGTACACATTTGTCAGTGCATTATGGTGTTAAGCAGATACTTGTAGAAAAACCACTTCTCATGTTTTGTGTAGAACTATACCCTAATTCACAGCAAATGGATGGGAGAAAAAATAATGATTTTGCAAAACAGTCGAATCAGAAGTGAAGATAAATCAGGAAAATCTTTTTATTATTACAGAGAAATTTTCAGAATGGGCTCACATTGTTATTTCCTTGTCCTTGCAGGCTTGATGGTCCTTGCAGCAGATGGTGCAGTGAAGATTGTGTATTAAAAAGCATCATATGAGGAGGGTGGCTTTGTGATATGAAGGATCAAAGTAAAAAAAAAGAAGGCATCATGTGTGGAAAAATTATTTTTTCAAATCGCTACGGGTACTGGAATGTAATTTTAAAGGACAAACGATTGCTTCAAGTTTATAAAAATGAGATAATTGAAGTATATTGGCCCTGTAGAAGAAAAAAAAGCATAATAATAATGAAATAAATGGAAAAGTTGAAGCGAAAAGAGCAGAAGAATTATAGTTGTACAGACAGGTGGACAGCATGAAGATATAATTGGAAAGATACTTGGCCAGGTGAACTATGGATATGGTAAGCTAAAGATACATCAGTCAACCTTCCTGAGGGGAGCTAGCTTACAGCAGTGATGATGATGATTGCTTTCAAATATGTGTATGTAATTCTGCCTGACAGTGTTATGACTTAACAGAATAGTCCAACTTGTATAAATGGTCAGCATCAGAAAATTAACATTTTAAAAATGTTTTGTCTTTTACATCCTTGCAAGTCTAGAAAATGGTTAAATTTATATAACATTAGTCTGTAACTTTTTTTTCTTTCTTCATCTTGTGTTATTTTCACAGCTCAAAGCTTCCCTTCCAACCAACCGATGACAAGTTAGTCAATCTAACTCAGAATTCACTTAGGTCCTATGTTACCGTCCAACGACCAACAGTATCTCTGGGCATGGACAAGCCTGCATCAGGTTGGTTGCTTATGTTATTTCTGAGTAGGTCACAACAGAAAGGATGTGTTTTTTTTTGAAGTTGTCGTTTTAACTCTTCCCATGCCATATTCACAATTGTGAAGATTTCTGGTTAGTCAAATTTGTGGCTGAAATCACAGTTGTGATGCTTGGTTCATTTCAGTATAAAAACCGGTGTAACTTTTGCTTGTACACGTTTTGTCTATGCATGTCTGGTGACCCTTCATAGTTTAATCCAAAGCGTGGCTAGCAACCGAGTGATATTGATGTTTTTAATCAAGAAATTTCAGTATTTATTGTGATTTTGGAGGCATATGGATATGTCCTATGACCAGACCACTGTTCTTGAATGTACCTACTAAATGGACTGGAGAAGTAGTTAGAAGGTTATTTCAGATATTATTTTAGTGAGTATGCCACATATCATTACACGATGAGATCTGATGAAATCTACAAGTAGATCTAGACATCGCCAATAGTAAATAATATAGATCTAGACATCGCCAATGGTAAATAATACACATTTATCAGCTAAAATCATCACACTACTTTTTTCCTAAACAGACTCTTCATTTATGAAATCTTCTTACATTTACAGCTATTTTGATGCATAATACGTATACTTTTAACATGAAAATTCTTTGTTACATTCACTTTTACAACTATACCCCCTATACATATCAAGACCCGTACTTTTTGTGTGGCACAAATGGAACATCCGGTTTTTTTTCCAGTGACACGGGAGGAGTTAATACATATTTGGATTTTGTTCCCAGAAATGTGCTTCATCTGTATTAATTTGAAGTAATTGGTGGTTGTTTGTAGAATGCTCAATATTTTACATTCCTGTGCCACAGGAAGAAATGCAGATGTTCTGTTGGGTGCCGGAATAAAAGCACAGGTCTTGATATGTATAGGGGGTATAGTTGTAAAATGGAATGGAAAACAGTATTTCCATGTACTTCTGTGTACTTATTGTGTTTCAAAATATAACTAAATGTATGAAAATTTCATAAATGCAGAGTTTTTTTAGGAAAAAAGAAGTGATGTTTTTAGACAATGATTGTGCCCAGCTCACCATCGGCTAGGTCTAGATCTACACTACTTACTATCTGAGATGTCTAGATCTACTTGTTGATCTCGTATTGTGATTTTATGTTGCATTTTCGCTAAATTAATGTCTGAAATAACCTCCTAACTACTTCTCCCGTCGTCTAATATGTCTAGATCTACTTGGGATACATTCAAGAGCAGTGGGGTGGTCACAGGCCATGTCCATACCCCTATCTACATCATCAAAAATTTTTGATGTTTCTCTTCCTTTTTCTCACTTGGCATCGCTTGTAACTAAGGACTTCACCATTTTGAAAAGTGTCATCGGAAACACAGACAAAATATATACAATCTAAATGTTACACCGGTTAGTTTTATTGAAACAAACCAAGAGTCGGTATATCAACTATTGGCACAATCAGAAAACAGGAAGGGTCGCTACAGTGACCAAAGGCACGGGAAGAGTTAATTACCATTGTTAAACATATAAACTGATCTAAATAAACCAGTGATGGCACTAGGATTTTTCTCAAACCAGTACAATTGTTCCTGTCTTTCACTTTGCATGAGGAACTTTCCGCAATACCAGTTTTTTTTTATCGATACAGCATTCAGTAATTTATGCTGTTTTAAATGTAAAATTAAACACACTTTACAATCAGTGGCAGTCACATGTTTGCTCAAAATTTTTCTTACCCTATTTGCAGCGAGATTTGCTCTTTACAAAATGTTCCCGTGCTGAAGCAGACAACTGGCCGATTCTCCTCCATGCAAATTGAGCATCATTGACCTGCTGGCCCAATTAATCTCCAGCTGATTTCACCTATAAACCTACAAATCATATCTAGAAAGTGGAGGTGGATTGGCCACACTCTGAGGAAACCCGACACCAGCATAGCAAGACAGGCACTGATATGGAATCCTGAAGGAAATAGAAAATGAGGAAGACCTAAACTTATTTGGAGAAGAGAAGTCATGACTGCTCAGAGACAAGGGACACAAATGGAAGGATGCAGAGAATAATTCCAAGAACAGGGATGACTGGAGATCCTTTATCTGTCACCTATGCTCTCAAGGGAGTGAAAGGCGATGATGATGATGATGATGATGACGATGATGATGATGATTTCACTGGCTGCTTTTAACTAGGTTTTTGATAATATAAACTGGTTATGGTAAATGGTGATCTCCAAAAGTTACTGTTTTTCACATTTTTTATCAGTAATTTACTGGTAATTGCCAGTTAACATGACCACTGATAAGCTGAACTTATATTTTATCTTTTTGTAGTTAATGTGTCCACAGCTAGATTTTTAGGACTTACAAGTGCATGAAAGATTACACAGGAGATGAAGAGGGAGGATATTGGTGAAAAAAGGGCAAGTACCTTCTCTATACAAACTGTCCTGGCAAAGAACCACTTGCATGTAGGCTCGAATACCAAGTATGGAGCTTACAGTATGAACTTGGTTTGTTGTTACCATAGTTGTTTTGTGCCAGTAAAATATTGTAGAATCTGCTGTGAGAAAAGCTATTCAGACACATCCACAGTTAAGTGTGTGACTGACTCCTTAGCAGGTGTACACTTCAATGGGTGTTGGAACAGAAGGCAGAGCATGTATGGGAATGTCCTGAGTGTGGAGATGCCAGTCTCTGATTACAGACAGTTAATATATATATTCATGAAAACTGTCTTCTGTAACAAATATAGCCATTATTAGAGAGAAAAGTTTATGACTAGAGATTGTCCCCAAAGCAGATGATAATGTTTATGATGGTGAAGTACAATGTGATATACAGCAGTCATGAACAAACTTTCACATGCATAATCTCTCTACTTTTTACCCAGTGTCTCCGTTTCCCATGTCTGGCTTCTCTTACAAAATTTCAGCTGGCGTCTCAGTCCGGCCAACTGCCCAGAAGGTGAGCGTGTCCAAGGTTGATCAAGAAATTCCACGCGCCCTTCCATCACCGCACCCCCTTCCACCCATCACCCCCAGCCACGGAGAGGAGCTGAAGGAGAGGGAAATAGAGGGGGGGTGTGAGATCAGCCCAACTTTAACCACTGTCAGATAATGGTAAGTTGTCCCATATGTTTTGTCCTGCATTTTATTTTTGTCGTTGTTGTCATCATTCTGTTTTCTTTCTTTTTGTTTGTCATTTTTTTATAGGAACCAGGAAAATACATAAATTCTTGCCATGTGTGATTGGATCCAGTGATGCATACCATTTTGTTTTTTTTTTTAATTATTGGCTGCAGAAAATACATTCATCTTCATCGTTTGTTTGGCTTCAGGAAAAAAAATGTCCACTCTTGTCATTTATGATGCAAATACTTCAGAAAATACATCTGTTTGTTATTTGCGATTTATTTCGGGAAGTGATAAAGTGACAGCAGAGTTGTCAGGGCCAGCAAAATCATAGCTGGTGAAAACCCAGTCCCATCTCTCCATTGGTTCTCCCAGTAACAGGCTTATATTTTTATTATCTTTGTGATAGTGGAGTCTGTTGAGAAGCATTGCATTCTTTTCCTGCCTTTTTTTAACTTCACTCTGGATCTGCAGTTTAGCTGCTGTAACTCACTCCTCTATCAATAGCTTCACTATAGTGACTACATAGAACATCATGCTCATATTTCTAGGCAGATAGAACAAGTAACTACATAGAACATCATGCTTATATTTCTAGGCAGATAGAACGAGTGACTACATAGAACATCATGCTCATATTTCTAGGCAGATAGAACGAGTGACTACATAGAACATCATGCTCATATTTCTAGGCAGATAGAACGAGTGACTACATAGAACATCATGCTCATATTTCTAGGCAGATAGAACGAGTGACTACATAGAGGAATTAGGAGGAAAGAATGGAGTGGCTTTTTACTTGGACAAATCAACATCAAAAGCATTACTAGGTTACAATCCAGTAATTGATAGAATCCTCACAATCAGACTTAAGGGCACTCCTAGAAATGTAACAATCATCCAGATATATGCACCTACATCAGCAGCAGAAGAAGAGGAAGTAGAAGACTTTTATAATACACTGCAAATGACGATAGGCCAGGTACGGAAAAATGATATCGTATTAATAATTGGGGATTTTAATGCAAAGATTAGTACAGAAAGAGATGAAGGATATGTTGTGGGGAAATTTAACATAGGACATAGAAATGACAATCTAATGGCTTTTTGCATGGAAAATGAGCTCTAATGATTACCAACACACTTTTTAAACAACATCCAAGAAGACTTTACACATGGACATCACCTGATGGGAAAACCAAGAATCAAATAGATTACATTTTAGTGCAAAGAAGGTGAAGATCAAGTATAACGTCAGCAAAAACGTTACCAGGTACTTATTGTGACACAAACCATGAGTTATTAATAGCAGACATGAAGATAAAGATAAAAAAGACAGTTACAGGATCAAGACCACTCCACTTTGATCTTACAAAAATACCAGAACAATACGGTATAGAAGTGAAGAACTGTTTCAAAATCCCAATGGCTGTACAGGAGGGGATAACACCAGATGAATTGGTTACACAGTCCAGAGATATCTTAATAACAACAGCTAAAGACATGGTTCCAATAAAGAAAACACAAAAGAATGGATGGATTGCAGCAGGCACACTAGAACTGATAAAATGACTTAGAGAAATGAAGACACAATGGAAAGTGACAAACAACAACAAAGAGGAATATAAATCTTTAACAAAAGAAGTACGAAGAAACATATGAAAAGACAAAAAACAATACATACAAGATTATTGTGAAAGAATAGGAGGATATCAGAAGTGTGGAAGAGATGAAATGTTTAAAAAAATGAAGACACTGACGAGAAATGTCACACCTAAGCTAAATGTAATTTGTGATGAGATGGGGAATACCTTGACAGAGACAGAGGAAATTCTAGAAAGATGGAAGGAATATTGCAGAGGAATGTATGAAACAACTGACTGTGAAAGCAGAAATCAACAGCATCAACAATTATTATTGGAGGAGAAAGAACCCGAACTGACAATAGAAGAAGTTTTATGAGCAATAAAGAATCTGAAAAATGGTAAATCACCAGGATGTGATGAGATAACAGCTGAATTTATTAAAGCAGGAGGAAAGGAATGTGCAACAATCTATCATGCACTATGTAAAAAGATATGGCATTCAGGTATTTGGCCAAAAGAGTGGAAAAGAACTATATTCATACCACTGCCAAAAAAGGATAACCTGAAATAATGCACAGACTACAGAACTGTTGCCCTGATTAGTCATGCCAGTAAAATTCTGTTAAAAATGGGTAGACTTCATAAGAAATAGAAGAAATCAATATGGTCCAAGCTGGTTTCAGGCAAGGAAGAGGATCAAGAGATCATATATTCAATATAAGATTAATAATAGAGAAATGCAGAGAATTTAATGTGAATCTATATTTATCTTTTATAGACTACTCAAAGGCATTTGATTGTGTACAACGCCAGAAACTTTGGGAAATAATGGAAAAAATAGGATTTCCAACACATTTGATACAATTAACATCACTGCTGTATCTAGACCAACAAGCAGCAGTAAGAATAAATGATGAAACAACTTGGTATAACATAAAAAAGGGATCCGTCAGGAGTGCATATTGGCGCCTTACTTATTTAACTTGTATACTGAAAATATGATGAGGAATGTTAGAGAAATGTAAACAAGGAATATTACGATGCCATAACAATTGGAGGTTATGAAATACCAGAGATTAGATATGCTGATGACACAGTATTACTGTCCACAACACAAAAAGGAATGGAAAAACTAATTATGTCAGTCCATAAGAACAGCGAAAAGCAAAACTTCTATCTTAATGCAAAACAAATAAGGCAGCTGAAATATGTATCAATGAGGAAAAAGTGGAAGACGTGGAGAGTTTTGAATATCTTGGATCACTACTAACTAATAATGGAGATACAATGAGGGAAATTAAAAGGAGGACATCTATCGCTCTTCAAAAAGTAAAACAACTAAAGATGCTGTGGAGAGGAACAGACAGAACTACAAAAATAAGATTTTTAAGGGCATGCATCTTTCCCATCGTAACATATGCCTATGAGACCTGGACACTTAACAAAACAGCTGAGAAACACATAAATACCTTTGAATGTAAATGCTATAGAAGAGTTCTTCAAATATCATGGACACAAAAAAGAACAAATATATCCACACTACAAGAAATTAATATTGAAGAAGTCTGGCTAGTAAAGAGGATTAAAGAGAGAAAACTTAAATATTTTGGACATATTAAACATCATGATAATCTAGAGAAGACCGTCTTGGAAGGTACATAATGGGAAAAAGAAAGAGAGGAAGACCAAGGCGAAGATGGCTGCAAGACATCGTTGATGATCTGCAAATGGATGCATCAGCAGCAGGCCATCTTGCTTTCAGCTGAGAGGCCTACAGGAGTGCTGTTAGGGAGGCAAAGTTCCACAAGGGACATGCAAATGAATGAATGAGCAGTTTCTACAAAGATATTTAAAGTATATGTATAAAATGACTTATTGTATGCAATAAGATTAAAGTTTGTTTTGTATGCATTGTATGTGCTGGACTTAACAAGCTGTGGGCTTTAAATTTCCTTCACTTGACAACTGCTGGGTTTAACGAGCTGTGAACTTTAAATTTCCTTCACTTGACAACTGCTGGGTTTAACAAGCTGTGAACTTTAAATTTCCTTCACTTGACAACTGCTGGGTTTAACGAGCTGTGAACTTTAAATTTCCTTCACTTGACAACTGCTGGGTTTAACAAGCTGTGAACTTTAAATTTCCTTCACTTGACAACTGCTGGGTTTAACAAGCTGTGGGCTTTAAATTTCCTTCAGTTGGCAACAGCTAGTTTTAACAGGTTGTGATCTTTTTCATTCACTGCTGGTTTTTACAAGTCATGTCAGGTTTGTCAAGACATAGCACAGTATCTTATCCCATTAGCATGCCCGTATGGCTGCCTGCATTTTCTGTGCAATATATTATTAAT
The DNA here is from genome assembly GCA_009760885.1 of Achatina immaculata. Classification (NCBI taxonomy): domain Eukaryota; kingdom Metazoa; phylum Mollusca; class Gastropoda; order Stylommatophora; family Achatinidae; genus Lissachatina; species Lissachatina immaculata. The sequence goes on from CM019710.1 coordinate 10,420,595, forward strand.
TACTACTTTATCTGCTTATTTCATTTCATTTATATGTTGTTTATCCACTCTCACAATATTCTAAGTGCAGTGTGTAATTTGCTAAAGTAAAGAACATTAACTATCTGTCATTATTTCCTGTGTATAATTAATTATGAAATTCTTTGTTTTACATGTTTAAGACTTAGGTTTAAATTGCTAAAATTGGTTTGTTTAATAAATTTTTGATAAAGGGCAGGAAAGTATAAAAACTGCTAATAAATTTTTATCTTGTAATTGTTAATCCTTCTAAATATTTACAACTGATTTCAGTGCTCTCATTTTCTTGATTTCCATGATCTCCTTGTAAATGCATCTCTGTATTAACGTCATATTTCTGTCACAGAGATGCATGCAGGGATTTTCCCTTGTCCTGCTGGTAGTACAAGGAGTAATACAAGGGCCGAGTAACACAAGGCAGAGACTACTTGAAAAAACATACCAAGTCTTGAGCTGAGCATATTCCATGACAGATTTATGCAAATAATGACACGGAAGCTGAGGACGTGTTTTTCTTCATCTGCTGTTGTTGGACGTGGATGCTCAGAATATCCCCATTTTCAGTTCTAGCCAGGGATAATCGTATTGGTTCTGTGATAAACTTGGTGTGTGTCTGTTGAATTATAGTGTCTGAATCTTGTCGAAAATAATGACAAACATTTCCTGAAGTCAAAGATTGTTTCATATACTTTCTGACTTCATTGATCCAGCTTTTGTATTATACTAATTGTTATTTTGAACATTGTTTTTTATCAGTACAGTTTTATAATACTAATAAATTACAAAGAATTATGCCTTTTATTTAGTACACACAAGACCATTTTGTGCTGGTCACATTCAATCAACAAATGGCTGACAATGTTTTCAGATGGTATGGAAGGTTAGTATGGCTATACTACCTCTGGAAGTTGATAACTTTGTCTTGCCACTTTTCAAAGGCAGCAAAGATGGAAACTTCAGTTTCAGTTTTGTTTTGTTTTTTTTATCATGATTTGAATATTTGTCCACATTTCAGATTATATAAGAATTACTGGGAAATTGTGAAACAAGTTACAACTTCAGTAGGATGAGATGAGAGAGAAAAATGGCCTGTCCTCTGAGCTGTCTTGATTTGCCTTCAGTAACCATGTTGTTTCCTATGTGCAAAATTTATCATTGTAGACATTACTGTAAATTAAAGCCGGTATAAGTGTACACATTTTTGTTCATAGTCTCTGTGAGTTATGATCTTTCCTTATAACTGGTTTGGAATGGTTTTTTCTGTCAAATCTGTTTTTACCTTAAAAAAGTCATTTCCTTCCGTGAGTGTAAATTACCCCGGGCACTTGCAAAGAATTTGGATACACTCCTACGGGGGGGGGGGGCTTTTATTTGGACAAGAATGAGCCTATATGATCAGTGTCATGACCACACTGATTACAATAGATACTTTTTCCATGTAGATTCCGGGTGCGTCATATACTTTGGTCTAAAGGCCGCACTTCACAACACACAAATCACACCTTCAGATCAGGTAAGAAGGACTACTCAAGTGGAAAAGAAAGAGCACAGACTTGGACAGCCTTGATAACTAAAGGGGAAGAGGCAGTGAGACCATAAAATATTTATCCATCACATCCAGCAGTAATGAGTTTTGTGACTATTTACCATTCCCTCATACTAAATTTCGTTTCTTTTTTTTAAGACAACGAAAACAACAGGCCATGACTCCCGGCGGTACTGCAAACCGGGCCTACCCGTAATGAGATGTGGACCTTATCCCCAGCATCGAATGTGCGGGGCAGGCCTCGGGCATGTCATAGTTAAAAAAACTATGTTTTTGTCTTTAACCAAAGGTCATGTTGATCAGGGTACCTGCCAAGAGGTACACTTTGATCCCACATACTAAAAGTACAATACAACAAGCAGCCAAGTGTAGCATGTACGTGGGTTTGATGGCTGAGAATTTCTCTGATCTCAGACGGCATAGGTTTTCTGTTTTTTTTTTAAACCTGTGTGATTGGAATGTATTGGAAGCCAGTAAACAATCAATGTCAAATTTGTAAGAGAAATGAGTTTGTTTTTTTTTTATACCATAGAAAAGTGTTTCTATCAGAGCTGTTTCTGTATAAAGTTTTTGTTTCAAATCATTCAGGTTTTCATTTCTGTAATCCAAGTGATCATCTCCCTTGAATATTTTTGTACAGGGTGGCACACAAAAAAGCTGCCCATGCATACAGTCACCTCTCTTCGTCTGCCTGCATACATGGGCAGCTTTTTCATGCATCACCTTGTAGTAGGAATATCTCATGCTTGTATCTACATTATACATGTGTATATTGAAATATGTTGGATAATGTGAGGACATTAACATGGTCTGAAAACAGCAGAAACCAAAAAGCAGCCAACAAATGTAAGCTGAAAATAACTAGAGCAGTGATTCCCAGTTGGTGGTCCGTGTTGTTGGGGTCCGAGACAAAATCTAAAGATCTTTTTTTTTTCACCGTGAATGTTTTAACAACCGATGTTTCAGCAAATCCTGTGTGGAAGAAGAACTCTCTTTTCCAAGTTTTTCCGATGTGCAGTTTTTCAGCTTCAGTGATAAATTAGTACCATGGAGTCCTACGGTCGGGCATTTGCGAGAAGAACAAAGAGGCTGACCTTTGATGTTACTAGAAACTGGATGATGTTTTGACATCCAAAATGGATGATGTTTTGACGTGTTTGTGATTGTTAACCAGACGTGGAAGCGATCATTCAGAATAAAAAGAATCATTTCTCTTGCCATATTTAGATTTATTACCTGTCACACATTTCATATTCTGTTCATTTGTCAGAACAAGTAGGAATGGTAGTTGCTCTCAATTTTTTTTCTTAACTGTATTATTGTCATTTTGAAAATTCATCAAGTTTTGTTTACTCATTAAAGGTTGCTGCATTTTCTGGAAAAAAATTCTTTTGCATTTAAAGCACATAGCTACCACACAGATAAGCTTTTCCAAAGTATGGGAGTCCGCGGCCTGGATTTTGAAACAACAGGGAGTCTGCAGTCTCTTGCTAATTGGGAACCGCTGCGCTAGAGAATCAGGAAAGCTTGGTACAAGAGAAGGAAAACAAATAAAGATAAACTGAACAAGTGGAATGACATGAAAGCACAGGTATGATAGTACTGCAGAAACAGTCACATGACCATCTCCTAGCTTTTCCTGACAATCTTTCTGTCCCTTTCATTAAAATAATATTCTCATTTAAAGCAATAGTTTTTGTGATATCAAAGATATATCACTGATTTGTAAGAAATGATGTAAAGTTTTATGAATAAATGGGTTTTAAATTTTTCCCAGCCTAGGTTAAACAGGAAACTGATAATTGTGTGATTTATGAAGTGTTAAAAAAAAACATTTCCTGCATTTTAATTAGCACACTAACAACTGCTGGTTAAAAATAATGAAAAATGATGCAGTGTTTTCCAAATGTTTCACAAAAGTTTGTTAAAGCTAACTGGTAGTGAAAGTAGCCATGAAAAAAAAAAGCTAATTGCCATATTTGAATAAGCAGACATCTTGTAAAATGGTGTGGAGGGATGAGTTATGAACAAAAGCATAGGAACTGGGGAATCTTAACTTTCAGCTGATTTTTTTTTATCTTTTTATCTCTTGCTTCGGGTCATTTTTCACAACAGAAGACTGATGGAAAGCAATCTTAAGTTTCTGGTGCTCAGGAAAGCAATCTTAAGTTTTTGGTGCTCAGGAAAGCAATCTTAAGTTTTTGGTGCTCAGGAAAGCAATCTTAAGTTTTTGGTGCTCAGGAAAGCAATCTTGGTGCTCATTTTGCAGAGAAAAAAAAAAACACTTCTGTGTGAATATTGTTCAGAGTTGTTTAAAATTTGCCCCCACTGATACTTTCAGCTTTTCCTTCCAGATTTCTGATTTTTATTTCTATATTTTAGGCTTTCTGCATGTCTGACCATATCCCCAGTAGTTCTGTTGTCTTTTCATATATCCCCTGTGCTTTGTTTTTCAGTTTCTGACTGCAGCGTTTTATCATTTACAAGTTGAAAAATCTCAAGTTGTGACTGCTATCACCTTCCACTTCAATCTCTCTGTCAGTTATATGTGTAGTTACATTGGTGGGAATTTGTTTTTAGAGGGAAATCTCATGGCTGTTTGTGTATGTAACAGTATTTGGTTAGTGAGAGCTACAGGCAACAGAAGTGTAATCAACAGGGGAACCACATGCAGCTCAAACAACAATTGAGAATTATGCATCATGACCTACATCAACAAGGACATACATACAGGCAAGAACAAAAAGGCAGCATGGTCAAAGAAACAGAATTAAGCATGGAACATTTCTGTAAAAAATAGAAATTTCAGAAACAGTCAAGAACAACTGAACAAAGGATTAAACAGATCAAATTAAGCTGAAAGGAATATTGTTAGCACTGCCAGTTCAGTAGAATTTCTTGTACTTGGTTCATCACTACAAGAAACACAATCTCCACTTTCAAGGATTTTTTTTTCATCTCCTTAAGAAGCCCATTCTGTGATGTTTCTAACAAAAGGTTGTACAGATTCAGTACAATTTAAAGTTTATGATAAATTTTTCACAAAAAAGAAAAAAACAACTATTTACTGTTACTATAAAATCTAAATTTATTTCATTGCATCTTTATTTCAATCACTGGAGCTTTTCTGTTCTTAATCTCCAGCAAGGAACACTTCAAAAAAGAAACCACTTTAATATTACTGTTATCACGTGCCATGATATGGGCAGGCACATTTCAATCTTTCAGATCACTGGTGTTTGTTCATCAACTCTGTTGTATTCCCACCACGTCACCCTTTGTACATTATTTTTTTTTCTTTTTGCTTTTATGCTTTTAGTCATTTCTTTTGTCACAGACATTTCCCGCTGTCAACATGGCTTATTACAGAATATAAGGGAGAATTTTGCAGAGTCATCTCGGAATGTTGTTTCGTAAGTTTGTATAAACCATCAAATAACTCATTCCTAAGCATTAGTGAGCTTCCATAAATGACCCCAAACATTTTTACATGTTGCTAGCATAAACCTGGTAAATTTATGTCAGCAACTGTGCATACAAACACAGTCATTGCTGTAAAACTATGGAAAGTAACATGGATAAAACATCAAGTTGTGAAAAGTGAAAAAAAAAAATGTGTGGCAATGTAGTCTAGTGTGAGAAAAAAAATGGGAGGAAACCAAGTACTTCTGAAGATTCAATAAGAACCCAGAATATGTTGCTCTGCACACATTCAATTTTCTTTAGAAACAGCACACAAAAAAAAGCTGTCAGTTCGCACAGACTTGGCAATTTCTTCTGTAGCATTGTCTTGCTGTGATACAACCTTCTACTACGTCTTCACAAATGCAACAACTTGCACATGACATCACAAACAGGAATAAAGATAAGAGGACTGAGTTTTAGTAACACTCACTGCATGGATAATCAGTTTTTGACCTACAAATTTTTATTTCTGATTATCTGGACACACTGCTTCTCTTGTTTTTTTTTTAAGCCTAAAAGTTAAAGAGTTTTTTTTCTGTAAACAAATTTCTCATGACACAACTGATAATCTTACAATACAGTGTATTAAGAATAAAACAAGAGACTTCACTTCCATTATTTCTGGTTTTAAACTTTCTGTTCACAAAAACCAGTGCTTCCACTGTTACTCTGGCCTTGGGATTTCAAAAACAGCATTTCTGAGCTGCACTGGAAAAAAATCTGGCTAATTTTTAATTAATAAAAGTTGAGAAAAGAAGAAAACAAGCACTCTAGATACAATCAGCTGACAAGCGGAGCTGAACATCAACATAAAGAAGTCAGAAATAATGAATGTAACAACCGGAGCTGAACATCAACATAAAGAAGTCAGAAATAATGAAAGTAACAAGCGGAGCTGAACATCAACATAAAGAAGTCAGAAATGATGAAAGTAACAAATGGAGCTGAACATCAATATAAAGAAGTCAGACATAGTAAAACTACCAAAGAAGGGTGACCTCAGAGATTGCAGGAACTGGAGAGGCATTACCCTACTGCCACTCACTAGTAAAGTATTTTGCAGAATAATCATCAACAGAATTGTACCAACACTTGAGGAAAAACTTCAGAAAGAGCAGGCAGGATTTAGGAAAGGAAGATTTTATGCATAGATCACATATTTGTACTTAGACAAATATTAGAACAGGCAAATGAGTGGCATAGCACAACATATGCATTGTTCATAGATTTTGAGAAAGCCTTTGACAGTGTCAACAGAGATGCACTGTGGAAAATCCTAAGATGGCATGGCCTCCCCCATAAGATAGTAAATGTAATCAATGCCCTATATGAGGGTTTTCAGTGCAAAGTGATCTGTGGAGAACATACCTCCAGCAGCTTTAGGGTACAAACAGGAGTGAAACAGGGATGTGTACTATCACCAACATTATTTATCTTGGCAGTAGACTGGTTAATGAGGGAGGCAAAACATCAGACAAACGCAGAGGATTACAATGGACCCTTGACACAGTGCTGGAGTACCTTGACTTTGCGGACAACATTTGTCTATTATCAAGCAGTCACAAAGATATGCAAGATAAAATAAACAAGCTAACTCAGAATGCAAACATAGGACTAAAGATCAACGTAGGAAAGACTAAGTTAATGAAGCAAAGTGTGAACAACAGAAATGTACTCAGAGTAGATAACAAGTTAGTGGAGGAGGTCAACGAATTTGTATACCTTGGCAGTAGAGTAGTAGAAAATGGAGACGGCACAGAGGACATCAACAGCAGACTTACTAGAGCAAACCAGGCTTTTGCAGTGCTGCAGACTATATGGAAATAAAAAAAACTAAGCATAAATATGAAAATTGGGATATTTAAGAGTAATGTTCTAAGTTACTACTCTGTGGAAGTGAATGCTGGAAAATCACCAAAACCACAGAAAACAAGTTGAATTCTTTCCAGACTAAATGTTTGCGAAGAATTAGAAAAATATTTTGGCCAAACACCATAAGAAATAACATCTTATTGGCAGAAATGCAGATGAAACCACTGACAACAGTTATTGAGGAAAGACGCTGGCGATGGTTGGGACATGTGCTCCGAATGACTGACAGCTCACTACCAAAAATAGCACTAAGATGGACACCACAGGGGAACAGAAGTAAGGGTAGACCAAAAGAGACATGGAGAAGAACAACAGAAAAGATGTTAAGCAATAGAGGGCTCACCTGGGCAAGACCAGAAAAAAAGGCGAAGGACAGGCATTTGTGGAAAACCCTTGCGGAAGCCCCATGTGCCCTGGGCACTTAAGGTTCAGAGAGAGAGATAGAATCTCTCTAATTCTTTGTTTAATAATAGCTGATTAATCTCTCTAATTCTTTGTTTAATAAAAGCTGATTAATCTCTCTAATTCTTTGTTTAATAATAACTGAGAAACCTCTCCAGTTATAGCTTTATACAAGAGTTTCACTGACTGCTCATGTTGATGTGTGAGTAAACATGCCAGTTTGGTGTTTAAAAGCATGTAGTTCAGTTAGACAATGCCTTTTGTTCAGTATTTTGGTCCACAGTGAACAAATACTAAACTTGATGCCAATGATATACCTGCTCCACAGTGAACATATACTAAACTTGATGCCAATGATATACCTGCTCCACAGTGAACATATACTAAACTTGATGCAAATGCTAGACCTGATCCACAGTGAACATACACTAAACTTGATGCCAATGCTAGACCAGCTCCACAGTGAACATATACTAAACTTGATGCCAATGCCAGACCTGCTTCACAGTGAACATATACTAAACTTGATGCAAATGCTAGACCTGATCCACAGTAAACATATACTAAACTTGATGCCAATGATAGACCTGATCCACAGTGAACGAATACTAAACTTGATGCCAATGCTAGACCAGCTCCACAGTGAACAAATACTAAACTTGATGCCAATGATATACCTGCTCCACAGTGAACATATACTAAACTTGATGCCAATGATATACCTGCTCCACAGTGAACATATACTAAACTTGATGCAAATGCTAGACCTGATCCACAGTGAACATACACTAAACTTGATGCCAATGCTAGACCAGCTCCACAGTGAACATATACTAAACTTGATGCCAATGCCAGACCTGCTTCACAGTGAACATATACTAAACTTGATGCAAATGCTAGACCTGATCCACAGTAAACATATACTAAACTTGATGCCAATGATAGACCTGATCCACAGTGAACGAATACTAAACTTGATGCCAATGCTAGACCAGCTCCACAGTGAACATATACTAAACTTGATGCAAATGCTAGACCTGATCCACAGTGAACATATACTAAACTTGATGCAAATGATAGACCTGATCCACAGTGAACATATACTAAACTTGATGCCAATGATAGACCTGATCCACAGTGAACATATACTAAACTTGATGCCAATGATATACCTGATCCACAGTGAACATATACTAAACTTGATGCCAATGATAGACCTGATCCACAGTGAACATATACTAAACTTGATGCAAATGCTAGACCTGATCCACAGTGAACATATACTAAACTTGATGCAAATGCTAGACCTGATCCACAGTGAACATATACTAAACTTGATGCAAATGCTAGACCTGATCCACAGTGAACATATACTAAACTTGATGCAAATGATAGACCTGCTCCACAGTGAACATATACTAAACTTGATGCAAATGCTAGACCTGATCCACAGTGAACATATACTAAACTTGATGCAAATGCTAGACCTGATCCACAGTGAACATATACTAAACTTGATGCCAATGATAGACCTGCTCCACAGTGAACGAATACTAAACTTGATGCCAATGCTAGACCTCAAGTAAACAGAATGTAACATTAACAAAGAGAATACATAAAACATCTGAAGTCAAAAGATATCAGACTTGTAGAGACATGGACACAGAACATCCTGCTACTTCACATCAGAAGATATAAGAAAACTTTGCCAGGAACAACTTCTGTACATATGGTCAGGGAGTGAAGATGCTGTCCAATCGGCGACCCACAGCTTTTATGCCAGTGTCAGGGTTAGCAAACTATACTGACCAAGACCCTGTCTCACCTCTCTGCTGGTACCCCCAGTAACAGGCACAGCCCGGCTAACGGGGCAGGGATCACCACTGTCCTCATGGTGGTGGAGTCTGCTAAAGAAGCACTGCACACCCCCCTGCTTTTTAGCTGTACTCCGGGACTGAAAAAGTAGCTGCCATAACCCGCTCCCATGCCGATACGATGCTGCCCCTCAACATCTCTACAGCACCAGCTGCAGAGAACACCGGCTCGCAGTTACAGGGAGATAGCACAGGACAAGACAAGACAAGATACAGATGGTCACTGACTTATGACAGGTCCATTCTGAGGAACCTGATGAGACAATTTGATTGAAATTCATGGAGTATTTCGTCACATACGTGCACAGTGCAGTTCAGCTCTATTACAGTAACACACAAATACTTGTTCAGTTCACTTTTTACACTAACACCACCAATAAAAATAATATAATTTTTAAATAAATAAATATTAACTAACTAAAAAAAAAAAAAGCTTACAAGATGTTTGTCATGAATCAAGGAACATTTGTACATTTAATCATTCATCTTCTCAAGGAACATTTGTGCATTTAATCATTCATCTTCTCCTCCATACTGTGGAGAGCTGAGTTGTTATTTTCAACACTTGGCCTAACAAACAACAGTTTGCAATGACCACATCATGATGATGATGATACCAGGCAAGTAAGAACACCTGACATTCTACTTAGCAACATGCTATGTCACAAGAGCCTGACAAACAAGGTAGGGATTAGAAAGGTGGGGCTAACTGTGAGGTCTGATACTGCAGTTTCCTAGGAGGGAATTATCTTTTTTTCATGTACGCCTAGAATAAGAAGAAAGTCATGACAGTCTGTTGTGTTCTATCATCATCATGAGCAATAAAACAAATGACTCAGTCCCACACCACCATAACAACAACAGTAATAACATCAACTTCATATTGTTCCAGGTTCTCATAAATATGTGTAAAAAAAAAATAATAATAATAAATTATCTAATGGACTATGCATAAGCAAAGGACACTTGGAACTGTTCATCATGAATTAAGTTTCTTATCTTTGAAAATAAAATGAAAGTGAACATTGCAAAACAAATTATCAAACCTGACCTGTTGCACATGAAGAGTTTTTTGAGAGTTTTTTAATTTCTTGCTCTGACTTTCTGAGGTAAGGCTATAAATAAGTTCTCAGAGAAACCATTTGCTGACTCTGACAAGAAGCCTTCAATTAATCTCCTCCACCCACGGCTCCGTGATTGCTTGTGTTGATTCTTACAAAACGAGACCTGAGATGATTCCTACAGACATATCACAGTAGAACATGGTGGTATCATTGTCTGCAGCTGCCCAGCCACGAGCGTAACACTCCACAACCTCTAGCAGACAGCACCGAACTCTCGCTGAACTTCTGTGGAAATATCCCAGATCTGAGTCACTTTAAAATCACTATGAGTATATATGAAATGCAAAACAAACAATTCTTTAATTACATACACTCATATGAAACTGAACAAATGTACATTTTATATTTAAAAATTGTGCTTACAGAAACACGTCAAAATATATATATATAAAGGTGAATCAAATATTCAAAAATGTGAACAAAATTTCTCAAACAAGAGACAGAAAACTATCTGCTAGCACCAAAGTCAATGACATCAGTAAACAGACAGTGCCAATGTTGCTAAGCTGAGAATAGCACATGTCAAGACAGCCAAATATGTCACAGACAAAGTCCTCTAAGGAAGATGTATGTTCTGTCATCCAATTCTTGTCTGTAAAAGGTCTGAACCCCACTGACATAACCCATGAAACAGCTCTGGTATATGGTGATAAATGCATGTGCAAGGCATACGAGATATGATGTTCAAGACATGCATAACAAGCTTACACAACGTTGATTGTCCTGAGAATGCACACAAGCAAACAAAGTGTATCGGTGCTGAGAAGTCAAAAGAAGTAGTTTCTTACTAGAATTCAGGCGCTTGTTCATAAGTGCCATAAATGCATTGCAAAGTATGGGGACTACATTAAAAATATAAGTGTTATTTTTTCTGTGCTAAATAAAACTTCTATGTAGTTCACTTTTCTAACATTTGATTCAGTCGTGTGGGTGTGTGTAAATATATATTCTCTCAACCAGAAAATACATCAGTCAGTCAGTCATCTGCACGTCCCTTATGGAACTTTGCTTCTCTAACAGTTCTCATGTAGGCCTCTTGGTTGTAAGCAAGATGCCATGCTGCTGATGCATCCATTCGCAGATCATCAACGATAGAAAACTTTCATTAAAAACATATATCGTATTCTGTTAACCAAAACAACTGTTTGTGTAAAATGAGAAGCCAGGGTACTCAGTAAATACCAGGGTCAATAGCTGGTCAAGACCTTCACTTATTTCTACGAAATGGTTCCCAGAAACAGATCACTGTCACAACTGCATCATGAATAAAGGATATGTTTCAAGGATATGTTTAATACAACATGTAGTGGAGAATACTGAGAAACCTCACACTGCATTTCTCGTGATGGCAATATCCAATCTTTGAGACCCTGCTGCTTACCATCAAGATCATTATCATCATCATTCTGTGGGCTAAAGAGTAAACCACTGTAAAGTGTTCTTGATAACCACTTACTTGCTATGAATTATACAGGTCCTTACTCTGTTCATGAGCTGCCTCATCTGATCTTCTGAGTGTTCCTCCAACAATTTACCTACTGCAGTGAGCTAGGATGTGGGGAGGGGGTTTCAATAACATAAAGTAATAAGACACTCAGACCAATTATAACAATGGCTCTTTTCATTTTAAAACATGCTGCAGCAGGCACAAGTTAACTGTTGATAAGCTTCGCACTTGCCTGGTTCTATCAATACTTGATTGACAGAACAGGGCACAGTGGCCACAAACCATATTTGGTTCTATGCTAAAGTCATTTTTTTTTTTGTTCCTTGTCTTTTCACTTAGTTCTGCCTGAAACATTTCTCTGACCTATGTACTCACAAATGCACACTGGAACTGTCACATAATCATACCTAACATGAGACTTCTTATATAATAATACATTATAATCTGAGTTTTCACATACTCTCACTGTAGTATATGACTTCAATCATACCCAGTCACTGGGCTTTTTACATAATGACACTTGGACAGTGGATGTTTCATATAATGACACTTGGACAGTGGATGTTTCATATAATGACACTTGGACAGTGGATGTTTCATATAATGACACTTGGACAGTGGATGTTTCATATAATGACACTTGTACATAATCACATTATAAAAGTCCTGAACTTTTCACATAAAGACAGCATATGTTTCATCAATCAGTCAGTCAGTCATTTGCATGTCCCTTGCAGAACTCTGACTCCCTAACAGCTCTCCTGTAGGCCTCTTGGTTGTAAGCAACATGCCCTGCTGCTGATGCATCCATTTGCACATTATCAACAATGTCTTGCAACCATCTTCACCTTGGTCTTCCTCTCTTTTTCCCATTATGTACCCTTCCAAGACAGTTTTCTCTAGATTAGCATGACGTTTAATGTGTCCAAAATATTTAAGTTTTCTCTGTTTAATCCTCTTTACTAGCCAATCTTCTTCAATATTAAGTTCTTGTGGTATGGATATATTTGTTCTTTTTTGTGTCCATGATGTCTGAAGAATTCTTCTGTGCATTTACATTCAAAGGCATTTATGTGTATCTCAGCTGTTTTGTTAAGTGTCCAGGTCTCACAGGCATATGTCGCGATGGGAAAGATGCATGCCCTCAAAAATCTTATTTTTGTGGTTCTGTCTGTTCCTCTCCACAGATTCTTTAATTGTTTTACTTTTTGAAGAGCGATAGATGTCCTCCTTTTAATTTCCCTCATTGTATCTCTATTATTAGTTAGTAATGATCCAAGATATTCAAAACTCTCCACCTCTTCTAATATTTCCTCACTGATACATATTTCATCCGCCTTATTTGTTTTGTCAGTTGTCATCAATTTAGTTTTCTTTGCATTAAGATAGAGGTTTTGCTCTTCACTGTTCTTACAGACTAACATAATTAGTTTTTCCATTCCTTTTTTGTGTTGTGACAGTAATAATGTGTTATCAGCATATCTAATCTCTGGTATTTTGTAACCTCCAATTTTTATGGCATCATAATATTCTTTGTCTACATCTTCTCTAACATTCTTCACTATATTTTCAGTATACAAGTTAAATAAGTAAGGCAACTGTATGCACCCCTGACGGACCCCCTGTTTTATGTCGAACCAAGTTGTTGTTTCACCATTTATTCTTACTGCTGCCTGTTGTTCTAGATACAGTAGTGATATTAATTGTATCAAATGTGTTGGAAATCCCATTTTTTCCATTATTTCCCAAAGTTTCTGGCGTTGTACACAATCAAATGCCTTTGAATAGTCTATAAAAGATAAATATATATTCACATTAAATTCTCTGCATTTCTTTATTATTAATCTTATTTTAAATATATGATTTCTTGTTCCTCTTTCTTGTCAAAAACCAGCTTGGACCATACTGACTTCTATTTTATTTATGAAGTCTACCCATTATGATTTTTAACAGAATTTTACTGGCATGACTACTCAGGGCAATGGTTCTGTAGTGGGTGCATGATTTCAAGTTACCCTCTTTTTGGCAGTGGTATGAATACAGTTCTTCTCCATTCTTCTGCCCAGATATGCATCTTATAATATCATAATCAAAGTCACTGGACCTTTAACATAATCACATTTTGACATCACAAAGGCATACCTGGGAACTAAAGTTTTCACACACATCCTCATTGAGAATAAAGTCACTATCACCTCGACCAGTATCATCAGAATCTCCTTCACTAGCAGCTTGAGGTCCCAGCACCAAGTTCAAACAGTCAAAGATTGGATTGATAAGAGGTTTAAAGACCTGTTGATTGAACAAGATAACATAAAACTGGCTTGTTAGTGGGCTATACAAAAATTCCTCATGAAACAGTTTCAGCATATGATCAAAAGCCACAGATGGATATAATCATAAACAACTATAAACTGGAACAAGTGACAAGCTACAACTCATCTTATATCCTTCCTGTGCCGTTAAACGTCACATAGGGCTCGCAAGGTAGTTCGCCAATTTTTCCTGTTTTCGGCGAGCTTTTCAACCTCATCAAGGGATTTTATGCCTATTAATTTGGCCCCTCTTAACAATGTCCTCTTTGGAGTTTCACATGGTCTGCCTCTTTTTCTTTGGCCTGTTGTGTTCCACTTGATAGCTTGTTTTGCAATTCTCTGATCATTTCTTCTCATCACGTGACCAACATACATCCATCTCCTTTTCCTGAAGCTACAGCTACCTAGGCCTCATACTAACCAAGAGCAGGAGATGTGAGAAACTCAGAGACGAGGAGAAAAACAGGAATGCCAAGACGCACATTCAACACCAGGAAGACAATGCCGTTATCCATAAAAACAAAAACGAGATTTATAAAATACTTTAACTATTCTGTACTACCGTACGGAGCAGAAACCTTGACTCTTAAGTAAAAACTCAGAGAGAAGGATAAATCCAGCTGAAATGTGGATCTACAGGAAAGTAGGTCATATATCATTGAAAATTAAAATACTGTACAAGTATCAGAACTTTAGAACCACAAATGCAACAAGAACTTCTCAAAGAAAAAGGATCAAGAAAACAAAATACTCTGTCCATATCAAAAGACATAATAATATACTGAAAACCATACTAGAAGGAAAAGTGAAAGGAAAAAAAAAAGATCGAGAGACAGGCAGAGATGAAGATGGGAAGATAAACATATGAGAGTGGACAGAATAGCCCGGCTGAGTGGCACCATCAAGATGAGGGAGTGAGGAAACTGGACTTTCATTAATGCCAGTCTTCACACCAAAGATGGCACATGATGATGATGATATGGTCAATACAGAAACAGAGGGAAAAAAAATGTAGCTATTATTTACAATTCACAACCTTGTCACCAAGTAAACTGAATAAAAGCAAAAAAACTGTCATCCCAAATTGATGAATAAAACAGTAGAAGAAAACATGACATTTAGAGTAAACTAATTTAATCCATCAGCAACCAAGGCATGAATGGACCTTCATGCATCGTCTTATTGTAGATTTCTGGCTCACCTTCAAAAACTCAACAAGATTGTTTACAGAAATGAATATCCTTGTGGGAAGAGAAAGCAAACTGCAGAACACAGGGTGGGGGGGGGGGGGTGTTGTAGAAAGCCGAACTTCAATCTAACAATCCAACTCAGATTCAGAATGATCAAAAAACTTGAAAAGAAGAATGTTTCACTGATGCCTTGCTGTGTCACATCTATTTATTGTTTTCTTTCCTCAGAACTTCCCACTGCTTATGGCACACAGGATTTCCACAAAAGGCCTCTACAAGTTCTCTACAAGGTCTTCTGCAAGTTCATAAAGACATCTGTCTTCTACAAGTTCCTAAAGATAATCTTCACCAATTTCAGATTTTTGTTGACTTCTTTAAGTTTCTGCTTGTTCTTTATCCATTCTCTTTTTACCCAACCTCTATTTTTAATGCTATGCATGGCCATGAGTTCTGCAAAGGTCTTCAAAATATGTCCTGCAATGGTCTTCAAAATATGTCCAGCTTGTGCCATCTTTTTCAAGCATTAAATGAAGTAATCAGTTCTCATCATCTTCAACTTCACCTTAAAAAAACACACAAATGAAAAATCAGACGCTCGAGGTTCACGATAAAAATAATAATAATCAACTTTATAGATTTAACACTTGGAGAACAAAGCATGTTTCCAGCTTTCATAAACACAAGACACAAACAAATGAATTCTAAGACCACATAAAAATGTTAACAAACCTCATTGCTAACTGTTCTCATAATTCCAAAAATTTCACACAGGAATGCAAGGAAACCATTAAAACGTGTGGAATCCTTCAGAAATAGCTCATTCTTTTCTGTAAAATACAAGCATAAAATGATCACACTTTAAATATTTAATATAATAATATAAAATATGTAAGCAGTGTTTGTTGTTAGCTTACATGGCAGACAACATAACCAGTGTTTGTTTGTTAGCTTACATGACAGACAACATAACCAGTGTTTGTGTTAGCTTACATGACAGACAACACAGCCAGTGTCTGTTGTAAGATTACATGACAGACAACATAAACTGTTTGTTAGCTTACATGACAGATAACATAAGCTGTGTTTGTTGTTAGCTTACATGACAGACAACATACGCAGTGTTTGTTATTAGCTTATATGACAGATAACAAATAAGTGCTTCTGTTTTACACCTAAGAGAAATGATGATTGCAGTAAATTCTAGTAGTAATGTAGATAAAGGTGTATGGTTCAGTTTCACAAAACAAGATTGAGAAAAGTGGGCCAAAACAAGAACAGCAAAAAGTAAAGATGAGCACATATAAACAAAGAACATACAATCCAACATTTTGGCAAATGCCTTTTTCAAGTCTAACATACAAAAACAGCACACCTGATTTTAAAAAAAACTGAAAAATAGATGAAAAATTAAACTCAGCTTTTTTGGTATCCTCCATTTAAGAAATCTCACATCTTACATCCTTCCCGTGCCACTAAACATCACACAGAGCTCACATGATAATTCACCAAGTTTTCCTGTTTTCTGCAAGTTTTTCAGCCTCATCAAGGGATTTTATGCCTATTGGCCTCTCTTAAAAATGTCCTCTTTAGAGTTTCATGTGGATGACCTTTTTCTTCAGCCTGTTATGTTCCACTTGATAGCTTGTTTTGGGATTCTCCGACTGTTTCTTCTCATCACATGACCGACATATGTCCATCTTCTTTTTCTGATCACCCATGAGGCAGGTTGTTGTTTGCTCATCTGTCTTACCTCTGTGTTGTTCTTGAATTCATTCCACTTTATACTGAGTATTTTTCTTAGGCATTTGTTTTCAATTTCTTGTCCGTTTCTTTAGTTGTTTTCCAGCTTTCACATGCATAAACAAGGGTGGATATTACATTTGAATTGAATAATCTTAACTTGGTTTTTGTGCTTATAACTTTTGAATTCCATATGTTCTCAAGATTCTTGAAGGTCAATGCTGCTTTTGCAATCCTAACTTCCTTTCTGGTGTCACCATCCTGGTCTACGTAGCTGCCAAGATATGCAAACTGGTATTTAACAATGATTCCTTTTTTTCCATTTAGAAGGGACCTTTTCTTCTTTCCCATTTAAGAAAGATGTGCACAGAATGTGCCCAGATAAATGTAGCTAAGCAAAATAAAAACAAATGATGCTTATTCAGAAAAGAAAATCATACTAAATAAAGATACACTGTCTTTTGTCTTATTTTCTTCAATAACCACAACCCTCCCTTCCCCTCCTCCCTCCACCCCACCCCCCAGAAAAAAACAAACTTGTTCTCAGTTTTCACCTCAACCTTGCATGTCTCCTTACCTTTGTAGCTAGCCTGAACTAGACTGAGTAGACAGTTTCTAAATTTGGTGTTGCCTACTTCTATGCTAGTCAAACCATCACAGATTTCTGCACCTCTTTTGGCTAATGATGCATCTTCCAGACATCTGATACAGGACAAAAAAAAAGGCAAAACTCTGAGGTATATCTCATTAACAGCTCAAAACTTTCAGAAAAGAAAGAAAATAGTTCACATTGTGTGGCTGTCCTATAAGAGTTTCTAGTACTCAAATCATCTGATTCTGAACATTACTGATTGAAAGAAAATGCCCACAGACTTGTCTGAAGTGTAAGGATGGTGTCTACAGACTTGTCTGAAGTGTAAGGATGGTGTCTACAGACTTGTCTGAAGTGTAAGGATGGTGTCTACAGACCTGTCTGGAGTTAAGGAAAGTAGCATAACTATTATTAGGCACAGATGACACAGTTTATGCCCTTCCCATTCTGTTTCTCTGCTGTTTGAGATGTTTACGTGTGCTTTTCTCTGGTAAACATATTCTGTTATTATGATAAAGGACAATGATGACTGTGCTAGAGGGACAGTACAGTTATCTAGGCTATTAAAGGACATGTGGTCAGGACCCTATCCCATGGCATCAGTAATGGGATGGTGCACTCTTTCAGCCTGGCTGAAGGAAAATTTCTCTCATCTTCATGATGACATAGTCTGCCAAAGAAGATTGCATCCTGAGTCCACTTTGGGACATCAGAGAAGTTACTGCAACCCACTCCCCGTCCAACACAACTCTTGTGCTTAAAGGCCATCACAAAAAGCAGAAAACACGAAGAGATCAAATAAGGAAACAGCTCTGTAGGAAAATAAATAATGGGAATGATATTTAAAGAAGATGAAATACTGGACTTGCAGAAAGTAACAATAGTCTGTAAGCGACAGCAAATGCAGATCCAACAAATAACAAAAACAAACACATTCAATCATTCATTCATTTGCATGTCCCTTGCGGAACTTGGCCTCCCTAACAGCACTCCTGTAGGCCTCTCAGTTGTGAGCAAGATGCCCTGCTGCTGATGCATCCATTTGCAGATCATCAACAATGTCTTGTTGCCATCTTCGCCTTGATCTTCCTCTCTTTCTTTAAACAAATACATATAATCATAAAACAAAAAAAGCAGATCCAACAAATAAAAGAAACAGACACAACTGACCTACATACTCACAACTGCACTCTGGACTTGTCACATAATCATACCTAACATCAGACTTCTCATATAATAATATAATCTGAGTTTTCACATACTCTCACTGTGGTATATGACTTTTATAATAATCATAGACTTTTTACATAATGAATGATCATACATAAAACTAAAATACCAATCAAACAAATAATAAAAAAACACATGTAATCATAAAACAAAAAAACTAAATCTAACAAATAACAGAAACAGACACATATAATTATAAAACTAAAAACCAGATCCAACACATAATAAAAAAACACATGTAATCATAAAACAAAAAACTAAATCCAATAAATAACAGAAAAAGACACATGTATTCATAAAATAAAAAATTAGATCCAACAAATAACAAAAAGAAGCACTAATAATAAAACAAAAAGCTACATCCAAACAACAGAAGAAAGAGACACATATAATCTTCTTCTTCAGCTTTCTCAGCCATTAAGGCTTATTGCTGCAGATAAAGTTCACCTCCATTTCTCTCTATTCCTAGTCTTCTCTCTCCAGTTGGTGACACCAATTTCTTTTATATCTTCTTCTATGTTGTCTTTTCATCTCTGTCTTGGTCCCATTTCCCTCATCTCTTGTACATACATCATTTTCATTTGTCTGTTCTCTTTCATTCTTTCTACATGCCCCACCAGCGTAATCGTTCAGTTTCAAGACATTTATAATTCGTTGGGATTTAAATAAGCTGTTCAGTTCAGTGTTCTTTCTAACCCTCCATTCTCCACTGTCGGTATCCTTTATGGGCCCAAAGATTCTTCTTATGATTTTGTTCTCAAAGATCTGCAATTGTTGTTCATCTTTTTTTGTTGTACTCCATGTTTCTGATCCATACATGAAAGCTGGTCTTATTATAGTTTTGTAGATTGTTATTTTGGTGTTTTGTGACAGGATTTTGGATTTTAACAGGTGTTGCAAGGCAAAGTATATTTCATTCCCTTTATGTACTCTGCTGTCGAAGGTTGTGCCTAGATATGTGTATGTTTCTGCTTTCCTAACACATATAACCACAAAGCAAAAAAACCAAATCCAACAAATAATGGAAATAGACCCATAGAGTATAATCATACACAAAAAAAAACAGATCCAAATGATAACAGAAAGAAATATATAATCATAAAATAAAAAACCTAAAACCAACAAATAACAGAAAGAGACATATAATCATACAAAAAAAAACCAGATCTAGACGTTAACAGAAAGAAATATATAATCATAAAACAAAAAACCCAGATCCAACGAATAACAGAAAAAGACATAATCATACAACAACAACAAAAAAACCAGATCCAACAAATAACAGAAAGAAACATATAATCATACAACAACAAAAAAAGCACATCCAACAAATAACAGAAAGAGACATATAATCATACAACAACATTAAAAACAAAAACAAAAAAAAACAGATCCAACAAATAACAGAAAGAGACATATAATCATACAACAAAAAACAAAACAAAAAACAGATCCAACAAATAACAGAAAGAGACATATAATCATACAACAAAAAACAAAACAAAAAACAGATCCAACAAATAACAGAAAGAGACATATAATCATACAACAACAAAAAACAAAACAAAAAACAGATCCAACAAATAACACAAAGTGACATATAATCATACAACAACATTAAAAACAAAAAACAAAAAAAAAACAGATCCAACAAATAACAGAAAGAGACATATAATCATACAACAACAAAAAAACAAAACAAAAAACAGATCCAACAAATAACAGAAAGAGACATATAATCATACAACAACAAAAAACAAAACAAAAAACAGATCCAACAAATAACACAAAGTGACATATAATCATACAACAACATTAAAAACAAAAAACAAAAAAAAAACAGATCCAACAAATAACAGAAAGAGACATATAATCATACAACAACAAAAAAACAAAACAAAAAACAGATCCAACAAATAACAGAAAGAGGCATATAATCATACAACAACAAAAAACAAAACAAAAAACAGACCCAACAAATAACACAAAGAGACATATAATCATACAACAACAAAAAACAAAACAAAAAACAGATCCAACAAATAACAGAAAGAAACATATAATCATACAACAATAAAAAACAAAACAAAAAAACAGATCCAACAAATAACAGAAAGAGACATAATCATACAATAACACAAAAAAAAAAAAAAACAGATCCAACAAATAACAGAAACAGACACATACAAACATAAAACAAAAAAACTCAGCCAGTCAGTCATTTGCACATCCCTTGTGAAGCTTTGTCTCCCTAACAGCTCTCCTTTAAGCCTCTCAATTGTAAGCAACATGCTCTGCTGATGATGCATCCATTTGCACATTATCAATGATGTCTTGCAACCATCTTCGCCTAGGTCTTCCTTTCTTTCTTTTTCCCATTATGTACCCTTCCAAGACGGTCTTCTCTAGATTATCATGACGTTTAATGTGTCCAAAATATTTAAGTTTTCTCTCTATAATCCTCTTTATAGCCAGCCTTCCTCAATATTAAGTTCTTGTAGTATGGATATATTTGTTCTTTTTTGGGTCCATGATATTTGAAGAACTCTTCTGTAGCATTTACATTCAAAGGCATTTATGTGTTTCTCAGCTGTTTTGTTAAGTGTCCAGGTCTCACAGGCATATGTTGCGATGGGATAGATGCATGCCCTTAAAAATCTTATTTTTGTAGTTCTGTCTGTTCCTCTCCACACAATCTTTAGTTGTTATACTTTTTGAAGAGCGACAGATGTCCTCATTTTAATTTCCCACATTGCATCTCCATTATTAGTCAGTAATGATCAAAGATATTAAAAAACTCTCCACCTCTTCCAATTTTTCCTCATTGTTACATCTTCTTCTTCTTCATTTGTTCAACCACCAAGACCACCCCGTGATCCTACTGAATTTACTCCTGTTGTCCTTGATAGGTCCTAAAGTAAAAAAGTAAAGATAGTCCCATAGCAAATGCCGTAGGGGGTGAAGCGTTAGAGACCTCATTATGCTGGGTCATCAGCGTATGAGGTAGGGTGACCAGTTCCTTTCCTCGCTGCCTTTACTTCCCAGATTTTCTCTGGTACCCATTTTACGAGGCTGGGTCGACCTCGGGGCCGTATTGGTCGGAAAAAAAATCCCGCTCAGCTGGGGATAGGTCCTGTGGTCCCCAAAAGGACCACACGAGATCCCCGAGAGGACCACAAGAAGTTCAGAGTATCGCAGGGCTTGAGCCTGTATTCTCGGTGGGTTTCAAAAGGGGGACTGCGTGATACCATGGTTTTCGTTGCACCAGTTTAATCTAGAGTTGGACTTTCTCACCGGAAAACCTTGACATGTTTTGAATATCAGTATATCCCTGCCAGCTGAGAGGTGGCTGCCCATCCAGTCCAGTGTTGGACTTTCTCACGGAAAAACCTCAGCGTAATTAGGACATGCATACATCCCCGCCGGGTGAGAGGTGGTTGCCTATCTAGACTGCACTGGTCCAGTGTCTCAGACTTCATCATTTTGTGGTCACTGCAGCTACCCTTCCTAGTTGTAACCAGAACGAAGCTTTTGTCCAGGAGGACGAATCATCGCCACTAGCAAGTTTCACCCCTGGGTTGAGCCGGTTTAGGCGTATTATCCCAGTATGGGCATGTTAAGGACGTGTCCAACCTCTAGAACGGAACGGAGGTACCGGGACATGAGTAGCCATCAAGTTTCACCCCTGGTTTAAGCCGATTTAGGCATATTTCACCAGTATGGGTGTATATCGGAGGTGGCCGGCCTCTAGAGCAGAGGTGCCGTGGTATAAGTAGCTCTCGCCGTGAGACTACTGGACATAATGATTACGCTTCACTTTATCCTTTTCATCACCTTTTCACATCGGTGCCGCACAGCAACCCTAATTGCTTTTTCGCATTTTCTTCATTGGTCAGGAGGAGTTTTACTCCATGCGCGGCATCCGAAGAATCTCGCCAGCAGTGTCTTAACCCCTGGGTTAAGCCGGTTCAGGCAATTCACCAGTATGAGTGCACATAGGACGTGCTGACCTCCAGACCAGAGGTGCCATGATTTGAGCAGTCCTGACCCCGAGACTACTGATTATTTCACTTAATCCTCTCTTTCACCTTTTCCACAGTGGCGCCACGCAGCAACCCTATTCACACCTTTCATCACTGGCCAGGAGGAGCCCCACTCCACACACGGCAGCTGAACAATCTCACCAGCAGTGGTAGATGAGCTACCAAACATGACTCTCATCTACCTGAAACGTCTGGTTTTCAGGCGCCAAATATTCACCTTCACCCCTTCTCCTGTCAGTTTGAACAGTTCTGCCACGAGAAGGCCAGGAGCTGGAATTGACTGTCAGAGGCTATTTTAGATGCACACCTTGGAGACATTTCATTGGAGTAGAGAGCGTATCCCCCACCCCACCTCCGGCTATAACAGTCCTTAGAACCTCATATTTCAGCTCCCTTATTTGTTTTGTAAGTTGTCATCAATTTAGTTTTCTTCGCATTAAGATAGAGGTTCCGCTTTTCACTGTTCTTACGGACTGACATAATTAGTTTTTCCATTCCTTTTTGTGTTGTGGACAGTAATACTGTGTCATCAACGTATCTAATCTCTGGTATTTTGTAACCTCCAGTTTGCATCATAATATTCTTTGTCTACATCTTCTCTAACATTCCTCATTATATTTTTAGTATACAAGTTAAATAAGTAAGGCGACAATAAGCACCCCTGACGGACCCCTTGTTTTATGTCAAACCAAGATGTTGTTTCACCATTATTCTCACTGCTGCCTTGTTGGCCTAGATTCAGCAGTGATATTAATTGTCACATGAGTTTGAAATCCCATTTTTTTTCACTATTCCCAAAGTTTCTGGTGTTGTACACAATCAAATGCCTTTGAATAGTCTATAAAAGATATAAATACAGATTCACATTAAATTCTCTGCATTTCTCTATTAATAATAATGACTTCCCTTTACAGTAACCACCACAGTGTAAGTTACATTATCAAGCTGTTTTGTGGATTCAAATGCTAAGAATTGCCTAAATAATCAATAAGATTCAAAGGTTCAAAATCAGACTCTGGTGTCATTGCATTCAGGACAGCCCCATATATGCTCCGCCACATGCTGCAACATCCAACCAAGAGTATGTTTGCTAACAGTTCCCATCAAGTGTTGGTTCTTTATCATGTGTTTTCTGCCACACAGTTCAGATTTCCTACCACCAACCTTACTTTGTCCTAGCTCCAGCAATCTCTTCACTGCCACATTAATCTTCCATTCCTACTCTTTATTTTCCTGCAGTCTTTCCAATATGGCTTTTCTTACTTTGAAAATATGATCTCTTGTTCCTCTTCCTTGTCTAAAACCAGCTCTGGACCATATTGATTTCTCCTGCTTTCTTTCAAATTCTATCCACTATGATTTTTAACAGAATTTTACTGGCATGACTAATAAGTAATTCTGTAGTTTAAAAAAACTAGGTCCAACAAATATCAGAAACAGACACATACAATCATAAAACAAAAAAACAGGTCCAACAAATAACAGAAACAAACACATACAATCATAAAACAAAAAAACAGGTCCAACAAATATCAGAAACAGACACATACAATCATAAAACCAAAAAAAAACAGATCCAACAAATAAAAGAAACAGACACATACAATCATAAAACAAAAAAACTAGGTCCAACAAATGACAAAGACACATATAATCATAAAACAAAAAACAGTTTTTAACACTGAGTGTAAGAGGCAAGTCATCTTACTTGTTATAAATAAGGGAGGCAAGTGTTTTCACATCATCTTCAGTTCGTACAAAATTCCTGGCACAAAAAAGTACTCGCTTTACATCATTTTGTTCACTGTAAGTTCTGGTATTTTCTAAGATTGACTTGATATCACTCAGAGACAGAGTTGGCCTGCCACTGTTCCCATCAGCAACTGTCAGAATCTCTGAGTCATCCTGGACCCCTGTTCCTGAAGGTTTTGTTGCTTGCTCATCACAGTCATCACCTTGACCCTGCCAGGAGTCGAGATGTTTTTAATAACAAACCATAGATTATAAAACATAATTCAGCTTAATTTGCTAACAATGTTTTCCATGTTTTCTCAGACTGATTTGCAATTAGAGTCAATGTTAGGTAAGCTGCAGTATATGTTTTTCTCTGTGCATCTCAAAGCTCACTTCTGTGTAAACTTACACTACAGAAGAACTCTTCTGCAATAATCTATGAATATTTAACTGACTTCCCTTTATAGTAACCATCATAGTGTAAGTTATATTATCAAGCTGTTCTGTGGATTCAAAAGCTAAGATCTGCCTAAATAATCAATAAGATTCAAAAGTTCAAAATCAGACTCTGGCATCACTGCATTCAGGACAGCCCCATATATGCTGCGGCATCCATCCAAGAGTATATTTGCTAATAGTTCCCATCAAGTGTTGGTTCTTTACTATGTGTTTTCTGTCACATAGTTCAGATTTCCTACCAGCAACCTTAGTTTGTCCTAGCGCCAGCAACCTCTTCATGGCCACATTGTTCTACCATTCCCGCTCTTTATTTTCCTGCAGTCTTTTCAATACGGCTTTAACAATGTCACCCTTGTCCATTCTCAGCCTGCCAGTTATTTTAGCCTGTCCAGCAAGTCTGTCTGCAGCTTCAGTGCTATGTACTTCTGCATGCCTTGAACAATAAAGCCATGGTAGGCTCCTCACAGCTGAGTGGATTAACAGATAAGACATTTTCTTTTCAAAGCAATTTTTTCTCAATCTTGCGATGCATACTCTGTGAATCTGTCACAATGACGCCATGAACTACGTCATGGACAACTAGAGATTCCGCTGCTGCCAACACAGCCTCAGTTTCCATTCACACGCTCAAAACATGGCAACTTCAAAGGCTCCCGAGCCCTGCGCCACCACTCTTTCTCTGTGGTAGACAACAAACCCCCAACCACTTCTGCTGTTCTGAGACACTGAGCCATCTGTATATTGTGTCAGAAGATCCACACTGATGACCTCATACTCAGCATATCAAACAAAGTGGATGGCTGCTACAGGGGTATCCTTTGTGCAACCCAAGACCACTTATCAATAAGCAAATCTATAAGCAAATCAATAACAAAAGTCAAAGTTTGTTTCTTTCCCCAACCTTTCTTTCCTTTTATTTATTAAATTTATCTATCATTTATTTCTATTTGCCTGTCATTTATTTCTATTTGCCTGTGATTTATTTCTATTTGCCTGTGATTTATTTCTATTTGCCTGTCATTTATTTCTATTTGCCTGTCATTTATTTCTATTTGCCTGTAGCTATGTTTTTAAAACAACCTATATCTTACGGCATCATGCTCTTCATGGTTGGATGCAAGGCCACCAGGTGTTGTCAGAACCGGGTCAGCGACTCCACGTGACCTACCCCTGGCTGATCCACGTCCTGTCATCTAAGTGAAAAGTGAAACTTTGTCATGTGATTGCAAGAAAGAAACTGGCTCAAAGCACTATCTTCTGTTCTTAAACATAAGAAGATAAAATTTAAATATGAAATGTCAGTTTAATCTTCTTATTCTTTTATTCTTCTGCAGGTTTTTGTGTGAACTTCCTTGTCATTCTGACCTCTGATTCAGTGTGTTATGTAAGGAAAGCATGTTGTCATAATGTATATTTTTACATTTGCTGCTGTTTAAAGGAGTCTCCAAGTTTCTCAGTATTCCTTCCCTCACTCCTTTACCTCTTCTGCTATTATATGCTGAAACTTACAGAATTTACTTTACCAAAAGCAACATGGAGAGCAAACTTGTCCTGGTCACATGACAACAATGTGATATGTTAGCTCATTCCTACATCACACAATAACAGAAGATGAAGAGTAAGAAATGGATAATAAAAAACAATAAAACTTCACATGTAATAGTATATCTTCTAATAATTTTATCTTTATGATTTAAACCTGTCCTTCTGCCAGGTACATGTTACATCCTTCCTGTGCCGTTAAACGTCACATGGGGCTCACATAGTTGTTTGCCAAGTTTTCCTGTTCTTGGCAAGTCTTTCAACTTCATCAAGGGATGTTGTGCCCACTAAAATGGCTTCTTTTAACAATGTCCCTTTAGAGTTTCACGTGACTGACCTCTTTTTCTTCAGCCTGTTGTGCTCCATTTGAAGCTTGTTTTGGTATTCTCTGATTGTTTCTTCTCATCACATGGCCTACAAATGTCTATCTCTTTTTCTGATCACCCATGAGACAGGTTGTTGTTTGCTCATCTGTCTTATCTCTGTGTTGTTCTTAAATTCATTCCACTTTATACCAAGTATTTTCCTGAAGCATTTGTTTTCAACAGAGTCTCATTTCTTGTCTATTTCTTTAGTTGATTTCCAGCTTTCGTATGCATAAACGAAGGTGGATATCACATTTGACATGAATAATCTTGTTTTTTGTGCTTATAACTTTTGAATTCCATATGTTCTCAAGATTTCTGAAGGACAATGGTGCTTCTGCAATTCTAATTCCTTCCTGGTGTCACCATCCTGGTCTATGTAGCTGCCAAGGTATGAAAATTGGTTTACTTCATCAACAGCTGTTCCTTCTATGTATATTTTTTCCTTCTGTATTAATGAGAAAATTTCAGGTACATCTACTGGGTGGTAAATGATGAAACCATAGCTAGATATAGAGGTCAGTTGTGAATATTTGAATAAATGGTAACTGATCACATAAGTACCTCCATACTGGTCATGCTCTTCAAACAAAGTCTTGTGGAGAACGCTATACATAAACTGATTGAAAGGCAAAAGGGAAAACATAGTCATACTTCATTTTCACAATCAAATCATGTTCCAGATTATAAATAAGAATAACAATGAAAAGGAGTACAACAATGGAGCAGTCTTGACCTGTAAGGGTTCATCTGTCCATCAGAGAACTATTGTGCATCTTGGGAACAACACTGTAAATTTAGGGACATGGAACATTCATACACTAAATACAGCAGGAAAGATGATAACATCAAACAACAAACTCTCAGTTTAAACATCAATGTACAAGAAATGTGAAACAATAGGAAAAATAGATTCAGGATAAAATTAGTTACAAGGTCATGTGATTCAAGAAAAATGGGGTGGGGTGGGGAGGAGAGAGAATCTAGTCAAAAGAGATATGGCCATGATAAGAAAATTTCAAATACTCTTTATGGACACTGGGAATTTTTAGATGTGGTATAAGTAGTACTAAGGGCCGGCTAGCGTAGTGGTTAGAGCACTCGTCTAGCAACCAAATGGTCGAGGGTTCGAATCCCCAGCTGAGCGGGATTTTTTTTCCGACCAATACGGCCCTGAGGTCGACCCAGCCTCGTAAAATGGGTACCAGAGAAAATCTGGGAAGTAAAGGCAGCGAGGAAAGGAACTGGTCACCCTACCTCACACGCTGATGACCCAGCATAATGAGGCCTCTAACGCTTCACCCCCTACGGCATTTGAAATGCTATGGGACTATCTATCTTTTATAAGTAGTACTGATATCATAGATTATATTTAGGAGACTAGTTATGTATGGCAGCCTGGTTAGCTGAGTGGTTAGGGGCTCGGTTTACTAATCTATGTGAGTGCTATTTTATTAGGTTAATTACTTCTTCTCTTTTACTCTGAATGTAGTAGTTAAATCTTACACTCTTTTGATATGTTTTTTTCCTAATTTAATTTGTATATTTGTACTAAATCAAGTGTGTGGGAAGAATGAAAGATGGAGTGATGAAGGGCCCAATTCTTTACCCTTTAAAAATAAAGATTCATTCATTCATTCACTCAATCTGGTTGTACCAGGTTCAGTCCCAGCAGTGGGATTTTTTTCTGGTACACATCAAAAAGGCTTCGGGGTTCACCCAGCCTCTAAAAATGGGTACCAGAGAAATCTGAGAAGGTAAAGCGGCCAGGCGTGATACTGACCATATCACACTTTCATGTGCTGAAAGGCATGGAAAATATGGCCCTAACACCGTATTCCCCAGTACGCCTTAATGGCATGGAAACGGGAATTTTATGTTTACCTTATTTTAAGTGGTAAAACTATGCAGTGAGCTCATCAATATCGGCAACATACAGGCCTACGTTGCTGCAACAACAGGTAGCTCAGAAAAAGAATGAGAATTTTATGATAACTTCGACAGTGCCATGAAACTGTGCATACAATCTGAGTAAAGTGTAATAATGGGAGATCTCAGTGCCATTTAACCAGAAGAGCATGTGGTGGAAACTTCGTCTTGCAAAACACAATGACAAATGACTGATAGAATTGGCAAAAATCCCACAGCAATACTTGGTACCAGCAACATTCTATATACATCTGGAAAACACTCAAAACCAGATAGATTACATTCCTATTAACAGAAGATTTCAAAATTGGTTCCTGATGGCCACATGATATATTATCAGACTTCAAATTTGTTTTGCTGAAGATGTACATGATGAGTGGAGGACATCATCACACCAAGATTTAAAGGCATCAGTACCTGAGGTTACATACACAAGCCAAGAAATAGAGGATGGCAGAGGACAGTCCAGAATTGATGAAGAAGAGAAGAAAGATAAAAAATAACCAAACAATATCAGTCAGTCAGTCATTTGCATGTCCCTTGCGGAACTTTGCCTCCCTAACACACTCCTGGAGGCCTCTCAGTTGTAAGCAAGATGCCCTGCTGATGATGCATCCATTTGCAGATCATAAACAATGTCTTGCAGTCATCTTTACCTTGGTCTTCCTCTCTTTCATTTTCCCATTGTGTATCCTTCCAAGACGGTCTTCTCTAGATTATCATGACGTTTAATGTGTCAAAAATATTTAAGTTTTCTTTGTTTAATCCTCTTTACTAGCAAATAAACCAAACAATGTATGAAGGCATAATACAGCATGAAAGGACATAACTAGTCTCCTAAATATGATCTATGATACCAGACACATACCACCACATCTATCTAAATCAGTATTCACTACACTTCCAAACAAAGCTGGAACAATAGAAAGTGATCAGCATCACACACAGTCAGCTCAATAAGTCATATACTCATAAGGATCATTAACTTAAGAATAGACCGAAACTGTATAAGAGCAATGTGGTTTTGTTAAAGGAAAGGATACAAGTATTATTTTTATATTAAGCACAATAACAACAAAGCAGAGAGATAATGAATGAAGAACATAAACACCTGCAGGGAGAAAATGTGAAACTGGTGAATAGGACAAGACCCTGTAAACACCAGTATGTTGCCAGAGAAGAAAAGAGGGTGGCGGTAGGGAGGGGTAGCTAGGAGAAAGAGAGTAAAAAAAAAAGAAGGGGGGGGGGGGTGTGTGGAAAACTAAAGAAGTTACAGAAAGCTGAAGACATTGTTCATTCCTGCTGGGTGGAGACAGCCAGTCTGGAAAATAAGGCGCTGTTCTAGGACCCTCCGAGATCGTACATCAGCAGAACAAGAGCGGATCGCACTAACAGAAATGTCCTGTTTCCCCCTGTGGTTGCTAAGGCAAAAATGTTTAGCCACAGGTATCCAGGCCCTCTCAGAAATATTGTTAAGATGTTGGCGAAAACGATCTCCTAAGTGTAAACCGGTCTCCCATATGTACTTCATACCACGTTTGCACATAATAGCATAAATAACATAATAACTACTTCTCACTATACAATGAAAACATCATGAGATGCATCTAAAATTAAGGAATAAAAATAAGAGATCATACTATCAACAGCCTGAGATATGCAAGTCAGACTTTCCAGACTGAAAAAAAGTTAATGCAGTTTGCAGAAAAAGGTGAACAAGACTATTAAAGAGAGCAATAGAAGAGGATTAGAGCTAAACAGTAACACCACAGAAGTTATGGTGAAATCAAATACAGTCAATATACCAGAGTGTAATATCTATACAGACAGGATGGCACTAACACAAGCAGATAAATTTAGTTACCTTGGAAGAAAAATATCAGAATGGGCTGACTAAGTAGCATGGGAAAAAGAACAGAATTTGGTCTGACGGGAAACATTACTAAGTGTTTACTGGTTTGTAAGTTCATTCATTTCTGTCCACTTTGAATCATGACCAGTTTTTCAAGTACATTTTCTCTGATGTTTCATTTCATGCCCTTCTCTCTTCTGTTTGATGTAAGAATTTATATTCACCTTTTCTCGTCAGAATATCCACTTTCTAAGCACAAATATTCTTCCTTCTATACTTATAAAACAAAATATGTTAATTAAACAGCTGTGGAATTTTCTTTCTTGTATGGTTCGAAGTTCGTTTTCTAAATGTAACTAACGTGTTTTAGTGCTGGGATGAAGCATATTCAGCTGCCTTTCTTGGATGGAACCTAAAATAAAGGCCATAGAGCAATAACAGTTGTAAACCGTATCACTGATGATGCCCGTTGTGTTTATACCATTTTACTGACAGTATTTTTTTTAAAAAATCATATTCCAACTCCTGGCAATAAATTCTGTAATCAGCTGGTGCTGATATTCTTAGAAGAAAAATCAAGAAGTAAAACTGTTGTCACATGATAAGCTAAATTTTAGTCAAAAACAGAAATAAGCTATCACCTTTCCTGTGTATGTACTTCTAGGAACTTGATACAGGTATTGGAAAATACGTAGTTCGTGTTTCGTTTTCTTTCAATAAATCTCAGTTTTGTACATGTTTTGGGAAGCTGGCGTCCTTTACATCGTGACATTTACGTACAAACTTGCAGTTTTGTTTCTTATGTGTTGTAGTAATAAACGTGTAACTTATATACAGCATTTCGTTTCTATGTTTTTCATCTCACTCTAATCAAAACAACAGTGGAAAATATTTTGATACATATTGTCACGTGTCCGTGTACAAAATACGAAGCGAAGGGCGGCAATTACAACTACATGTCCTTTTTTTGAGTTGTCTCCGCTGCAGTGTAGCCCGTATTTACTGTACGAAAAGTACATTTCAAACCCACCCCCACCCACAGCCTGTTTTTTTTTCTTTATCTTTTACTTCTGAACCTCGACTGCGCATATTTGACCACAAGTCACGTATTTAATGTTATCTTCGATCCAGAAAAGTATACCCAAACGGACATTCACACGTCCAGGTCAAAGACCATTTGTGGGTCACCGCGATTCCATGTTTACCTGTACTAAAGCTGTACCTCTTACATGCCTGTTTGTCTCTTTAGTTTTCCTGGCCTCTTACCAGGTAATACCTACGGCACGCGGACACTAATTTACAAGATTCACTGAAATCTTCGCAACCCAAACTGATGCTAGAAGACTACCTTGCGGACGCCGATTTTAAGAAACAATTTTTCTTGGAGGAGGTTGGGTGTGAATCCACGTTGCTCGGTGTGATAAATGTATCACAGTAGACACTTCCGGCAGAATTATGGAGCTCTAGCTGAAGTGTCATTTCTGTGGAGGAAATCAACTTTTCTGGTGATCGCAAAGCACGGCTGGGGGACCCAGTTTCTGAGAGTTGTGTGCCATCTACTGAAGGGTTTATGTCACTGCAATATTGCATACAACTTATCTGTAGCTGAAGAACATCCTTGGATGTTTACACTGTTGTGAAAGATGTTCTTATAACCAATGAGCAGATTATTCTACAAAAGAGGGGGGGGGGGGGCAATGGGTTTAAAATGAAAGTAAACTCCAGTGATTCACAAAACTGTTTAATCTAATTCAGTCTCCGGTTAAGATATAGTTATGACACGTACGTGGGTGTTTTATCTAATTCAGTCTCCGGTTGAGATATAGTTATGACACGTACGTGGGTGTTTTATCTAATTCAGTCTCCGGTTGAGATATAGTTATGACACGTACGTGGGTGTTTGTCTCTTCTCTCGTAATGCGGGGATGCTCATCCTTTCGGAAGTCGTTGGTCAGTTTCGGTGCTCGCTACAGGCCACACCATAAACAAGTCTTACAAACCACAGTTTAGAAGCTACACTAAAGTGACATTTTGGTAAGGAAAATCCTGTTCTAAAATTTGCAATTTACACTAATGTGACTTTTTTCATTCATTCATTCATTCATTTGCATGTCCCTTGCGGAACTTTGCCTCCCTAACAGCACTCCTGTAGGGCTCTCGGTTGTAAGCAAGATGGCCTGCTGCTGATGCATCCATTTGCAGATTATCAGCGGTGTCTTGCAGCCATCTTCGCCTTGGTCTTCCTCTCTTTCTTTTTCCCATTATGTATCCTTACAAGACGGTCTTCTCTAGATTATCATGACGTTTAATGTGTCAAATACCTTGGAGCAGTAATAACTTCAGATGGCAAATGCAGAACAGAAATTAGGAACAGAATAGGCCAAGCAAAGACTGCATTTCAGAGAATGAGAAACATATTGACCAACACATCCTTATCAATGAATGTTAGAAAACGAGTCCTAAAATGCTATATTGAACCTATCTTGTTATATGGAAGTGAATCATGGACAATAGGCAAGTCTGCACAAAAATCATTGGAAGCAGCAGAAATGTGGTTTATTAGAAGAATGTTGCGAATCCCCTGGACAGCAAAAATAACTAATGAAGAATGTAGGAGAAGAGCTGGAGAGACAAAAAAACCTTGTCAAAAAGATAAGAGAGAGACAATGTACTTTCATTGGACATGCAATGAGAAGAGGGGGCATTGAAAATATTATAACAACAGGAAAAATAGAAGGAAGAAGATCAAGAGGAAGACCAAGAGAAATGATACTGGACAGTCTGACAGGATGGTGTGAGAGGAGATCACCAACTGAGCTGATGGCCTGCATGAAGGATCGCGTACTCTGGAGAAGCATAATAGCCAGTCGGCACGGCACATGATGATGATGATTAATGTGTCCAAAACATTTAATTTTTTTTTCTTTAATCCTCTTTACTACCCAACCTTCTTTTTTTTTATATTTGTTGGCAATTGTAGTATTTTGGCGTAAAGGACTGAGAACAGAGGCTAGGGCTGAAATAACTTTTTCTCCCCGTTATCTTTACCATTTCTTTACCGTTATCTTTCGCAACATATGCCAGTGAGACCTGGACACTTAACAAAACAGCTGAGAAACACATAAATGCCTTTCAATGTAAATGCTACAGAAGAGTTCTTCAAATATCATGGACACAAAAAAGAACAAATATATCCATACTGCAAGAGCTTAAAAGAAAAGACGGGATAAAATTCATTGAGACGCCCAGATGTTCCCATTACTTATACATTTTCAAAACCAACAGCAAAACCGGATATATTTTATCAGCCTAGTCTCTGTTCTCAGTCCTTTACCTCAAACTATTACAATTACCAATAAATATTTTTAAAAAAGATTCTACGCAACTCTATGAGTTAAAAAAAAAACTCAGTGGTCCTTTTAACCATGAAGTAAATGCCTCTAGTTTCGATGCTTTGTGTTCAAATTTTGCTAATGGTAACAATTTGTCCACAGAATCTTTATGAAAAGAAAATCAGCGATATTTAAAATATACCTACAGGCACTTTAAAATCAACCTTAAAAGAAAAAAAAGGAAGTTATAAGAAGAGAAAAGATACATGCAGCTGTCAATTATTTTATAATTCCATGAGTTTTATTCATCATACCGCTTATGTTAACGTGAAAGGTGTCATATTGTGTCTTTCTTTATATTTCACTTGTAACGTTTACTCTATGGCTCTTATCGGCGTAAGACAGCTGGGATTTTGTTAAAGTACATTTCTACATTTTAAAGTCGGGATATCTAGAAAAAAAATTTAATAAATTGCGGACGCAAATTTAGATTCCACGAATTGCAACACTCTTTGAAACATTTCTCGCCGGTGTTTGTAAGAACTAGCAATTTTACACATCGCCTTTATGATGATGATGATGATGATGATGATAATGATGATGATGATGATGATGACGACGACGACAATGATTATAACAAATTTATAGTTATTTTATGATTTTTAAAATTAATTTTTAAGTTATTGTTATTGATACTATTTAAAATTTATAATCAGACATGTTAAAGCTTACTTAACATAATCGATTTTAAAATATGTTAATTTGATAACTGGGTGGGGCTGCAAGAAATGCCTACTACACGGGGAGGCAAAATTCCTAGGGCTGGCCTTGAGAAAGACACTGCACTTAGGTAATAATAAAAATTACATAACTATTAATACTAGTCAAGAACAAGCGCAAAAGTATATATTTCTTGACAGTTTCTAGGAAGGTCTAGAGATTCGAGAGTGTTTTTCTGGTAAAATAGAGAGTAGGTCAAATGAGTTGCCTCCCTCTACGCATTTTGGGCATGAAATAATGTGGCTAACTTTCTCGCACAATTCAAAACTTCAACAACAACAACAAATTACTTTTAAAATTGTTGTGACCTTTGAACAATTGTAATATTTTTTAAATATGGTGATATAGTATAATAGCATAACTATAGAGGGTATAGTAGTAGGATAATGTTGGAGTCGACGAACCTTGAATAGCGACTGGGGTTGAAAACAAACCTGATTTAAGGTTCACCTGAACCACAGATTAACGTACAGTGTGTTCATGCAACAGAGCTCAGATATTTGTTGGAGAGAATGTGATCTAAAGGACTGCAAACTGTTGTGTCTCAAGAAGTTCTGGAGAGGAGAATCCATTTATGTCCATATCAGCCACAGAAGCTGACTTCTTCGTCTTTGTTTACGCTGCTCGTCCCTGGGTTTGTAAGACTGTACTTGGTTGTCGCAACATTTGTACACAGAAAATTACAACGCAACTCGACACCATTTGCCAGCAGTGCGCACTCCACGCGCAGAAGCGAGCAACAAAAAAGCATCCCAAGGGCCACATTGCCCCGCGGGCCATGAGTTGTGCACCCCTGTCATAATGCAGTACAATCCGTATTTTCATAGAACTAACCTCTGTTATAAAAACTGACCTGTTTTTCTTCATGTAGAAAAATGATGTAAGACTTCTGTAATTCACCGTTCAAGGTTTTTGAAAATAAATTCATGCACTGACCCTCGTGACGGACAGATCCCAAACTTTAGTGAAAGTGTTCTCAGGTTCCCTGTCCTTGGACGAGGAATTTTGTAATTATAGTCCACTTCATTTCATCTGTAACAACCTCCATGAGTGAGATTTTTTTTTTACACTTTTAAAATATGAACATCAATATAGCTCAGAAAATACATGAACGTTACAGTTGTTCGGATAATACATGAACATCAAAGTGGTTCAGATAATCTCGCGAACATAAATATAGTTCAGATAATCAATCAATCAATCAGTCAAGTGCCGTGCCGCGTGGCGTATGTGATCATTTCTCTCCACAATTCCTTGTCTTTAGACTTGATTATGAGATTCGCCGGTGACTTTCTTCCTAGCCACACTGACAGCCCATCCAGTAACTTCTCTCTCTGTCTTCCTCTGTCTCTTCTTCCTTAATTTTTCCAGTTGCCACAACGTGTTCCAATTTTCCTCTTCTCAGAAAATGTCCTACAAATCTCGCTTGTCTGCCTTTGATCTTTGCTGTAATTTGCCTTATAACTCTACCCTCACTTAAGACTTTTTCGTTGGTTTTCTTAGCTGCCCATGGTGGCTTCAACATCCTTCTTATGAACCACATTTGCATGGCCTCCATTTCTCGCTGTACTCTCATATTCATGGACCATGCTTCACATCCATAAAACAAAATTGGCTCGATGTAACATTTAAGTGTTCGGAATCTTGTTTCCATTGACATGGATCTGTTGCACACGATGTTTCTCATTGTCTGGAATGCTGACTTGGCCTGAGCACGTCTGCTTTTTATTTTGTTGCGACATTTCCCATCAGCTGTTATAATTGTTCTAAGTACTTGAATCTATCAACTTGTTTCAGTTCTGTGCCATCGATGGTAATGCTACATTTTGTTGGTATTCTTTTCTTTGAGATGACCATCACTTCAGTCTTCGTTTTATTCAAGCTGAGACCTTTATTTTTACTTTCACGAACCACAATGTCCAGAAGAGCCTGTAGTTCCCCTTCACTTTTAGCAATCAGATAATACTCGAACATTTAAAAAATGGTTTAAACATAAGCATCAAAGTTGTTCAGATAATGCATGAAGGTCAAATGAACAACTCACTTTACCTCTCCTATTTTTATATCACGTTGTCTGACTTCTGTAGACATGTCGATTAAAATGAAAATTTCAATGGATGGCTTGGCATTTCCTTTTTTTCCACCTGATTCGTGTCCTACAAACAGCTGCAGTTTGAATGTCTTCCTCATTCCCTTTACAGCCCTGATCTAGTGTCATGAGTGTTCCTTTTACAGCCCTGATCTAGTGTCATGAGCGTTCCCTTTACAGCCCTGATCTAGTGTCATGAGTGTTCCTTTTACAGCCGTGATCTACTAGTGTCATGAGCGTTCCCTTTACAGCCCTGATCTAGTGTCATGAGTGTTCCTTTTACAGCCGTGATCTACTAGTGTCATGAGTGTTCCTTTTACAGCCGTGATCTACTAGTGTCATGAGTGTTCCTTTTACAGCCCTGATCTAGTGTCATAAGTGTTCCTTTTACAGCCCTAGTCTAGTGTCATGAGTGTTCCCTTTACAGCCCTAGTCTAGTGTCATGAGTGTTCCCTTTACAGCCCTAGTCTAGTGTCATGAGTGTTCCTTTTACAGCCCTAGTCTAGTGTCATAAGCGTTCCTTTTACAGCCTTGTTCTAGTGTCATGAGTGTTCCTTTTACAGCCCTAGTCTAGTGTCATGAGCGTTCCTTTTACAGCCCTGATCTAGTGTCTTGAGATTATCGTATCTTCGGCCCAGTTAAAGAGGCTCTATACAGTGACATGTTCATCTCTGACGACGAGGTTAAGGAAGCGATGCAGACCTGGATTTGGGAGCTTCTTCTCCCAAAGAACGAAGAATCTAGTGCAGTGATATGAAAAGTGATCAGCCTACATTGGGAACTATGTGGAGAAGTGATATAACTGTTATGTTCACCTGTTCACAGTTGCTGACATTAAAAAGTATGCTGCCTTAATTTTTTTTTTTATTTCCCTTCTATATTATGGCCAATATTTTATATCCACCCTTCCCCCCCCCCCCAGATCCTTGGGTTGATTGATAAAATAGTCACCATCCCATAGATGTCTACAGGGCATGTATATTTCTCTCCACTTCTTGCAGTGTACAGACAGTGCTGATGTGGTGCTCTAGATGTGCACTACACCCATCTTAGCTTCAACAGCCTGTACAAACTGTACATGTCATTTACTTTGCAAGTCTAAGCTTTTGGAGATCAGCTTTGTTAAATATCAGGTGTCACCACTATCAGCTTTGTTAAACAAAGATCAGGTGTCACCACTATCAGCTTTGTTAAATATCAGGTGTCACCACTATCAGCTTTGTTAAATATCAGGTGTCACCACTATCAGCTTTGTTAAACAAAGATCAGGTGTCACCACTAACAGCTTTGTTAAACAAAGATCAGGTGTCGCCACTATCAGCTTTGTTAAACAAAGATCAGTCACCATCGTCAACGTTGCTTATCGTTGATAATCTGCAAACGGATGCATCAGCGCCAGGTCATCTTGTTTACAACCGAGAGGCCTACAGGAGAGCTGTTAGGGAAGAAAATATATTTGTTTCATTGGATCCCCGCCCTGTTCCGTTTTTGCTGCAGCTGTTCCTCTAAACAGGATTATCCTTGTCCTTCTAATCTTCTTCTTCTTCTTCATTTGTCGCGATTTTGCTCTTTTCCTTTTAGCTTTCTCCTACAAACATAGCACCGATACTCTTTAAATGACCAAATATGATTTTAGCTCATCATCATCATCATCAGGTGCCGTGCCGACTGGCGTTGGCTATTATGCTTCTCCAGAGTACACGATCCTTCATGCAGGCCATCAGTTCAGTTGGTGATCTCCTCTCACACCATCCCGTCAGACTGTCCAGTATCATTTCTCTTGGTCTTCCTCTTGATCTTCTTCCTTCTATTTTTCCTGTTGTTATAATATTTTCAATGCCCCCTCTTCTCATTGCATGTCCTATGAAAGTACATTGTCTCTCTCTTATCTTTCTGACAAGGTTTTTTGTCTCTCCAGCTCTTCTCATACATTCTTCATTAGTTATTTTTGCTGTCCAGGGGATTCGCAACATTCTTCTAATAAACCACATTTCTGCTGCTTCCAATGATTTTTGTGCAGACTTGCCTATTGTCCATGATTCACTTCCATATAACAAGATAGGTTCAATATAGCATTTTAGGACTCGTTTTCTAACATTCATTGATAAGGATGTGTTAACTAATATGTTTCTCATTCTCTGAAATGCAGTCTTTGCTTGGCCTATTCTGTTCCTAATTTCTGTTCTGCATTTCCCATCTGAAGTTATTACTGCTCCAAGGTATTTGAATTTCTGCACCTGCTTTAGAATGGTTCCGTTTAATTGAATACTGCATGCTGGTGGATTCTGTTTCTTAGATATAACCATAGTCTCTGTCTTTTTTATGTTCAAAGTAAGGCCTTTCTGTTCACTTTCTTTGGCGCTCACACTTCGGCTGATATTTAACAAAGCTGATAGTGGTGACACCTGATCTTTGTTTAACAAAGCTGATAGTGGTGACACCTGATATTTAACAAAGCTGATCTCCAAAAGCTTAGATTTTAGCTATCTGATTTAATTGCTGTTTATTTGGAAGTAAGATTTTTTTTCATTCATAACTTGCAGTTTCCATACAGAAGACATAATGAAGGCAGACGAGCAAAACATGGCAAATCAACAACATACAGATCGTGTCTCGTAGTTAGATAAAGCCGTCATACCGTAAGTCACAGCTGCAGTAAGCACATACAGCAAATATGGTTGAGCTTTCCCGCTGTAACATGGAGACACTGTTCAACAGGGCAGACTTG
The DNA here is from genome assembly GCA_009760885.1 of Achatina immaculata. Classification (NCBI taxonomy): domain Eukaryota; kingdom Metazoa; phylum Mollusca; class Gastropoda; order Stylommatophora; family Achatinidae; genus Lissachatina; species Lissachatina immaculata. Next base: position 10,460,263 of record CM019710.1, read on the forward strand.
TATGATAAGATTCCTGTGAACAACATCCGGTAGATAGTGCTTTTTTTAAAACATGTTCTAAAGTCACGTACGCGCCCCGTGCTGCCAACATGGTATATGTGTTTGTGTGTGCTTGTCTTTGACCCATTAAGCAACGAAGACACGACACGTGCTGATATCTGATTGGTCAAACCAAAGCAATTTTTTCTTTTAATTGAACAAAAATGATAAACATTTGTTATTTTTCATAAGCACGTGACTTCTGTTTTATATTCGTTTGTCCAGTAATAAGACTTTTTTTAAAATGTTATTTATAACACATATTTCATATTTATTTTCATATTTATTTATTTATAACACACGTTTCTGCTCCATGACTCATAACTGAAGCCATAGGAGATTGAAGAAACATAACAGTCTAAGTATCACAATAAAAAAGAAACATAACAGTCTAAGTATCACAATAAAAAGGAACGGAACACAAGTCTCTAATTATGTCTGTTGCGATATCAAAGATCTTTTTTTTAAATTTAAACAATATATATATATAAACAATATATTTCTTTAAATGATGCACCTCAAAAAAATCATAAAAGATATGATTAAGTGAGTGCAGCTAGGACGATCTGCTTAACAGTAAAACCTTCACCTCATTTATCTGTGATGATGAAAGAAGTATGGCCGTGACGTAGCTTGAGAGTTTCTCTGATGTCTTGGATACATTTTTAAAAATGTATTTTATACTGGACACGAAGAAAAAAATCTGAAAATAAAATAAAGATGAGAACAGTGATGGCCAGGTGTACTTTCGATAGAACAAGAACATACTTCCAAACAAATACAGAATAAGAACAAACATACTTCCAAACAAATACAGAATAAGAACAAACATACTTCCAAACAAATACAGAATAAGAACAAACATACTTCCAAACAAATACAGAATAAGAACAAACATACTTCCAAACAAATACAGAATAAGAACAAACATACTTCCAAACAAATACAGAATAAGAACAAACATACTTCCAAACAAATACAGAATAAGAACAAACATACTTCCAAACAAATACAGAATAAGAACAAACATACTTCCAAACAAATACAGAATAAGAACAAACATACTCCCAAACAAATACAGAATAAGAACAAACATACTTCCAAACAAATACAGAATAAGAACAAACATACTTCCAAACAAATACAGTCGCGTCTCACTTTAACAGCGCTTGATTTTAGAACGCTTCGCGAAGTCGGTACTTGCTTTTCTCTTAATGAGGTTATCAACACATCATAAGATTCACAGAAGTTTCAGATGACGAAGCTCCACTGTCTTCTTTCCACAGTTACTTCTAGCATGTTCATTCGTCAGTCACTATAACCAAAGGACGAAAATGTTTGAAGATTAGCAATACAGTATTGTATTGTAAATGTACTGTATCTTTTGATGTTGATTTTCCTTCCAGTGCCGCTAAACGTCACATAGGGCCCGCATGGTAGTTCGCCAGTATTATTTTCAATTTTGTATTGTTTTGTAGGCCTGATACTATTGCGCACTTAATAAATGATATCGTAAATATGTTTTTAGGCTTATATATTCACTGTCAAGTGAATATAAAGAAACTGTGGAGAGGAACTAAAGAAGCTGTGGAGAGGAACTAAAGAAGCTGTGAAGAGGAACAGACAGAACTACAAAAGTAAAATGTTTAAGGGCGTGCATCTTTCTCATCGCAACATATGCCAGTGAGACCTGGACACTTAACAAAACAGAAACACGTAAATGCCTTTGAATGTAAATGCTACAGAAGAGTTCTTCAAATATCATGGACACAAAAAACAAAAACAAATATATCCATACTACAAGAACTTAATATTGAAGAAGGCTGGCTAGTAAAGAGGATTAGACAGAGAAAACTTTAATATGTTGGACACATTAAACGTCATGATAACTTAGAGAAGACCGTCTTGAAAGGGTATCTTATATATTGTATCCTTCCTGTGCTGTTAAACTCACAAGGTAGTTCGCCAATTTTTCCTGTCTTCGTCGAGTCTTTCAATCTTATCAAGGGATTTTATGCCTGTTAATTTGGCCTCTCTAAACAATGTCCTCTTCAGAGTTTCACGCGGTCTGCCTCTTTTTACTTGGCCTCTTGTGTTCCACTTGATAGCTTGTTTTTGGGATTCTCTGATAGTTTCTTCTCATCACGTGACCAACATATGTCCATCTCCTTCTCCTGATCACCCATGAGACTGGTTGTTGTTCAGTCATCTGTCTTATCTCTGCATTGTTCTTGAATTTGTTCCACTTGATGCCGAGTATTTTCCTTGGAAGGGTATATAATGGGAAAAAAAAGAAAAAGAGGAAGACCAAGACAAAGAGACATGCAGGACATCGTTGATGGTCTGCAAATGGGTGCATCAGCAACAGGGCATCTTGCCCAAAACCGAGAGGCCTACAAGAGAGCTTTTAGGGAGGTAAAATTCCCCAAAGGACATGCAAATGAATGAATGAATGTCAAGTGAAGAAAAGAGTGCATCTCAGTTGTGGTGGTGGTCTGGACCTAACTTAACCCGATGTATTTGCATGTTATACCTGCAACGCGACAAAACTGAGACTTGTTATGTTACCTACTGAAGTTAGAAAAACCGTTGAATGCTCGTATTTTACATTTTATATTTTAATGACTGTGAAGATACAAACAGTGTAAGGAAAGGAAATTTTATAGTTCAAAGTTCAAAAATCAGACTCTGGCTTCACTGCATTCTGGGCAACCCCAGAAATGATCTGCTGCATGTAAGCAGGAGTCTGCTAGTAGTTCCTGTCAAATGTTGATTGTTTACGTTGCGTTTTCTGTCACACGGTTCGGATTTCCTGCCAGCACCTTTACTTTGTCCTAGCTCCAGCAGTCTCTTCAGATCTACATTGTTCTTCCATTCCTGCTCTTCATTTTCCCGCAGACTGTCCAATACAGCTTTAGCAACGAATTTTCCTTGTCCGTTGTTAATCTGCCATTTATTTTAGCCTGTTCAGCAAATCTATCTGCCACATCATTGCCATGTACTCCAGCATCCCCTGGACAATAAAGCCACTGTAGGCTTCTCACAGTTGACTGGCTTAACATGAAACCCGTTTTTTTCAAAGCAATTTCTTCTCAGTCTTACAGCGCCTACTCTGTGCGCCCGTCAAAATGGCACCATTAACCACACCATCAGCAACCAGCCATACCACAGCCGCCGGCTCACCCTCAGTTTTCTAGATCACGTGGGAAGGGAAAAGTCTCGGATAAAAGAGCACAACATGTTAACAAATATAAACCTCATGAGATGAAGAGTACAGCTTTCCACCAGAAAGAAAAAGACAAAACGAACCGATCCATTGCAGACACCTTTTACTGCGGAGTTAGCCAGTATAGTGGTGGCGATGATCCTTCGAGTGACCAATAAATATTCTTAATTAACATATTTCGTATGCGTTTTTTTTAAACATTGTAATCTATACTTGGCATATTTATTATTATTTTCATTGCCCCTTCTGTTAAAAATGACTGAGATGTTCAGTAAATGACACAGCACAGCAAAACAGGGCACTAACGTCAACGGACAGAAAAGTCACTGCCGTCCGCTGACACGAGTCGAATGATCTCAATCTCAAATTATTTCTTGCTGTTAGTTTTTGCTCTCTGTTTGGAGATTAATTATCTGATAAAGTTGAATCTTAAGATTTGTGTGCGTGTGTGTGAGAGTGTGTTTGTGTGTGAGTGTGTGTTTGTGTGTGTGTGTGTGTGTGTGTTCAGAATTCAGTGATCAACTTCAGTCCAGGCAAATGGTGTCGCTACCAATATTTCCTCAAAGTAGCGGAGCAGGCGAGGTCGCGCACACAAAAACCTCATGTCTCGCAGGAAATTTTATAAACTGCGCAAAACTACGAGGGTCATACCGAAAGTTGTGAGCAAAATGTTTTTTAAATCAGAATTTACAGATAGAGAAAATATAAATGTATCACCTTAATCTCCATCCTTTGCACTTCATTTAGAGGTCACATTACGTCACCATCATGTGTCACGTGACCACGCGGAGCAGAAACAAAATGGAAGGTGCTGAAGTTTCGTTTCGTCAACGTGCTATTATTGAGTTCCTCGTTAAAGAGGACATCCCCGCTGCTGAAATTCACCAGACTTCAACTTACTTATGGAGATGTGTGTATGGGTGCTAACAGTGTTAGGAGGTGGGTAAAACATTTCAAAGATGGAAACACGAGCATCCAAGATATGCCTCGCAGCGGTCGCCCTCGGACTGCCTCAAATGGAAAGGGTTGGCGACATCATTAAAAAGAAGATAGACGTGTCACAGTTTCTGAAATCGCTGTAAATGTTTGAATATAACACAGTGCAGTACAGGAAATGAGTGAAACCCTAGGCTATAGAAAAGTTTGTGCCAGCTGGGTCCCACAAGAAAGAACGTCCAGAAAGCAGTGCGTCTATGCCGTCGGTCAGCTGGAACGGAATTCTACAAGGAGGGTATTTTCAAACTTGCAGAGCGATGGAGAAAATGTGTGCAGACAAATGGAGATTATGTTTAAAAATGAAGAAAAGGGTGCAGAATAATGTGATACATTTATATTTTCTCTATCTATAAATTCTGATTTTTAAAATAAATTTTGCTCACGACTTTCGGTATGACTCTCGTTATAACATCGCTACTTTAATTTTTCACTTTCCTTGTGTTACTATGACTAAAGAAAATATGATAGCGCTACATGAATTTATTTTAATGATTTTTTTGGGATTTTAAACATTTGTTTTTTCTATAAGAACTTTAAACTATACTCTGTAATTTGACGTTATTATGCACCCTTGCACACAAAATATTTTTGAGAATACACTTCCACAAAGACTGAAAACTTTGGGCACAAACTGCAAAACCTTATAGGGCATACTGTTCTCTATATTAACTTTGGTATGCGTGGCGTGTGAGTATATGGAAATTTGTATTTATTAACGTGGATATTATTTCATATCCTTCACCCTCTCACTCATCAGTAGCACATTGCTATGTATACTTTATTCGCTTAGTCTCAGGCTCAGCGCTGTCTCCCGACAGCTGGCTACATAATGTGGGCAGGCGAAGAGGATACATAACAAGTGGAGATACAGGAAACTAGGTCATGTATCATGGGGACTATAAGAACAACTGCACAAGTATCAGAACAACTTCAACGCGAACATCTCAAAAAAGTTAGAATCAAGAAAACAAAATACTTTGGTCAAATCAAAAGACATAATGTACTGAAGACTGTGCTAGAAGGAAAGGTCTAAGGAAAAAAAAAGAAAGAAGAGCTAGAAGTAGACAGAGATGTGAATGAGAAGACAGCATACGAGGGCAGACAGAATACGCCTGGCTGAGTGCACTATCAAGACGAGGGAGCGAAGCAACTTGAGATTCATCACCGCCAATGACTATACCGAAGATGTGCGTGATGATGCTTATACAAGTATAAATTTAATGTGAAGAGAGAGAGAGAGAGAGAGAGAGCGGGGGGGGGGGGGGGGGGGTAAATACTGTCAAGTCCGTCTAGTTTTGTGTGTTTATATTCATTTCCTCCCCCCTTCCCCCCCCCCAATTCATCAGCAGACTGCTTTGGAAAGCTAGCATTGCAATTTCTCCTTGCCTTCTACTCTTCTGTCTCAGCCAGCAAGTTCTGTTCTAAAAAAACACAGTTTTGAATGTATCTTATTGGATATTATCTTAATGACTATGAAATAATGTGATGTTAGAAGAACTGTATTGATAATGTATCTGTGTCTGTGAGTGGTAATTTCTTAGATTAATAATCTCTCATGTAGTTCATTACTTTATTTGTGAATGTAATAGTTTCATTCTTCATTCTTAAATATGTTTTCTTTTCTTTTCGTTAATTTGTATACTTGTACAAATTTGTGGTAGGAGTGAAATAAGGGCAGAATGTAAGAATGTAATATGCCGAAATTTTTGGCCCCTTTGGGAATAAAGATCATTCATTCACTCATTTATTCTGCTTGAAGTGTAATAAATTCCGGCCGATCTACAACTCTCAGCCTACAATAACGCGATGGATCACTACAGTACCAGTAGTAAAAGATGAAAAGGTCAGCGGACCGTGACGACACAGGTAAAGAACAACAGTCCCGTCTGTTCGCGGCGAACACAGAAATCAAAGAGTACAAATCTGCTTACTTGACAAAATTATCAAACCTGGCTGAAAGTCATGGGAAAAAAAAAACTGGGTCGGAGTTTTAAAATCTAGTATACTGTAGCCTTATCATTCTTTCCAAGTTCAAATACAGATACTAAAACTTGGGGGGAAGGTGGGGGTTAAGGTTAAATTTAAATTTTAACCCCAAATCTTAATTGGCTGGGCTAGGTTTATAACTTTACTTACACATGTTCACGTCAAGTCTATTACTTCTCAACAAAGTGAATTTTCTTCAGAAAAACATTTCCGTCTAAACAGTTGTTTTTTTTTTATGTGAGATTACGGGGCAAAATGGGACACGCTTTTAAAATGCACACATTTAGGCGTCCTGAAGACAGAAATAACTAATAAATAATTAAAATACGAAACTGTCATGTATAAAACGGGATAAATGGCCACTTTATATACTGATATCATGCAGTTATGTTAGGCCCGGGGGGGGGGGAAGGGGAGGGAGAAGAGGGCTACCTGATTTGGGCAACGACCCATAGCTGACATGCTAGCTTCAGGGTTGGTGAATCATAGCCAACCAAGGCCTTGTCCCACCTCTCCTTTGGTACTCCCTCTGACTGGCCTAGCCTGACCGACTGGGGGGTGGATTGCCAGTCTCCATGGTGGTGGACTCTGCTAAAGAAGTACTGCACGCCCACTGCATTTTAGCTTCATTCAGGGACTGAAAAAATAGACCCCATAACCCACTTCCAATCCGACAGGATTCTCTGCTTCAGCATCTTCACGCCATCGGCTGTAAAGAACACAAGCTCGGAGTTCCAGAGAAGAAGAAGAAGAAGAAGAAGAATTTTACATGTGGATAATCCGGTAAAATTGTGTCTGTCTGAAGGCACCGTGTTGTTATATGACAGTAATTCTCATTGGGTCTCCATAAGAGTTTCAAGAAACAATGGAAGTGACACCCCACAACAGACATGATATTTTAACTCATATTTAAGAATTTTTTACACATTATATGTTCTAGCATGGCAGAAACTCTTGCTTCTTGACCAAGACACACCTTGGGCTCGTACATTTGCTGCAATTCATATGCTGTGAATCTCTGTGCTGACTGAATAATAAAGTACGGCCAATGCCTTTCATTTCACTATTTCCATGGTACGGCGAGAACCTACAGATAGCATCAGTAAATGGTTTTGCCCGTTACCTCTCCTTCAGCATGGAATGTCGAAAAAGAAGAAGTGGACCTTGAACTATCTGAATATCATTTCGGCTACATGGTCGGTACCAACGCAGAGAACCTGCCTGTTCCTGTCCCACCAGACCAGTGTGTCCTGGAGCCCGATAGACAATGGTCGGGAAACATCGGCTGAGCCTTCATCACAAGATCCTGCTTTTATACCAGAATCAGGCTCATAGAGTCAGTCACACACAAATTCTCAGAATGAACTGAGTGCTCTAATTCCAGATCTTGACATAAAAAAAAGTAACGCCCAACTTCCTTCATGGAGACTTCAGCAATGAAATCTCATGAAGGAATCTCTACTGGTCTACAGATTCGTGAACTACTTAAGCACGAAAATTGATTCACTTCTTCAGTGAATGAGAAAGCAGCATGGGGAATACTCAGATTTGCTCTTCAGAACTTCCTGGGAAATGGAAGAGTTGAAATCTATGATGTAGCTCTTAACGAAATTGTGACAATATATCAACAGTTAGGATGTGACATCTATTTCCTTGAGTCCCATCGTGACTTCTTCTCCCAGATTTATGGTGCAGTGCGTGATGAAGATAGGGAGTACTTCCATCAAGATATTGCAGCAATGGAAAGAAGCTATCAGAAGAAGTGGAATGCATCTGTGCTGCTGACTACTGTTTGAATGTGAAAGAGATGTCCCATAAGTAGAATACAAAAGAAAAGGAACACAATAAACAAGGATTTTATGAAATCGCTTTTCTTGGTATTAAATAATGCTCACGGAAAACTGTGTATTTTAAAAATAATTGAATATCAAATATATCAAAATCTACAGCTAATAAAAACAATGAGGTGTCCTATTTTTTTAAAGTATAGATCGACTAGTTTTATGCAGGGAAGGTCAAATGTTTATTTTATTCTCTCTCTTTCTCTCTCTCTCTCTCTCTCTCTCTCTCTCTCTCAACCTTAAGTCTCCAAGGTACATGGGGCTTCCGCAAGGGTTTTCCACAAACGCTTGTCCTTTGTTTTTTTTTTCGCTCTTGCCCAGGTGAGCCCTCTGTTGCTCAACATCCTCTCTGTTGTTCTTCTCCATGTCTCTTTTGGTCTACCCTTACTTCTGTTCCCCTGTGGTGTCTGTCTTAGTGCTATTTTTGGTAGTTAATTTTATTCTGTACCAGTGATATTATTACTGGAGAATAAACTTCTTCGGTCAATTGATTGTCATCTATTTTCTCTGTTCTTTTCTATTGATCTCTCTCCCTTCCATCTTCTCTCTCTCTCTCTCTCTCTCTCTCTCTCTTTCTGTCTCTCTTTGTCTCTATCTCTTCTCGTGTAATAAGAGAACAATAGATCGTACTTTTCCCCACCGTCTACCTAACTTTGACATACACGTATTTTCAGACGCCTGCTTTAGAAAGAGCTTTAGAAGAAGTACAGAAAGATCTCTACTTATGCTTCATTGTTTACACCAAGGCATTCGACATGGTGAAACATCATGAAATGATTAAAATGCTTGAAGACATCAATATAGACGGCAAAGACCTGAGGATTGTAAAACATCTATACTGGCAGCAAGAAGCAGCAAATCGAGTTGAAAATAGAACTGGAAAATATCACCCTATAAAACTAGGGGTGCAACAAGGATGTATACTATCTCCAGACCTTTTTTCTCTGTACAGCGAGAATATTTTAATAATAATCATCACAGAACCAGGTATAAAAATTGGAGGATACAATATTAACAACCTTCAGTATGCTGACGACACAGTACTGATAGCTGAGAATCACAAGACCTGTAAAATCTCTTGGATAAAGTGGCCAAAGAAAATGAACAGAAAGGCCTTACTTTGAACATAAAAAAGACAGAGACTATGGTTATATCTAAGAAACAGAATCCACCAGCATGCAGTATTAAATTAAACAGAACCATTCTAAAGCAGGTGCAGAAATTCAAATACCTTGGAGCAGTAATAACTTCAGATGGGAAATGCAGAACAGAAATTAAAAACATAATAGGCCAAGCAAAGACTGCATTTCAGAGAATGAGAAACATATTATCCAACACATCCTTATTAATGAATGTTAGAAAACGAGTCCTAAAATGCTCTATTCAACATATCTTATTATATGGAAGTGAATCATGGACAATAGTTAGGTCTGCACAAAAATCATTGGAAGCTGTAGAAATGTGGTTTATTAGAAGAATGTTGCGAATCCCCTGGACAGCAAAAATAACTAATGAAGAATGTATGAGAAGAGCTCTCTCTCTCTCTCTCTCTCTCTCTCTCTCTCTCTCTCTGAACCTTAAGTGCCCAAGGCACATGGGGCTTCCGCAAGGGTTTTCCACAAATGCCTGTCCTTCGCCTTTTTTTCTGCTCTTGCCCAGGTGAGCCCTCTATTGCTCAACATCCTTTCTGTTGTTCTTCTCCATGTCTCTTTTGGTCTACCCTTACTTCTGCTCCCCTGTGGTGTATGAGAAGAGCTGGAGAGACCCAAAAAAATCCTGTAAAAAAAAAATAAATAAGAGAGAGACAATGTACTTTCATAGGACATGCAATGAGAAGAGGGGGCATTGAAAATATTATAACAACAGGAAGAATAGAGGGAAGAAGATCCAGAGGAAGATCAAGAGAAATGATACTGGACAGTCTGACGGGATGGTGTGAGAGGAGATCACCAACTGAGCTGATGGCCTGCATGAAGGATCGTGTACTCTGGAGAAGCATAATAGTCAACGCCAGTCGACACGGGAACTGATGATGATGACGATGATGATGATGATTAGAATGCACTGTATTTCAGATTTACTGAGTTAATCTATAAATGTTAAACTTGTGTAGGAAAATGCAGTGCAAGTAAAGTACAAAATTGAACAAATATCTATAGCGCATTATTTAGTTACTTTATATTTTTAATGCGTGTTTAATAAACTAAACAGGAAAATTTTCTCACATATTTTACATGCTCGTTCGTTACTTGTATAATAAACAGTTGTTGAATGTTTACGATAAACTGAAAGTAGAGAGATGAAGGGAAGGATGTCAGGTTGGTTTACGAGCTAGATTCTTGACCCTTTACACAAAGTTTGTTCATTCATTGTTTGCCATTTATACCTAATTCTCTTACCACACACAAACGACAGAACATCAGTTCTTGACCCTTTACACACAGTTTGGCCATTCATCGCTTGCAACTTAAATCTAATTCTCCTACCGCACACAAATGCTAGAATATCAGTTTATGGCATTTTACACACGCCACTCTTTACCCCTACCCAGTTTCATGTCAAACTACAAGGAGAACCAACAGTTTGTATATACGGTCCTCCGAGCCACATGGCTTGTCCTTTTGTGGTCTTTTGTCCATTTCAGCTTGTCCTTTTGGCCTCATACAGGGGCCAGTTTTAACCGGTTCTATGTGCTTTCTTCACTTCTGCATTCACTTTCTCGTTCAGCATTGGGAACTGGCATCTGGTATTTTTGTTGCTGGAAAAGTTCAGTAAAACGGAAGAACAGGTTAGTAGATAGATTTATGAAATTAACATCTTCCTTATACATTTTAAGAAACTGTAGTGACAGAATACAGCCGAAATATCTGAGCAATGATTTTTAAAAACACAGTCTTCAATGAAAAGCTTTTTTTTTTAAATACGAGAAATACATTTTTTTAAAATGATAATATTCCTCTCCGCCTTCCCCAATTTAACATCTATATAGCGCTGTTCAATGAGCAGTTTTTCTTTTCGTAGAAGAGTTTTCAGATTTTATCATTATCATCGACAATATCATCATACGTAACATCGTTTACCTCAGAAGAGTCAGAAACTACCGGGGCAAACCTTGAAAGAAAAATCCAGACGAAAGAACCTTAAGGCAGCCCATGGCGATGTTTCCCACCCTATCAACCAGCCAGCATCCCCTGCAACTCCTATATATTTTCACACTTTCTCCCCACTTCTTCTTTGTTGTGGAGTGGATTTGCACAGCACGGATAGGGAAAATACGACAAGCAAGGCAGTTTTACGCATTTATTCAACAGAAGAAGCACTCAGTGGAGATATCCACATCTTCTGAGACGAACTCCCCCTCTATAACACCATTTACTACAAACTAATGTTTCAAAAAGTATCAGAGCTCGCGACCTTCGAGTATAAAAACATTAACCCTTCTACACACTTGTCTGACACGCCGGCTGAGAAAACGACTTTTAAACGTGTATTATTATACATTTCTGGCCTTTAAACCATAAAATATGAAGTTCTTCTAACATTTACTTCCATGATTACTTTATTCCTCAATTTATTATTGCTTCTTTTCACCACTGTTTCAAATTTCCAAGGCACGTATACGGTTGGAAATTACAAGTGTTATGTACATGGTTGGAAAGCACTAGTATTATGTATATGGTTGGGAATCACTAATGTTATGTATTCGGTTGGAAATCACTAATGTTATGCATATGGTTGGAAATCACTAATGTTATGTATACGGCTAGAAATCATTAATGTTATGTATACGGTTGGAAATCACTAATGTTATATACAGGGCTAAAATCACAAATGTTATGTGTGTGAAGTAAACAATCAAAACTGATTTTTGAAAATTGGCACTTTCTTTCCGTGCCTTTGGTCATTATAATGACGCTTCCGGTTTCCCGTTGCTTACCAATGGTCATTATAATGATCATTGTTTGTTTCAATAAAACAACCGGTGTAACATTTTGATTGTACATATTTCGTCCGCGATTCCGGTAACACTTTTCAAAATGGCGAAAGAGTGCCTAGTTACGAGCGATGCCGAGCGAGAAAAAGGACGTGAAGCTTGGAAATTTTTCAATTTTTGACGATGTAGATAGGGGTATGGACATAGCCTATGGCCACCCCGCTGCTCTTGAATGTATTCCAAGTAGATCTAAACATATTTAGACGACTGGAGAAGTAGTTGGGAGTAGTTAGGAGGTTAGTTCAGACATTCATTCAGCGAGAATGCAACACAGAATCACAATACGAGATCGACAAGTAGATCTACACATCTCAGATGGTAAGTAGTGGTAAGTAGTGCAGATCTAAACCTCGCCGATGGTGAGCTGGCCACAATCAATGTCTAAAAACATCACATTACTTCTTTTTTCCTAAAAAAAAAACTCTGCATTTATGAAATTTTCATTCATTTAGCTATACTTTGAAACATATTAAGCATACGGAAGTACATGGAAATACTGTTTTCCATTCCATTTTACAACTAGACCCCCTTACAGACCAAGACCCGCGTTTTTGCTCTGATAAGCAACTGAACGTCCGCTTTTCTTCCTGTGGCATGGAAAGAGTTAATATTTCCCTTCTGTGGTAAGTGAATTGATCTGTAAAGTGTCACAGAACACTGCTCCATTCTGATTATTTGTTTACTTTCTGTTTTTTATTACATACATACGTGAACATACACGCATAAACACAAACACACTACAAGAACCACATTCTTCTATTGGTCACAATCTTCGCCTGGACAAACCACTTTATTGTCGAAGGGAGGCAACTACATCTTTTCAAACTTGTTGTTGGTCATATCCATGATTGCTGTTTGGGTTTCATGGATATGAGCAATAATAATATCGTGGACACAAAAAAGAACAAATATATCTATACTACAAGAGCTTAATATTGAAGAAGGCTGGCTAGTAAAGAGGATTAAAAAGAGAAAACTTAAATATTTTGGACACATTAAACATCAGGATAATTTAGAGAAGACCGTATTGGAAGGATACATAATGGGAAAAAGAAAGAGAGGAAGACCAAAACGAAGATGGCTGCAAGACATCGTTGACGATCTGCAAATGGATGCAGCAGCGGCAGGCCATCGTGCTCACAACCGAGAGGCCTACAGGAGTGCTGTTTGGGAGGCAAAGTTCCGCAAGGGACATCCAAATGAATGAATGAAAATGAATATCGCTCATATCAAACAGCAGCATTACTTGTTCTGGTATTAGATTTTGTTTTCCTAAATGTGATTCTGCTTTTCTTATTCACTTTAAAAAAAAAAAACTCTCTTCTCAGAACACAGAACTGTATGAAGTAGTTGATGCAGAGGTAAAGTGTGTTGACTGAGGTGGAATTTTTTGTTTTATTTGTATTTACCGGCACAGTTTTCACGTTAAAAATCATTCTTCAGATGTAATTTTTGAAGGATCACAAACTGCATATTAATAACCGGTCAAGACATTGTAAACATTGCTTGATAAAGCAGACTGTTCGCCATCACTTTCGTGTCCTCTTGGCAAGTCTCGATATTTGATACTACAGGTAACTCATTTTATAACATTCTTTTATGCGATTGTGCCAAACTGTCCGTTATCTTATTCATTCGGCCTTCTCGTTCTGTTTGTCTTACCTGTCCATCCCTTCTCGTCACGTGTCACGAAGAATTTTTGTTTCCTTCGTGTAATATCTAATTCTCTCCTCTTTGACCTGTGCCAGAAAAGGAAAACAGAAATAATACTGAAAGTGTGCAAGATGGCCGCATGTTATGACTTGAACATTCAGTGACTGATAGAAATTTTGAAAGCTGGCCCAGCTCTTCTCACCTCTCCCACTCCTTATCCGTTTTCATCCGCTACGAGTTCCCTGAAGCCTCTGGACCCACTCTCAAAACAGATGAAAACCTCAGGGCCCCGAGCGATGTACTGCCTGGGGCCCCTTTTCATCTGTTGTCGTTCTGCGTTCAGGAAAGTTCGAGAGTTTCTGTGTCTGATGTTAACAAAATGTTGCTTGATTTTGGTGCCGAGTCAGATTGGTACATTTGTTTTAGCGCGTACACTGAATGTTTACGAAAATATGCTAATGAAACTTCATTTCATGTAAAATTCTTTGTTTTCGGTGATTTTTTTTTTTTTGGGGGGGGGGGGGGGGATGACTGAATCACTCTGACACATTTTTGCTTCTAATTCCTGTGTCCCTTTAAAGCAATTAACTAAAAAAAAAAAATTCAAGTTATGTATACGTAAAAGAACGTCAGCACAATTCTAAATAATCACTGATGTATTTCTCCGACTATCACTTTAGAAAACCTGGCTCTATATTCATTATTAAATGCGTGTCCACTCAACAGTCAGCCATATCTCACAGTTCTCTGTGCCTGGACACAGTAAACAAACTAGACTACTATTTTCTCAACCCTTCCTATGACCTACATATATTTATGCTATTGCCCGATATATTTTTAACGTTTACAATAATCAGTGCGTATTTTTTCTCTTGTATAAGATTATATAAAGCGCCGTAAATTGCCATCGTGGCATTTTAATTCTGCTTGGAGGTTTGAACATTTTTATTCTATTCATTCATGAAACAAATATACTTTTTTTTCGTTTGATGCTGTTGTCTCTGGTATATTCATCAAAATATTATTTTTATCGACACTGAAAATGTCTTAGTTCAGACATGTGTTTATTTTCTACCCGACGTCTGCTTGTGTGTTTAAAAAAAGCCTTACAGGCTTTCAGATTATTTGTCTTAAACTAATTTGTTCTAAAATGTAAACTAAATGATGAACTTCAACAGTCAGAGCTGTATCGCTGTCTCGCTGGATTTCTCTGCCGTGTCCGCTCCGAAATGTTGTTTATCTGTTGAGTTAAAACAGGTTAAAATATGGTTTTTGTTAACATCTTAAACAGAATTAGTAACGTGTTTTTATGCATCGCAGACGATGTAGAAATGTAGATTTTTCAAATGTACAGACAGACCACACCAGCGCCTGCTCTTTCTTGTAAGCAAGAGAATATGGCTATGCTAGGATTTTTTTTGGTAGTTCCACTATCAGTTTCTTTCACTAAGGTTTCTCAGACTGGACACTCATATCCACTACCCAAAATGGTCATCTAATCTAGTTTCTATCTTGAATCTCATTGATATTTGCAATATCCACAGCCTAGTCACGCTTTGATACTATTCTTATATGTTCTTATTTTATTTTTAATTTGCACTGTCTGTTCTATATTTGTCTTTTTTTGTTTGGTTGTTGTTCATTTAAAAAAAAAAACATTGTTTGCCTAATCACAGAAACTAAAGTTTATACTTACTAGTTTAAATTACCATTTCAAGTATTACTGATTTGTCTTTTACCTTTAATACAAATCAGATAAATATTTTGTCAGATGTATTTTGTGCATGTGTTGGTAAGTGTGTGCTTCTGTATGTGTGTGTGTGGGGGGGGGGGGACAGAATAAGAAATAAGTTAGTGAAAACTATACCAAATATTTACGAAATGTTCATTGTAAAATATAAAAGTCATGGCACGAAAATACTCAGATATACACTTTTCGCTCACCTGTTGCCTCTTGAAATATGTTCAATGCTACACAGTAACTAAGAGACGAACTTTTTGCGCATTTGTTCTGTCTAATTTGATTGGATCAAAACATGACTCATAAATAAATTATAGTTTAAAATAATGAAACAAATTTACTTACTTAACCGTTACCTAACCTAAATTGAGTATTTCGTAAACAATATTTAGCGTTAAAATCGCGTGTTAGAGTAGCTTCAGTAGCTTCTTTTTTAAGCGAATTTTTAAAATTAAAATAGCTCGTTCAGGTTAATTATCAGCTCATATACGAGTATTAAACTATCTTTTATATAATTTACCTACCAGTCAGAATTGAAACAAAGAGAAAAGATCTCGATTAACAAAGCACAGTATACAAATGAAGCTGTAAACTAGATTCTGCACCAGATCTTCAGTTTAAAATAAACTGATAAAAAAACAAAGTCCCCGTTTCCATGCCATTAAGGCATATTAGGGATATAGTATTAGGCTCGTATTTCCAAGACCATTGGCACATGAAAGTGTGATGTGGTCCGTATCACGCCTGGTCGCATTTACATTCCCAGATTTCTCTGGTACCAATTTTTTAGAGGTTGGGTGGACCCTGGAGCCTTTCTGGTGTGACGGTACCAGAAAAAAAAAATCCCCACTGCTGGGAAGTGAACCCCGTACCACCGGAACTGTAGACCAAGCATATAACCCCTCAGTCAACCAGAAGGAATGAGTTTTTTTTTAAGTTTCCGGAATATAACAAAGAGTTAACAAAGAGCGCTATTTATTTTTAAAACATGTAATAAATCCGGAAGTTTCAGTGTGCTTTGAACAGTTTTTATTTTTAACATATCTTCTGCTTCTTCTTCTTCTTCTTCAGCTTTCCGAGCCATTAAAGCTAATCGGTCCTCCGTAGCTAAATCGGTAAGATGCACTTCGAAGTGCAGTGCCAATTAGAAGATCACAGGTTCAATACCTGGACGAGAAAAAAAAAGGAAAAAGAAAAAAACAACTCACAAGACCTCGGGGAACCATGACCTAGAGCCCCCCCCCCCTTTTTAGAGTGTCAGGAGTTTAATAGAGCCGAAATATTTGTCTGGGGGGGGGGGGGGACTCCCTCTGATGATCTGAAAGAGTTGTGTTGTTGTTGTTCAGCTATATACAGTAGAGAGTTTCCTACATACATTGCTGCAGATAAAGTTCTCCTCCGTTCCTTTCTATCCCTAATCTTCTCTCTCCTCTTTTTCTTCTTCTGCGTTCGAGGTTGTTGGTCACTTCAGATCCTGATCCCTGTCGACATGGCAAAGCCCGTAGTTCTCTCCAGACCCTGGTAGGAACCCCAAAGCTTTTGCACCAAACTTGTGTCCTCTGGCCATGTCTCATGCCTCAAGTCTGCATGGTTTGGGCACTCTTGTGTGATATGTTCTGGAGTCTGGACTCCACTGCCACATGGACACTACCAATTATACATCAAATATACAAAACATAAACGTTGAAAGTTCTGCATTGTTAAAATGTTTATTCCTTAAATTATAAAGATCTTCATTATATGCCCAGTATACAAATCCTTCTAACTTGCTGCTTCTACAAACTTGTATCAAAACTTTACTTTGCAACACTTGACTGAATATTGTTATTTCTCTTTATTAGGTTTTCTGCGCATTTGACACTGCCCTAGTTTTCTGTACCAAACACACGAATATGTAAACAGCCATTTATTGTTCACTTAGTCATAAACTTGAAATACACTGTGTATATTTTATAAAAATAGGTAGAGCAGTGATTCAGGAGAAGACTGTAACATCTGCAACGGGAACAAACAAAAATATATCGGTCATTGCCTAGTTCAAGAAAAATGAATGTTGACAACTAGAAGGATTCTCCGTGATTCTATTAACCGAAATAAGAAGTAACATGCAAGAATATCATGCTTTGCCAAGTCGCAGAAAAATATTGTTATGGTATACTTCTTTTTCTTCTTCTGTTGTTTTCTCATTCCATCTCTCACCCCATTCCCAGCACCCCCCCCCCCCCACCTCAACTCGACCTCTCACCCCACCCCCTCCTTCACTTCCTGAAAATTACACTTCTCTTATTTTCATCATCCTTTATTATCATTTCTAATTTTTTTTTTTTTGTCCATTGACATGCTTCTTCTCTGTTCACATTTTTAGCACTGTATGTAACACCGGTGACAATGTGAATTCGATGCAAGAAAAAACAGATACTCTGTTTCCCTGGCTAGCAAAATAGGACTTGAAATTAACAGGGAAAAACAAAAATAATGAAACTTTTCATTAATCAAGAAGGAAAAAAATGTACAGCTATTGAAGAAGTACACCAATCTGCATACCTTGGCAGCTACATAGACCAGGATGATGACACCAGAAAGGAAGTTAGAATTAGAATTGCGAAGGCAGCATTGTCCTTCAAGAATCTTGAAAGCATGTTACACTCTAAAGTTATAACCACAAAAACAAAGCTGGAAAACAACTAAAGAAATAGACAAGAAATTAGACTCTTTTGAAAACAAATGCCTAAGGAAAATAGACGGTATAAAGTGGAACGAATTCAAGAACAATGCAAAGATAAGGGAGGTGAGCGAACAACAACCTGTCTCATGGGTGATCAGAAAAAGGACATGGACATACATCAGTCACGTGATGAGAAGAAACAGACAGAATACCAAAACAAGCTATCAAGTGGAACACAACAGGCCGTAGAAAAAGAGATCGACAACGTGAAACTCTAAAAAGGACATTGTTAAGAGAGGCTAAATTAGTAGCCATAAAATACACTGATGAGGCTAAAAAGCTTGCCTAAAACAGGAAAACTTGGCGAACTATCATGCGAGCCTTATGTGACGTCTAACGGCACGGAAAGGATGTAAGATTAAAGATATAATGGCAGTCGCCAAGATCAAGTTCAGTACTATACAACATTCATTCATTCCTTTGCATGTCCCTTGCGGAACTTTGCCTCCCAAACAGCACTCCTGTAGGCCTCTCGGTTGTGAGCAAGATGGCCTGCTGCTGCTGCATCCATTTCCAGATCATCAACGATGTCTTGCAGCCATCTTCGTTTCGGTCTTCCTCTTTTTCTTTTTCCCATCATGTATCCTTCCAATACGGTCTTCTCTAAATTATCATGACGTTTAATGTGGCCAAAATATTTAAGTTTTCTCTCTTTAAACCTCTTTACTAGCCAGCCTTCTTCAATATTAAGCTCTTGTAGTATAGATATATTTGTTCTTTTTTGTGTCCACGATATTTGGAGAACTCTTCTATAGCATTTACATTCAAAGGCATTTATGTGCTTCTCAGCTGTTTTGTTAAGTGTCCAGGTCTCACAGGCATATGTTGCGATGGGAAAGATCTTATTTTTGTGGTTCTGTCTGCTCCTCTCCACAGCAGTTACTAAATTAATTTTGTTTCAGAATACTGAATATTTATTGTGAATTTCTTATTCATTCATATACGTAACACATAATTATTCCAAAATCTGAATATATCCGAATTACTGTAAGTTTTCGCCCGAAAGAATTTCAGAATCCTAGAATGCAGAGTCGCTTTAAGAGAAGAAAATGATTTCTGCCAATGTATGTAGGTGTGGTTACTAACTGTGCGCTTACATTTTCATTTACTTTTTGCTTCTTTGTGTTCAGACTATGATCATTATGAATAGTTCGAATGTCTCTTTCTCGTGGTTCAGATATTATAGGCGAGAATAAACTTATTCTTAACAGTCATGCCAGGTCTCTCAGATAAACGGCTCTATCGGGAAACAGTTTAAACAAAGAACAGAATTGCCACACACACAGCACACACAGACTGAAAGCTCACCTGGTATACGATGGAGTGCGTCAGCCTTCAAAGTTCCGACATCTCTCAGAGACACTCGGAGGAGCCTATGGATTGCTGCCAGGGTGGAGTGTCCACTTCTGACAGTTGGTAAGTAGCAGCACTATTAGCTTCCTGCAGTCGTTTCTGCCATTGACACTTGCTTCTTTCAGAACAATCATTCTTTTATATACGCATGGTCTGTGCTTTGTTTTTTTTTTTCGTATAGTCACTTTTCTTCCTTTCTATCAACTTTCCCTCCAACTGATGCAGTACCTTTACTTCACACAACTTCTAATTTGATGACTCATGGTGCACTTCCAGCAATATAGTTTTCCCAGGATCTGAGTTAATGTTCAAGGCTTTCCTGTCTCGTTGACAGACACTTGAGCTGCATTGGTGAATGTCCAGCAGTCCTTTTGGCCAATTTTGATAAGTGAATTGAGGAGAGAAAGGACAGATCGACACCTACACAACTCGGACTGAAGCCAGTGGGTTATACCCCCACTGTCTTCGCGCTTCATTTGGAAGGTATCGCCGGGATTCATTTTTTTCTCCAGTGAAGTTGTTGGAGTACCTATGGAGTTTCCTAGAGTACAATGATGATGGTTCTACTACATTTTAACTTTAACGTTTAAAGATTTGTACGCCATTTTTCAAACAAGCATATCCATTTCCTTTTCATTCATTAATTCGACCATTATCTTTCACCCCTTTCTTGCCTTCATGGATTAAAAAAAATCCTTCATGCAGGGAGTTCTATTTCTTCTTCGTAGCACACTGGCGATTATGCGTGTTACCCTGATTTTTACGATGCGCCTTTTGGCTGGGTACCTCTGACTTCAGCACCTTTCCTTGCTAGGGCAGACTGTGGTCTTGCTCGGACTGCCATGAAGACAGTGGTATAGGCTGGCCTGGCCAAAACTTTGTTTTCCAGCCGCTGGTGGCTGTACTTAAGCCCCTTCTCCACGTCAGATCCAGCATGTAACGCTGGCTGGCCAAATGGCTTTGAGACAGTTCCACAGAGACACTCCGACTTTGGGATAAGGAATCTGATGAGTATCCATTCCCCGCCATCTATAGTCTGCTGGCTCTGTTTTGTTTACATCATTCTGATAGCCATTGTTGTAACGGCCCATAGGCTTGTCACGTCCTGGATTCATTGGTTTCACAGCAGATTTTCCTCATCCCTGCCGGCGATCTCCATGTCCCCATCCGTCCACCAGCCTGAATTTACATTTTACAAAAATAACAATTACAATTAGTGTTGATTGCTACAAGTTTTTGGATCATAGGAGTAGGTCAGAGTTTTTAAGCAAACAGATATATGTTCCTTGCCTCACAAAGACTATGTTAAGATAAGTGTGTTCTTAACACAGTTGTTCCAGGGGGATTCAGGGAGTTCAAATGTCATCTTATTTTTCCCTCCCTATAGCACCACCAGTGGAAGCAGCAAGAGCGTCTCATCTCATTTCTCCGACCCCTCCACAATAAAACCCCCAGAATCACTGCGAGAGCTGGTGTCCCAGCTACACGAGGTCTTTCGGTCTGATCACATCAGCGTCGAGTACGTGCAGTCTCTGATGGCCTCCTACAAGGGCAATCCCAGAGAATGGAAAAGATTTGCAAAGTTTGATCCTCACAGGTAAGGCATAAACAGCCTAGACATACAGAAAAACCACACATAACAAACTGATTGATTGACTGGTTGATCTTAAATCAAGTCCATGTGCCATTCTGCCCCCCCCCCCCAATCATACACCTTTCTCTCTGATCCAGACGGACGGATAGATAGATAGATAGATAGATAGATAGATAGATAGATAGATAGATAGATAGATAGATAGATAGATAGATAGATAGATAGATAGATATATAACATACATGAGGATTTCTGAGCTATTTTGTTGAGGCCTGAATATTTTTCCATATAAATTGATTGTTATGAGGTGCGCAATAACAATATCAAACAAATTCAGAGCGCAGATCTTGTGTATGTTGTTTTCAGCTTCACCCAATTCTACATTTAAAAAGTACCAAATTCTAGTCCAGGACTTTGACCCTGATTCAAACAGGAGCCGATGAGAGAGCGTCATTCCAACAACGCCTTTTGCTTTTATACAATAAAAAGGCCGCCCAGTGTACACGCCTCCAAGTTTCAATTCCTCGCTCAGCTTTTATATCCCCACGCCATTTTCTCATCCCCAACCATTTTCTCATCCCCAACTCAGCGCGTCACAGATGGCGGATAGTGAAATCCTCCAGTGGAGGATTCCTGCGAATAAGGGCTTACTCAAATAACCAGACACGGACAAACTGATAGTAGTCTTAGAGCGCGAGATGCGGTAGTGGGTGGCACTACTACCCATATAAACTGCATAATGTGATCAGTGAAGGTAATAGCGGGGAAAGGAGGGGGGAGGCTTTACAACCTCAACTCCGCTTCTTGCGGGTAGCAAAGGGAGTCCAAAGCTAGCGGACAGTCCATACACCAACCGACAGAAGGCAACGGGAAACCACTGGCGTAGCTCCCAAGAACAGTTACGTTTACCTAGAATAATCGATTCATCATTCAACGACATTATGAACATCCCTCGTCGGGTAGGGCAGCTTAAGAGCCACAAATGAGGTCAGATCACCATCAAGCTACTGGTGGCAAATCTAGCAAGATCAGAATAACAACATGGAATGTTAGAACACTGCTCTAGACTGAAGAATTATAAAACGTAAAAATGGAACTGGAAAGGATGAGGATCAACACACTAGGAATAAGCGGGATTAGATGAACATGTGCAAGGAAGATAAACTACGATAAATGTACAATAATATGTTCAGAATGTGATAAACATGAACAAGGAGTAGGAATAATATTTGACCAGGAAACAACGACAGTTGTGGGATATTTGAACATGTCGGACCAATTCTTACTAGCCCAACTGAAAGGACGACCAATAAACATAAATACTATACAAGTGTACGCTCCAACAGTTGGCAGTTCTGAAGATGTACAGTTATTTTATAATGACAAGCCCAAAAACACACAAAGTCACATGAAGTTACTATAATCATGAGAGATTTTGTAAGCCAAAGTTGGTAAAGATTAATGCAATAGCCAGGATAAATAGTATAGATGACATTGCTGGTGATTATGGACTGGGGGAGAGGAATGATAGAGATAGCAAATTAACTGAATGGTCAAAAATACATAGCATGATTATATGAAACACTCGGTTTAAGCAACATCCCCGAAGATTTACACTGTGGTGCAACCCGGACAAAAAGAATTTTAATCAGACAAACTATGTATTAATCAACAAACGATTCCAGAACGCATTGCTTACAACAAAAACCATGCCACCACCACTGCTATAGTACCACGACCCACTTTATTTAAAAATTAGAATGAAGCTAAAGAAAACATTTAGAAAAGTGAAAAACATCAAACTGAAGGCAGAGCTCCTTAAAAATGGCCAAGAACTCCGTGGACAATATAGAATTTTTATAACAAATAGATTTAATGCAATAGCCAAGAAAAATAGTATATGTAAACAATGGACAAAGATTCTATCCATCAAATAAAATAAAAAAAGGTACTCCTGTCATGCCTTATAGGCACATAGGGATATGGTGTTAGTGCTTATATTTTCCTTGACTTGTCAGCAAACTAGAGGGTGATATGGTCAGTATCCTTCCCCAACTCCAGAAGAAGTCGGGTACCTATTTCTACGGCTGGGTGACTGGGGTGCCTCCGGCCGGATTCGAACCCCCAACCTTCGCTATGAGAGACCAATGCACTAACCACTTCGCCATTCAAACGATGGATTGTTAAGGAAATAATATCACCGAAAAATGAAGCCCCCAAGAATAAATGGATGACAGACGACATCTTGGGACTGATGGACAAGAGAAGGAGGAGTAAAAATAACCATGAAAAATATAGCAAGATAAAGAAAGAAATAAAAAGCAAATGCAGAGAAGCAAAGGAAGTGTAGTTAAATGAACATTCCAGACAAATGGAGGACTTTCATAATAAAGACAGCAAAAACACGAACAAACGAATTGGAAAATTCGCAGGCATGAAGGATGCTTGAAATCAAAAGAAAGTGGAATGTTAATGGAAAAAAGAAGACACTGTCTGCAGATGGACACTCTGACAATCTGTCGACAGTGTCTTCTTTTCCCATTAACACACAAGTGAGCTATATGGAGGAGAAAGACCAAAAATTAACACCAGATACTGAAAACTGCAATGGGTTACCAATACTTTGAAGATCAAAATCGTAGATGCAATCGTACACATAAAGGAAGTAAAAGTGACAGGACCTAATAACATAACAACAGGAGAACTAGAGGCTGTAGATCATATAGGAATAAAAATAATAACCACGTTACTGAATTATATTTACAACATATATCCTTAGTGACTTACTTAAGTCCACTTTTATAGCACTACCAAAGAAACCAGGTGCAAAGAAATATGATAACCACCGGCGTCAGCCTCTCATGTCACATAACAAAGCTACTTCTGAGAATTGTTACAAGAAGAACAAGAACAAAAACAAAATGGAAATAGCAGATGAACAGTTCGGATTTGCTGAAGGAAAGAGAACAAACAATGCCATTTATGGGTTGCAATCACTAATAGAAACAAGTTTTAGAAGCACAAAAAGATCTCTACTTATGCTTCATTGATTACACCAAGGCATTCGACAAGGTGAAATATGACGAGGTTATTAACATTTTTGAAGACAAAAACAAAGATCTGAAGATTGTACTACATCTATACTGACAGCAGGAAGCAGCGAATCGGGTCGAAAATCAACAAATAAAACAAGGAATGCAGCAGTAATGTGTACTATCTCCAGCCCTTTTTTTTCTGTACAGCGAGAATATTCTAAGAAAGATCATTACGGAACCAGATATAAAGGTAGGAGGATACAATATAAACAACCTTCGGGACGCTGACGACACTAATAGCTGAGAACC
Source organism: Achatina immaculata (assembly GCA_009760885.1). NCBI lineage: Eukaryota > Metazoa > Mollusca > Gastropoda > Stylommatophora > Achatinidae > Lissachatina > Lissachatina immaculata. The sequence goes on from CM019710.1 coordinate 10,484,755, forward strand.
AACAAGCCCTGCAAAAACTATTGGATAAAGTTGCTAAAGAAAGCGAACAAAAAGGCCTTGCTCTTAGCATAAAAAAGACAAACTAGGGTTGTTTCTAAGAAACAGAATCCACCAAAATGCAGTTTAAATTAAATGGAGCAACTCTAAATCAGGTCCAGAAATTCAGATATCTTGGACCAGTAGTAACTTCGGATTGGAAATGCAGAACAGAAATTAAGAGTAGAACAGGCCTAGCAAAAACTGTATTATACAACGCATCCTTATAAAGGAAAACGGGTCCTAAATGTATATACTGAGCCTGTTTTATTATATGGAAGTGAATCATTGACAATAAGCGGGTCTGCACAAAGGTAACTGGGAGCAATAGATACGTGGTTTATCAGAAGAATGTTGAGAATTCCCTGGACAGCGAAGATTAGTAAATGAAGAATGTATCAGAAAAGGTGAAGAGGCCACAGACAAAAAAATCTTGTCCAGAAAAAAAATACAAGAGAGACAAAGTACTTTCAAAGGACATGCAATGAAGTCAAAGGACATGCAGTGAAGAGGGGAAATTGAAACTATTGCAACAACAGAAAAAAAGAGGGAAGAAGAGCCAGGGGAAGACCCGGACAGTTTGACGAAATGATGTGAGATGAGATCACCAACTGAATTGATGAGTTGTATGAAGGATCGAGTACTATGGAGAAGCAGTCAAACTTCAGACGGCACGGCACATGATGATGATGATGATCATGCGTTTGTCCCTCCCCCCTCCGCGCACGCACACACACACACACCCCTCCCTGTCAAAACAAATACTGTATTAGACTATGACTTTAAAAACGTTTCTCTCCCTTGAACCAAACATTTTTGTTACAAGGAATAGGTTTTAAGCATAAATTCAAATTTATTTTTAAATATTCGGTATAAAGTGGAACAAATTCAAGAACAAAGCAGAGATAAGAAAGATGAGCAAACAACAACCTGTCTCATGGACGATCAGAAAAAGGAGACGGACATATACTGGTCGCGCGATGAGAAGAAAGAGTCAGAGAATCCCAAAACAAGCTATCAAGTGGAATACAACAGGCCGAAGAAAAAGAGGTCGACCACGTGAAGCTCTAAAGAGGGCTACCACGTGAAGCTCCAAAGAGGACATTGTTAAGAGAGGCCAAATTAATAGGCATAAAATCCCCAGATGAGGTTGAAAAGCTCGCCGAAAACAGGAAAACTTGGCGAACTACATTCGAGCTCTGCGTGACGTTTAGCCGCACGGGAAGGATGTAAGATAAGTTGCTTCGTGTACTTTATCCAATGTTTGTTTCTATTTCTTTCAAATTTGGAAAAAACATAAGTTATTATTGATTGCTCATTTCCTGTTTGATGCACATTTGTGATGTTTCCAGCCTCGAGCCACATCATTTATATTATGACATGACATTATAACATCAATAGTGAGAGCGTATTCTTACAGTGCTATTTGCTGCAAAGAAAGATGCTAGAATGCAACAGCTTCCTCCCCCAATATATGGCAGAAAATATTTACCACATTTAGTAGCGGTTAAAATTTTTTCCCACCAAGAAAGTTCTAGAAAAATGTTATGATATGGTATATCCAAGCACAAAGCGAAGCCAATGTGACAACATTCACATAACACTGGGTAAACTGACAAGAAATTCTGCTGGATTTTTTTTTTTAATGAAGGAATAAGTACACATTAATCCTGAATATGCTTAACTATTGAGCAGTGAATTTATTGTATCTTGTGTTGTATCAATCAACAGTGTGAATTATTATTGGAGGAGAAAGAACCCGAACCGACAATGGAAGAAGTTTTGTGGGCAATAAAGAATCTGAAAAATGGTAAATCACCAGGATGTGATGAGATAACAGCTGAATTTATTAAAGCAGGAGGAAAGGAGTGTGCAACAATCTATCATGCACTATGTAAAAAGATATGGCATTCAGGTGTTTGGCCAAAAGAATGGAAAAGAACTGTATTCATACCATTGCCAAAAAATGGTAACCTGAAATTATGTACCAACTACAGAACTGTTGCCCTGATTAGTCATGCCAGTAAAATTCTGTTAAAAATCATAATGGGTAGACTTCGAAAGAAAATAGAAGAAGAAGTCAATATGGTCCAAGCTGGTTTCAGGCAAGGAAGAGGATCAAGAGATCATATATTCAATATAAGATTAATAATAGAGAAATGCAGAGAGTTTAATGTGAGTCTTTATTTATCCTTTATAGACTACTCAAAGGCATTTGATTGTGTACAACACCAGAAACTTTGGGAAATAATGGAAAAAATGGCATTTCCAATACATTTGATACAATTAACATCACTGCTGTATCTAGACCAACAAGCAGCAGTAAGAATAAATGGTGAAACAACAAGTTGGTTTGACATAAAACAAGGGGTCCGTCAGGGGTGCATATTGTCACCCTACTTATTTAACTTGTATACTGAAAATATAATGAGGAATGTTAGAGAAGATGTAGACAAAGAATATTACGATGCCATAACAGTTGGAGGTTATGAAATACTAGAGATTAGATATGCTGATGACACAGTATTGCTGTCCACAACACAAAAAGGAATGGAAAAACTAATTATGTCAGTCCGCAAGAACAGCAAAGAGCAGAACCTCTGTCTTAATGCAAAGAAAACTAAATTGATGACAACTGACAAAACAAACAAGGCAACTGAAATATGTATCAATGAGGAAAAACTGGAAGAAGTGGAGAGTTTTGAATATCTTGGATCACTGCTAACTAATAATGGAGATACAATGAGGGAAATTAAAAGGAGGACATCTATCGCTTTTCAGAAAGTAAAACAAATAAAGAATCTGTGGAGAGGAGCAGACAGAACCACAAAAATAAGATTTTTAAGGGCATGCATCTTTCCCATCGCAACATATGCCTGTGAGACCTGGACACTTAACAAAACAGCTGAGAAACACATAAATGCCTTTGAATGTAAATGCTACAGAAGAGTTCTCCAGATATCGTGGACACAAAAAAGAACAAATGTATCTATACTACAAGAGCTTAATATTGAAGAAGGCTGGCTAGTGAAGAGGATTAAAGAGAGAAAACTGAAATATTTTGGACACATTAAACGTCATGATAATTTAGAGAAGACCGTATTGGAAGGATACATAATGGGAAAAAGAAAAAGAGGAAGACCAAGACGAAGATGGCTGCAAGATATCGTTGACGATCTGGAAATGGATGCAACAGCAGCAGCCCATCTTGCTCACAACCGAGAGGCCTACAGGAGTGCTGTTTGGGAGGCAAAGTTCCGCAAGGGACATGCAAATGAATGAATGAATGTGTTGTATCCACTTATGAAGTGTCATCTCCAGACTAAAGTTTGGCCAGTGTTTCACTGAAAATAGTTGACTATGTTCAGGAGAAAATTTGTTAAACTGTACCAAAATGAGAGATTCCTCCATCTCCAGGCTCAAAGGAATGGCACAGCCAATACAACTGGACATTACCAAGTTCACTGGTGCTAGACTTGCTAGATTAAAGATGAAGCAAACACTAGATCAACTTAGCAGTTCCTGTCCGTTTTTTTTTCTCTCAGAGTTTACTCCCTAAAACTTTCACATGTATAAACAGTGCACAGATCTTCAGAGATTTAGAATCAAAGTTACATTCTTCTAGATGAGACGCCAGAGAAAGGTAGCATCAAGCATCAGATTTTAAGGCAGAACAGTGTTAGGAAGACTTGAATTTGCAGTAGAATGTGCTGAAATGATTGATCTGGTTTGAGATTTCCTAGTATTGTATATCACATTACTGAGTAAAAAGTGTTGTATATCACAGTACTGAGTAAAAAGTGTTGTATATCACATTACTGAGTAAAAAAGTGTTGTATATCACATTACTGAGTAAAAAGTGTTGTATATCACAGTACTGAGTAAAAAGTGTTGTATATCACATTACTGAGTAAAAAGTGTTGTATATCACATTACTGAGTAAAAAGTGTTGTACACTTTCTTATAAAACTGATCACTGCCCAGGTATACAAGGAACTTGGTTGATGAAGGAAATGGCAAGTTCAACTTGATGATTCTCTGTTGGAATGAAGGTCAAGGCAGCAGCATTCACTCGCATGCCAACTCCCACTGTTTTCTGAAGGTAAGGCAGTAGATCTCTTATTCTGGAGCAAAAATTGATTCATCTTCAAGTACTAGATTATGGTCTTTCTGAAATCTCAGAATTTTTAGTCAGTGATCTTAAATGATTTTAAACATTCAGTCTTTTCTCTCCACTGTCAAATATTTCTGAAACAAACCAGTATGATCTTCTAATCCTGTGTCACAGTTTTCTTAGATAAAACACCATATGAAGACAAAAATTATTACTAAGTTCATCTTTTAAATTTCATTTATAAATTTCATGAGCAGTGGAAATATAACAAAGATACAAAAATGACATCTAAATGAAACAAACTGGCATATGAAGGAGTAAATGATGTGAATTTTATTGCAAGTCTTACTTTTCAGAAGTGAATATAAAAGAGTTAATGTTATTGTATTAACCAGCATTCTAAATCTTCTAAATGTGAAAGTTTTGTTTTGAAATACTCTGTAAAATCTATACCATAAAATTAAGACAAATGGCATTTATGCAAAATTCATTTTTACAAAAAGACATTTATGTAATAAGAAAAAATACAAGACACCTATACAGGAGGCATGACAAACATTCATACAAAAAATATTTATACAGAAGCCATTTATACAAAATATGGATATGGTCCCATATACATAGGAATGATTTTTTATGATATCCTGTTTTCTTCTCTTAAGTCTTGAACAATGTATATGTTTAGTATGTCACGTCTTGCAAGCGTATATACTGTTGTTAAATATATTTTCATTAACAAAAGTGTTAGGTCCCAGTTTTTGTGAATATGTTAATAATATGATTGGGCTGGTCTATAGATCTCTCTCTATTCATCTTTAGAAGCCAACTCTGCTCTATTCGGCTTTCATAAAAGTCACTGCAAATTTTATTTTATTACAAAGCCTACTAAGTACTTCATCACCATCAACATCAACAACATTACTAGTATCATATCATGCCATTCTGATATGTGAGAATGGCTGTGTTCTCAAAACTTATTGGTTGTACATGCACATACAGAAACATTTGGATATACATATTATTTCTTACATCCTTCCCATGCCATTAAATGTCACATAGAGCTCACATGGACCTCATCAAAGGATTTTATACCTACTAATCTGGCCTCTCTTAACAAAGTCCTCTTTAGAATTTTATGTGGTCGACCTCTTTTTCTTCAGCCTGTTGTGTTCCACTTGATAGCTAGGTTTGGGATTCTCTGATTGTTTCTTCTTAAGGACTTCACAATGGATATGTTTATGCAGTCAAAACAGAAGAAAGGATGAGTGAATGGTTCCAGATTGAAACAGGCGTGAAACAAGGATGTATACTGTCTCCTTTGCTTTTTGGAATTACAATAGACTTCATAATGAAAAAATGCTGCACAGGTAACACAGGTATTGATTGGGTACATGGGACCCAACTAGAAGATCTTGATTTTGCTGATGACATAACTCATCACATAACTATCAGTAACAATGTGAGTTCCATGCAAGAAAAAACAGATATCCTGTCTTCACTGGCTAACAAAATAGGACTTGAAATTAACAAGGACAAAACAAAAATAATGAAAATTCCCCTTAATCAAAGTGGAAAAATACACATAGAAGGGACAGATATTGAAGAAGTCAATCAATTTGCATACCTTGGCAGCTACATAGACCAGGATGGTGACACTAGAAAGGAAGTTAGAATCAGAATTGTAAAAGCAGCATCGATCTTCAAGAATCTTGAGAACATATGGAATTCAAAAGTTATAAGCACAAAAATCAAGTTAAGACTATTTAATTCAAATATAATATCCACCCTCATTTATGCATGCGAAAGCTGGAAAATAACTAAAGAAATAGACAAGAAATTAGACTCTTTTGAAAACAAATGCCTAAGGAAAATACTCAGCATCAAGTGGAATGAATTCAAGAACAATGCAGAGATAAGACAGATGACTGAACAAAAACCAGTTTCATGGGTGATCAGGAAAAGGAGATGGACATATGTTGGTCACTTGATGAGAAGAAATGATCAGAGAATCCGAAAACAAGCTATCAAGTGAAACACAACAGGCCAAAGAAAAAGAGGCAGACCATGTGAAACTCTGAAGAGGACATTATTAAGAGAGGCCAAATTAACAGGCATAAAATCCCTTGATGAGGTTGAAAGACTCGCCGAAGATAGGAAAAATTGGCAAACTACTTTGTGAGCCCTATGTGACATTTAACAGCATGGGAAGGATATAAGATATAAGATTGTTTTTTCTCATCATGTGGCCAATATATGTCCATCTCCTTTTTTTTATCACAGATGAAACAGGTTGTTGTTCACTCATCTGCCTTATCTCTGAATTGTCCTTGAGTTTATTCCACTTTGTACTGAGTATTTTCCTTAGACATTTGATTTCAAGAGTTTAATTTGTCTATTTCCTTAGCTGGATGTACAATTTGCTGTTTCTTCAATTTTCTCTCTATTATTGTTTACCTGTCACAGTTAATACAAGAAGAATATCTGTCTATGCTTAATGTTTTTCTTGGTTTCCAAATAAACTGATGTCAGAACAAAAGCTGGAGCTTACTTTCACTGTTTGTCTATTGTGGTTTTTTTTAATGTAAATCTGAATTAATTCATAGGTAGGAAACTCTAAAGAGGACATTGTTAAGAGAGACCAAATTAGTGGGCATAAAATCCATTAGCTCGCTAAAAACAGGAAAACTTGGCGAACTACCATGGCTGCACTATGAGATGTTTAACAGCACAGAAAGGATGTAAGATGAAATAGTTTATAGGAAAAAATGTTTCTGCAGTCATTTATTTTCACTTCAGGTTTGTTCCTGTTTGCATATCATCTTTTCATCTCCTTCCCCTATTAGAATCGTTAAAATAATCAACACCAGTAATATCATCTTTATCAGCTGATAACATATATATATATGCTAACATATGATCATATTTTTGTAATGCCATTATAATTTTGCTCTTTTGTAATAATCTCACGATCATCATGAAATTACTATATCATGTTTTTGTGCTATCCTTGAAAAAAAAAAAAATGAAATTACCACATACTTGGCAATGAGATTGATCTATGTTCTTAGTTAAAAGGGATGGCGACTGCAGTAAAACTGGTTTAAATAAAAAAAGGTAGATAGAGGTGTATGGTGCAGTTTTACAAAGTGAGGGAGGGAGTGAGTAAAGTGAAAAAAAATGAATATAAAGTGTGAGAATGTATAAATGAAAAACATACAACATCCAATATTTCGGTATGAGCCTTTTTCGAGGATTACATGCACAATGAGACACACAAAAAAAACCAAAAAAACCGAAGAACTTATCTTAATGTGGCCTCCTCCAGAAGTAGAAACATTCTGTGTTTTCTACTTCTAGAGGAGGCCACATTAAGATAAGTTCTTCGTTTTTGTTTTTTTTTTCAAATATCAGATATTGTATGTTTTTCATTTATACATTCTCATACTTTCTATTCATTTTTTTTCACTTTACTCACTCCCTCCCTCACTTTGTAAAACTGCACCATATACCTCTATCTACCTTTTTTATGTTCTTAGTTGTCTTATTCATTTAGTTAGTTAGTCAACAGATCATCATCACTGCACATCAAACACATTGTTCAGAAGTGCTCAGACCTCATCATTACAAGTATATCCCCACAGAGTGCAACGGCTGATGACACTAGTTCTGTGTTGGTTGACGAGTCTTCTTTGGCTCCCTGCATAGTTTTATTGTTTAGTTGCACCCTGCTTGATATGCAGTTCCCACAGTCTGGCTAAGGTTACAGAGTCACATTTATCACCTGAATCTTAGTTATTCCAGTTTATCTTATGCCTGTCATTATTTTCCTCAACTATTTTCATCCACCATAGTACCAGCTGTAGCTACATAAAAAAGTTTATGTATTATAAATCTTTTTAAGCAATAACAAATTTTGCATGTGAAAGTAGATTTGAGAACTTAAACACAGTGACAACAAAAAAAGAATGAAACTGGCTCCTTGCTCATTTTTTTAAAGGTCTTAAATGGCATGGTTAAAGAAGAACTCTTTGAGTGGCCAAAATCGACTGCTGAGACTGACGAAAACTCAGAGGAAAAGAATGAAGAAATGAAAAAGTGGGCAGAGAATGTGTACAAGAAAAGTGAATGTGCATACATCAATGGTGAGTTAAATATATGGTTTTTGTGAGGTTTTCACGTGTCAAAGTTATAAACAGTCTGTTAACAATAAATTGTGTTAATAATTTTTAGGCAGTAACAGTGATGGTGGATTTCCCTGTGGCTCCATATTTAAATTTCTAGGCACTTCATCCATGGTGCAGAATTCAACTGTCTTTCATAGTTGTTCAGTTTTGGAAAATGAACAGACATGGACATGGAATATCTTGGAAGCAGTTTTTTGTTTTATTTTTATTTAATTTTTCAATTCATTTCATTTTGGACATTTGAACAGGAAATATTCAATTATTTTCTTCTCATTATCGCAGTCTCTGTAACTTAGATTATGGTTGTTGTTGTTGACTTTGTACTAGTGTTATTTAGTATCTAAAATTTCTGGGCACATTCATAATGCACAACATATTTATTTCTTTGAAGAAACTTCTTTGTTTTGAGAAATGTGCATCTAAATTCCATGTTTCACTAGCTAGTTTTCACCACAGAAGTTCCTTAGTTTTCAGTCTTTGTATATTGTTTGTAAAGATGATCATTTATTTACTGGCCTTACAATTTCAATGCTTGTGATACCACTTCATTTATCACCATATGTAAATGCTCTATTTTTTTTTTTTTTATATACTGAACTGATCATTCATAAACTGATGAACAATTAGTTCTGGCCTCAGTATACTGTACTAGGGATATTTTGTTTTCATAATTCATTACTGACAAATGACATTTAGTTCACACTATTTTTAGAGAAACCCTATTATGAGTAGTTGTTTATTTTAAATTTGTTTTTAGTTGTTTTTTTTAAAATTTGTTTAATGTTTCACTATCTTATCTGTTGTGTACTATAGGAACCATTAGTGGAAACACTGAAGTTTAAAACAGTTGAAGTGTGAAAATGAAGAGATTATGGAAACCTTGAACAAATGCAAAATACAATGATAAAATCAAACCTCGAATTCTACTTCCTTCACTTCCTGGTACTCTTTGTTTTATTCTCACTGGTTAGTTCTCAACAGTTGTATGAAAGATTGCTAAATTATGCTTAATGGAGGCATTCATGTAATATTAGTGACTGATGAGCTTTCTTTTACTGTTTTAATTAATATGTCCAAAATATAAGTTTTCACTGTTTAAAGGGGATTAAACAGAGAAAACTTAAATATTTTGGACACATTAAACGTCATGATAGTCTAGAGAAGACCGTCTTATAAGGGTACATAATGGGAAAAAGAAAGAGAGGAAGACCAAGGCAAAAGATGGCTGCAAGACATTGTTTATAATCTGCAAATGGATGCATCAATAGCAGGGCATCTTGCTTACAACCTACAGGAGAAATGTTAGGGAGCCAAAGTTCCACAAGTTACATGCAAATAACTGACTGACTGAGCTTTCTTCAGAAAAAAAAAAAAAATGACCTGTTAGCTTGTAGTCTCATCACAATATAGATAAACTATTATATTGTTACAGTTTTTGGATGTTGTTTACCCTCAGATAACATTGGACTTCACCGTGTTGAAAACCACAGCCACTCAGATAAGGCTGTGACCCTCCACCTATACAGGTAATAACTGCCCTTACTGTTAATAATAATAATAATAACAATAATGCAAAGATAAAGAATGATAGTGATTAGTAGAAAATTTTCTTTTCACTTACATTTAACTCCAGTTTATCTCAAAATTTATAAGATGGATTTTTACATATTTATCCTCTCTGTTTCTTAATATCTTACACCCTCTTACATTTTACATCTTTCCCATGCAGTTAAATATCACATAGGGCCTGCATGGTAGTTTGCCAAGTTTTCCTGTTTTCAATGAGTTTTTCAACCTTATCAAGGGATTTTATGCCTACTAATTTGGTCTCTCTTAACAATGTCCTCTTTAGAGTTTTGCATGGTCGACCTCTTTTTCTTCAGCCTGTTGTATTCCACTTGATAGCTTGTTTTGGGATTGTCTGACCATTTCTTCTCATCACGTGATCAATATATGTCCATCTCCTTTTTCTGGTCACCCATGAGACAGGTTGTTGTTCGCTCATCTGCTTTATCTCCATGTTGTTTTTTAATTTGTTCCACTTTATACTATTTCCTTAGGCATTTGTTTTCAAGAGTCTAATTTTTTGTGTATTTCTTTAGTTGTTTTCCAGCTTTTGCATGCATAAATGAGGGTGGATTTTACATTTGATTTGAACAATCTTAACTTGGGTTTTGTGTTTATAACTTTTGAGTGTCATATTTTCTCAAGATTCTTGAAGGTAAATGCTGCTTTTACAGTTCTAATTCTAACTTCCTTCCTGGTGTCACCATCCTGGTCTATGTAGCTGCTGATGTATACAAATTTGTGTACTTCTTTAACAGCAAGTCCTATTTTGCTAGAGTGAAGACTGTTTTTTCTTACATCAAATTCACATTGCCGCTAATAAGAGTTATGTCATCTGCAAAATCAAGATCTATTTGTATCCCATGTACCCAATCAATGGCTGTTTTACCTGTGCAACATTTTTTCATTATGAAGACTATGGCAATTCCAAAAAGCAAGGGAGATAGCATACATCTTTGTTTCATGCCTGTTTCAATCTGGAACCATTCGCTCATTCTTTCTTCTGTGTTGACTGCACAAACATGTCCGTTGTAGAGATAATTTTAGATGATATTCCATATAGTCTTAAAATTCTCCACAATGAGTCTCTGTGTATGCTATGAAATGCCTTTTTAAAGTCTATGAAGTTCAGGATTACTGGTTTTTGCTTTTCAGTATGTTCTTCAAGTATTATTCTTAGAGTAAAGATCTTAATATACTGACAGCTATTTGTGAATTTACCCTGGTGTTCCTCAAAGCAGACTTTTTTTTCCCAGAATGTCATATTTTCATTTTTACAAATAAGTTTTCTGGATCATAGTAAAGTAGGTCTGCTCATTAACAGAAATGATTTGTAATTTAGTGACTTGAATTGAAATTTATCCAAGAGAGGACTGCAGATATAGACAGACAATGTGTAAGATGAAGAAGTGACTTGAATAATCAATGCTGATGGGCATAATTGAACATTACTGATCCACAGCCTCTTGACCTAAGTTTTGAATAATTATGATGTAATATTTTCATGCCACCTTTTTCAGGCATATTGTTTCTTCTTTTTTTGACTTCAGTACTTCTTTTTCTAGTGTGCAGTATGGCTGTTACAGTTAGTGGTCTGTTTTCTTATTTTAATCGTGTCTGAACAAAACAAAAATGTTTGTAGTTTTTTCAAAATAATTTGTCTTTACAGCCTGGACTTATTACATCTTGATACTCTTCATCATATGACTTCTATCATACCAATTAACTATAAGGACATCTATTCATGTTCTTAAGTATGTCTTGGGAAATTGTCAGTACAGTGGTAGCCAGCTGTCACCATATTTATGAAAAGATACCATCATCACTGAACACAAACCATTCATGTCCCATATCATTCAGTAAATGAAGATGATGCTAAAGAACTGTTTGTATTTGACTTTTTTGAGAAACCACAATTTAGTTATTGCATGAGGTGTTCATTTATTTGTGCACAATTGTTGTTTGTTTTTGTTTTCCAGTATATGTGTCATATAGAAAGGAAGTTAGGATCAGAATTGCAAAAGCAGCATCAATCTTCAAGAATCTTGAGAACATATGGAATTCAAAAGTTATAAGCACAAAAACTAAGTTAAGACTATTCAATTCAAATGTAATATCCACCCTCATTTATGCATGCGAAAGCTGGAAAACAACTAAAGAAATAGAAAAGAAATTAGACTCTTTTGAAAACAAATGCCTAAGGAAAATACTCAGCATCAAGTGGAATGAATTCAAGAACAATGCAGAGATAAGACAGATGACTGAACAAAAACCAGTCTCATGGGTGATCAGGAAAAGGAGATGGACATATGTTGGTCACTTGATGAGAAGAAATGATCAGAGAATCCCAAAACAAGCTATCAAGTGGAACACAACAGGCCGAAGAAAAAGGGGCAGACCGCGTGAAACTCTGAAGAGGACATTATTAAGAGAGGCCAAGTTAACAGGCATAAAATCCTTTGTTGAGGTTGAAAGACTCGCTGAAGACAGGAAAAATTGGCGAACTACTTTGCGAGCCCTATGTGACGTCTAACGGCACGGGAAGGATATAAGATATAAGATAAGATATGTGTCATCATGAATTGGTGCTTATTATATTTAATTTTTTTTCCACTTAATAGTTTAAAGATTTATTCCACAATGAAAAGCTCTTGATCCAAATATATAACAACAGAATTGCTACATATAAAGTTTGAATTTTCAGTATTGTTATTAGTTATTTTTTTATTTTTATTTTTTTGTTCAACTCTGTTCAGTCCTCCATTCGATGAGTGTCAGTGCTTCGATCAGAGAACAGGACATGCTGTATCTACAAAGGTTACATTCTGGTCCAAATTTGGAAGGAGAACTCCCTATGTAAGTTTATCACCTCCCTTATATGAGATGTAAAGTTTCTGTAAGTGTATATATGTAGACTAATATGTTATTTTATGCTGCTGTTGTAAAATTGTTGTAAGCATGTCATTAAAATGCTGGTCTTGGTTCTTACACTCACAGGGCCGATGTCTGGAATCAGATGGCAGTTCTTGTGCAACTGTGAGCCACTAAACAGTCTCAGTTTCTACAGTTGGGTTTATATACCCTAATGAGCACCACATGAGAAATCATTGAAGAGACAGCAGTCTGATTTCACTACCTGTTTCTGCATATTAAAATTACTAATACATTATTAATTATATATAAATTATATGTATATATATATATATATATAATGTATGATTATGCTTTAAATTGTTTGCATAATGACTAGCTAGGATAATTGAATGATTACATATTTTACACACAAATAAATACTACAACTTCTATATAGTTTTTGTTTTCAGCAAAGATTGTATGAGAGAGTGTAGTGACACTGTATTGACAACAAATAGTATATGCATAATGTATCTTTTGCCTTCAAAAAATGCATATTTTTTAAATATACATTTTGTTGCTTTTTTAAAATTTCAATCTGAAAATAAAATGTTGTCAGTGCATTTTATCAGAATATTGAGTTATGCATATTTTTAAGTTCAGCCAGAAGAGATAAAAGAGAATACATGGACAATATGGCAAAAGAAGCAGAGAAAGCAGCAAAAACAGGAGAAAGCAAAACTCTGTGTAACATACAAAAAAGACTAACAGGGACTATTACATGCAAAGAAAGACCAATCTTTACCAAAACTGGCACCCTATTAACATAAAGTAAAGACCAAAAGCAAAGATGAGCTGAACACTTCCAAGAAATACTTAATCGACCACACCCAAAAGAATTGGTAAACCTCAAAACCAACTTACCAGTCCCACAACTAAATGTCATCCTAGATGAAATTACATTGCATGAAATTGAAACAAGCAGTGAATCTAATGGCTAACAACAAAGCTGCAGGCGAAGATGAAATAACAGCCGAAATGTTAAAAGTTATTAACATGACAACATGAGCCATCTACAGAGAATATAAATTACAGATACTGAAGTACTTTACCATTGTAACTGATTGGTAAAATACAACAGTGCTGACTGCTCTAGATTTTGTAGTCAAGATCTAGAGTCAGGATCTTTCGCTTTTTCTGTAATCTACTTTTTCCATGAAAACTTCTTCCTGTTACAAGCACCATCTTTCTACATTCATGTCTGTTCTTAACTCTCCTCTTTCAAATTTTTGAAAGAATGAAGATCTTTTACATCATCCAGTTTATTCACAACTTAATTCGCTGATTTTCTGGAATTTTTTTTTGTTTGTGAACCTTATTTATATTTATATTATATTATTATATTAAGCTAAAATTATTCAGTTCAGATGTAATATCCACCTTCACTTATGTGAAAGCTGGAAAACAAATAAAGAAATAGACAAGAAATTAGACTCTTTTTAAAACAAATGCCTAAGGAAAATACTCAGTATAAAGTGGAACGAATTCAAGAACAATGTAGAGATAAATGTTTGATGAGCAAACAACAACCTGTCTCATGGGTGATCAGAAAAAGATGGACATATATCTGTCATGTGCTGAGAATAAACAACCAGAGAATCCCAAAACAATCAAGTGGAACACAAAAAGGTCGAAGAAAAAGAGGTAAACCACATGAAACTCTAAAGAGGATGTTGTTAAGAGAGGCCAGTTTAGTAGGAATAACATCCCTTAATGAGGTTGAAAAGCTTGCCGAAAACAAGAAATCTTGGCAAGTTACCATGTGAGCCCTATGTGACATTTAGCGCCATGGGAAGGATGTAAGATGTAAGAACCTTATATGCTAGCTGAGTGGTTGGTTGCTCTCGGTTTACTAATTGGTGGTGCTGGTTTCAGTCCTAGCAGTGAGATTTATTTTAGCACACACCAAAAAAAAAAAAAAAAAGGCCCCAGGGTTGACCCAGCCTCTAAAAATGGATACCAGAGAAATATGGAAAGGTAAATGTGGGTAGGCATGATACTGACCACATCACATTTTCATGTGCCTTCAAAGGTCATGGAAATATGGACCTAACACTGTATCCCCAATTAAATGGCATGGAAATTTTACATGTATGTATTGCACCTGCAATGCAAAATTTATAAGGGATATTTAAATGCATGAAATTATTACTAATCAGAATACATTTTTCCTTTTCATATATAATTAATTAGTATTTTTTTTCGTAATTGAGCTACATATCTAATTTGATGAAGAGGTAAAATTTCCATTTCCATGGCATTAAGGCATATTGGGGATGAGGTGTTAGGTTCATATTTCCAAGACCATCAGCACATGAAAGTATGATATGGTCAGTATCACACCTGGCTGCATTTACCTTTCCAAATTTCTCTGGTACCCATTTTTAGAGGCTGGATGGACCCTGCGGCCTTTTTGGTGTGTACCAGAAAAAATACCAATGAAACTTTGATACATGAATGAAATGCCAAAACTAGCTTTTTCTCATAAATCTTAGAAAAAGGATGGAATTCTACCATTTCTGTTATTTCTATGTTTTTTATCCACCTAAAGTCTCTTGATTGACCATTCCACTTGGTTACCTATAGATAGATATTGGTAGCTACATTGAGCTGTGCTTTCAACAATAAACTTAACATAAATCATGATAGATGTGGCTTTAGTGTCCAGGGCATGTGGGAGTACATGGCAATGAAATGTATGATATTAAGCAGACAGACTTGTTGGACAGACTAAAATAAGTGACAGGCTGAGAATGGACAAGGGTGACATTGCTAAAGCTGTATTGGAAAGACAGCTGTAATGGAAGAACAATGTAATTGTAAAGTGACTGCTGGAGCCAGGACAAATTAAGGGTGCTGATAGGAAATCTGAACTGTGTGGCAGAAAATGCATCGTAAACAACCAACACTTGATATTAGCAAACATGCTTTTGGATGGGTGCTGCTTCATATGATGGAGCATGTATGGGGTTGTTCTGAATGCAGTGATGCTGAAATCTGATTCTGAACCTTTTTTTTTTTTATTTTGTTTTCAGTTAGTAAATGATCAGAACAGATACTTCAGTACATATCTGGTCCTATAAAGCTTGTGCCCAATAAAATGGACATGAACCAAATTCCAGGAATTAGTTTGGGTTTTATCACTTCGTACTTTATCTGTTTTTTGATGACTTTCTGCAAATATCTGGTCTTTATGAACTGGATTACTGTGAACTACCAGAGAAAATGTGGCCAGTTTTTATACATCTATGTGTGGACTAAATTTTTCTTATAACATGCTGGAAATTAAGTTAATTAAGTTCTGAAAACTACAGGGCAGATTCACATTTGTCAGGAAAAGTTTTAATATATTTTAAACACAATTTTTGTAACAAGTTATTCTAGTTTAAGATGCAAAATGAAAAATATAACTTACAGAACTGAGTGCTTATCTTTTTTTTTTTTTACTTATAGCTTGTTTTCTCAAGTAACTGATAGATAATTTTTTACCAGCTTTAAGATGATTGATAAATATTCTGCTGAATTATTACTTTATATGAAAGTAACATAACCAATAATAAATTCATGATACAAATGCTTGTTAACTCTGCAGGTGAACTTCATGATAATTTTGCACACAATTTGATTTATGTATAGCTCAGTATTTTTTATCAATATTTCTAATAGATAATAAATGTGAAGTGAACCTTTAATTTTATGAATATAACATATTTGATGGGTCAGGTCTATTTTATCAGAAAAGGAATGCGTAGTTTTTGTCATCATAAACACCACCTATTGTTATACTGACAGAAAGGCTGTAATTGTCACTTTTCACTTTTCTAAAGCTTTAAAAAAAGACACCATTGAAGATGAACCTTCCAGCATATACAAGGAAATAGAAACTGATTATATATACTCCATGTGAAAACAATATTGGAGAGAAAGAAAAGATTCCATCAGAATAGGATTTGATCACACTGTTACAATAATCACAAGTAGCAACAGACCTGTCCAAGACAGTCTCACCCAAATGCAGTGTTCCCTCTAAGCTGCTTGGCACCATACACACACACACACAAATGCAGTGTTCCCTCTAAGCTGCTTGGCACCATACACACACACACACACACAGAAATTATGCTGAGCGTGAAATTTTATGTGGAGCAAAAAAATAAATAAAATTACTACTTTTATTTTTCAGTTTTCTCATGTTACTCTGTGCTGTGGCAGTGCTTAAGAAAAATATGATATGGCTAATGACATATATTTTCAGACAATTTTTAAAAATCTATCTTAATCTATTTGCACCTGAAATGAAAATTTTGCACATGACCATAAAATCTTAGAGGGCACATTGCCCAGGTGAACAAATATTGCTACAACTATGTTATCAGTGATGTATAACTTTCATTTTTTAAAAATTTTCTAAGTGGGTTAAAATGAAGCTTTAATATTTGTATTCTTTTACCTGAATTATGTACCTTTATGAAGTTTTTATTACATCAAGTGTCTTTTTATTCTCAAAGTATTCAGTCTAGATTTGTCTTCACTTACACATTACTTTCTTCAAACATTTGTCTGACATAGTCTGATGTGTAATAGATTATTATGTTAACTTCATTTTTCTCATATTTTGCTAACACAGTGTCTTCTGGTTAGGTTAATCTACAGGCAAATATTGCCCATTTTCAGAGGCTAGGATCTGAATCATAGGTCAAAACATCAGGGGATAACAAGACATCACTATGGGAGTAATGGACACATGTAAAAAAAAATCCAGCACTTGGTAGGATGTCACCTCATGACACATGGCTCAGCATGTTTGCCTTCAAGCACTGGATCCTACTTGCTCACCTACATCAGTCAGTTGCTCAAATGCTTCATTGTTCCTATGTTCCTAGCTTCACACTCTATTTTTCTCTAGAAAAATGGAGTGTGAAGCTAGGAACATAGTTTCTTTTTCTAGTTTTCCTTTGTAATTTTATGCCTAGCTCAAATTAAACATTTTTTTTATTATGTCTCAAAGTGAAAAAAGCACAAACTTCTGTATTTTTAAATAAAGAGAAACTTTTATTCTATTTTAAGTACTATCTTTACCCAGAGTTTCATGTTTTATTTGAAATTTTTGATGAATAAAGATGGTGGGTTTGAAAAATTAGCCACTTCTTTTTTATCAGTTACCAGTAACATGATATTTTTTATATGACACTGAAGTATTATCAAGTGGAGCACAACAGGCCGAAGAAAAAGAGGTTGACCACGTGAAACTCTAAAGAGGACACTGTTAAGAGAAGCCAGTTTAGTGGGCATAGCATCCCTTGAAAGACTCGCTGAGAAAACTTGGCAAACACCTATGCGAGCCCTATGTGACGTTTAATGGCACAGTAAAGATGTAAGAAGTATTACCATTTATTATATCTGATAAGTGTGTACTTGCTTATATACCAGTAAGTTTTTTGTGTTCGTGCATGAGAAGCCAAGGCATGAGAAATAAAATTGTTACATGATCAAGGTGAGTGATGGTAAACAATTGGCTGCTGTTTCAGTCTGCTCAGACCCAAAGATTGAGAAAGCCTAGAAATTTTTAGATCACTTTGTTCATTTGCATGTCCTTTCTGGAATGTAGCTCTCTTGATACTGAAACTAAAAATGTTAGGAGCATGATTCAGTAAATGTGGTGCTTAAAGTATCAGTTATATTCTACAGTTGATAAACAAAGTGAAAAAATGCTGAAAAAGGATTATGTAGAGCTTTCAAATTGCCACTTAACATATTTAGATTAGCAAACAATCAGCAGTATATATCAGTCACATCCTGACAGGATGTCACAATATCATTCTTTGTGAGATTTTTAGTACTGTCCATAAACAGTGTCTTTGAATCAGGTTTCCACTTGTAGTCAGTTTTCAAGATCCCCACATTATAGTGATTTATTAATCCTGTATATTTTACAGGAAAATATGGGCACTAACACCATATCCCTACGTGCCTCTAAGGCATGAGAGGATTACCTTTACCTTTTTCTTTTTTACCTTATATTTTACATTTGTCTTTCTTTGTTCATACCATCTGTTATTGCCTCTTGATATAGAATCAGTCTGCATAGTTGAGCTGTTCTATCACATCCACATTTAAGTTATTTGTTAATATCATACATTTGAAGGTTGTTTTTATTTTCTCATAGAGTCTTCTTTCATCTTTTCTCCTTGTTCTTTATTACTGTCATCATCTGAAAAAAAGTTAAAGCTGAAATATCAGTTTGTTTGAATTGTGAAGTTTGCTATCATTTTTCACATTTAAGTTACTTTCCACAGCATGGTCATTGTGACTGTATAACTGAATATTTGTGGAATAAATAGATTAGGTTATTCCAGTTAGAGGCTACTCTAGACGGGGGAAAACCCTGCCGTTATGGAATCTCGCAACAGTTGTAACCAAACATCAAGGTCACCAACTCTGCAATTGTTAAGATAAGCCAGTTTAGTCGGCATAACATCCCTTGATGAAGTTAAAAGACTTTACAAGAACAGGAAAACTTGGCAAACAACTATGTGAGCCCTATGTGACATTTAACAGCACGGGAAGGATGTAAGATATAATTGTATACAGAGTCAGTGTAATAAAATTGATGAATTGAAGCTTAATGGTTCAAACAGAAGTGAGAAATCTTATCTAGTAACAAAACAACAATGGTAAAAGTAAAAGTTTGCTATACGTTTCTTTTCTTTTTTTTTAACAAATACCTCATATCATGATACATTAACAAATAAATTAGGTGTTGTGTCATTACTAATTGTTGCTAAAACATATACTTTTGGAAATGTTCCTGCATACAGTATTACTAAAACATAAATCTGTTAGTCTGTTGATAATTCTGATCTAAAAAGTCCTAGGAATATCCCAGCGAGAGGCTCCTAATTCCAAGAAGTAATAAAAATGCAATTAGTGTAAAGATGGCTGTTTTAAATATAACTCAGGGTCTACTGTTCAGTTTGCATTTAAAAAAATGGTCTCCACATGTAGAAAGATGTTACATCTGATAAATAAGGAATTTTAACATATATTAACACATGAATAATTAGTGTATTAACATTAATTAGATATACACAACAAAGTATAAAACTATACACAAAGCCACTACAATGAAGCTGTGATAACAAAATGTATAACTAGGAAAAAAGTAGGAATAGCTTCATTAATTAATGAGCACACAGTTGTGAGATTTCAGTGTAAACCTTAATCACACAAAAACAGGACGAAGAAACAGAGAAAGAAGATAAAATATGAATTCACATGAATGCTATATAAAGAGTAAGAATCATAAAACTAGAATAAAATAAAATGAATGGAGCACTTAGCTGTGGGTTGTAAGAGGTTGTGTCCAGAAATGTACACGGTGAAACGTTGAGAATGTTTAAATAGAGACTTTTAAGTGATAAGTGGGTCGTAAAGAAGTGGAAGGGGGGAACTCTAGAAAGGAGAGAGAATGATATAATAGTAATCTAGCCAGCAGAAGGTGGAGTAGGTGATTGCAGTCGGAGTAGAGGGTTATATATCACATTACGAGACTTGTATGTGAATTCCTCATGGAGACTGAGGATAGTTTTGGGAAAGGAAATCTTTTTTATTTCCAAACCAAAAGGCAGGTAGCACAGCGAGGGTGGTTACATTTTCTGGTGCCAGTATATGCAAGATTCTGCTGCAGGTGGCTGTGGATGAGGATTCTACTGCAGGTGGCTGTGGATGAAGATGTCTTTAAGATTTGGTTCTTGTTTTTGTACTAATAGGGGTTGATCAGAGAAGATGTTGCGAGTATCGGGGTCGAGTTGGATTAGTGGCAGATGGCAATAAAGAATTTTCTTAACCATCTGACCATGTGGCTGAAATTGAAGTATGTTTATAGATTTAACATATATTAATTCAACTAACACATCTTTTCTCACTCAAGCCCTCCCCTACTCCTCAACAATCATTGTTAACCAATGTAATTGAAAACAAAACAAATAAAGATTTGTTGAAACTGAAAGAACAGACTAACACATACATCACTGGGACAAAATGTGTAAACACTGATAGAATAGGTGGATAGAAGACATAACAGTGTCATATGTTCATTTTGTGTGATACTTTATATTTTTAATCAGATCAGTTGCCTTTAATTCCTGTTCCATTTGATCAATTTTCTTCAGATATTTTCTCTTAATCTACTTCTTTCTTTTTTTTTACTTTGAGATTTCAGTTTATTGTCAGGTACTCTGTGTCTTGAAACAGACTTGGAAAAAAAAAGTTACAAGACTAAATTAAACAGGACAGTAAAGCTGCATAAGATATGTTGACAACTTGTACTACATTGAAGTTTTTAAATAAGATAATGACTATTTATGCATGGAAAAAATTAAAGACATTTGGTAAAAGCATCCATTATTAAATTTTTTTTAAAAAAGGCTCATATAGCTCTTCCCGTGCCAAAGTCGGAATAGTGATAATTTCTGGTTACTGAGTTGGGTGCCATAGTCGTTATAGTGACAATTCATTTGTTTCAATAAAACTAACCGGTGTAACATTTAGATTATACATATTTCGTCCTCGTTTCCGGTGACACTTTTCAAAATGGTGAAAGAGTCCTTAGTTACGAGCTATGCCGAGCGAGGAAAAGGAAGAGAAACATCGAAAATTTTCAATTTTTGATGATGTAGATAGGGGTATGGACATGGACTCTGACCACCCCACTGCTCTTGAATGTATCCCAAGTAGATCTAGACATATTAGACGACTGGAGAAGTAGTTAGGAGGTTATTTCAGACATTAATTTAGCGAGAATGCAACATAGAATCACAATACGAGATCGACAAATAGATCTAGACATCTCAGATGGTAAGTATTGCATATCTAGACCTATTCGATGATGAGCTGGGCACAATCATTGTCTAAAAATCTCACATTACTTCTTCTTTCCTAAAAAAAACCTCTGCATTTATGAAATTTTCATACATTTAGTTATACTTTGAAACATAATAAGTACACGGAAGTACATGGAAATACTGTTTTCCATTCAATTTTACAACTATACCCATTAACATACCAAGACCCGCAGTTTTTGTGTGGCACGGACGGGAACGTCCGCGTTTTTTTTTTTCTGGGCCCGGGAAGAGTTAATTAAGGGATGCCTCCTGTTTAACTTCCACAAGAAAATCATTTCACTTAAGCTGGCTCTCTGTTCTGGTTTCACATATAGAACATTTCCATGTGAACTCATTATAATAGATTTCAATGTATTTCACTTCTACCTATGAATCATGCTTTGCTCTCTATAGAAATAATGGTGTCAAGTCAAGTGGTAGCATATTTTAAAATTCAGATAGTGTTATGTGCTGTTATTGAACTTAGGGTGCAAACTTCACAGCTCCATAATACTGGACTAATTTTGACAAGACTGTCTACATTTCCTCTAATGTACATATTCTCATAATTTAGTAAGAGTTCCTGAAAACAAGTGTATCAGGCACTAATTTATCCGCATGGCTGCTGGATTGTGATAGCGTTGATCTACATCCCATTCTCTTCATATGAGAGTTAGGCTCACTATGACTGTGCCAGTCCTGCATTCAGTGGTTATCAGGGACAAAGATACAGTACTCGAGACAAATAAGACAACAATCAGCTATTCATATTGATCACTTGTGTCAGGGTTTGTAAACCATAGCCAACAATAATGCTAATCGATCTCCCACTGGTGCTCTTCTAAACCATAATGAATATGGATGGCAAAGAGAAAGCGAACCTAGTCTTAGAAATATGAGTTGAAGTAGGATGTATTGGGCCAAAAGGTACTTAACAATACCCTTTTGATCTAGTTTGTTTTTTAATGTTATTTTATTATATGATGTCGTTTTATGTATGTACACCTTTAAAAAATCTGCAGGATTACCGAAATAAAAATACTAAAACTGAGCGCAGCTTCCCTCACTACAAGAGGTGTTTCGCTATACAGTGACCCGGAAGTAAATACTGCCACGTAAAGATTTTTTTCCTTCCCTCAAAATGGCGAGATATAGAGCTCGTTTTAGAGACCGAAATAGTTCGTTAACGTGAATGCCTTAATTTGAAACTTCTTACGTGAAACAAGTATACTGATTTTGCCAGAAAACTAATTTGCAACTTAATCGTAAGTGATCTTTGCTCATTATTTTGTTGCATAAGTTTAAAAGCAACCTGCTTTTACGTAACTTCTGCCAAGTGTTGTAAAACCGAACTGTTTGCTAGCTGTCATAATTATGATTGACACCAGTAATACTAAAGGGGCTATGTACTTCAGGAAAGAGAATGGATTGATGTCTTTCTATCGATGCTGCATTATCATGTTCGGAAGGATCATCAACCAATTCCACTTCGGACACATACAGATGCTCCTATCTTTTCTTCATCTCAATCAACGTACAGTAACAAATTAAACCCGTCTTGTGTTGACTGACCATACTTCTGGAGCTTTTGATTAATCGTTTTGCAACACCATGTTTCACCCATAGCTCCTTCTTTCTCGACAATAATGCTGATTCACAGCTGTTGGTGAAGTATTTAGCCCGATCAGCTTCTCTTGAAACATTGATGATGTCGGCTGGACACATTGCCTGCTCTTTCTCTGTGCGGCCCAGTTGATCTATTCTTTAATTTCCCCAGACACCTGCTGCGTGGTCTGGTATAAAAATGGTCAGTCAAATGATCCATGGCATCTGCAGTGATTTGAGCCACAGTTTCCTTTGAGAACCAACCTGAATTTTTCTTAGCGTGTTCATCAAGTCACTCAAGATGTATGCTTGTGGGTAGTTCAGAGACTTGAGCTAGCTCACAGCCTTTTTCGCAGCCATGGTTTCTGTTGTGAGGCAATTTATTGTTGTAGCAAAAGCATCACTGTCTTCTTTGACTGTTCTGCTGTTTGTGAGCTGTATTGAAAAGCTCAGGCACACCTCTTGCCACAAACCATTAGTACATCTGTAAATAACTGACACATCTCTGATGTTTTCACTAATCAGTGCTTTAACCTCAGCATCTACAGCAGCAGGAATATGTTCTATGCATCTGTGAAGGATAATATTGACAGACAGTTTGATGTTTGGTAGGGTAAGTGTCGATTCCTGTTCAAGATCTGTATTCTCAAGAGGACATACCTCATAGTTACATCGTCTGCATAGCCCATTCCTTATTTGCCTCTTTTGAGCCAGCTTCCTTTTTACCTCTCTTCACCTGTGTCATGTCCAGAAACGTTCCTCATGTTCCCTTCGACACAGACATTTTGGGGAAGGGGGTCCCTGTGTAAAAGTTACCAAAGTAATTCCATGATCACCACTTGTGTATCACACATTAAAATAAGTGGAAATGTGTGAAGATTCTATAAATGAAGTTATTTGTCATAAAAAAAACAAAGAAAAGAGAAAAAAGCACAACTGGTGTGGAATGATTTTTTTGAGCTAAAAAAATTTTATGGCTGAGCAATAACATCTTTATACTTAGCTTAATTGCATCATAATCCAATACAGAATACGTAGTCATTCAAATTTCAACACAGAAAATCAATATTTATGGATGTTTGTGACATCCAATAAATCTAACAGGTCTACAGCTATGAGAAACATATAGTAAGATAGGTCTAGTCGGTTGGTGTGACCATTCTACCACTCGATCTTGAAAAAAACTTGAATTTTACACTCCTATCATGATATTCAACACAACATGGCTCCCTTTATCAGGCGTGCTTAAACACTTCTTTAACTTTGGATTCAGAAGAGTTCTGGCTGGTTAAATGAAAAGTTACCTCGTGTTTTCAACGAAAGAAAGTCCGAAACTTTATAGGCCTGTGCTGTTGGGAGCAGCATATACCGGAACACGCCTTTCAGGGCTGGCAAGAATGGGAACAGTTAACAGTTCACTGTGGAGTTGATGTGCCCTGTCTGCACTTATTTTGAGGTATTTTGGGGCTCTGGCCTATTGTATTATACCATCCATGGTAGAAAAGTTTAGAAGATATCACATGGCAGGATGTATCTCATGTGCATCCAAGAATAAAACACATTGCCTCAGTCTCTTTTTTCTCAATCCTCCTTACCTGCAAGGGGTTGAGTGTCAGGATTGCTTGTGCACAGTCTTATCACAGAAAAGACTAACCCCTGATACAGGAGAACAAATAGCCACTGTTCAAGGTTTGCTTGCTGCCATGATTTTTTGTTACAACTAAACCATTCTTTACCCTTTTTGTGATATGGTCTACATGCTCTTTGAATCCAAATCTGTGATTGAATTGTGTGCCTGGATACTTCTTCAAGCTAGTTCTTTCAATAGTGTCACCATGGAAGTTCACAACAGGCTGTGTCATCACAGTAGACACTTCTGTTTAACCCTTTATTTGACTGCAAACATTAACATATGCTTTCAATATACAGACATGAAACCATACCTACAGACAAACAGCACAAGAATTCAGGTTGAGAACTTTCTCTTTTGTGTTGGCCTTGTTTCTGCACCACAGAGTAATGTTGAATATACACATCACTTGTCAGTGGAAGAGAAAAAAAAATGCTCTTAAAAAAATGGTTGCAGTATAAAGCGCATTTCATGAAAAGAAAATAACTCAGGTATTGAAATAAGTGAAATTGAAAAGACAAGAAAAAAAGTATCACAACAACTGAAAGTGAATAAAGGGAAAAAAAAAAAGTGTTTAAACAGCTGCAGAAAAAAAAGGAAGTACTGATATAACTCATTTATGCATACAAAAGCTGGAAAACAACTGAAAAAATTAGCCTCTTTTGAAAACAAATGCCTCAGGAAAATACTTAGCATAAAGTGGAACGAATATATGTACAGAGATAAGACAGATGAGCAAACAGCAACCTGCCTCATGGTTGATCAGAAAAAGAAGATGGACATATGTCAGTCATGTGATGAGAAGAAACAATTAGAGAATCCCAAAACAAGCTATCAAGTGGAACACAACAGGCCAAAGAAAAAAAAGGTTGACCATGTGAAACTCTGAAGAGGACATTGTTAAGAAAGGCCAGTTTAGTGGGCATAACATCCCTTGATGAGGTTGAAAAACTTGCAGAAAACCGCCATGCAAGCCCTATGTGACATTAACAGCACGGGAAGGATGTAAGAAGACTGATATAACTAACACTGAAACTAAAAGTTGAAACCAAAACACCAGAGTAATGATGCTGTCATGAGAATGAACAAAAGATATTTTGTATGGGACTGACACATTATGATGGTGAAAACTAGGTTCATTCAATTAAGTATAGTATAGACATCCACAGATTTGATAATGATACTTTGTTAAGTCATTCATCATGAGGTCTTTGTTCCTGCTTAGTGCTTACATACCATATTTCTCTGTATATCCTTGTATACCATTATATGTCATGCTAGATGTTAGACACATCTGATGATAGAACAGGGAGCAGGGTAGGGATTAAGTTCTGATTACTTTTACATAATCATGGAGACTAGACTTTGTTTTCTGTTATGATCTAGTTTGTACCTTCCATCCGCTGCTGACGAGATTCTTCAGCTGCCGTGCATGGAGTGAAACTCCTCCCAGCCAATGAAGAAAATACGAAAAAGCAATTAGGGTTGCCATGTGGTGCCAATGTGAAAAGGTGATGGAAAGGATAAAAGTGAAGCTTAATCAATATGTCCAGTAGTATCGTGGTGAGAGCTACTCCTACCACAGCACCTCTGCCCTAGAGGCCAGCCACGTCCAATATACACCCATACTGGTGAAATATGCCTAAACTGGCTTAAACCAAGCGTAAAACTCGATGGCTACTCATGTCACGGTGCCTTCGCTCTAGAGGTTGGTCATGTCCTAAACACGCCCATACTGGAATAATACGCCTAAACCAGCTCAACCCAGGGGTGAAATTACTAATGGCGAGGATTCGTCCTCCTGGAGAAAAGCTCCGTCCTGGTCACAACTAGAAAGGATAGCGGCCATGACCACAAAATGCTGAAGTTGGAGACACTGGACCAATGCAGTCTAGAAAGGCAACCACCTCTCACCTGGCGGGGATGTATGCGTATCCTAATCATGTTGAGGTTTTCTGGTGAGAAAGTCCAACTCTGGACCGGATGGGCAACCATTTTTCACCCGGCTGGGATACATGGGTATCTCAAAACACGTCGAGGTTCTCCAGTGAGAAAGTCCAACTCTAGGCTGGATAGGCAACCACCTCTCACTCAGAGGAGATATCCAAAACACGTCGAGGTTTTTCCGATGAGAAAGTCCAACTCTAGATTAAATTGGTGCAACAAAAACCACGGTGTCACACAATCCCACTTCTGAGACCCAATAAGAATACAGGCTCAAGCCCTGCGATACTCTGAACCTCTTGGGGATCTCATGTGGTCCTTTTGGGGACCACAGGGGTACCATGGGACCTAACTGAGGACCACAGGAGTAAATTCAATAGGATCATGGGGTGGTCTTGGTGGTAGAAGCAAACGAAGAAGAAGAAGTAGAAGTACCTTCCTTGGGTGCCTAAGTGGCATAGTGGTTAGTGTGCTCATCCTTCACATAGAGGTCATCAAATGAGCTCCAGCCAGAGGCAACCCATTCACCTGGCAGTATCAGTGGTACTGTGTTTTGTCTGGATCTGGGGAAGGAAAGGTGGGCAGGCATGGTGATCACCTTCTAGTGTGCCTTCAGGCCAAGGAAAATACGGACATTAACATTAAAGTGCCTCTATTCAATATCAGTAATAACTTCAGTTGGGAAATGCAGAACAGAAATTAGGAACAGAATAGGCCAAGTAAAGACTGCATTTCAGAGAATGAAAAACATATTAGCCAACACATCCTTATCAATGAATGTTAGAAAAAGAGTCCTAAAATGCTATAATGAACCTCTCTTGTTATATGGAAGTGAATCATGGACAATAGGCAGGTCTGCACTAAAATCATTGGAAGCAGCAGAAATGTGGTTTATTAGAAGAATGTTGCGAATCCCCTGGACAGCAAAAATAACTAATGAAGAATGTACAAGAAGAGCTGGAGAGACAAAAAAATCTTGTCAAAAAGATAAGAGAGAGACAATGTACTTTCATAGGACATGCAATGAGAAGAGGGGGCATTGAAAATATTATAACAACAGGAAAAATAGAAGGAAGAAGATCAAGAGGAAGACCAAGAGAAATGATACTGGACAGTCTGACGGGATGGTGTGAGAGGAGATCACCAACTGAACTGATCCTGCATGAAGGATTGTGTACTGTGGAGAAGCATAATAGCCAACGAGTCGACACAGCACCTAATGATGATGATGATGATGATTCAATATCAGGACATTGTTATATCCTCCATATGCCATTTATGGTCATACGTTGACCGGTTTCTCATGTTTGCCAGGTGCTTCTTTCTGATGTCTGTATTTTGTGTGTTATGGAACATTAGTATATCACAGCGGTCTTTTTTTTTTTTTTGGTCAGTTTTAATCTGTTACATTCAGCTTGGGAAATGTTATATATGGAAATACCAACTGTCCCAACATGATATTGTTGAACTATTCTTGGTGCCTGTTTCATTGTAAAGATTGTATTGAGTGTTGTAACAGATCAAAGACAGGAACAAGTGAGACATAGTGGCTGTTGTCTTATTGCTGAGAGCAGGAATATATGATGGAACTTGATTTTGTGAGAAAATAGATATAGGTATTGAGCATATTAAAATTGTATATCTGTATGAGGAGAGGAGGAGTACAGTCAAATGTGAACTATGTTTTCATGTGGAGGTTGTGAAGTGGAGACACATTTCTAGCACATTCTCGTCAGTATCAGTACCTGACAGTTGTGTTGAAATAGCCTCAGAAAATAGAGAACTAACTGCAGGACAAAGCACACTGGATCTCTCTCTCACACACACACACACAAACACAAACACACACACACATATCCTTCCCGTGCTGTTAAATGTGACATAGGGCTCGCATGGTAGTTTGCCAAGGTTTCTTGTTTTCACCAAGCTTTCCAACCTCATCAAGGGATGTTATGCCCACTAAACTGCCCTCTCTTAACAATGTCCTCTTTAGAGTTTCACGTGGTCGATTTTTGGCCTGTTGTGTTCCACTTGATAGCTTGTTTTGGGATTCTCTTATTGTTTCTTCTCATCACATGACTGACATATGTCCATCTTCTTTTTCAGATCACCCATGAGACACATTGTTGTTTGCATATATGTCTTATCTCTGCGTTGTTCTTGAATTCGTTCCACTTATACCGAGAATTTTCCTGAGTCATTTGTTTTCAAAAGAGTCTAATTTCTTGTCTTTTTCTGTAGTTGTTTTCCAGCTTTCACATGCATAAATGAGGGTGGATATTACATTTGAATTGAATAATCTTAACTTGTTTTTTGTGCTTATAACTTTTGAATTCCATATGATCTCAAGATTCTTGAAGGTCAGTGCTGCTTTTGCAATTTGAATTCTAATTTCCTTTCTGGTGTCACCATCCTGGTCTATGTAGTTGCCATTCATTCATTCATTCATTTGCACGGACCTTGTGTAACCTTACGTCCCAAACAGCACTCCTGTAGGCCTCTCGGTTGTGAGCAAGATGGCCTGCTGCTGATGCATCCATTTGCAGATCATCAACAATATCTTGCAGCTGTCTTCGCCTTGGTCTTCCTCTCTTTCTTTTTCCCATTATGTACTCGTCTAAGATGGTCTTCTCTAGATTATCATGTCGTTTAATGTGTCCAAAATATTTAAGTTTTCTCTCTTTAATCCTCTTTACTAGCCAGCCTTCTTCAGTATTAAGTTCTTGTAGTATTGATATATGTAGCTGCCAAGATATGCACATTGGTTTACTTCTTCAACAGCTGTTCCTTTTATGTATTTTTGTCCTTCATGGTTAATGAGAATTTTCATTATTTTTGTTTTTTTTCTTGTTAATCTCAAGTCCTATTTTACTAACCATTGAAGACATTGATTCACATTGTCACTGATGAGAGTTATGTCATCTGCAAAATCAAGATCTTCCAGTAGTGTCTCACGTACCAAATCAGTGACTATTTTACCTGTGTAGCATTTTTTCATTATGAAGTCTATGACAATTCCAAAAAGCAAGGGAGATAGTATACATCCTTGTTTCATGCCTGTTTCAATCTGGCACCAGTTGCTCATTCCTTTTTCCGTATGGACTGCAAAATATATCTATTGTAGAGGTCTCTAATGATGTTGACAGTCTTAGATGGTATTCCATATATTCTTGAATCTCTGTGTATGCTATCAGATGCCTTTTAAAAGTCTGTGAACTTCAGGATTAATGGTTTTTGCTTTTCAATATGTTCTTCAAGTATATTATTCTTGGAGTAAAGATCTGATTGAGACAGCTTCTCTCTTTTCGAAATCCTGCTTGTTCTTCTCTCATTGCAGCATCCAACATATCTTTAATTCTATTCAGAATAACTTTGCAAAATACTTTTAACGCAACTGATAGTAAGGTTACTCTTCTCCAGTTATTGCAATCACTAGGGTTACCTTTTTTTTTTTTTTTTTGGTATTTTAACAGTGATTCCTTTTTTTCCATTTAGAAGGGACCTTTTCTTCTGTCCAGACTTTATTAAACATTCTCTGTAGTTGGCTCATGTTGTCACTGTTAATAGCTTTTAACATTTTGAGTGTTATTTCATCTTCACCTGCAGCTTTGTTGTTAGCCATTAGATTCACTGCTGTTTCAATTTCATGCAATGTAATTTCATCTAGGTTGACATTTAGTTGTGGGATTGGTAAGTGAGCTTCAAGGTCTATCAGTTCTTTTGGGTTTGGTCGATTAAGTATTTCTTGGAAGTGTTCGGCCCATCTTTGCTTTTGGTCTTTACTTGATGTTAATAGAGTGCCAGTTTTGCTAAGGATTGGTCTTTCTTTGGACGTAATATTACCAGTTAGCCTCTTATGTCTTAGAGTTTTGCTGTCTCCTGTTTTTGCCGCCTTCTCAGCTTCTTTCGCCATATTGTCCATGTGTTCTCTTTTATCCCTTCTAGCTGAATTTGTTACTTTATTGTCTAGTTCTATGTATGTTGTTTTTGCCAAATCTTTTCCAAGATTTTACATTCAACATGGCTAATTTGGCTGGTTGTCTTTCATGTATCTATTTCCAAGTATTATCTGATATCCATGCTTTTCTACTTGTTGTTTGCACTCCAGCACTTGTTTTTGTTCCGTGATTATAGCTGTGCTGTAAGAATTCCATAATTCATCTATTTCTGTCTCCTCTACCTCACTGAGTGCAACAAACTGTTTGGTAAGTTCCAGACTGAAAGTACTCTTAGTATTTTCATCCTGTAGACTATGACTGTTTATCTTTCTGAGTATTGCTTTTCAGTTTTAGTCTTATTTTCCCTATACACAGATTGTGATCACTGTTGATGTCTGCACCCCTGTATGCTCTTACATCTATCAGAGATGTTCTGAATTGCTTTCTAATACAAAAATAATCTGTCTAATTTCTGGTTGTACCATCTGGCGATATATAGTCACGGAAAAAAGTAAGTGTGCAGTGGTGTCAAGCACACCAATTACGTTGTCATGAATGAAATTAAATTAAATTTGGCACAAAGTTTTGTCTGAGTGTTGTCCACTTCCTCATGCTGCATGAAGTTGATTGCACTATTCATGGGGAGATAACCACACTTCCAGTGAAATCACACGCAATGATCCGTGATCGGTTACTGACCATGGATAAAATGAGGGTAAGTGTGTAATTCTGTTCTCAGAGATCTCTTCATGTAATTGTTGAAGAAAGGAGTAGTGGAACTGCAACATAAACATCTTTTTTCATCACGCCAAGATTGAACAAACATCAGCAAAAAATAGCTGTTGGGATGTTAATTGCTGGATCAACAGTAGCAGCAGTATCTCAACATTTTAATGTTCACAGAAACACAATATCACGCCTTCAATGTCATTTTAACCAAAATGGTTCCGTTGCTGACAGCCATAAAAGCGGTAGACCATGAGTTACCACCCTTGCACAAGACCGCTACATCCACCTTATGCACCTTCGTAACAGGTTTCTCCAGACAACATGGACTGCCAGCAACATTTCAGGTTTAAGACGTGTCGGGCAGGACAGTGCAGAACAGACTCAGAGAGGTAAATCTCTTACCTCATAGGCCTGCAGTTAGACCAGTACTGACAGTTCGCAACAGACAAACCCGCTTGACCTGGGCCAGGCACCATGTGGCATGGCCTTATCATCAATGGAGATGGATCCTATTCACTGATGAGTCCAGATTTTGTCTGCAACGCTATGAAGGGATGTGCTTTAGTGTACAGGCGAAGAGGAGCACGCTTTGTGAATAACTGTGTGCTAGAGGTGGATAGGAGGAGAAGAGGCAGTGTAATGGTTTTGGGAGAAATTTCCTATGCTCACCAAACAAACCTAGTCTTCCTCAATGGCAACCTTACAGGTTTATGATATAGGGACGAAATCATTACACACCACGTAATGCCTTTTCTGGATGCTAGTAGAAAAGGCGTGATACTGCAGTAGAATAACACTAGTCCACATGCCGCACATGTGATCAGGGACCACTTTCAACAGCATCAGATTATTGTCTTGCCATGGCCAGCAGTTTTACCAGACCTGTCACTTATCGAGCACTTTTGGGATGAACTGGACCACAGGTTTAGAAGACGACACAGTCGTCCTGGAAAACCAAGAATTAGCCCAAGCGTTTCAAGAGGAATGGAATAACATGCCTAAACAATTGATACAACGTGTCATTGGTTCAGTGAGAAGGCAGTGTCAAGCAGTGATAACTGCCCGAGGAGGACACACACGATATTGAAACCCTGATTTTCTTTTTTGGGGTGGTGAGCCACATTAGGTGAGTTTTTTCACTTTTTTGTGACATGTGACTGCCTGTTGAAAGTTATCATTTTATCTGTTATTGGATAATCAGACATAATGTGTGCCAAATTTTATTTTAGTCATCACCTGAGCACATTCATGGTGCTTCTTAAAGCATTGCACACTTACTTTTTTTCAGTGAGTGTGTGTGTGTATATATATATATATATATATATATATATATATATATAATGATAGAAAAAATACATAATACATTAGCAGTAGTAGAATATGCAACATACGTGACATACATCATGATGGTGGCAGAGACTGCCCCTAGAGACCTAAATAACATGTCTTTGAACATTATTGGTATTATAATTTAGTGGTAACTATTTACAAATAGCATACATATATATTATCACTGAAGTGTTGAGTGATGCCAAAGTTGAGTATGAGCTTTCCATATCAGAATGTACTGCTCGTCTTCCATATCATATTACTTTTATGAAAATTGTAATTCTCTAATTCTCTATTGGTACTGAAGAAGAAAAATGACTCTGTAGGAAGAAAGACTGGAACTTTGAAACTGAAAAGTGTATTGTGAACTGTGCAGTTATTCTTCATGTAGTGTGATCTTTTGCTATGTTTCCACTCTCAGGCAGCTATGGGGGGAGGGGGGAGGGGAAGATCTCTCACTGATGACATGTAGACATCATTATATCACATTTTATATTTGTAGGCATTTGACAGTGGAGCTTTGTGTTCTAATATATGACATATTTACTGCACAATCTGTGTAACAGCATGTTCTTGTCCTCTGTTGCTGGATGTTTTATGCAGCCCATACTGTGTAGGTGTTGAGGCAAGCATTGTGTTGGGCTGAGAGAGTGAGTTATGATGGCAGCAATATTTATCATCCTCTGAATCGAGTTAAAAAGCAGGGGATGTGTGATACTTCTTTAGCAGACTCCACCACCACAGGGATTATAGTGCTTCTTGCTCCATTAGCCAGGTTGCACCTGTTTCTGGGGATATCAGTGGAAGGGTGGGGCAGGGTCTTAGCTGGCTTTGTTTTAGCACTCCTGTCACCTGCATGTTGACAGATCAGACAGGATCTTCACCCTCAGTCCATTAACATATATATTGTATATAAGCCACTTAGCCTAATTGCCTGCCTCTAGGGCCTCATCAAAATTGAGCATATCGAACCTATACAAATCCTTCAAGCAACACCTTGATGAACAAATGCAAGGCAGCTTCCTCCAAAGCACCTATCACATACAACTCAGTGCATTACATATAGCCAAGGGCAGTGGTTGCAAATCTCAGCTAAATGTTAGATCATGGCCAATATACAATCAACACAACATTGGAGTTATCTCTCTAAAAGCACTGGAGGAAATCTTGATGTCAAAGGTCGAACATGGATGGACATCCCCCAAGTTAATGAAGCCAGCAACAGAGCTAGGTGCTTTTTTACAGTTACTTCTTCTTCTTCGTTCGCTTCTACCACCAAGATCGCCCCGTGATCCTACTGAATTTACTCCTGTGGTTCTCGCGATAGTCTCATTTAGGATGGAGGCTCAGAGCATCGTGGGGCTTTGGCCTATATTCTCGGTGGGTCACAGACACGGCATTGTGTGACACTGGTTTTCATTGCACCAGTTTAGTCTAGAGTTGGACTTTCTCACCGGAAAACCTCGACGTGGTTTGGATATGAATATATCCCTGCCGGGTGAGAGGTGGTTGCCCATCTAGCCTAGAGTTGGACTTTCTCACTGGAAAACCTCGATGTGTTTTAGATATCAGTATATCCCCACTGGGTGAAAGGTGGTTGCCCATCCAGTCCAGAGTTGGACTTTCTCACCTGAAAACCTCAACGTGATTTGAATATAATATATCCCCATTGGGTGAAAGGTGGTTGCCTATCTAGACTGCACTGGTTCAGTGTCTCTGACTTCAGCATTTTGTGCTCATGGCCGCTACCCGTCCTTGTGGTGACCAGGACAGAGCTTTTGTCAAGGATGAATACTCGCCACTAGTGAGATTCACCCCTGGGTTAAGCTGGTTTAGGCGTATTATCCCAGTATGGGTGTGTATAGAGGACGTGATCAGCCTCTAGAGTGGAGGCACCGTGATATGTGTAGCCATCGAGTTTCACCTCTGGGTTAACCCGGTTTAGGCATATTTCACCAGTATGGGTGTATATAGGATGTGGCCGGCCTCTAGAGCAGAGGTACCGTGGTATGAGTAGCTCTCGCAGCGAGACTACTGGACATACCAATTAAACTTCACTTTATTCTTTCCATCACCTTTTTCACAGCTGCACAGCACGGCAATGAAAATCGCATTTTCTTCATTGGCCGGGAGGAGTTTCACCCAATCCACGGCAACTGAAGAGTCTCACCGGCAGTGTTTTTACAGTTACAACCTGCCCCTTTAATTTTGATTTTCTCACCGCTGAAACTAACAGAAATCTGTGCATTTCTCCTCAACTTTACCCATTCATGCACTTGGATAGAGTGAAAAAATAATAGTACTTTTGACATCTGCAATGAGAGTACTCCTGCCCAGCAGTTTACTTAGAATGAGACAGGTCAGCTTGCCTTTCATTTTAATTTTAAAGAGTGTTTATTCAAGGTTCGAAGGAGAGAATAGCTAGAATGTTAGTAATTATGTAAACTTCTGCCTGTTAGTTGATGCAAGGGAAAGAGTTTGTGCAACTATCTTCACATTTTAATCTACCTGAGTATTGACTTTGGCTTGCAAATATTAGATAAAAGAATTGGGTGTTTGGCAGAGCAGAGATCAACAGATAAAATGTAATGCAAGGATTGAAGTCTCTCAAACAGAGGAATGATAAAGTACTTGTATTTGAGTGCATGTGATTGTGCATGATTATGCTATTGCTTTTGACTAATCATCATTGTTGTCTTCATTTTGTTGATGTTGAACACAAGAAGATTGAGGCTGTGCTCTCCCAGTGAATTACAGCAGCATGGCCTTAGTAGACAACACATGTATGGGACCTGCTTTTGTTTATCAGGCTTTTGTAACACAGGGTGGGCTTTAGCCATTCATGTGTGGGATAGACATCTTCACTCCCACTCTGTGATCACAGTAGAGATTATGTTAGAGTGGATGCCTCCTACTGTGTGATCAAAATAGGGAGTGTGTGAGAATGTCTCTGCCCCCCCCCCAACACCATGTGATCAAAATAGGGAGTGTGTGAGAATGTATGTCTCTGCACCCCCCCCCCCCCCAACACCATGTGATCAAAATAGGGAGTGTGTGAGAATGTATGTCTCTGCGCCCCCCCCCAACACCATGTGATCAAAATAGGGAGTGTGTGAGAATGTATGTCTCTGCGCCCACCCCCCCCCCCCCAACACCATGTGATCAAAATAGGGAGTGTGTGAGAATGGATGTATCTACCCCCCCCCCTCCCTTCCTCTGTGTTATCAAAATGTGTTACAGCGGATGCCTCTGTTCCCTCATTCATTCATTCATTTGCATGTCCCTTGCAGAACTTTGCCTCCCTAACAGCACTCCTGTAGTTCCCTCATATGATCAAAATAAATAGTGTATGAGAATAGATGCGTCCACTCCCACCATGTGATTAAAATAGAAAGAGTATTAGGATAGATGCTACTGCTATCCCCAGCATTATTGGAGTAAAGAGAGAGTGTGAGAATTACGTTTCAAAACAGCATTGTTAGTGGATCATTCACAGACTACATTCTTTGTTCTGTTTCCCTGCTCTGAAAGTGACAGAATGTATAAACTAACAATAACACACAGAAACCATGATTTGATGATTTACTGACGTCACCATGCAATATTGATCCTCTTCTGTCCCCTTCATTGTTTTCTTAGCGCTGATGCGAATAGCAGACAAGAAGCTTTGTTTGTTTTCTCTGCAAGGTAGTAATAAAATCGTAAAATTAACAGGAAGTTCAGTGTGATGTGGAAATGTAAGCAGTAACATTTATGGAGGTATATGTTCTCTGATGGGACTGGAAGTCAAAGTGCAGACTTTAATAGATCACTTAAGATGTTACCAGTGAAGTTTTTAAGTCCCATCAGTGTAATGTGTGAGCAAGTGTTGGTGAACATCTGAATGTTGAATGTGAGTGCCTCACAGTGAAAGTATAAATGTTAGGTGTGAATGTGAGCCATGAACTGCTGTAGTGAAGGTATAAATGAGATGTGTGAATAGATATTGAAAGAAATACAGTAATGCATAAATTACAACTGATCAGGTTACAACCGTTTGTATTTACAGCCAGGATCCCACAGGAGAAATTGGAAGATTTTCTAGAAAGAGTTAAACCCGATTGCAACAGGCTCCTGAGGCAGTTTGCATTACAGTTATCAGTTGTGTGCTGTTAACTATGCTGTACTAGACATGTAAGTTATAATACAGTGCTGTGCTGTGATGATCTGCCTCATGTTGATGATTAGTGTTCATTTGTTTAAAGTGTCATTGAAAGTATGATTCTTAGTTTTATGTGTTGTGATTCATTTTGTGATTAATTTACAAATATTTGCCATTCTGTAAATTCTCCACAAGACATGGAAACGAACAAGCAGAGTGCATCATCATTTGATGAATACAGAATGTATGCACATGGGTGTGCATAATGTATGTATATGTACACTTTTGTGAGTCATCAAAAATTTATTGCAGTATGATTATTTAATGCCTTGTGTTTCATATTTTGTGATTCATTTCCACACAGTTGCTATGCTAATTTGCATTCTGTTCTTCTTCTTCTTTTCTTCTTCAGCTTTCTGAACTATTAAGGCTCATTGCTGCAGATAAAGTAAGCCTTTATTCTTCTCTATTCCTAATCTTCTCTCTCCAGTTGGTGACACCAATTTCTTTTATATCCTCTTCTGTGTTGTCTTTCCATCTCTGTCTTGGTCTACCCCTTGGTCTTGTTTCCCTCATCTCTTGTGCATATATCATTTTCATTTGTCTGTTCTCTTCCATTCTTTCTACATGCCCCAGTCAGCGTAGTCTTTTCGTTTCAGGACACTTATAATTCGTTGGGATTTAAATAATCAGTTCAGTTCGGTGTTCTTCCTAGCTCTCCATTCTCCACTGTTGGTATCCTTTATTGGCCCAGAGATTCTTCTTAGGGTCTTGTTCTCAAAGATCTGCAATTGTTGTTCATCTTTCCTCCATGTTTCTGATCCATTCATGATGGCCGGTCTTATTATAGTTTTGTAGATTGTTATTTTGGTGTTTTGGGACAGGATTTTTTTATTTTGACAGGTGTTGCAAGGCAAAGTATATTTTATTCCCTGTTTGTACTCTGATTTTAATTTCCTCACTTACTGTGTTGCTTCTGTTGAATTTGCATTCTGTTAGTAACACACAATAATTAGTGTATAGGTATACAACTATACACAAAGCATTGCAGTAAAGCTGTGATACCAAAATGTATAAACTAGGAAAAAAGTAATAACAGCTTTATTATTTAGTGATAACACACTTGTGACGTTTCAGCGTTTGCCTTCTTCAAACAAAACCAAACAGGACGAAGAATCACAGAGAGGATATAGATTCACATCAAGCTTATATAAACAAAATGACAAAAAAATGAAAAAAATTGATGAAGAATTGTAACCAAATGAAAACTTATCTCAGTCCTTGTAAAGGCACAAAAGTATCGCTTGTGTGTATTCAGGAACATAAACAATATGTGTCCGTTACCAGGGTTATAACGCGTTCGTGCTGAAAGGTGCAAAATAGTGCATGGTTGAGTGTAGAAAATGTTAAGAGACAAGAAGGAGTAGAGAATTATACAAAGAACGGGGATGACTGTGGAGTCAGTATCTGTTAGTTACTAACATTCTGTTATACTTTAAAATGATAAACATGTATATTAATCATGTAACATGTAATAGTAAGGAACTGTACTTAGTGACTGACCTCCTTTAATGGTTGACAGAAGGGTAAGTCAGGTTGACTTAAGGTCAGTGCCAAATGTGGCTGTAAGTTGGCACATGACTGCATAAATGTTTGATGTGAATGTAGTGTGTGAACTGATGCCAGTGGAAGTCTAAAATATTTTAATGTTACTATAAAGTTTAATATCATGTTAGTGAAGGTTTAAATATAAATGAATGACCTGATTACAAAGCATTGAATTTCTAAACAGTATCGTTAAATATGATAGAACAATTGGCAGAATTTATACATTTGGGATACACAATAACAGACTATGAGAAATGTGGAAATTGAAATAAGAATAGGAATGGTTAAATCCACTTTCAACAGAATGAAACAGTTCTTACTTCAAAATGTATAGTACAGCATTTGAAGCTGAGAGTCATCAAATGTTATGCATATTCCACACTGCTCTGTAATGTAGAAGCATGGCCATAAATTAGAAAATGGAAAAGA
Source organism: Achatina immaculata (assembly GCA_009760885.1). Classification (NCBI taxonomy): domain Eukaryota; kingdom Metazoa; phylum Mollusca; class Gastropoda; order Stylommatophora; family Achatinidae; genus Lissachatina; species Lissachatina immaculata. The sequence goes on from CM019710.1 coordinate 10,523,803, forward strand.
TAACTGAAGCCCTTCAGATGTGAATATACTTAAGAGTGGGCACTTTTTATGAACAGAAAAGAGACAAAAATATCATAAATTTATTTAAATTGAAAAGAGGATGGATAACACAGGAAATGAAAAGTTAGAATACGTATGTTGGTCAGATATCAAAGGCACAGTACTAAAAACCATACGAGGAAAAATTTCAAGGGGGGAGATAAGAAGATGACAATACAGATATAGATGGAATTTGACTTGACTGGATGTACTGTGAAACAGATAGAGCAAGCTGGAGAACTATTGCAGCCAGCCTTACATGGGGAGATGGAACAAAAGGATGATGATATTGAGCAATGGGAATTTTATAACTGATGGAGGAGAACGATTTCATTTAATGTGTTAGTTCATTCCATCACACTTCCTATAGTCCTTCATGAATAGTGAAACAAAGAAACATGCAACAGGTTAGTCTCTTAAGAGGATTTGTATGAAATTGAGAATTCTTCAAACTGAATTTGATTAGGGCAGCAGTAAGCCTACACATTTCACAGGACAAAGGAATGGATAATAGGGGTCAGAATTTGAACTTGAAGAATGGCCATTCTCTGCTGCCGGCCTAGAGATGGGCCTCCCATACATGCTTAGCCTTTAACCTCTGTGATGTTACAGTGTAAGTTGGGTGATGGTGCCAGTGGCATATTCGTTGTAAATAGCTCAGTCTTTTCCCTTTGTTATATCTTTTTTGCATAGTCTTTTGGTTTCCATAGACCATGAATCACCAAAACCATAGAAAACAAATTGAACTCTTTCTCGACTAAATGTTTACAAAGAATTAGAAAAATACTTTGGCCAAACACCATAAAAATAACAAATTGTTGGCAGTCACTGACAGCAGTTATTGAGGAAAAGATGCTTTTGATGGTTGGGACATGTGCTCCGAATGACTGACAACTCACTACCAAAAATAGCACTAAGGTGGACACCACAGGGGAACAGAAATAAGGGTAGACCAAAAGAGACATGGAGAAGAACAACAGAGAGGATGTTGAGCAATAGAGGGCTCACCTGGGCAAAAGAGCAGAAAAAAAGGCAAAGGACAGGCATTTGTGGAAAACTGTTGCAGAAGCCCCATGTGCCCTGTGCTCTCTTCAGAGAGAGAGAGAGACAATGAATCCTCATCCGCATCTTCGTCCACGCATAACCAGTCCATTTGTATATATTATAGGGTCATCTGGGTTATAGTGTTTGATGATTTGCTCTGTGATTTCTGATTCTGTTTGTCCTGCCGCCCAACTTCAGCATTCTTGACTGAGCCTTATGTGAACTTTTGGTAAGGTGTGGATATTTTTGGGGATCAATCCAGTTGGCAGCCATGGGGATTTTCTCAGGAATGAGAAAGGTTGAAGTAAACACTAATAAAAAATAATGGCTCTTATCATTCAAGAAAATGGTAGAATGTTACAGGGCATCATTTTGCTTAGTACATTTTATTACTCTGCCTGGGTAGCTGGTATGGAGAAAATGCTTGCCTATATAGCATTAACTCTGTTTTGATTCTGTAGGGCAACTCTAAAGGAAAGATTCTTCTTCTTCAGTTTTCCGAGTCATTAAGGCTTATTGCTGCAGATAAAGTTCACTCCATTCCTCTCTATTCCTAATATTCTCTATCCAGTTGGTGACACTAATTTCTTTTATATTCTCTTCTATGTTGTCATTCCATCTCTGTCTTGGTCTACCCCATTGGTCTTGTTTCCTTCATCTCTATTGCATACATAATTTTCATTTGTCCATTCCCTTCTATTCTTTCTACATGGCCTAACCAGTGTAGTCTGTTCAGTTTCAAGACATTTATAAATCGTTGGGATTTAAATAAGCTGTTCAGTTCAGTGTTCTTTCTTAGCTCTCCATTCTCCACTGTTGGTATCCTTGATGGGGCCTAGGGTTCTTATTACGATCTTGTTCTCAAAGATCTGCAATTGTTGTTCATCTTTCTTTGTTGTACTCCTTGTTTCTGATCCATACATGATGGTTGGTCTTATTTTAGTTTTGTAGATTGTTATTTTGGTGTTTTGGGACAGGATTTTTTATTTTAACAGGTGTTGCAAGGCAAAGTATATTTTATTTGCTATCTGTACTGTGCTTTATATTTCCTCGCTTACTATGTTGCTTCTGTTGAAGGTTGTGGCTAGATATTTGTATGTTTCTGCTTTCCTAATGATCATATCTCCAACATTTATATAAATCTGGATCATTCTGTCTCTTGATATCTTCATATTCTTATCCTGGTTAATGGTCAGGCCCACTTTCAGTGCCACAGCTCTCAGGTGTTTGCGGGTATTGATAACAGTTTCCCCAACTAGGTCATTGTCGTCAGCATATCCTAGTATTTTAGCTTGTTCTTCTGTACTGCTTTCTTCTTTCACTTTTCTAATTACTGTATTTCCTTGTTTTAAAAAGTTCTTATTTAGAAGGGTTCTGACTTTTTCTTTATATATTACTATATTTTGTGCATCCTCCGTGCATATTCTGGTCAAATTAATTAATTTATTAGGTACCTCAAATTCTTTCATAATTTTCTATAAGCTGCTTCTGTCTATGCTGTCATAAGCTTTCTTGAAGTCAGTGAAGATATAATGTACTTCTTTTCTATATTCCCAGTATTTTTCTGCTCTTTGACATAGATATGCCTACAGTTGATCTATTCTTCCTAAAACCTGCTTGATAGTCTCCCAGTAAGTTCTAGCTGTATGGTTTTAATCTATTTAAAATTATAATAGATAGTATTTTGTAGCTTGTTTGTAGTAATGATATTCCTCTGTATTTTTCACACTTTCTCTTATTGCCTTTTTTGAATACTGGGATCAGTAATGATTCTTTCCATTTGCCAGAGAGTTTTTCTTCTCTCCATATTTGTTGTATTAGTGCACATATCTGTTCATGTAGATTTAGACGTCTTCTTTAATCAGTTCTACATCAATTCCACCTGAACCCATTGCTTTGTTGTTTCATGGAAGCATGTATCTGTAGATGACTTCTAAAGAAAGGATGGGATTCATAAATCTGGAAATCTAGCAAAGTAGCAAAGAACAACAGAAGATTGGTTGGGAAGAACCTTATTATGAACACCATCTTGGGGCCCCTTTCTCTAAGATTTTTCTGCCTGAGCAGATTCTCCAAGACTGACTTTTCAAAGCCACCTATAAGACAGTAGGTTATCTTATATCTTTCCCGTGCCCTCAAACATCACATAGGGCTTGCAGGGTAGTTTGCCAATTTTTCCTGTCTTCGGCGAGTCTTTCAACCTCATTAAGGGATTTTATGCCTATTAATGTGGCCTCTCTTAACAATGTCCTCTTCAGAGTTTCACGTGGTCTGCCTTTTTTCTTTGGCCTGTTGTGTTCCACTTGATAGCTTGTTTTGGGATTCTCTGATCATTTCTTAAGTAGGTTATACACATCCATAATTAATACCATTTACAATCATGTGATAGCAGGTGAAGCTAACCTTACCTACAGCACTGTGAGCAAGCACCAAAGTTTTTTTTTAAAAAGCACTTTTATTCTTTCTTAAACTTGAATCCCTCAGGTCAAAGGAAGATAGAAAGACCCAGTGGGATTTGTTAAGAAAATGATTCATTCCACAGAATAGTTCTGAGTAAAGGAAACTTGTATCAAGAGAGACATACTGCATTCTGTGGTATATACTTCCTCTAACATTGCTATTATACAAGGTGTTCTGAAAGTTCTTTTACACTTTCCAGAGGCCACTGTATGGAGACAAATGCAGCTACATGGAGAAGGTGCATTATTTTGTAAAAAAGTTTTCCAAGTTTTAGACATACCTTACAGGGATTGAAATGTGAGGCCTAGGCGCCCCCTACCAGTGACGCAGCACATGTTAATTATGATAACTGGGTTCTTGCCAGGTTTTATGTAACATATTTAATCAACAGATGCAGTGACTTCAAAAGAAAATAGAAGAAGTCAATATGGTCCAAATTGGTTTCAGGCAAGGAAGAGGATCAAGAGATCATATATTCAGTATAAGATTAGTAATAGAGAAATGCAGAGAGTTTAATGTGAATCTATATTTATCCTTTATAGACTACTCAAAGGCATTTGATTGTGTACAACATCAGAAACGTTGGGAAATAATGGAAAAAATGGCATTTCCAACACATTTGATACAATTAACATCACTGCTGTATCTAGACCAACAAGCAGCAGTAAGAATAAATGGTGTTTGACATAAAACAAGGGCTCCATCAGGTGTGCATATTGTCACCCTACTTATTTAACTTGTATACTGAAAATATAATGAGGAATGTTAGAGAAGATGTAGATAAAGAATATTACGATGCCATAACAATTGGAGGTTATGAAATACTAGAGATTAGATATGCTGATGACACAGTGTTACTGTCCACAACACAAAAAGGAATGGAAAAACTAATTATGTCAGTCCATAAGAACAGCGAAGAGCAGAACCTCTATCTTAATGCAAAGAAAACTAAATTGATGACAATTGACAAAACAAACAAGGCAGCTGAAATATGTATCAATGAGGAAAAACTGGAAGAAGTGGATAGTTTTGAATATCTTGGATCACTACTAACTAATAATGGAGATACAATGAGGGAAATTAAAAGGAGGTCATCTGTCGCTCTTCAGAAAGTAAAACAAATAAAGAATCTGTGGAGAGGAGCAGACAGAACCACAAAAATAAGATTTTTAAGGGCATGCATCTTTCCCATTGCAACATATGCCTGTGAGACCTGGACACTTAACAAAACAGCTGAGAAACACACAAATGCCTTTGAATGTAAATGCTACAGAAGAGTTCTCCAAATATCGTGGACACAAAAAAAGAACAAATATATCTATACTACAAGAGCTTAATATTGAAGAAGGCTGACTAGTAAAGAGGATTAAAGAGAGAAAACTTAAATATTTTGGACACATTAAACGTCATGATAATTTAGAGAAGACTGTATTGGAAGGATATATAATGGGAAAAAAGAAAAAGAGGAAGACCAAAATGAAGATGGCTGCAAGACATCGTTGATGATCTGCAAATGGATGCATCAGCAACAGGTCATCATGCTCACAACCGAGAGGCCTACAGGAGTGCTGTTTGGGAGGCAAAGTTCTGCAAGGGACATGCAAATGAATGAATGAATGATGCAGTGACATCCATGATTTACTGTTTCAGAATGTTCAGCTCCTGTGGAAGTAGAGGTATGCAAACTTTCTTTAATGTACCCATTCAAGAAAAAGTCACAAGGTATCAGGTCAGGGGTTCTAGGGGGCTACATAAACAAATGTGAGTCATCGATTGGGCAGGTTGGCACTAAAAAAAGGCACGCATGTCTTGGTGCCAGTCTGTTGGTGAAAAATGAAGTTTTGGCTGTCTTCCTGAGGCTGACACATCAATTAACATGCTGAGATGGGGCATGCCAGTTTTTTCCTCTCAAAGAAAAAGGCCCATAAACCTCCAAATGACCATGCACCATGAAATGATGGTTTAGGTTTTTGACCAGCTTCGGTCCACTGGCTGGGATAACATCATCATCCCTTAAGCACAGACATTGATATTACATGAAATGTTTTTTAGTTTTCCACAGAAGCCAAAATGTTTTCAGAATACAAGAACCAGCATTCATCACACAGACTTTTATTGCTAATATTGATTATTATGTTCTGTGTTATATTTATGTTTTTTAATCCCTTAATTTTAAGCCCGGAAGGAAAGCAATGGTAAACTACCTTCTGGAAACATACCAAGAAACCCAAGCAGCATTCATGGACAGTCAAATCTGGAAATGGATGCAGCAGCAGCAGGCCATCTTGCTCACAACCGAGAGGCCTACAGGAGTGCTGTTTGGGAGGCAAAGTTCCGCAAGGGACATGCAAAGGAATGATGAATCCCTTATTAAATTTTTTAAATCCCCTGTTTCATTTCCAGTCACAAAATGTCATTATTGGATGGTAACAGACTGATGAATTCTGAATTGAATTTTTTTTTTTCTTTTTTTGTTACACATCACCATATGCTCTACATAACTATATCTTATATCCTTCCCGTGCAATTAAACGTCACATAGGGCTCGCAAGGTAGTTCACCAATTTTTCCTGTTTTCTGCGATCTTTTCAACCTCACAAAGGGAATTTTATGCCTATTAATTTGGCCTCTCTTAACAACGTCCTCTTCAGAGTTTCACGTGATCTGCCTCTTTTTCTTCAGCCTGTTGTGTTCCACTTGATAGCTTGTTTTGGGATTTTCTGATCATTTCTTCTCATCACGTGACCAACATATGTCCATCTCCTTTTTCTGATCACCCATGAGACTGGTTGTTGCTCAGTCATCTGTTTTATCTCTGCATTGTTCTTGAATTTGTTCCACTTGATGCAGAGTATTTTCCTGAGGCATTTGTTTTCAAAAGAGTAATTTATTGTCTATTTCTTTAGTTATTTTCCAGCTTTCGCATGCATAAATGAGGGTGGATATTACATTTGAATTGAATACTTAACTTGATTTTTGTGCTTATAACTTTGAATGCCATATGTTCTCAAGATTCTTGAAGATCAGTGCTGCTTTGGCAATTCGAATAATAACTTCCTTTCTGGTGTCACCATCCTGGTCTATGTAGCTGCCAAGGTATGCAAATTGATAGACTTCTTCAACATCATCTGTCTCTTTTGCGTGTATTTTTCCATTTTGATTAATAGGAAGTTTCATTATTTTTGTTTTGTGCTTGTTAATTTCATGTCCCATCTTGTTAGCCAGTGAAGACAGGATTTCTGTTTTTTCTTGCATGGAATTCACATTGTAACTGATAAGAGTTATGTCATGAGCAAAATCAAGATCTTCTAGTTGGGTCCCGTGTACCCAATCAATACCTGTGTTACCTGTGCAGCATTTTTTCATTATGAAGCCTATTGCAATTCTAAAAAGCAAAGGAGACAGTATACATCCTCGTTTCATGCCTGTTTCAATCTGGAACCATTCGCTCATCTTTTCTTCTGTCTTGACTGCACAAACATATCCATTGTATAAGTCCTTAATGATGTTGACAATTTTAGATGGTATTCCATATAGACTTAAAATCCTCCATAATGAATCTCTGTGTATGCTATCAAATGCCTTTTTAAAGTCTATGAAGTTCAGTATTAATGGTTTCTGCTTTTCTTTTTCTTCAAGTATTATTCTTAGAGTAAAGATCTGGTCGAGACAACTTCTCCCTTTTTGGAATCCTGCTTGTTCTTCTCTCATTGTGGTATCCACTATATCTTTAAGTCTATACAAAATTACCTTGCAAAATACTTTTGACACAGCTGATACTAAGATTACTCCTCTCCATTTGTTACAGTCACTAAGGTTGCCTTTTTTTGGTATTTTAACAATGATTCCTTTCACTATATCATCACTATGCTCTACACTTTTCTATAAGCTTTTATATTTTTACAGGATATTTCTTTTAAATTCATCATGGGAAGAGAATTGATGTGCACAATCACAGACTATTTTGTATTTGTTTTGTACTAGTGCAGAACACTGTGGATGTTATACTCTTATAGTGGGCAAGAAGTCATTGTTTCTTTCTGTTAGTTTTGTCATTGCTGTACCTGTATGTAACTGCTGACTTGAAGCTCAGGCCAACACATGGATCTGCTACACAGACTAAAAACACAAGCTATTGGTTGGCTTCAACATCTTCTTGAGGGCCTCATCAGTCCTTACTCCATTGTCTAGACTGGGGGTGAATTAGCAGCACCTTACAGATATTATCTTGACTTGCTCGTTTGCTGGTCTTGATGATGGTGACCTCTCTCTCTTTCTTTCTCTCTACCTCTCTCTTTTCTCTCTCTCTCTTTCTTGCTCTCATTCACACATTTATCTGCAGTTTAACCTTTCAGCCTTAAGTTTAATAAGTTTTTTGGGGTTTTTTTTCACACTACATCAGCATTGTATTCTGTATATGAATTTCATTATGTTTCACATTTCACTTCTCTATCAGGTGTGTTTATTTCATTAATTTTCATCAGTTGAGAGGAAAAAGTACTTTTTTCAACTGTCATGTACTGTTAATGTGGACTCAGATTACCCCCCCCCCCCCCAAAAAAAAAAAAGCATATTAGGCAACTTAACGCTAACCATGATGTGTGGTAGAATCACATCTTTGCCCTGCCAATTTATAAATTGTCCTACAAATTGCCTGCTTTTAAAAAAAGCAGTGAGTATGCATGGGTACCTAATTTGTTGGCACTTATTTCTATTTTGAGCTCTTTTGAAATTTCTATTTTGAGCTCTTTTGAAAATCTTATGGTCATAGATGTGAATATGCTATACCGCCATTCTTCTCTTTCCTGTCCACTCTTAATTTGTCTCTCTTTTTCGCAGCCATTCTCCAATTTCCATTTTTAAGTCCCTCGCATTTCATTGATTATTTTTATCCCCCAACTATTTATTCTTTGTGGGGCAATTTTCCTTTCATATCTTGAATTTATGAGACAGGTCTTGAGTATTTATTGGATCATGAGAATATGGTTAGTGGGGTATTTGTGGCATTGTTATGTGTGATAAAATGTGCATATATAATACACGGTATAGGTGATTGTAGAAGAGCTGTCAGTTTTGTAATGAGGCAGTGTTTTCAGAAATTGCTAGCGCTGGCATGTTCTTGGACAACTTGAAATTTCTGATACTGGAGAAACTTTGTGTTTAGAGCAGGTTTAACTACATAGCAAGAGATTACTACAGATTCTTGCTGTGAGCATTAATACTTTTTTTTTCTCTACTGTTATATTCATTATTCTGGTAATGTTAGGTTCATATGATAACCAAAATAGCAGATATAACCTATGCTGTTGAACTACTGCCTTTTTGGTGGCTTGGTATAAATCTACAGAAAGAAACCACCAGAAATGTGCCATGTCTGGAGGAATTGACAACTGTGTCTTTCCAGTCTTTCATGTTTTCCATCATTTCTGTTGTTGTGCTTCTCCCACGCCATTTTATCAGGCTATCTAAGATTTTTTCTCTTGGTCTGCCTTTTCCTTTCCTGCCTCCCATTTTCCCTGTTGTCATGATATTTTTGATTCCTCATCTTCTCAATATATGGCCAGTTGTTGTTCGTCCATCGTTTTCGATGATGACTACAGCTTCATCTTGGTCTATATAGTGTGAGGTGTCCGTGCGTGACCAACTAGCCCTATATGAGCTTTAAAAGTTTTGCCACACATGGAACATATATGTGCAGATTCAGTTGTGGGCGCCTGTGCAGCCTTGGCTTTTCGCATTGTGCACGGCACTTTCAGTTCTTGAGCGCTCTGCTCTCTGGACACCCAGGGTGGTTATAGCCCTCCATGATGGGCAGACTTGTGCTTTGGACTCCCAGGAGTTTGTGTCTATCCCAAAGGCCTTGAGTGAGGTTTTGAGCGTATCTTTGTATTGCTTTTTTTTTTTTTTTTCCCCTCCTGCTTGCCATTTTCCGTTCAGAAGTTCCCCATGAAGGAGTTGTCTGGGCAGTCAAGTGTTACTCATTCTGACCACATGCCCTGTCCAACAGATTGCACCTTTTGAAGCATTGTGTAGATGTTGGGAATTTTAGCTTTTGTGAGGACTTCAGTATCAGGAATCAATTGCTGCCATTTGATGTTTAGTATTTCCTGAAACAGCCTAGATGAAAATGATTTAGTTGTCTTGCATGCCTACTGTAGACTGTCCATGTTTTGGCTGCATACATTAGTGTGGTCAGAACAACAGCTTTATAGACCTTTAACTTTGGTGGTAACGCTGAGTCCTTTTCTTTCCCATACATTTTTCATAGCCTCCCGTATGCTGTGCTGGCTTTAGCTATTCTGTTGCTGATTTCAGCATCAAGACTGACTGCCCTAGAATGGGTAATGCCAAGATAGGTGAAATTTTCTACGGATTTTAGTTTTTGTCCCTTTATCATGATTTCCGGGTCATTATATTCTTTGTTGGAGGCGGGTTGATATACAACTTCTGTTTTTCCGACTTTTATCATAAGGCTAAAGTTGTCACATGCTGCCAAGAAGTTATCAGTAATAGTTTGCATGTTAGATATTGAGTTAGAATTTAGTGCACAATCATCAGCAAACAGAAAGTCTTTGATGTTCACATTCTTAACTTTTGAGGGAGCTTTCGCATGACCAGTAAACCTAGACTGTCTGCCCCATAGTGTGTTCATTAAGGTTTGTTTCTCACTGACTTTTCTTAATTTCTTATTTTAGCTGTCCATGGTATTCTTAACATTCTTTGTAGGAACCACATTTCAGTTCTCTAGATTATCATTGCATTTAATGTGTCCAAAATATTTAAGTTTTCTCTCTTTAATCTTCTTTACTAGCCAGCCTTCTTCAATATTAAGTTCTTGTAGTATGGATATATTTGTTCTTTTTTGCGTCCATGATATTTGAAGAACTCTTCTGTAGCATTTACATTCAAAGGCATTTATGTGTTTCTCAGCTGTTTTGTTAAGTGTCCAGGTCTCACAAGCATATGTTGTGATGGGAAAAATGCATGCCCTTAAAAATCTTATTTTTGTAGTTCTTTCTGTTCTTCTCCACAGATTCTTTTGGCTACCTACTCTTCTTAATAAAATACAAAATATCATTTTTCATCAGTTATTCAAGGTTCAGTTTTGGCAGCAAGTCAGTGTTCAGTCAGTCATATGAATTGCTGGAAAAAAAAAAATCAAGACTTTGAAAAAACACTACCTATTGTTGCTGTACATATTTCTACTTGTAAGTTGTTTTTGTGTTTTGTTGTAATCCTTGCGTAGCTGGTTGGCAGTAGCTGCTACAGCTGCAGTAAGATGTCATTACACCTGAGCACATTAGCATTAATTAAGAGTGTGGTGACAGTGCTTGTCATCTCAGAAGATAGTTATAAAGCAGGTAGATGATGACTGGTTGTAGACGTTGGCATAATTTTGCCATTTCATGCTGAACTTTCTTACAAGGGGGAGGCCAGAAGACTAAGTCTGTATATTTTTTCATACATTTTTCGTGTTTTTTTTATCTGTTGTGTTGTTTTTGTATGGGATTCCTGAAAAAAGCTTTTGCTGAAATATTGGATTTTTATATGTCCTTCATTTATATGTACTCATCTTGCTTTCTGCCATTCTTGTTTCTGCCCACTTTCCTCACTCATTTTTTTGTAAATCTTTACCATACACTCATCTTTTTTTCAGCTCCTATAGTTATGTGGTTGTGCTCATATAACCAGGCTGTTTTGCAGTTGTGCTCATATAACCAGGCTTTTATGTGGTTGTGCTCAACATGTACCCAGGGTGGTGTTTCCCATCTGTCTGAAGATGTTGCTTCTTGTGTCTGTGATGAGAATTCATTCAAGCCACCATGACCCACTCCAGAACTACATACTTTTTTCCTATTCACAAATGATTGTCTGGATAGTATCATAAGACAGTTTATTTCGAACTCAGATTTAACAAGCATATACAATGGACAATTGTATTGTTGTTTTGTAGTCAGGGAAATACCTCTGACTCCATGAGAGATTAGATACAGCAGTAGAAATGTCACAATCAAAATGTGAGAGTTCACTAATGGTTATGTTTGTCTGTATGTGGACATTTGGAGCAGTAAATCACGACATTCCGAGATGGTTAGGAAAAAATAGTATGGTTATTTCCGCCATTAATGTGATTTATTCAGATAGATGCAGCAACGTGGTAGATTAATTGGGTGATAACCAAAGTTTATTTGTCTTTATTGCCAGGGTTAGAGGTCACTGGATAAAATGGATGGCCTAGGGAGGGGAAGTATCCAGCATTAGTGGTCTACTTGTGTTTTTTTCAAGTGTCTTCAACAGTCACCACTTGTGGTTTACTATTGTTCTTTTTTTTCTGTCTTATACTTTTCAAGTATACCAGCACTAGTGCTTTACAGATATCCTTTTTATTGTGCGTGTGTCTCCAAAGATTAACATTATTGGCTTACAGGTATTTTTTTAAAGCACAGTTAAGAATGAAACTTAGAACAGAATAAAGGTGTTACATTTGCAGGAGGAAGTGATGGAAAGTGGAGAGAGTGCATGCATGACAGAAGAGTTTGCATGTTAATTATAGAATACCGCAAATATGCTTTTGAAATTTAAAAAAAAAAAAGAGTGCTTAATGTCCCAGAACATAGAGTTAACTGCAGTTAACTGAAAAGGAGGCTTGATCTTATACAGTGGTTTTGTCACAGTGGAAGTAGCATGATGTGAAATCTGTGATGTCTCAGAAGATACTGAAGGATCATGTGGAAGGATGTGAAAGTATCACATTTGTATATATGGGGATTTTCCTAGATTGATGCATTGGTGTTCTACATAAAGCTAGCTAGTCTGTATAAAACTGTACCTCTCAGAAGTCTGTAATGCACCCCTCTGAGATCTGTTCCTGATGTGGCACCTAAATGTTCTCATGCTAGCTCTAGCCCTGAGCTAAAGCATCTACAGTGAATATCTCTCTCTCTCTCTCTGAACCTTAATTGCCCAAGGCACATGGGGCTTCTGCAACAGTTTTCCACAAATGCCTGTCCTTTGCCTTTTTTCCGCTGTTGTCCAGCTCGTTCTTCTCCGTGTCTCTTTTGGTCTACCCTTACTTCTTTTCCCCTGTGGTGTCCGTCTTAGTGCTATTTTTTGGTAGTGAGTTGTCAGTCATTCGGAGCACATGTCCCAACCATCACCAGCGTCTTTCTTCAATAATTACTGTCAGTAGCTTCATCTGCATTTCTGCCAACAAGATGTTATTTCTTATGGTGTTTGGCCAAAATATTTTTCTGATTCTTCATAAACATTTAGTCTGGAAAGAATTCAGCTTGTTTTCTGTGGTTTTGGTGATCTTCCACCATTCACTTCCATAGAGTAGTACACTTAGAACATTACTCTTAAATATCCTGATTTTCATATTTATGCTTAGTTTTTTTTTAATTTCCATATAGTCTGCAGCATTGCAAAAGCCTGGTTTGCTCTAGTAAGTCTGCTGTTGATGTCTCTGTGCTGTTTCCATTTTCTACTAATCTACTGCCAAGATATACAAATTCGTTGACTTCCTCCACTAACTTGCTATCTGCTGTGAGTACATTTCTGTTGTTCACATTTTGCTTCATTAACTTTGTCTTTCCTATGTTGATCTTTAATCCTATGTTGTTTGCGTTCTGAGTTAGCTTGTTTATTTTATCTTGCATATCTTTGTGGCTGCATGATAGTAGACAAATATCATCAGCAAAGTCAAGGTCCACCAGCACTGTGTCAGGGGTCCATTGTAATCCTCTTCGTTTGTCTGATGTTGCCTCCTTCATTAGCCAGTCTACAGCCAAAATAAATAATGTTGGCAATAGTACATATCCCTGCTTCACTCCTGTTTGTACCCCAAAGCTGCTGGAGGTATGTTCTCCACAGATCACTTTGCACTGAAAACCCTCGTTTTGCTAAGTGTCCATGTCTCACAGGCATATGTTGCGATGGGAAAGATAAAAAAAAAAAAAATCTTATTTTTGTAGTTCTGTCTGTTCCTCTCCGCGGAATCTTTAGTTGTTTTACTTTCTGAAAAGCAATAGATATCCTCCTATATACAGTGAGTATAGTAGACTCAACATATGCCTGTGAGACGTGGACACTTAACAAAACAGCTGAGAAACACATAAATGCCTTTGAATGTAAATGTTACAGAAGAGTTCTCCAAATATCGTGGACACAAAAAAGAACAAATATATCTATACTACAAGAGCTTAATATTGAAGAAGGCTGGCTAATAAAGAGGATTAAAGAGAGAAAACTTAAATATTTTGGACACATTAAACGTCATGATGATTTGAGAAGACCATATTGGAAGGATACATAATGAGAAAAAGAAAAAGAGGAAGACCAAAACGAAGATGGCTGCAAGAAATCGTTGATGATCTGCAAATGGATGCAGCAGCAGCAGACCATCTTGCTCAAAACTGAGAGGCCTACAGGAGTGCTGTTTGGGAAGCAAAGTTCCACAAGGGACATGCAAATAAATGAATGAATAGTAGACTAATTCATCTCAGCACAGCAGACCAAATCAAAACAGTATTTAAAATAAAACCAAAAAATTCCTCAATGAAAAAAGTCTTTATTTCACTGAAAAGCTTTCCTGGAGAGTTTTCTTTAGGAGCAGTATTTATAGTCCCTAGCTGAAGAATTTGTGTGACAGTGTTTGAAGATGCCTTCTGTCTGATAGTTTTTCTCACTTCACTGACATATTTTACGTCCCTCTGTGGTGATCTTGTGCATAAAGTATGCTTCACATCAATTATGCAACCTTTGCACATGACAGCCGTGATTGTCAAACACTTGTCAGCCAGAGTAACAAGAGTTAATTTCCTGACATTCTTTAAAAAAAGCTATCAATTCTGTGTGAATTGTCAGTTTTTTTAAAACACCACTGGAATTGACAATTGTGACAGCCAATCAGTTGTGCAGTGTGCCTGACATGTTTGCTGTTGTCCATCTTCTTGTTGATAATGTTGATAGTTAATACAGGTTACAACATTGCCATAGCGACTGACAGGTACAGATGTGTGTTTCTGAATTAATGGTTAGTGTGTGCTGCATGTTCAAGTTTGTGGTTTTTTTTTTTCCAACCAGATCTGTGGTCCATAGTGCAGAGATTTCCTTTCAGATAAGATGCAGATGAATACTCAGAGCTCCAAGCTTTCCACAATCATGTTTATCTGCAGTATACAACATTTGACAACCAGCAGCTACATTCTTCCTACTTGTGTGCTCTTTCAAACAAATTGGTATTATCAACTGAATCTTGCCACTCTTCATGAGTTTTATTAAATTTAATTTTCAACAGCTGTTCCTCTTTTTAAGTGACTGTATACTCATACTTGACTGTCATTTCCATTAACAGCCATTTAACACAAGCTCTGTTTTAATTAGCTGTTGTAAGTTGCTGGGACAGAGACAATTGGGCATGCTAAGTGGCACTTTGATCTAACATAGAAAACACTACGTCTGTATGAAGTTTAAAAAAAAAAGTTAAAGAGGAAACCAGTTGGCTGAGTTAGCTACATCTGCTGTACCACTTAGATACTGGCTAAGGCGGATCTTATTAGCATCCTCATAGAAACAGAAAATTTCAGCACACTCATCATCTTTCCCTAAGATGAACGAACTGAGAATAAAATGTGACACTAGTAGTGGAGATGAAGAGAACACAAAAAGATCCGCAAATCTACATAGAACTGGTGTCATCAGTTGTTTACACTGAGGGATGTACCGAGGAGTAAAAGGAGTGCTTTTGGATGTGTCCTGAATGTTAGAACACTCCTAGCTTAGAATCAGCACTAAATGAGGTGGGCTTGACATAGCTATGAGAATGTGTCCTGAATGTTAGAACAATCCTTAGATTTAACACTAAATGACATGAATTTGAACAGCTGTGAGACAGTGAATATGTCCTGAATGTTAGAACAATCCTTAGATTTAACACTAAATGACATGAGTTTGACACAGCTGTGAGACAATGAATATGTCCTGAATGTTAGAACAATCCTTAGATTTAACACTAAATGACATGAGCTTGACACAGCTATGAGACACTGAATATGTGAATGTTAGAACAGTCCTTAGATTTAACACTAAATGACATGAGCTTGACACAGCTATGACACAGAAATGTAATTTTTTTAAAACATGGGCTGATTGCATTAGCCCCAGCTGTTCCCACAGTATCTCACCACTGATTTTGTTGCAGTGGCTTGCTCATGTGTACATACATACATAGACAGTATGTAGGATCAGTTATTTATGAAGCAAGCACAGTTTAAAATATCTGAAACACAAGTTTTCTGTAGCACAAGTACCATATGGGCACTAACACCATATCCCTATGTGCCTCTAAGGTATGAACAGGATTACCTTTACCTTTAACATATACCATGCAAAGTTAACTTTATGAATGCCTCATGTAGGCTATGGCAAATAAGATCTAAAATGCAGCTTTTGCATGTGTGGGAAAATATGAGACTTGACATACCTGGTGTTTTTAGAAACAGATGAATGATGCCTGTGTTGGGTATTTGTGTTACCAATGTAATTAACATGAGTTATAAGTTAAAGGAAGATATACCAGATCTCCTACAACTAGGTTCATATGATCAGCCATCTAAAAGAGACAGGTTGCCTCCATGAATCTATTCAACACCAGGAGTCTTTATGTATGCCCCACATGCTCTTTTTTTTTCTGGGATCAAGTTTTGGATTCTCAAGTCTCATCAGAAGAGACCCATACATAGACACATACCAAGTTGACTTACAAAAATGTTTAAGCTTTTGTTTGCTGTTTTCCATATCAGTGGAAACAAGATTCTGAGTTCTTAAATATTACATCGAACCAATTTTGTTTTATGGATGTGAAGCATGGTCCATGAATAAGAGAGTACAGCAAGAAATGGAGGCCATGGAAATGTGGTTCGTAGGAAGGTTGTTGAAGGTACCATGGACAGCTAAGAAAACCAACGAAGAAGTCTTAAGAGAGGCTGGAGTTAAAAGGCAAATTACAGCAAAGATCAGAGGCAGACAAGTGAGATTTGTAGGACATTTTTTGAGAAGAAGAAAATTGCAACACATTGTGGCAACTGGAAAAACTGAGGGAAGAAGAGAAGAGAGAGAAGTTACTGGATGGGCTGTCAGTGTGGCTAGGAAGAAAGTCACCAGCGAATCTCATAATCAAGTCTAAAGACGAGGAATTGTGGAGAGAAATTATGCCTATGCCACGCGGCATGGCACTTGATTGATTGATTGATTGCTATTTTCATTGAAGGATGTGAAGTGTTCTACAAGTGAGAGGTCACTGTTGGAAGTATGGGACTCGATGATGTTACAACTGAATAGTAACTGGTTAAGACCTTATTTTATTTCCTGGAAATTTCCTGAACACATGATATGTCACAATGGCTTTGTTAATGAGGCAGGGAATGATTAGGTTTCCTATGTGGGTAAACTTAGTGAGAGGTGTAGCACTGAGCCATTTGTCAGTGAGCAGGTAGAAAACACATCATAATGTGGCATCAGTAATAATAATAATAAGAAATTGGAAGAGGTGATTATGAGCCATAACCCTTGTGTATGATTTTTAAGTATTAACTTTTGTGTGTCAGGAGGGGAGTACTCTGTGCAAAATGTGTAATGTTACTATAGGAACAAAGAAAGCTGCACTGGAGTGAGCAAATACTGAAAGATCTTCTTTTTTTTTTAAATGTAGTTTTGAAATTGTTCATTCCTTCATTAATTCTTCCTCATGTTACATACTTATGAAATGGCTTTTTTGTCTTTTAATCATTTAATATTTCCAAGTCATATTCCATTTAAATCAGTCCATCTATCTTTCAGTCGCTGGAAGCCAAACTCTTGTAAACTGCTTATTTACTTACATCTGGTGGGAGGCGTTATGGAGCATAAACTTTTTTGTTGATGATCAAACACTTGTAGACACATCAGAGGATGACCTGTAACAGAACATTGATATAATTTAACAATAGCTTGTAAAAACCACAATATGTAAATCAGTATAAAAAAAAAACTAAACTAAAAGTCATGTCATTTACCATGTTTGAAATGACAGTGATCATCCTGAATAATTAGTCTTTGAAAAAAATGGAGCAGTTCAAAAACTTGAGGAGTACAATATCATTTTCTGTGAGCACTGATGCTGAAATAGAGAAAAAAAAAATGCAATAAAGCAAATTAGATCATTGGACAAATGACAACTGTAATGAAAAAAAACATTTGTAGCAGAGGTTCAAAACTTGACTCCAGCGTCATTACTATTCAGCACAGCCCCGTACATGCTCCTCCGCATGCTTCAACATCCACCTGAGAGTTTGTTTGCTATTAGTTCCTGTCTAGTGGTGGTTGGTTACAATGCATTTTTTGCTGCACAGTTTGGATTTCCTGCCAGCACCCTTAATCTGTCCAAGCTCATGCAATCTGCTTATAACAACATTGTCCCGCCATTCCCTCTCTTCATTTTTCCAGTCTGTCAAATACAGCTTTAGCAATGTCACCCATGTCCATTCTTAGCCTTTCTTTTATTTTAGCATGTCCTGCAAGTCTGTCCATCACTTCATTTCCATGTACTCACACATGACCTGGACAGTAAATCTGTGTTAGACTTATCACATTTGAATGGTGTATCCCATTCTTGCTGCTTTTTGCAGCAATTTCTTCTCAGTCTTACAAAACATAGTCCGTGAATCTGTCACAGTGACATCATGGGCTACCACTCATTCCATTACTGCTGACACAGCCATGATTTCCATTTGCATACTTGATGACTTCAAGAGCTACAAAACCCTGTGCCACTACACTTCCATTTTGGTAGACACCAAAACTCCAGCCACTTTTGCTGTTCCAAATCATTCGTTAAGTAAATATACAACAACTGATACAAAATTAATCCTATAAATCACAATCTTCCTCCCATCTCAAGGCTTTCAATCTCAGCCATGGCCATTAACAGCGAAAAATAAAAGAAAAGTCTTCATGACAAGAATAAGGTGTTTGAGGAGGTTACTAAATGTAACATAAAGAAACAAAATTAAAAATATTATCAAAGCTAGGGGATGGAACAACACCAGCATTTTAACTGCAGCAAGAAACAGGTCAGATGTTATCTGTTGGCCACATTATGTGACAATCACCGGACACAGTGTCCCAGAGAATACTCACACAGAACCACTGGACAAAGTGTCCCAGAGAATACTTACACAGAACCACTGGACGAAGTGTCTCAGAAAATACACAGAACCACTGGACAGTGTCCCAGAAAATACACAAAACCACTGGACAAAGTGTCCCAGAGAATACTCATACAGAACCACTGGACAAAGTGTCCCAGAGAATACTCACACAGAGAATGAGTGAAAACAGAAAAGTAAGTTGTCTGTGCAGAAGAATGATGGAAGGATTTGCCTGGCCATATTTTGGACACATTAAACATCATGATAATTTAGAGAAGGCAGTCTTGGAAGGGTACATAATGGGAAAAAAGAAAGAGAGGAAGACCAAGGCGAAGATGGCTGCAAGACATTGTTGATGATCTGCAAATGGATGCATCAGCAGCAGGCCATCTTGCTTACAACGGAGAAGCCTAAAGGAGAGCTGTTAGGGAGGTAAATTCCGCAAAGGACATGCAAATGACTGACTGACTGAGACCTTTTAGATAAATGTTCGTTGACATTACAGTTTTGCTGTTTTCAGACTAAAATTTTTTGGGAGAAGCTGGGGGCAAATCAAAGAAAGCTTTAAAGTGGACTGGACAGGGTGAAGTTTGACTTCGTTCATGTGTGAACAAAAGTATACCAGCAAAATTTGTACTGTCAGCCAAGGGTGATGACTCCAGAGAACCTAAACAGAAAACTTCTCAAATACTTTCAGCCAGTGAAATATTTTCTTACAAAGACTGCTGTTTAGTGCATTTTTTTTTTTTCTACATTTTCTCATTCCCCATCTCCTCAGAACATTAAAATTATTTCAGCCGAGAATCAGAAAGCCCAGAGCAGGAGCAAAGATGGTTGTGTGGTATGGGCAATATAGTTATCAGGGTTGACAAACCAGAGCTGTTCAAGATCCTTTTACTTCTCTTGCAGTGCTTCTGGTTACAGGTTACTTCATTCTTCTTCTAAACTGAGTGAAGTTGCCATGGTCTGCATGTAATAGACCCTGCAGAGCAGACTGATTTGTTTTTTTTTTTTTAGGGTCTTCTCTGGTACCCTGAAAGTCACACAAGTTCACAATTTCTGAGACATAAGACAAAGTAGATCCTACAAGGTCTAAAGATTTCCTGTTAGATTTAGCAACATAGATTGTTCAGGTTTGCCAGCACTTTAGTACATGTTGTATCTCATCAGCCACCATTGAATGATCTTTTTGGTGTCTAAGAATTTATTCCTTATTGCTTGCTATAGTGTTTTATAACCAGACTTAGATTTCACATTCTTTTAATAAGAGATGAGTACGCAGAACATATACAGATTTGACCACATTCTCAGATATTTTTGTTAGCTTGTGTTACTACATTCTGAACAGTTTCACTAATTCGTGGTGTTATTTTACAAGACTCACATTCTCAGCATCTCCACTGGTGTGTATCCGTAAAGATGTCTGTGGACCACAGTCCCATTTTTATCTGCTGTTGTTGTTACCTTTTAATATGTATATGCTCACAGTCCTGATGTTTTCACCAAGATACATTTGTATCTGTTAAATGTACATTGCATACATTCCAAATTCTAAGATGTGTCTGTACCACTGTTCCCTCTAAATAGGCTGCGCGGCCATGCATAGAAAAAGATCATACCGCACACAAAATTTTTGGAGCCGCGCAAAAAAAAAAAAAATGAAACTGCTGCTTTTATTTTCCAGCTTCCAGATGTTACTCCGTGCTATAATTGCAGTCAAGAAAAATACAGTGATGGTATATGTTTTTCCTTTACTGTTTCTTTCTTATTGAGATATGACTTTTGGATCGGATGTTTCAGCTGGTCTTTTATTGTAGTTTCGGTAGTACTGTATCAGAATCGTGACGAGGCAAGTGGGCACACAGAGAATAGGGGGTCATTAAAATAAACCAGCAGATGAATTTCCACTGCTGAAAAGTACAGCAGGTCTATCCTGTTATTAAATGTGCAGATTTTTAGAGAGAGAGAGAGTGTGTGTGTGTGTTTGTTTGTTTGTTTGTTTGTGTGTTTGTTTGTTTGTTTTAGTTTTAAAAAAGTAACATTTATTCATTCGCATGTCCCTTGCGGAACTTTGCCTCCCTAACAGCACCCCTGTAGGCCTCTCAATTGTACGCAAGATGCCCTGCTGCTGGTGCATCCATTTTCAGATCATCAGCAGTGTCTTGCAGCCATCTTCGCCTTGGTCTTCCTCTCTTTCTTTTTCCCATTTTCCAGGACAGTCTTCTCTAGATTAACATGACTTTTAATGTGTCCAAAATATTTAAGTTTTCTCTCTTTAATCCTCTTTACTAGCCAGCCTTCTTCAATATTAAGTTCTTGCTTTATATATACACATGTTGGTACTAAACGCACATTTGCACACACAATATTTTTTTTTATCACATGAGCTGAACATTTTGCACACAGACCGCAAACCATTAGAGGGAGCATTGGTCTGTACCCACATTTATGTACATGACCCACATTTTCAACATTCCCACTACCATGTGTGGTTGCCCAGAGGCTGAACAAACTAATAAATTGACGGTCTCTTGCCACCTCAGCATGGTTAGTTTGAAAACTTGGATGAAATAATAAATCTTACAGCAACACTAGCCCTCACTGAAACATAGTGTTAAATCAACCAGAGGAAAAAAAATCACATTCATTACTAGAATTTTTATTACAAGGAGGCGCTGAAATATCATCTGTCCGAACATCCCAAAATATGATTGTAATTTTGTCACCGTATCTGGAAAGAATATTATTTTATAATGTAAAGTGTCAGTTTGCAGGATCATAGTACCAATTTTTTTTACCTCTTTTCAGATAAATGACAGAACCATGTAAATGAAAGGGTGGAATTTTCAAGTGTGAAACTCTGGGCCATGATGAAGTTTCTGTGTTCCTGCAGAAGAAAGGTCTAAAGGAAATCCATGAGTGTATACTGCAGACATTGACTGGTGAGCATCCATTATACTCTACTGTGAAGAAGTGGTGTGCTAACTTTCAACATGGAGATTTCAAGATCAAAGATGTAGCATGATCTGGAAAGCATTCAACAGTTCCAGAAATTGTTGATCATGTTCATGAGCTGATTTTAACAAATCACTTGGCTAAAACAATTGCTGAGACACTGGAACATGGTAGGTTTATAATTCATGAGCGTTTGGGTATGCAGAAACTGTCAGCCAAGTTGGTGCCAAAATGTTTGAATGTCAATAAGAAGCAAAGTTGTGTGGATGCTTACAAATTGATTTTGCAACATTTTGAGTGGTCTAGTAATACATTTTTGGAATGACTCATCACTGTTGATAAAACATGGTTATAGTACTGTGATCCAGAGAACATACAACAGTCCTTGCAGTGGCTACACTCAGATATGGTTATAGTACTGTGATCTAGAGACCAAACAGCAGTCCTTGCAGTGGCTGCACTCAGACATGGTTATAGTACTGCAATCCAGAGACCAGACAACAGTCCTTGCAGTGGCTACGTTCAGACATGGTTATAGTACTGTGATCCAGAGACCAAACAACAGTCCTTGCAGTGGCTGCACTCAGACATGGTTATAGTACTGCAATCCAGAGACCAGACAACAGTCCTTGCAGTGGCTACGTTCAGACATGGTTATAGTACTGTGATCCATAGACCAAACAACAGTCCTTGCAGTGGCTGCACTCAGACATGGTTATAGTACTGCAATCCAGAGACCAGACAACAGTCCTTGCAGTGGCTACGTTCAGACATGGTTATAGTACTGTGATCCAGAGACCAAACAACAGTCCTTACAGTGGCTACATTCAGACATGGTTATAGTACTGCAATCCAGAGACCAAACAACAGTCCTTGCAGTGGCTACATTCAGACATGGTTATAGTACTGTGATCCAGAGACCAAACAACAGTCCTTGCAGTGGCTACATTCAGACATGGTTATAGTACTGCAATCCAGAGACCAAATAACAGTCCTTGCAGTGGCTACATTCAGACATGGTTATAGTACTGTGATCCAGAGACCAAACAACAGTCCTTGCAGTGGCTACACTCAGACATGGTTATAGTACTGTGATCCAGAGACCAAACAACAGTCCTTGCAGTGGCTGCACTCAGACATGGTTATAGTACTGTGATCCATAGACCAAACAACAGTCCTTGCAGTGGCTGCACTCAGACATGGTTATAGTACTGTGATCCATAGACCAAACAACAGTCCTTGCAGTGGCTGCACTCAGACATGGTTATAGTACTGTGATCCAGAGACCAAACAACAGTCCTTACAGTGGCTACATTCAGACATGGTTATAGTACTGTGATACATAGACCAAACAACAGTCCTTGCATTAGCTGCATTCAGGGTCCCCCAGCCTGAAAAGACCTAAAAGTCAGCAGGAAGAATCATATCCACTGTTTCTTTGGGATGCAGAAGGTATTTTAATGGCTGACTATCATCTCAAGGGCCAAACAGATAATGCTGAATACTGCTCTAACTTGCTGTGCCAATTAAAGGATGAGTTGAAAGAAAACCAGGGAGGGAAAACTGTGGGAGAGTCATCTGTTGTGCAGTACAATGTGCCTGCTCACAAAATGTTTGATGTTTTGCAGAATTTAGGGTTTGAGTGCATGCTCCACCTGACCATTTCTTGTTTCTCAGCCTTAAAGTGTGTTTGATTTGGGAGAAAATTTTCAAATGAGTTGGAGGTGATAGCAGCAACAGAGCAGCATTTCAGTGACTAGTTATTGATTTTTTTTTTTTTTTTGAAACAAAGGTTAAATAAACTTAGGAAATGATATATTGAACTTTGGTTTGAGTATCTGGAATAACACACAGGGTTCATCATTTCTTTAGATTGTTCCTTCCTTGGTCAGGTCAATAGCATTTCAACATCCCCTCATATTTCCTTCACTGCTCTTAAAAAAGTTTCACTTCCAAAGAACATTAGCTGCCAGTAGCTGCTTTTACAAGTTCTGAACAGCTTGATCGGATTGCTTTCATGTGTATCACATAAGGTTAAACTCTGGCCTGAGGTTTCTTCACATGACATCACATTAGACTGATTTCTGTTTAGCATTTTCTTTGTATGGCATCACATTAGACTGATTTCTGTTTAGCATTTTCTTTGTATGGCATCACATTAGACTGATTTCTCTTTAGTAGTTTCTTTGTATGGCATCACATTAGACTGATTTCTCTTTAGTAGTTTCTTTGTATGGCATACATTTAGCTAATCAGAAGTTTCTTCATGTGACTTTATATTTGGCTGAACTATGGTAATCTGCATCTGACATGACATTTAGTTCATATCTACTTAAATGTGTGTTCATATGACATAATATAGTTTTTCTTTTTAAATTTGTTTGCTGCCATGTGATTTTTCGTGGCTTCAGAATTACATTTACATTATATTAATAAGTCAGTTTGACTGTTGACTTATTATTTCAGTTATCTGTCGCCATTTATCTTCCTGCAGTCAGAGGACATACATGAGGATTTGGAGACCTTGTGATAGATTAAAATACATGTTCTGATCTTATGTACTAATTCTTGTTTTCCAGAATGAACCACTTGTATAGAGGTACCGCCTGAGAGCAGAGATCAAAGATTGTTGTCAGGTGAAAGATCAAGTCCGGTGGGATGTCAAGGCTCATCAGTATGCGTGTCAAGAGGTTACACTTTATATTACTCTTTGGCCTAGTGTTTTTGATATGGAACTTCATCACCTTCTACACTGTTTCAAAGCCCAAGCCTTTGGTAAGCGTGGCAGTATGTTTAGTCATAAAGTCTTTTCGTTCAGACATTTAATAAATATTTTTTGACAGAATACACAGCAATCCGTTTACAGACTTAGAACTAATGAATCATAATTACCAAGAAACTGTCTCACTTCCTGATACCAGTGTACACACAACAATCTGTTACGTTAAAATGCTCATTAGGAAGAGACCTACAGGGAACTTATTGGGAGGGCATCATTCCATCATCATGAGAGAGGGGTGCTCCAAAATCTACTTCCAATTGGCTGGTTAAAAAAAAATTTGAAAAAAAAATTGTATCACCTACAGAACTTACATACAATAACTGCATTACTTTTCCATATACTCACCACCCAAATTCAGGCACTTGTCATAGCATAGCACCAGCTTTTGAAATGCCTCATCAAAAACCAGGGTATCCAAACCTGTTGTTTATTCCATCCAAAGCTCCTTGTCAGTTTTGAAGCACTGGGTGGCCAGCCAAACCTTCATCTTGCTGAAGAAGTGGTAATTGCTTGGTGTAGAGTCCAAACTGTAAAGAAGGTAGTTGAAAATCTCTCAGTTGAACTACTCAGATAAGCCTTAATAATAATAATAATGACATTTGTCATCTTCCTGTATCTGCAAACAAATAGTGGATGCCCATGATGAAGATTGTGAAATGCAGGCATCAGTTATGATGAGAACAGGCTAAGGTGGCCACACATTAATGCCTAGAGCAGACCTAAGAATCTCTTTTCTTAGTATGCTCTGTCACCATGGGTAACTCATCAACCCAGTACAAGTTTGCTCTATCACTGTGGGTAACTCATCAATCCAAATCAGGTTTGTTCTACCACCATGGGTAACTCATCAATCCCTATCAAGTTTGCTCTACCACCATGGGTAACTCATCAATCCCTATCAAGTTTGCTCTACCACCATGGGTAACTCATCAATCCCTATCAAGTTTGCACTACCACCATGGGTAACTCATCAATCCCTATCAAGTTTGCTCTACCACCATGGGTAACTCATCCATCTCTACCAAGTTTGCTCTACCACCATGGGTAACTCATCAATCCCTATCAAGTTTGCTCTACCACCATGGGTAACTCATCAATCCCTATCAAGTTTGCTCTACCACCATGGGTAACTCATCAATCCCTACCAAGTTTGCTCTTCCACTGCAGGTAACTCATCAATCCCTACCAAGTTTGCTCTTCCACCATGGGTAACTCATCAATCCCTACCAAGTTTGCTCTTCCACCATGGGTAACTCATCAATCCCTACCAAGTTTGCTCTTCCACTGCAGGTAACTCATCAATCCCTACCAAGTTTGCTCTTCCACTGCAGGTAACTCATCAATCCCTATCAAGTTTGCTCTACCACCGTGGGTAACTCATCAATCCCTACCAAGTTTGCTCTTCCACTGCAGGTAACTCATCAATCCCTATCAAGTTTGCTCTACCACCGTGGGTAACTCATCAATCCCTACCAAGTTTGCTCTTCCACTGCAGGTAACTCATCAATCCCTACCAAGTTTGCTCTACCACCATGGGTAACTCATCAATCCCTACCAAGTTTGCTCTACCACCATGGGTAACCCATCAATCCCTACCAAGTTTGCTCTACCACCATGGGTAACTCATCAATCCCTACCAAGTTTGCTCTTCCACTGCAGGTAACTCATCAATCCCTACCAAGTTTGCTCAGCCACCGCGGGTAACTCATCAATTACTATCAAGTTTGCCAGACTGATGTAGCATAGTTTCCAGGAGCACAAAGGAGAGAAACAAATCATCTTTCCTGCTGTTGTAATGTTACAGTTTTTTATATTAATGCTGCCTTATTTCAGTTAATATTATAATGTTTTATCATATTCTGTTTAATTAACTTGCTCTCTCTCTCTCTCTCTCTCTCTCCCTCTCTCTCCCTCCCTCTCTCTCACCCCTCTCTCTCTCTCTCTCTCTCTCTCTCTCTCTCTCTCTCTCTCTCTCTCACATGTATATGAGAAAGAGAGTGTCAGTTTGTTTTTTTTTTAAACATGTTAACTTGTTTCCTTTAGGGCACAGAAAGAGAGTTACATCTTTCAAACCGGTTACAGGAATTAGAGAAGCAGATGGACAAACAGTTGGAGGAAAACCGGAAGCTGTTACTGGATCTGAGACAGCTCAAAGATGATTCTTCTGGTATGTAACTGATTTGTTTCCAGTATGTCTGTCTCTTTGATATCTTTGTGATCTATCTGTCCAATATTTAGATCGAGAAATG
Organism: Achatina immaculata; assembly: GCA_009760885.1. Taxonomy (NCBI): domain Eukaryota; kingdom Metazoa; phylum Mollusca; class Gastropoda; order Stylommatophora; family Achatinidae; genus Lissachatina; species Lissachatina immaculata. Next base: position 10,550,520 of record CM019710.1, read on the forward strand.
TCAGTGAGCCCCAGGATATTGCAAGCATCATGAAAAGAATATGAATCATTGATTTATGGATTAATTGATCCCACACCATTTCATTTTAAATCTTAATGTTGAATACCTAGAAACCTTGATTGTACTTGTTCAGTCATTATTGATCATTATCAATCTGTTTATCTCTAGAATCCATTTAATGGTTAAAATGACACATTTTAATCTATAAAGTATTTGTCTGCTGCATGTGTTCCTTGTCATTTGTTACATGAATGTGTTCATCATATTTCTTTATATTCACTGCTTTCCTTATTTCCTTTATCAGAAACAGCACTAGCAAATAGAAGTGGAGGACCTTTCGCGACAAGCCTAGAAGCCCACCTTCCAAGAGGCAGCAAACAGGGAATCCTGCCTGTTTTGATGATAGCCTGTGATAGGACAACTGTGAAGCGAGCCTTGGATAAGTTGTTGGAGTAAGCAAATAGTTAACTGAAGAGTAACTGAAAAGTCATCCTGCTCAGTATAGAGTGAGAAAATAATAATCTTGTCCAGTATAGAGTAATTATGCAGTAATTGCCCTGTATAGTGTAAGAAAATTTTAGTCCTGTGCAATATAGAGTAATTAGGTAGCCACCCTGCCCATTATAGAGTAAGAAATAATAATCCTGCCCAGTATGGAGCAATTATCTAGTCACCCTACCCAGTATAGAGTAAGAAAATTGTAGTTCTGTCCAGAATAGAGTAATTAGGTAGTTATATAATATAACTGTCCAGTATAGATAAACAGATAATCATTCTGTCCAGAATACTGTGTATTGGGCACTAGGACTATTTGCTTTGAGCTACAATTTATAAAGAAATTAATTTCATTATTTTGTTTCATTTACTCATTAATTTTTATTTTTTTTTTTTTTTCAAAAACTTTGATGCTACAATTTATGGCCTGTTTGAAAATTGTAATGTTATAAATGAAACTGATAATTAACTTTTCTCTGGTCTTCTTCGTACAAACACTGGCGATGATACATGATATCCTGATTTTTGCACTGTTAGGGAAGACGGTGGTCTTGCTCGGACTTCCATGAAAACAGTGCTGTAGGCTGGCCTGGCCAAAACTTTGTTTTCTAGCCTCTGGTGGCTGTACTTAAGCCCCTTCTGCATGTCAGATCCAGCATGCAACACTGGCCGGCCAGACGGCTTTGAGACAGTTCCACAGAGACACTCCGACTTTGGGATGAGGAATCTGATGAGTATCCATTCCCCGCCACCTATGCTGGCTCCATTGTGTTTACATCATTGTGATAGCCACTGTTGTAAAGACCCATTGGCTTGTCACATCCTGGATTCATTGGTTTCACACAAGATTTTCCTCATTCCCGCTGGCAATCTCCATGTTCCCCTCCATCCACCAACCTGACATTACATTTTACAAGAACAACAATTACAATTAGTGTTGATTGCCACAGGTTTCTGGGCTACAGAAGTAGGTCAGAGTTTTTAAGCAAACAGATCTATGTTCCCTGTCTCACAAAGACTATGCCAAGACAAGTGTGTTCTTAACACAGTTGTTCCCAGGGGAACTTTTCTCTGGTATTTCAGTTCATATTTTTTTCTGTGATGAACTGCTTGTATAAGAAGCTGAAACATTAAAAGTTGGTTTGTGTGAGACATTTTTGTTTTTAATGTGAACAGAGTCAGCATCAGAAGTGAAGTGACATGCTCCTGCGGCTGTCCTGGTGCATTCTGAATCTTTGTTTGATGAATGAACACATGTGGTGCCAGACTGTTTTCACATGCAAGAAGTCAGCTTACAGCTGCTGGGGTAGTTTGAGTGCTTAAGTTTTGTTTTTATTTCAGGTATCGGCCGTCTGTAGCAAAATTTCCCATCATTGTTAGCCAGGACTGCGGCCATGCTGAAACTGCTCAAGTTATCCAACAGTACGTGACCTCCCATAACGTGACACACATAAAGGTTGGTTGAATAAAATACAATAGTATATCTTTTATTTTAAAAAAAATATGTTTCTTTTTTTTTTTGGCATATGTGAACATCTCCATATCTTCGATTTTAGAATTTTAATTCTAAATATGATTCACACAGTAGGTTATAAATGAGACTTATAGATAACAGTAGGGGTTTAAGATAATTGTCAGCATAGATTTAGAATGTTCATTGTCAGTTTTAGCACTGTTGAATAATTGCACGCATGTTGTTAGAGGCACTTTTAATTAGATGGTAGGCAGTGAAACTTCATTGTCTTTGCATTAACTTTCAGCAACCAGACCTCAGTGATATTGTTCTGAATTCACCACAGAAGAAGTTTGTGGGCTACTACAAGATTGCTAGGCATTACAAGTGGGCACTTGACCAGATATTTGTCATCTTTGACTTTCCTGCTGTCGTAATTGTAGAAGGTATTACAGAATGAATGTCACAAAGTAATCCTTAACAGTTATTTCTTTAGATTGGAAAGCAGCATTTCCTATGTAAAATATTGTAGTTAGTCAGTTTACTGTCTGAAGTTCACTAGGAATGTTCATTAACTGTCACTTAATTTACACCAAGTGTAATCTTCTACAGTTACTTGGTTATAGAATTTTTTTAAACATCCAGAAAGAGCTGTATATGTCCCAGAACAAAACCATTCAGTATAGCTGTCATACTCTTGTGTATCTCAGACAAAACCATTCAGTATAGCTGTCATACTCTTGTGTATCTCAGACAAAACCATTCAGTATAGCTGTCATACTCTTGTGAATCTCAGACAAAACCATTCAGTATAGCTGTCATACTCTTGTGAATCTCAGACAAAACCATTCAGTATAGCTGTCATACTCTTGTGAATCTCAGACAAAACCATTCAGTATAGCTGTCATACTCTTGTGTATCTCAGACAAAACCATTCAGTATAGCTGTCATACTCTTGTGTATCTCAGACAAAACCATTCAGTATAGCTGTCATACTCTTGTGAATCTCAGACAAAACCATTCAGTATAGCTGTCATACTCTTGTGAATCTCAGACAAAACCATTCAGTATAGCTGTCATACTCTTGTGAATCTCAGACAAAACCATTCAGTATAGCTGTCATACTCTTGTGAATCTCAGACAAAACCATTCAGTATAGCTGTCATACTCTTGTGAATCTCAGACAAAACCATTCAGTATAGCTGTCATACTCTTGTGAATCTCAGACAAAACCATTCAGTATAGCTGTCATACTCTTGTTTATCTCAGACAAAACCATTCAGTATAGCTGTTATACTCTTGTGAATCTCAGATGAAACCATTCAGCATAACATCATACTGTTGTGTATCTCAGACAAAACCATTCAGCATAACATCATACTGTTGTGTATCTCAGACAAAACCATTCAGCATAACCAACTTGCTTATGTGTTCACCCAAACATCAGAATATGGATATGAACAGAGAAATCATACAGGACACTCAGTCATTCAGTGAATGAAAGAAATGTAAAAAAATTGTTTAGATTGAGACAAAATGCAAAAGTTCTTGCTACTCTTTATCCACAGATGATCTTGAAGTGTCTCCAGATTTTTTTGAGTTTTTCTCAGCAACCTTACCCATACTACATAATGATCCTCATCTGTGGTGTGTGTCTGCATGGAATGACAATGGAAAAGTGGGCATGGTATCAGAAGAATCAGGTATGTTCTGAGACTGTACTAGCCTGTTTGAGAGAATGATTGTTTTAGTATTGAAGGAGAGCTTTGGTATTTTAAATATTCTTAGATTTAGCACTCACTGATGTGAAATGATTGCTGCATGCCAGAAAGGTTTGAGAAGCATAGATAAAAAAAAAAAAAAGAAAGAAATTGAGGTGTCCTGTAGTTATGATAAATTTAACAGCAGTTGGTACTACTTCTTCTTCGTTCGCTTCTACCACCAAGATTGCCCCATGATCCTGCTGAATTTACTCCTGTGGTCTTCAGTGTGGCCCTGAGAGGCCCACAAGAGATCCCCGAGAGGATCACAAGAGGTTCAGAGTATCACAGGGCTTGGGCCTGAATTCTTGGTGGGTCGCAGAAGCAGAATTACGTGACACCATGGTTTTCGTTGCACCAGTTTAATCTGGAGTTGGACTTTCTCACCAGAAAACCTCGACATGTTTTGGATATCAGCATATCCCCGCCGGATGAGAGCTGGTTGCCCATCCAGTCCAGCATTGGACTTTCTCACCAGAAACTTCAGCGTGATTCGGATACACATACATCCGCACCAGGTGAGAGGTAGTTGCCTATCTAGACTGCACTGGTCCAGTATCTCCAACCTCAGCATTTTGTGGTCGTGGCCGCTACCCTTCCTAGTTGTGACCAGGATGGAGCTTTTGTCCAGAAGGACGAATAACGCGCCACTATTAAGTTTCACCCCTGGCTTGAATGGTCTAGACGTATTATCCCAGTATGGGCATGTTTAGGACGTGAACGACCTCTAGAGCTGAGATACCGTGACATGGGTAGCCATAAAGTTTCACCCCTGGTTTAAGCCAATTTAGGCATATTTCACCAGTATGGGTGTATATCGGACATGGCTGGCCTCTAGAGCAGAAGTGCAGTGGTATGAGTAGCTTTCGCTGCGAGACAACTGGACATACCGATTAAGCTTCACTTTATCCTTTCCATCACCTTTTCACATCAGCGCCACAGGGCAACCCTAATTTCTTTTTCGCATTTTCTTCAATGGCCGGGAGGAGCTTCACGCCACACGCGACATCCAAAGAATCTTGCCAGCAGTGTCTTAACCCCTGAGTTAAGCCGGTTCAGGCCCGGTATGAGTGCACATAGGACATGGCTGACTTCCAGAGCAGAGGTGCTGTGATTTGAGCAGTCCTGACCTCAAGACTGCTGATTATTTCACTTAATCATTTCTTTCACCTTTTCCACAGTGGCACCTTTCTTCACTGGCCAGAAGGAGCCCCACTCCACGCACAGCAGCTGAAGAATCTCGCCAGCAGCGGGTTTTAAATCAGAACTTTCCTTCTCTCAGATGAGCTACCAATAAGACTCTCATCTACCTGAAACATCTGGCTTTCAGGTGCCAGATATTCGCCTTCACCCCTTCTCCTGTCAGTTTGAACAGTTCCACCACAAGAAGGCCAGGAGCTGGACTTGACTGTCAGAGGCTATTTGAGATGCACGCCTTGGAGACATTTAATTGGAGTGGAGAACATATCCTCCACCCCACCTCCAGCTATGACAGTGCTTAGAACCAGCAGTTGGTACTGAATTGCATTTGTGTTTAATGTGCAGATATATAGCCATAAAATTTAGAAATTTGAGGTAAGTGCTTTATGCTTGGTTTACTAATCCGGTGGTACCACGTTCAGTCCCAGCAGTGGGATTTTTTTCTGGTACGCACCAAAAAAAGGCCCCAGTGTTCACCCAGCCTCTAAAAATTGGTACCAGAGAAATCTGGAAAGATAAAGCGGCCAGGCGTGATGCTGACCACATCACACTTTCATGTGCCGAAGATCATGGAAAATACGGGCCTAACACCTTATCTCCAATATTCTTTAATGGCATGGAAATAGGAATATTACCTTACCTTTATGAGAGTGAAATTTGCATTGTCTGAAAAGCTCATTTGTAGAAGTATTTCATGAACTAAACTGGGTTTTCTATTTCAGAACTTCTTTACCGCACAGATTTTTTCCCTGGCTTAGGCTGGATGATAGAGAAGAAAACTTGGCTTGAATTGCAGCCAAAGTGGCCAGAGACGTAAGTGTGCCACATGTGTGTTTCATCCAACTCAGCACCTTCCTCAGCTCTTGCTCATACAAAATCTGGGCTCCTGGTTGAAACCTACAGATTCCTCTAACTTTTATACTGTCTATGTTCTCTCTACAGTTAGGATTGATTATATAGGTTTGCATGGGCTGGCTGTTCTTTTAGTATGTTTTGGAATCTTGATTCCATTTACATATTAGCATTCTTTTGAAGCTCCAGTATGGTAAAAAACCATCCCTAACAGCTCATTTGTAGGCCTCTTGATTGTAAGCAAGGTGCCTTGCTGCAAATACTCATGCATCCACTCGTAAAGCATCAACAATGTCTTGTTACTATCTTCGCCATGGTCTTCCCCTCTTTCTTCTTCTCATTATGTACCCTTCCAAGACTGTCTTCTCCAAACTCTCTTTAATATGCCTAAAAACCGTATCGTTGTAAATTGTTGCAGGTTTTGGGATGACTGGATGCGTCACCCAGAACAGAGGAAAGGGAGAGAGTGTATACGTCCTGAGATCAGTAGAACTAGCACCTTTGGCAAGAAGGGTGTAAGCAAGTAAGTTACAGTAAACCTGTTAAAGTTGTGAGTGAAAAAAAAAATAGCCAAGATTTGTAATTTTATTTCTGCTTAAAATTTCTTGTTGCTTAGAGCAGTATTACAGAAAGAGGCACTTTTGTGGACAGTTGTTATTAAGTGACTCCTTTGTTCCTCTGGCTGAGTGTTTGTGAGATTAGACATAACCTGTTTCCAGGAAATGATGTAGTCTTGGCCGTCTAGGGGTTGCCAGTCCAGGCTTCAAAGCAAACACCTTTTATCTCTAACACATTTGTGAAGTAATTGTGACATATCATTATTTAGGAGTCTTCACTCATTCAGTTCTTCTTTTGAACTGCATGTCTGCACTTTTTTAGTACTTGTATGTCAGTGCTGATGGTTGATGAGACCCTTCATCTTTACTGAATGTTGTTGTATCACCCTGGAATGGTGAACAAGATGTTCTTAGCAGTGAGGCTGACAAGTATTGTACCAAACTGTAGGTGGCTTAAGCTTGAAGAACTAGAACAGACTTGGAAAGCAGGTGTCTCAGCAGACACATCTGACATCATGGGGATCACAGCACACACTGTCCTCATTAGCCAGGTCTAACCCTGGTACTAGGAGCACGAAAGGAAAGGTACAAGGTGAAGGTTTTTGACCTGCTCTGGTTTGCTAACCCAGATAACTGTACCATCTTACATGCAGTTATCTTTGTTACCATTTTTACTGTATATCAGAACCTCGTATTTGCTGACAGAACCTCATATTTGTTGACAGAACCTCATATTTGCTGACAGAACCTCGTATTTGCTGAGTTTGATACTCCTTATTCTCATTTCAGTGTGTGTATGTAAAAATGTGACCATAAAGGCTATTTTTCTCAGACCTGTCATGTCTGCAAATAAAAGTTTCATCTTCTCATGTTTATGAGCAGGGTTGGGCATATTTTACATGTTTACTCCTAACACTTTTAAATGGACGCCACTAGCATCGTCATCATTATATCATATCACACAACCGAAACTTGCTTACGGATATGGTATTGTTTTATTTTGTTCTTTCAGGGGTCTTTTCTTTGACAAGCATTTGAAATTTATCAAATTAAATACAGATTATGTGCCCTTTACCAAACTTGATCTTTCATATTTAGAGAAGGTAGGTAATTGTAAATGTACATGTTATTGCTTCTGTAATAGTACTGTTTAGACACTCATTTGGCTTCAGATTAGTGAAAATTAATTAGGTGTTTCAGTATGTTTGCCATTTACATACAAAGTGAGATACCAGATCACAACCAAAAGGAAGTGGCCAAATTGTCCTCATTTTACACAGGCTACTGAAGAAAGATTTGAAAAATTTTCTGACCATAGAACAAAAGTAATAGAGACCTTCGTAACTGATAACAAGCATGAACATCAGAATATATAGCAAAAAAAAAAAAACACAGTGGAAATGGATTGGCCGTCTATACTGAAAAACTCCTGCCCTAATGCCCTTTGATGGATGCTTTAAAGAGGAAAGAAGAAAGGGCAGCCAATGACAGCTCGACAAAGGAGTATTGAAGCTGGTATGGACAGCATAGAGACTAGCAGCCAACTGAAAGTTACGAAAAATTTGTTCCTACCCAACATGATGTCAGAAAGACAATACTGAATGGTGATTGATCCAAAAGACATGGATGAAATATATTTACCACATTGAAAAACATTAGTATAATACTTAAAGCGTCATTAACAACAATATAATGTTTATAGTGTCATTAACAACAGTTTTACAACCTAAGTAAGTTTAGGTAAGTGAGTTATAAATTGGCACAGTATTTTCATATGAAATGTTAGACGTGTTTTAAACAAAAAAAATTGTTACTCTTCCTGAACTTTTCTTAGCCTTTTTAAAGGGAAGTTAAAAATATTAGAAACTGTATGGAAACAAATGATAAAAATGCTTATATCAGCAGGTAGCTGAAACCTAGAACTTGTGAGTGGCAGGGTCAGTAGGCATTTGAGCCCTTACTGAGACACACACAAGTCAGAAATTTATTAAGTGTTGAAAAACTTAACATCTAACATAGTGCATCTAAAAGTTTGTTTTTGTGATTGACTTTCAGTCTTTTGTTAGATGTTTTTTTTAATGGTGAAATAACAAACTGATACCTAAGGTTCAGAAAGTAAAACAACTAAAGAATCTGTGGAGAGGAACAGACAGAACCACAAAAATAAGATTTTTAAGGGCATTCCCATTGCAATATATGCCTGTGAGACCTGAACACTTAACAAAACACCTGAGAAACACATAAATGCCTTTGAATATAAATGCTACAGAAGAGTTCTTCAGATATGAACACAAAAAAGAACAAATATATCCATACTACAAGAACTTAATATTGAAGAAGGCTGGCTAGTAAAGAAGATTAAAGAGAGAAAACTTAAATATTTTGGACACATTAAATGTTATGATAATCTAGAGAAAACCGTCTTGGAAGGGTTCATAATGGGAAAAAGAAAGAGAGGAAGACCAAGGCGAAGACGGCCGCAAGACACCGTTGATGATCTGCAAATGGATGCATCAGCAGCAGGCCATCTTGCTCACAACCGAGAGGCGTACAGGAGTGGTGTTTGGGAGGCAAAGTTCCGCAAGGGACATGCAAATGACTGAATGAATGATGAGAGATGGTAATGATGTAGTTCCACAGTAATAAGAGCATCTAGGACAGAGTGACTATTGAAGAATGTCTAACAAAAATAAATTTTTAAAAAAAACAGAATTTAATTAAAATTTTGAAAAAAAAATAATAAATGAAAACAGTAAATGTTCATCTAGCATCAAGAAAGACAGAAAAAAACAGTCCGACATGATAGCGTAATTTTAAAAATTGCAGCAGAGCTGACAAAAAACATCGCAGATCTGAGATTTATGGAAGTCTTGACTTCTTGCATTTATTACTGCACATGATAACTTATTCTTGGGAAGGTTTTATTTTAAAACTTGCAGTTTTGTACATTATTTTAAAGTCAAGATTAAGATTTTTAAGATTCCTTTGAGCTGCAGCACTTAAGAAATCTTTCAGGGTTGACCGGAAGTCGCCGATAAATTTTAGCCTTTTATTAAGAATTTATTTGTATATTAAAGAGTAAATAATATTTGGGAGCCACATTAGTGTGGTGGATTAGTCACTCATCGACCCAGTTTCATTTTCCAACTGTGGCTGGCAAGAAGTCCCAGGTTTCACCTGGCCTCAAGAAAAAATGGGCGCCAAGGTTGATGCTCTGAGAAAGAAAAGAAATGACGGCACTAGCTACAGAGTTCATGCTGGTGGCGACACCAGTCGGCAGTTTGTGGTCAGCTGCAGACTAGGCAGCAGAGCACTTATGGTCTGACTGTGTGCAGTGACGCTGGTTCACAATCTTCACCTTTGTATTAAAGAAATAATTAGATGTTGATCATACTAATGTCTACAGTAATTATTTGTCATGCATTTCTGCAACGGCAAAATGTTCAGGATTAAACCATAAGCATCTTACATCCTTCCTGAGCCGTTAAACGTCACATAGGGCTCGTGTAGTTGTTTGCCAAGTTTTCCTGTTCTCTTTGAGTCTTTCAGCTTCATCAAGGAACGTTATGCCCACCTAAACTGGTTTCTCTTAACAATGTCCTCTTTAGAGTTTCACGTGGTCAACCTCTTTTTTTTTTTCGGACTGTTGTGCTCCACTTGATAGCTTGTTTTGGTATTCTCTGATTGTTTCTTCTCATCACATGGCCTGTATATGTCCATCTTCTTTTTCTGATAACCATAAGCATACAAAATGTTAAATCTTAGTTTTAACTCTTAAAGGTCAGTTTTTTTTTCAACACTTTTGCCAGAGTTATTTTCTTGTGAAAAGTAGAGGGCAAAAAAGTGTCTTTTTCTGTCATTAAACATCAAAGACATGCGTATCAGATACATGAAACTAAAAACAAATGTATGATATATGAAAGTGAAGGTTTTAATGAATTCAGGATTCAAATTTATGAAAATATTTGACTTGCGTTGAATGTTGCATAAAAAATTATGTATAAAAAGTTGCATTTGTTGTGACTAAAATAATGTTTCTGTAGTGTAAACAATGCATTTGCTCACCCAGATTGTCTTATAAATAAAATCCAAAGCACTTAAAAGGCTTCCAGAATAAAAATAAAGCCAAATATGAACAAAACATTCAGGTGTCAGCTTCATGTGATTAGCAGTTTATATTTTACATCAGTCTAGTACACCATGTTGTTCATGAAAAATGTACATTTATTTACAATTGGAAACCACAGTAGCGTGTTATACATGGATATTTTTACATCCCTATTACTGAATTTAAAATTTTTCTTCTACAAATATCTTGTATGGTCAAGACCAGATTCATAGATACAGTGGTTAAACTCATCTAGCATGCACAGCTTTTTCAGATCAAGAAAAAAAGTTTTATTTGGGATAAATCAGTTGAGCTACATTCATTTGACATTGTTGACACATTTTGTTTACAAAATAATTGATCAGCTGATCACGATTGTCAATTTACTGCATAAATTTAAGCGAAAAAAGGAAAGAGCGTAGAAACCATATTTTAGAAATATTGTTTGAATGATTTCCCTTTAATTAAAAAAAGTCTTGAGAACTTAGATATGAAACAAAATTATGCTGAAATATAAATCGACAATAACATCACCATTTTGCCACAGTGAGCTGACCAGAAGAACGATGCCATCATTCTTTTGCCCTTTTAAGAGATTATTTATTTTCATATATAGATGATATACCATATACTGAGCATGAGTTAAAGATATGATCAAACACAGTTACATTCAGGTTCATAAATTTAAGAAAATGATTAAGACACAGTTACACTCAAGTCTATAAATTTAAGAAAATGATTAAGACACAGTTACACTCAAGTCCATAAATTTAAGAAAATGATAAGACACAGTTACACTCAAGTTCATAAATTTAAGAAAATAATAATAATATTATTATAATGTATATAAATAATATAATAATAAAAGGAGGACGTCTATAGGTCTTCAAAATGTAAAACAACTAAAGAAGCTGTGGAGATGAACAGACAGAACTACAAAAATAAGAATTTTAAGAGCATGCATCTTTCCCATCACAACATATGCGAGACCTGGACTCTTAACAAAATAGCTGAGAAACACATAAATGCCTTTGAATGTAAATGCTACAGAATTCTTCAGATATCATGGACACTAAAAAAAAACAATATATCCATACTACAAGAACTTAATATTGAAGAAGGCTGGCTAGTAAAGAAGATTAAAGAGAGAAAATGTTAATATTTTGGACACATTAAACATCATGATAATCTTGGAAGGGTACATAATGGGAAAAAGAAAGAGAAAGACCAAGGCAAAGATGGCTGCAAGACACTGTTGACATCTGTAAATGGATGCATCAGCAGCAGGGCATCTTACTTAAACCAAGAGACCTACAGGAGAGCTGTTAGGGGGGCAAAGTTCCGCGAGGGACATGCAGATGACTGATCAGACACAGTTACAATCAAGTTCATAAATTTAAGAAAATGATCAGGCACATTTAACGTTCAAATTCTTTTAACAAAAAAGAATTGTTGTGGTGATATATTTGACTTGTTAAATTTTTTTTGCCTCATTCGTATATCATCATTTACCATCCAGTGTCATGTAGCAGGTTTGTCCCAGAAGATTGGGACTTTCACTTATTTTACTTGTAATAATTATTAGTAATCCATTTCTCAGTTACTGATTGAGACATGTGGTGCAAGATATAAACTATGAACGAGGGTTGATTGATAAATTCACGGCCTAAGGCACAAATACTTGAAACACACAGTTGATATTAGGTGCATTTCTAGATCAGGTTAATGTAAGATTAAACACCAAGTTTCAAGAAATTAACTGCAACCAATTTTTTTTTCATAGATGCCATCAAACACATGAAGAAAAGAAAAGCGACTGGGCCTGATAATATAACAATAGAGAAATAGAGGCACTAGAGGAGACAGGAATAAAAATAATAACCAAGTTACTGAATGACATTTACAACAGTGGTTATATTCCCAGTGACCTGATTAAATCCACGTTTATAGCACTACCAAAGAAACCAGGTGCAAAGGAATGTGACGACCACCGGACTATCAGCCTCTCATGTCACATAACGAAGCTACTTCTGAGAATAATTATGAGAAGAACAAGGAAAAACATCAAAATGGAAATAGCAGATGAACAGTTTGGATTTGTTGAAGGAAAGGGAACACACAATGCCATTTATGCTTTACGAACACTAACAGAAAGAGCTTTAGAAGTACAGAAAGATCTCTACTTATGCTTCATTGATTACACCAAGGCATTTGACAAGGTGAAACATAATGAAATTATTAAAATGCTTGAAGACATCAATATAGACGGCAAAGACCTGAGGATTGTAAAACATCTATACTGGCAGCAAGAAGCAGCAGTTCGAGTTGAAAATAGAATTGGAAAATATCAACCTATAAAACAAGGGGTGCGACAAGGATGTGTACTATCTCCAGACCTTTTTTCTCTGTATAGCGAGAATATTCTAAGAACAATCATCACAGAACCAGGCATAAAAATTGGAGGATACAGTATTAACAACCTTCGGTATGCTGACGACACAGTACTGATAGCTGAGAACCAACAAGACCTGCAAAATCTCTTGAATAAAGTCACCAAAGAAAGTGAACAGAAAGCCCTTACTTTGAACATCAAAAAGACAGAGACTATGGTTATATCTAAGAAACAGAATCCACCAACATGCAGTATTAAATTAAACGGAACTGTTCTAAAGCAGGTGCAGAAATTCAAATACCTTGGAGCAGTAATAACTTCAGATGGGAAATGCAGAACAGAAATTAGGAACAGAATAGGCCAAGCAAAGACTGCATTTCAGAGAATGAGAAACATATTGACCAACACATCCTTATCGATGAATGTTAGAAAACGAGTACTAAAATGCTATATTGAACCTATCTTGTTATATGGAAGTGAATCATGGACAATAGGCAAGTCTGCACAAAAATCATTGGAAGCAGCAGAAATGTGGTTTATTAGAAGAATGTTGCGAATCCCCTGGACAGCAAAAATAACTAATGAAGAATGTAAGAGAAGAGCTGGAGAGACAAAAAAACCTTGTCAAAAAGATAAGAGAGAGACAATGTACTTTCATAGGACATGCAATGAGAAGAGGGGGCATTGAAAATATTATAACAACAGGAAAAATAGAAGGAAGAAGATCAAGAGGAAGACCAAGAGAAATGATACTGGACAGTCTGACGGGATAGTGTGAGAGGAGATCACCAACTGAGCTGATGGCCTGCATGAAGGATCGTGTACTCTGGAGAAGCATAATAGCCAACGCCAGTCAGCACGGCACATGATGATGAATTTTTTTTTTACAGGCTACTGAAGTGGTAAGGGTCGCCAGAAACTGAGAAAATGGATAAAATATCTCATCGAGCAGTCATTCGCTACCTCTGCATCAAGGGCTTATCATTGAAGGAGATCCATGACAATATGGTAGAGACTCTAGGGGAGAGTGCTCCTTCTTACAGCACAGTGAAGAAATGGGCAGCTCAGTTCCAACATGGAAGGAAAAGTCTAGAAGATGATTCCCGTCCAGGAAGACCAGGAACGGTAACCACCAATGAAACCACCGGCAGAATCCATGACATGATAATGGAGGATCGACAACTAACTGAATGGTACATTGCTACTGAGTTGAGCATCTCCCAGGAACGTGTTCATGCCATTATTCACAATAATCTTCAAATGACAAAATCTCTGCTCGATGGGTCCCAAAACTCCTTGAAGCTGATCACAAATGACAGCCTCTCAACATGTCAAGAGATAATCTTGACCATTTTTCTGCAAATACTGACAAGTTTCTTCAGCAATTTGTGACTGTGGATGACACTTGGGTTCATTATTTTCAACCAGAAACCAAAGAACAGTCAAAGCAGTGGAAACATCATGGATCCCCACTTCCAAAGAAACTAAGGGTGGTTCTGTCTGCAGGCAGAGTGATGGATTCCATCTTTTGGGATTCAGAAGTTGTGCTATTGGTAGACTATCTTCAAAAGGGCAGAACGGTCACTGGGGCCTAATACGCTAATCTTGTGAAGCAACTGTGGGTCAAACTGAAGGAAGAGTATTGAGGGAAATTGACAAGAGGAGTCATCTTTCAGGATACAATGCTCCAATTCACAAGTCAGCGATGACAATAGCTGCCATTCATGAATGTGGCTTCCAGCTTCTTGAACAACCTCCTTATTCCCTAGATGTGGTCCCTTTGGACTATTACCTGTTTACCAAACTCAAAAAGGAGCTCAGTGGTCGCAAATTTGCTTCAGATGATGATGTCATTCATACTGTAGACCACTTTCTACTGGCACAGTATGCTGACTTTTACAAAGAAGGGATCTGTATGCTCCAGGATCGCTGGACTAAGTGAATAAACTTGCAAGGGGACTGTGTTGAGAAATAACCCCAAAAAGTTGTCCACAAATAATCCGTTGTACCTTAGGTCACGAACTTATTAATCATCCCTCGTACCATGAGCTTAAAACATTTGGTAATCACTGCTTTATGTCCAACATAATGCTCATTGCAGCATGTGTGAAACATCACCAGAATTGTGTCACCTAAATGAAATGCATTACTTGTGTATATTCCTCAGGCAAAATATGATGCCATGTTTATCAAAAAAGTGTACAGTGCACCACTGTTGATGCCAGAAGAAGTCAAGAATGGAGCAAAGCCCACTGAAACTGTTGTACGGGTGGAGTACACCAATAAAGACAGCTTCAAAAAGTCAGCGATGATGTTGGGCATCATGGATGACTTTAAAGTGAGTTCTAGTCACAGTAACAAATTATCTACAGTCTGGTCTGTTGGATACATATAAATAATAGATCTGACGTTGATCAACGCCTGAAGCGGCCAGTGGTCAAATTATTCTTAATTAATAATTAACTCTTCCCATGCCACAGGAAGAAACGCGGACATTCAGTTGGGTGCCGGAGTAAAAGCACGGGTTTTGATATGTATAGGGGGTATAGATGTAAAATGGAGTGGAAAACTGTATTTCCATGTACGTCCGTGTACTTATTATGTTTCAAAATATAACTAAATGTATGAAGGAAAAAAGAAGTAATGTGATGTTTTTAGACAATGAGCGTGCCCAGCTCACCATCAGTTAGGTCTAGATCTACATTACTTACCATCTAATATGTCTAGATCTACTTGTCAATCTCATATTGTGATTCTGTGTTGCATTCTTGCTAAATTAATGTCTGAAATAACCTCCTAACTACTTCTCCAGTCGTCTAAATATGTCTGTATCTACTTGGGATACATTCAAGAGCAGTTGGGTGATCACAGGCCATGTCCATACCCCTATCTACATCATCAAAAATTGAAAATTTTCCATGTTTCTCTTCCTTTTTCTAGCTCGGCATCGCTCGTAACTAAGCACTCTTTCACCATTTTGAAAAGTATCACCAAAAACGCGAACGAAATGTGTACAATCAGTTTTTTTAATGAAACAAAACCAAGCATCGATATAGCGACGATACGTACCATGTCGGAAAACTGGAAGCAACACTATAGTGACCAAAGGCACAGGAAGAGTTAAATTAATCCACAGCTCATATCCCCTGAGACAGGAAGTGAGCAGATAACCTCAGTATTGATTAAATATTCACTGGCGGCAAGCCCAGATATACTCAGAATCAGATATACTCACCGCATACAAGCAAACAAAACTATCCATTTTGTATGCCCAGACACTGACCTCATCATTTATTCTTTTGTGCATGCTTTCCTTAATTTACTTTAGCAGATGATAAAATTCATAAGCTAAAATCTACTCGATAGTCGTAACAGGTTTATGGGTTTATGAAATAGATGGTTTTTTTTAATTGTCAGGAATTTTGCAGGGACTTCTATATATATCCAGGATGGCAGATAATAATGGCTATAAAATGAAAATGGATGATTAATTTTATACAAAGATATTTTATTATGGGTTCCTTAATTGGTACTTCTGTATTTGCAGGCGGGTGTTCCAAGGGCAGCTTATAAGGGAGTGGTCAGTTTTATGTTCAGTGGGCGGAGAGTATTCCTAGCTCCTCCTCAGACATGGCAAGGCTATGACACAAGCTGGAGCTGACAGAAGCTAGTGATATCAATGATTGTTTTGCAAAGATGGTTGTTCACTGCGTATGAAGAACAGGGTAGAAACAAGGGAAGCATGGTGTAAGATAAGAGAATATTTGCTAAAACTGTTGTTTCTGTTGTCAGTGATTTTAATATTTATGTTTCTCTCTTTTGTGTCATTTTACCTGTGTATGTGTTTGTTAATGGGGAAAAGTCATTGTTTTTAAAATATTAAAGAGAATGAGATCAGCAGGTCACAGAATCAATGGACCAGGTTGAAATGTTTTTTGGTTTTTTTTTTAATAAAAATTCACCTTTTTATCATCAAGTTAAGTCAAGAGTTTACAAGTGTTTCCAAAAAAAAAAATGATGAAATGGTGCTTTATTCTCAAAAATCGTTTATGTTTTCCTGAAAATCATGTAATGTGTTTAATAAGTTTTGTAGTCACATGATGTGTATGTACTGTCTGATTGGCTAATGCCTCGTGTGATAATCTTTCCCGTTAGACATTCTATCTCATGACACCATGACTGTCTCACATTATGACATTCCAGTACACCGTTTTATGATTTCCTCCTCAGTTTCTTATGGAGCATAAGTCACAAACTCTGTCCATTTAAACCCAATCCTGGGCCAGTCATTTCTGTTCTTCATATTTACATTTTTGCCATTTTCCTTTTTTTTTTTTAATGGCTTTTCTCTGTTTCCTTCATTCTGTTTTCATCTTCAGCTGCTTCCATGATAAGGCAGTATTAGGATGCCTTTTCTTCTGTATCTTTGGTACATCACTTGTTTTGTGGTGAAGGTTGATGCTTTCAGCCTGATAGGAGCTGTCTCAGCTAGCCTAGCTGTAGAAATGGGTCAAGAAAGCAGCCTTCTAGTGTGTCTACAGGTCAAGGAGAACAGTAGGCACAAATACCTGGTTTCCCTAGGTTCCTCAGTGGTAAAAGGAGCTACCAGTACCTTACCATATTTGTTAACGCTTTCTGCAGCATTATATCAAGGATTATTCTTTCACTAATGATCTACAAAACTCGGGCAGCCACAGCCACCACCAGATTTTCCCGTTTTATTTCATCGTTTCAGAGCTGTTTGTTGTTAATTTATTGATGATAGAAAAAAATGCCAATATATTTATAATCGTTCTTTCTTTCTGAATTCGGTGTCTCAAAATGCTGTCATAAGGCTTATTTTGTGAGGTTATGTAATGCATAAAGATGTGTATATCTTTTGAAATTGAGATTACATAGATCTCTAACAGCCATTCATCGTACTGACAGAGAGAATTGACCTTTTTTATGCTTATATGGTTTGTTTGACATATGAGGACTTGAAAGAATGATTCAGTGCTAGTCCAGTTGTGTATGTGTTTATGGATTCTGTAGAAATACATTAGAGCATTTACTGGATAATGTGGTACTATTTTCTATTTTATTGTTTTCTCTCTTCATCTTGAATTAACTTTTCTAGACACATAAATCTGTAGAAATTTATTCATAAATATTTACAGAATTGTGGGGAAAACTATTATTGAACTATTATTATAAGACAGATCATTACAAATCAAACAAGATATCAGTTTTGAGGTAACTTATTGGAAAATAAATGCAGAGATACAAGAAAACACTTCTGAGGTAACTTTCCCCTGAGCTATCCAGTGATTCTCAGATTCTTTAACTTCTGTATTCTACTGACATATCTAACAAATTTTTATCGCTTTTTTAAAGAATTTTTTTAACCCCTTTAAGACCTTCATTTTTTTGTCAAGCCATGTCGAGAATATGTTGCACCTATTTCTCATTTCTGATGCTTTAGTTTCATATGCTATGTTTATTGATGGAGCAATCTCTGATCTGGTAAGAAGTCATTTTTAGCCTAATAAATGAGGGAGGATCAAAAAGTAAAGTCACTTTGAAAATTACATGGTAACCACAACAGATAGAAGCTGACAAACTGCAATGTGCCTGCAAGTCTGATGAGTTGTACACACACAGTGCAGTGCTCTGCCCCAGGTCTGATGAGTAGTACACACACAGTGCAGTGCTCTGCCCCAGGTCTGATGAGTAGTACACACACAGTGCAGTGCTCTGCCCCCAGGTCTGATAAGTAGTACACACACAGTGCAGTACTCTGCCCCCAGGTCTGATAAGTAGTACATACACAGTGCAGTACTCTGCCCCCAGGTCTGATGAGTAATACACACACAGTGCAGTGCTCTGCCCCCAGGTCTGATAAGTAGTACACACACAGTGCAGTGCTCTGCCCCCAGGTCTGAGTAGTACACACACAGTGCAGTGCTCTGCCCCCAGGTCTGATAAGTAGTACACACACGGTGCAGTGCTCTGCCCCCAGGTCTAATGAGTAGTACACACACAGTGCAGTGCTCTGCCCCCAGGTCAGATAAACATGGACACGTGGGTGCTGGATTACTTTCCTTGTTGAATAATGAGTTGTAGTAAGTTTTTTTGACACAGAGGGAGTGAAGCCTGATGAAATTCACCATAGGATGTTGGCTCAGTGCGGAAGTGAAAACAGCATGACTGTGCTTAAAGAGAAACTGAAAACAGCATGACTGTGCTTAAAGAGAAACTGAAAACAGCATGACTGTGCTTAAAGAGAAACTGAAAACAGCATGACTGTGCTTAAAGAGGAGCTGAAAACAGCATGACTGTGCTTAAAGAGAAACTGAAACCTGCAAATCGTAGCAGAAGAAGAGGAATGCTGCCAAGAGCAACCTTGCTGCACCACAACATGGCACATCTCCATGCCATGGCTGCAACAGTGGAAGTAATGCAACAGCTGCAGTTTGAATGTCTTCTTCATTCCCCCCTTTACAGCCCTGATCTGGCACCATGCGATGTGTCTTTGGTCCACTTAAAGAGGCTCTTCTCTGATGATAAGATTAAGGAAATGGTGCAGATCTGGAACTGGAAGCAGCCATACTGCTTCTTCTCCTAAGGAATGAAGAAAATAATGGAATGATACAAGAAATGCATCAACCTGTGAAGGAACTAAGTGATGAAGTGGTGTAACTGTTGTGTTCATGTCCTCATAGTTACCAGTATTAAAGGATATGTTACCTTTACCTTTTAATTATCCCTCATATAAACTTTACTCTGCATGATTTTTTTTTTAAAATCTTCCAGAAGTCTAACTTCAAACTGAGTCATATGTTAATAGACACTGCTGGCGAGACTCTTAGGAAGCCGCGCGTGGAGGGAAACTCCTCCCAGCCAATGAAGAAAATGTGAAAAAGAAATTAGGGTTGCCATGCGACGCCGATGTGAAAAGGTGATGGAAAGGATAAAGTGAAGCTTATTCGGTATGTCCAGTGGTCTCATGACGAGAGCTACTCATACCACGGCACCTCTGCTTTAGAGGCCAGCCACATCCATTATACACACATACTGGTGAAATATGCCTAAACCAGCTTAAACCAGGGGTAAAACTTCATGGCTACGCACGTCACGGTACCTCTGCTCTAGAGGTCATTCACGTCCTAAACACGACCATACTGGGATAATATGCCTAAACCGGCTCAACCCAGGGGTGAAACTTACTAGTGGTGAAGATTCATCCTCCTGGACAAAAGCTCCATCCTGGTCACAACTAGGAAGGGTAGCGGCCACGACCACAAAATGCTGAAGTCAGAGACACTGGATCAGTGCAGTCTAGATAGGCAAACACCTCTCACCCAGTGGGGATGTATGCATATCCTAATCACGCTGAGGTTTTCTGGTGATAAAGTCCAACGCTGGACTGGATGGGCGATTATCTCTCACCCGGCGGGTATACACATGTATCCCAAAACATGTCGAGGTTTTCTAGTGAGAAAATCCAAATCTAGGCTGGATGGGAAACCACCTCTCACCCAACGGGGACCCACTGATATCCAAAACACGAGGTTTTCCAGTGAGAAAGTCCAACTCTAGATTAAACTGGTGCAACAAAAACCATGGTGTCACGCATTCCTGCTTCTGATACCCACCAAGAATACAGGCTCAAGCCCTGCGATACACTGAACCTCTTGTAGTCCACACGTAGATCTCATGTAGTCCTTTTGGGGACCACAGGAGTAAATTCAGTAGGATCACGGGGCAGTCTTGATGGTAGAAGCAACCGAAGAAGAAGAAAGACATGTTAATAGAAAGATTAATTCTTGTCTACAATGTATGCATGAGGGTGTAATGTATGATAGAGAATTTTTACTGGCAAGGAATGTTATGAAAGTTCTGACTATAAAACTGCAGCTATCAAACTGTTAATGAATGTAAGGACTGACAACAAAACCCCCTATGAGTTGAGTGAATGTGTGTATTAAAATACACTTGTTTTACTGTTTATAGTAAGTTGTTTTAAAATTAATATTATTCATTGAGCATAGCTATGACACATTTATGGACTGTTACAGATTGATAATGTTATGAAGTCAGTCCGTTATATCCAATAAAGATTTCTTCTTGTCACTTTTCTTCCTTTATGTATTTCATTCTCATGTTCTTAATTCCACATCGCTCCCGTTTAAAAAAAAAATTTTTTTTTAACATATTCATCTCCTAAACTTCACTTGCCATTGATAAGTGCTCCTGTCCTTCAGATATTAATTTTCTTATTTGGTGCTTCCCCGCTTCATGGTGCTTCTGTCATTCACTTTTCTCTTTGTCCATGATGGTATTATAAACAAACATCATCATAATCGAACAGGAAAGTATCTCACATAATAGCAGTACTTCATTCAGCACAACAGTACTCACAAAGCAGCTTTTCTGTGATCGAGCTAAAAGCTCATTTTCAGAGTTGATTAAGGTTGAAGGCTGTGTATTGTGATGTGCCCTCTTTTCGAATAGCAAAATATGTAGTTTGTGAATCATGGCATTTATTCCTCTATTTTGTTTGTGAATCATGGCATTTATTTCCCTATTTTCTGCACTGTGAACTGAAGGCAAAGATCTTTTCTCACTGTTAGTTTTTATTTTCCAGTTTGTAACATTCAACAACCAGTTATTGGTTTACTCTTGTGGTTTTATGCTGAAGCACACAAATAGTTACATTTCGTATGAGTTTTATGACCCAGAAGCAGTCTGAGTTATCATGTGAGTGAAGATCAGGTGTGCAAGGTCCATGAATAAGAGAGTACAGCGAGAAATGGAGGCCATGGAAATGTGGTTCATAAGAAGGATGTTGAAGGCACCATAGGCAGCTAAAAAACTGACGAAGAAGTCTTAAGAGAGGCTGGGGTTAAAAGGCAAATTACAGCAAAGATCAGAGGCAGACAAGCAAGATTTATAGGACATTTCCTGAGAAGAGTAAAATTGGACCACCTTGTGGCAAGTAGAAAAATTGAGGGAAGAAGAGACAGACAGAGAAGTTACTGGATGGACTGTCAGTGTGGCTAGAAAGTCACTGACGGATCTCATAATCAAGTCTAAAGATAGGGAATTGTGGAGAGAAATGATTGCCTGTGCCACGCAGCATGGCACTTGATTGATTGATTGATTGAAGATCAATTTGTCGGCTGAGTCTGTGGGTCAGTAACTGAATTTTATGGCATGAAGAAATGTTACAGACAGAAACTTCTCGAGAATGATAAGCAAGTCAGAGCTTTCCCAGCATGCACTGCAAAAAAAGTTGAGATGTATGTCTCAGTCAAATTGGTAAGATATTTTGGTTTAAATTCTAATTCAGGCAACCACAAAAGAGCAGAGAGTAGATACTATGATTAAGAAAAAGGTAATGAAAACATGATTAGAAATATAAAAACAAAGATAGAAATTTATCTTTAACTTGAGAATCAAACTACAGATCAGTAGCCTTTTCATGACAGTGAAATTTCATAAAGTTAGGTAATAATCTTTTACAGGGCTGTTTGGCACTGGCTAGGTGTGCCAGAAAAACACACTTATCCAGTGTACTCAGATTTGCATGATTATGTTCATACAAGCATCATTTAGAATATAACTATATATAACTATTGTTTGTACTGCTTGTGTTCTGTTTAGTAGGGTGTTAAAAGTGTAGCCCTCCATCTTTCAATTTTTTCTCTTTCTCCACTGACCAGTTGGCCCTTATGTGTCCTTATTGCACTCTCACATCTAAAAAACTAAGCATGAGTACAAAAATCATGATATTTAAGAGTAATGTTCTAAGTGTACTACTCTATGGAAGTGAATGCTGGAAAATCACCAAAACCATAGAAAACAAGCTGAATTCTTTCCAGACTAAATGTTTACAAAGAATTAGAAAAATATTTTGGCCAAACACCGTAAGAAATAACATTTTGTTGGCAGAAATGCAGATGAAGCCACTGACAGCAATGATTGAGGAAAGATGCTGGCGATGGTTGGGACATGTGCTCCAAATGACTGACAACTCACTACCAAAAATAGCACTAAGATGGACACCACAGGGGAACAGAAGTAAGGGTAGACCAAAAGAGACATGGAGAAGAACAACAGAAAGGATGTTGAGCAATAGAGGGCTCATCTGGGCAAGAGCAGAAAAAAAGGCAAAGGACAGGCATTCGTGGAAAACCCTTGCGGAAGCCCCTTGTGCCATGGGCACTTAAGATTCAGAGAGAGAGAGAGATATATATAAATATATTCAGCACTGACAGCCTGCACAAGCATTGGCTTTTAAAAGATTCAACATAACTTGTGAACTATTAATAAAGTGTCTGAAAAATGTGGAACTGATTTTTTAATACGGTAAAATCTCATTATGAAGGACTTCAAGAGGATTATCAAACTAGTCCGCGCTATCCAGAATAAAAAAATATATACAGGAGTGCAGCCAAGACCTGCAGACCCAAGGCTCCATTATAAGCAGGGTCTCTTATAATGGGATTTTACTGTATTGGTTGGATTCCTTTCACATTATCTGGCAATAAACTCTTTTTTTTTTTCATTTTCCACCATAATGACTTCAAAGAAGGACTAAAATGTATAAACTTGGAAAAAAAGTAGGAACAGCTTTACTATTTAAATTATTATTTATTATTATTAATTTATTATTTAGTTGTATACCTATACAATGAATGCATCGGCAGCAGGCCATCTTGCTCACAACCGAGAGGCCTACAGGAGTGCTGTAAGGGAGGCAAAGTTCCACAAGGGACATGCAAATGAATGAATAAATGAGTTATACCTGTACACTAATTATTGTGTGTTACTCAGAGGACTATCTCTGCCCTTTCACGCAGGGTTAATGCCATTCTTCGCAGGTAAAGAAAAATATATTTTTAGCCATTAGTTCCAGACTTTTCACACGCTGGATACATAACAGATATTTTGTATAACATCCCTTATGTATTGTTTTTACAGAGCAGCCCTACAAAGGAATCTTATTTCAGGCTTATGTTTCATGAGTTTGTGGGCTTTCATTGCTGATGTAATAATTTGTAATGTACCCCTGTGCTTACACTTGTTTCAGATGTATTATCAGCATTCTGTTTTGCTGTTGTATGTATGATTTTAATTCAGTTTTGCTTAAATGCTAATTGGAGAAGTCCTTGGACAAGTTCAGATCAGGCACTGAGTTTTCTGGCACATATATGTTGTAAGATTAGCAATTACCAAAAATATGTTTAGTTTTGTTGTTATATTTTTGCATAAACATGTATAAAAATGTAGATTAATTTCATAAGTTATTGGTTTATTTTAGTTGTATTAACATTAGTTATGTTGTTTTAATTAGTGCATTAAATTTAACATAATTCCAGAGTTTTTAATTCATATAATAATGGCACAGTCAGTCATTTGCATGTCCCTTGCAGTACTTTGCCTCACTAACATCTCTCCTGTAGGTCTCTCAGTTGTAAGCAAGATGGTCTGCTACTGATGCATCAGTTCGCAGATCATCAATGTTGTCTTGCAGCCATCTTCGCCTTGATCTTCCTCTCTTTCTTTTTCCCATTATGTACCCTTCCAAGACTGTCTTCTCTAAATTATCATGGCATTTGATATGTCCAAAATATTTAAATTTTCTCTGTTTAATCTTCTTTACTAGCCAACCTTCTTCAATATTAAGTTCTTGTAGTATAGATATATTGTTCTTTTTGTGTCCATGATATTTGAGGGACTCTTCTATAGCATTTACATTCAAAAACGTTTATGTGTTTCTCAGGTGTTTTGTTAAGTGTCCAGGTCTCACAGGCATATGTTGAGATGGGAAAGATGTATGCCCTTAAAAATCTTATTTTTGTAGTTCTGACTGTTCCTTTCCACAGCTTCTTTGATGATCCAAGATACTCAAAACTCTCCACCTCTTCTAATATTTCCTCATTGATATATATTTCAGCTGCCTTGTTTGTTTTGTCAGTTGTCATCAGTTTAGGTTTTTATTTTTGCATTAAGATAAAGGTTTTGCTTTTCACAATTCTTACAGGCTGACATAATTAGTTTTTCCATTCCTTTTTGTGTTGTAACCAGTAATATTGTGTCATCAGCATATCTAATTTCTAATATTTCAAAACCTCCATTTGTTATGGCATTGTAACATTCTTTGTCTACATCTTCTCTAACATTCCTCATTATATTTTCAGTATACATTTAAATAAGTAAGGCAACAGTATGCACCCCTGACGGACCCCTCATTTTATGTCAAACCAAGTTGTTTCACTATATATTCTTACTGCTGCCTGTTGCTCTAAATACAGCAGTGATATTGATTGTATAAAATGTGTTAGAAATTCCATTTTTGTCCCAAAGTTTCTGGTGTTGTACGCAATAAAATGCCATTGAATAGTCTATAAAAGATGAATATAGATCCAAATTCTCTGCATTTCTCTATTATTAACCATATATTGAATATGTGATCTCTTGTTCCTCTTCCTTGTCTAAAACAAGCTTTGACCATATTGATTTCACCTTCTATTTTCTTACAAAGTCTACCCATTATAATTTGTAATAGAATTTTACTGGCATGACTAATCAGGGCAACAGTTCTGTAGTGTGTTCATAATTTAAAGTTACTCTATTTTAGCAGTGGTAAGCATATAGTTGTTGTCCATTCTTTTGGCCAAATACCTGAATGCCATATCTTTTTACATAGTGCATGATAGATTGTTGCACATTCCTTTCCTCCTGCTTTAATAAGTTCAGCTGTTATCACATCCTGGTGATTTACCATTTTTCAGATTCATTATTGCCCATAAAACTTCTTCTATTGTCGGTTCGGGTTCTCTCTCCTCCAATAATTTAACAGTGTTGACATCTGCCTTCACAGTCAGTTGTATCATACATTCCTCTGCAGTATTCCTTCCATCTTTCTAGAATTTCCTGTCTCTGTCAAGGTCTTACTCATCTTGTCACAAATTACATTTAACTTAGGTGTGACATTTCTCATCATTGTCTTCATTTCTTTAAACATTTCACTATCTCTTCCACGCTTCTAATGTCCTTCTATTCTTTCACAACAATCTTATATATATTGTCTTTTTCTATTTTCTCAGTGGCACAAATGAAAAATATGCTTCTTTTTGTGGAGATTAACAATTAGAGAAATCTTTTAATAATAACCTCATTCTATCAGACTGAACAGTTGGAGAAGATATTTCTAATAGTGACCTTGTTTTATGAAGATATTTGTAATAGTGACCTTTATCTTTTTACTTTGATATTTAGACTGGCCATTAAAAGAGATATTTGTAATAATGACCTTGTTTTATGAAAGTTTAGACTGGTCAGTTAGAGAAGACATCAGATGTATTACAGGACAGTAGTTTTCACAATGAGAGATATGTGTACAAACTTTTGACTTCAAATACTAGTCACACAACTTTTGTCTTTGTTTACATTCATCCTCAATTTCCTTCTTTTTTTTACAACAAATATATTTGCACCTATATAATGTAAGGAACACCACAGTGAGATCCTGTACAGTTATGAGTGATCCTTCCTTGTAGTAATATGCTTCTGACATGCTTGCTGATCCCCATTTAGTCTTGAACTTTGGTTTCTCAGTTCTCATCAGAAGGTTGTGTTGAAAAAAAGACATCAAGTTATGGTAGGATTGAGCTTGATGGCTTCCTTTGTTTCCCAGAGCAAGCCTAGCATGCAAGCTCTATCACCATCAACCCCTGACCTTTTGGCAGTAAAGATATACAGAGACTCAGAAGCAATAGAATGTCAGCAGTCATAAACCAAGAACAAAGGGGTTACATCCTTCCTGTGCCGTTAAAAGTCACATAGGGCTTGCATGGTAGTTCGCCAAGTTTTCCTGTTTTTGGCGAGCCTTTCAACCTAATCAGGGGATATACCAGCAATAAAATGAAGTTCAGGAAAATCTGAATAAAAAGTTCTTCAGTCTTCTGAGAATTTGCATGACGCTTGTTATAAAATGTAAGTGTGTACAGCTCTGTGATGTAAGTGTTTACAGCTCTGTTGGTTTCTTGCTCATCTTCTAAAGCACACATAAAATTCTTTTTTTTTTCCAGTTATACAAAGTAATAATGATATGTATCATAGAGATCTTTAGCTTTATGGAAATATATCTCCATGTGTTTTTTTTTTTGCTAATGTTAAAATGAGTTTATGATTGTGTAACTTTTCTTGAATATTGACACAAACTTACATCAGTTTTATATTTCTCTAAATCTTGGTGCAAGGAAAAGTTTTGCTTTTTTCGCTGTTGCCAGGTTTTGTTGCATTTTCTTATTCTCCCTGTTTTACTTTTTGGCATGTTCTTTTTGCTTTCTTTTCTGTGTACTAAAACACATCCAGGCACAATTATTGTCTCAGTGGGTCAGGGAGCAAAGCTGATTGTGATGCAGTGTTTGCATGAAGTTTGTTGAAAGTGTTGTATCGAGAGAACCAAACATTTGTTTTGGTTGTATGTTGTGAAGCCTGCATGTCACCTGATACTTGGATGATAATGAACTTTTGTTTCATATTACCATCTAAAATTTGATTGTTGATAAAGCTGTTATTAATTTGATTTATTTATGACATTTGAGAATTAAAGGTTGGATTTTCTTTAACATTTTAATCAAAAAGGTCCCTCTGTTGTTTTTTTCTGTGGCTATAAATGATGTCAGTGTTTTATGTGGTTACAGTGGATGTCAGTTTCAGCTTTGTGCTTTACTACGTCTATCTGAAGAATTAGAAAAATATTTTGGTCAAACACCATAAGAAATAACATCTTGTTGATAGAAATGCAGATGAAGCCACTAACAGCAATTGTTGAGGAAAGATGCTGACAATGGTTGGGACATGTGCTCCGAATGACTGACGACTCACTATCAAAAATAGCACTAAGATGTGTTCCCCACAGGGGAACAGAAGTAAGGGTAGACCAAAGGAGACATGGAGAAGAACAACAGAGAGGATGTTGAGCAATAGAGGGGCAAGAGCAGAAAAAAAAAAAGGCAAAGGACATGCGTTTGTGGAAAACCTTGCAGAAGCCCTATGTGCCCTGGGCACCTAAGGTTCAGAGAGAGACATCTATCTTGGCGCATTATTATGCCCAACTTTCTTGCTAAGAGGAGACCAAAAAAGCCAAGTCTGTATTTTTCATCTATTTTTAATGTTTTTATCTGTTGTGTTTTTGTCTGTGATCTTTGAAAAAGCCTTTTTGCCAAAATATTGGATTGTTGGTATGTTCTTCATTTGTATGTACTCACTTTCCACCATTCTTGTTTCTGTCCACTTGCCTCACTCTTTGTAAAACCGAACCATACAGCGCCATCCTCTTTCATTTTACTGTGTAATGATGTGGTACATGTGATTATGGTTGAAGCTTCCTTCCTAGGCTCTTGGTTTCATGCGAGTCACTGTAACCTATCTGATACAATTGTCTGTTCTTCAAAATTACTGTATGCAATGAACAAGTAGAAGCTACATTAAGCTAATGAATAGAAAAGTGACGTATCAATAGAATAACTTAGGACCACTAACACCTACCAAGCTGCCATATTTCCCGGATTCAATGAGAAATACTAAACATAAAAAAAACCGAGCAAACTGAAGTTCCCAGAGATAAAAAAGTCCGCAACTTTCCTTCATCAGGTAATAAGATTAAATAAAAGTTAACTGAGGTACAAGTGTCAACGTTAATTGCTCAGCACTGTACATCTAAAACAGCTGATTACTTACGTGAAACGAGTAGATGATGTTTTAGTGACACTAATTAAGCAAAACCTTCAAAATTGACTGGACAAAGTGTAGCAGAATTCATTTAATTCATTAATTAAACTATAGTGAAGTGTTCCAGAAAACTTGAAGAATGGACACATAGTTGAAATGAGGATGAAGTTTATAATGTTTATAATCCATGATTGCGAGATTCCAGGACTTTCATGTTAGACCTAAACAAGATTATTACTTTTAATAGGTAAAAACTGTTGTAATTTTACATTGACGCATTTTACATCCATTGTATAAAAAATGCATTTTGAAAATCAAAACGGCAGTTTGACTCTTTTCCGTCTCCATTTCACTCTGTTATATTGGAAAAGTTAGACCTGTTTATGCTGTGGGTAAAGTTAGACCTGTTTATGCAGTGGGTAAAGTTATACCTGTTTATGCTGTGGGTAAAGTTAGACCTGTTTATGCATGGGTAATGTTCATTTTTCACATATAATACTGGAAACTGATATGAGTGTTGTTTATTTGTTTCAGCGTCCAGAGCTTTTTTGTCGCTTTATGTCTACACGGGTGTTCAAAAAGTGACTTAATCCTGCTGAAGGTGGGGGCGGGCTATTTATTTCACAGAAATTGCTGGAAGACCGTCCTGTGCTTCTCACAAGTGGATGCGGTTAATCATGTTCTTGAAAGCCTTTGCACCAATTACTTTGGAACTGTATGACACAATTCTGAATGTTTTCTTGCAATTCCCGAATAATGTAGTGATGGGTTGTGTAGACTTCATTCTTGAAGAAAAGGTTGAAAAGGGAGGGGGGGGGGGTAAAATCCGGAAGTAGTGCTACTCTTGAGATTCATCATCATCATCATCATGTGCCGTGCCGACTGGCGTTGGCTATTATGCTTCTCCAGAGTACGCGATCCTTCATGCAGGCCATCAGCTCAGTTGGTGATCTCCTCTCACACCATCCCGTCAGACTGTCCAGTATCATTTCTCTTGGTCTTCCTCTTGATCTTCTTCCTTCTATTTTTCCTGTTGTTATAATATTTTCAATGCCCCCTCTTCTCATTGCATGTCCTATGAAAGTACATTGTCTCTCTCTTATCTTTTTGACAAGGTTTTTTGTCTCTCTAGCTCTTCTCCTACATTCTTCATTAGTTATTTTTGCTGTCCAGGGGATTCGCAACATTCTTCTAATAAACCACATTTCTGCTGCTTCCAATGATTTTTGTGCAGACTTGCCTATTGTCCATGATTCACTTCCATATAACAAGATAGGTTCAATATAGCATTTTAGTACTCGTTTTCTAACATTCATTGATAAGGATGTGTTGGTCAATATGTTTCTCATTCTCTGAAATGCAGTCTTTGCTTGGCCTATTCTGTTCCTAATTTCTGTTCTGCATTTCCCATCTGAAGTTATTACTGCTCCAAGGTATTTGAATTTCTGCACCTGCTTTAGAACAGTTCCGTTTAATTTAATACTGCATGCTGGTGGATTCTGTTTCTTAGATATAACCATAGTCTCTGTCTTTTTGATGTTCAAAGTAAGGCCTTTCTGTTCACTTTCTTTGGCGACTTTATCCAAGAGATTTTGCAGGTCTTGTTGGTTCTCTGCTATCAGTACTGTGTCGTCAGCATACCGAAGGTTGTTAATATTGTATCCTCCAATTTTTATGCCTGGTTCTGTGATGATTGTTCTTAGAATATTCTCGCTATACAGAGAAAAAAGGTCTGGAGATAGTACACATCCTTGCCGCACCCCTTGTTTTATAGGTTGATATTTTCCAATTCTATTTTCAACTCGAACTGCTGCTTCTTGCTGCCAGTATAGATGTTTTACAATCCTCAGGTCTTTGCCGTCTATATTGATGTCTTCAAGCATTTTAATAATTTCATTATGTTTCACCTTGTCAAATGCCTTGGTGTAATCAATGAAGCATAAGTAGAGATCTTTCTGTACTTCTAAAACTCTTTCTGTTAGTGTTCGTAAAGCATAAATGGCATTGTGTGTTCCCTTTCCTTCAACAAATCCAAACTGTTCATCTGCTATTTCCATTTTTATCTTTTTCCTTGTTCTTCTCATAATTATTCTCAGAAGTAGCTTTGTTATGTGACATGAGAGGCTGATAGTCCGGTGGTCGTCACATTCCTTTGCACCTGGTTTCTTTGGTAGTGCTATAAACGTGGATTTAATCAGGTCACTGGGAATATAACCACTGTTGTAAATGTCATTCAGTAACTTGGTTATTATTTTTATTCCTGTCTCCTCTAGTGCCTCTATTTCTTCTATTGTTATATTATCAGGCCCAGTCGCTTTTCCTTTCTTCATGTGTTTGATGGCATCTATGATTTCATCTTCAAGTATTGGTGGTCCCTCACAGTTTTCAGTATCTGGTGTTAATTCTGGTCTTTCTCCTCCATATAGCTCACCGATATACTCTGTCCACCTGTCCACAATGTCTTCTTTTCCCATTAACATTTTACCTTCTTTCGATTTCAGGCATCCTGTGGTATATTTTGTTTTCCTGCTTGTGAGTTCATTAATTCGTTTGTACATGTTTTTGCTGTCTTTAATATGAGAGTCCTCTATCTGTCTGCACTGCTCATTTAACCACACTTCTTTTGCTTCTCTGCATTTGCGTCTTATTTCTTGAGATTAATCGCCTGAAAAACAGGTAAGCAAGTCTTTCTGGCGTATGGGTTGTGACATTGTCCTGTTGAAACCGCGTGATCGGTTTCTTATATATCGATAACGTGTTGACAGATTCTTGCATCATTGGTCGCTGTTCACTGTTTGTTGGAAGAATTTGATAAAGATGCAAATATATAACATGGCACAGCAGACGCCAAGTTTATGTGAGTACAGAGGCGTGCCATGCAGTTCAGGTGGATTTTCGCGGCCTACGGTCAAGAATTATGGGCACTGGCGTACCTATCGAGATGGAACCACGCCTCATCAGACCAATACCAATACTAATCATCTGGCGTTACAGATTCCATTAACCACTGACAATAAGCCTGACGAAGTTGCTAATCTACAAGAAGCAGTTGTATGGATTTTGTAGGGGTACAATTTCATGCACATGCGATATGGGCATTGTCGACGGAAAGCCCAGACTGACTTGTAAAGCGTCAAACTGACTTCCGGGGATTCACAGCACATGGAACTCGCACGTCGACCAACTTATCCTGCTAACACCTTCGGTCGACCGCTTCTCGAAGCATCCTCGACATTTCCCGTTTCCTGAAATTTGTATAACCGCCATGATGTAGGATTTGTTCGGGGCAATTATTCCAGTGTGACGTGCAGAATGGCGGACGTTTTTTGTTTTTAACGTTCTCGCCGGCATGCAGAAATCAACGGAATTCCGCTTGATCTGTCACATAACCTGTACCGGGAGTCGGGCATAATGCTAACAGCCTTATCCTGGGACCTATCTAGAGGCGACTCCAGATGGGAAAAAAAAGATATCGTTACGGAAACCAACCGAGCATCACGGATGCCAACTCCGAGGAGCTCATTCGTCGGCCCCAAACATGTGACAAAGATTGGATTCTGGAATGTAAGAACGATGGCAGCACCAACAAAAACTACTCAGGTCATCAAAGAAATGGAGAGATACCATCTAGACGTACTGGGCATCAGCGAAATGCGATGGCCAGAAGCAGGTAAAAGATCGGGGGAAAACGGTAAGTTAATAATACATTCATGCAGAAACGACGTTAAACATCGAGATGGGGTAGGTAATATTATGTCAAATGTAACAGCAAAGAGCCTTGTAGAATGGGAACCAGTGAATAGTCGTATAATAAGAGCACGATACAACCTAAGACACGGAAGAATGACAATAATACAGTGTTATGCACCCAATAACGATGCAGATGATGATGTGAAAGACGACTTCTGTCACCAATTACAACAAATCATCAACAAAATCTCTAAACAAGACATCCTAATTGCTATGGGGGACTTAACGCTAAGGTAGGGAAAGATAACACCGACTTTGAAAAAGTAATGGAGAAAGAATGAATCGACATGGTTAATCAGAAGGGAGAAAGATTAAATGAAATATGTCTGACAGAGGGCACGGTCATTGGAGGCACAATATTTCCACACAAAGAGATACATAAAACAACAAATCATAGATAAAACAGATGACTGAACAACAACCAGTCTCATGGGTGATCAGGAAAAGGAGACGGACATATGTTGGTCATGTGACGAGAAGAAACGATCAGAGAATCCCAAAACAAGCTATCAAGTGGAACACAACAGGCCAAAGAAAAAGAGGCAGACCGCGTGAAACTCTGAAGATGACATTGTTTAGAGAGGCCAAATTAACAGGCATAAAATCCCTTGATGAGGTTGAAAGAATCGCCGAAGACAGGAAAAATTGGCGAACTATTTTGCGAGCCCTATGTGACGTTTAACGGCACGTGAAGGATATATGACATAAGAATTATTCTATACTTTTCTGAGAAGGCCTCCGGTGTCCGAGCATAACTGCCAGAGAGGATGTACTGAATGTAATGAATACCCTCTGCTGCAACGTGAAGCCCATGTGTTCTTTACCGCCTGGACAAAAATTACATGCATGCCCCCATAGGGTTGCGTCACCCCGTTATTGAACTAGTGCTTTATCAATTGGTCTCCTTTATTTCCTGTTTACTGACGTAGGCAAATGTGGCGGAAAATTCAAGGACGCTATAACCGGGACTGGCGCCTAATTGCGCCTTAAGCAAGCTTTGCCTTCCGAACTCTGCATCCTAATCGTTTATTGATATTCGTATGACATTTCTGTGTAGTATACAGTGAGTTCACACTGCATACATAAACACAAAGTGTGAAGTTTACAGCGCGAACCTTTATATAGTACATGTAAGTATATGTACTCCAGGAACTGCGATTTCCTGTGCAGGAATCGAGAAGTAAACTTTCAACAGAATGAAAATGATTATTATTTTGAAACGTAGCATAACAGTTGAAACTGAGAGTGGTTGGATGTAGGACTACCATACTCAACGAAGGCGAAATAAGGATAAAATTCATAATTGATGAAGGCGAAATATGGACAATTTAGATTTACAAATTTACCCAGCGAGGTATCTTGCTGTGAGATGCCACACAAAAGGCCGTTTTCACATCTAACAAGATTAATAAGGAATCATTTTAAGATCTTCTGAAATATAATCATTTTAGTGCGTATATACAAAATAAAACTTTGTTGTACTCTATGTCTTCAAACTCGAAGAATTCTTCCAGGTTTTTTGCTATATAGTGAATATATGATAAGACATTAGAAATTTCAAAGGAGTAATAGAGATTTTACGTTTTTAACGTGAACAGCCATTTCCGTGTCAAAAGATCAACACATTTCTGTACAGTGTGAGAGCATCAGCCTTTTCACTTCCCCAAAGTTTGTGTTAACTGCACAGTTTTTTAAACCAAGTGTTTTAACACTTAGTCACATGTTAAAATATCTGCTGTCACTCTTGTTAAAACATCAGTCTGTCATTCGCCCTTTAACGCCAAACTGTGGAATGAATATTCTGTACACACTTAAATCTGTTGAAGACACCTGCAGATATATTTACAAAATTTGCACTATTTAATTCATTTTGTACTTTGTCAATCCCAAAAGTTGCAGTGACATTATACATGGCTTACTTCTATTATGAAACTGGATTCTTTGGACTATAAAGCTGTGAAATAAATTTTGAAGGATAGTCGCATGATCTAAAGATTTGATCATGTACAAATGTGTGAAAAGAAAATGTAGCTTTCTTAGCTGTGCAAGTAAAGTTATCAGATTTAGATGGTTTATTTTTGATAAGTGGATTGAGAACCTGCTAAAATTACCTGCTCTCTCATGATCATTTGCATCCAAAATTCCCACACATCATTCTTCTGATCTTTTTGGCTGCTCCTGTTGCATTTTTTAGGTAGCCTGGTTGGCTGAGTGGTTAGGCATCTAACCAGTGGTTAGACTGGTGTCTACCAGTCCGAAGGTACCAGACTTAAGTCCCAAAAGGGTTTTTTTTTTTCTGGTACCACCACACCAAAAAGACACCAGAATCAACCCAGCCTCTGGGTACCAGAGAAATCTGGGAAGGTAAATGCAGCCAGGTAATCATACTGACCACATCACACCTTCCTGTGTTGATGGTCTTGAAAATACAAGTGTAACATGTTCCTAATATGTCATAATGACATGGAAATGAGGATTCTACCTTTTACCTTTACCTGTTGCATTTTATTTAACTGCATATCAGTTTTAAAAATTACGGACATTTAATTTATTTTTATCAAGTATGGTACGGTCAAGAACATGGGCTTTAAAATACAAACTGTCCATACTAAATGTGGATATTTGGTAACCCTTTAAAATATGATATAATACCACACACTCTTTATGACAGCTGTTCCCAACCTTAGGTTGTGATCCAAATTAGGGTCACATTGGTCTGAGGAAGAGTCCGTAGTATACATACATAACACTAGCAGCTTACATTAAATGGATCTAACTGAGACTATGAGCCAGCTGATGCACGAGTATTAGGACTCACCTGCATTTCATTGTTGAGTTCTGTCACATATATGCAGCTTTTTTCACTGGGATGTCCCATGCAATCGGTGTTGACAGTTTAATTTTGGAACATTTCAGTGTTTTATTTTATTTTTTAGATTATCTCAGCATAGAGGAAGCCATTAGTCTCCTAAATAAATCTGTGACACAGAACATAAACCAGCATATCCTCTCTCTCTCTGAATCTTTAGGTGTCAAAGCCACATGGGGTTTCCACAAGGTTTTCCTTAAATGCCTGTCCTTCACCCTTTTTTTCCACTCTTTGCCCAGCCAAACCCTCTTTTGTTCAACACTCTTTTGTTCTTCTCCGTGTCTCCTTTGGTCTACCCTTACTTATGTTCCAATGAAGTGTCCATCTCAGTGCTATTTTTGGCAGTGAGTCACCAGAGCACATGCCCCAACCATCACCAACATCATTCCTCAATAATCGAAGTTGGTAGCATCATCTGCATTTCTCCCAGCAAGGTATCATTTCTTATATACCAACAGATCAGTTGAAATTAATCTTCACTACACTGCCACATAAAGCTGAGATGGTTTAGTGAGCAGTATTATGAAACTGCCTTAAGAAATCATTAGATTACAAATATGAAACAAGGTAAAGATAAATATTAAGAAAAGCAATGTAGTTGTGTTGAAGATAAATGAACATGACAAATGGTGTTTTTATATTAAGAACAGTAATATAACTCCCTGGAAACACACATGCTTCATCATTATCACAAAAACTTTGGATAGAGTGGGACATAAAGGTATAATAGCTACATATATATTAAGGATGTGAGAATCATTAAGAACATGTACTGGATCAAAAACCAGAAATAAAAGTGAACAGTGGCACAGGTGAACATCAATATAGTAACATGTATCACGTCACCTGGTCTAACCTCACTATTTAGTGAATATATGAGACATTAGAAATTTTAAACAACTATTATACTTGAGATATGCAGGTGATTGGAATCTGATAAAAGAAATTGAATACAGTTTGCAAAATCTAGTAAACATGGTTATCAAAGACCAATAAAAAAAGGATTAAAGCTAATTATCTACAATGCAGAAACAGTGGTGATTTTCATGTACTTGTACGAACTCCCTGTAACTGTGAGCTGTTATTCTTTGCAGCCGATGCTGTAGAGGTGTTGTGAGGCGCAGCATCATATCGTCGTGGGAGCAGGTTATGGCAACTACATTTTAAGTCCCGGAGTACAGATAAAAAGCAGGGTGTGTGCAGTGCTTCTTTACCAGACTCCACCATCATGGGGAATATGGCAATCCCTGCCCCATTAGCCAAGCTAGGCCTGTTACTTGGGGTACCACGGAGAGGAGGGACAGGATCTTGGTCAGCTATGGTTCGCTGACCCCGATGCTGGCATATCAGCTATGGGTTGATGAGTGCCTCATCAGACAAGCATATTCACCCCCAGATAGTGGTGATATGAAGTACAGTAAATAAACAAACCAAAGTTCTACATGATTCGGATAGAAATGAACCAAAGTTTATTCTAATGGAAAAGACACTGACACAGGTAAATGAAGAACTGATGGCAAATGTGTAGCTGAAATTAAGTAAAGAACAGGAAAGGAAAAACCAGCTTCTTATATAATTTTTATATTACAAACAAACATGAAAATGAGAAAAAGTTTTCAATATCTCCATGCTTGTAAAAGACATGGGCATTAAACAGATAAAACAGAAACTGAAAGCACTTAGCTATTGGAGAAGGATGCAACATGTGCCACAGACAATCAGAAAAATGAAGGTCTCAGAGAAGGTTTAGAACAATAAAATCTAGTTTAAAATAATCAGAAACTAGCTTTTTGAGCATTTTATAAGAAGACAGTTCAGAGAACCTAATAATCATTGAAAAGCTCGAGGGGAAAAAAAGAAAAAGGGAGGCCAAAAGAAAATATTTTAAATGGCAGACCATGTGGTTTCCAAACTTAAAACGCCAAGGACTGCACAAAATGTAGGAGTATGGTTGTCAGTGTCTGTCACTAGGAACATAGTGAATGGTGTTTAATTGACATAGTTGTTTTATTTAATATCATTAGTCTGTTCACAGTCTAAACTTGCTTTGATTTCGTATAACACATTGTATGATTCGTCATGTTGGTTTGGTTTACCTATGTGTTTGTAGGGTCACATCCAATGTTTTCTCTGGTATTCAGACTGTCATTTTCTTCAGTTAACAGAAGCTATTTGACTGGATTTTTTTTTCATATTCTGGTAATTAATTACTCTCCTCTTTTATGTAATTTTCAGACCACCTGCAGCTGGTTTATATCAGGCAAATATTGAGCAGTGTGAGGAAAGCATTGAGAACTATGTCTCAAAAGCGTAAAATCCTACAACTCTCAGGACGAGAAAATTTAATCAACAAATCATCAAGTACAAAGAGAAAGAAGAAAAAGAATGCTGACTGTAAGAGACAATGCGATAATCCAAGTCCTCTCATTACAGGTTCATATACGTGATTGTGTCCTTTTAGAAAATTAATGACTGAAAGAAATATTGGCAGTGCATATATTAATCTTACCTCCATCCCATGCTGTTAAATGTCACATAGAACTTGCATGGTAGTTCGCCAAGTTTTTCAACATCATCTAGAGATTTTATGCCCGCTCTGTCAACAATGTTCTCTTTAGAGTTTTATGTGGTCAGACTCTTTTTGACCTGTTGTGTCCCGCTTGATAGCTTGTTTTGGAATTCTCTTCTTGTGTCTTCTTATCATGTGACCAATATATCCATCTTATATATTAATATTGGATTGTTATTTACAAGGTTTTTACACATTTATTACACATTACTCTTAAGGTTGCTACAGATTTTTAATTGTAGATTGTTGTTAATAACCTTTTTACAGATTTTAAAATTGTAGATTATTGTTAACAAGACAAATTGTAACTAGTAAGTGGCGTGGAAGAAGAAATATGCTAGATGGATGGTGCAGGATGAAAATGTGAACCAGACCTGGCCTGCCCTGTCCCAGCTCGTTGAAGTTTTTTAGGAGAAGACTTTTTATTATCTCAGCATAGATCAAAAGTATCTAATGACGATAGTCTGCCAAGATGTCTGTTTTTATGCTGCTCTGTGAAGTGAAGCGTGTTGGAAGTCTTGATTGTCTTGACTGCAGAAAACCAAAGTTCACTGCTGCATCCTATCCCAAAAGTTACATCTGGAGAATGAGAAAGTTTCCTGTAATTTTTCAGCCTCATATTTGAAAACTTTACTAGTCTGCATAATTTAGCACTTTACGTTGTTAATTGTTCATGAAAAGCATTTGATCATTTTTATTATTATTTTTTTTTAATCTTATACAGAAATCAAGGAGACTTTGGCAGAGACAAAAAGTCAAGTTGAACAGAAATGTTCAGGTGCAGTAATAAATGTCTGTTTTGTGAGTGGTGTTATTTAATATGGAATGCTAATTAATTCTGAAATGTAATCAACACTTGAAAGTCACTGGCGGATCTCATAATCAAGTCTAAAGACAGGGAATTGTGGAGAGAAATGATCGCCTATGCTACGCGGCACGGCACTTGAATTGAATTGAAGGAAATCAAAGGATTATTTTCTAGACAGAACACTTCGCATTGGACTGAAGACAGATCAGTACTTCATGGAAGCAACAGTAGTCATAGATGAGATGTCGATATACAACATCTGACAATTAAGTAATGAGACTAATTACATTAAAAAATAAAATAAATAAACGACAGTTGAAGATATAACCTGTATTTTTATTCAAAGTAAGCCCCTTGTGCATTGATACAGCAAATGGCACGATCTGACAAACACTGGAACAACCTCTGCATTCTTCTGTTATGATCCTTAAACTCGATGTTACACCCATTTGGATGTCATCAGTATCATCAAAGAAGTGTCCTTTCAATGTTAACTTTAATTTTGGGAATAGAAAATAATCCCAGGGGGACAGATCTGGGGAATAGGGTGAGTGGTTGAGAACACACTTGTTTTTGAGCCAAAAATTCCTGTACAACTACCGCCCAGTGAGCTGGTGCATTATCATGAAGAAGGAAAAAACTGCTAGGTGTTGAATACTCAGGTCGAACTCGGAGAATCCTTTTCAGTAGGCATTTCAAAATGCTTAAATAAACTTTGGCAGTGACAGTCTGTCCCTCTGGAATAAATTCTTTGAATAAACTCCTTTGCTGTCGTAGAAACACACCAACATTGTCTTCACTTTTGACTTTTGAAGACAAAATTTGTTTGCCTTTTGGTGATGATGATGACTTCCACTGAGCACTTAAGTGTTTAGTTGTTGGATCATAGTGGTAAATCCATGTTTTATTTCTGCAACACGTTTTGATGTCTTTTGCACACTCAACATGCTGATGTTTTTTGGTCATCAGCAACAAATGTGGTACAAACCGGCAAGCAACTTTTTTCTTCCCAAATCTTCCACTAAAATTTTACAAATGGTCTCTCGGTTAACACCAAATTCATCTGCCATCATCCTCACAGTCAAACAACGATCTTCTTGTATCCGTTCTCTGACTTTTGCAATGAGTTCCTCATTATGAACAGAAATTGAGCATCCATGTCTAGTTGCACTTGTAATCGTTTCCACACCACTTTTGACTCATGAATACCACCTGAATATCTGTGCATGAAATAAACAATTATCCCCATAAACTTGTTGCATCAATTCAACTGTCTCAGTGGCACTTTTTCCCAGTTTTAAACATAATTTAATATTAGCTTTTTGCTCCATGCTGATTACGTAACAATGCACTTCTAACTGGGTCAACAAAA
This sequence comes from Achatina immaculata, assembly GCA_009760885.1. Taxonomy (NCBI): domain Eukaryota; kingdom Metazoa; phylum Mollusca; class Gastropoda; order Stylommatophora; family Achatinidae; genus Lissachatina; species Lissachatina immaculata. The sequence continues at coordinate 10,590,434 of CM019710.1, forward strand.
TGACGGCTTGTTTGTTGTCTGCTTATCTGGCAGCAATGAAAAGTTGGCAGATCATAGATGAAGGTTGCCTCTTTGGATTCCATGCTTTGCTTCATAGATGGCTTTTTTTGTCTTGGCCATAATAAAGTCAGTCTCATTACTTAATTGTCAGACCTTGTATATAGTACACTGCCATTAAATAACAATATAAGTAATAAAAAAAGAAGTTTGTTTCTTTCTTAATTGATTTGCTTTTCATTATTACATTTTACTAACATAAACATGCATTACATATTACTGAAAAGTAAAAAAATCAAAATAAATTATGGTAAAAGGTAAAATTCCTATTTCCATGCCAGTAAGGCATATTGGTGTTAGGCCAGTATTTGCATGACCTTCAGCACATGAAAATGTGATGTAAAATAAATTATGGGCATCAGTAAATAATTGGGAACAGTTAATATGAACTTGTATAATCAAGCAAATTTAGATTTGCAAAATATTTCATATAATTTTAAACTAACCCTCAATTTGCTTGATGTGTCAAAACAGGCAAAGCAAATCTGATATATGCACTCGTATGAACCAGAATATATAAAGGATTTCTTTTTATCTTTGTCTGAATCATTTGGTTAAGACATCTTTAAGAAAAGGTTAACAGATTTGTTTGTTTTTTTTTTAATTTCAGGCAGCGTGGAAATTGAGTATGGCACAGAGAGTGAAATACTTCTCCATATTAAGAGTTGTCACAAACATTCCAGACATAAAGAATTTATTCCTTTAAACATCTTCAGCCTTGAGCATTTGCCAGAAAAATATAGGAATAATCTGTTATATAACTTTATTAAAAGCATTGCTAAACTAGTAGTCTGTCTGAAAGTAAGTTGTATTTCTTCAGCAAGGTTTCAAGATGATAATATAGAAAAAAATAAACGTCCAAGATTTGGTAGTGGTTGGGTGACAAGAACTGGGGATAGATTTCTTCAGCAAAGTAAGAAGACTTGTCCATGCAAGACCTGTTCAGATTCCCAAACACCCGCCACAGAATGGGGTGAGATTATGGTGTACACTGTTAAGCATGTGGTATTTAATACAGAGGAAGCACTTGCTACGTGCTGTGACCTGTTTTATGACCCAGGAAACAGTTCTGTCAAAAAAATTCATGGATCAAGAATGAGGATCAGCGATTCAAGAAAGGACACGGCTGAAATTACTTGTGTGACTCATGACATAGAGTTATGGGAAGAGCTGAAATTACTGGTCCAGGATCGTGATAAGCTTTATGAAGATGTAAAGGAAATGTACTTTCATGGTGACCACAAGCTTGTTGTGATAGTATCACACCCACATGCACAAGAAAAACATGTGTCACTTGGGTCATGGGTGCAAAAGAAATCATTCCCAGACGGTGATGTTCAATTTTTATACACAACACCAACCTGTACTGGTTCAAGTGGGGCCCCAGTTTTCATATTGGGTAGAGATTGGTGCCATTTCTTTTCAGATCATCCACATAGTGGTTATGATAAAGATTTAAGTATAAGTGCATTTGGACCTGCATGATGTATCTGATTTTTTTAAAAATCAGCTTTAGCAACATAAGTCATGATGAGTACAGAAATGCTGTTCCTTCTCTGTCTCCCTAGAACTGTGAACCAGTGTTCTTTATACCCAGCGGGGTGAAGATGTTGGGCACAGCATCATGTCAGATTGGGGGTGGGTTATCACAGCTTTTTTTTTGTTTTTTTGTTTAGTCCCTGAATGGAGTGCTAAAAGCAAGGGGGTGTGCAGTACTTCTTTAGCAGACTCCACCACCGTGGGGACTGTTGCAATCACTTCTCAATTAGCCAGGCTAGGCTTGTTACTGGAGGTACCAATGGAAAGGTAGGACAAGATCTTCATCAGCTGTGATTTGCCACCCCTGCCACTATCATGTCAGATATGGGTCATTGGCTACCAAATCAGACACATCTCGCACCCGGTACTATTTCTGTAGAGTTAAGAATTTTAAAAAGAAATGATGATAAAGTGTTGGTTTAATTGAAATTTTTTATAACTCATCTAATATGACTTTCATTCATTCATTCATTTGCATGTCCCTTGCGGAACTTTGCCTCCCAAACAGCACTCCTGTAGGCCTCTCGGTTGTGAGCAAGATGGTCTGCCGCTGATGCATCCATTTGCAGATTCTCAATGATGTCTTGCAGTCATCTTCACCGTGGTCTTCCTCTCTTTCTTTTTCCCATTATGTACCCTTCCAAGGCGGTCTTCTCTAGATTATCATGACATTTAATGTGTCCAAAATATTTAAGTTTTCTCTCTTTAATCCTCTTTACTAGCCAGCCTTCTTCAATATTAAGTTCTTGTAGTATAGATATATTTGTTCTTTTTTGTGTCCACGATATTTGAAGAACTCTTCTGTAAAATTTACATTCAAAGGCATTTATGTGTTTCTCGGCTGTTTTGTTAAGTGTCCAGGTCTCACAGGCATATGTTGCGATGGGAAAGATGCATGCCCTTAAAAATCTTATTTTTGTGGTTCTGTCTGCTCCTCTCCACAGATTCTTTATTTGTTTTACTTTCTGAAAAGCAATAGATGTCCTCCTTTTAATTTCCCTCATTGTATCTCCATTATTAGTTAGTAGTGATCCAAGATATTCAAAACTCTCTACTTCTTCCAGTTTTTCCTCATTGATACATATTTCAGCTGCCTTGTTTGTTTTGTCAGTTGTCATCAATTTAGTTTTCTTTGCATTAAGATAGAGGTTTTGCTCTTCGCTGTTCTTACGGACTGACATAATTAGTTTTTCCATTCCTTTTTGTGTTGTGGATAGTAATACTGTGTCATCAGCATATCTAATCTCTGGTATTTCATAACCTCTAATTGTTATGGCATCGTAATACTCTTTGTCTACATCTTCTCTAACATTCCTCATTATATTTTCAGTATACAAGTTAAATAAGTAGGGTGACAATATGCACCCCTGACAGACCCCTTGTTTTATGTCAAACCAAGTTGTGTTTCACCTTTTATTCTTACTGCTGCCTGTTGGTCTAGATACAGCAGTGATGTTAATTGTATCAAATGTGTTGCAAATTCCATTTTTTCCATTATTTCCCAAAGTTTCTGGTGTTGTACACAATCAAATGCCTTTTTATCATGTGTCTATAAAGGCTAAATATAGATTCACATTAAACTCTCTGCATTTCTCTATTATTAATCTTAGATTGAATATATGATCTCTTGATCCTCTTCCTTGCTGAAACCAGCTTGGACCATATTGACTTCTTATTCTATTTTCTTATGAAGTCTACCCATTATGATTTTTAACAGAATTTTACTGGCATGACTAATCAGGGTAACAGTTCTGTAGTTTGTGCATTATTTCAGGTTACCCTTTTTTGGCAGTGGTAAGCATATAATTCTTTTCCATTCTTTTGGCCAAATACCTGAATGCCATATCTTTTTACATAGTGCATGATAGATTGTTGCACATTCTTTTCCTCCTGCTTTAATAAATTCAGCTGTTATCTCATCACATCCTGGTGATTTACCATTTTTCAGATTCTTTATTGCTCATAAAACTTCTTATATTGTCGGTTCGGGTTCTTTCTTCTCCAATAATAATTCACACTGTTGATTTCTGGTTCCACAGTCGGTTGTTTCATACATTCCTCTACAATATTCCTTCCATCTTTCTAGAATTTTCTCTGTCCCTGTCAAGGTATTCCCCATCTCATCACAAATTACATTTAGCTTAGGTGTGACATTTCTTGTCAATGTCTTTGTTTCTTTAAACATTTCACTATCTCTTCCACACTTCTGATGTTCTTCTATTCTTTCACAATAATCTTGTATGTATTGTTTTTTGTCTTTTCTTATGTTTCTTCATACTTCTTTTGTTAAAGTTTTTTATTCCTCTTTGTTGTTGTTTGTCACTTTCCATTGCATCTTCATTTCTCTATGTTGTTTTATCAGTTCTAGTGTACCCACCCATCCATTCTTTTGTATTTTCTTTACTGGAACCATGTCTTTAGCTGTTGTTATTAAGATATCTTTGGCCTGTGTAGCCAATTCATCTGGTGTCATCTCCTCCTGTACAGCCATCAGGATTTCGAAATGGTTCTTCACTTCTATACCGTACTGTTCTGGTATTTTTGTAAGGTCAAAGCGGAGTGGTCTTGATCCCGTAACTGTCCTTTTTATCTTTATCTTCATGTCTGCTATTAATAACTCATGGTCCATGTCACAATATTTCAAGACCTATTTTGCTAGCCAAGGAAGACATGGAATCTGTTTTTTCCTGCATCAATTTCACATTGTCACTAATAAGAGTTATGTCATCTGCAAAATCAAGATATCTAATTGGGTCCCATGTACCCAATCATTGCCGGTTTTACCTGTACAGCATCTTTTCATTATAAAGTTTATGGCAATTCCAAAAAGCACGGGAGATAATATACATCCTTGTTTCAATCTGAAACCATTTGCTCATTCCTTCTTCCATGTTGACTGCACAGACATATCCATTGTAGAGATCTCTAATGATGTTGGCCATTTTAAATGGTGTTCCATATATTCTTAAAATTCTCCACAGTGAATCTCTGTTTATGCTATCAAATGCCTTTTTAAAGTCTATGTAGTTCAGTATTAATGGTTTCTGCTTTTCAGTATATTCAAGTATTATTCTTAGAGTAAAGATCTGGATGAGACAGCTTCTCCCTTTTTGAAATCCTTCCTGTTCTTCTCTCATTGCAGTATCCACTACATCCTTACTTACCTGGCACGGAAGGCACCATGAAATAAATTTAAAAAAGGTGGTCTTTCTACCCAGGTTAAGTAGATTTTAATCTACAAACCCTCACCACACATATCTAGCGAGCCCAGTTATCTAGCGAGCCCATGCGGGCACTAAAAAAAAAAAAAATTCTTCTCTCATTGCAGTATCCACTATATACTTAATTCTATTCAGAATCACTTTACACAACACCTTTGACACAACTGCAGTCACTGAGGTTGACTTTTTTTTGTGGGTATTTTAACATTGATTCCTTTTTTCCATTTAGAAGGGACCTTTTATTCTTTCCAAACTTTATTAAACATTCTCTGTAGCTGGCACATGTTGTCACTGTTAATAGCTTTTAACATTTCGGCTGTTATTTCATCTTCACCTGCAGCTTTTGTCGGTAGCCATTAGATTCACTACTGTCTCAATTTCATTCAGTGTAACCTCATCTAAGTTGACATTTAGTTGTGGGACTGGTAAATCGATTTTTTTTGTATGGGTACTGCAATATTTGAACAAGAAATACATGAAGTACAGTCGGGTTTCCGACCAGGCAGAGGCACCAGAGATCATATACTAAATATGAGGAACAGAGAAAAGTGCAGAGAATTTAATGTGGATCTATACACCTGTTTTGTAGACTACTCCAAAGCTTTTGACTGCGTACAGCATAACAGTTAATGGTTATGAACAACATGGGTTTTCCCAATCATCTGCTACACCTCATTCACAAACTGTACCAAGATCAGGAAGCAGCAGGGAGGGTAGATGGTGAAACATCGGGTTAGTTTGATATACAAAAGGGCGTAAGATGGGGATGTATCCTTCCTTCATACCTATTTAACATCTACGCTGAAAACATCAGGAATGTAAGAGAGGAACAGGAAACGGCTAAATTTGACTCTTGCAACATCGGGGGTCACCTTATTCAAGAAATTAGATATGCTGATGACACTGTCCTTCTGTCAAACAGTTCAGAAGGACTGCAACAATTTATTCTCTCAACCAAAAGACACAGCGAAGCTCAGAACCTCATTTTAAACACCAACAAAACCAAACTGACAAAATGAGAAGCAAACCATTGTACCAGCAAGAGCTTGAAAATGTAAATAAATTTGAATATCTTCATCACCGCCAGTGGGAACTGCGCAGCAGAAATCAAAAGAATTGCAGCTGCATCACAGAAACTAGCACAGATGAAGAGTATGTGGCAAGGTACCAACATGTAAACAAAGTTATGCTTATTTAAAAGTAAAGGTAATCCTTTCATGCCTTAGAGGTACATAAGCCCATATTTTCCTTGACCTGTCAGCACACTAGAGGGTGATGCTTATTAAGAGCTTATATATTCCCTGTGGATGCGAAACATGAACACTTAAAAAATCCCTAAAAAAGAGAATAACAGCATTTGAAATGAAATGTTACAGAAGGGCACTTAAAATATCATGGATAAAAAGAAAATCAAATAGAGATATTGATGGGATTAGGTGTCACAGAAAACTGGCCCGTTAACACCATAAAAATCAGAAAGCTGAGATACTTCAGCCACACCAAGAGACACAACAGCTTGGAGAGGTTGATAAGAGAAGGCACATTGCCTGGCAAAAGAGAAAAGGACGACCATGTTGCAAAGTGGACTTGGGACATCATGGAAATTCTGAATGTATCATTTCAAGATACTGGTCATCTTGCACAAGACCATATTGCATTCAGGGATGCTGTGAGAGGGGCAACATTCCGGAAAGGACATTTCATGTGAATGAATATTTGACTGAATACTGAATCTAAAAAACAATGCACTAGTGTCTCAAGTTATATAATGTATGTACGAAAGTACTATGGTAATAAGTGATATTTGAACAGTTTTTCAAATACTGACAAGTGCAATCATTTCATGTCATAATTTAAACATGCAAACTACATTTCTTTTAAGAATTGATGTCACTTGTTATTGATATCAGTGATTTTGTATATGAATAAAATTATGTGCTAAAAATCTGTGTTATTGTTGCTGTATGGTCCTGGGCAAGAGCAGAAAAAAAGGCAAAGGACAGGCATTTGTGGAAAACCCTTGCGGAAGCCTCATGTGCCCTGGGCACTTAAAGTTCAAAGAGAGAGATGGTCCTAGCATATATGAGTCTGAGGTTGGTGTAAACAAGTTCTTTGATGAAAAAAAAAACTTCCAATAAAAGCATCTTATTTGATAGAAATATAGATTTATCCTTCCAAAATGTACAAACTAGGAAAAAAGTAGGAACAGCTTTATTACCTAACAAGGACACTGTGTGCTCATTAAGTAACATTAATTAGTGTATAAGTATACAACTATACACAAAGCACTGCAGTAAAGCTAAAGTGATAGCAAAATGTATAAACTAGGAAAAAAGTAGGAACAGCTTTATTATTTAACGAATACAAAGTTGTGATGTTACGGCATGAGCCTTAATCATACAAATACATACAGGATGAAGAATTAGAGAGAGGAGACAAAATATAGATTCACATGAATCCTGTGTTAAAAAAATAAATAAATAAAATTAATAGAGCACATAGCTATAACCTGAATATGTAGCTTTTCCAACGGTCGTTCAGAAATGCATTTCGTTAAGTAATAAAGCTGTTCCTACTTTTTTCCTATTTTATACATTTTACTATCACAGCTTTACTGCAGTGGTTTTGTGTATTAGCTTTATACAAGTTATATACTAATTATACACTAATTATTCATTTATCCTTCCATCCCATAACAGATCTAAAAAGCTCTATCACCATAGAGAAAGAAGTGATCTCTCCTAGTTTCTGTACCTTGGTGTCACAGTAGCTTGTAGCAACATATGAGATGGGGGAGTCTTAATCTACTAGGCCTGTTTGCAAAGTTCCAGGACTGAATTTTTTTTCTTGGAAAATGTAATGCACAACAAAGTGGCACCATGGCATGCCATTCCTGAGTGCACATGCAAAATCTGAACCCATCTTCAGTCATTTTCACTGCACAAGCCTCCAAGTGAATCCATACCTGCAGGTTCCAGCACATTTCAGCATCGAGAAAATTCAACAGCCTGTGTGCATTGATTTCTGTGCTCACCTTAAGAAAATGTGCAGAAACTTATGAAATGCTATAGTCAGTTTTTGGTGAGTCCTGCCTAAGATGATAAAAGACATTTGAGCGGTTTTTCTGCTTCAAAGTGGTCACCAATCATTTGAAGATGACCTCTGCCCTGCAGGCCATCCACCTCCCACACTAACAAGGCCATGGCACATGCACAGGAAATCATGCTAACCACTGTCTAATAGAGAGGTAGCAGAGGTAGTTGCTACTTGCCATAAAATTCTAGTGAAGATTTGGGTAAGTGGCATGCATCAGAAAAACTCATGTCCCATCTCCTGACTGCAGAGCAAAAGAAAGATTGTGTGTCAATTTGCACAATCTTTGTGAGTGAGCCCAAAATGATACCAATTTCATGTCATTGATAATCACTGGTGATGAAAGCTGGGCACATACAGAATCTATAACTATTGACCTAGAAACAAAGCTAATGTCATCCCAATGGAGAACATTGTCATTTTCTTGACTAAAGAAGGCGTGACAGGTAAAGTCCAATTTTGATTGTGTTCTTTGACACTGATGGACTAATTCATCATGATTTTGAGGGCAGATGGTCAATACAGATTTCTACACAGCAGTCCTCTGTGTGCATGGCATGGATGCTGAAATAAGTGTAATACAATCATAAGGAGACTAGACAAAAAAGCAGTAATGTTAGTCATTTCCTCAAAAAAGAAAAAATTCAGTCCTGGAACTTTGTGAACAACCCTCGTATTTTGCTATTCTGGCTCCAATGACATGACCATCTTAACTTTAACACAAATCTAAACACATTCAAAAAAAAATGTTTACAGTCACTATGGAGTTTTAGAATGAACTTCAAATATAAAAAGAACTGAAAACACCTATCTAATATAAGCCTTTCAGCTTTCAAACTGCTAAACATGCTCACCACCAGTTTAGCAAAATATATTACAAGAATGATTAAATTGTTAAAACTATTATCCATTCATTCAAAAACACAAACTAAGTACAAGGAGTATAATTATTTCTTATTTCACATATTAATCACAGTATTTGTGTGTCAGCAGAATTATTGTGGCCATACTGAAACATACACAGAATGTGTAAGTAGTGACATCTCTAAAGTATAATATTTGTTCTTACATCCTTCCTGTGCCTTTAAATGTCACAGAGGGCTTGCATGGTAGTTCACTAAGTTTTCCTGTTTTTGGCAAAGCTTTTCAACCTCATCAAGGGATGTAATACCCACTAAACTGACCAGTGTCGTCTTTAGAGTTTCATGTGGTCAACCTCTTTTTCTTCATCCTGTTGTGTTCCAATTGATAGCTTGTTTTAGGATTCTGACTGTTTCTTATAATCACATGGCCTACATATGTCCATCTTTTTCTGATCACCCATGAGACAGGTTGTTGTTTGCTCATCTGTCTTATCTCTACGCTGTTCTTGAATTCACTCCACTTTATATCAAGTATTTTCCTCAGGCATTTGTTTTTAAAAGTCTAATTTCTTGTCTAGTTCTTTAGTTGTTTTCCAGCTTTTGGATGCATAATTGAGGGTGGATATTACATTTTAATTGAATAATCTGAACTTGTTTTTGTGCTTATAACTTTTGAATGCCATATATTCTTCAGGGTCAATGCTGCTTTTGCAATTCTAACTTTATTTCTGGTGTCACCATCCTGGTCTATGTAGCTGCCGAGGTATGCAACAGCTGTTCCTTCTACATATATATCTCCTTCTTGATTAATGGGAAGTTTCATTATTTTTGTATTTTCCTTGTTAATTTCGAGTCCTCTTTTACTAGCTAGTGAAGACAGGGTATCTGTTTTTTCTTGCATCAAATTCACATTGTCACTGATAAGACTATGTGATAAGAATATTTGTTCTTAGTATGGTATAAAACTTAACAGTCCAGTATGTGACAGTTCTTCAGTTTACTAGGAATCTAAACTAATGAGAAGGCAAATACAGGAGGTCTGAACTTATATGGCAAAAGTTGGATGAGGAATGAGAAAAGAAAATATTTGAAAGTTCTGTATAAAATACAGAAATACAAGAGACATCTACAACAAAGAAGTTCTTATTCAGAGCTCTAAAAACAGCTCTTTCTTTTTGTAGTAATGATGATGATAAAATGATGATTTGTTGACAAAAAACAACTATGTTGACAAGTTGTCATGGTTTTCCTCATGTCCTATCACCAGCACTAGAAGATGAGACTGTTATATTAGAATGGTATATGCCAAGACATGGCACTAATTTAAAGTACTTCACAATTGTGTAAAGTCACCACCCAAGTGATAAACTGTACTACTTTTTCTTCCTCTACCTACTGATTACATCTGAGGAATTTTAATGTGTAACTGAGAACAACACATCTCAACAGTTTGAGAACCACTAACATTCAAATTGATAATAGCAGTTACACATATTTATTATGGGAAAAATGAATGGTGAATAAGTGAGGATGTAGCAATAAATTGAGTAAACAGATGAATAATCCAACTCCTCTCCCAATGAGAACTAGTTCGCCATATAGGGAGGGAGTGGGCAACAATCACTCTCAGCTAAGAAAAACAGGCATTCAACATGATGGAATAAGAGCCAACTTACTAACTCGCTGAAAATTCCATGGATCCTTACATACAATTTGACATCACCAAAAATATCTGACTTAAAGTCCTCAAAAATCTCAGTAGAACTAATTCACATTTCTTCAGTTACAAACTATTTCTAACAACTCATAACTGCATCAAACATTTACACAGTGGATCCATGAGGAAAAAAAAAATTAACAGATCACATCCTAGTATCATATCTGAAATATCTTTCTCAGTCAAACTCTACATAATGAATTTACAATCATAATGAATCCCAAACTACTAATCAATCTAATCCTTATCATCCTAATCCTACGTAAGAGTTTGATCCTTAAATATGAACTACAATTCATATTCCTAAATCTTCCAGAAGATTTTATCTCTTGGAAGATGAAAATCATGATTAAAACATTTCTGCCTAAAATCTCATTCCTGCAAAAATTACCTGTTTATGACCTTGGACAATAAATTAAAAACAATTCTATTTTAAGCTTTTTCTGAAACTAAATAACTTTAGTTAACTGTAAAAAATCCCATGCCTGGACATGACAAAAAATGGCCTTCAATGTGTCAAACCTGACATTTAGTTGACCTGTACTTGAAAAAAACAAAACAAACTAAGGGCGTTAACCACTGCATCAATCTACCAGATAAATCCATGGTTAACTCCCCTATTAAAGTTAAATACAAGAGCAGAATTAAGGAATTCTGTTATACAATGTCCTAGCAGTGCATACACACAAAAACTTAAGCAGAACATACCACTATATTTGTGTACAAGCTAGCCATGGACATACAAAAACTATGGAACATATATGTTTTATAGACAAGTTAGCCTTCAAATATAAAAACTATGGCACAAATAAGATTAATCATAATGTGAACAGAAAAATGTTTAGAGATATGGTAATGAATTATTAAGCATCTGTCGTTCAGAATGGAAAATAGTGTTACAATGTCACATTTTGTAAAATTGTATGTTTTTCATTTATACATTCTCATCTTATTTTCTAACATTTGTGTTCTGCTCACTCCCAGTGTTGTTTTGTAAAACTGAACCATACATCTCTATCTTTATAACAGGTATGTAATAATGTATTTTGTATGGGTAAGAACACATACAGTTATGGTCTATTATAACAACATGGCTTTTTTGATGATTGGAAAATCATCAGGTACACTTCATTGCCAAATTGTACCAAAATCAGTAAGCAGCAGTGAGGGTAGATGGCAAAACATTAGGTAGGCTTGATGTACAAAAGGGAGTAAGTCAAGGATGTGTCCTTTCTCCATATTTGTTTAACATCAATGCTGAAAACATGAGGAATGTGAGAGATGAACAGAAAACAGCTACGTTTGACTCTTTCAACATTGGGGCCACAAGATTCAAGAAATTAGATACAGTGATGATACTGTCCCTCTGTCAAACAGCTAAGAAAGACAGCATTTAATTCTCCCCACCAAAAGTCAGTGAAGCTCAGAACTTCTTTTTAAACACCAACAAAACCAAAGTACTGATAACTGACAAAATGAGAAGCAAACCCAAAATTATTGGATCTCAGAGAACTAGAAAATGTAAACAAATCTGAATATTTCAGTTAATTATCACCACCAATAGCAACTGCAGTGGAAATCAAAAGAAGACTAGCAGTTGCATTATAGAAACTAGTGCAAATGAAGAGTTTGTGGCAAGGTATCAATAATAATTTAAAAAAACAACTTTACTCAGAGCTTACATATTCAGAGTGGCAATATACAGATGTGAAATATGGACACTTGCATGTCCCTTGAAGAACTTTGCCTCCCTAACAGTTCTCCTGTATGCCTCTTAGTTGTAAACAAGATGCCCTGTTGCTGTTACGTCCATTAACAGATCATCAACAAAGTCTTGCAGCCGTCTTCTTCTTGGTCTTCCTCTCTTTATTTTTCCCATTATGTACCCTTCCAAGATCGTCTTCTCTAAATTCTCATGATGTCCAAAATATTAAAGTTTTCTCTGTTTTTGTTTCAAGTGCCATGCCGCATGGCGTAGGTGATCATTTCTCTCCACAATTCCCTGTCTTTAGATTTGATTATGAGATTCGCCGGTGACTTTCTTCCTAGCCACATTGACAGCCCATCCAGTAACTTCTCTCTCTGTCTTCCTCTGTCTCTTCTTCCTTCAGTTTTTCCACTTGCCACAATGTGTTCCAATTTTCCTCTTCCCAGGAAATGTCCTATAAATCTCGCTTTTCTGCCTCTGATCTTTGCTATAATTTGCTTTTTAACTCCAGTCTCTCTTAAGACTTCTTCACTGGTTTTCTTGCCTGTCCATGGTACCTTCAACATCCTTCTTATAAACCACATTTCCATGGCCTCCATTTCTCGCTGTACTCTCTTATTCATAGACCAAGCTTCACACCCATAAAACAAAATTGGCTCGATGTAACATTTAAGTACTCAGAATCTTGTTTCTATTGATATGGATCTATTGCACAAGATGTGTCTCATTGTCTGGAATGCTGACTTGGCCTGAGCACGTCTGCTTTTTATTTCGTTGTGGCATTTCCCATCAGTTGTTATAATCATTCCTAAGTACTTGATTCTATCAACTTGTTTCAGATGTGTGCCATCAATGGTAATGCTACATTTTGGTGTTATTCTTTTCTTTGAGATGACCATCTCTTCAGTCTTCTTTTTATTCAGGCTGAGACCTTTATTTTTACTTTCACGAACCACGACGTCCAGAAGATCCTGTAGCCCCCCTTCACTTTTAGCAATCAGGATTGTGTCATCTTAAGTTGTTAAGGTTGTATCTGCCAACTGATATTCCTGGCATGTTATCTATATTTCTCGTTATGTTTTCGCTTTACAGGGAGAAGAGGTCACGGGATAAAACACATCCCTGTCTCATTCCCAATTTTATTTCTTGGAATGCTCCTATTTCTCTGTTTAATCTTCCTTACTAGCCAACCTTCTTCAATATTAAGTTCTTGTAGTATAGATATATTTGTTCTTTTTTTGTGTCCATGATATTTGAAGAACTCTTCTGTAGCATTTACATTCAAAGGCATTTATGTGTTTCTCAGCTGTTTTGTTAAATAAAAAATTACTAGAAAAGAGAATAACACCATTTTAAATGAAATTTTAGAGAGGGGAACTTAGAATATCATGGATATAAAGAAAACTGAATAGAGATACTAATGGGATTATATGTTGCAGAAGACATCAAGAGACACTTTGGACAGGTTGATAGTAAAAGTCATAGTGCTCGGACAGAGAGAAAAAGGGTGACCTCACCACAGAAAGTCATGGAAGGTTTGAATATTGCGAGACGCTGGTCAACTTGCGCAAAACCAGATTGTATTCAGGGAGGCAGTGAGAGGGACAACTTTCTGGAAAGAACATGTCACATGAAGAACATGTCACATGAAGAAGATGAAAGCATACAAGTGAATGAGCGTGAGTGCACACTTATTTGTGGAGTGAAAGAAATGTGTGTACAGACAAAAGAATGTACAAACAAAAGTATATACGGACATATATACTTTCAGTTACTGGAATATAGAAAAAAAAATTCAAATAAATAAAATCACAGTATGTGAATACAAAGACAAGTGATATGTTTATACAGGGATAATCTCAGCTGTGGCTGGTCTTCTATGTCAATGGTACCGCTCCATACCAGTTAGGTTTTTGACTGAGGTTGTGACCTGTACCATCATCAGAGTCCAGATAAAGCACAGAGTCACCTTTAACCAGTGTCTCTTTTTCTAGAAGATGGAAGTGACAAACAGATATCTCTTTTGAAAAATAGACACATTAAATTACAACAAAAATTTAGATCTAAAGATTCACCATCTACTGTGTTTGATATAAACTAAATATTTTACTGTAAACTAAGACCAGTTCAGTTACATTCATTTCAGTTTATTAGTTTGGGTGTATCTTTCAGTTTTATGGGACTTGTTTATTAAACTGCATGTTTCTGTCAGTTTGAGGCTGAGCGTGTCTTTCAGTTATATAAAAAATCAGTTTATGAAGCATTTGTCTACAATTTTAAATGTATTTTTTTAGCTATTGCTATTTAAATTTACACATCTATAAATGTAATTAATTAATATATTATTAATAATAAATTCAGTATCTGCTAACAATTTCCTGCATAGAATCACACTGCTTTGTGTTAATTTGGCCAACAGTATTCACCATAAATGATCAGAAACTTAGTAAATGAATTTTTGTTTTGCAAATTATGTGAAGCTGGTATCTTTGAATGCCTACTCTCATTTTTTAGGCTTAGAAAAAAAACACAAAGGTTCTTACAGGCTTTTTAATAGAACTTTTAATCATTGTGTCTTTTCTCACATACATGTGTATCTTTATGCAAACCAGCTACTTGAGCTCTTCAGCTCAACACACACTCAGTCTCACTGGACACACTTAAATACTACCTCTTGCAAGATAAATTTTGTTGCCACGCCTTATTCGATCATGTTTATCCCCATCACTGTCAAAGAATATATCTTCAGATGAAGGCTTTATGAAAATGTCAGTACTGTCCTCTTCTGAGAATGTATCCTGGAGATTGAAAAGAAATATGATGTGGAGGATGGAAATTTATAGAAACAATGCTTTCACAGAAACTGAAAAAAAAAGTTCATTATGACAATGTTCATTTCAAGAATATGAAACAGACTAAAGAAATTAAAAAACAAAAGAATCAGACTGAATTAAAACTGTTCCATAAATGCATAAATGAAAACAAATACCTAAGGAAACTACTCAGTATAAAGTGGAATGAATTGAAGAGCAACAAAGAGATAAGGCAAATGAGCAAACAACAACCTGTCTCATGGGTGATCAGAAAAAGGAGATGGACATGTGTCAGTCACATGATGAGAAGAAACAGATAGAGAATCCCAAAACAAGCTATCATGTGGAACGCAACAGGCTAAAAAAAAAAGAGGTTGACCATGTGAAACTCTAAGGAAGACACTGTTAAAAGAGGCCAAATTAGTAGGCATAAAATCCCTTGATAAGTTTGACAAGCTCACCGAAAACAGGAAAACTTCGCGATCTACCATGCAAACCCTACTAGGATGTTTAATGCCACAGGAAGAATATAAGAAGGTGTAAGATAAATGCATGAATGTATAATATTCAGTAAAATAAAAAAAAATGTTGATATTCACAGGTTGAATATTGGATAAGGAAAGAAAGCTGAATAAAATTAAGATTAAAAAAAAAAAAAGCTCATGAAGACACAGAATGGACTGCTATAAACAGCAGGTGAGCAACATAAAAGACAAATTAATAAAAGCAAACTGCCTTCTCATGTGAAGGAAGTGGATGATCAGCTCCTATCATCTCTGGTCTACCTAGATGTAATAATACCTGATACTTAAAGTAAATCATCTAAATATTAAACAATGTCTTCCTGCGGGTGATAATGTGGAGGGGGAGGGAGGAAATATTCCTTAGAGTAACTCTAAAATAATGAAGGTGCATTTTTGGAAAGACATGAACATATGAAAATCATGACCTCATTTTTGGGACAGTGTTCAAATTACAATAACCGAATGTAAACAAAAATTCTAATAGCTTATAATTATCAGCTTCAATAACATTTTATAGTGAGCCAAATTTCCTTTTATTATTATAAACACTAACCTTCTCATTTTCTGATACAAACATGAAACATTAATAATCTTGATTATTTTGTTGACATTGGTTTCTTGCACAGGATTAACCTCATGTTGTTTTTTTTTATTTCTTGTTCATGCACACAGAATACACTTTCCATATATTTTTTGCACTAATAATTATATACATACTTCAGCTTATAAGACAAACAATTATTTACACACCAAGCTTTTAACATAATCATCTATACATCTCATCCTTCTACTTAAACAGTCATCTACATTTCTCAACATTTTGCATAATTATTTAGATTTCTCAGCACACAGTCACTTCAACATTTTTCAAAACAATAATCTACATTTCTAACATTTTGCTCAAAGAAAAAAATCATTTACTTATCTCAGCTTTTAACACTAATGACCAAATGCTGACTCACCTTGAAATATCTATAACAGTTCAGCTTGTACTGAACAGATTTGGGCAGACAGCAAAACAACCTAGTGAACAGCGGTATCTGGTACTTTGTGGGGATGTCATGTGTACCATTAGCCCCTAAGGAACAACAGTGCAGTAAAAGCCATCATTCACTCTGAGTAATCTTCATCAGGTGCTATGCCAATAGATTTGGGTTAATCAAGTTTCTTTTTAAGAACTTGACCTTCACAGCTTTCCATGAATGATTTTTTTGTCATGCAGTCATATCAGACTATTATATTTCCTCTAAATTTTTCTCTGCTTCTATTTCCATTTATCTTTCCCACTATTATAATGCTCTAAAGTTCTGCTCTTTGATTATGGTATGTGTTTCAGCTTTTCTTGCTATCACAAGTGGCTTGTACAGAATTTTTGTTCAAAAGTATTGTGAGGCTTACAAAATCTGTGAACAAGCTAAAACCACACTGCTTTACCCATCTATTACTTTTTAAACTGGATAGCTGAAATGTCTTGTGTGTAAGATTTTTTTTCTTTCTAAATTTATAAGTGAAAAAATCACTGGAAATGAGAGAGTAAGTAAGCAGCCTTTGATGACTAAAGGAAACTTTACAGATACAAGTGTAAAACATTTTTAAACATGATTATAATCCCATTTCAAAAAAAGTTTTTTTTTAACAGTCATAATGACAGTAACATAACACTTTACCAATAACCTTCTAATGCTCATCAGCTATGTGCATAATGGCAGGATTTTAGAAACATTTCATTTATCTGAACACAGTAAATCAGTTTTTGCTCATCTTGGTGCCCAAAATATTCTGAGTCTTTTAATTATTACTTTTGGGACACTCCACAGTTAGCATTATTTTCTTTGTTTTGCCTTTGCAACATGCCATTCTCTCATATTAACCTGTAATAAAGGTAACAATGAGTCCTACTGTGACAGTTATGATGATACCGACAGCTGGGAACCACATGTAGGATATACTGTAAAATATCTCCAGCCCTGACCTGAAAATATACAGTTATGATAATCACTTCACTTGGTCATTGAACCAAGTCAGCTGACACTAATAATGATTAGAATACTTCAGCTGATGTGATAATGAATACAGAAAAAATAACACTACTCTCTCAAAAACAAAAACAAAAAAATTTGTCGTACATAACAGGGAAAACACTGAATTACTTTTCTGGAACAATTTGCAGAAAGAGCTTATTCCTTTCATTCATCCATAATTTTATGTCTTTCCTTATTTTCAAATTTGATCAATTTGTGTATATTCTTTATTAATCTGTTTTATCAATCTTGCTCTAACATCTTTCTTTTTAAATCATAGAGAAATTCTTCCCTTTTTATTTATCTCATTTGCTTATATTTTTTTCACACCATCTCCCTTTATTCTTTGCTTCATTATCTCATCAAAATCATATCTATCCTCCAATCTTTTCTCATTGTCTTTTCTTTGCTTCATTATCTCATTAAAATCATATCCTCCAATCTTTTCTCATTGTCTTTTCTTTGCTTCATTATCTCATTAAAATCATATCCTCCAATCTTTTCTCATTGTCTTTTTTTTGCTTCATTATCTCATCAAAATCACATCCTCCAATCTTTTCTCATTGTCTTTTCTGTATACTCCAACATGTGCACCCCCTCCCCCATCCCACTGTGCAGTTCTTCATTAGTTTATTGTCACTGAACATTTACACTTCTCCTCACTTCATCTTGTCACCTATTTATCCTTTTCATTCTATCCATAGTAGCTAACCTGGCCATCTTTGTTAAGTTCAGATACAGGATGCTCATTGGGGGGGGGGGGGAGGGGGCAGCAAATTAAATTTAAATTTTAACACAAAATTAGAATCAGTAGGATTAAGTTTATAACTTTACTTAAAAATGTGTCAGTCAGGCATGTACTTCACTGAGTGAATTTCCCTCAATATAACATTTCCACTAAGATAATTTTTAAAATCCCAGGAGTTTCCAAATGTGACAATCAAGGATATTGTGTGCATGTTTTGAACCAAAGGACATCTAGTCATCATGAATGAAGTGATACAATTCCCAGGATAAATCCTTAAAATATAGGACTATCCTGTATTATTATTCTAACTTATTATATTCTGACATCCTTCATTCTTCTTCCTTCATCACATTATTTGCATTAACTCATCATCCTGTTATCACTTTTTACACACTTCATGCTAACTTTTCTATGCTCCCAGTTGTAGTGTTAAAAGCTATCACAGTAGCTGTTGTTACTGTAGCTGCTGTCACAGTTTCCACAGTAATGTTGTCGCTGTCAGAGCAGGTTCCATTTGGATGTGGCAGCTCTACCAGTGGAATCCCTGTGACATAAGTACCTATAGAGAGCCACATACTGATGCCAAGACCACATACAGCTCCTGCTATAGCACCCTATGAGGAAATGTATGAAAAAAAAACATCAGTTATCACTTAAAGGTGATCTAAATGTTCAGCCAACTTTTATGACCAACTTTTTCTCATCTCTGTCAACTTATTTCAATGATCTTTCAGCTTCTATAATCTATCATCAACCAATTTTTACTGCCTGTCAGATACCTACAGTTTATTAACATCTTTAACTAGTTCATTCCTTCATTCATTCATTCATTTGTATGTCCCTTGCGGAACTTTGCCTCACAAACAGCACTCCTGTAGGCCTCTCAGTTGTGAGCAAGATGGCCTGCTGCTGATGTATCCATTTGCAGATTCTCAACAGTGTCTTGCAATCATCTTCGCCGTGGTCTTCCTCTCTTTCTTTTTCCCATTAGTACCCTTCCAAGACGGTCTTCTCTAGATTATCATGATGTTTAATGTGTCCAAAATATTTAAGTTTTCACTCTTTAATCCTCTTTACTAGCCAGCCTTCTTCAATATTAAGCTCTTGTAGTATATTTGTTCTTTTTTTTGTCCACAATATTTGAAGAACTCTTATGTAGCATTTACATTCAAAGGCATTTATGTGTTTCTCAGATGTTTTGTTAAGTGTCCAGGTCTCACAAGCATATGTTGCGATGGGAAAGATGCATGCCCTTAAAAATCTTATTTTTATGGTTCTGTCTGCTCCTCTCCACAGATTCTTTATTTGTTTTACTTTCTTAAGAGCGACAGATGTCCTCCTTTTAATTTCCCTCATTGTATCTCCATTATTAGTTAGTATTGATCCAAGATATTCAAAACTATCCACTTCTTCCAGTTTTTCCTCATTGATACATATTTCAGCTGCCTTGTTTGTTTTGTCAGTTGTCATCAATTTAGTTTTCTTTGCATTAAGATAGAGGTTCTGTTCTTCACTGTTCTTACGGACTGACATCATTAGTTTTTCCACTCCTTTTTGTGTTGTGGACAGTAATACTGTGTCATCAGCATATCTAATCTCTGGTATTTCATAACCTCCAATTGTTATGGCATCGTAATATTCTTTGTCTACATCTTCTCTAACATTCCTCATTATATTTTCAGTATACAAGTTAAATAAGTAAGGTGACAATATGCACCCCTGACGGACCCCTTGTTTTATGTCAAACCAAGTTGTTGTTTCACCATTTATTCTTACTGCTGCTTGTTGGTCTAGATACAGCAGTGATGTTAACTGTATCAAACTTTATCGAGTAACTTTTCCAAATTTTCAAACTGTCATTTATATTACCTTACAAACTACTACCTTCTGTATTTGTCAACCTTCATCTCCTTTCCACTACCCTACTGACTTCAACAATCTATAAATATCTCCTATACACCAACAATTGCAATTTATTTTCTTTTAAATGCCAGAAGAGTAGCTTAGACTTACGTAACTATTGGCCCAAGGAAAGAAGGCTCCCAGTATGAACATGCCTGTTAGTGGACCAGAGACGGATCCAATGAAACTGTTTGAGGCCTAGTAATAGTTAGTACAGTTATTATATGTGACAATGACAGAGATGTAGACTGCTGTTTTAAAGACTCATCTTGGACTCGAAGACACAGAACAAGGACTCAGACTTGACTTTCTCCTGTCAAGTCACTCAATAATTTTACTGCAGCTCTTTTATTAGTAAGACAACACATGCTTCAATGACATCATTATCATGGAATTATCTTATTTGATTGTCTTCTTAGTTTTACCTGGTGCATGACTAGACAATATGTAATAATTCCCTTGCTCTCGACAGAATAACACCGTCTAGTGTGAACAACATACAATATGAAGCAACCAGGAACCATAAATGTTATTTATATCCCTATTCATGTCCATATTATCTTTCTCTCTCTATAAAATGTGTTGATGAGAGAGAAAGATGTGAGATTCTAGAGAGATAAAGCAGGTTTGGATTTATGCAAAAAAAAGTTTCAAAATATGGGAGCATTACTATACTGACCAGGTATGTAGAAAGGAAGAAAAAAGGAAAAAAAAGGAAGGCAGGAAAGAAAGGATGGAAGAAAGAAAGAAATGAATGTAAAAAAATTAACAGCCATAGATATTGAAATAAATGGAGTATGGATTGTTCTTTGGATGCATTCAAGTCCTATATGACTCAAGAAGTATTAAGTCAAAAAAAACCACAAAAATAAGATTTTTAAGGGCATGCATCTTTCCTATCGCAACATATGCCTGTGAGACCTGGACACTTAACAAAACAGCTGAGAAGCACATAAATGCCTTTGAATGTAAATGCTATAGAAGAGTTCTCCAGATATCGTGGACACAAAAAAGAACAAATATATCTATACTACAAGAGCTTAATATTGAAGAAGGCTGGCTAGTAAAGAGGATTAAAGAGAGAAAACTTAAATATTTTGGCCACATTAAACGTCATGATAATTTTGAGAAGACCGTATTGGAAGGATACATAATGGGAAAAAGAAAAAGAGGAAGACCGAAACGAAGATGGCTGCAAGACATCGTTGATGATCTGGAAATGGATGCAGCAGCAGCAGGCCATCTTGCTCACAACCGAGAGGCCTACAGGAGTGCTGTTTGGGAGGCAAAGTTCCGCAAGGGACATGCAAAGGAATGAATGAATGTTGGTTCTCAGCTAACAGTATTGTGTCGTCAACATACCGAAAGTTGTTAATATTGTATCCTTCAATTTTTATGCCTGGTTCTGTGATGATCGTTCTTAGAATATTCTCTCTGTACAGAGACAAAAAGATCTTGAGATAGTACAGATCCTTGTCGCACCCCTTGTTTTATAAGTTGATATTTTTCAGTTCTATTTTCAACTTGATTTGCTGCTTCTTGCTGCCAGTATAGATGTTTTACAATCATCAGGGTCTTTGCTGCCTACATTGATATCTTCATGCATTTTAATAATTTCATTATATTCCATCTTGTCGAATCCCTTGGTATAAACAATGAAGCATAAGTAGAGATCTTTCTGTACTTCTAAAGCTCTTTCTGTTACTGTTCATAAAGCATAAACAGCATTGTGTGTTCCCTTTCCTTCAACAGATCCAAACTGTTCATCTGCTATTTCCATTTTTATCTTTTTCATTGTTCTTCTCATAATGATTCTCAGAAGTAGCTTCATTATGTGACATGAGAGGCTGATAGTCCGGTGGTCATCACATTCCTTTGCACCTGGTTTCTTTGGTAGTGCTATAAATGTGAATTTAAGCAAGTCACTGGCCATATAACCACTGTTGTAAATGTCATTCAGTAACTTGGTTATTATTTTTATTCCTGTCTCCTCTAGTGCCTCTATTTCTTCTATTGTTATATTATCAGGCCCAGTCGCTTTTCCTTTCTTCATGTGTTTGATGGCATCTATGATTTCATCTTCAAGTATTGGTGGTCCATCACAGTGTTCAGTATCTGGTGTTAATTCTGGTCTTTCTGCTCCATATAGCTCAGTGATGTACTCTATCCACCTGTTCACAATGTCTTCTTTGTGTGAAGTCACTGTCTTTAAATTGTTAGGACCTTTTTTCACACTGTATATAGGTGATTTATGAATCTTCGATTTGTATTGTCTGCTGTGTGTTTTGTTTGAGGACACGTTATACTTATTTTTACCAGAGATCTTTCAGTTTGATGCTTAGCTTTTTTAATGGCATTCTCAGAATGTTAGCTGTATATAATATTTCCATGTATATTTGACTATCTTTTTACAGAAGTCGCTAGCTTAAAACTGTAACTGGGTACTTCTTGTGTTATAAATCATTACGTAAAGTTTATGTATGAAGAACTATTATCAGCCTTTGTTGTCCACATGTCAGAGTCTTTATTTCCTAACAATCAAACAACTAAACAAACTAAAGAATCTTAAGAAAACGCCATGTAAGAAAATAACAATCAAACAAATAAACAAACTAAAGAATCTTAAGAAAACGCCATGTAAGAAAATAACAATCAAACAAATAAACAAACTAAAGAATCTTAAGAAAACGCCATGTAAGAAAACAACAGCACTGTAAATCACTGGGCACAGTCATTCAGACTTATAGACAGACAATCAAGTAGACTTCTTGATTGACAGTCATGTAGTCTTTGAAATGACAGTTAAAAAGTCTTGCGGACAATCAGACTTGGAGTCAGTCAAGCTGACTTGTAGACAAACAGTCAACCAGATTTGTATATATCTTACCTGTAAGACTGTCCCTTCTAGATTCTGGACGACGAAGCTGACACCTATTGCCAAGCATCCATAAACAACAACTGTTGGTTGTAGAAAGAAGAGAACTAGGCTCTTTAATATTTAACAGTGGCAGTTTTGTAGAGGAAATATAGATGATATCGAGACAAGAGTAAGTGGGAACAGAAGCAGAGAAACTATCACTGATGGATTGTTTGAATAAATGAAAATAAAAAAAAAATGAAGTGAAGTATTTGATGAAGAAAATAATGAAACAAATGAAAACAACAATAAAATCAAAGAAAATAATGCAACAAATGAAAATATATTTACTTGCCCATTATTTTTGTTACAACAGTTTTCTTGTATTCTGACCAACATTTGTCAAAGTGCACTTTAAAAATATCCTCCCAGGTGATGGCTGCCAAGGCATTCAGAGATGATGAGACTGAGCTGGAAGGAGAGAAGTGTGTCAGCCCATCAAACAAACTTATAAGTTATTTTTTGGAAGTCACTGATCATATTTACAGATTGAAATTATGCTTAATTAAAATACCTATTTATAAATTCTGGGGTTTTTTCACAATTATTTACAAATTATTATTAACAACAGATTTACACATTACTCCTCCTCATAGACCACTGTTTCTTATATCTTATATCTTATATCCTTCCCGTGCCATTAGACGTCACATAGGGCTCGCAAAGTAGTTCGCCAATTTTTCCTGTCTTCGGCGAGTCTTTCAACCTCAACAAAGGATTTTATGCCTGTTAACTTGGCCTCTCTTAATAATGTCCTCTTCAGAGTTTCACGCGGTCTGTCCCTTTTTCTTCGGCCTGTTGTGTTCGACTTGATAGCTTGTTTTGGGATTCTCTGCTCATTTCTTCTCATCAAGTGACCAACATATGTCCATCTCCTTTTCCTGATCACCCGTGAGACTGGTTGTTGTTCAGTCATCTGTCTTATCTCTGCATTGTTCTTGAATTAATTCCACTTGATGCCGAGTATTTTCCTTAGGCATTTGTTTTCAAAAGAGTCTAATTTCTTTTCTATTTCTTTAGTTGTTTTCCAGCTTTCGCATGCATAAATGAGGGTGGATATTACATTTGAATTGAAT
The DNA here is from genome assembly GCA_009760885.1 of Achatina immaculata. Classification (NCBI taxonomy): domain Eukaryota; kingdom Metazoa; phylum Mollusca; class Gastropoda; order Stylommatophora; family Achatinidae; genus Lissachatina; species Lissachatina immaculata. The sequence continues at coordinate 10,614,633 of CM019710.1, forward strand.
AGTCTTAACTTGGTTTTTGTGCTTATAACTTTTGAATTCCATATGTTCTCAAGATTCTTGAAGATTGATGCTGCTTTTGCAATTCTGATCCTAACTTCCTTTCTAGTGTCACCATCCTGGTCTATGTAGCTGCCAAGGTATGCAAATTGATTGACTTCTTCAATATCTGTCCTTTCTATGTGTATTTTTCCATTTTGATTGATGGGAATTTTCATTATTTTTGTTTTGTCCTTGTTAATTTCAAGTCCTATTTTGCTAGCCAGTGAAGATAGGCTATCTGTTTTTTCTTGCATGGAATTCACATTATTACTGATAAGAGTTATGTCATCAGCAAAATCAAGATCTTCTAGTTGGGTCCCATGTACCCAGTCAATACCTGTGTTACCTGTGCAGCATTTTGTCATTGTGAAGTCTATTGTAATCCCAAAAAGTAAAGGAGACAGTATACATCCTTGTTTCACACCTGTTTCAATCTGGAACCATTCACTCATCCCTTCTTCTGTCTTGACTGCACAACCATATCCATTGTATAAGTCCTTAATGATGTTGACAATTTTAGATGGTATGCCATATAGACATAAAATTCTCCATAATGAATCTCTGTGTATGCTATCAAATGCCTTCTTAAAATCTATGAAATTCAGTATTAATGGTTTCTGCTTTTCAATATGTTCTTCAAGTATTATTCTGAGAGTAAAGATCTGGTAGAGACAGCTTCTCCCTTTTCGAAATCCTGCTTGTTCTTCTCTCATTGCAGTATCCACTATATCTTTGAGTCTATTCAAAATGACCTTGCAAAATACTTTTGACACAACTGATATTAAGGTTACTCCTCTCCAGTTGTTACAGTCACTAAGGTTGCCCTTTTTTGGTATTTTAACAATGATTCCTTTCTTCCAATTAGAAGGGACCTTTTCTTCTTTCCAAATCTTGTTAAACATTCTCTGTAGTTGTCTCATGTTGTCACTATTGATAGCTTTTAGCATCTCGGCTGTTATTTCATCTTCACCTGCAGCTTTGTTGTTAGCCATTAAATTCACTGCTGTTTCAATTTCATGCAATTTAATTTCATCTAGATTGACATTTAGTTGTGGGGCTGGTAAGTCAGTTTCAAGGTTTAACAATTCTTTTGGGTGTGGTCGATTGAGTATTTCTTGGAAGTGTTCAGCCCATCTTTGCTTTTGGTCTTTATTTGCTGTTAATAGTGTTCCAGTTTTGCTAAGGATTGGTTTTTCTTTAGATGTAATAGTACCTGTTAGCCTCTTTTGTATGTTATATAAAGTTTTGCTGTCTCCTAGACCACTGTTTACTTACAGATTATTATTTGACATACTTAGTTCCAGAAAACAATGACTTTGTTTTTAGTAAACAAACATGGCAAATTCCAAAGCTTTCTCTCTGAGTAAACATACATACAGCTCATAGAAAACAGGAAGAATAGATGGACTAGAAGCAAATCACCGAGCCCTAACAAGACATCTATTTGTCCATTCAACACTGAAAGGTGCTTGTATATGAGAAATGAGACAAGACAAGACATGCAAACAGTAACAAATTAAGCTGTTTTAAACATTTTAGGCTTGAATTGAAGAAAATCAAAAACTGAATTAATAGTTATGTATTTTATTTGCTTGGACTATTCAGCCATCTCTTTGACAGTGAATGCCAAGGTGACATTTTGTATTACCAATACAGCACTTTTTTTGTGTAAAGATAAATGTTGGAATGTGATTCCCACTCACCTATTCCCTACAAGAAAATGAAAGCTACATTTAGAAATAGCTCAAGTTTCCAGCACAAAAAAGCCCTGTTTATATAATAATGGTATTATAAGACTAACAAACAAACAAAAAATATATATCCATACTACAAGAACTTAATATTGAAGAAGGTTGGCTAATAAAGAGGATTAAGTGGAGAAAAATTAAATGTTTTAGACATATTAAACGTCATGATAATTTAGAGAAGACAGTCTTGGAAGGGTACATAATGAGAAAGAGAAGAAGACCAAGGTGAAGATGGCTGCAAGACATCGTTGATAATCTGCAGATGGATGCATCAGCAGCAGGGCATCATCTTGCTTACAACTGAGAGGCCTACAGGAGAGCTGTTATTGAGGCAAAGTTCTGCAAGGGACATGCAAATGACTGACTGACTGGTGTTATAACTATAGATCTAAAAATCTCTCCCTGAAATATAGGGATTTCTTCCCCAAAATGTAGTGTTATTTTGATTAACTAAAAAGAACTTCGTTACATCTTTCTTTTTTTTCTATTATTATTTCTATCAGATCAATAGCTTGTTTATATCCTGCATCAGGACACATACATAAAAAAACTTCATATCATGCATAGCACCTCACCTTAAAGCTCCTGAGAACAGACATGATACAAACAGACCTGGCACAGCTGGATAGTTCAGTTTTTCCATTACAAAATATGGAACCAACTGTCATGGGGATAAACAATGCAAATATCATACATCTTGTCCTTTAAGAACTTCATTGGTCATTAAAAAAATGTTGCTTCAACTTTAGTTTATTATGTAAATCAGGGGTTATTGACTGGATATGTCTATATCTCTTGCGGGTATGGGAACAAAATGGTGAGAATGTGGAATTCAGTTTCCAAATTTTCTTTCTTCTCTCTGTTCTTATCTGTCCTTGTCTAAAATTAAATCAGGCTATTTGCATTTGTTGAAGTCGTTCGGTATCCCATGATAGGGTGGTTCAGCCAAGCGCATCACTCTGGGGCCTAGTTTTGAGGGTGGGCCTGAAAGGCTTCAAGAACCAATGGTGGATGAAAATAGATAAGTGTGTATAAGGGGGAGGGGGGTTGCACCAGTTTACAAAATTTCTCTCAGGTGCTCTGCTAATAGAACTTGGCGATGTGGTAAATCCAGTGGAGGTGTGAGGATGCATCAGGAAACCCATAAGAGGTATGGGGATGCATAGGGCAATCCATAGGAGGTATGGGGATGTATTGGACAATCCAAAGGATGTATGGGGATGCATTGTATAGTCCATAGGAAGTATGAGGATGATTTGGGCAATCGATAGGAGGTGTGAGGATGCATTTGGGAATAGACCGGAAAGGAGGGGGAGTGTTTAATTGTTAAAAAAAAATGGTTAAGAACGCCTGCTCTAAACCTTTATAGCAACAAATATCAATTGTTGTTGTTTGTTTTTCATTACCAACGCACTTCAAGCAAATTGCTCCCGATGCTATAGTATTTTGTTGTGTTAGGACACCCACGCCATATCTGATGAAGAAGCTGCTGCAGTTGCTGCTATTCCTACAGAAGACCTAGGAAACCAAAAGTCATCATCACGAGAAATACATCGATCTCTATTTCGTTGACCGCATTGAGCAGTCACAGCCGTCTGTTTACATGTAAAGGGCCTGCGTCGTGGAGAGATAGGTTGGGCCAAGGAAGTCATTTAGTATCAGGCTCTTTATCCAAACGCGGACAGTAACTCTCTAATAAGAAAGGGCCTCTAAGCAAGGCTGCTGGGCCCCTCAGCAGCCCGGGCCCCAGAGTACAACTGAGGCTGCCATCTCTCTCTCATCCACCTTGCTCACGCGATATTGACAAATAGTGACATAGACATATAACACAGAATGGTACTTAGCGACAAACTAACAAACATGATCAAATAATATCGCCCCCTCCCCTCCCTATCCAAACACTGAATGTTGTCTATAGTAAGAAATGAAGGGAAAACACTGCCGCAGGGTCTCCTCATAATGAAGCCTCGGGGTTACAACTTCCGAGTTCTCCCCCTGCCCTTTCTGTTCTAGTTAAGCCTGGGGTAATGCATGCTTGAAAAAAATGCTCCGATGAGAATGTTTTGGATCGTGCGCGTGAGTTATCTTCGTGATCCTATATATCAAAGGGAACAACTTGAAGTACTCGAGCCACGTACTTGGTTAGAGTTGTCCACAAGTCCCAGCTCTAGCGGATCACAGCCTTTGTCGGCGTAGTAGGCGAACAGGACAATGCCTGCCAGACAGGTAGACAACATTAGGGCAGTTACGCCTATAATATTCAGAAAAACACACCTGGGGAAAGAATTGTAGATATATTCATTCTGTAAAGCATGGATCAACAAGCTTTGAAGTCGCCAATCCTGTGCAACAGAAATATTTATAGAAATCATAGTCAACACAGAAACAATTCATAGAATTAGAAAAGTTGGTCTTTTGCCTCAAGCGTCTCTGTCTTAGACCAAAGGTGCGTCATACATCAAGGGGTATATTTCATTCCCACAAACGTCTCTGTCTTAGACCAGAGGTGTGCATCAAGGGGTATATTTCAATCCCACAAGCGTCTCTGTATTAGACCAAAGGTGTGCATCAAGGGGTATATTTCAATCCCACAAGCGTCTCTGTATTAGACCAAAGGTGTGCATCAAGGGGTATATTTCATTCCCACAAGCGTCTCTGTCTTAGACCAGAGGTGTGCATCAAGGGGTATATTTCATTCCCACAAGCGTCTCTGTCTTAGACCAAAGGTGTGTCATACATCAAGGGGTATATTTCATCCCCATAAGCGTCTCTGTCTTAGACCAGAGGCGTGCATCAAAGGGTGTATTTCATCCCCACAAGCGTCTCTGTATTAGACCAAAGGTGTGTCATACATCAGGGAGTATATTTCATCCCCACAAGCGTCTCTGTCTTATACCAGAGGTGTGTCATACATCAAGGGGTATATTTCATTCCCACAAGCGTCTCTGTCTTATACCAGAGGTGTGTCATACATCAAGGGGTATATTTCATCCCACAGCTGTAAATGCAATTTCAATGGCGCTGTCCGCTATTCGAGAAGCCTTGAAACAGGAAAAAACACTAAATGTGTGACACTGAACCTAATTTAGTGCATATGTTCGCATATAAGCAGTTTTTATATTTGCATTTTGGGTGGTGGGTTCACATGACGTGCAAGTCTTCGTGTTAACAACTTTGACTTGATACTTGCCTGTTTTGTTTGTGTATGTAAGGGTTTTCGGGGCAACGTTTTATTTATAGATATATTCGCACTATACCATGACTTTCGCCAGTGTTTGAGCTGCATAACAATTTTGTGGGTATGAATGGACAAATCGATGGCCACCCATAGAAGACAACAGCAGGATGTGTCAAATAAGCCGAAAAACTGCTCAGGTACTAAAGAGTTGAGAATACGTCATTTATATGAAGTATCCAGCATGAATAAATTTACATAAACGATTAACTCGAAAACTGAAAGAGAAAAAAAAAATGGGAAAAGGGGAGGGGGGGGGGCAATGTTATTGAGTAGACCTACAACCTGAACTTAACTGCAGGACAGACGTGAAATTAAAAAAAAAACAGCGGGCAGCAACATGTAGTTAACCAAGTCACACAATAAGTACATGAAGCCAAAGAAGCAAAACATCTTTTAAGCATAGGCACGTGCAGTTCGAAACTAAATCTAATGTCTCCTGCTAGTCATGTTTCGTATATAGAAGCACAAAAGAGATAAATGCGGTAAAACTATTTCTGCTAATGAAAATAGATAGGTCTATGGTTCAGTTGTACAAAAACGTAGAGTGAGGGAAGATACAATAAAAAATACAATAAAGGAGAAAGATGACACAGTCGTAAAAGAAATAAAACAAAAGATAGAACGTCACAAGTCAACGAAAACAGACAAAATTTACGTCATAGTGTGGCAGTTAGGTTGGGGAATGTGAGACATAAAAGAAATGGCAGCTGCGGTAAAACTGGTTCTATGATTCTTCCCACTTTCCTCACTTTTTCTTTTTGCAAAACTAAACCATGCATCCACTTGTTTCGTCTATAGGCCAGCCCAAAACAACATAATGTTAATTCTAAATATCTTAAGCAAACTAATATGCAGGAAATGCAAATTAGTAACATGAAGAAATGAATGATCGGACTCCAGATTTTGGTAGATTTATCATTTTAAGAAGAAATTTATTAAATTTTCATCAGAAAACCTAAAGCTGGTATTTTAGAGTTACCATTGGCGCTACGTAAGAAAACCTAAAGCTGATATTTTAGAGTTACCATTGGCGCCACGTAAAGTCCTACAGTTTGAAAAACAAATAATCCTGTTTCAAATTCTTTTCCTATCACTTTGCGTGGTGTCACAAGTAATGATCTACTTACATCTTAGCCTTACTAAGTGTAGGGAGACTACTGTACCGCTGTACACTAGCCTGGTTAATGCCGTACGTGCAAATATTGGATAGTGCCATTCCAATTGTCATGTTCCAGACTGTATGACGTACTGTGGGATCTGGGTCGAAGCTGTGAAAAGCAAGAAAGATCAAGAGTCGACGGGACATCACTGTAGCTACATTCATCATCATCATCATCACCATCATCATCACCATCACCATCATCATCATCATCATCAACTCTTTTCACCTATGTGAGAACCCGCTCCTGACCTAGTCCCAGCTTATCACTTCTCATATCCCCTAGTAAGGTCAGCATGACTCCCTTTATAAATTTGGTTTAAATTGTTCGTATTTGCTAGATCTTTCTGTTTTGCCACAGAAAATTCCTGTTTAGAGTAGATAGGAGTGTTTGTGCAATATCTCTAAAATATGGCCGATTCAGCTCCAGTTTCATGTCTTGATTAACATGTTCATATAGAAATGTAAAAATGAAAACATTCAAAAACTATCTAAAACATTATGAATTCCTGCATTCTGTTGTTACAAACGATTATTTTATTGATACTACTTTCACACGTGTTCACTATTTCACACTTCTTGAATAGTTTTCGTTCGAATGATCACTACATCACACCGTCATCCAGCAATAATTGTTTTCACATTTGTTGACTGAAGATATCCATTGCTGCAGCTAATGTTTATTTAACTTATTTTTAAAATTTATGCAGAAACTGTATAATTCTTAATTACAATAAATTATCGTTACAAACAACAACTAACATTTCATCTTGTCTTTTTCACACTAAATGGGGGATTTTAAAATTAGTACGTATTTGTATCATGATAATCATAAGTTAGCTTGACTGAGCTTGTAAACTGTGTGATATGAGACTAGTCTCATTAAGTACATGGACGTTTCTTATGAAACGTGCGCGCGCACACAGACACAAACACAGAGAGAGAGAAGAGAAGAGAGAGAGGTTGATGTCAAATAGTTGTGTAATTAAGAGGCCAAATGTAATCGGTAAATCTATTGTTACATAATTTTTTTTTTAAGTTGAATTATGTAACAAAACAGGTAACAATTCAAAGTATATGGGCCAGATCAACTCTCTGAATTATAAACACTTCAAGTAGTTTGAGCAGCCGTTCATTCTCAGCGAAATTATTTTTGTACGTTGAAACACTGAGTTCCAGTTCGCTACCCCTTCTCTCTAGTCCAGCCATTCTCAACCTTTTCCCGGTCTTGGCCCCCTTCGAGGTTTTCTCAACTTTCATTTGCACCCCACTCCCTCCCCTGCCCCCTTTTCTCTCCACCACACCCATACACACAGAATTTCAGTTGCGAGTCACAACCATACTATGACCATCTTCTTCAGTAAACATGTTGCGATTTCCGCAAACATATTGAGCAGGTGTGTATACCTCAAAATATCTATCTGGTACTAATACATTTTAACTGCAAATTTAATCTTTCTTAGTGGCTCTTAAAATTTCTTGGTGGTTCTTAAAATTTCATGGTGGTTCTTAAAATGTCTTGGTGGTTCTTAAAACTTCTTGGTGGTTTTCAAGCGAAACTGAACCAAAAAAAACAAAACAAAACAAAACAAAAACAGGCAACAGTCAAGCTATTTATATTTTTCAAACACACGAGAGTACACGAGAGTACACAAGAGTAATCAGACTTAAAAAGATTATATTGTTATGTGTTTTGCTATGATTAATATTATTATCAGCTTCAAATTTAAAAAATAAGCAAAAAGTATGATTCATATGAGGATGGTAATAAAACAGCAAAAATTAACAAATCCAATTTTAAAAAACCCAACAAAATGATTAGGAATAAATGTAGAGGTTCAGAATCTCTTGAAAATATTTTTCAGCGTTTTAAATATGAACTGTGTACCCGTTATAGACATTCATCAAATGAATGAATGTACCCGTTATAGACATTCATCAAATGAATGAATGTACCCGTTATAGACATTCATCAAATGAATGAATGAACCCGTTATAGACATTCATCAAATGAATGAATGTACCCGTTATAGACATTCATCAAATGAATGAATGTACCCGTTATAGACATTCATCAAATGAATGAATGTACCCGTTATAGACATTCATCAAATGAATGAATGAACCCGTTATAGACATTCATCAAATGAATGAATGTACCCGTTATAGACATTCATCAAATGAATGAATGAACCCGTTATAGACATTCATCAAATGAATGAATGTACCCGTTATAGACATTCATCAAATGAATGAATGTACCCGTTATAGACATTCATCAAATGAATGAATGTACCCGTTATAGACATTCATCAAATGAATGAATGAACCCGTTATAGACATTCATCAAATGAATGAATGAACCCGTTATAGACATTCATCAAATGAATGAATTTACCCGTTATAGATCAAGTTTTCATATGCTCAGCTCCAAACTGGATAGTGACAGTAGAAGATTTTCCTCTTGCCGTGACGTCCAGTCTGTTTCTAGATTTTTTTTTCCTGGCTCAGTTCAGCTAAGTTTGTGGAATAAAAAGCAACTTTTTTTTTCATTTTTTTACACAATCTGGGCTGTTTCTTTGAAATATCAGTCTTCATTTTTAAAATCCCGTTTACACTGAGTGAACTTGTCCTTGCTCCACCATGTAACTCTGAAGGCTTTGTTGAGTCAAACGTTCCAACATAGCCGAGATATACAAGAAGCGGGTCTGGAATCAAAATCAGGATTTCCATATTCATGAGGTCATTTAACCTTTGCTTCATTTCTTCCTTGATTTATTTTACATGACTGACTTGCCGAGTCAAGATCTTCGGGCCCCCAGCAGGTGTAGTAAGCGCTGAGAAATGTCAACCTCACAGTCCGATGTTTTGTAAATATGTTTTTAGCTTTAGAAAAGTGACAGAGGCTTCTTTGCTGAATATCACATTACTCAACTTCCCCTAAAAAAACTGAGCCTTTCAAAAAACATCTGCCATAAAACTCAAAGAGGGTTTTTGCTTTAGCTTAACTCTCATCATTGATCCCAGACAGGAAGGTAGTGGTAGTGTCCTTAACACAACAAAACAGCGAAGACAGCTGCCCTTAGAGACCCACTTTACCTACGTGTGTAATGAAACAATCTGAAAATTCTCGCAAAGTTGCTGGAAATTTCAGTCCTGCTATGTGATAAGCTGACTACTTTTATAACAAGTGACAAGGAGTCGTGTAAACGCTTTTCTAACTTCTTAGCTTCTACGTGTTGTTGATGAATTACACAATGAACTGTCTAAACTGGTGGGATCACATTTTTTTAGATGGGCGATGAACCATTTATATCTCTCCAAAATTGTGGCTGCACCATCCATTGCACAAGCCCTAATGGAATGGAGTTTTCAGACAGACAGACAGCCGTTGAACTACTTCAAATATAATCATTTTGTTCCAGTTTTAATTATCCTGACAAACAGGACATCTTCCATTGTATTTGTATTCTTTATAGAACCACGCGAAGAGCATCATTATCCAGTAAAGCAGATTCATCTACTTGTAAGAAAATCTCCTGGAGCTAAGGGGTTTTTATATCATGATCCATTTCTTTCAAGGAATATGAATTCAAAGGCCATAGTATGGCCACCACTGGATTTTGTTGCCAATAATGTAACTGTAATAACAAGACAGCATGCAGCATATGTACTGCAGATTTTTATTAAAATTTCGAGCGTTTCATTTTGTTTCTTTCAATCTGTGGCCCCCTTGAGCTCGTGGCCCCCTTGAGCTCGTGGCTCCCTTGAGCTCGTAGGCCCCTTGAGCTGTTCGTGGCCCCCACTGAGAATGGTTGCTCTAGTCAATTAGTACAAGTTTATACCTGACACGCTGTGTATGAGAAGCTCTCTTTAAAATGGTGAATAGTTCTCTGTAAGGTGAGGCACACTGAACTACATGTACAAGTTGCTGTCTGTGCATTAAGAAATAAAAAGATCTTAACGTGGACAGTCTCATGTGCACTTCTTTTTCTTCTTCTTCTGCGTTCGAGGTTGTTGGTCACATCAGATCTTGATCCCTGTTGACATGGCAAAGCCCGCAGTCCTCTCCAGATCCTAATAGAAGCCCCAAAGCTTTTGCCCCAAGCTTGTGTCTTCATGTGCACTGAACTAAGATGAATTCACGCCAAAAGATGGGGGGAAAACAAAACACTGATTTGAATAAGTTGCCGAAGTGTGCACTGCTAACACATAAACCATCAGGTTACTTTATATTGCGCAATTATAAATATACTGTCTAAAAAAAAAAAGAAACACATAACTACTGATGACTCAATTTTAGCCACAACTTTGATATTATATAGCTTTTTAAAAATTGAATGAATAAAATTTTCAAGTTACACGCAATAATACCTAACGGTTTAAATATTCACTTGGCAGTTTCTTGCATATGTGTGACGAGAATTTGTTAGTCCCAGGGGTTCTCAAGTAAGTATGGTGTGTGGCCTCCGCTTGCGTCGATCAGCAACTGGCATCTCCTGGGCATAGATGCGATCTGATGTCTGATGTGCGCCTGTGGGATGGCTGCCCACTCTTCCTGTAGTGCCTGCCACAGATCACTACGATTGGCTGGAGAAACGTTTCGGCGACAAACATGTCTTTGCAGCTCATCCCATAGGTGCTCGATCGGATTCATATCTGGAGACTGGTGGCCAGGGAAGGGTGAGACTGTTGTTGGCAGTCAGGAACTGTGTGGTGAACCGTGTAGAATGGGGTCTGGCGTTGTCCTGTTGAAACACAGACCTTTGCGCAGCCAAAAATAGAAGGACATGGGGTCAAAGAATTTCACTGAGGTATCGTTGCGCATTCAAGCCTCCTTCGATCTGCACCAGTAGACTCCTTCCATTGAAATTGATCATTCCCCATAACATTACACCTCCACCACCGTGTGGCGGAGCTTCATCAACGCAATTTTGGGCAAAACGTTCATTTGGCCTACGGTAGACACTTCTCTGCATATCATGGCGGTGCAACAAAAAAGAAGATTCATCACTAAACCAGACACATCTCCATTGATTGTCAGTTTCCAAGGCGGATGCTGGTTGGCCCAAACAAGTCGATTTTGGCGATGGCGTCTCGTTACGATAGGACCTCGATGAGGTCGTCGTGCCACCAGTCCAGCTTCATGCAGTCTATTCCGGACAGTTTGATCAGACACACGACGTCCTGCAAGCAGTGACTGGGCACTTGAGGAAGCTGTTGTAAACCTGTTTCTGAGGTGATGAACTAGAATAAAATGATCATCAGGTGCTGTTGTTACCCTAGGTCGTCCACTGCGGTGCCGGTCTTCAGTTGAGCCAGTGGCTTGAAAAAGGTGCCAAAGTCGACTGATGGTACTCTGCTGCACGTTTAAATACCTGGCCACCTGACTGACTTTCGCCTGCTTGCTGGCGACCAATAGCAATGTTTCGTAAATTTTGCGATAGACGCGCCATAATTGTCTGCTTGAATTTGTTTGTGTAGTCTCATCCTTTTATAGGGTTTCATTTGCGTAGAAAGTTTTATTTTGGGAAGAGGATTCAAAATGAACTGATTTATCCCTTCTCTGTGACCATTAGAAAAAGAAATAGTTCCTACGGTACAGATTTGTAGATGTTTTTTTAATGAGTGGTTCCAAAAACAAGGCGAAGATGGCTGCAAGACATCGTTGATGATCTGCAAATGGATGCATCAGCAGAAGGCCATCTTGCTCACAACCGAGAGGCCTACAGAAATGCTGTTTGGGACGCAAAGTTCCGCAAGGGACATGCAAATGAATGAATGAATCAGTTCCAATTTATGCTGCGGGATTCTTTCTTTTAAAAAAAAAAAAAAAACAAAAGTGGTAATGCGCTGACATAATGATATGTATGTATGTATGTATGTATGTATGTATGTATGTATATATGTATGTATGTATGTATGTATGTATGTATTTGATATCCCAGATATGCTACGCAGACAACTATATTTTCATAGCACGAATATCTTACCTTATATCCATTCACGCGGTCTGCCTCTTTTCTTCAGCCTGTTGTGTTCCACTTGATAGCTTGTTTTGGGATTCTCTGATCATTTCTTCTCATCAAGTGACCAACATATGTCCATCTCCTTTTCCTGATCACCCGTGAGACTGGTTGTTGTTCAGTCATCTGTCTTATCTCTGCATTGTTCTTGAATTCTTCCACTTGATGCCGAGTATTTTCCTTATGCATTTGTTTTCAAAAGAGTTTAATTTCGTTTCTATTTCTTTAGTTGTTTTCCAGCTTTCGCATGCATAAATGAGGGTGGATATTACATTTGAATTGAATAGTCTTAACTTGATTTTTGTGCTTATAACTTTTGAATTTCATATGTTCTGAAGATTCTTGAAGATTGATGCTGCTTTTGAAATTCTGATCCTAACTTTCTTTCTAGTGTCACCATCCTAGTCTATATAGCTGCCAAGGTATGCAAATTGACTGACTTCTTCAATGTCTGTCCCTTCTATGTGTATTTTTCCATTTTGATTGAGAGGAATTTTCATTATTTTTGTTTTGTCCTATAGCATGAATATATATATATATATATATATATATATTCATGCTATAGGACAAAACAAAAAGTATTGCGGTCACAAGCACCAGGAAGCGTGAAGCAACAACGGGATGGACATATATATATTTATATATATTGACCACACCCAAAAGAATTGTTAAACCTTGAAACTGACTTACCAGCCCCACAACTAAATGTCAACCTAGATGAAATTACAATGCATAAAATTGAAACAGCAGTGCATTTAATGGCTAACAACAAAGCTGCAGGTGAAGATGAAATAACAGCCGAAATGCTAAAAGCTATCAATAGTGACAACATGAGACAACTATAGAGAATGTTTAACAAGATTTGGAAAGAAGAAAAGGTCCCTTCTAATTGGAATAAAGGAATCATTGTTAAAATACCAAAAAAGGCAATCTTAGTGATTATAACAACTGGAGAGGAGTAACCTTAATATCAGTTGTGTCAAAAGTATTTTGCAAGGTCATTTTGAATAGACTCAAAGATATAGTTGATACTGCAATGAAAGAAGAACAAGCAGGATTTAGAAAAGGGAGAAGCTGTCTCGACCAGATCTTTACTCTCAGAACAATACCTGAAGAACATATTGAAAAGCAGAAACCATTAATACTGAACTTCATAGATTTTAAAAAGGCATTTGATAGCATACACAGAGATTCATTATGGAGAAATTTATGTCTATATGGAATACCATCTAAAATTGTCAACATCATTAAGGACTTACACAACTGATATGTTTGTTTTCCAGACTAAATGTTTACGAAGAATTAGAAAAATATTTTGGCCAAATACCATAAGAAATAACATCTTATTGGCAGAAATGCAGATGAAGCCACTGACAACAATTATTGAGGAAAGATGCTGGCGATGGTTGGGACATGTGCTCTGAATGACTGACAACTCACTACCAAAAATAACACTAAGATGGACACCACAGGGGAACAGAAGTAAGGGTAGACCAAAAGAGACATGGAGAAGAACAACAGAAAGGATGTTGAGCAATAGAGGGCTCACCTGGGCAAGAGCAGAAAAAAAGGCGAAGGACTGGCATTTGTGGAAAACCCTTGCGGAAGCCCCATGTGCCCTGGGCACTTAAGGTTCAGAGAGAGATAGAGAGAGAGAGAGATGTTTGTGCAGTCAAGACAGAAGAAGGGATGAGTGAATGGTTCCAGATTGAAACAGGTGTGAAACAAGGATGTATTCTGTCTCCTTTACTTTTTGGGATTACAATAGACTTCATAATGAAAAAATGCTGCACAGGTAACACAGGTATTGACTGGGTACATGGGACCCAACTAGAAGACCTTGATTTTGCTCATGACATAACTCTTATCAGTAATAATGTGAATTCCATGCAAGAAAAAACAGATAGCCTGTCTTCAATGGCTAGCAAAATAGGACTTGAAATTAACAAGGACAAAACAAAAATAATGAAAATTCCTCTCAATCAAAATGGAAAAATACACATAGAAGGGACAGATGTTGAAGAAGTCAATCAATTTGCATACCTTGGCAGCTACATAGACCAGGATGGTGACACTAGAAGGGAAGTTAGGATCAGAATTTCAAAAGCAGCATCAATCTTCAAGAATCTTCAGAACATATGGAATTCAAAAGTTATGAGCACAAAAACCAAGTTAAGACTATTCAATTCAAATGTAATATCCACCCTCATTTATGCATGCGGAAGCTGGAAAACAACTAAAGAAATAGAAAAGAAATTAAACTCTCTTGAAAACAAATGCCTAAGGAAAATACTCAGCATCAAGTGGAAGAATTCAAGAACAATGCAGAGATAAGATATATGACTGAACAACAACCAGTCTCATGGGTGATCAGGAAAAGGAGATGGACATATGCTGGTCACGTGATGAGAAGAAATGATCAGAGAACCCCAAAACAAGCTATCAAGTGGAGCACAACAGGCCGAAGAAAAAGAGGCAGACCACGTGAAACTCTGAAGAGGATAGTATTAAGAGAGGCCAAATTAACAGGCATAAAATCCTTTGATGAGGTTGAAAAACTCGCCGAAGACAAATTGGCGAACTACTTTCCGAGCCCTATGTGACGTTTAACGGCACGGGAAGGATATAAGATATATATATATATATATATATATATAATATATATATATATATATATATATATATATGAATGCGATATATGAAGAGCTCACTTGAAAAACTTGATTCTGTTCCACTTCTCGTTAAGATCCCACACTCTGTCCATACCACCGACTTGTATAATACCCTGTATGTAAGATCTTAATTGGTATTAGCGAACATAAACAACTACTCACCATACGATATTTTGTGTTTGTATATAAAAAATTAGGTATCTACGAGTAAAACAATTACATAGTTTATATGTCTTTTTTGCTTATAGTCTATGATATGTCTCCGAAGTACCAACAGAAAATAAAAAATGCAAATATACGCTCACTCTATCATCTAGTAAGTTGAACCTGACTGTAAAATATTCCTCCACTGTGGGCGCTATATACTGACCATGACGCTTTTGCGTCACCAAGAAAGTTTTTGAGATTTCTGTTATGGTGTAATGTCCAACACTCTGGTGATTATATTATATTGTTCTCTACATCACCGAAACTGCGTCCCTGGAGATAATTTTTTTTTAAACCAGCAAAAGTACAAAATTGAAGAGAACAGGATTTGGAAAGTATAGGGGATGAGGGAAAAAATGTGTTATTTTGTCTCAAAATTCGTTAAATGTTAACTCTTTCCACCCGGGAAAAAATAAATTCGGCACCGTCCATGTTCAAATTTTCTGTCAGACTGCTTTTATATCACCCACAATGGCAGATCAATGAAAGCAGAGTTGAATGAAGTTCGTGGGGATTCATATTTTATGCAATATCGTGAACACTCTGACATCTCTCCTTGTACTTTTTCAATGTTTTAATATCTTTGTTGTTATATTACTGGACAACTGAGTTATTCTCGTCATTAGCTACAGCTCGTCCATCTTCAAAATGTGAAAAATCTCAAAACATCGACAATTTCCTATTGCAGCTAGCGTTATTAATCTGTTACAATACGAGCTGGTCTAACAAATCTACGTGACAGAAGCTAGTCTAACATATCTATACAGCAAGTGCTAGTCTAACATATCTATACAGCAAGTGCTAGTCTAACATATCTATACAGCAAGTGCTAGTCTAACATATCTATACAGCAAGTGCTAGTCTAACATATCTATACAGCAAGTGCTAGTCTAACATATCTATACAGCAAGTGCTAGTCTTAAAAAATCTATACAGCGGGAGCTAATTTAACATATCTGTAAAGAAACAGGTTATCCTGGAAATTTGACATAGCAGCAGCTAATAGGTCAACCTAACCTCTTACAACAACAAACCTGAATAACCACTGCCAAGATGCCTGCCAACATAACAAAAGCCTGGAACACATCGGTCCAGACGACAGCTTTCATGCCTCCCTGTGAAAGTAAAAAAACATTCTTTTGAATCAATGCAAATGTGAAAAAAAAAACTGGGCGCGATCTGATCTAATTATAAACTGGGCACGTGATTAAAAATTGCTTGTTGAATCAAAAGAGTAACAAACTGAGTATAGCAGTGGTTGAATGATAAACTGAGCGTGTGAATGAATGTAAAACTGAATGAATTAGGAAACAACGATGGCATATGAAGAGCAGTGCATGACGGAGGTTGTGTGCAACACAAAGTGAATGAGATAGAAAGAATGCAATAATTCAGGATCGGGTAGCTTGCTGGCAGTGCAGAAAACTATACATCCTTGTCTTGGTTTGTAAAGACAAACCTAATACACTGGAACATTGACGCAGTCTAAGGCTTACTCGAACCAAACACTTACAATAGAAGTGTAGAAAGTAGACACAACGCCACTGATAAGTATAGTTCCCCACACAGGAAATCCCGTCACTGATAAGAAGAAAGAAAAATAGTTTAGTGCAAAGAAAATATGTAAACAAAATTATTCTATAAATCTCACAGCTCATTTTAATCATTCACAATATTGTTGATAACATTTGTTAGTTCAACGAAATCTGTCCGTGAAAATCGACTTCGTGAGAAATTGGTAGCGAGGTCGTTAGTGTACGGGTCTCTCATGTCGTTGATTCGACGGTGACTTGAATAGGTACATGTGACAAAACTGTACAAATGGAAAATGTGACTCATCCTGCAATTAGGGAAGGAAAGGCATACAGGCATAGTCTTTGCCACACCATTTTAGTGTATCAATAATTCAGAGATAAATTTTAAGCATCAACACAATATCTCAAATATGCCACAGATGTATGAAGCAGGGCTTCTCTCTTTTTAATTTGTAATGTGTACATGTTTAAAGAATGACAGACAGAAAGACAAACCAGTAGACAGATAGACAGACAGGCAAGCAAGCAAACAGACACATCGACAGGCAGGCAGACAGGGAGAGCGGCCAGCAGACAGACAGACAGACAGACAGACAGACAGATAGATAGATAGATAGATAGATAGATAGATAGATAGATAGATAGATAGATAGATAGATAGATAGATAGATAGATAGATAGATAGATAGATAGATGTACTGACTTACTAGCTTCAAACGCTGTGGCTGGGGCGAAGGATGCTATGCCCATATACATGATCTATAAATGAAAATAACAACACAACTTATAGGAAACAAGCTTTACTATAGTACATAGACAACATCAGGCATAATAAAATTTGCTCTACTTTTGCATTATTTTCCACACCGTTTTCATATTTGTGGAGTAAGTATGAAAACAGATGGTGTGGAATATATCTGTTTTCATACTTGTGGTGTAAACTCTATATTATGCTGCAATACGGCTGAGCAAATTCTTCCACAATGAGAAATTGATTGATTGATTGATTGATTGATTGATTGATCTTTATTTCAAAAGGGTTAGGAATTGGGCACGCAGGCCCGTCTGACATTCTGCCATTTATCATACATCTTTCACTCTATTCCAGACATTCTACAAATATGCTGTTCATGTAACAAACATAACTAACATTGAAGCTGAGAGACATAAAATAAAATATAACATTTACGTTTCGCTCTTTAACATTCACTCAGTACAGAAGTAACTACGTACATTATAAATGACTATCTACTAAACAAAATTTTCGGGACTATTCAGAAAACAATTAATTGTATTCGGTGTCTGTAAGAACAGTTTAAGATAACTTTTAAGTTTTATAGTTCATGGAGGCATGTAGTCAACATCAAATAGATATTGGGAAAGCTTGTAGTTGTAGGAAGGAGTATAATTTATATTTTTTATATAGGATGGGAGGGTGTTCCAAAGATGAGCAGCAGAATAACTAAAGCTTTTCTTGTAAAGATCAAGTCTAGGTTTTGGAAGACATATGTTGTTCAAGCGTTGGCTGCACTTTGGGGTAAATTTAAACAGGTTCCATAGATAAGGCGGATAGAGAGAGAGAGAGAGAGCGAGAGAGAGAGAGAGAGCGAGAGAGAGGGAGATGACTTTTAACACTGATCTAAACTTAGCGGTGCTGATGAAAAATACTTTTTCAAATAAAATATTTTAATTAAAGGAAAAATAGGAACAATTTTATATACACATAAATTGTACGATATGATAAGCTAAACCTAGAAGTTTCAACAAATCCCGTTCATAGAAGTCAAATTCTTTATGTAAAATACTTTCTTTGGTAAGTAGTGCTGTTGAGACGGTACGTCAAACCATCCACTCTCACTCCTGCATTTTTTAACCTGTCCAATTTCGACTCCCTCTACAAATGGTACATTTTTACAGACTATGACCACAAGTAAAATTACTTCAGACTTCGTGTGTGTCTACTAATTTTATGTGTACACGTACGTACTTAACGCACTTATGAATTATAGAACACTCAAATGCGCCAATGTGTATGTCTGTGTGCATCAACATGATTGTGTGATTGTATGATTGTGTGCATGATTGTATGTATGTATGTAAACGGACCTGACTTGTAATCATCAATACGGAGCCCATCAGGCGAGCACTCCTTGAACTGAAGCGCAGCTCTAAGTACTGTAAAAAAAAAAAATGACGAGAATAACGATGTAGATAAAAAACATTCGTTGAGCCAGATACATTTAAATTTATTACATGAACTTTTTATGAATAAAGATTATATATATATATATATGTATATATGTTATCTTATCTTATATCCTTCCCGTACCGTTAAACGTCACATAGGGCTCGCAAAGTAGTTCGCCAATTTTTCCTGTCTTCGGCGAGTCTTTCAACCTCATCAAGGGATTTTATGTCTGTTAATTTGGCTTCTCTTAACAATGACCTCTTCAGAGTTTCACGCGGTCTGCCTTTTTTTCTTTGTCTTTTTGTGTTCCACTTGATAGCTTGTTTTGGGATTCTCTGATCATTTCTTCTCATCAAGTGACCAACATATGTATATGTTTATATATATATATATATATATATATATATATATATATATATATATCTGTCTCTGTGTGTGTTGTGTGTGTGTGTGTGTGTTTTTAATAGGGTAAATAAACGTGTTGCAGTCAAGTCTGGAGAATGGTTGAAGAATTATTTCGAAGCCTACTTCGTGCAATTCTGCCATAGCGACGGTTGATTTGCGGGAAGGTGCGCTGTCTTGGTGAAAGAGTACTTTTTTGCACGCCAGTTTTGGCCGTTTCTGTTTGGGCTCTTCTTTCAAACGGTCCAGAAATGTTGCATAATAGTCTCCTGTTACTGTTTTACCTTTCTCCAGATAGTCAGTGATTTCTTGGTAATCCCAAAAAACTTTACCAGTTGATGAAACAGTTTTTGCCTTCCTCGACGCATTTTCACCATTCCTTGTCCATTGCTTAGACTACTACTTACATTCAGCTGTGTAGTAGACGATCCATGATTCTTCCACACTCACGAATCCACGCAAAAAGTTCCGTGGATTGCGGTTAAATATCGACAAACACTGCGTTGAAATGTCCTTCCGCCAGCGTTTGTTGTTGTTGTTGCCAACAGTCAACAAATCCGGCAGCCATCGCGCACAAAGCTTTTTGACGTGCAGTTTTTCGTGCTAGATGTTACGAACTCGTTCAGTTGTGATGCCTACAGTATCTACTATCTCGCACACTTTCACTCGGCGGTGTTTCATAACGACACCTCAGATGTTTTTACGATATCCTGTTTGGTGACCTCCATAGGCGTCTAGAGCTCGCTTCTTCTTCAGTGCTTGTTTGACCAGAGTCTCCATCAACTTCATTCAACTCTGCTTTCACCTCTGAGGCTGTCCACACACTTAAATAAAAGCATTTTATCAGTATGATACAACGGAACTCGTTTGCGTTCATTTTTTAAGCTTTTGTTATCGTACTTAATTCAAACGTCTGGTGAACATTAGCAACGCATAGCTTTAGGCTGCAATTTTGTGTAACGTACTGTGAATAGCGATACTTGCCAGCAGTGATTTCACTAATTAAATTGTGGCACCACCTCATTAAAATTTACCTTATTTATCAACGACGCTCGTATAGTACACCCATGGAAACAAAAGTATTCTCTAAAATTACAAGTGTTTGTGCACGAAACTACTGCTCATTGCATAGATAAAAATTTGACGCAGAATTAGATTGAATAATTTAACTCGCAGAAATGTCCCCAGATAGTATTTATTGTAGATTAATTTAACAATACCTAAAACGGACATATCTGAACATTTTGAAACTTTCATTATTTGTTTAGGCTGCTAATGAGCTATCTTGACTGACCAAACTTTGCAAATGTCAGATTCATATGTGTAAGTTGTCCTCTAAGTTTGCACAGTTATTCTAGATTGAATGAAAAATATCCAGTCCCTCTCATTTCTTCACCTCTTTATTCTTCCACGTGTTTTAGCAAACCCTGGTTTAAACTGCTTTAAACTTTGGAGCTTAAACGACTAAAGAAAGGCACCAGATGCATCAGACAAGCCAAACTTTCTATGGTGGGACATGATCCTTAGGTAGCATGTTTATCAAGCTCTGAGCGATGCTCGAAGGAACGAACAGAGAAAGTTTCTTCTTCTAGCGACTTTCACTTCAAAAAGCAAAAGTTACACAATGACAGCGTGTAATGACAAACAAATGACGGCGTGCAATGACAAAAATTCACACGAAAATCAGCTAAGACAAGAAAGATATTAATATAAATTTTACATGAACAAAATTAAACATTTATCAAAGATGTGCAGATATTAACATTTTTCTGTGTGAAAATTACTTTTTAGAATATTGTTAACGCAAATATTATTGTTAAAAATGAACGATATAAAATGTCAGTTAAAGAGAAAGAATGTTGAGACTGGTTGCGTTACCTCAAACACGCTTGTAATCTTCAACGGGTAGAGAAGTGGCACGAACAACACAGCAGAGAGTGCTATACCAAGGTTCTTCCCTAGCACTGAGAAGGCGTACTCTGTGCCCTGGGGAGTAGATGGATGGATGGATGGATGGATGGATGGATGGATGGATAGATGGATGGATAGACAAACAGACAGACAGACAAATAGATAGATAGATAGATAGATAGATAGATAGATAGATAGATAGATAGATAGCTAGATAGATAGATAGATAGATAGATAGATAGATAGATAGATAGATAGATAGATAGATAGATACTCTGCGCGCGTGAAGCAGCGCTCTAGAGCATGTTTTTTTTTTAATTGTTAATGTATTTGTTTACATTAAACGTATTCATAGAGCCTTCGCTGAGTGAGATTCTCTGATGAGAGATGGATTTATGCGGTTGCGCTTTCTGCTTGATTTGCTGAGTGTGAGGTCTAAACACAAGTATGCTCAAGTAAAGGCATACATCAGGGTTACTGGCATGAAGGATCATCCTCTCCATAAGGAGATGGGGTTGATAAAGGGAAGACGCATCAATCGGGGCAGATCTTGGATGGCTGAGGAGGAGAATACAATAAAGTCAATTTGCAATCTATATGAAGTGCCTAAAGGTGATCACTGGTTACTGGTACAGGTCTGAGCTCAGCTTACAAAGGTTATTACACAGAAGGGTCGTGAATGTCAAGACTGGGCATGAGAAGCAGTTGAACTTTGGGTTCAAGATCTCATCAAGCATCACTGTTCGTCTTCCGACACGGTAATACAAGGTGTTTCCGGTAAGTACTGAGACAAATTCCATAAAAAAAACGATTTCTTCAAAGATATTCTTACATATACTTAAAATTTCTCGAAATAAAATCCTTGAGCATCAATACACCTTTGCCAGTGGTAGATAGTGCTTCTGCCACGTGTCGTAGCTCGCCTGGAAATGTTCAAAGCAATCGTCACGGTAGCTTGCAAGTCATTAACAGTCCCAAAATAGTGGCCTTTCAAGCTTGATTTGAGCCGGGGAAACAAAAAGAAGTCACTCGAGACCAACTCCGGGCTGTAGGGAGGTTGGCACAGCGTTGCCACGGTTTGTTTCGAGAGAAACTCACTCACTAGCAGCGACGCATGGCTCGGCGCATTGTCGTGATGAAAGACCCAAGTGTTGGCGATCTCCGGACTGTTTTTCAGCCATTTAAGCACTTCCACGTAAAATACTGCGTCGACCATTTGTCTGGGTGGTACGAACTCCTTAAGGACAACACCTTTAGCATAAAAAAAAGACGCTGTCGGTAGCGTGAGACATTAACGGGCGTCCTGTGCATTGTTCATCCTCGACGATCTCTCTTCCTTCGTTGAACGTCCTGTGCGTTGTTCATCCTCGACGCTCTCTCTTCCTTCGTTGAACGTCTTCTGCCACCGAAATACTCGTGCTGTCTATAAATCATCCTTCTCGCAGGCTTCTGTGTCATAGGAAGCTTCTCGGTCGCAGATTTTTAAAGTTTAACACAAAACTTTATTTCTGCCCGACACTCCTCTGCATTTTAACCGTTACATGACACTCAAACAACTGTCCACTTCGCAAGCGATCCCCACTCTATAAAAGCTCAGAGCCAAATGACGAGATATAGACCCATTATCTAACACTCCCCACTAACCTCCAGGCCCAGAGAATCAGCCCCCCCCCCCACCCGCCCTGTTGATTGGCTGAATAAAATAAGTCTCATTACTTACCGGACACATCTTGTATATACAGATGGCTCAGTGATTCTGAAGCGGTTGGGGTTTTGTTGCCTACCGAAATGGAAGATTCGTGGCACGGGGTTCGGGAGCCTTTGAAGTCACCACTTCAAGCATGCGAATGGAAATTGAGGCTGTGTCGGCAGCGATGGAATGGTTAGTTGTCCATGATGTGGTTAATGGTGTCATTGTAACGGATTCGCAGAGTATGTTCAGTAAGACAGAAGAATTTGCATAAAAAAGAATGGGTTCAAGTTTTAAGCCAGTCAGCTGTGACAAGCCTAACTTGGCTTTACTGTCCAGGGCATGCGAGAGTATATAACAGTGATATGGCACAGAGACTTGCTGAACAGGCTAAAATCAACGGCAGACTGTCAATGGACAATGGGGACAGTGCTAGGGCTGTACTGGACAGACTGCTGGAAAAATGAAGAGCGGGAATGGACGAACAATGTAGCTGTGAGAAAAATGCTGGAGCTAAGACAAAGTAAAGGTGCTGACAGGAAATCAGAACTGTGTGGCAGAAAACGCATTGTAAGCAACCAACATTTGACAGGAACTATTAGCAAACGTACTCTTGGATGGATGCTACGGCATGGGGCGAAGCATATATGGGACTGTCCCGAATGCAGTGAAGCAGGAGTCTGAATTTTGAACTTTGTTATGTACTATGTGCTATCATGTTGATATCACAACATTGTATTAGAAGAATCACCGATCGAAAGAGCCTGAACTAGTTAATCCTAGTGGCTGTCTCGTCTTTGACACATTCGTTGTATGAGTGTGCAAATGTAATATATTATGTGGGGGAGAGGGGAGGGAGGAAGATAACAAAGAATATAGATAATCTAACAATACAAAAACCCAAGACCTTCTTACTTGCGTGTACATCTCTGCAGGAGTACCCAGAATCAGAATGGCTGATATAAAGGATACCAGAATAGAAATGGCCACTGGAATGATGGACATGCTCCTGTTTGCTAGCAGATATTCACCTGCAGGTAGGTAAAAAAAATCTTTCTCTCACATCTACATAATCATCTAGTCAATGTCAAGATGTGGACACATTTAACCTGCACACTTATCATTTCGGAGACGTGTCAAAAGTGAAAAAGAGACATGCCGGTATTATACAGCGACTTTTATCAGCATCATCATGTGCTGAAGGCATAAGCTTTTCTCTGTTGACTGTACATCCAGGCCATGATAAAGATAGGAAGTTACTTATTATTTTATTTACTGTGAAGAGAAAAGAATAAGTACACTTAAAAATGTTCATATTTGATGTACTTTATTGTTAGTTGTATAGACACGGGTGCATATTGTCGCCTTACTTATTTACTTTGTATACTGAAAATATAATGAGAATTGTTAGAGAAGGTGTAGACAAAGAATATTACGATGCCATAACAATTGGAGGTTATGAAATACCAGAGATTAGGTATACTGATGGATGACACAGCATTACTGTCCACAACACAAAAAGGAATGGAAAAACTATTTATGTCAGTCCGTAAGAATAGTGAAGAGCAAAACCTCTATCTTTAATGGAAAGAAAACTAAATTATTGACAACTGACAAAATAAACAAGGCAGCTGATATATGTATCAATGAGGAAAAACTGGAAGAAGTGGAGAGTTTTGAATATCTTGGATCACTACTAACTAATAATAGAGACACAATGAGGGAAATTAAAAGGAGAACATCTATCCCTCTTCAGAAAGTAAAACAACTAAAGAATCTGTGTAAAGGAACAGACAGAACTACAAAAATAAGATTTTTAAGGGCATGCATCTTTCCCATCGCAACATATGCCTGTGAGACCTGGACACTTAACAAAACAGTTGAGAAACACATAAATGCCTTTGAATGTAAATGCTATACAAGAGTTCTTCAGATATCATAGACACAACAAAGAACAAATATATCCATACTACAAGAACTTAATATTGAAGAAGGCTGGCTAGTAAAGAGGATTAAACAAAGAAAAATTAAATATTCTGGACACATTAAACGTCATGATAATCTAGAGAAGACCGTCTTGGAAAAAGAAAGATAGGAAGACCTAGGCGAAGATGGCTGCAAGACATCGTTGATGATCTGCAAATGGATGCATCAGCAGCAGGCCATCTTGCTCACAACCGAGAGGCCTACAGGAGTGCTGTTTTGGAGGTAAAGTTCCGCAAGAGACATGCAAATGAATGAATGAAAGTAAACACGGTGGGAAAAGAGAGGTGATAGTGAACTGACTTCTTGTGAGGAAGTTGTTCGCCGCTGGGTTACATTCTGCTCAGCTGTAAACACTGACACATTACACTTGTGTTAAAGAAATGATATCATTCCTGTAAAGGACAGTGTACATACGGCTGTCAGTGCATTAAGAGAAAACAGATGTTCACGATCAATTTCATACATATAAGGCACTGTGGCCAAGTTCACTGAGTTTAATGATCAAATCAAAGTTGGTTCGTTTGTCTGCTCATCAAGTAATCTCTTCTCTATTCACTATCACTTCAAGTGAAAACTTACTTTTAAGAACATTTTATTTACTCCTCTGTCTGTCTGTTTGTCTGTCTCTGACGCACCCAAACACACATTATTACCTTGTGTCTTTTGTTGCCCTCCTCCCAGGGCAAAATAAATGCCTATCCCAGTTGAGACGAGTAACATGGCAGCAAACACAAGATAATCCCACACTTCAAACTCATTCCCATGATCTGCCATTTCCCACCTGCAGACCAATGTTATATAAAGGTGAACAGTACAAATTTCAGATTCTCTGAAAAGAGCAGAAAATGCCGCACACGTCTTATCAACGATGCTTTTTTATTTCATGCATGCATGCACGCACGCACGCACGCACGCACGCACGCACACACACACACAATGATTAAGGCAAAATAACAGAATATAGCATTCTTTCATTCTTTGTAACTGTGTCAGTAGACGCTGGTATCATGCTTCTGTATTTTCCTTTTCCTTGTTATTTTATCAGATCGGTTGCTCTTTCCTTTCTTGTGCCATTTAGTCAGCCGGTTTAGATTTTTTCCCCACACAATCTTGTTCCATTACAACTTAAATTACAAACGATACTTGTGGAGTCAAGTCCTTCTGCGTGGATGACACAACAAAATAAACAGAAAATAAATAAGCTGAGAAAGAAGACAAAGACAAAATGAAGACTAGAATGAACAATAGCACCGTAAAAAGTTTCAGTGTAAAACTTCACTCCTATACACCGATGTAGGTAGCTGTACTACAGTAACGAATGTTAAGGTGGATAAAAAAAATTCACATTTTACTCACAGAAGGTGTAAGCTCGATGTTTTGTAATTATTTACTTAGTGGCTGAGTTGGCGTGGAATTTGTTGTTGCTGTTGATTTTGAAGCGCTGGGTCTGTTGTAGTGATCACGACTATATTCAGCGAAGCCATTAAGAGCCAGGTAGTACCATTAAAAGTTCGATATCAAGAATTAGCGTACGTAAACATACAACACATAACAAACATGCACATTACTGTTCTAATGGAGCTCTGAGTGCAATGAAGTGAAACAGTACAGACCCCATTAACTATATAATCACGTGGCATCACCACAAACCCTAGATAACTATATCGTCTGCGTATGAGAGGGGAAACAATTTGGTGCGATCAATCACTTCTGCCACCAGCATATTTATATACAAACTATTACGTTTAATCAAGATTAAACATTCAGATACACACATAACTGAAGATAACATTACCGATAGCTACTTACAGTAACATGCGTTGTCACTTCTAACATACGGACAGCAAATGACAGTGTTATCACTTTGGAGATCACAAGAGACATACGATAAGAACAGAGCAAGAAGATAAAAATTTAGTTATCATTTATAAACTATTATGCAGAAGAGAAGAACAGTGACCGAGATAACAAGCAACAATCTTTCTGATGTCAAATATTATGTAACAACATTAATCAATATATGTCCTTACACTTTTAAAGACGCGCTCCTAAAATTAGTTTATTCATGATAACGCAGATTATTGACCATGTAAAGTGCGAGAATTGCCTTTTTCTCCCCACCATGCACATGCCGGAGATTCTCTACTACAGAATGAAAAAAAAAAATGCAACTTCCATCGTCCGTCATAAAAAAAATCCCAAGACTATCGATTCTACTTTGACGCTGTAAGAGGGCTAAGCTTCTTCACGTCCCACGGCTGTGTACATTCGGATTTTAGAGAAAAATCTTTCATCAAACTTTATGAATCCATTTTCTTAGTTATCTCTTACACGTAAAGTTGTACTAAAGATATAATTGTACAGTATAGTTAAAATCTAATTCAAGACTGAAACAGAGATAAGAGAAATGAGCATGTAGCAGTGATCAGCAGTGATCAAGAAAAGAATGTGGGCGTATGCTGTTCACGTGATGAGAATAAACAAGAGATCACAGAACAAGGCATCGAAGGGGAAACATCCGGAAAAATAAAACTAGGCCGAACTCGAAAGACCCTAAAGAGAAAGCTGACAAGAGAGGCTAAGATGATAGGCATTAAATCCCTTTATGAGACTGACAAGATCGTCGATAATAGAGACTCACGGGGAGACACCGTGAGCCCTGTGTGACGCTTTACGGCACGGGAAAGATGTAAGATAGTTAAACCTGTATCTGGTATCAAGTAAGAGGAGTCATTTTCAGTGTTTTCTACCAGTCAGCATCATCATATCAACCCTGGCTGACAAGTTTCTCCTCACACAGATGTTAACCGTTGCTTCCTTTTTTATTTGTAACTGTCAGCTCTACAGCCACGTTGTATATGTCAACCCCCCCCCCCCCCCCGTCTTTTTTCCACTGGTGTTATAACTGATTCAGATTCTGCCATCTCACGACATGTCCAATGTCTTTTTCTTCAGTTTCAAATATATTTTGCACACATTTGAGAAATTCCACATTTTCATTAGGCAAAAATTACTTTTCAGCATTATTCTATGACAACATAATTCTTGCTACAGTTTTGTTGTAGTTAATGTCTTTTTGTTGACAGAAATCATTTGCTGTGACAGAGGGCTTTACAACGAGGTCACCTAGACAGAGGCTAGGACCACGAGCTGCCACATCAACAATTACTGTTTAGTTTTCTCCCTTCTCTTAACATAATAAATAAAAAATTAAAAAATGGGATCTACCATGCATCCGTGACAACTTTTGGCCACACCTATTAGCAGAGATGTAGATCACTCGATTGAATTGTTTTCTTCTACAGGAACACGAACTTGATGACAGCCCAGAGTTCCACACTTGAAAATTCCACACCACTGGCAATTTACAAGGGCCGACAATTAAGTAATAAGCATGATTTTATTATGGCCAAGACAAAAAAAAAAAAAAGCCATCTATGAAGCAAAGCATGGAATCCAAATAGGCAACCTTTATCTATGATCTGCCAACTTTTCAGCGCCGCCCGATAAGCAGACGACAAAAAAGACGCCATTTTGTTGACCTAGTTAGATGTGCATTGTCACGTAATCAGCATGGAGCAAAAGGCTAACATTAAATTCTGTTTAAAACCCAAACAAGTACCGTTGAGACAGTTGAACTGATGCGACAAGTTTATGGGGATAATTGTTCATCTTGTGCACAGATATCCAGGTAGTATTCACGATTCAAAAGTGGTGTGGTAGCGATTATAAATGCAACTAGATAAGGACGCCCAATTTCTGTTCGTAATGAGGAACTCATTGCAAAAGTCAGAGAACAGATACAAGAAGATTGTTGTTTGACTGTGAGAATGATGGCAGATGTGATGTTAACCGAGAGACCATTAGTAAAATTTTAGTGGAAGATTTGGGCAAGAAAAAAGTTGCTTGCCAGTTTGTACCACATGCATTGTCTGATGACCAAAACCATCAGCGTGTGGAGTACACAAAAGACATCATCAAAACATGTCGCAGAAATAAACATTTCTTAAATTGA
Organism: Achatina immaculata; assembly: GCA_009760885.1. Lineage (NCBI taxonomy): Eukaryota > Metazoa > Mollusca > Gastropoda > Stylommatophora > Achatinidae > Lissachatina > Lissachatina immaculata. The sequence goes on from CM019710.1 coordinate 10,643,449, forward strand.
TTGTTGCAGAGGATGAAACACAGATTTTCCACTATGATCCCATAACTAAATATCAAAGTGCTCAGTGGAAGTCATCATCATCACCAAAAGGCAAAAAATTTCGCCTTCAAAAGTCGAAAGTGAAGACAATGTTGGTGTGCTTCTATGACAGCAAAGGAGTTATTCACAAAAAATTTATTCTATAGGGACAGACTGTCACTGCCAAAGTTTAGTTAAGTATTTTGAAATGCCTAGTGAAAAATATTCTCAGTCCGACCCGAGTATTTAACACCTGGCAGTTTTTTCCTTCTTCATGATAATGCACCGGCTCACCGGGTGGTAGCTGTACAGGAATTTTTGGCCCAAAAACAAGTGTGTGCTCTCAACCATCCACCCTTCCCCAGATCTGTCTCCTTGCGATTATTTTCTATTCCAAAAATAAAAGTTGCATTGAAAGGACACTTCTTTGACGACACTGATGATATCCAAAGGGCCACAACATCCAGTTTAAGGGCCATACCAACAGAAGAACTGCACAGGTCATTCCAGTGTTTGTTAGATTTTGTCACAAGGGGCTTACTTTGAATGATACATATATATCTTCAACTGTTGTTTATTTTATTTTTTATGGAATTAAGTCTCACTACTTAATAGTCGGACCTTTTATAACACTGTCTCCATCTACAGTGACAAAATTATACTCAGATTTTGGGACGTGGGTTGCATCCACAAGTTTTTAGCACCTACTGGGAGTATATAGATATGTTCTCTATTTTCGCTAATTTTGGAATAGATCGAGGGTTTGTTTTTGTTTTTTGGTATTATCACCATATATTACTGTTGGTCTGTAGTAAATCTCCCATTCCCACTGTTCTGGCTGCCCAGTGATCTATTTTACAACCATGGAACAATCACAACTTCTGTGTAATAAACTGATATACAAAATCTATATTTTATGGAAATTTCACTGTATCATCATCATCATGCTGGCGGTAATACTTACAGCACACTCAAAACACACAATAATGAGTAACACATTAAAAGTAATTCAACAATTACTTATTTATTTTATGATATAAATTTTACAAAACGCAACACAAACCATATTTTCCCAAGTGAATTAAAAAATATGTTAAAACTCTCTTATATTTTGATGAAAGATTCAAATATGTGAATGGAATTGCAGAAGGAATGAATCAAAACAAAACCAGAAATAAAGAGTAAAATAAATGTGAAGAAAAATGTAAACAACTGCTTTGGTTTCACAAGTGCTGATATGTTTATATGAAAAGCTTTAGCTATGTCACAATCACATACATGTTTCATATCTCTTACCATGACATACATCAAAGTATGATATGGCCTCACAATATTTGCACTGAAAGCTACTACACTATAACTCATCTGCAAAAAATAACAAAGCTGTAGAATTCTCTTCAAACCTTGAAAACAAGCCCAGGTTCAATCAATCAATCTATCTAACCACTGCCCTACTGACCAATCAATCAATCTATCTAACCACTGCCCTACTGACCACCTTTGACGATCATGCTTCTCCAAAATTCTCTGTTCCAAGTATAAAGCTGTGCTGGTGTTCTCTGTTCCAAGTATAAAGCTGTGGTGGTGTTGTATGTTCCAAGTACAAAGCTGTGGTGGTGTTCTGTGTTCCAAGTACAAAGCTGTGCTGGTATTCTATGTTCCAAGTATAAAGCTGCGCTGGTGTTCTCTGTCCATGCCACAATATTAGTCCATCCAGCATTTTCTCTCTGCCTACATCCAATCTTCTGCCCTCTGACTTTCACAATGTATCTAGCTTGCCTCACTATAGAACGTTTCCTGTGAGTTTGGACTGTCTTTTTCTGACCAGATCTTATAGGGTCAGTAAAAATATCATAAATGGGCTATTTCATTATCTGAGAGATAAGTGAAATGATGACTGCAGTAAAACTGATTCTACTAATGAAGTAGATAGGGTTTAGTTCAGTTTTACAAAAAGTTACAAAGATCCTTCTATCTTTTTTTGTAAAACTGAACCAAAAACCTGCCTCCTTCATTACCTGAAACAGTAACATGAGCACAGCACAAATTTTCAATAATAAGCTTTAGAGGACACGCCCCTTAGAATAATTCTTAGAAAAGAAGATCTGTGGTGGCAGGGATTCAAAATAATCTGTTGACTTCTTGTAAAAGGCAGTTGAAAAAAAAATAGTTGTGAAAATATCTGATACAAAACACTTCAAGCCTGCAGTAAAAGTATGTTGGAAGAAAATACTGTCGAGTGCGGTTAGATTTTAGCAAAACAAATACATTTCAAATAACAAACTATTGCAGCGGACAACTACATTCTGATTAATTTCTATTCTAAACAACTATCAACATAACACTACAAGTAAAAAGAACCCTTGCACCTACATCCACATTACCCAGCATTTTTCAAAGGACAGAAACTTCCAGTCTCAATTCCAAATACAAAAATAAACTGAGTAAAAGTAAATTACATTTTTCTCCCTTCTTTATTTCTCAGTGTATACTGAAATGTTTACCTCTCCTACAAGTCTATATCACCACCAGAAAAAATCTAGGTTAACTCTGACCATTTAGAGAGTGTATGCAACAAATTCATGCTTACCTTCACTTTATATATGTGATATGTTCAAGCCTAGAATTCACTATGTATGAAGCAAATTCATGTAAACTTAAACTGTTCACATGTTCAAATTTAAGGTTCACTATGCATGTAATAAATTCATGCCTACTGTAGCTATGTTTTTCATAATAAATCCAATTCACATCCATCTTCTCAGTTTATATATAACATATTCAAGTCTAAAGCTCACTTTTTATGTAATAAATTCATGTCTCCCTTCACTATGTATATGTAATAACTGCATGATCACCTATCATCTCAACAAATTAAATTGAAATTTCAAAACAGAACAAAACAAAATTGTATCAAAATTCTGCCATGAACATAAAACAGCAGAAGAAACTTTCTATCATGTTTCAAAAAGAGCATGAAGAAAAGGTACCTAGAATCAACCAATAAATCTTCACACAGTGAACAGCAATGACAGGGACTAATCTGCTATATCCAGTTCCAAATAATGTGAATCTGAAGAGCTCTCAACAAAAACATAAACTAAATGCAGTCTGTTGGGAATATCCACATAACTAAAGCACATATTTCCACTTGCTTCACAAAGACATACATACACCTGTGTGCAACTGACGAATGACACTTTATACCAGTCATCTAAAATAATTTAAATTTAATCAAACATACAAAGCTAATTCACCTTCACTTAAAATAATATGAAGCTGTTAATCTAAAACATCATATCAATCATTCACAAAAATTAAATCTTCATAAGAATAAGACTGAAATAAATATGATTTTTTATCACAAATTGTAATCAAAAAATTATTTAAGACAAAATTATTTCTTCATGAGATGTAACATATATCACATGATGTCAGTGGAAACCTCCACCACTTACATCCTTCCTGTGCAGTTAAATATCACACAGGGTTTGCATGGCAGTTTGATAAGTTTTTCTGTTTTTGAACCTCATCAAGGGCCTACTAATTTGGCCTCTCTTAACAATGCTCTATTTAGAGTTTCACGTGGTCGATCTCTTTTTCTCTGGCCTGTTGTGTTCACTTGATAGCTTGTTTTGGAATTCCCTGACTGTTTCTTCTCATCACGTGACCAATATATGCTCATCTCTTTTTTCAATTTTAGATGGTACTTCATATAGTCTAAATATTCTATACAATGAATGCTAACAAATGCCTTTTTTAAAAGTCTGTGAAGTTCAGGATGAATAGTTTTTGCTTTTCAATATGTTCTTCAAGTATTATTCTTATAGTAAAGATCTGGTCGAGACAGCTTCTCCCTTTTAAAAATCCTGCATGCTCTTCTCTCATTGCAATATCCACTATACCTTTAATTCTATTTAGAATGACTTTGTAAAATACCTTTAACACAACTGATGGTAAGGTTACTCCTCTCCAGTTATTGCAGTCACTAAGGTTGTCCTTTTTGGTATTCAAACAATGATTCTTTTTTTTTTTTCAATTTTGAAAGGACCTTTCCTTTTTTCCAAACTTAAACATTCTCTGTAACTGGTTCCTGTTAATAGCTTTTAACATTTCGGCTGTAACTTCATCTTTACCTGCAGCTTTGTTGTTAGCCATTAGGTTCACTGCTGTTTCAATTTCGTTCAATATAATTTCATCAGGTTGACATTTAGTTGTGGGATTGGCAAGTCAGTTTAAGGTCTATCAATTCTTTTGGGTGTGGTCGATTAAGTATTCCTCAGAAGTATTCAGCCCATCTTTGTTTTTGGTCTTTACTTGATGTTAAAAGTGTGCCAGTTTTGCTAAAGATTGTCTTTCTTTGGATGTAACATATGTAACCTGTTAGCCTATTTTGTATGTTTTATATAAAGTTTTGCTGTCTCCTATTTTTGCTGTTTTCTCTGCTTCTTTCACCATATTGTCTATGTATACTCTCTTATGTCTTCTAGCTGAACTTTTTACTTTATTGTACAGTTCTTTGTATGTTGTTTTTGCCAAATCTTTTCCAAGATCTGTCTTTACATTCAACGTGGCTAATTTGGCTGCCCATAATTTCATGTATGTATTTCCATGTGTTGTGCGATATCCATACTTCTCTAATTTTTTTTTTTTTATTTGCATTCCAGTGCTTGCTTTTGCTGCTGTGATTATGACTGTGCTGTAGGAGTTCCATAATTCATCTGCATATCTGTGATTATGACTGTAGTGTAGGGCTTCCATAATTCATCTACGAGGGGCGTTCAGAAAGTAATGCACCACATCATTTTTTTTCAGCTAATAATGAAAATAGAAGCATGAAATTTTGCACACTTTAAATGTGGCATATTCCAATTGTGTAAACCAACTGCACCGCAACCAGCCAAAAAATATGGCTGTCCTAACCGTTGAAATGGAGTGTGTTAGCAACTTGCGGTATAACCAGCGAATTGTGATAAAATTTCTTGTTGCAGAGAAGGAAACTGTTGTGAACATTCACAAGCATCTATGTGATGTGTATGGAAGTTTTGCAGTTGACAGGAGTACGGTCAGTCGCTGGGTTCAGAGAATCAAAGAATCAATAAATGGAGATAAGGAGCTGCATGATCGGCCGCACTGTGGACGTTCTGCCACAGCCACCAAGGCAGAAATGTTGAAATGCGCTGAGGGCATTACTCTTACTGATAGGCATATCACTACTCAATAAATGGCCTTAAAGCTGTCAATCAGCAATGGTAGTGCAAATGCAGTTATAAAAGCTCTTGGATTTTCTACGGTTTGCGCAAGGTGGGTTCCTCGAAGTCTCACAAATGACCATCAACTGCAAAGGAAAGCAATTTCTTCTGAACTGTTGTAGCATTTCAATGCTGAGGGAGAGAACTTTTTGGCTAAGATCATAACATGTGACAAAACCTGGGCACATCATTTTGAACCTGAGAGAAAAAGATAGTCAATGGAGTGGCATCATCTGCAGTCACCACCAAGAAAGAAATTCAAGACAACTCCTTCAGCTGGAAAGGTAATGATCACTATTTTTTGGGACACTGAAGGTGTAATTCTTGTGGATGTTATGCCAAGAGGAGAGACAATCAATTCGCAAGCTTACATTAAGACACTTAAAAAACTCAATCAACGTTTTCACAGAGTTCGGCTGCACAAGAATCCAGTAGACCTGCTTCTCCTGCACAATGTGCACCCTCACACAAGTCTGGCAACATGGGAAGCAATTACCAAACTGGGCTGGACTGTACTACCCCATCCACTATGTGGTCCCGATTTGGCACCCTCTGATTTCCATCTGTTTGGTCCCCTTAAAGATGCACTCCAAGGGGTAAGATTTGAAGATCACGATGGAGTGATTCATGCTGCGAAGAAATGGATACATAATCAAGAGAAAATCTGGTATGGGCTAGGAATACATGCACTTGTTTCACGCTGGTGTAAAGCCGTACAAGTTGATGGGGATTATGTTGAATAATATCGATGTTTACAAGACATATCCATGCATATTGTGTATAAATTTCATGCTTTTTGAATAAACAGCTCCTGAGAAAAATGATGTGGCGTATTACTTTCTGAACACCCCTCATATATATCTATCTCCTCTACCTCACTCAGTGCTGCAAAATGAATGGCAAGTTCCAGACTGAAATTCCTGTTAGCATTTTCTTCCTGTAGGCTGTGACTGTTTATCTTTCTGTGTACTGACTTTTTGTGTTGGCTTTTCACTTTTAGTCTTATTTTCCCTATACACAGGTTGTGATCACTGTTGACATCTGCACCACTATATGCTCTTACATCTATCAGAGATGTTCTGAACTGCTTCCTAATACAAAAATGGTCTATCTGGTTTCTGGGTCTATCATCTAAGGATATCCATGTTGTTGTATGTATCTCTTTGTGTGGAAATACTGTTCCTCCTATGACCAGTGGTAGGACATTAAAAACATTCCTGCAGAAGTCAACAACAACAATTTTATTTTTTAAAAAAATTATGTACTTTAAAAAAAAATCTGATCCCCCCCCTCAGTTTTACAATGTTCTGAAAGCCATATCCGAGAGGGAAACACACTCCTTATCAAATATTTAACAGCCACAAGAAGTTTTTCTCTCCCTCCAAAATCTCAGTTCAACAGCTTGGTCTATTCTCATTTTATGCTCTCAATGTGGATGGCTATGCTTTTATAAAACTGAGCTTTCATGGTGAAAGATTGTACAAGTTTCTTCCACATTAAAACATTATACCATGGGCAAAAAAAAAATGAGGATGCTGGAAGAATTTTCTTCAGTGACTGAAAAGTTTGTTAAAAAAAAAACAAAACAAACAAACCAAAAAACTGACAATTCAATTCCAATGGGAGGATTAATACCATACAGCCTCACAATATTTGCACTGAAGGCAACTACACTAACTTATCTGAAAAAAATTCTCTTCATCAAGATAATATAATAAAGCTATAGAAGTTTTTCATCTGGCCACCTAAACTATTGTCAGATGCACTGAAATACTGTATTATTATATTTTACACCACCATACTCTCTTTATCACTCAGTGAATTTATACAAGCGAAACCAGAGAATAAAATAAGCAACATAATACAGGCAATGGAAAGATTATCATCAGTGGTCACTGTTGAAGAAACAAGACACAAGGAAGACTTTCAACTTCAACGCTTAGAACTGATGAAAACAAGCACCATAAATAGGCTTAGAAACCAACTCTCTTGTCAATCTCTCGAAACTTAACTTTTTCAATAACAAAAGCCAATCTGGTAAACAAAACAAGATTTGCAAAAATTTACAACAAAAAACTCATCACTTCACTGCAACAATTCACAGAAATATTTATCTCATAGATTCTTTTGCTAACTTAATACTTGCAATGCAACTGATTTTTTCATAGTTATACCAATTTGCAAAACTACTTTTTAACGGCACAGGAAGGATATAAGATAAGATACCAATTCATTTCTTTTATCTATGAACAAGCTATCATGACCTCAACAAACCTGCTAATCTGTGTAAAAAAAGTTGGGTAAAAGTTAACGTTTAGACAGAATAAAAAATTTTTTCTTGCATGGCACACAACATGGATAATATCACACAAGCTTAGAGCTGCAAATAAAAAACTTTCCTTCGATGTCATGTAATCTAATTACCAAAACTAAGACAAACCTGAGTAACAAATTAACCACAAATTGCTTATGTAACGCAGCTTGAGGTTGGTCCAAATAACCAGGCTGGCTCTGTGAACATCTCAGTTTGTTATCTTTGGTCTTCGGCTGAAGCCCAGGTGCATCACTTTTCTAAAAGTTGATGGTCCATTCCACCTGCCTCTATAATACAATAAACAAACATAATTATTTTTAATATAACTTGCCTTATTTAAAAAAAAAAAAAAAACGCTTAGTAGTGAAATATAATTTTGCCGGAGTTTGACGGGGCTGTTCATCTGGTGCCAGATATGACCATATCTTACAGATTCTGAACTGATATTACACTACTCAGACATCCCAATCTCCTTTGTACGTATACATGGGATAATAATGTGTCACATCATAAAGGCAACCAAGTCCAGTACTGAAACACATATAAATGTTTTTAACGCATGAAAACTGATGCTGGAAAAATGTCAATACCGAACATTAACAATGAATCTCCCATTAAACAGAACAATTGAATTGTAAATAAAAAAAACACTGACATTTCAGTTGATAGAGCCAGCCTACAGTAGAACTAAACCATCACGGAAGGTAAGTGGTTTGATGATCCACCAACTTGGGAAGGAGCTCTCTGGTTCACACCATACAGTGAGGAACAACAGTAACACATGAAACACAGGCCTAGGTGGTCTTTAAGACTAAACATGTCTTTCCAACATCTTGACCTCCTTCTCGACTCTTAACTGGCCACATAAAACTGTTTCTCCTCCCCCCCCCCTCCTTTTTTTGGGTCCACTTTCGGCATGATTTGGTACACGCATGCATTAGCTAAAAAAAGGAATTTCCAACTGAAATTGCTCTACCGTTACAATTTCATTGCAAATATAAATAGATAAAAACCTTCATAAATCATTTACAATTTGTACAGTAATTTGACATTTCATCAGATTTTAAATTATTTTGATGAAATGTTTCATGGATCATGGAGAAATTCTTCAAACTGATGGATGGAATGACAACAAAAATTAGTGATAGAAAGCTATTTTATGAAATATTTTGCTTTACTTCAAATGTTTTCTGGACATTTTAAAGTCTAGAATTAATATCAAATCAAACTCCTTTACAATGTGTTTTTACAACTTATTCTGAAGAATGTAGATTTTGCAGGGATTCTTATGTATAAGAAAATGACTTTAAATACTGTACAGACATTCATGGAGAAGATCATCATCATCATCAGGTGCCGTGCCGACTGGCGTTGGCTATTATGCTTCTCCAGAGTACCCGATCCTTCATGCAGGCCATCAGTTCAGTTGGTGATCTCCTCTCACACCACCCGGTCAGACTGTCCAGTATCATTTCTCTTGGTCTTCTTCTTGATCTTCTTCCTTCTATTTTTCCTGTTGCTATAATATTTTCAATGCCCCCTCTTCTCATTGCATATGTCCTATGAAAGTACATTGTCTCTCTCTTATCTTTCTGACAAGGTTTTTTTGTCTCTCCAGCTCTTCTCATACATTCTTCATTAGTTATTTTTGCTGCCCAGGGGATTCGCAACATTCTTCTAATAAACCACATTTCTGCTGCTTCCAATGATTTTTGTGCAGACTTGCCTATTGTCCATGATTCACTTCCATATAACAAGATAGGTTCAATATAGCATTTTAGGACTCGTTTTCTAACATTCATTGATAAAGATGTGTTAGCTAATATGTTTCTCATTCTCTGAAATGCAGTCTTTGCTTGGCCTATTCTGTTCCTAATTTCTGTTTTGCATTTCCCACCTGAAGTTATTACTGCTCCAAGGTATTTGAATTTCTGCACCTGCTTTAGAATGGTTCCGTTTAATTTTATACTGCATGCTGGTGGATTCTGTTTCTTAGATATAACCATAGTCTCTGTCTTTTTGATGTTCAAAGTAAGGCCTTTCTGTTCGCTTTCTTTGGCGACTTTATCCAAGAGATTTTGCAGGTCTTGTTGGTTCTCAGCTATCAATACTGTGTCGTCAGCATACCGAAGGTTGTTAATATTGTATCCTCCAATTTTTATGCCTGGTTCTGTGATGATTGTTCTTAGAATATTCTCGCTGTACAGAGAAAAAAGGTCTGGAGATGGTACACATCCTTGTCGCACCCCTTGTTTTATAGGTTGGTATTTTCCAATTCTATTTTCAACTCGAACTGCTGCTTCTTGCTGCCAGTATAGATGTTTTACAATCCTCAGGTCTTTGCCGTCTATATTTATGTCTTCAAGCATTTTAATAATTTCATTATGTTTCACCTTGTCAAATGCCTTGGTGTAATCAATGAAGCATAAGTAGAGATCTTTCTGTACTTCTAAAGCTCTTTCTGTTAGTGTTCGTAAAGCATAAATGGCATTGTGTGTTCCCTTTCCTTCAACAAATCCAAACTGTTCATCTGCTATTTCCATTTTTATCTTTTTCCTTGTTCTTCTCATAATGATTCTCAGAAGTAGCTTCGTTATGTGACATGAGAGGTTGATAGTCCGGTGGTCGTCACATTCCTTTGCATCTGGTTTCTTTGGTAGTGCTATAAACGTGGATTTAATCAGGTCACTGGGAATATAACCACTGTTGTAAATATCATTCAGTAACTTGGTTATTATTTTTATTCCTGTCTCCTCTAGTGCCTCTATTTCTTCTATTGTTATATTATCAGGCCCAGTCACTTTTCCTTTCTTCATGTGTTTGATGGCATCTATGATTTCATCTTCAAGTATTGGCGGTCCATCACAGTTTTCAGTATCTGGTGTTAATTCTGGTCTTTCTCCTCCATATAGCTCACCGATATACTCTGTCCACAATGTCTTCTTTTCCTATTAACATTTTACCCTCTTTCGATTTCAGGCATCATGTGGTATATTTTGTTTTCCTGCCTGTGAGTTCATTAATTTGTTTATGCATGTTTTTGCTGTCTTTATTATGAGCGTCCTCTATCTGTCTGCACTGTTCATTTAACCACATTTCTTTTGCTTCTCTGCATTTGCGTCTTATTTCTTTATTTATCTTGCTATATTTTTCCTCGTTATTTTTACTCCTCCTCCTCTTGTCCATCAGTCCTAAGATGTCGTCTGTCATCCATTTATCTTTAGGGGCTTCTTTTTTTGGTGCTATTATCTCCTTAACAGTTTGGTGGATAGAATCTCTTAACATTTCCCATTGTTCATCTATACTATTTATCTTTGCTATTGCATTGTATCTATTTGTTATAATAACTTTGTATTGTTCTCGCAGTTCTTGGTCATTTTTAAGAAGTTCTGTATTCAGTTTGATGTTTCTCACTTTTCTTCCTGCTTTCTTTAGCTTTATTGTAACTTTTCCACAGAGTGGATCATGGTCACTATTGCAGTCAGCTCCTGGCATGGTTTTTGTTGTCAGTAATGCATTGCGGAATCGTTTGTTGATTAATATGTAGTCTATCTGGTTAAATATCTTTTTGTCTGGGCTGCACCACGTTGCCAGTCTTCGAGGATGTTGTTTAAACCAGGTGTTTCCTACAACCATGCTATGTATTCTTGCCCATTCAATTAATTTATAACCTCTGTCATTCCTCTCCCCCAGTCCATAGTCACCAATGATGTCCGAAGTTCTTCCTTTACCAACTTTGGCATTAAAATCTCCCATGACTATGGTAACTTCATGTGACTTTGTGTGTTTTAGTGCTGTCTCTATGTCATTATAAAATATCTGTACATCTTCCTCAGAACTTTCAGATGTTGGAGCATACACTTGTATAATATTTATGTTTATTGGTTGTCCTTTCAGTTGGGCTAGCAGGACTCTGTCCGAGATGTTCACAACTTAAAATTTCACAGTGCCACTTTGTCATATGTTGTCACTCTTACCCCTAGTCATTCTTTTATTTTCTACTTATTTTTCCCTCAAATTTCCTCTTTCATTAGATTCTTTTCATATAATACCTTTTACATTCTTTTATTTTCTCCTTGTTTTTCCCTCAAATTTCCTCTTTCATTAGATTCTTTTCATATAATACCTATTTTTTTTTCTATTTGCTTCTTTTCCTATATTACAATTAAACTAAAAAAAACTGGGACGTTTCATATTTACTGAACAGCAAGTAGTTTCTGTAATTTTTTTTTTCCCAAACAAACCTTGTCATGGCTTTCCAGTACAAGTTGGGCATTATATGAGCTTTCATGTTGTAAGTAAGTTCCATCTCTCTGGCCTGGTTAAACGGGAAAGTCTCCAGTGGGTTCCCATCATAGTCAAACTCTGCTAGAATGCAGCTCTTACTGCTTGTGATCAGGGGACAGGATGTGTAGCCATCATACTAGCAAAACAATGAAGAAAAGCAAGTCAATGCAATGTAAAGGTTGCCACTTAACTTGATATAAAGTCACAAAAAGCTACACTTAACATTCTCTTTCTCCACACACATATATTCTCTCTCAACTAAGTTCTACTCTTTCCTAACTGTATCTTATATTCTAGAACCCTGATTGAAATAGATTACAAACCTATCCAAAGCACATACATCAATTTCCCCCACCCTTTTCTCACATCCATTTGCTCTCTCCTTTTTCCCTGCCTACTCTTCACTGTCTAACCTGTCACACACCCCAAGTCTTCATTTAAACATTCACAATACATTCACACATCCATGCACACTCCTGAATGAAGCTTCTTACAAGTTACAGCTAAGTGCTCCCTTCTGTTCTAACTTCTTCTATTTCTATTTGCTGTATAGCATTCATGTTAAATTATAATGACGATTATGGTGTAACCCAAAATATCAAAACTGTGTGCTCATTAATAAAGCTGTTCCTACTTTCCTTTTAAATAGTTTCAACATTTTATCTACCTTCTAGGTCTGCTATTCTATATCAGAGATTATGGTATCCCTTCTGAACCTGATATTAATGATCATGCTATACCAACATGTGAGGTACTGCAGCAGTAACTGTTACTAGTCATTCATTCACTAAAATGTTGACAATAAAAGATTCCATTTTACAGCAAAAGTAATGTACCGAAATGCATATCTCTGTATAACAGAACCACTAACTATATGCAATTATTCTCTGACAACATGATATCAAACCACTGATTCCAGAATAAGTAACAAACCCCCCCCCCCAAAAAAAAAAAAACCAGTATAGCCAATATAGACATCAGGTGCAAAGGTCAAAAATCAAGATCAGAAAAGACTGTAAAAGTAAGATGGACCATACTGTAATGAGCTCTTGAATTTAAATATCTGAGTACACCAACAACTGAACACATCACCCACCCCTCTACTCTCTCTCTCTCTCTCTCACACACACACACATACATGGATCGGTTCACAGTGAGAAAATAATTTGTTTTTATATAATGTCTGAATGGTGAAGTAGTTAGTGCACTGGTCTCTCAATGGAAAGGCCAGGGGTTTGAATCCAGCCGGAGGCAACCCAGTCACCCAGCTGTAGAAATGGGTACCCGACTTCTTCTGGAGTTGGGGAAGGAAAGGCGGCCAGGCGTGGTACTGACCATATCACCCTCTAGTGTGCTGATGGGTCAAGGAAAATATGGGCACTAACACCATATCCCTATGTGCCTCTAAGGCATGACAGGATTACCTTTTTTTAAATATGATATCTAGGTGACAATTCCAGCAAATGTAGTGAGTTATTTCATTCCCTTATTATTTCCAGAAATGCTCAATTCAGATTAAATTCAGATTAAATAGCAAACTTCCTCTAATCTATAGTTATAAGTGGTTTAGAGAAGAAAATTAAGAAAGAAATTGATGTCCTCTTCAATGATTTGAGCACAAAGCTAACCCTACTCTGATACAGCACAGTGTCTGAGAACAAATCAAGATATTATTACCAGTGGTTTACAAGATCTTCCATTCATAACAGCTGACAGATTCCTGTGAAGAATGCCACACTGGGCAGCTGAAACACACAATAATTAGTCTATAGGTATACAACCATGCACAAAGCACTGCAGTAAAGCTGTGATACCAAAATGTATAAACTAGAAAAAAAGTAGGAATTTTATTAGGAAAATTAATGTGAATCTTTACTTTGTCTTCTCTATCTGATTCTTCGTCCTGTTTGCTTTTTGTTTGATAAAGGCTTGCAACAAAACGTCACAACTGTGTAATCATTAAATAATAAAAATGTTCCTACTTTTTTCCTAACTTATATGTTTCACTTGAGTTGTTCAAAATACACCCATCTTACTTATTCATATGTGCATGTGATTTCCTATATAACTATATATGAGACATAACTTTCTCACAGTAAAAGACCAGGTCTGCAAATAATAAAACTGTTTATCTTCTGATATTATGTCTCTTATTGGAGGGATATGTCTAAAAAAAGGCAACCTTAGCAACTGCAATAACTGCAGGAGTAACTTCACTATCAGTTGTGTCAAAAATATATTGCAAAATTATTATGAACAGAATTAAAGATATAGTGGATACTGCAATGAGAGACAAACAAGCAGGATTTCAAAAAGGGAGAAGCTGTCTTGACCAAATCTTTACTCTAAGAATAATACTTGAAGAACATACTGAAAAGCAGAAACTATTAATCCTGAACTTCACAGACTTTAAAAAGGCATTTGATAGCATACACAGAGATTCACTGTGGAGAATTTTAAGAATATATGGAATACCATCTAAAACTGTCAACATCATTAAGGGTCTCTACAATGGATATGTTTGTGCAGTCAACACAGAAGAGGGAATGAGTGAACTGTTCCAGAATGAAACAGGCAGGAAACAAGGATGTATATTAACTCCCCCTGCTTTTTTGAATTGCCATAGTCTTCATAATGAAAGAAAATGCTGCACATGTAAAATGGGCACTGACTGAGTACATGGGACCCAAATAGAAGATCTTGATTTTGCAGATGACATAACTCTTGTCAGTGACAATGTGAAATCGATGCAAGAAAAAACAGATTCCCTGTCTTCACTGGCTAGTAAAATAGGACTTGAGATTAACAAGGAAAAAACAAAAATAATGAAACTCCTCATTAACCACAAAGTAAAAATATATGTAGACGGAACAGCTGCTTATCATGGCAGCTACACAGACCAGGTTGGAAGTTAGAATTTGAATTGCAAAAACAGCATTGAACTTTAAGAATCTTGAGAACATATGGCATTCAAAAAGCACAAAAACCAAGTTAAGATTATTCAATTCAAATGCAAAGTCCACCATTATTTATGTATGTGAAAGTTGGAAAACAACTAAAGAAATAGACAAGAAATTATTCTTGTCATTCAAGTAACTTTGATATTCAAACAACTAATAAGAAAACTATATACAGCACTTCTTTTAACAATTTTTATATCATTTATTTTTTGTCACTCTGACCATCAGCTTGGCTTATCTGAATATGCAGGTCAGCAAGCAAATGCTACAATTCACCAATCTCTCATTCCTCTTCTGTTTCTATTCCAGCCTCTGTCAAACATGTCTTTTACTTCTCAATTGTCAACATCAAGACTCCTTTGCTTTTTCACAGTGAGATACAAACTCACTTTCTGCTGATGAGCAGTAAGTCTTCAATGATTCTCAGTCATGAGTGCAAATTTCCACCACTAATGCACAATTATACAATTATTCCTACCTGTTTTAATGTCATTATATGTTTTATCACTGCAAGATCTACAACATCTAGTAGATGTCACATACAGAAAGACTGATATCATCATTCTCACCAACAGCAGCTGCAGTTTTGGATGTGGGCAGACTGCTACAGTCTCCCAGACTAAAGACATTTGGGAACTTTGTGTGCTGCAGCGTGTGCTTGTGCACATCTACCCATCCTGCATCATTCACTAGCGAGCTTTTCTTAAGGACATCTGGGCAAGACATCGGAGGCGAAACATGGAGAAAATTGTACTGAAAAATAAGAAAAAATGATGGGTTAAAAATGACAGACTGGCTACTGCAGCAGAGCAGTAGAAATAGCTGAATCTCCTAAGACCTACAAAGGTAAATGTACAATCAGAATAAGAGTCCATACTCATATACACTCCATGAGTGCTCAGCCTGACACACAACCATACACCTAAACCTGACTGGAGAATATGCTGCCACAGAACTTGGATAGAACTGAGAATCTCAGCTGAATATAAAACAGAGAAGATTTACCCATCATCAGCCATCAAACTTACAAAACTACTGGTTGTAATGTGACTTAAGCTTTTCACAATCCATAACTGTAAAAAATACAAACTGAAAGCTGTAAAAAGTGCAAGAGCAGAAGACAGTGGATCAGATACCCATTCTAAATAATCCCAAGTGACATATTTGTGGCAGGAAATCTGCTTCTAAAGGTTAAGCCTGTGTGCTGTGTGAAGCACATCAGAGCACAATCTATAACTACAATTTATTTTTTATAGAATAATTTTGTGAAATGAATCTTCACATTTAAATGTTTTCAAATAAAACAGACAATAAGCTACTTGGTCCCATACATCAATGAACAATATCTCTAACATATGACAACAATGTAAGTTACCTGAAAAGTGGACAATCTGTTGTCATCCAACTTGACAAATGTTGCTGTTCTGATCTTATGGTCAACTTCCACCAGATTGTGTTTATAGTTCACCTTGATGTCCCTAAGTTATACAACCAGTAATTACATCAAAGCTGCTTTGTGCTACAACATTTTAGAAAATAAAATTCATTTCATATTTACTATAGAAAAGCTTTTGCTTAAATTAACAGGCTGTTAAAAAAAAAAAAACATTACCTTCAAGTGATTCTGAAAAAAAACATTATCTTCAAGTGATTCTGAAACCTACAGACTTATGAGACTTCACTCTTTCCAGCGTGCCAGATAATGAAATGTACAATCCTCTTCAGCTGTTCTACATAAAGAATGTTGGTGATTGAGGAGTTTGGTGGTATCAGGTTGTTCTGAATATCTTCCAATGCACTACCGTCAGTAGGTTAACATTTTCTTCTTCTTGTCTATTGCAGTGCATGCAGTATGGGGTGTGGTCATTCTGAGTAAGTGCTTATTGACAGTGACATGTCCTGTTCATAATCTAAGATTGTGCATTGTCTCTATGACATAAGCTGTTGATGTAGTCTCTAGGGTTAGGTTTTGGCAGGTGTGTATATAGGAATCTTCGAGCTGGGTTATTGTCCCAGCTTGCAAATGTGTATAATGTGTTTAGCTGTTCTCACGTTGGTGGGGATGTGGGACTGTGGCACTCTTTGCCAGTCTCTCAGTACATTCGTTTCCTCTGATATCTAAGTACCCTGGTACACACTGCAGGGTGGCCTTGATATCACAGAAGGCAAGGAGGTTTACTGCGCTGAGTATGTCAGTTGTAATGTGATCAGCTGCTGATATTCAATTTTCAAGGGGCCTGAGAGCAGATTGGGAATCTGAGAAGATAACATTTTTTGTTTGTTTGGATAAGTGGCACCGTTTTTGTATTTGGTGGTGGTGGCTATCAGTGCTGCTAATATTGCCTGCATCTTAGCATTGTAACTGGAGCAGCAAAATCCACAAAGAGTGGAAATGTCTTGTCTGGAATCATTATGAGTGCCCCATATTCTGCACTGTTTCCTTGAATGCTGATCCATCAGTCCTTGGGGTAGAATTCTAAAGTCTCCAGTGTACATAGCTTTAAGATGTTGTGATCTGATGATTTGTTCACTAGTTTGCTCCTGAGCCAGGTGTTAGTTTGAGGAAGTGTGCAGTTTGTGCTATGTGCACTGGAGTTTTTAGTTTCAGTCTATTATTAAGCTTCCATTTATCAATCACTAATCTATTAGGATGGTTTGGGGTGCTTAAAGAAAAAAAAACTTACTAGTCTAACACATACATAAAAACAACAATCAAAGAATGAGACAGAGATACTGACACAAACTTAACACACTCTTGCATGAAAATTCAGACTCTCAAGACTTGATAATCAACATGTGAGAATATACTTCCAGAAACAGTTATGGCAGTGTTTCCTTTATTATGAGCATTTTCAATATATTACTTACAATTTGTGATGAACTTTCACACTACAGATGATAAAATATGCAAGTGAAAGTTTGGCACTCTAAACTTTTCTTCTGATAAGATATGTTACATTTTGACACTGGCACTTACCTTTTCTCCACAACCTTCAAGAGTGCATCTGCATATTTTTTTACACCAAATATGACACCAAGAGAAGTGTTATAAATGACATTTGTCCTGTCTCGGACACCAAGCTGAGAACAAAAATAAAGGAAAAACAGTGCTATGCCCTTCAACAAAGCATCTCGGGGAACTAATAATTTTTTTTTAAATTTGTTTTTTACATCTGTTCCTCTAACTCAGTATTTTATTTCCATGTTCTTCCTCTGTACATAGAGTAATCTACATAAACAGAAAAGTAACAATGACATATTAATAACACTTTACCTGTGCACAAAGTTACTGAACTCTTTTACTTTGCTGGATCACACATTATTCCTATTGCTTTATCATGCCCTTTATATCTCACAACCCACTACTGAATGAAACTCACTTTTCTGAAGAACTCCTCTGCCAGATACATGATCTTCTGGGGAGCACCAGCACATTTGACAGGAGTATTTGGAAAAGTGAAGATAGCATTCCCTCCCTTGAAATGCTGGAGAGCAGGAAAAGTTTTGTTGACCCATGTAGGGTCATAATTGGAAACAACTGTTGGATCATTCTCAAGGGCCTCCGTTAACCCTTTTACCTGCAACATGGATCAAAGCAACACCAAATTTAACCAGCTTAGCACAAAAAGTTATAAATGATTCACTTATCTTCAATAAAATGAACATGTTTTCATACCAGAAAGGACAACAATGTAAGCTGCACTTACTTATTAATTGTTTATTGATATCACACATGTACAATACTAGACAGTAGCACAGACTTCAGGAATCTAACCTTGTTATAGTCCAACTGTATTCCCATAGCCACTACAAGGTACTCATACTGAACCTGTGAACAAGTTAGAAAGCTCATAATTATTTTACTATCACTCTACAAATTCATAGAGAAAACTGAAAAACCATCAAAATACCACTTTTATTTAACAGTAACAGAAAAGCTATGATAAAAACAGAACTTCTGCTAAACATGGCTAAATAAAACAGAACATAACAAATCCTCAATGTAAGTTTAGGAAACAAGATCCATGTTTATGTAGTACTTGTGATGTGGTACAACCCAACCAGGTTTGTTGGACTCTTGAAAAGATGTGGTACAACCCAACCAAGTTGACTCTTGAAAAGATGCAGCACAAGCACTCTGACAACTGTAAAAGTGGCAGTATTCAAAGATTTCTCAAGATTCAACAATGACAAAGTGAAATTATAAGGACAGTAAGCTGATGATCCTTGTTCTTCAATTTTTTATAACACTATTTATGCATTAATGTTTACCTAAACAAAGAGAAAAATATTCTTGTATTAACTTGAAAGACACAGCAGCCAACCTCCATGGCCACTACACACATACAATTTTACAAATAAAGAGTCTATGCCAGAGATATCACAGCTGGAAAAGTAAATTCCTACTGCAACATCTCATATACGTATTAAATATTTTGTAATATTTCTATATGGGAATAAAGCTGCATATATATAAACACACCTTTTCCCCAGAATCCAGCAGAATATAGTTCTCTTCAGGTTTAAAAGTGACTGCTTTGCTCTTGATCCACTTACAGCTGCTAGGCAGGACCTCACTCATTGGCTGAATGGACGTTTGGAAACCTTTCAAACCGGCACCCACTAAAGTCCAAATTGGCTGGTAGTAGTGAAGCTGCAAGATCAGGTTGAATACGTTTACAAATACTGTAACTTATCTCTTATATCTTATATCCTTCCCATGCCATTAAACATCACACAGGGCTCGCAAAGTAGTTCACCAATTTTTCAATCTGTAACATTTAACATTTATTACTCATAATCATGAAAATATTTTGGCCAAACACCATAAGAAATAACATCTTATTAGCAGAAATGCAGATGAAACCACTGACAACAATTATTGAGGAAAGACGCTGGCGATGGTTGGGACATGTGCTCCGAATGACTGACAACTCACTACCAAAAATAGCACTAAGATGGACACCACAGGGGAGCAGAAGTAAGGGTAGACCAAAAGAGACATGGAGAAGAACAACAGAAAGGATGTTGAGCAATAGAGGGCTCACCTGGGCAAGAGCAGAAAAAAAGGCGAAGGACAGGCATTTGTGGAAAACCCTTGCGGAAGCCCCATGTGCCCTGGGCACTTAAGGTTCAGAGAGAGAGAGAGAGAGAGACTCACAATCATGAACTAATTCATGTGCAGACTGACAATCCTTTAACAAGGATCTGTATAACAAAATATATGTACAATTACACAGCAGCCTGGTTGGCTGAATGTTAGGCATTCCATCTACTAACCTGGTGGTACCGGGTTCAAGTCCCAGCAATGGTGATTTTTTTCTGGTACCATAACATTAAAAAGGACCCACAGTCCACCTAGCCTCTAAAACTGGGTACCAGAGAAATCTGAGAAGGCATATGCAGCCAGGCATGATACTAACCACATCACACTTGCATGTGACGAAGGTCTTGGAGATAAGGGCCTGACACCGTTTTCCCAAAATGCCTTAATGACAAGGTAACTGGGATTTTACCTTTCTTTAATGCCAATTACATATGGAAATTAACTAAAACCCATGCTTAATCAAGCATACTTAAAGGCTGACTTTTGTTCTACTTCAAAACTTCAACATTTCCTATCATGCATGTGGTTCTGTGTCATTCCTGAAAGGAATTTATTAGGTATTAACTTTGAGCACATGTAGCAAGGAGTTTAGCAGGTATTAACTTTCAGCATATGCAGCAAAGAATTTAGCAGGTATTAACTTTCAGTATATGCAGCAAGGAATTTAGGGAACATTAACTATAATAAATTAATGTCAAAAGCATTACTAGGTTACAATCCATGAAGTGATAGAATCCTCACTATTAGACTTAAGGGCCCTCCTAGAAATGTAACAATTATTCAGATATGTGCACCTACTTAAACAGCAGAAGAAGAGGAAGTAGAAGACTTTTATAACACACTGCAAACGACGATGGACCAGGTACGAAAAAATGATGTTGCATGGGCGATTTTAATGCAAGATTGGTACAGAAAGAGCACAAGATGGTGGATATGTTTTGGGGGAAATTTAGTACAGGACACAGAAATGAGGCAGGTGACAATCTAATGGCGTTTTGCATGGAATATGAACTAATGATTGCTAACACACTTTTTAGACAACATCCAAGAAGACTACACATGGACATCACCTAATAGGGAAAAACCAAGAATCAAATAGATATTTTAGTGCAAAGAAGGTGGAGATAAAGTATAACATCAACAAAAACTTTACACGGTGCGGATTGTGACACAGACCATGAGTTAATAGCACACATGAAGATAAAGATAAAAAAGACAGTTAGGGGATCAAAACCACTTTTCTTTGATCTTACAAAAATAACAGAACAATTTGGTATAGAGGAGAAGAACCATTTCAAGATCCAAATGGTTGCACAGAAAGAGATGACAACAGATGAATCGGCTACGCAGGCCAGAGATATCTAAATAACAACAGCAAAAGATATGATTCCAGTAAAGAAAACACAAAAGAATGGATGGATTACAGAAGGCACACTACAACTAATAAAACAATGCAGAGAAATGAAGACGAAATGGAAAGTGACAAACAACAAAGAGGAATATAAATCTTTAACAAAAGAAGTACGAAGAAACAAGAAAGATAAAAAACAATACATACAAGACTGATGTGAAAGAATAGAAGGACATCAAAAGTGTGGAAGAAATAGTGAAATGTTTTAAAAAATGAAGACATAGACAAGAAATGTCACACCTAAGCTAAATGTAATTTGTGATGAGATGGGGAAGACCCTGACAGAAACAAAGGACATTCTAGAAAGATGGAAGGAATATTGCAGAGGAATGTATGAAACAAATGACTGTGAAAGCAGAAATCAACAGTACAAATTATTATTGGAAGAGAAAGAACCCGAACCGACAACAGAAGAAGTTTTATGGGCAATAAAGAATCTAAAAAATGGTAAATCACCAGGATGTGATGTGATAACAGCTGAATTTATTAAAGCAGGAGGAAAGGAATGTGCAACAATCTATCATGCACTGTGTAAAAAGATATGGCATTCAGGTATTTGGCCAAAAGAATGGAAAAGAACTGTATTCATACCACTGCCAAAAAGGGGTAACTTGAAATTATGCACACTCTACAGAACCAGTGCCCTCATTAATCATGCCAGTAAAATTATATTAAAAATCATAATGGGAAAGTCAATATGGTCCAAGCTTGTTTTAGACAAGGAAGAGAATATAGTCAATATAAGATTAATAATAGAGAAATGCAGAGAGTTTAATGTGAATCTATATTTAGCCTTTATAGACTACTCAAAAGCATTTGACTGGGCACAACACCAGAAACTTTGGGAAATAATGGAAACAATGGGATTTCCAACACATTTGATACAATTAACATCACTGCTGCATCTAGACCAACAGGCAGCAGTGAGAATAATTGGTGAAACAACTCGGTTTGACATAAAACATGGGGTCCATCAGGGGTGCACATTGCCGCCTTACTTATTTAACTTGTATACTAAAAATATAATGAGGAATGTTAGAGAAGATGTAGACAAAGAATATTAAAATGCATTAGATATGCTGATGACACAGTATTACTGTCCACAACACAAAAAGGAATGGAAAAACTAATTATGTCAGTCCGTAAGAAGAGTGAAGAGCAAAACCTCTATCTTAATGCAAAGAAAACTAAATTGATAACAACTGACAAAACAAATAAGGCAGCTGAAAAAAAAAAAAAATATATATATATATATTAATGAGGAAAAATTGGAAGAAGTGGAGAGTTTTGAATATCTTGGATCACTACTAACTAATAATGGAGATACAATGAGGGAAATTATAAAGAGGACATCTATCAACTCTTCAAAAAGTAAAACAACTAAAGAAGCTGTGGAGAGAACAGACAGAACTACAAAAATAAGTTTTTAAGGGCATGCATCTTTCCCATCGCAACATATGCCTGTGAGACCTGAACACTTAACAAAACAGCTGAGAAACACATAAATGCCTTTGAATGTAAATGCTACAAAAGAGTTATTTAAATATCATGGACACAAAAAAGAACAAATATATCCATACTACAAGAACTTAATATTGAAGAAGGCTGGCTAGTACAGAGAACTGAACAGAGAAAACTTAAAATATTTTGGATGCATTAAACGTCATGAGAATTTAGAGAAGACCATCTTGGAAGGATATAGAATGGGAAAAAGAAAGAGAGGAAGACCAAGATGAAGATGGCTACAAGACATCACTGATAATCTGAAAATGGATGCATCAGCAGCAGGGCATCTTGGTTACAACTGAGAGGCCTACAGGAGAGCTGTTAGTGAGGCAAAATTCTGTGAGGGACATGCAAATGACTGAACTATAATAAAGAATTTCTGAAGTTAACTTTTGCAATTTTTTAGGGGGGAAAAACCCAGTAAAGATGAGTGCTCTGTTACCTTGTTCCACTTTAAAATTTTAAAATAAACATTGACTGATTTGTCTGCTTCACTGCTGTAACCTAAAAATAAAGAACAATTGGTTTACTGATTTGTTGTATGACAGTAACAGCTGCACATTTACACAAATTTTGTGTTCATTATGCTTAGGCACTCACACATAATTCACAAATGGCTCTGATTTTTATGTTAATATTAGCCATAACCCATCAAAAAAAAAAAAAGACGTGAGGAAAAAAATGACAAAAGGATGGCTACTAAATGCTCTGAAAGTTTCACATTAACAAACAAAAAACAAAAAAAAAATTTTTTTTTAAATTATCTGGAATGGAACTTGCAACCTTCTGCTTACTCACTATTCACATACTTTACTACTACATCAAGTTCTTCACACAGTTCTTACAGTTCATATTCAAAATCTTAAACAGGAATTAAAAAATATATATATATATAAGTTAATCACTACAATAATGCCGGTTGGAAAAAAAAAGTGTGAGTCTAAAATAAGAAAATATGTACTTGCTGCTTGCACTTAATGCAGTTTGAAAAAGTATGAATTCAATCATTTTATAGTACTTTCTCTTTAACCAAAAAGTGGTTTGTGTTATGTACAGATATTGTTAACACAGAAAAATTAAATATAAATCTAGGTCTTGGTTCTCTTTATGTACACTAATACTCTGGTGCGTTGTCATGCACGCACAATGTTCTCTGTCAGGAATCAAATCTCACTTACCAGGAGATGAATGATGAGAATGAAAACATTCATAAAAAAAAATTTGCAAAAAAAAAAAAATCCAAACTACTCATGGGACCTGAATCCAGGACACTCTGCTCTTAAGCTGAAGCCTTACAAGATCTGGGCTATCCAAACTATTTCAAATACAATGCTTTACTTGTTAACAACAGCTTCAGAACAGACATCCATTCCATGGACAAAATTAGACATAACACAGCATAATGTAAGAAAAAAAACTGATCAAGAAGTTTCAGAATGAACGGTTTGCTTTGTTGTTTGGAAATGCTTCACCAGTTAGGACATTCCCATATCCTGGCTGCCTGGTCCAGTTACTACCTCAGAACGGGAGCCATAGGCAGCGTACCACTCCATGTACCAGTGAAACTTTCTGTGGCAGACTTCCTTGAATTATGCCTGAGCAGCGACCATCTGGCCTACCCTTTTTCAATTTCAAACTGCCAAGGGATTTTTAATGTTAATACGGATGTTTGATACCACTACCTAAAGATCAGGGGAATTTACTGCTGGAGGATTTATGAGAAAAAAATGCCTGTCACTTCTGGTGGGATTCAAACCAAGACCACGAAGGCCCCAAATAAATAGTGTACCTCCCTGTAGTTGTGAACCTGACTCTCTTGGTGCTGTGACAAAGATCTTGAAATAACAGCAGCCATTCAGGCAAGGAAATTACAGAGGATTATTTTCCTGCCATCTCAGCAGGTTCCACTACCATTTATGGACCTTATTTATTCTTAACTTGTCAACTTGGCTATAGTATCATAACCAGAGCCACCTGAACAGTATGATTCACTGGTTCTGACTGCTATGCCATGTCCGATCAAATCACAACAGCTTCCATCAGAAATATACACTTGCCTCAAAGTACTCAGAAAATCATTTAATAGTAAGAATGGATGAAAAAAAAAAAAAACGGTTCACAAGGAGAAACAGGGAGAAAATGTTGGGCGAGGAAAAAAACAAAGGGGAAAACTCTGAGCTTGAGAAAACAGAACAGGAACTATAACCTGGAATGTTCTGCATAAATTAACTTGAACAGTCTTGGTGTTTTGATAAGACCTGCTGAAACTGTTGAGAGTAATTTTATACAAATAAATGTATCAAGGTAGGATGAATATCTCATAATTCTAAATCCTCCAAGGCTATTTATGATGCAGTTGTAAAGAAGAGTGTCACAAAATGATAAATACATGAGCATGGTCCAAAAAGTATCGCTCTTCAAAAAGTAAAATAACTAAAGAAGCTGTGGAAAGGAACAGACAGAACTACAAAAATAAGATTTTTAAGGGCATGCATCTTTCCCATCGCAACATATGCCTGTGAGACCTGGACACTTAACAAAACAGCTGAGAAACACATAAATGCCTTTGAATGTATGCTACAGAAGAGTTCTTCAGATATCGTGCACACATAAAAGAACAAATATGTCCATACTATAAGAACTTAATATTGAAGAAGGCTGGCTAGTAAAGAAGATTAAATAGAGAAAACTTAAATATTTTGGACACATTAAATGTCATGATAATCTAGAGAAGACCGTCTTGGAATGGTACATAATTGGGAAAAAGAAAGAGAGGAAGACCAAGGTTAAGATGGTTGCAAGATATTGTTGAAGATCTGCAAATGGATGCATCAGCAGCAGGGCATCTTGCTTACAACCGAGAGGCCTACAGAAGTACTGTCAGGGAGGCAAAGTTCCGCAAGGGACATGCAAAAATGGACAGCACGCAAGAGAAAGCATATGAAAGAGAAGGTGCATCAACATTTAATGTGCACATAAATAAATTAAATTTTTTAAAATGTTAATTAGACTCTAACTATATGCTTTTTCTAACTGAAAAAATATCATGTCAGGCATATGTTGCTGAGATCAATGAATATCAACCTTTCTTTCCTTTGACTCCATGAGGTTAGAACATGTTATATGGGCAAAAGCCTGTTCTGTCTGTCAAGCTTGTGACTTTGAATGGTCACAAATATACATTAATCAAATATGACTGTTAAACTTTCACTTTAACAAGTTTACCAATATTTCACACAATGTACGAGTATAAGGTGGCACATGAAAAAGCCACCCACCTTACACAGGTAAGTGAAGACAGTCAGGTGGCTGTTTTTGTGTGCTACCCTGCATCAACATTTCACACAATGCTTAGCTTATCAATAGTAGGCCCAGTCAAAGACTACTGTGTTAGACAAATGGCACATCTAGCAGGGTGACGAAGTCAGTAACTCATAACTGACTGCTTGTATCAAGGTTGGCAAACCACAGCCTTCCACAAACTGACAGTAGTTTGGTTAAGTGAAAAGAGATCACAGTAGGAACATGAACCTTGTCCCAAAAATGTGTCAAGCCAAAGTCAGATGTGTTGGGCCTACAGGCACATAACTGCAATATAACGCAACCAGCGGCCTTGTGAAAGTTAACGATGAAGAAGAAGAGGGCACATCTAGTAAAAAACCCTATTATTAAGCCTCCATTATCTGTAACTGAACTGGTCAGACGATAACGCTTAATATGTTTTACAAAGATAATGTAAAAACTGAAGCCTGGAAACATGAACTTTGCAAGAAACAAAAGTATTAGACGGGGGCTGACATGCAAACTGTTAGGTCCTATTACCTCTCATTAACATGCTTGGCATTTAGTAAGTGTACCTGTTCTGACATAACCTGCCCTACTTTTGTTAAGGGCTGTAAATGTGTATTCAGATTCAGTGATATAAAGGACTGCTAACTATGGTGGGCAACCACTAATAGGTTTTGGACTTTAGCTGTAGTAGTAGTAGTAGAGAGAAATGCCAGATTTTGTGTAGTAGAAGTAGAGAGAAATGCTAGATTTTGTGTAGTAGAAGTAGAGAGAAATGCTAGATTTTGTGTAGTAGAAGTAGAGAGAAATGCTAGATTTTGTGTAGTAGTAGTTGCGAGAAATGCTAGATTTTGTGTAGTAGTAGTGGAGAGAAATGCTAGATTTTTTACGTTTCTAAGAATTCTTGAACTTTCATTAAAAAAAAAAAAAAAATTCTTAGAGAACCAACTCTGGTGTTCCAATCCTACATTAAAATTTTTGAGGACAAGTTGCTCATTTCAAGAACAAGTTTTATCAATGCATTATATCATCTTTCATAAACTTGATACAGCAAGCAGAATTACTGGCGCAACCAAATTAGGAAAATACTTAAATGTAACACAATCAACTAACATTGGACTTTACAAATGATAAGTCTTCATTTATATTTTTTAAAAATGAATATTAATGATAATGAAATATAATTTTATTCACAATTTCTATTTACAGGTATGTGATGGGATCCCTGCTCCATGAGTTGGCAACCCAAGTTACACATGTGTCTGTATTACCAACTTGCCCCATATTTCAGAGCAGGCACAGGTACAGCATCCTGTTCTGAAGTCAGACTAACTAAACCATGAATAATTTTGACCACATATAATAAGGAGGAAAAGGCGAGCTTAAATACAGCCGTGGTTTAGAGTTTAACAAGTCATTCTGGGTTGCGTGATATTTCTTCTCTCTCTCTCTCACTCAAAAGAGGGTCAGTGACTATCTGGACATGTTTTGCAATGTGTTTCTGTCATTCCAACCTACCTCTGGTCTCTCTCTTCCCTGGAAGGATATAAAACTTTCAACTGAAACTCACTAATCTTTAATCAAATATCAGTGCTCTTGTTGATGCTCATCAGAAGCATCCTTTCTATTAAAGGTATCAACAGTTTCAGAAAAAAAAGGGTATGCTAAATGTTATATTTTTAATAATTATACATTTAATAAATATATTTTTATAAAATTACCTATTTTTATGAAGAGATTATAATTACTATTGTCATTATTATTATCATTCATAGCACTATTAGTTATTAGAGTTATGTTATGTTATCCTTCTCGCACCGCTAAACGTCACAGAGGGCCCACATGGTAATTCGCCAAGACTTCCTGTCTTAAGTGAGTTTTTCAATCTCATCAAGGGATGTTACGCCCACTGAACTGGCCTCTCATAACAATGTCTTCTTTAGAGTTTCATGTGGTCGACCACTTTTTCTTTGGCCTGTTGTGTTTCACTTGATAGCTTGTTTCTTCTCATCACATAGCCTTCATAAGTCCATCTTCTTTTTCTGATCACCCATGAAACAGATTGTTGTTTGCTCATCTGTCTTATCTCTGCGAGTGTATCATACATGATGTATAAGCCATCAAGTGCTAATGGAGTGGTCACAATCATCTACCACAAATTTATTTATTCTGTATGAACAGGGATATAAAATTTCAATAAACTCTTCTAAAAATAAAACTGCTATTAATTTTCAATCAAAATTTTTTTAAAATGTATCACAAAAAAGTTCAAGATTCTCTCTCTCTCTCTCTCTAAATTTACAACTTCCACTGTTGGGGTGGAGTACTTTCTCTGATGATCTAGAAAGCTCTTTCACTCTCCATTATAAAGAGTAGATCAAGTGGTAATAAATCTTCAGATAAGACATAGTGTCTAGTTCTTAACTGTAAACAAGACATATCATTTAGCATAGTCACCTTTGACCTCTATGTGACTAAATAAAAAAAAATTAAAATTAACACATGAACTAATTAAAACAATACTCACATCATTTGGTTCAATAACTGCACATGCCTTCCCTAAAGATGCAAACTTTGCAGCAACTGCGCATCCTCCACTGCCACCTCCTACAACGACAAGCTTGTATGTACTGGAATCAGCAGGGCCTTTTGCCGATGTTCCATAAAAACATGCTGGACTTCCATGAACCTCTGTGCTATGCGTTTGTATAAGTCTTACAGCACATGAGGTGTTTTTGTGGAGACATGAAATCAAAGCTGAGATACCCCGTTTACACAACATGATCTGTTATAATATCTGAAAATATACAACATGTGCATGGTAACTTTTGTCAGCTGTTGCTGTTTACAATCTATAATAATATGGCAAAATGTGATTAGAAAACCTGAAGTCACTTCAGTTGTGCATATTAATCTATGATAATAAGATATCTGAGACTTGATAGAAGATACCTGTATGAGACTATAGAAGATATATGTTTGTGGATTTATAGACGATATCTGTATAAAGCTTTTCTATATAAGGCTATCACCGGATGATGCAATAAAGGAGAGCCTGTATGGCGATGCTGAAAACCAAAGACATACTGTCGCATTTATGAGAGAGATTAGTGTCCGTGTCTGAGCGAACCAAGAAAAAGGAGAACTTTTATTGAGATTTTTTTATGGATTTTATTATGGTTTAATACAGGCTGTATAAATGTACAATAATTCGGTGAAAAAACTTTGAAGGGAAGATATGAAAGTTTCAGTAAACCATCTTCGTTTTTGGAAAGTCCATTTTGTGAATTCTACACTGACACAAAGCACTTTCTCTTTTGCTACAAGTCACAACTTCTTACCGCAAATAAAAGTTTTACTAAGAAATCATTTGTTTCATGAGTTTGACAGTCGTACGCACACCTGTACCGAACAGGCTGATCAAACGACGTACGCAAAATCTGAATTTTTTTCATCTTTTCATATGCTCCTGCACAAACAGTAAGTCAAATAAAAACACTTACGGTCATCAACTACATATATCTCGTGCTGATTCGCAGGTAAGTCAGTTAGCGCGTTATCCAAGTACATGCAACTCCGATAGCAACTTGAGACCACAACAGGGGACATGACGCCGGTAAGACGGATATGTTATCTTGACTTTCATTGGATGCATCTGTGTCGCAATCGACCAATAGTCTTTTATTTCAGAAATACAATCGGTAATGCAGTGCGGGATGCGTTCACAAAAAGTTGTTAGATCAACGAGGTGCGGCGGAATTAGTGAGTCTGTGAAAGAGGTTACATTCACATCTGTTACTATACAAATATGTAAGCAGCAATATCCCTACTCCTAAATGTAATAATCACATAGTTCACTGCAAGTACTATGTTTTGTCACAAAATGGAGGTCAAAGTTCCCTAGTTTACAAGGCAGTAAACCAGTGGGCCTGTAGTTTCCATCCCCTTTATAACTCAACTTCTCATATATCCGGGTCTGTTGTATCATAAACAATGCAGTGTTTTATGTCTTCCTCGGTTAAATGGTGGGAAGAAGTATTGGAAAGCCCGTCCACACACTGAGTCACTAACATTTATGAGCAGTCAAGTCCAGTGTTATAAGTAAACAGATTGTGGTCGTTTTGCGTAGCGTAGATTGAGCACGCAAGCAAGCTATAAGTTCTCCTAGAAGTTGCTGAACATCACAAACGTATTACCATAAGGAGAGAACGATAAAAACTCACGAGAAGACGCAATTAGAAAAATTGACACTTATATGAAAATTCAAGGCAATAGAAAAAAAAGAGGAACACAAGAAATATTTGGATGCACACTCTAATTTGCGTAAGAAAAGCTATAGACCTGGCTGGTGACACCATGGACTGCACGAAATAGAAATACAATATCAATCTGGTCACCATTGGACGTGACGATGATTGACCTTCAGGAACTGAAGAACCCATTTCTTTTGGCTGTAATCCAGCCAAAATATTTCGAAACTTTGTTTGTTTTATTTATTTATTTGCATTTCTTTTACAATGGATTCAAGCTTTTTTCTTTCTTTCTTTCTTTGTAGAGTTGAAGAAACTCTATTACATACGGACACTATATCCATATCTCTGTCAGCAATAATCAGCAAAGTCGCTATATCTTTGTCTCTATCAGAAACGACCATATACCCTTCTCTCTGTCAGCAACAATAAACAACGATACTATATCTTTGTCGCTATCCGCAGCGTCTCTATATTCTTATCACTATCAGCAATGACCCTATATCCTTGTCTCTGTCAGCAACAATAAGCAGCGACCATATATCCATGTGTCTGTTAGCAACAGTCAGCAAGGACTCTATATCTTTGTTTCTTTCAGCAATAATCCTATATCCTTGTCTCTGTCAGCTTCTTCTTCTGCGTTCGAGGTTGTTGGTCACATCAGATCCTCATCTCTATCGATGTGGCAAAGCTCGCAATCCTTTCCAGATCCCGATAGGAGCCTCAAAGCTTTTGCCCCAAGCTTGTGCCCTCTGGCCATGTCTCACGCCTCAGGTCTGCACGGTTTGGGCACTCTTAAAAAGATATGTTCTGGAGTCTGGACTCTGTCAGCAACGAACTTATATCTATGTCTTTGTCAGCAACAACTCTATATCCATGTCTTTGTCGGCAATAATCACCGAAGACAGTATATCATTGTTTCTATCGGCAATGACTCTTAATCAACAAAGATACTATATCAATAGCCGTCAAAATTCAGCAGAGGCACTACATCCTTGTCTCTGTCAGCACCAATCCTATATCCAAATCTGTGTTAGCAACAATCAGCAGACACTATGCCTTTGTTTCTATCAGCAACGACCCTTTTTCCGCATATCTGTCAGCAACGACTCTATACCCATGTCTTTGCCAGCAACAGTCAGCAAAGGCACTCTATCTATATCTCTGTCAACAACATTCAACAACAACCTTGTATCTATGTCTCTGTTAGCAACAATCAGCAAAGACACTATATCAGTGTCTCGTCAGCAAAAAATCAGCAACTATCCTATATCCTTGCCTGTCAGCAACGACCCTATATCCTTGTCTCTGTCAGCAACAACCCGATATCGTCAGCAAAAATCAGCAAAGATACTATATCCTTGTCTCTGATAGAGACAAGGATATAGTATCTTTGCTGATTGTTGCTGATGATATCGGGTCGTTGCTTATATCCTTGTCTCTTATCAGAGACAAGGATATCATATGTCAGCAGCGACTCTGTCAACAACAATCACTAGACACTATTCCATTCTCTTTCAACAATACACATGTATTTCTCTAAATTTCTAATCCGTTTTTGTGTTCACACAGTACAGTGCGGACATCGAAGACTGGCTGGGGTATCTCAAGTGGGTACTTTGATCTCAGTTTTAAAGATACACTATAAGTTGCTCTTTTGTGCATTTCTTGATGCACTCAATTTTGCTTTTCTTTCTTTTCCTGGGCCACTTGTCAAGACCCCCCCTCCCCCAGTCACACAGTAGTGCGTTCCTTGCCCAAGTGATTTCAGATCACATTTGGCCACGCGGACAAGACTTGTGTTGTTATGTGGCCATTATTTCACTGCTACTTACAACTTTCACGGAACTCTCGCCAATACACAACCTGGTGGACGCGCAAAAAAAAAAAGAATTTACTTGTTGTATGCGCGTGTTTAGCCTGCCAGCGGTTTTCAACCAATAGGGAAGTCCCCCCCCCCCCCCGAATTTTAGACAGAGGATGGGGGAATTTGGTACTACAGACTTACAGACTCAAACTGTTGAAGTATTGATCTGTGTACAAACTATACTTTTATAGATTGTTCATAATCTACAGAACAAGCAGATATCTTTCTGCCAGGTGTGCCCGCGAGATCGTGGATTGTGAAAGGCCTATCAAAACTAAGGCTGACACTTTGCTGAATGTCATAGATTAAGCCTTCTAAGGTAATGGTCAACATATTACTATTATAGTTAAGGGCGCCTGTAGCTCAGTGGCATGTGTTTTTTTCCTTCTTTCACCGCTTCTAATTATTGCAGCCGTTTTCCTCAGAACACAGACATCGCTGGGATGTGTTATTAGACTTCTGGTCTCTGTTTCTCACCAGTCAGCGGTTGAAATCTTGTTGCTGACATTAGTACTGCTCATGAAACGCTACATGGATTGTTGAAAATGTGAGCGCATGCTATATTTTTGTTTTATTTAAGATAAATGATCATTGCATGCACAGTTTAACCCTTTGTATTCTGGGGGTACTCACAAGAAGTGCCACTTTGTTTAAATTGTAATATTTCATAAATGCAAACATCATTCTTGATGATACTCAAAGGAATATGTATAACAGCTTTCTGTCAAACAACCAGTAAAGGGCCAGCACTCTGAAATTTTGCTCTTCATTGTGCAGAGTGTACTTTTTTTCTGTCCTGTCAAAACAAAACTGGCCAATTTTTCAGAAAACTTGAGTTTTTTCCTCTTTGTACTTGTAAATTCCATCGTTTAAAAAGAAAAAAAAAGAAAATGTTTATAAAAATTAATTTCCTTCTTTCTATGTTCATTGCTCACCAAAAACTACCTTATGACATAAAAAATAATGAAAAAGTTACAGGGAAATTAATTTTGGATACAAAGGGTATAACTAATACCCCATTATACACAGATCTGCCACTGGTTCTCTGTTAATTTTTGGTGACCAAATATTTGCCGTTGTTTTTGCCGCTAGTGTTATATATACATTTTATAAAGATAAATATTTAACTTTTTATTTGTGGAAATATTCTTTTTATAGTTATATTTAACTCTTTTTTTTATTAAAAAATGTTAGAACACAACAATAATGTTCATAAAAAAAGAAGATACAATGATTCATACATTCAGTGTGAGCTCACACCTGTCATCATTATCATTCAGTGTGAGCTCACAGACGTCATCATCATCATGAGAAGAAAGACCTCAGTTTCTTATTTATTGCAAAATTTTGTCAAATGATTCTGTGAAACCAATTAAATTTATGCAGCATTTGAAGACTGCTCATCCCCAACACAAAGACAAGAAAGAAAGCCTTTTTCAATGTTATGGTAATGGTCTCAAAAAGTTGAAGATCAACAGGGGCATTCCAAGAAATAACAACATGGTTATTGTAGCTTGTCATAGCACTGGAGATAGCAAAGCAGAAAAAAGCCACATAAAATTTGGGAAACTTTGATTAAACCTTACATTTAAAAAAAAGTGCAAACTGTTGGGAAACAGATTTGAGAAAATATATCACAACCGTATATCATTGCCTCTGTCAGCAGCGACCCCATATCCATGTCTTTGTCAGCAACAATCAGCAAAGACAGTATAGTTTCTATCAGCAGTGACCCTATATCCATGTCTTTGTCAGCAACAATCAGCAAAGATGGTATATCATTGTTTCTATCAGCAGCGACCCTTTATCCATGTCTCTGACAGCAGTTTTACTATCAAACTAGGTATGAGTTGTGAACCAACACGGTCAGACCATAAGTTGACCAGAAACTGCCGACTTGTGTCACCGTCAGCATGAACTCCATAGCAAGTGGTGTCATTCCTCTTCCTTCCCAGAATGTTAACCTTGGTACCAGTTTTTATCTTGAGGCTGGGTAAACCCCAGGATTTTTTTGTGAGCCATGGTTTCACTGCCATTGTGGTGTATGGAAATCAAAACCGATTGGCCTGGTTGGTGAGCGAGTGACTAATCCACTGCAAGTACTTGTCAAAGGCAAATCAGCAATGTGGCCATTGACATCTAGTGTCAAGTTGTGCAGGATATCAAGTCTGCAGCATTTGTCTTAATTTCAATTCACCTTGATGAATTAACTGATGTGGCATCACGTTCCCAGTTGCTGGTGTTCACAAGATATCTTCACTCATGTTCACTTCATGAGGAGTTTCTCTTCTGTTCTTCTCTTGAAACAACCACCAAGGCTTCATCCACTTAGTAAAAAATTTCATCTTTCTTTGAATCAGAAAATCTTTTGTGGGATAATGTCTGTAGGTGCTGTACAGATCATGCACCAGGTGTGGAACAAAATCTGGATTTCAAATGAAATGTATGAAAAAGCAAACTTCAAAAGCCATTCATTTCTGTAAGATCCATCATCAGACCAGTGCCTCAAAAACATTTCCACCTCCACTTGATTTGCATCAAACAATTCACATTGTGAATTTTGTCAAAGGAAGAACTCTCAGCTCATGACTTTTCAAGCAGTTATGTACTGAAACAGATGCAAACCACCATTAGCTACTTTTGACACAAATATTTCATAAGTTTAATTAAAGAGAAAATGTAGGTGATTGAGTTTTTGAGATTAGATATGAGCTGAAATTGTTTCTGAAGTTCAGGGTAGGGTGGAAATTTTTCCTGAAGGTGGAATTTTTTGCTTGTTTGGATGATGAGGAATGGATCACGGATTTGCCTGTTTGGTTGACATTTTTGAACAGCTGAATAAAAAGAATCTTTACATGCAAGGAAGAAATATAAACATAATAAAACTCATTGATTCCTTGAAAGCTTTCATGAGCAAGCTAGAAAATTGCAAGAGAAAGTTCAGTATAAAAAATGTTACAATATTTGTCATCAGTTATTGTTGCTAGTGGTGATAAGCAAATGCTTCCAGAATTTACCAGAAAATGAATTTTTGCAGCATTTGACATGACTGGAAAGTGAATTCTGACAATATTTTCCTAAACTCGGTTAAATCCATTCAAATTGTCAATTGAAAAAGTACCTGATGTTTGTAAAGATCAATTTCTGGAGCTGAAGTCTGATCTGAGAGCAAAAAGTAAGTTCACTGAGAAATAAATAACAGAAATTTGGCCCTTGATGTGCAATTCCTGCCCAAAAGGGACCAAAAGAACTGTCCATACATTGCTTCCATTTGTGTCAACATATTTTTGTGAGTCAGGCTTTTCAAGTCTGTTGTAAATGAGAGGAAGCGACAAACTATACTGGAGATGAAAATGACCTTCGTTGTGCCCTTTCAATCAATGCTCTGCATATCCAAGAATTGGTGAAGAAAAACAATCACTGAACAAACTGAATGGCATTCTACAGAATTAAAATACTCTGGCATTCTACTGAATTAAAACACTCTGGCATTCTACTGAATTAAAATTCTCAGCATTCTACTGAATTAAAACACACTGGCATTCTACTGAATTAAAACACTCTGGCATTCTACTGAACTTTTTGCTTATTGAAGTATGCTTCAGTCTAGTATGTGAAGTGGTTGCAAAAAGAAAAAAGAAGCTACATTTATTCCAGTTTTAAAATCTATCAACATTTTCTGTTGCTATTAAATCTGTAAAACTCCACCATAAAAATAATCAAAGTAAATGTATATATACTGATATTTAAAAAAAAAGATAATATTTTTCAATACTATATAAATGTTGTTTGGAATGCACCGTCTAAGTCAGACATCTTAAAGAGGTGAGGAGAGGAGGGAACATTCTGACATATTTTGAAAAGGATAGATGTGGCAGAAAGGTTGAGAACCGCTGGTCTATGCTACGTACAGGGTCTGAGTTGCATATATGTTACATGCAACGTTTTCCATAAACACAATGAAGAAGGAGAGTTGATGTGATTTACATGCTGCACCATCATGGCTTTGGGCCTTTTCTGGCCAAAATTGATGGTATATAATGCACACCAAACCCATAGGCATATTTGGCAACATTTTATATTCTCATTTCATAACTCTGTCTTGAAATCTACCCAGGAAAAAATTTTAAAATTCCCCTTTTTTATGAATGCTGCACATTACATTTTCCTCAGTAGAAAAATAACTATGAAAAAGTGTAGTGCCCATTCCAACAGTTTTTACCAGTATCTCAATGGCATTTCAAGTGGCATAAGCATGTGATGGTGAACATCATGGCATTTTCATCAGTCCTTGTCAGTCATGAAGCTAAAAGGTCAGCAGCAACAGTGCCCTGAAAAATTGCTTCATTTTTTTCAAGTTAAATGTCACCCTCAGTTTGGCCAGTTCCAGTCTCAGCTTTATTTCATCACATCCACTTAAGTGTTTTTATCAGGGCCTGCAGGAGAAATTTTGTAACCTGGTGCACCACCCCTCCCAAATATGTTTATTTCAAAACTCTGACTTCCAGTATATTCAAGAAGGCAAAAAGTAATGTCTTACATCCTTCCCATGCTGTTAGATGTCTCGTAGGGCTTGCATGGTAGTTCGCCAAGTTCCTGTTTTCGGAAAGCTTTTCAACCTCATCAAGGGATTTTATGTCCAATAACTTATGTTCATTTTGAGAACTATTGATCTGCTTGATCGAGAAATGTATGCTGAGATGAAAAACTCCAAAAACCCTAGCACAAGAGAATTAGGAAAAAGAAAAAGAGGAAGACCAAGACGAAGATGGCTGCAAGACATCGTTGACGATCTGGAAATGGATGCAATAGCAGCAGGCCATCTTGCTCACAACCGAGAGGCCTACAGGAGTGCTGTTTGGGAGGCAAAGTTCCGCAAGGGACATGCAAATGAGTGAATGAATGAATTTATCGTTTTCTTCGTGTAACGTCCCTTTTCTTATAAAACGGAAAAAAGTGTTTTTTTTTTTTTAAACAGGTTTTTTTTTTCACTATTTAAAAACAGGCTGATATTATGACGTCCACATGTTTTCTGTATTTATACACTTTCAATATAAATAGCAAAACCGAACACACTTTATCAGTTCTAACCTTTATTTTCTGTCCTTTACGTCAAAATATTGCCATTATCAATAAATATGAACAAAGTAGAAACTTCTCGAAATACAGAAGACTAAATTACACATTGGTTCATTCAACCAAAAACTAAAAATCTCAAAATTGTGCTAAAAGTAACAATTTGCCTACAGAATCGTTATGAAAAGAAAATCAACCCATAAAGTTTTTACTGTTGGAAACTGTTCATATATTATATGGACAGAAATGTACGAGTGTTTAAATAAATTATACAAATACACCAACATAAAGTAACAAAGACGCCAATGTAAACAGCAAAGAAATTTGATATATTGTCATCAACACAAAACTGAATCGAGTTCACAAAAGTATAAGAGTAGTTGTTTGTTTGGTTTTTTTTTTTTTTTTGGCAGTTATTAAGTCCGATGTAGAGTGCTGATAAATATTGTATCAAACTTTACATAATAATTTGTATAACTATATATTCATGCATAACTAACATGTTGCGAATTCCCTGGACAGCAAAAATAACTAATGGAGAATGTTTGAGAAGAGTTGGAGATAGAAAAAGTCTTGTCAAAAAAATAAGAGAGAGATTGATTGATTGATTGATCTTTATTTCAAAAGGGTTAAGAATTGGGCACGCAGGCCCGTCTGACATTCTGCCCTTTATCATACATCTTTCACTCTATTCCAGACATTCTACAAATATGCTGTTCATATAACAAACATAACTA
The DNA here is from genome assembly GCA_009760885.1 of Achatina immaculata. Taxonomy (NCBI): domain Eukaryota; kingdom Metazoa; phylum Mollusca; class Gastropoda; order Stylommatophora; family Achatinidae; genus Lissachatina; species Lissachatina immaculata. Next base: position 10,681,522 of record CM019710.1, read on the forward strand.
ACATTGAAGCTGAGAGACATAAAATAAAATATAACATTTACGTTTCGCTCTTACACATTCACTCAGTACAGAAATAACTATATACATTATAAATGACTATCTACTAAACAAAATTTTCGGGACTATTCAGAAAACAATTAATTGTATTCGGTGTCTGTAAGAGCAGCTTAAGATAACTTTTAAGTTTTATAATTCATGGAGGCATGTAGTCGACATCAAATAGATATTGGGAAAGCTTGTAGTTGTAGGAAGGAGTATAATTTATATTTTTTATATAGGATGGGAGGGTATTCCAAAGATGAGCAGCAGAATAACTAAAGCTTTTCTTGTAAAGATCAAGTCTAGGTTTTGGAAGACATATGTTGTTCAAGCGTTGGCTGCACTTTGGGTTAAATTTAAACAGGTTCCATAGATAAGGCGGGGCATGCCGTGAAAGAATTTGATGTACTAACTTGGCCTTGTTGAAGAGGAACCTGTTCTTAAGAGGTGGTATTTTGATACGTTTGTGATGATTAGTTGATTGTGCTTGATCTTTGTCACTTATAAGCTTTACTGCTCGCTTTTGGAGAGAGCAAAGCCTTTTTGTATTTGACACTGAGCAACCATCCCAAACTGTTGAGCAGTAGTCTAAATGTGTTTGTATATGAGCTATGTAGTATGTCTTCCTAGTGTCTTGATCTCTCTCTCTCTCTGAACCTTAAGTGCCCAGGGCACATGGGGCTTCCGCAAGGGTTTTCCACAAATGCCTGTCTTTCGCCTTTTTTTCTGCTCTTGCCCAGGTGAGCCCTCTATTGCTCAACATCCTTTCTGTTGTTCTTCTCCATGTCTCTTTTGGTCTACCCTTACTTCTGCTCCCCTGTGGTGTCCATCTTAGTGCTATTTTTGGTAGTGAGTTGTCAGTCATTCGGAGCACATGTCCCAACCATCGCCAGCGTCTTTCCTCAATAATTATCTTTCCTACGTTGATCTTTAGTCCTATGTTGTTTGCATTCTGGGTTAACTTGTTTATTTTATCTTGCATATCTTTGTGACTGCTTGATAATAGACAAATGTCGTCAGCAAAGTCAAGGTCCTCCAGCACTGTGTCAAGGGTCCATTGTAATCCTCTGCGTTTGTCTGATGTTGCCTCCTTCATTAACCAGTCTACTGCCAAGATAAATAATGTTGGTGATAGTACACATCCCTGTTTCACTCCTGTTTGTACCCTAAAGCTGCTGGAGGTATGTTCTCCACAGATAACTTTGCACTGAAAACCCTCGTATAGGGCTTTGATTACATTAACTATTTTATGGGGGAGGCCATGCCATCTTAGAATTTTCCACAGTGCATCTCTGTTGACACTGTCAAAGGCTTTCTCAAAATCTATGAATAATGCATATGTTGTGCTATGCCACTCATTTGCCTGTTCTAATATTTGTCTAAGTACAAATATATGGTCTATGCATGATCTTCCTTTCCTAAATCCTGCCTGCTCTTTCCGAAGTTTTTCCTCAAGTGTTGGTACAATTCTGTTGATGATTATTCTGCAAAATACTTTACTAGTGAGTGGCAGTAGGGTAATGCCTCTCCAGTTCCCGCAATCTCTGAGGTCACCCTTCTTTGGTAGTTTTACTATAAGACCAGTTTTCCACTCCTCTGGGGCTTTTCTTACATTCCAGCTGCCTATTTGCATCTTTTGTTTAGGTTCCAGGAGGTCTGCAGTCGGGCTGGGGACTTCCAGATTCGCATTTCTCCTTCCACCTGCATTTGCTTTTTCCCTTGCTTCTGTTTCTGTAGCAGTCTGATAGTTTTTTACCAGATAGGGTTGCTGGCCCTATGCTGAACCCTCCTTAGTCGCCTTTTACGATCATGCATGGTAGGGCACAGTGGTCCTATTCTTTGCAGATCCCGGGTACCACACGGGGGGTCTTGATCTATGAAGTGCTTAATTTTAGCTAATTGGTATACTTTTTGTGCGATGAGTTTTGTTAGACATTGCACATGAGAGTTCCAGGTCAGATGTTGGTCAATAATAAGACCTAGTGTTTTGTGCTCGCTAACGTTTTCTATCTGTGATGTTTCTGTACAGAGCCGAAGTGTTGTTTTTGTTGCGTTTTGTAGTTTCTGTCTTGTTGTTATGAGCATTGATTTTGTTTTATCGGTGTTTATAATCATGCCATTATTTTTGCTCCATCCAATTAAATTGTATAACTCGACCTGAAGAGTTGATTCTAGATTAACACAATCGTAGTCACTGGTGTAGATTGTGCAATCATCGGCAAAAAGGTCACAAGAAGAGTGTTTAAGATGAAGTGGAAGATCATTGATATAGATAGCAAAGAGCAACGGGCCTAGAATAGAACCTTGCGGAACACCAGTGTCAACTTTAGCAGAATTTGATAGAGAATTGTTGAAGAATACTACCTGTTGTCTGTCTGACAGAAACGATGCAATTAATTTTGTTAGGTCAGGGTGCAGTCTATAAGTCTTTATTTTTCTTACAAGAATATCGTGGTCAATCATATCAAATGCCTTTTTAAAGTCGACAAAAATGGCACCACATAGTCTGTCGTCATTTATGTTTACTAACCAGTTTTCTGTCATTTTGGTAAGAGCTGTGTGGCAGGAATGATTGGGTCTAAAGCCTGACTGACTGTCTATGAGTAAATTGTTCTCTTGCATGTGTCGTAGAGTTATTTTGTGTATGTGTTTTTCGAGTGGTTTTGATAATGACGATAATATGGATATTGGTCTATAGTTGGTAAGATTGTTAGATGAGCCAGATTTAAAGCGAGGATACACCTTAGCAGTTTTAAAAGCCTCAGGAAAATAACATTTTGCAATGCACTGGTTGTAAATATATGTTAGTGTATGTGAAATGACAGGTGCAGCATAACGTAAGATCTTATTACTAATATCATCAAGCCCAGTTGTATTGTTGTTTTTTAAGGTTAAGAGATAACTGTGAACTTCACTGACTGTTAAGAATGGAATGTGTAACTGTTTAAAATCAGTACATCTGCTGTCCAGGAATGTTTGTAGTTCATGTAAGTCGCATACAGCAGCTGATACTGATGATTTAAGAACGTTGATTTCTTCTCTGAAATGTGTACTGATATGTGCGCTAGTGTATGTACGATTGATGGCGTGAGAATCAAATTCTTTTCTTTTATTTGATAGGGTATTTATGGCTTTCCAAATTGATTTACTGTCTGATTTATTCTGTATTAGATTCCTGAAGTAATTTTTTTTCTCTTGTCTTATTAAGTATTGAACTTTGTTTCTGAGTGAGCGGTAGGTCATAAAGTCCTTGATTTTGTGCGCCCGATCACGTTCTCTCATGAATTGTAGTATTTCAGGTGTTATCCAAGGTGACTTCGTCTGGTGTTTTACTCTCATCTCTTTCATGGGAACATGTTTGTCTAATATATCTCTGAAGATCTTTAGCCAATATTCTATTGCCTCATCAGGGTCAGTTAGTTGGTACACGTGTGTAAGTGAAGATTCTTGCAAATCATTAAGGAATAATTCTAGGTTAAATTTTCTGAAGCTCCTAAATTTCATACTGATGTGATTGTGTTTAGGAAGTTTATACCCCTTTCTTGTCCACGTACAGCAGACTGGGTAATGATCGCTTAACGAAGTATGAGGGATGTTACATTCAATGATGTTTTCTGGTTGGGCTACATATATATGATCTAATAATGTGGATGATACTTCTGTTACTCTGGTAGGTTTGGTGACAATTTGGCAAAGATTATAGGATAATATAATATTGCTCCAAGTTAGATGTGATTGTGTTAGATCTATGTTGAAGTCTCCAAGAATGATAATATCTTTGAACCTAAAGGTTGAAACCTCATCCATCATAGTCGTGAAGTGATCGTACCACAGAGATGATGCATTTGGATTACGGTACAAAAGTCCAATAATTAATGGACTCTGGTTTGGCATTTTAACTTCCACCCAAATACACTCTACCTCTGATGATTCGAGGTCTTCTCTACGACTAAACTGGATAGCTGTGGAGACATACATTACTAGACCCGTTTCTAGTTTCCTGGTTGGGTCACGCCGGATCAGGTTAAAACCGTTAATTCTAATATCTTCATCGGTTATGTTCCTATTTAAACGGCTTTCAGAGAAGCCAAAAATGTGGAAATTTTGATGTAATATGTGTGTTACTTCAGGAATTTTACCTAATAGGTGATATACATTCAGATGGCCTAATCGAAGTCCTTCCTTATGTAACCATTTTTCGGTAGGTGGGGTCATTTTATTTTCCTGTCTCCTGTTACTGGTTTGAAAATAATTCCTATTATGATACTTAATACTGAGGTAAATAAACTTTTAAATACTACACAGAGACACACTCTGTATATTAAACTTTCAACTGGTACACAACTCACTAGCTGAAATAATTGGAAGCTGAAAGAGAGACGCGTCTAACTACTGAATAATTAAATGCTGAAATATGTGAATTCACTAACAAGTTAAGTAATTAAGTATATAGTTCTCACACACAAACACACAGATACAACTCACAAACTGCAACGACCTATAGAAAGTTGACAAGAATTAGAAAAATAGATACAAAAGAAGGGGCAAGAAATAAAATGCGATAATAAAATGTAAAAATTCTAAATAAACGTAAGAATGAAAATATCAGTCACTATGTCTTGCTGAACAATTCTTTTTCGACATTGCGGGTTGAAGGTTACAGTTTGTGATGGATTACGATGATACTGCCATCAGTTTAAGGCATGTGGTGTCTGTAAGGTACCATGCCATGTGAATTATGCAGAGATAACATATAGGCATGACTCAATGCTGCAGGGCTGAATTGCAGCAAATACTGCAGCTCCAGATTTCTTTGAGGATGTTGCATGGAACGTGCTTGTGTGTTGAGCTCTTCCAATGAGCTGTGCGACGGAGGAAGAATCCTGACGTTGTTGACGCTCGTATCAGCTCGTCTGACCATCTGAGGCTGACGTGAGGGTAGGGGTGGAAACAGTGTGTCATAGTCGGTGGTTTGCTGTGGAACAGGTGGTGTAGATATGGAGGTCCCTTTGGTTTTAGTGCTCGGAGTAGAGCTGGCTTTATGGGGGTTTTTTGTTGGACGTGGGTGTTGTTTGTGGACATCCAACTGTACCACGTCTTTCTGTAGTGTACGTTCTGGAAACTTTAGATTTTTGGCAAGGATGCTGGTACCAAGTTTTGATGTATGTATGTAGTCCCTGTACATCCGTTTCTTCGGGGCACCAGAGGCTGAGATGAAGAACACAGTGTGGTCTATGAAGACAATGTTGTTAACACGACAGTATGACTGAAGTGCCTTGTTGTTGATGTCTACCAGGCGGCGTCCAGGACCGGAGCAGGGTGGAATGATGGAAGATAGGAAGATTGCTGCAGTCGGATACTTTTCCTTGATGGCGGAAGTCAAAGCCTGCATGTCGGAACGTCTGATGTTCTGGCCATTCATGCTGTCATTTATGCCAACATGTACGGAGATTTTCCTCACGCCCTGGTCTGTATTAAAACTTCTCAGTGTTTGCGTTAGTTTCGCAATACCAGCTCCCGGTACTGCAACTACTGAGACAATGTCTTCGTCTGCTATGGACATCCGCTCGCTATACACGCCCTTTAGCAGAGAGTCCCCAATTATTAAATGTGTTGTGCTGTCCGTGATTTTGTGAATGGGAATTTGCTGCGTATTTCGTTCACGTTGTTTATGGTTAGATTGTGACTGGAGGTGGGATGCGTTGTTTGACTGAGATGATTGTTGCGTCCTGTCTGTCTGCTGAGTATCTGGTACAGAGCTTTGTTGTAGAGCGTCGAATCTGTTGGTGATCTTGACCTCGATGGGGTACTCGTATTTTGTGATATGCTGGTCTTGCTCACCTGGTAAAGTTTCACTGACTTCACTCTGTTTTTGTTGGTTGTTGTTCTTATAAAGTTTGTTTACACCGGCTGGCGACGATGGCTGAGCCTTCGGCTTCATGTTGAGATTAGTTTGACTAGCAGCCACTGACTGACTGTGACTACCAGTTTCTGTCTGGATGTTTTTCTGTAGTTTTCTACTACTGCGGTTTTCGCTGTTCGCTGATTCAATGAGAAGCTTCAGCTTGGTATTTTCTTCTCTCAGCTGTTCAACTTCTTTTCTGATATTATCATTCTCCTGACTGAGTGACTTTACAACTTCGGACTTCATGTCACTGATGAGTATTTTCACGAAGTCTTTAATAACTTCTGCGAAGTCATGGCCACAGAGACAAGTAGGTAGTTTTGTTCCTGTACCAACAGCTTGATGAGAACTAACAGTCTCACTAAGTCTTGGTACATTGCTCTCCAAAGATTTTTCGGAGTTTGGTTCCGTTATTACGTCATTTTCGCTAGAACTGTTAGCTGGGTTTTCTTTATGAGTAAAGGTGTCTGAAGACAGTGGAGCTTTCTCAGTAGAAACTGTTGCTCCTTGTTCTCCAGCAGTATCTGTGATTATTGGTTCTTCTGTAGCAATTGTTGGTGGTAATTCATGTTTGCTGGAGGTTTCTTTGCTGGTGATAATAACAGCATTTTCTGGCACAGACTCTTCTGCTGTCATGATTTCCATTATATCGTCGACCATGTCAATAGTCTTCTTTATAGGACTTGCAAAACTTTCGGCCATGTTTGTAAGTGATGTGTTTAGTTCATCTGAGTTATCTTCTAGAGGGAGCTGACTGGCCATCACTTCCTTGACTGTGTTTATGTCTCCTTCTTGCAGCTCCATAAACTGTTTTGTTAGCCAGGATTCAACGGCCTCGGCGTCACCTTGTACCATCACTTTGTTCTTGGTGTGGTAAAGATGAACTGTGAGGACTGGGGTTTTTATGATGTCCTCAACATTAGCGCCTAGCTTGTCATATCTCTCCTCTCTTTCTGTTTGATAGCCTTTCCTAAGAGCTTGCCTCAGGGACTCGTATTGAAGTGTGTTGTGGCATGTCACAACGACACATTGTCCCTCGTTGGTGTATTTTATTGTTAAGCCTGGTGGGTTACTGCATTTCTTTAGCTTTGTTCCCACGGCTTTGTGTTTGTTTAGGCTATAGTTCTTTGTTGTGGTAGACCGGAGACCATCCCGCCGGCTGGGCTTGTTCGTCACCTCACAGATTAAACCTTCTGTCCCGCATTCTATCATTGTTACATAACGTCCAGATTAAGCAAACAAAACATTCGAGAGAGAGAGAGAATGTGCTTTCATAGGACATGCAATTAGAATTGAAAATATTATAACAGGAAAAACAGAAAGAAGAAGAGCCAAGGGAAAACCAAGAGAAATGATAGTGGACAGTCTGATGAGATGGTGTGAGAGGAGATCACCAACTGAGCTAATGGCATGCATGAGCGATCCTATACTCTGGAGAAGCATAATAGCCAACTCCAGTCGGCACGGTACCTAATGATGATGATGATGATGATATCTTCATGATTATTACGAATTCATTTGTATAAGAACTGCCGCTATATGCCATTTAACTTTCAAATAAAATCTGTGATTCTGAATATGTTTTAGCAATTGAAATATATGAATATAATCACTGTCATTCCACAACGAATACAGAACACAAGTAAAAAGTGTGATTTATAACGCAAGTTGGTATACAGATTATTTGTCCATTCGTCTAGCGGAAGCCCGGTTGGTTACTAAGTTCGTAATCCAACATCGTGTTAGAACTTAAGATTCACGTGACCCAAATAAAACTCCATAGTGGAGAAACCTGTAGCACAATAACAAACAAGCTGAACAGGTACAACATTTGGTAGGATGCGCAGTAGTTATTAACACACATTATTTTAAAAATCTACATATCTACAGCACTGGACCATCCACAACAGGCAATTCACGACATCACAAACAGATCAGACGCTTCTTCTTCACAAAACACTATTTAAAAAAAGTAAGTAAAGGTAACCCTGTCATTCCTAAGAGGCACATAGGGATATGGTGTTAGTGCCCATATTTTCCTTGACCTGTCAGCACACTAGAGGGTGATATGGTCAGTATCACGCCTGGCTGCCTTTCCTTCCCCAACTCCAGAAGAAGTCGGGTGCCTATTTCTACAGCTGGGTGACTGGGGTGCCGCCGGCCGGATTCGAAGCCCCGACCTTCGCCATGAGAGACCAGTGCACTAACCACTTCGCCACTCAGACACCCTACAAAACACTATACACAGCATAAAACTCTCATACAGGACAAACTGCAGGGAAGGGCGATTCAAGACAGACATACAAAGATCAAAAGGATCAGTCAATGTACACCGTGCCGGATCAGGCATCCCTTTTACATTGTAAACCTGCATTTGCCATCCACGGAAACGAAACACTCATCCACCGTAAAACAAAATTACACCTACAAACATCTAATCAGAAACCAAGCACATCAAAACATGCTGGAGATAGGCACTGTTCGACGTTAAAGAATCTTTCGCAAGCCTACACCTTAGAACGCGAGACGAATTATATTTAAACTTATTTACAACATGACACCCCCACCACACAAGAGAGCACACAGATTCAGCACCATGCAGGAACAACATACAAGAAACAGATATTTTACGAATGTAGTACAATCACACCCAGTATAGCAGTATAGCAACACATTCATTCATTCATTTGCATGTCCCTTGCGGAACTTTGCCTTCCTAACAGCACTCCTGTAGGCCTCTCGGTTGTGAGCAAGATGGCCTGCTGCTGAAGCATCCAACACAACGGAACACAAAAAATAGACACATACAAAACCATCATTCCTGTAACTCAGCTGGACACACACACACGCGCGCGCGCGCGCCAAGATACCAGCTCGCAGAGTTCAGATACTTGGCGTGGACGTGCAGAAACAAAGCTCGATTTTATTTCTGCAAGTTCAGTCCTAGAATTTTCTCAGATCTGTTTCGACAAAGGGAATCGAAAATTATGACGTGATCCTGAAAGAAACAAAACCTTGACGTCAGTAAGCGTATGAGAGAGAGAGAGAATTTGTGTAACCGCCTTTGTTGTTAAAAATGTATAATTCATGTATAAATTTACTACCTTCATTATACGGATCACTATCATCTCATGATTTGTAAAAGCCCACAATTTCATTATTTCATCTCACAGGCAATCATCCCCAATTCACATCATTTTACTCGACTTTGTAATTGCTCGTTGAATGGAAATAAACCTTTAAAAAAAAGTTAAGACGTTGAGTCAAGGTCATCGCTTGGAAAGCTTTGGTTCCTTCCACAACACACGGCTGGTTCGATGGGTTATGTTGTCGGGGTGACGGTACATACACAACAAAACATTACCACGTGACTGGGGCTCTAGCTCACGGTCCGTCCTGTTTTAGCTTCACTCTTCCTGGTACATGTGATCGCATTCAATGTTGGGGGGAGAGGGTAATGGCTGGGTGCACATTGCCACTATTTTTTTTTCTTTTAAATAAAGAATCTCGCAGTGTAAATTGGAAACATTTTAAATCTATTGATAACAAAAATTGGGGGGGGGGGTAGTTGCTGTTACTCGTATGTTAGCTAAGATTTGTGAAATATTACTGTAAAGCGCTGCATGAAATCTAACTTTCGGTCAGAAGAACATTTGTTAATTTTAGCCCACTTAAATTTAAAAAAAAACACTTTAGAAAAGATGGTTACAACAATATTAGCTTTGTGTTGATAGTTAGAAATAAAACACCCCACCCCCCCTCCCCACCCACCCCCAATTCTCCGATAACGTGAACTACACGTGTAGTCGGAAAAGGCAGTTAGAAGCTTCTTTTCTCGGCAATGTTGCGACACTTAGTTTTAGAAATCATCATCATCATGTGTTTGTGAATTTTGTCACTTACTCTGGATATTCAAACCCTAAGAATGTGAAGTATTTTCACGGTGAATCTTACATGTGAAATTGTGTCCTCAGATATTAGACACTTAACAAGAATTTGCGAAGGTTAATTTTATTTGGATACAGTCGGAAACAATTTTCAAACATTTTTAGCACTTGGTTATAAAGACTACCACCTTTATCACTTGTTTACTCCAGATTGTAAATCTACGTTAGAGCACAGAAAATTACCTTTACAACTGTTTAGAGTCGGAATAAGCAAAGTAAATTACTAAACGAGAAAAGAAAACTTCTCTCAGTTGAGTTTTAAAGAACTTTCAGACATTTTTCACCTATTTTATCTGTGTGTTCAGAGACAGTGGTAATGTTTAATGCATATTTTAAGTAAAAACACACACACACACATACACACACGCTTACACACTTTCATTCTTTCTGTAGTTATTTTGACGGGTTACAAACGGGGCCGGGGCTAGGAAATTTGTCTTCCCATGCAGTAGCATGCTTAGATCATTCATTCATTCATTCATTTGCATGTCCCTTGCAGAACTTTGCCTCCCTAATAGCACTCCTGTAGGCCTCTCGGTTGTGAGCAAGATGGCCTGCTGCTGATGCATCCATTTGCAGAGCATACATGGGTGCTTCACCCAATTCTCAAACTGACACTTAATATTTTAATATTTTAAAACTGATTATGTGTCCAACTATTAATTTTATATAGCATTAATGTCATTAGTTATTATTAATTATTGGTAAAATTAATTATAAAAATTAATGAAAAATCATAAAATAAACTATAAATTTATCACAAACTGAGAAACAACTTTAAAGAATGAACCCAGATCTGTTACTTACATCATCGTAATGCTCATCACATGTAGATCGAAGCAGAACGATGAGCTTTTAAACCACACACAATGGTTTGGAGATGTTTTAGTATTTAGCACACATATCTTCACGTTATTTACACTTTTATTGTTTCAAGTTAATACCTAGGGTTTAAAAGGACATTTTTCTTAACTTAATTTTTTGCAGAATCTGAAAGAGGTCTATAGTATGACGGTTTTCATGTTCATCTGAAACCATGGCAAGTCCTTCCAATCGAGTTTTGGTCACTGTTGAGTGTAAATAAGTTTACTAGCAACATTAATTTCATATGATTAGAAACATGGAGCACAACAAATAAAGATTAACATTTGCAGATCTTTGAGAACAAGATCCTAAGAAGAATCTTTGGGCTCATAAAGGATACCAACAGTGGAGAATGGAGAGCTAGAAAGAACTGAACAGTTTATTTAAATCCCAACGAATTATAAATGTCTTGAAACTGAACAGACTACGCTGGTTGCGCCATGTAGAAATAATGGAAGAGAACAGACAAATGAAATTTGTGTGCGCACAAGAGATGAAGGAAACAAGACAAAGACAGATATGGAAAGACAACATAGAACGAAATTGGTGTCACCAACCGGAGAGAGAAGATTAGGAATAGAGAGTAATGGAGGCGAACTTTATGTGCAGCAACGAGCCTTAATGGCTTGGAAAGCTGAAGAATTAATTTCATTAAAACATAATGTCATATATGTAACAAGACACCATAAGAATTAAAAATTTATGCTTCATGTCCTTACTCATGTCCTGGTTATGAAATACCAGAGGAAAAATTGGAAGAGGTGGAAAATTTTGAATATCTTGGATCACTACTAACTAATAATGGAGATACAATGAGGGATATTAAAAGGAGGACATCTATCGCTCTTCAAAGAATAAAACAGCTAAAGAAGCTGTGAAGAGGAAGAGACAACCACAAAAAATAAGATTTTTAAGGGCGTGCATCTTTCCCATCGCAACTTTTATGCATGTGAAAACTGGACACTTAACAAAACAGCTGAGAAACACATAAATGCCTTTGAATGTAAATGCTACAGAAGAGTCCTTCATATATCATGGACACAAAAAAGAACAAATATAACCATACTACAAGAACTTAATATTGAAGAAGGCTGAGTAGTAAGGACAATTAAACAGAGATAACTTAAATATTTTTTATATATTAAACGCCAAGATAATTTAGAGAAGACAATCTTAGACGGGTACATAATGGGAAAAAGAAAGAAAGAAAGACCAAGACGAAGATGGCTGCAAGACATCGTTGATGTTCTGCAAATGGAATCATCAGCAGCAGGGCATCTTGCTTACAACAGGAATGCCTACAGGAGAGCTGCTGGGGAGGCAAAGTTCCGCAAGGGACATGCAAATGACTGCTGTCCTGAGTCAACATTAGCAACTTCTATCAAAAAGATAATAAAATTTGTCGACAGATTAGCTTAGGACGAATGACTGGAATTCTAGATTCCCATCGAGTTAATAATGACTTCGGCGTTAGAGTTGTATGTTTTTACAAGTGTTCCTGGACAACTAAAAACGATAGAATGAGAACAAGAAAAAAAACAGCTCTCGGCTACTAGTCTCTAGTGCGTTGTTTGAAACCCTGTTCTTTCTTCTTCTTCGTCTTCAGCGTTCGAGGTTGTTGTTCACATCAAATCCTGATTTGTGTCGAAATGGCAAAGCCCGCAGTCTTCTCCAGACTCTGATAGAAGCCCCAAAGCTTTTCCTTTCATATCTGATCAATTATGGCCACGCATGCTTGCGACTGGAATATTCAGAGCTACTTATGACCTTCTGCCTACAGGCTCCAACCTATACAAGTGGGTTTTATCAGAAGACACAAATTACCCTCTCTACAACGAAAGGCAAACATTGGAACATGTGCTGTCAGCATGCAGAGTATCATTAGGTCAAGGACGCTACACCTGGCGGCACAACAGAGTGCTGCAGGAACTAGTAGCCATTGTAGACAGGGCAAAAGATAAAGCAAATAACAGCAAAAGAGTTGAGATCCCACCTAAATACTTCATAGGCGCTGGTACGACATCGAATATTGAAATCAGGGACATTCCCTTACCATCACTGCTAGATAGTAGAAATGACTGGGATGTGATAGCGGACCTACCAGGGAAAAGAGAATACCCGACTGCCATTAAGAACACAGGAATGCGTCCAGACATTGTAGTGTACTCCATAGAAAAACAGGAACTAATAATGAATGAGCTTACGGTTCTGTACGAAACAAGGATAGAGGAGCAACATCTGTTCAAATGTGAGAAGTATAATGACCTTGTCAAGCAAATGAGGCAGGGGGCAGGAGTCAGGACAAAAGTGATAGCTGTAGAAGTGGGAGCGAGAGGATTCTAGCATCATCAGCATACGACCTATGTAAGCAACTGGGCATAAAGGGACAAGCAAGAGCAAGGGCATTGAAAAGCCTTTCAGAAACAGCAGAAAAGGCTTCATCCTGGCTGTGGAGCTTGCGAAACAAGCATTGAGAACATAAATGTCGTTTGCCACAACCAGTACCAGTCCTCCGTAGCTAAATCGCTAAGGACGTACTTCAAAGTGCAGAGCCAACTCAATCCCGGGACAAAAAAAGCAACAACTCACAAGACCTCTGGAAGTCATGACCCAGAGGGGCCCACCTCCCTTAGAGTGTCGTCAGTTTAATAGGGCCGAAACACGTGTCTGGGGGGGGGGGGTACTTCCACTGATGATCTGAAGGAGTTGTGTTGTTGTTCCGCTCTCTATACTAGAGAGTTTCCTACATTCACGTATGACAATTTTCAAAGAATACATTTAGTTAAAACTGAGTCTGTGGTGTCTTGTACAGGAATGAAACCAAGAAAATGATCACGAAAACTGATAACACATCGATCTGTTTTAACAAATCTTGCATACAGTGTTAATTGTTCAATATATGGAGTGCAGTCTGTAACTATGTATTAATATTTAGCTTTATGTACCATAGAGACTATTTCCTTTTCTTTTTTCTTAAATAACCGTAGAGAAGAGAGAAATTCTTTTCTCAAGACACTTGTTGCATTGGTGAAGGCCTTACGGGCTCGGTGGATGGCAACTTCACAACATCATCACAACAGACTTACTGCATCAGTTAGAGGTCATGTTGAAACGCAAATTCGTAGTCATCTTAAGACAGATGACACTTTTTATGGTACCAGACGTTGTGGACGCCGTAGATGTAACACTTGTCCGTTTGTTGTCGAGGCCAGCCAGATCTCTTTCCCTAAATTCACGTTATCAGTACAGGAGGGTTTCACCTGTACTTCACGAAATGTCATTTATGTTATCATGTGCAAACGTTGCGGTTTGAAGTACATAGGGGAAACTGGCTTACGGTTAGAAGATCGATTTCGCCAGCATTTCAATGATATTTCTAAGAGGGCCTGGACACCTGTGGCTAAACATTCTTGCCTTGGTAACCACAGGAGCAAACAGGACATTTCGGTTAGTGCGATCCGCTCTTGTTCCGCAGATGTACGATCTCGGAGCGTCCTAGAACAGCGCCTTATTTTCCAGACTGGCTGTCTCAACCCAGCTGGAATTAACAATGTCTTCAGCTTTCTGTAACTTCTTTGTTTTTCCACTGGCCTTTTTTTATACTCTACTTTCTTTCTCTATGCTACCCCTCCCTACTACCATCCTATTTCCTTCTCTGCCAACTTATTGGTCTTGTCCTATTCACCAGTTTCACATTTCCTCCCTGTAGGTGTTTAAGTTCTTCATTCATTATCTCTCCGCGTCCCCTTTTCTCTCCCCTCTCTCCCTCCCACCCCCCCCTCACACCTCTAGCGGCTATCATGTTTCTATTGCCTTCCCCCAACCCCTTTCTCCCACTTGTTCCTCTCCGCTTCTTCGCTATGATTGGCTATATCGGGAATCTTTTGTCTGTAGGCAGCGTGGTTTTTTTTTCCTACTCCTCCTTCTTCCATACACATTTCTGCTTCACTGGGCGCAAGACGCTTCAGATAAATTCTATATGTTTGTATTTCGTTGTGTATGTATCCTCGAATAAGGCTCACGCCGAAATATCGGATGTTGTATGTTTTTCATTTATACATTCTCATACTTTATATTCGTTTTTTTTTCTCACCTTGCTCATTTCCTCCCTCACTTTGTAAAACTGCACCATACACCTCTATCTACTTTATTTATTTAAACCAGTTTTACTGCAGTCGCCATCCCTTTTATATGTTGAAACGCACACTGAGACTGCCAGAGGTCACATCCGCTACGGACAACAACAGGTCATTCCGAAATTCTCATCAGATTTTAATTTTGACATCCACTTTTTTTCTATAATATTTTTGCTATCTTCATTTCAGTGCAAGTTACCACAGAAGAAATTGTGATTGACTATTAAGTTAGTTTTGGATTTAATGTTGAAAAATTACCTTACTTTTTGTTTCATTTTTTGTGCGATTTACTTATACAATTTTATTTGTTTCAAACATTCTTTGCATAACTTTTTGTGAGGAGTATTTTGTTTATATAAATGGAACTCGACCAGCAGTAGTATAACATTAACTGACTGAGAGGATCAACAGTAACTGATTGAGGGGATCAACATTAACTGACGGAGGGAATCAACAGTAACTAATTGAGTGGATCAATATTAACTGATTGAGGAGATTAACATTAATTGGCTTAGGGGTTCAACATTAACTGAGAGGATTGACATTAACTAACAGAGGGAGTCAATATTAACTAAACTTAGGGGATCAACATTAACTGAGGGATCAACATTAACTAACTGAGGGTTTCAACATTAACTTGTGGCAGAATTCTTGGGTAAAGAGACAGTAGGCTTGAATTTTTGTTTGTCTAAGGGACAGAATTCTTAAAATATGCAGATTTGCTTCCCCTGTTAGTAACCGTTCACCTTGTGACCCTGGATTTTCTGCCCGAGAAGTCTAAAAACAGTCAACTCGCGTGTCAAGAAGTTAGGTACTCAGTGTAAGCTGTACGGGATTTATGATTTTAGGTGGTGGAAAGTTGAACACAGGTGTCAAATTCTGGGTGACAGAGGGTGTTGTCGGAGACATGTGAACTCACGGAGATTATGGGTTTTGTGAGAACTGAAGGTCATAGAACAATGTCTGGTCATGGAAAATTGAACTTCACAAGGAGCATCTTCGTGAACGGGAGAAATTTGCGAGTAATATAAAAGAGAATGAGAGAGACCTAAATGAGTATGATAAGGATTATGATGCAGATTATTGAGACATGGTTTGTTAGAGTTAGTTCGACCCAGTGGTTTTAAAAATGTAGGGACTAGCACTTAGCTGTTTTTGTTAGGACAATTTTGTAGTTGTTTTGTTGGTGGCCCTTTTAGGACGTTTAAAGTGAGTCAACCTAAGGTTGCTTTACTGTCAGACATGTTCCTGTCCTAGTGTTAGTCTCTTTTTTTTTCAACATGGAATATTGGAATGTATGGATTTCCCAGTTGTTGTGATGTTTTATGAGAGTTGTAAGTATGGGCAATTTTCATTAAGTTGTAGAATTTTAGGTCTTAGTTTCCTCCCACGTGGCAATCCATGTCTTGCCGGGAGTTGACTACTGTTTTGTATGGTCGCCCTGCCATGTTGGCAGTTTTTTTTCCTCATCCTCATAATTTATCGTCCATTTTCTCATTCAATAAATTCATGCCATGAGATCTGAAACCACATTCTTGGTTATTCCTGACGCCGTGAGATGTTGTCATGTTGGAAGCCTGCAAAGTTTAGTCCAGTTGTCTAATGGTGGCAGGAGAATGCTTGGGATGTTATGATGTGTTTTTAGGAGAATATCATAGAAACAAAACTTGAAGATTCATAGATCAATCTACTTGATCTGGAGAGTAAACTATCAATCAGTTATCTCACTAGACTCATCGCTGACAACAGCCACATACCAGCTAATACCAGTTAAGTTAGCATTGAGCCGGTCCGTTAGTGGACAGTTCATGTCATTTCGATTTCGTCCTCAAGAGCTGAGAGTCATGGCGAACGGGTCGGGTTAGATATTATTTTAGAAGATGGTCTCTGCTAAAAAGAATACCAGTTTAGTGGTGTCTACCCAGGCCACACGTCACGTCCAGTGTGTTTGTTTATACGTTGACAAGTTTAAACTGACTGAGAGCACTCACGTAAAATAAAGCTGCCTTCTAAACCCTGTTTAAAATATACCAGATATGTAGACTCAAGTCGATGGACTCTTACTCGAGAACGATTGAATCACTTTACACATCGATTTGTACTCGACATGAAGATGTAGAATGGACTTGAATCCCCATATTTTGAGTCAACTGACTCGACGACTAAAGAAATAGACAAGAAATCTTTTAAAAACAAATGTCTAAGGAAAATACTTGTTATAAAGTGGAACGAAATCAAGAAACAACGCAGAGATAAGACAGATGAGCAAACAACAACCTGTCTCATGGGTGATCATAAAAAAGATGGACATATGTAGGCCATGTGATGAGAAGAAACAATCAGAGAATATCAAAACAAGCTATCAAGTGGAACACAACAGGCCGAAAAAAAGAGTTCGACCACGTGAAACTCTAAAAAGGACATTGTTAAGAGAAGCCAGTTTAGTGGGCATAACATCCCTTGATGAAAGACTCGCCGAGAACAGGAAAACTTGGCAAACAACTATGCGAGCCCTATGTGACATTTAACAGCACGGGAAGGATGTAGATATAAGATACATACAATACATGCTCCAATGATGTCATTTCATTGCGTGTTGTCTGTCTAATTTTAATCTATAGTCTCGTAGTTTTACCTAGTGCATAACTGGACATGCCATAATTCACTGGCTCTAGGCAGAGTAATTACCTCTAGGCCATCGTTAACACCTGTACAGCAGTTAACGCGAAGCAGATGGGAGCTATAAAAGGAAAATTTATATCACTAAGACATCACTGGCAAGTCCGGATTATCACTCGTGTCTTGTAGACAAAATGTGAGATTAAAGGAGGAGAATTCGTGTCTGAATTAGTGCAAACACTTTTAAAATCTACTAGAGGTGTCCACCTGGTTCCGTCCATCATTACTCTGTCGAATAGCAAACTTAGTGTGAGGAGTGTCCACTGTCTAGAAGTTGCCAATAGCAGGATCTTTTTTTTCCCCATTGGAATAGCTGTATATAGGTGAGTTGTGGACCTTCGATTGTTATTGTCTGCCATGTAGACAGTTTGAGAACACAGTATCCCTTAGTTTTAAACAACTGATATTACAGTTAGGAGTTTACCTTTTAGATTAATTACGTTGTTATTGTTCCTATATGTTTAATTTCTTTTTTAGATTGATTACGTTATCACTGTTACCATATGTTTAGTTTATCTTTTAGATTAATTACGTTATCACTGGTCCTGTATGTTTATTACTTGCAACTAATTGTCTTTGTTCACTTGTAGTTTCTAGAAAGTTGCCATCTTAACTCAAAATTAAAATTAGGTGCTTCTAGTTTTATAAATCAGTCTATATAGCTTACGTATGAAGAGCTGTTAGCAGCATTTGTTGTCAGAAATTTGGCATGTTATCACTGAAAGTACTATTTTATTTTTGTTCTTTAGTATTATTGTTAAGTGGGAAATGTTAGCAATTATAACAAGAGATTCGTTAACAAACATTGGATTTTGTGATAGATGATTTTCTCTAACGTAAAATTCCGATTTAAATTTGTGCGTGCGTCCCCATTTATATAGTGATATGTACATACATCGCCACAGCATGTGGTAACATCATCAGTTTGATTAATAGATTTGAGGTTCATGCAAGGACATGAGACTTGACTTGAAACTTACCATAAAGGACTTGAATTCATTTCTGAAATATATATATATATATATATATATATATATATATATATATATATATATATATATCTTATATCCTTCCCGTGCCGTTAAACGTCACATAGGGCTCGCAAAGTAGTTCGCCAATTTTTCCTGTCTTCGGCGAATCTTTCAACCTCATCAAAGGATTTTATGCCTGTTAATTTGGCCTCTCTTAATAATGTCCTCTTCAGAGTTTCACGCGGTCTGCCTCTTTTTCTTCGGCCTGTTGTGTTCTACTTGATAGCTTGTTTTGGGATTCTCTGATCATTTCTTCTCATCAAGTGACCAACATATGTCCATCTCCTTTTCCTGATCACCCATGAAACTGGTTGTTGTTCAGTCATCTGTCTTATCTCTGCATTGTTCTTGAATTCATTCCACTTGATGCCGAGTATTTTCCTTAGGCATTTGTTTTCAAAAGAGTCTAATTTATATATATATATATATATATATATATATATATATATATATATATATATATATATATATATAAAACACTTCAGGCGATTTGCTTTTGTAGTCTACAAACAAAATCTCCCTCACGACAGACGCCAGCAGTCTACATCAGTGGGTCTTAACATTTTTTCTTTTAGTCTTTGACCGATGAGCGGTGTACTCTTAATTAAAAAATAGTAAATAGAACCCAGAGAATACTAATATTTTTAATCGAGTCAATCCATTAGCAAGAAAAAAAGATACCTTGTCGTCACTGGCTAGTAAAATACGACTTGAAATTAACAAGGAAAAAAAATAATGAAACCTCATTAATCACGAAGGAAACACATAGGTAGAAGGAACAGCTGTTGAAGAAGTAATAAACCAATCTGCATACCTCGGCGGCTACATAGACTAGGATGGTGACACCAGAAAGGAAGTTAGAATTCAAATTGCAAAAGCAGCATTAACCTTCAAGAATCTTGAAAACAAATGGCATTCACAAGTTATAAGGACAAAAAACCAAGTTAAGATTATTCAATTCAAATGTAATCCACCCTCATTTTTGCGTATGAAAGCTGGAAAACAACTAAAAGAATAGGCAAAAAATTAGACTCTTTTGAAAACAAATGCCTAAGGAAAATACTTGGTATAAAGTGGAATGAATTCAAGAACAATGCAGAGATAAGACAGATGAGCAAACAACAACCTGTCTCATGGGTGATCAGAGAGAGAAGATGGACATATGTCGATCATGTGATGAGAAGAAACAATCAGAGAATATCAAAACAAGCTATCAAGTTGAACATAACAGGCCGAAGAAAAAAGAGGTCAGGTCGACCACTGAAACTATAAAAAGGACATTGTTAAGAGAAGCCAGTTTAGTGCCCATAGCATCTCTTGATGAGGTTGAAAAGCTCGTCGAAAACAGGAAAACTTAGCGAACTACCATGCGAGCCCTATGTGACGTTTAACGGCATGGGAAGGATTTCATTTTTGTTTTGCCCCTGTCAATTTCAAGTCCTATTTTGTTAGCCAGTGAAGACAGGATATCTGTTTTTTTTCTTGCATGGAATTCACATTGTTACTGATAAGAGTTATGTCATCAGCAAAATTAAGATTTTGATGCACGAAGTACAAGATAAGATGTAGGTTCCCCAAAAAGTTCACGTGTATAAGACTCAGCCTGGAGTAGATGGAGATGAAGATGGCGAAACAGTATGTTTTAAACTGCCAAAATGTGAACTTTCCATTGATGGCCTACAGACGGGACAAAAACCTCAGGGACCTTTTAGTTCGAAGTCGCCTTAAGACTGATGATACTTTTTATGGTACCAGAAGTTGCGGACGCCGTAGATACAACACTTGTCCGTTTGTTGTGGAGGCTAAGTCCACGTTATCAGTTCAGGAGGGTTTCACCTGTACCTCATGCAATGTTATTTATGCTCTTATGTGCAAATGTTGTGGTATGAAGTATATAGGGGAGACAGGTTTACGCTTAGGAGATCGTTTTCGCCAACATTTTAACGATATTTCTAAGAGGGCTTGGACACCAGGATAAACATTTTTCCCCTAGCAACCATATGGTAAAACAGGAGATTTCTGTTAGTGCAATCCGCTCTTGTTCTGCTGATGTACGATCTCGGAGGTTCCCAGAACAGGGCTTTATTTTCCAGGCTGACTGTCTCCACCCAACTGAAATTAACAATGTCTTCAGCTACCTTTAACTTCTTTAGTTTTCCACCCACTTTTTTAAAATACTCTACTTTCTTGTTTCTTTCTCCTAGCCCTCTTCCCTATCGCCACCTTCTCTTCTTCTCTGGCGACATATAGGTGCTTGTCCTATTCACCAGTTTCACATGTTATCACTGCAGGTTTTATGCTTTTCATTCTTTATATCTCTCCGCTTCCCCTTTCCCCCTTCCCATCTCCATAACCTTCTCCTCTAGCGGCTATCATGTTTCTATTGCCCCTCCCCTTGTTTCCCTTCCTCTCTCCACCTCTTATTTACGATTGGCTCTATCGGCTTATCCTTTGTGTGGCCCCGCGTGGTCTCTATGCCTCGTCCAGTAGACACGCATTTCTCTGTGTTTCCTACTTCTGGAGGACGCCTCATTAAGATACGTTTTTCATTTAGTTATACGTTTTTGTCTCCTTTGTGTATGTAATCATTGAAAAGGCTCACGCTGAAATATCGGATGTTGTATGTTTTCCATTTACACATTCTTATCTCGCTCTCACACTTTATATTCGCTTTTCTCACTTTTCTGACTCCATCTGCCACCTTGTAAAACTGCACCATACACCTCTATCTACCTTTATTATTAGAACCAATTTTACTGCAGTGGTCGTCCCTATTTTGTACGGTAAACTAAATACTATAATTTCTCAGCTGAAATATTTGAAGTGTTACAGTGTACACGCTAGTTATGGATGAGTGTATGTTTGATGACTCATGTAGTAAGTAGTGACATCTCAACGCAAGCAACATCCAAACAAACGAAAACTTCACGTTTACTGTGACCGCCACTCACAATACGTTAAAGAAAATGTTACATATATATATATATATATATATATATATATATATATATATATATATAATTTGCTCTTCACTGTCAGTCCATAAGAATAATGAAGAGCAAAACATATATCTTAATGCACAGAAAACAAACTTGATGACAACTGGCAAAAAAAAAAAAGGCAGCTGAAATATAAAAGGTCCGACAATTAAGTAATGAGACTAATTACATAAAAAATAGAATAAAAAAACAGCTGAAGATATAACATGTATTTTATTCAAAGTAAGTTCCCTGTGAATTGATACAGCGAGTGGCGCGTCCTAACAAACACTAGAATGACCTCTGCAGTTCTTCTGTTGGTATGGCCCTTAAACTCGATGTTACGGCCCTTTGGATGTCATCAGTATCGTCAAAGAAGCGTCATTTCAACGGTAAATTTAATTTTAAGAATAGAAAATAATCCCAGGGAGACAAATCTGGGGAATAGGGTGGATGGTTGAGAGCACATACTTGTTTTTGGGCCAAAAATTCCTGTACAACTACTGCCCGGTGAGCCGATGCAATATCATAAAGAAGGAAAAAACTGCCAGGTGGTGAATACTCGAGTCGGACTCGGAGAATCCTTTTCAATAGGCATTTAAAAATACTTAAATATACTTTGGCACTGACAGTGTGTCCCTCTGGAATAAATTCTTTGTGGATAACTCCTTTGCTGTCGTATAAGCACATCAACATTGTCTTCACTTTCGACTTTTGAAGGCAAATTCTTTTGCATTTTGATGATGATGAGCACTGAACACTGAGCACTTTGACGTTTAGTTGTGGGATCATAGGGAAAAATCTAAGTTTCATCCTCTGACAACAATCAAATTTAAGAAGTGTTTATTTCTACGACACGTCTAGATAATGTCTTTTGCGTACTCAACACGCTGATGTTTTTGGTCATCAGACAATGCATGTGGTACAAACCGGCAAACAACTTTTTTTCTTGCCAAAATCTTCCACTAAAATTTTACGAATGGTCTCTCGGTTAACACCAGATTCATCTGCCATCATCCTCACAGTCAAACAACGATCTTCTTTTATCCATTCTCTGAATTTTGCAATAAGTTCCTCATTACAAACAGAAATTGGGCGTCCATGTCCTATTGCATTTGTTATTGTTCCGCCCCAGTTTGAGTCTTGAATACCACCTGAATATTTGTGCTCGAGATAAACAATTATTATCATAAACTTGTCGCATCAATTCAACTGTCTCAATGGCACTTTTTCTAGGTTTTTAAAAAGAATTTAATGTTAGCTTTTTGCTCCATGCTGATTACGTCATATAACTAAGTCAACAAAATGGCGGTTTGTTTGTCGTCTGTTTATCGGGCTGCGATGAAAAGTTTGCAGATCATAGATGAAGGTTGCATGCTTTGCTTCATAGATGATATTTTGTCTTGGCTACAATAAAATTAGTCTCATTACTTAATTGTCGGACCTTGTATATCAGTGAGGAAAAATTGGAAGTGGTGGAGAGTTTTTAATATCTTGGATCATTACTAACTAATAATGGAATTATAATGAGGGAAAGTAAAGGGAGAACATTTATCGCTCTTGATAAGATAAAATAACTTAAAAAGCTGAGAGAAAGGAACAGATAGAAGTACAAAAATAAGATTTTTAAGGGCATGCATCTTTCCCATCGCAAAATATATGCCTGTGAGACCTGGACACTTAACAAAACAGCTGAGAAACACATAAATGCCTTTGAATGTAAATGCTACAGAAGAGTCCTTCAAATATCATGGGCAAAAAAGAACAAATATATCCATACTACAATAGCTTAATTGAAAAAGCTTTGGTAGTAAGGAAGATTAAACAGCGAAAACTGAAATATTTTTTTACATATTAAACGTCATGATAATTTAGAAAAGGCAGTCTTTGAATGGTACATAATGGGAAAGAGAAAGAGATGAAGACCAAGGCGATGTAGCTGTCGCGATGGCTGCCAGACACCGTTGAAGGTTTGCTAATGGAAACATTACCAGCAAGGCATGTTGCTTACAACCGAGAGGCCTACAGCGGAGCTGCTAGGAAGGCAAAGTTCCGCAAGGGAGACTCAAATGACTGACTGATACATATATTTATATCTCACCCACCCCCACCCCACCCCCCATGTTTAATCACTGACTCAGCACATATATAGACCTCGCCTACTTCCACACTTCCGTCCTCTAGCTTTCACACAGTTCTCTTTCCAAAATTCCCGCAAAAAACCTTGACTAAGCTCAATAACAACTAAGTCACGTGACAAACTTTCAAACTGTCACTGATTTAAATGTGTGTTGTATTAAGACCTGGACAGTCACAACACACCAAATACCCCATATATTGTTTTAATATCAATAGCTTTTAACAATTAATGACACTTGTAAATATAGCTTAAGTTTGTGTCGTCTCTTTATAAATAAATCAATCAATCAAAACACTAAGGTTTTATTCCCCTGGGAACAACTGTGTTAAGAACACACTTATCTTAACATAGTCTTTGTGAGAGAGGACATAGATCTGTGTGCTTAAAAACTCTGACTTGCTTCTGTAGCCCAGAAATCTGTTTGGTGGACGGATGGGGACATGGAGATCGCCTGCGGGGATGAGGAAAGTCTGGTGCGAGACCAATGAATCCAGGACGTGACAAGCCTATGGGTCTTTACAACAATGGCTATCAGAATGATGTAAACAAAACAGAGCCAGCAGAATATAGATGGCGGGAAATGGGATATCGTTGAGGCATTCATCGGATTCCTCATCCCAAAGTCGGAGTATCTCTGTGGAACTGTCTCAAAGCCATCTGATCAACAAGCATTGAACGCTGACATGGAGAAGGGGCTCAAGTACAGCCACCAGAGACTGGAAAACAAAGTTTTGGACAGGCAAGCCTACAACACTGTCTTCATGGCAGTCCGAGCAAGACCACAGTCTGCCCTAGCAAGGAAAGGTGCTGAAGTCGGAGTTACCCAGCCAAAAGGCGCATCGCAAAAATCAGGGTACCACGCATTATCGCTAATGAAATGTCTCTATCTGCAGTTTTTAAACATGGTGCTCGCCCTAGGAAGACTAACCAGGCAGGTGCAGTGCCTCGAAAGGGTCCACCCAATGCTACTGGAGGTCCTCTCAGTTTGTCCTGTGGAGCCAGGAGACATGAGAGTAGAGCTACTGGCCAAAAAATACAACAGCAGAAAACTGCCAAAAAGCAAGAACTTAAACTAATGCAATGGAATGCTGAGAGTGTCAGTAGTGTTAGAGATGGCTATAGCAAAAAGGTGGAACTAGAGAGCATACTCTTTGCAGTGCAAGTAAGTAAATGCTGTATACAGGAGACACACCTAACCAAAGATGCCACCTTTAAAATCAGAGGCTACGAGGGGTTTAGACCAGTCCGACCGAACAAAAGAAAAGGAGTACTCACACTTGTTAAGAATAACATCAGCGCTTGTCAAGTGGTAATGTACATGGAAGGAGCTGAATTCCAGATGTTCCATCTAAAAAACCAGTAATACAGACTTCCACCTCTTTAACTATTACTGTCCTAATGACCACCCACTTGATCTAGAAACAATACAGCATAAAAAGAGACTGATGGTCGGTAGCGATTTTAACAGCCATTCCCATAGCTATGACCACATAGACAAGAGAGGAGAGGAAATTGAGAGCTGGCAGAATGATAATGGACTTCTTCTGATCAACCAGCCAATGGATCCCCCAACATTTTACTCAAGGGCTTGGCATACAACCTCAACACCAGATCTGGCATTCCACTCTCCAGACCTGAAGTGGAACATTACACGCAAAGTTGGAAAACAACTTGGAGGTAGCAACCATCAACCAGTCTTCATGACAAGAGAAAATGAACTCCTTAACACCATTACCCTTCTCCCTAGATGGAACTATAAAAAAGCAAACTGGAAAAATACAGACATCGTACAGGTATCCTGGTGGGACAGCTGTCCAGAGAAGGTAAAGATATTAACAGCATAGTGAAGGAATTCAACGCTTGCATTCAGCTGCCCGTGAAATCATTCCCAGAGGAGCTCGTAGGGAATATAAACCATACTGGTCTAGTGAGATGGGAAAATTCCATGATGACATGTAAACAGCTCGAAAGAAAGCAGAAAATAGACCATGCCAAGAACACTACAACAATTACCATCTTACTTACATCCTTCCCGTGCCGTTAAACGTCACATAGGGCTCGCATAGTTGTTTGCCAAGTAGTTCTGTTTTCGGCGAGTCTTTCAACTTCATCAAGGGATGTTATGCCCATTAAACTGGATTCTCTTAACAATGTCCTCTTTAGAGTTTCACGTAGTCAATCTCTTTTTCTTCGGCCTGTTGTGCTCCACTTGATAGCTTATTTTGGTATTCTCTGATTGTTTCTTCTCATCACATGGCCTACATATGTCCATCTTTTTCGAATGATCCACGAGACAGGTTGTTGTTTACTCATCTCTCTCTCTCTCTGAACCTTAAGTGCCCAGGGCACATTGGGCTTTCGCCAGCGTCTTTCCTCAATAATTGTTGTCAGTGGTTTCATCTGCATTTCTGCTAATAAGATGTTATTTCTTATGGTGTTTGGCCAAAATATTTTTTCTAATTCTTCGTAAACATTTAGTCTGGAAAGAATTCAACTTGTTTTCTATTGTTTTGGTGATTTTCCAGCATTCACTTCCATAGAGTAGTACACATAGAACATTACTCTTAAATATCCTGATTTTCATATTTATGCTTAGTTTTTTTTATTTCCATATAGTCTGCAGCATTGCAAAAGCCTGGTTTGCTCTAGTAAGTCTGCTGTTGATGTCCTCTGTGCTGTCTCCATTTTCTACTACTCTACTGCCAAGGTATACAAATTCGTTGACCTCCTCCACTAACTTGCTATCTACTCTGAGTACATTTCTGTTATTCACATTTTGCTTCATTAACTTTGTCTTTCCTAGGTTGATTTTTAGTCCTGTGTTGTTTGCATTCTGAGTTAGCTTGTTTATTTTATCTTGCATATCTTTGTGACTGCTTGATAATAGACAAATGTCGTCCGCAAAGTCAAGGTCCTCCAGCACTGTGTCAAGGGTCCATTGTAATCCTCTGCGTTTGTCTGATGTTGCCTCCTTCATTAATCAGTCTACTGCCAAGATAAATAATGTTGGTGATAGTACACATCCCTGTTTCACTCCTGTTTGTACCCTAAAGCTGCTGGAGGTACGTTCTCCACAGATCACTCATATAGGGCTTTGATTACATTTACTATCTTGTGGAGGAGGCCATGCCATCTTAGGATTTTTCACAGTGCATCTCTGTTGACACTGTCAAAGGCATTCTCAAAATCTATGAATAATGCATATGTTGTGCTATGCCACTCATTTGCCTGTTCTAATATTTGTCTAAGTACAAATATGTGGTCTATGCATGATCTTCCTTTCCTAAATCCTGCCTGCTCTTTCCGAAGTTTTTCCTCAAGTGTTGGTACAATTCTGTTGATGATTATTCTGCAAAATACTTTACTGGTGGGTGGCAGTAGGGTAATGCCTCTCCAGTTCCCGCAATCTCTGAGGTCACCCTTCTTTTGTAGTTTTACTATAAGCCCAGTTTTCCACTCCTCTGGGGCTTTTTCTAGATCCCAAATTTGTTGTAATATCCGGCAAAGTTGTTTTGGTGTTTCTGTTTCTTCTGCTTTCAACATCTCAGCAGTCACTTCATCTTCACCTGGTGCCCTGTCTGATTTTAGCTTCTTTATCGCCTCCTTTACTTCACTTATTGTTATTGGTCCTGTACTGATGTTTAGTTCCTTTTTTGCTTCAGGTATGTCTATTGTTTGTGCTGCTTGTGTTCTGTTTAGTAGGGTGTTAACGTGTTCCCTCCATCTTTCAATTTTTTCTCTTTCTCCACTGACCAGTTGTGTTTACTCATCTATATTATTATAATTATTATTGAATTCGTTCCACTTCATAACAAATATTTTCGTTGGGCATTTGTTTTCAAAAGAGTCTAATTTCTTGTCTATTTCTTTATTTAGTTTTTCCATCTTTGGCATGCATGAGTGAGGCTGGATATCACATTTGAATTGAATAATCTTAACTTGGTTTTTGTGCTTTCACATTGTCACTGATAAGAGTTATGTCATCAGCAAAATCAAGATCTTCTGTTTGGGTCCCATTTACCCAATCAAAGCCAGTTTTACCTGTACAACATCTTTTCATTCCGAATTTCAGAGAGCCAAGCTGCAAGCCAGACGGGAAAGTTGGAGAGAGAAAAGAGAGACTCTAAACTTTGAAAAGGATGGAAGGAAACCGTTGAAGCTAATCAAACGATGAGAGCACTGGAAGAAGTTCAAAGATGACACTAATAGAGGATGGGAAAAACTCTTACAGGTAAACAGGTAGCAGATCACTTTGCTCGCATGTTTGCACAAGACTGTAACATTGATATCCATCCAGAGAAAGAGCGTACAGTGCACATTGACCCGCAGAAAGAAGAGTAACAAGGCAGAAAAGTAGAGATCATGGATGCACCAATCACACGCATATAATTAGACCTAGCAGTCAGTAAACTGAAACCAAGAAAATCACCATTACCAGATAGAGTGTCCAATGAAATGATCAAAAACCTGAGAATGACAGCAATGGGAAAGCTGTGTGATATTTTCAATATGTATTGGAGCACAGACAAGCTACCTCAAATCTGCAAGGAAGCAAGCACAGTATCGTTGCTAAAGTCAGGGAAAAACAACAGCGATACAACCTCCAGCTACAGACCAATCAGTCTCACTAGCTGCCTATGCAAAACGATGAAACGCATCATTGACCTGAGACTAAAATGGTACCTAGAAAATGTAAACCTTCTCATTCCACACCAAGCAGGATTTAGGCATTATTACAGTACAGAAGATCGAGTGACCCTATATCTTTCAAGAGACTGAGGACGCATTCCAAGGCAAAAACCTTGTACTAGCAGCATGGAAAGCCTTTGATAAAGTATGGAAAAAAGGCCTGCTGTGCAATGTGAATGGAAGACTGTCTAACTGGATAAAGGCCTACTTACACAATAGAAGAGCAAGAGTAGTAATGGATTGTTACAAAAGCCAGAAAGTACTGCTGCGACATAGCGTACCACAAGGAGGAGTCATTTCGCCTACGCGATTCCTGGTATTCATTAATGAAGGAACTTCCCCATGGAATCAAAGCGGCACTGTATGCAGATGGTCTGGTCATGTGGTGTGCAGATGAGCACGTGACAGTTGCTACACAGAGACTCCAAAGAGCAGCAAACATCTTGACATTATGGACACAATGGTGTGTAAGTATCAACACAGAGAAATCAAATACCACCCTGTTCACTCTCTCATCTAAACAGAAAGCAGGTAAGATCTTTATAAATGAAATATCCTTAAGGATGGACAACCAGCCCACTTACTTAGGAGTGACTCTTAACTCAAAACTGACGTGGAAGCAACACATCAGCAGTGCAGAAGCAAAAGCCATAAGAAAACTAGCCATATTAAGAAAATTGAGTGAAACCACATGGGGAGCTAGTGAAAGAATCCTCAAGAATGTATATCAGCAGTATATTCTACCACATTTAGAATATGGCTCAACAGCTTGGTGCACAGGATCAAACACTACGCTGCATAATCTAGACAAGGTACAAAATCAGTCACTACGACTGATTATCGGAGGTGCCACGAGGTCCACACTAGTAGTAGAAATGCAGAAAATATTTGATGTTCAAGCGCTAAAAGAACGTAGAGACACAAAAGTCATGACCTTGGGAGAGAAATTCCTCAGCTCTGTAAGCCATACCCTGAAGGAGAGATTCAATAACTTGGCACATAAGACAGCTTAAAAGAAGATGCTTCTTTCATCAGGCCAAGCGTATGAGTAAGCTGATACCTGACCTTCCAACTCTAGTTGCTCCATTATCATCTGTACCAGAGCAAACACCGTGGAAAGAAGCAGATTGTACACAAATATCTATTCAAATTGAAGTAAATGGTGTGCAGAATGGCGAGATGCAAAGCAGTCTTGTAAGATCAACGGCCGCACTTATATATAATAGCCATGTGACACTTGGATACGTGTGTATACAGACAGATCTGCACACAATTCCATAAATAATGGAGGGGCAGGAGCACATATTGAATATCCAAACAACACCACTGACAAGATTTCCATACCTACTGGAAAATACTGCAACAACTATGATGTAGAAGTTAGGCCAATTATTACTGTGGCTGAAAAGCTATCAGACTTCAGAATTGATACATGCCCATAGTAATTCTCACAGATGCAAGATCAGTACTGGAAGCTCTTCAGTGCAACAAACTACTAGACCTTAAGGATGCCTTGTCGAAAATTGGCTTACAACACGGAGTAACCTTGCAGTGGATTCCTTCCCACTGTGGGATACCAGGCAATGAGAAAGCTGACCGCCTGGCCAAAGAGGGCACTGAAATGGAACAACCAGACATACCGATCACCTATAATCAGAAGGACAGTATGATAAAAATCTATAGGAAACCACAAACACCACGACATGAAGACTATCACATGCTAAACAGAAAGGAACAACGCACCATTTTCCGTCTCCGAACAGGACACAGCCGACTCCGAAGTCATATGTATACAAAGTTTAAGGTTGGTACTACTGCTCTTTATACATGTGCCTAAGTGCCCCAAACTGTGGAAGATATCCCCCAAAACTGCACCAACTACGAGACACTGAGAAGAAATTACTGGCCCAGTGAAACCACTAAAGAAGATATGCTTTACGGTTCCATACATGAATTACAAAAAACAGTGAAATTTATCAAAGAAACGGGACTGCAGATATAGACAGACAATGTATATTAAAAATAAGAAGAAGTCCAGCCTGACAAATATGAATTTGAAAAACTTGTACTTGAAACTAAAACTTGTCTAAACTGACTTGTATCTCGGATTAATTTTCTGAACAGTAATGAATTAATGAATAAATACTTCAGTCTCAGCTTCTCTAATTACAAAAAACAATGAAATTTATTAAAGAAATGGGACTGCAGATATAGACAGACAGTGGGTAAAAAAGAAGATTAAGGTTTTATCTGATATCCTGACTTTTCCCACCACATGCGATCAAACGAAAGAAGTCAAGCGTTGGACAAATAGATTGATATGACCTTGATATGACTTTGCCTTTCTTTATGTCACTGATGTACCAAGGTACCTGGTGAAGTTTTTGCGGCTGTTATATAATATCGAATATTTGAATATTATAAAACCGTTTACAGAATCGAATCGATACCATCTCACGAGATTTAGAGAATACATCAATAAAATAACATAATTTATTGGCTTTATAAGCACGTATTGTCGATATTGTAACCATATGTTATCGATTTCATTTCCTAACTAATGCAGATATTTACCTTAGAAACTGTAAAACACTGTTAATGTGAATCATCCTTCTGTATATCAAGAGTAGGATATCAAATATTACTGTTTTTCTTCGATATTTTAAAGCTAAAGAGCACACGACAACACTAGCTTTTGTGCACACAGTACAAAGGAAAGTTAATTGAAAATCAGTTTGTTTGGAATGCTTATGTGTAGCAGTTGTGTCCGTGTGCAGAATGAAATAAGATATATCACAGATATTAACATGACTAAACTTTCCCAGCTGGTGCAGTACATCACATTGGGTAGTAAATGCCAAGTTTCAGATAACATCAGATAACTGAATATTCTGTAAAGTAGAAGAACATAGAAACTAGTTAGATCAGTGGATATATACTTGCCATGTTTAGTATGAGCAAGAACACAGACACTAGTTAGATCAGTGGATCACATGGCATGTTTAGTATGAGCAAGAACACAGAAATACAATGGACATTATTAAAGCTATCAGAGATTTCTTTGTTGGCCGTAAGTATTGAAATCTTCATTTTTCGCCCACTCTGTATATTATTTTTTTTTCTTTATTTTGTCGTTGAGTGTAGTTTGTGACGAAATATCATTATTATTATCATCCACCAGCCGTATAATTAAACTCCACCAAGAATCATTATTAATGGGCCATTTTCACAAGTGTATATAAGGGCCAGGATGTCAGACTGGCTTGTACTTTCAGTTCGTCAGCCTCGTTCGTTCGATCGTCCTTTCTCCTGTATTCTCTTTATGAATCTGTGTGTTAACAGAGCAAACGATTTCAGCGTTTTCGGTAAATGAAATGGAAGCTTTTGTGATTCAGATTCAAGGTACAAGATTCAAAATTCAGCATCCATCCAACAGTATGTTTGCTAATAGTTCTCGTGAAGTGCTGGCTGTTTACGATGTGTTTTTTTTCTTTTTTGCCACACAGTTTGGATTCCTAGCACCAGCTCCCTTAATTTGTCATATCTCCAGCAATCTCTTCACAGCTACCACCTCTTCCATTCCCGCTCTAGACAGAAACATAATACAGTAGTCACACATTCTCCCCCTCCCGATCATCTGATGTTTTCTCCTGGTACGTTTTCACTTTTCGCCTTCCAGTTTTTTTTTTCTTTATTATTGGAATTTCATACACCACTTCTTGATACTGTAGAAAACAGGGGCTGCCTTCTGGAATTCCGCTCGAAATCATCGTTGCACAGTCACAACGGACGAGGTTCTTGCGTATTCCAAAACACAAAATGACTGCTCACATTTACTGAACGCCATATTTGTTACTGCTGCATCCTAGAGGCAAACCACGAGAACTATGCACGCGGACTTTATTTTAAATCAAACTTGAAGAGTTTCGTTCTCTTTTGGCATAAGAATAATCACGATCCATTACGCAGTTTATTTGTTGCGAAATTTTGCAATGTTTCACAGAAATATAAGTAACCCTGTATCTACACCACGACGAAGGATTCAGAGCACGAACAAGATGCACATAACATATGCCTGTGAAATAATAAAAGTCACCAACATAAACACAAGAACTATATGGACTTCACATACATGACAGTGCCGAGCTAATATCATAGATCAATTCTATGTCATGACAGGCTCCCTATTACCTTGTGTAAATTATATGTCATGACAGGGCCACTATTACCTTATGTAAACTCTATGTCATGACAGGGTCACTATTACCTTGTGTAAACTCTATGTCATGACAAGGCCACTATTACCTTGTGTAAACTCTATGTCATGACAAGGCCACTATTACCTTATGTAAACTCTATGTCATGACAAGGCCACTATTACCTTATGTAAACTCTATGTCATGACAGGGTCACTATTACCTTGTGTAAACTCTATGTCATGACAAGGCCACTATTACCTTGTGTAAACTCTATGTCATGACAAGGCCACTATTACCTTATGTAAACTCTATGTCATGACAGGGCCACTATTACCTTGTGTAAACTCTATGTCATGACAGGGTCACTATTACCTTGTGTAAACTCTATGTCATGACAAGGCCACTATTACCTTATGTAAACTCTATGTCATGACAAGGCCTTATCGGGAGCAAAATATTACTGCTAGAAAGAGAAACGTTACTGCGATTGTGGTAGTGCTAAATGGACGTCACGGTAATCATGGTAGTTCTAGATAGAAAGACGTCACGGTAATCGTGTAGTGCTAGATATAGAGTCATGGTTAATAGAGCGAATGCTGGAAAGACATCACGGTAATCGAGCTAGTGCTAGATAGAAAGAATCACGGGTAATCGTGTTAGTCTAGAAAGAAAGATGTCACTGATAATCGTGTTAGTCTAGAAAGAAAGATGTCACTGATAATCGTGTTAGTCTAGAAAGAAAGATGTCACTGATAATCGTGTTAGTCTAGAAAGAAAGATGTCACTGATAATCGTGTTAGTCTAGAAAGATGTCACTGATAATCGTGTTAGTCTAGAAAGAAAGATGTCACTGATAATCGTGTTAGTCTAGAAAGAAAGATGTCATTGATAATCGTGTTAGTCTAGATAGAAAGATAATGGTGGTAGTTTATATAGAAAGTTAATGGTCATAGTTAATCGTGTTACACAGAAGTTAAGATAATCGGAAACACGCCTATACTGGGATAATATGCCTAAACCAGCTCAACCCAGGGGTGGAAGTCACCAGTGGCGAGAATTCGTCCTCCTGGACAAAAGCTCCATCCTGGTCACAACTAGGAAGGGTAGTGGCCATGACCACAAAATGCTGAAGTTGGAGACACTGGACCAGTGCAGTCTAGCTAGGCAACCACCTCTCACCCGGCGGGGATGTATGCGTATCCTAATCACGTTGAGGTTTTCCGGTGAGAAAGTTCAACACTGGACTAAACTGGTGCAACGAAAACCACGGTGTCACGCAATCCCGCTTCTGAGACCCACCAAGAATACAGGCTCAAGCCCTGCGATACTCTGAACCTCTTGTGATCCTCTCGGGGATCTCGTGTGGTCCTTTCGGGAACCACACGGGGGACCACAGGACTTAACAAGGACCACAGGCATAAATTCAGTAGGATCACAGGGCGGTCTTGGTGGTAGAAGCGAACGAAGAAGAAGAAGAAGACAATCGGGTTAGTGCAATAAAGACGTCACAGGAACTGGGGTAATGCTAGAAAAACGTCACAGTAATGAGGTAGATGAAACTAAGACTGTCTTACCCCTCGTGATAGTTCCCCGGTCTTACCCCTCGTGATGGTGCCCCGGTCTTACCCCTCGTGATAGTGCCCCGGTCTTACCCCTCGTGATAGTTCCCCGGTCTTACCCCTCGTGATAGTTCCCCGGTCTTACCCCTCGTGATAGTTCCCCGGTCTTACCCCTCGTGATAGTTCCCCGGTCTTACCCCTCGTGATAGTGCCCCGGTCTTACCTCTTGTGATAGTTCCCCGGTCTTACCCCTCGTGATAGTGCCCCGGTCTTACCTCTTGTGATAGTTCCCCGGTCTTACCCCTCGTGATAGTTCCCCGGTCTTACCTCTTGTGATAGTTCCCCGGTCTTACCCCTCGTGATAGTGCCCCGGTCTTACCTCTTGTGATAGTTCCCCGGTCTTACCCCTCGTGATAGTTCCCCGGTCTTACCCCTCGTGATGGTGCCCCAGTAGACAGAACCAAGTGTTCACAGAACTTATCTAACTGGGTAAGTGTGGTGTGCTTTCATAGTGGCAAGAAAAGCCCAGCTCTTCAAGCAGGTCATTATAATCATCATCTGCCATCTCCTCATTCGTCCAATATGATGATTACGTTTCATCAGATAAAAAGAACAAGAGTTTCGTCCTTTAAGTGAGATTAGATCAAGAACAAGAACATGGAAAATTGTATTTTTTTAAAAAAGTTCATAATCCAACACTTTAAAATATAAATTTTACAGTGTTGGATTATGGAATTTTTTTAAAAAATCGAAGGTAAAAGTGCAAAGATGGAAAAACGAGCAAGACCTAACGAGTGAAGAAGATATGCACGGGAAACAATGAACCTGCTCATGCTTACCACCAGATGAAGGATGTTTGTTATCATGAGCTACTCTTTAGACACGCGTAGAATTAGCTCCTACAAGATACACAAGTAAGTCAGGATCTAGAATAGTTACTTGTACACTCAGTAATTTGAATATGAAGTAAACTTCGGGAGAGGTACAAAGATGTACAGCCTCTCTGATGAGAATATTTGTTTTCCCCACCAAACATTTACTCTGAAATTTGATAATTCTCTCCTTTGTATCCTTGCAGTTCAATTTTTAAAGATACATACTGATGCGTGTAACATTAAAAGCAAAAATGTATTAAGTAGTATTTATAAACTGTTAAAATGACAAATAATATTTATGCCTCGTCATTTCATTGTTCATACATTTTTCTTTTCTTAAACTGGCTTCTCATTTCAGAATATGACATTAAAACTTATCACAGACGTCTGTAGTTTAATGCGAATCTCCGAACAGTGAATTGTGTTTTGAGAATGGATGCATTCGAATTCTGAAATGTTTCCATGGAAAGCAACAAGGAGAGAGATATGATAATAGCCAGCTGTGATTCGCTATTATTCTCTATCAATTCTGACGGGTATTCTACGCTGCGTCAGGAATACATTTGAAGGTAGTTATAAATTTCTTGCATAACACTGAGCAGAAAACTATGCTGACAGTAAACAACAAGCTATACTGATCGTAGACAGAAAACTATAATGACTATAGGCAGAAAACTATACTGATGTAAATAATTGACTGGATAATAGCAAAGAAGACGGAAACGAAACGGAAGAGATTTCGCTGAGAGAGTTCACGCGGGCTATGAAAGCAAGGGACAAACATGTTGCAGATCTATTATAGCCAGCTTTCTCTGTGGAGATCGTAGACGACTATGATGGCAACGACGACGACTATGATGATGATGATGATGATGATGACGATGATGATGATGATGATGATCTACATATATAATGTAGCACATCACGGTCTAGCCACCCCAGTTCTAGAATTATGAATACGAGAAGTCAGCCTCTTATTCACGCCGCAAGAAGTGGTACAGAGCTGCAGCAGCTGTCCGTGGCGCCCGACTACCTGTGGCTTGAGCTTATGATTAGCTCAAAGCTAAGAAAAATTCAGCTCATTGTGGCTTACAGCTGTCACAAAGTGACCTGGGGAGTGCGCAAAATGACAGACTTTGTACTTGCAAACAACAAGAGCATTCTGGGCCAGAATCTGTGCTTTCTGTTTTGGTGGTCTATGCTTTTCACGTGAGTGGGCATTTGAGTGTGTATGTGTACGCGCGTGCATGTTTGTGTACATGTATGCATGTTTGTATGCATGTACATATGTACGTTAGTGCAGAGATGTATTTCTGCACGTATGAATGTATTTACATGGATTTTGTACGCACGCCTGTACTGCTTGTATGCACCTACATGTATAAAGGTAAAATATTGTTTTCGTATTCTTGAATATATACAAGAATTTTGTGTAATGTGTGCATGTATTCTGTGTAATGTGTACACGAATTTTGCATAATGCATGCATGCATTTTATCAAATGTGTACGCGTATTTTGTGAATTGCATAAATATATTGTGTACGATGTGTATGTGTATTATGCGTAATATATATATATATATAGTACACATCTAAATGGTGTAATGTATACAAGTATTTTTTTAATGTACACAGTGTAACATACACGTATTTTGTTTAGTGTGTATGAATAATTTACGTGATATGTATTGTTCTGCGTGTATTTTGTGTGATGTGAAGATGTATTATGTAAAGTGTGTGGATGTAGTTTGTGTAATGCGTATGTGCATTTTATATATTCTATACATGTTTTATGCTTAGTGTGTTCATATATTATGTGTAACGTGCACGTGTATTTAGCGTAATATGCACACGTACTTTGTGTAACGTGTAATTGTATATTCTGTTAGCTATATATACATATACTGTAATGTGTAGGTGTTTGTGTGTGTAATGTTTACATGTGCTTTGTATAGTTTGTAAATTTATTATTGTAAGATATACACATATTTTATGTAGAAAGAAGTCATGTTACCGATTACACTTGCATTTTAGTGCACATGTGTAGATATATTTACTGTGGCTTTTATTGTTGTCAAATGTGTGTGTACATGTGTTTATTTGTGTAAATATTTATTACTAGTTAATTATTGAGATTATTGAGGAAAGACGCTGGCGATGGTTGGGACATGTGTTCCGAATGACTGACAACTCACTACCAAAAATAGCACTAAGATGGACACCACAGGGGAACAGAAGTAAGGGTAGACAAAAAGAGACATGGAGAAGAACAACAGAAAGGATGTTTAACAATAGAGGGCTCACTTGGGCAAGAGCAGAAAAAAAGGCGAAAGACAGGCATTTGTGGAAAACCCTTGCGGAAGCCCCATGTGCCCTGGGCACTTAAGGTTCAGACAGAGAGAGAGAGAGAGAGAGAGAGAGAGAGAGAGTTAGAAGAGATATCTGGA
The DNA here is from genome assembly GCA_009760885.1 of Achatina immaculata. Classification (NCBI taxonomy): domain Eukaryota; kingdom Metazoa; phylum Mollusca; class Gastropoda; order Stylommatophora; family Achatinidae; genus Lissachatina; species Lissachatina immaculata. The sequence continues at coordinate 10,719,010 of CM019710.1, forward strand.
AACCTCAGCATCAGTATATACATCAATGCAGTGATCTGAGAGTTACCGGTAAATTACCGATTAAAAAAAAAAGAGGAAAAAAACTCCCAAAACTTTTGTAGGTCGTCGGTCACTGTAACTGGTTTATAATATCAAAAACCCAGTAAAAAACAAACTGATTGGAGGATAATCGGGACAACAGAGCGATTATGGTGCTCAGTTTTCATGAAGGAGAATCCAGCAGTTTAGACTTTGGTTCACCATGTGAGAATTTTCTTAAGATTAAATCTCGCCACAAATAAGGTAAGAGAAGTATTTCACACGAACATTTACTTTATTTGTATATTAAACAGTATACATGTAAAGTACCGAACGTTGTATTGATAAAACCGGTATTTTGAAAAGTACTTCATGCAAGGTGACAGGCAGATACAGTTGTACTGGTTTCGAAAAATCCTAGCGCAATCACAGCGGTCTGTGTGCACTGAAAATCTTAACATCAGTATGTGCATACATATGTGTGCATTGAGAATCCAAACATCAGTATATACATACAAATGTGTACACATCAGCACAAACGTGTGTGTATACTGGGAATCTCAACATCAATATAAACGTGTGTGCATACTGGAAATCTCAACATCAATACAAACGTGTGTGTATACTGAAAATCTGAACATCAGTATAAACGTGTGTATACAGGAAATCTCAATGAAATCTCAACACCTGCGTGCATTGGAAATCTCAGTAAAATAAAATAAAATATGATGGAATAAATAAAACAAAATTAAAATAAAATGAAATAGATAAAAATTGAATGAGATCGAGATTTTTTTAAAAATCCGAACGGGCTGACAAAGTAGCACAGGAAAAGAAAAGCAGCTGATCTGATCGAAAATAATGATTACTGGGAACAGCGCAGAACAGAGTAGCATGAACACCAACATCTACCTGCACGACATATAATGAATGAATGAATAATTTTTCACTGTTTAATAACTGTCGTTTTGTTGTTGATTGGTCAAACCTTAAGTTGCTGTTTACAGTTGCCGTTCATGTATCACTGTTTACAAGCTTCTCCTTCACTTTCTTTATATTCTGGCAATAATGTGGTGTCGCAGGAAAGTCTGTGTTCGTCTGATGTATTTTATTTCCGTGGTAATGATATCTTCTCGGTCTGCTACATGACCATTATCAGCAACTACTGAACAGGTCAAACGATCTGCTCTTTCACTTCCCCTAACACCTGTTTGCTGCTGTTTGGGTGAGTAGAGAAGTCAAGATTTATCGATATATTCGAGGCACGAACAATATTTTGAGCTACTGTCGTCTCAGATGGCAAGTTAGAATTTTTTCTCAGCATGCGCACTGAGCGTGTGCGATTTCCTGTGTTCTTGTGTCCTAGTCAGCTAAAAGCTTTCTTTACGGCCACAGTGGTCATTATCGACTACTTTCTGGACAGTTTCTGCTGTTCGAGTGATGTGTAAATGCCAAGTCACACCGCTTGCTACAAACCACTTGACTCATCTGTATATATACATTACAGTTTAATAATTTACAATGTGTAATTTGTAGTACAATTTGTGTTTACAATTTACACAAATCTTCGCTCTGATTTTAGAACAGGCGTGTGGTTTCTGAGGTTTTCACTTGCATCTAAAGCAAATATTAAAATAAATAAATAAAATAAAACAAATGATGAGCTCTAAATGCGCAATTTTTATGGATTCTCTAGAGATGTGACATATAGAGGTACGCGGTGTCTACTTCATTTTCGTATTGTCTACAATGAATACATGTGTATGCCCAGTTAGGGGTGGGGATGGGGTCCGGTCGGTGCATTGCTCCAGGATCTTGAAAGCTTCCCTTTTTTTTTAAGGTAGAGCCTCTGATGGATTGAAACAATATTGCTTATGGGGGGGGGGGGGTGGAAGTTTTACAGCGATTTTCACAACTGTCTTTGGAGACCTTGGGTGTAGTTTAAGGACTGTACTGTGCATTCATATCCGTGTATCTTTGTATAAGTAGTGTACGTACATTCATATATGTGTATGTTTGCATAAGTAGTGTACTGTACATTCATATCTCTGTATGTTTGTATAAGTAGTGTACTGTACATTCTTATCCATGTATGTTTTATAAGTAATGTACTGTACATTCATATCCGTGTATGTTTGTATAAGTAGTGTACTGTACATTCATATCTCTGTATGTTTGTATAAGTAGTGTACTGTACATTCTTATCCATGTATGTTTTATAAGTAGTGTACTGTACATTCATATCCGTGTATGTTTGTATAAGTAGTGCACTGTAAATTCATATTTGTGTATGTTTGTACAAATAGTGTACTTGTACATTCATATCCGTGTATCTTCGTATAAGTAGTGTACTGTACATTTAAATTGATATATGTTTGTATATGTAGTGTAATATACATTCATATCGATGTATGTTTATACATGCAGTGTACTGTACATTCATATCCACTTGCGTTTGTATATGTAGTGTACTGTACATTCATATCCATGTATGTTTGTATAAGTAGTGAACTCATATCCATGTATGTTTGTATATATTGATATTCACTTTCTTGTGATGTTAATATATTTGAGTCAGTTTGATACAAAGAGTTCATCGTCTCTATAGCTGCAGATATAAATAAGTTATTTGATACGAAGAGTATCATACACCTCTGTATGAACATATTTACTGATGTTCACATTTATATGAGACAAGAAGATATGGAACTAGTGAGCACATCATTTGGAAATGCAAAACAAACTCTGCTTATCATGTCGCCAGTGCCTCGAATCTAGCCTTCTCTCAGTCTAACACGTGACAATTCATTTTTATTTCCCGGAAATTTCCCAGAAGGTGTTAAGATTTTCTGTTTAATCTTTTCTTATGTCAAGGCCATCCAAACTTTTCTCCGTGTGTGGGGGCGGGGGTGCTTACGACATTTGCATAACAAGTGTTAGGATATGCGTACGTACAACATTTATATAACCAGCCCATTTTTATGTGTGTATGTTTGTATAACCAATCCAAAATGGTATGTGTACCTTTTGTATAACCATTCCATTCAGTGTTGTCGTACTGTATAAGCAGTCCAGATGGTAGGCACACCTATTGTATAACCAGTCTAGAAGATACGTACGCTTATTTTATAATGTTGTTTAATTATCTTTATTATTCTATAATATTTTGTATTTGTACAATCAATCCAAATGCTATACTTGTATTTGTATAATTAATTCAAGTGTTACATTTATATATTCAGTTCAAATGCTACAGTTGTATAAACAATTCGAATGCTATATTTTGATAGACAATTCGAGTGCTATATTTGTATGATCAAATTAAGTGCTACATCTGTATAATCAGTCTAAGTGTTAAACTTGCACTTGTATAATCAATTAAAATGCTATATTTGTAAAATCAACGCAAGTGATAACTTTGTATCTTACATCTTATATCCTTCCCGTGCTACTAAAAGTCACATAGGGCTCGCATGGTAGTTCGCCAGGTTTTCCTGTTTTCGGCGAGCTTTTCATCCTCATCAAAGGATGTTATACCCACTAAACTATTTTCTATTTTCTACTAAACTGGCCTCTCTTAACAATGTCCTCCTTAGAGTTTAACGTGATCAATCTCTTCTTCTGCTTTGTATACATTTGTATAATCGGTCAAAGTACTATACTTGCATTTGTTTAATCAATTAAAATAAAGTGAATGCTGGAAAATCACCAAAACAATAGAAAAAAAGTTGAATTCTTTCCAGACTAAATGTTTACGAAGAATTAGAAAAATATTTTGGCCAAACACCGTAAGAAATAACATCTTGTTGGCAGAAATGCAGATGAAACCATTGACAGCAATTATTGAGGAAAGACGCTGGCGATGGTTGGGACATGTGCTCGGAATGACTGACAACTCACTACCAAAAATAGCAATAAGATGGACACCACAGGGGAACAGAAGTAAGGGTAGACAAAAAGAGACATAGAGAAGAACAACAGAAAGGATGTTGAGCAATAGAGGGCTCACCTGGGCAAGAGCAGAAAAAAAGGCGAAGGACAGGCATTTGTGGAAAACCCTTGTGGAAGCCCCATGTGCCCTGGGCACTTAAGGTTCAGAGAGAGAGATTTATATAATAAATTCCAGTGTTGTATTTGTATAATTAATTCAAATGCTGTATTCTTATATATTTGTATAATCAGTCAAAGTGCTATACTTGTATATTTATAATCAGTTTGTATAATAAATTCCAGTGCTATATTTGTATGATCAATTCAACACTACATTTGTATAATCAGTTCAAGTACTATACCTGTATTAGTATAGTCAATTCAAGTGTTTTATGTGTATAATCAATCTAAGTGCTATATGTGTAAACTCTATTCAAGTACTTTATTCGTACCGTCAATTCAAGTGCTATATTTATATTTGTATAACTAATTGAAGTGCTATTTTTGCATAATCAATTCAAGTGCTACATTTGTATAATAAATTCAAGTCCCACATTTGTATAATCAGTCCAGGAGAAATTACTGAGGACAATGGGGAATGCTCTTAATAAAGAAGAGCTGAGTCTGTTTCAGAAGAAGAAATTGCTGCATGAATACCACACGTTCTTTGGTGAGCCATGTTGTATTTAAAATCTTGCTGCTGCTTTGTGAAAGTCATTTTGTTTTTTAATCTTTCTGGTACCGTCCCTGTCTTATGCTGTCAGTCATACAGGGTTTTTTCTTGCTATTTTCTGTGAGTGTTGCGTTTTATCTTAATAATATACAGGGTTATTTTATATGTCTGTGAAACATTTTAAAAATTCGCATCAAATAAACTATGTAACGGATCATGATTACATCTGGAGAGAGAGAGAGAGAGAGAGAGAGAGAGAAACTCTTCAAATTTAAAAAAAAATAGCCCGCACTCATAACTCCTGTGGTTTGCCGCTAGGAGGCAGCAGTAGCAAATATGGCGTTCAGTAAACGCGAGCAGTCATTTTGTTTTGGAATACGCAAGAGCCTCGTCCGTTGTGACAGTGCAGCGATGATTTCGAGCGGAATTCCAGAAGGCAGAATCTATTTTCTACAGTATCAAGAAATGGTATGCGAAATTCCTGGGTGAAGGCTGTCTGTACACAGTTCCTCGGCAGGGACGTCCAGGACCAAGCGAAGAGACTGTGAATCGTGTTAGAGAAGCTTACCAGCGAAGCCTCTTCCTTCATCCCTACTATGGTTTTCTAATCTGAAAGATATTTTCTATGAGTTATATAATGAATAATGTTGACTGTATTTTCTGTTTTATCTTCCGGCTGACTTCTGTTATTCATGAAACTACATTTCATGATTTCTAGCTTCATCTTTTTAAAATGATATTTCTTCACTTCTGGCTCGCTACTATACTTCTTTTCAGACGCTGATTTAGCTGAATGTTGTCTGACCATTGCTGTATTCTCCCGAAGACAGCCAAAGGACCTATATTGAGCAGGATGCAGGAGTTCGTCATTAGAGAGTTGTGTTCTTTGTAGGAGTTTGCTGTCAAATTTTAGAAAATGGGTTAAACTATCTGGCAGACAACATAGCAAGTATGTTGCTTGACAGAGGAGTACATCAGATATTGAATTTATGTGCATATAAAACAGTAATAAAAATGGACAAATAGTGTTTTTAGTTTTTAGTATTTATGGATCAGGTATATATATATATATGCGCTTGTGTGTGTAGGGGAGTATCTTTAATATATTTTTTAAATGTGTTTAATGCCTCTAATGTTTATAACACACATCTTTGATATTTTCGTACCTCACAGATCTAAACAAAGACGGTGTTCTGGAATGGAAGGATTTTCAAATAGCAAGAGAGGTTGTCTTTAGTTGTACTTCGATTGTTGTAGTTGCATACTATGAGAAAAATATTGTGTACGTTATTGTTCATCTGGCATAGTACATGTAACACTAGGAGATTATTTGTGCCAGTATATATTTGATAGAAAGAGCTACAAGATGAGTGCGAGAGTCACTCAGTGACAGAAGAACTGGTGGAAGAAACACTGACTATAAGTTACTGAATACTCACATAAACAAATTATGAAATAGTGGTTGCTACAGACAGCACAACACAGAGACTGCAGTACTGGCAACGTGTTTTTTCGTTTGCCAGCTTGGATTCCGGTGAAGTCCATTATGGCACGTGATATCTGGTTTTCTCATCTTGTACAGAGAGAAATGTGTACGGTAAAATCCAACGTTTCTTTCACAGTACCCAGATATTCTTCATCTTCAGACAATGTACAAGAGTCAGTATTGGTCAAGGGAAGCTAACATCGGTTGTGAACATGTGTGTGTAGGTGTGTGTGTGTGAGAGAGTGAGAGAGAAAGAAATATTTTGTATGTGTGTATGACAGAGACTGGTATGTGTTTGAGACTGTGTAATATTTGCAATATTTCGACTTACAGCTTCACCAGACAACAACTAAGGAATTGACAACATTAAAAAAAGACGAATGAAATATTAACAATTCAGTATTCTATTTCTTAAGTTTGTTATGAGGATGACCATATTCAGTTTTGTGAAGAGGGGCGGAGGGGGGAAGGAGGCAGCCGGTGCACTGGTCCAAGGCTTGGAGGGCCCTGTTTTGAAGGAGAGCTGGAGGTGAATGAAAACAAAATGACTAATAAAGTGAGGGTGGGGGTGGGAGAATAAACAGGTTTACGTTAGCCACAGAATTCCTCTCGCAAGCTCTGAGGGTGACCACAGGCGCAGCATCAGTTGCGTCAGTTTATTCATGGTTGATTACTATTAACTGCCATGATGATAACTGAACGACTGAGTCGCGAAGTGGTTTATGCACTCGTCTCCTATGGCGAGTGGTTCGCAACAGCTGTAGAAATGGGCATAGTGAGAAGAGTTGGAGAAGGAAATGTGGCCAGGCATAATGGAGATCATATTACACTTTAGTGTGAAACAGATAAAGGAAAGCATAGGCACAAGCAACATTCCCCTCTATGAATCTGGGGTTGAAATCTTTATCTTTTATTGATGATAACTCCTATCACTTTAGAAAAAAAAAAGTTTGATTTATCTCCCCCGTCGCACGACAGAGAATATGTAACATGAGTGGATGGAGCGAAGGCAGTGAGAAATTTCTTCGAGCCAAACAAGTTTTTGCTGACATTTGGAGATATCTCCAGGACGACGGTGACACAAACCTGGACGGCAAAGTCACAGAAGATGAATGGGTAAGAAAAAGTGCCAGATAAGATGTCTATTATAATTTTTACGAGTCAAGAATATTCTTAAAGCTTTCTTTATACATTAAAAAAACCTTTAAATAATAAAGCCGATACGAAAACGATTTAAAAAAAATACTACGATGGTCATACTTTTTGTATTTATTGATTATAGTGTGGCCTCTACAGGCCTCTGTCCTGGTGAATATCACGTTATTTCTTGTAGTCAGCCATTTACAGAAAAAAAGCTGACAATGGCGTGAAACTGACTGATTCAACCACACCAGCTTAGACATCCACATTGATAGCTACACAGTTACTTATAGTCCCAGTCGTTAGACGGATGATATTGTGCCTGCAGACTTGGCTGGAAAAATATATTCACAGACATACAGGACGAGCCTCAGACACTACAGAAATGACAGGGACTATCAATGTAATCTGAAGAAGCTGTTAATTTGTTGCCACTGTAAACACTGTTATCGGTACACAGGCTGCTTTTAATTTACTACTTTGTGCCATTTTTTTTCTTTGCTGTATTCTTTTTCTCTTTATGGTTGTCTGGCGAAGGCTGTTTGGTCAGATATTCTTATCTTATATATCTTATATCCTTACCGTGCCGTTAAACGTCACATAGGGCTCGCAAAGTAGTTCGACAATTTTTCCTGTCTTCTGCGAGTCTTTCAACCTCATCAAAGGATTTTATGCCTGTTAATTTGGCCTCTCTTAATAATGTCCTCTTCAGAGTTTCACGCGGTCTGCCTCTTTTTCTTCGGCCTGTTGTGTTCCACTTGATAGCTTGTTTTGGGATCATTTCTTCTCATCAAGTGACCAACATATGTCCATCTCCTTTTCCTGATCACCCATGCTTATATATTATACATTGTTATTTTATAACGTTCAAGCTACCAATATGTGTGTAGGCAAATCTCACTAAATTGCCATTCGTGTTGCGCGTTTTGCAGATACTGCGTTTGTTTTCAGTTTATTCATGTTTATTATTTTTAGAACATTTCTTCTTCTTCCGATAGTTTTTGGCAGTAACATCACACCGAAAGCGTCAATCGGCGCCATTTTGCTTACTGCCTTAGTGTCTCAGTTCTAGCAATTCTCCCTATATCTCAACAATTTTCACTGTTATTATACTGAAATCATGCTGTTAATACTTTGTACAATGGCTGCAGGCTCAGCTAATAAAGATAAGCACTTTTAGCAATAAAGTATATTTTTAAAAAATGGTGTTTAGGCTAAGCATATTGTGCTATATTGTCTTTATAAAGGAGATTATATAGTGTCTAAACAGTGACTATGCAGTGTCTATACAGTGACTATATAGTGTCTTTATAGTGACTATGTATTGTCTATACGGTGACTACATATTGTCTACACACTGATTATACATATTTTAGGCTTTTATATGCCCCGGGAAGTAAAGCATTGAATGTAACCGAGTTTATTACGATATTTATTTTATTTCTGTGGTCTGGAACCGAACCTGCAGTAATTTGAGGTTTACTTTGAGGCATGGCAGTACTTTTTTGCACTTTTATGGACATATACATACCAGACTACAGACAGATATGATTGATCAGGAATCTATGACGTGCATGCAAATTTTCTAGGAACGCGGAAATACCAGACTTTAGTAAGTTAAAAACACTATAACTTTAGAACTGGAATTGCAATTTGAGTTCTGGTCTCAGCAAAGTTGCATAGCAGAAAAACCTGTTGTAAAATTATAGTTCAAAGTTGCTAACTTTCTCTCTCTCTCTCTTCTCTCTCTCTCTCTCTCTCTTCTCTCTCTCTCTCTCTCACTGAACCTTAAGTGCCCAGGGCACATAGGGCTTCCGCAAGGGTTTCCACAAATGCCTGTCCTTTGCCTTTTTTTCTGCTCTTGCCCAGGTGAGAACAAATATATATATATATATTAAAAGAGCTTAATATTGAAAAAGGCTGGCTAGTAAAGAGGATTAAAGAGAGAAAACTTAAATATTTTGGACACATTAAACGTCATGATAATTTAGAGAAGACCGTATTGGAAGGATACATAATGGGAAAAAGAAAAAGAAGAAGACCAAAACGAAGATGGCTGCAAGACATCGTTGACGATCTGCAAATGGATGCAGCAGCAGCAGGCCATCTTGCTTACAACCGAGAGACCTACAGGAGTGCTGTTTGGGAAGCAAAGTTCCGCAAGGGACATGCAAATGAATGAATGAATGCCCAGGTGAGCCCTCTACTGCTCAACATCCTCTCTGTTGTTCTTCTCCATGTCTCTTGTGGTCTACCCTTACTTCTGTTCCCCTGTGGTGTCCATCTTAGTGCTATTTTTGGTAGTGAGTTGTCAGTCATTCGGAGCACATGTCCCAACCATTGCCAGCGTCTTTCCTCAATAATTGCTGTCAGTGGCTTCATCTGCATTTCTGCCAACAAGATGTTATTTCTTATGGTGTTAGGCCAAACTATTTTTCTAATTCTTCGTAAACATTTAGTCTGGAAAGAATTCAACTTGTTTTCTATGGTTTTGGTGATTTACCAGCATTCACTTCCATAGAGTAGTACACTTAGAACATTACTCTTAAATATCTTAAATAACTTTCTAAAGGACTTAAAATCTCAGCATGACATGTCAGCATGTTATCTATTTCTTCTGATTATTTTTTTCTGAGTTAAAAAAAGGTATGTCAGCTTCATCTTATAGTCTCAGGCCATTTCTCTGTCGTCTTTAAGAATGTCACTTCACTTAAAGTGCGGTGACGCAATACAAACAAGTGAGATGACACAATACAAACAGGTGAGATGACACAATAAAAAAGTGGGATGACACAATATAAACAATCACACAATACAAGCAAGTGAGATGACACAATATAAACAAGTGAGACGACACAAGACAAACAAGTGAGACGACACAAGACAAACAAATGAGATGACACAAGACAAACAAGTGAAATGACACAAGACAAATAGGGAGCCAGTAAAGGTGTAGTCTTACAGATGAAATTATCGCTACATTCATAGCTCTGAAAGTAATAAAGTATAAACCTCATATCTCTGAAAATAACCAAGTATAAAGTGAATTTAAAAAACCTCATAACTCTGAAAATAATCAAGTATAGACCTCATAGCTCTGAAAGTAGTCAAGTATAACCTCATAGCTCTGAAAATAATCAAATATAACTTCATAACTCTGAAAATAATCAAGTATAACTCATAGCTCTGAAAGTAGTTAAGTATAACCTCATAAATCTGAAACAAGTATAACCTCATAGCTCTGAAAGTAGTTAAGTATAACCTCATAACTCTGAAAATAATCAAGTATAACCTCATAACTCTGAAAATAATCAAGTACAAACCTAATATAAGGTATTTGTCGCCGGTTATGAAGCAATAGGCGTCTCTCTGAAACTGGCGTTGTAAAGTGTGTAAGACAGATATATCATTTAATATTACATTTAGTGTTGAAGCTACAAGTTGCATTCTATTAATTAAGAATAATTTTATTTACATAGCTTTCTTTAAGTTTATTTGAAATAATGTCTTTTATTTCTTTTTTTTTGTTAATGTTATTGCTGTTGTTATTGCTGTTATACTTTTGTTAAGTAAAAAGTATGTGATTATTTGGCGTGCAAAATTTCTAGAAGCGGGCATAGAAAGTTTGAAAAAAAACGGCAGTTTTAGCATCCACCCTCAAAATGTTCGCCACTACAGGGATTACGAAATAAAAAAAGTGCAGACGAGTTCAAAGGAAACGTTGATCCTATATAAACATGTAGACATTTTCTGGGGAAGAGTTCCATGAGTACTACAGAATGATCCGAAGTAGAAAATAGTAGCAAGGTACTGTAAAACTTGCTTGGTGAAAGTTTACATTTATAATTAGTGGGAGGAATATTGTCTCAAGATGGCTTACAGACGAACATTTCCCTTGGCATGTACTTCAATACGCAAAGCCAATCTGGTCCGCCGTTGGACCGCCAACCCAGGTTCTCCCATCCTTGGTATTTTATATGCTAATTATGCCTATTCCGCAAGCATTCAATCAATACACAATACACTGACATGCAGTACAAATCACCAAGTCCGAAATTACAGGACACATCATTTTAATCTCACTATACGCCACAACAGTACATACAACTGACACTGATATCAACATGACATCAAGACATGTGTCATCAGAATGGAAGAACAACTGAAAAAAATAAGATCAATGCAATGAAGAATACTTCAACAATCTTCAGTGATAGAACAACAGTTTGACAGACAAATGTCAATGCAAGGAAAATACTTCAAACAATCATCAATAATAGATAAGCAACTGGATGAAGAATGCCAACGCAGTGCAGAGTATCATATGATATGTCTGCATATTGAGACCTGATGGACCTGAGGTCCCGGGCCCCTCTTGGCCCTCCACGTAGCCTACACTATGAATTTAATGTGCAATAGTACGTATCCCCAGCAGCTATCGCTGCCATAACACACCTTCATATAACTGTGCTTCTGCACCACACGATCAGCCAACATGAAAAGCATATTAAACGAATCATACATGTTGCTCATCGAATATACCGATAAATCACACTGAAATCATGCACAGAATTTTTATATCGTAGGTAAACACAAGAACCCTACATCACAGATTAATTCTCAACTGCATAATCTACACCACATGAGGTGGGCTCGCTGGAATATATTAAACACGCACAATAATATAAGCACAAGAAGACCTACATAGCTGGCCATGTCCCCCCTATCTAATCTGATGTAAGCCAATGTTTCAATATATATTCCCCACCCCCACCCCTGAAACCAAATCACATGGACGATGACGCCTCGGTCAAGGTCGTACACCCCTCGGTCCATGCCTGTATCGTCCACAGTACTATACATAATGTCTGACGTCCACTTTACGTCTCTGCTAGACCAGTCACGGAAACGCGGTTAGATGGATGGATGGATGGATGGGATGGATGGATGGATGGATGGATGGATGGATGGATGAGGAAAAACGTAAATTTACTTTTGTAACACCCTAGACTGATATCAGCTTATCTATCTTCTTTTGTCCAGATTCGAATGTGGGAGACATTAAACAAAGAATACGTTTCAAGGAAGAAAAATAAAATCAGTGAAGAAAATGACAAAATCCCTGACTGGTTAGAGAGGTACATTGAATACAAGTTCCATCTTTTTGACAGAACAGGTAAGTCCTCAATCTCTCCGAGAATCAGACAAGTATATGTGTTTGATGCTGTCCAGGTAATAGTCCACATAAACTTCCTGACACATGACGACTGCATTGGAAATCTTCAGGCTCAGATGTGACTGGGGGTGAGTAGTTGTGATCGTTTCAGTTTCTCAGGACAAGCTTCTGAGGAAACTCCACCACCTTTGGGAACTTTTCGACCTGGACCATGCTCATAATATTGAGTCACTTTTAATCTGCTTCGGAGAGGGCTGAAACAGAACTGAGTTTTTGCCTACTTATGTTCACTATTATAGTGATCATAGCCATGTTTGATGGCTGATATAATGATGTTATGTTAGCATATTTTGATGATTCTATCATAATGATGTTATGTTCGCCATTCTTGACTCTACCACAGTGATGTTATGTTCGTCAACCTTGATACTCTAATAGTGGTGTTTTGCTCACAGTGTCTGATGACTTTACCTTATATTCGCCATGTTTGATGACTCTGCTTCAGTGATGCTGTGTTCGTCATGTTTACGACTCTAACATAGTGGTGTACAATCGCCACGTTCATAGTGATCACGTTGTGTGATGACTCTAATACAGTGATGTTGTGTTCACGTTGTTTGATGGTTCGTATAATGACGTTATAACTGTGTGTTAAAAAGTTTAGATGATAAATATGATGAAGAAAGTTCTGCTTTATTAGAAGCACAATGTGGCAGTAGCTGAATAAATAGCTACATGGTTTCTCATTCGAAGGATCTCACTTTTAACGTAGCTATTTAACAACACGTTAAGGAAAAACTGCATGTAAATGGAAAAACGCCTACTTTCAAGGTGAGGTGCGCTGCACAAATAGGTGTAACAGTGTGAAAGATAAACCGATGATCACCTGAATGTCAGCCCCATATATAATTGACTGCAAAAGTTTTGAACGGACAGATGTTGTAACGTAGATAAGAGAAGATAATTTATTCTGTAAAATCATGCTTTTGGAATGTGTTTTAAAATCATTGAACTTGTTACAAATTATTAAATATTTACCTCATCTTGTAGTATTTCTAGTATTGTACTTACAAAATTACTTATTGCGTATCGCCGAGTATGCTCTATTTGCAGCGAATGATCCGGCAAATTTAGCCACTATATAGTATAGCCACATAACCACAGCCTAATCACAAGATGTTTGGAGGAGGGGAAGTGGTATATTTCTGCTGTAGGCAGTTTTTTTAATATAGGAGGGTAAGTCAAAAAGTAACCTTTTTTTAGACTTTCAATAAAATATACAAATGACTGAAAACTCATTATAACTTTTCAGCACAGTCCTCATCACGCTCAATACAGGATTGTTAATGATTCACTAATGCCTGGATTTCTGGAGGAAATAAAATCGTCCCACTGACCTTTTAGCCAACTGCACAGCATATTAAACTATTTGTCTGTAGTGAACTTGTTCCCGCCTAGAGCATCACTGAGGAATCCAAATACATGATAATCACATGGTGCGAGGTCGGGTGGATAAGGTGGATGTGGAAGACACTTCAATTTCAGATTTGTAATTTGCTGAGCTTTTGCACTTGTTGTCTGAGGCTGCATGCTACACTGTAACAACATACAAGAACTGAGCAGTTCGCGACGTTTTAACCCGACTGCAGGTTTGACGGGGTTCTCAAGCAGAGCACAGCATGCTTCGCTATTGATAATGGTTCCTCTTGGCATTTATTGTTCCAGGCTTCAAGCTTTACAATATCAGAAGAGCACGAGAATCAGTTTTCAGGTCAACGGAGCTGTACGGAATTTCTTTTGATTTTTTTCTAAGAATGTCGCCACTCCACGTTTTCTAGCTTTGTCTCTGTTGCATGTAATGTACCAGTCATTCATTTCAAGAGACTATGCACTGCTGAAAACAATTTCTTTCAGCTACAAAACGTCAATAAACGAATAACTCCGCGCTGTTCTTCTCTCGTGTTTGTTTCCAAGGAAGCAGCCTTATTTGATCTGGTCTACTGACGTCATGTTTCCAAAATGGTCGACGTGTCTCCAAATATAACACATCTAGAGAGAGATGACATAATATATCCGTACTAGAACTGTGTGTACTACTCAATTTAGATTTGTTAAAAAGAGCAAAATCAAGGTTACTTTTTGACTCGCCCTCTTATTTTATACTAATGTGTGAGTAATGTACACTGTATATATGTAAATCCATATGCAAAAATTACACACCTGAAGCTTAATTGATTGCCTCTAGGTGATGGAATAATCGACCAAGAGGAATTTGAATACGTTCTGGAAAACTTCAATGTATCACCCAAAGACGCAAGAACGGCATTCCTACTTTTTTCTAGGGTGAGTCATGGGATCAGCCGCACTGTTGGCCCAACCTGTTAATCCGCGAATTCTGAGTATTTTTCTTCCCCTTGCTATAAATGCTACGTTGTTGCTGTGGCGATGAGTGCATTCATAAAGTCTAATGCTACGAAGGATGATTGATAAGTTCTCGGCATAAGGTACAAATACTTGAAACACAGTTGATATTAGGTGCATTTATAGGTCAGGTTAATGTAAGATTAAACGCCATGTTTCAAGAAATTAACCGCAACCAATTTTTTTTACAGGCTACTGAAGTGGTAAAGGGTGGCAGAAACTGAGAAAATGAATAAAATTTCTCATCGCTACCTCTGCATCAAGGGCTTATCATCGAAGGAGATCCATGGCGATATGGTAGAGACTCTATGGGAGAGTGTCCCTTCTTACAGCACAGTGAAAAAATGGGCAGCTCAATTCAAACTTGGAAGGGAGAGTCTGGAAGATGATCCCCATCCAGGAAGACCAAGAACGGTAACCACCCATGAAACCACCGGCAGGATCCATGACATGATAATGGAGGATCGACGACTAACTGAACGGTACATTGCTACTGAGTTGGGCATCTCCTCGGAACGTGTTCGTGCCATTATTCACAATGATCTGCAAGTGACAAAGGTCTCTTCTCGATGAGTCCCGAAACTTCTTGGAGCTGATCATAAACGACAGCGTCTCAGCATGTCAAGAGACAATCTTGGCCATTTTTCTGTAGATCCTAAAAAGTTTCTTCGGCAATCTGAGACCATGGATGAGACTTGGGTCATCATTTTCAACCAGAAAACAAAGAACAGTCAAAGCAGTGGAAACATCATCAATCACCACCTCCAAAGAAAGCAAGGATGGTTCTGTCTGCAGGCAAAATGATGGCTTCCACCTTTTGGGATTCAGAAGGTGTGCTATTGGTAGACTATCTTCAAAGGGGCAGAACGGTCACCGGGGCCTATTGCGCTAATCTTGTGAAGCAACTGCGGATCAAACTGAAGGAAAAGCGTTGAGAGAAATTGACGAGAGGGGTCATCTTTCATCAAGACAATGCTCCAGTTCACAAGTCGGCGGTGGCAATGGCTGCCATTCATGAATTCGGCTTCCAGCTTCTTGAACATCCTCCTTATTCCCTAGATTTGGTCACTTCGGACCATTACCTGTTCACCAAACTAAAAAAGGAGCTTAGTGGTCACAAATTTGTTTCACCAGATGATGACGTCATTCATGCTGTAGACTACTTTCTACTGGCGCAAGATGCTGACTTTTACAAAGAAGGAGTCCGTATGCTCCAGGATCGCTGGACTTAGTGCATAAACGTGCAAGGGGACTATGTTGAGAAAAAAAGTTGTCCACAAATAATCCGTTGTACCTTATGCCGAGAACTTATCAATCACCCCCCGTAAGATGGCTATATTATAACAAGAAGAGAAATATAAATTTCTTGAGTTCGAAAATTTGTTAAACTTGAACCTAACAGTTAAAGATTTGGATGGGCGTGACAATAGCCATTGTTGAGTTTTACAAATAGCCGGCTTTGAGCTTAAAATAGCCTAACTGAACATGACTAGTTTATGGCCAGCTGATAACTGACAAGTTCACTAAAAGTTACGAAAAGCTGAACCTAACCTGTTCAAGGCCGGCTATAAAAAGATGAATTTCACCAGTTTATGACCAGCTATAAAAATTTGAATTTGACAAGTTCATGACCAGCTACAAAAATTTGAATTTGACAAGTTTATGAGCAGCTATAAAAATTTGAATTTTACATGATCATGGCCGGCTATAAAAATTTGAATTTGACAAGTTCATGGGCAGCTATTAAATCTAAACTATCTCACGGAAAGAAGTAAGTGTGCAGTGGTGTTAAGCGTACCAATCCCGTTGTAATGAGTGAAATGAAATTAAATTTGGCACGAAGTTTTGTCTGAGTGTTGTCCACTTCCCCGTGCTGAACGAAGTTGATCGCACTATTTATGGGGAGATAACCACAGCTCCAGTGAATTCACGTTCAGTGATCCGTGACTAGTTACTGACCACGGATAAAATGAGAGTAAGTGTGTAAATCTGTTCTCAGAGATCTCTTCACGTTATCGTTGAAGAAATGAGTAGTGGAATTCCAACATAAACATCTTTTTTAATCATGCCAAGATTGAACGAACATCAGCGAGAAATAGCTGTTGGGGTGTTAATTGCTAGAATAACAGTAGCAGCAGTATCTCAACATTTTAATGTTCACGGAAACACAATATCGTGCTTTCAAAGTCGTTTAACCAAAATGGTTCCTTTGCTGACCACCATAGAAGCAGTAGACCACGAGTTGCCACCCTTGCACAAGACCGCTACATCCACCTCATGCACCTTCGTAACAGGTTTCTCCAGGCAACATGGACTGCCAACAACATTCCAGGTTTAAGGCGTGTGTCGGGCAGGACAGTGTGAAATAGACTCATATAGGTAAATCTCTTACCTCATAGGCCTGCAGTTAGACCAGTACTGACAGATCGCCACAGACAAATCTGCTTGACCTGGGCCAGGCACCACGTGGCATGGTCCTATCATCAATGGAGACGATCCTAATTACTGATGAGTCCAGATTGTGTCTGCAAGCCATGATGGGCGTGCTTTAGTGTACAGGCGAAGAGAAGAACGCTTTGAAGTTAATGAAGCAAAATGTGAACAATAGAAATGTACTGAGAGTAGATAGCAAGTTAGTGGAGGAAGTCAATGAATTTGTATACCTTGGCAGTAAAGTAGCAGAAAATGGAGACAGCACAGAGGACATCAACAGCAGACTTACTAGAGCAAACCAGGCTTTTGCAGTACTGCAGACTATAAGGAAATCTAAAAAACTAAGCATGAATACGAAAATCAGGATATTTAAGATTAATGTTCTAAGTGTACTACTCTATGGAAGTGAATGCTGGAAAATCACCAAAACCATAGAAAACAAGTTGAATTCTTTCCGGACTAAATGTTTACGAAGAATTAAAAAATATTTTGGCCAAACACCATAAGAAATAACATCTTCTTGGCAGAAATGCAGATGAAGCCACTGACAGCAGTTATTGAGGAAAGACGCTGGCGATGGCAGGGTCATGTGCTCCGAATGACTGACAACTCACTACCAAAAATAGCACTAAGATGGACACCACAGGAGAACAGAAGTAAGGGTAGACCAAAAGAAACATGGAGAAGAACAACAGAGAGGATGTTGAGCAATAGAGGACTCACCTGGGCAAGAGCAGAAAAAAGGCAAAGGACAGGCATTTGTGGAAAACCCTTGCGGAAGCCCCATGTGCCCTGGGCACTTAAGGTTCAGAGAGAGAGAGAGAGAGAGGTGGATAGGAGGAGAGGAGGCAGTGTAATGGTTTGGGGAGGAATTTCCTATGCTGCCCGAACAAACCTAGTCTTCCTCAGTGGCAACTTTACAGGTTTACGATATAGGGACGAAATCATTACACGCCACGTAATGCCTTTTCTGGATGCTAATGGACAAGACGTGATACTGCAGCAGGATAACGCTCGTCCACATGTTGCAAGTGTGGTCAGGGACCACTTTCAGCAGCATCAGATTACTGTCTTGCCATGGCCAGCAGTTTCACCGGATGTCAACTATCGATCATATTTGGGATGAACTGGACCGCAGGTTGAGAAGAGGACATAATTGTCCTGGAAACCGCCAAGATTTCGCACAAGCGTTGTAAGAGGAATGGAATAACATGCCTCAACAATTGATACAACGTATCATTGGTTCGATGAGAAGGCGGTGTCAAGCAGTGATAACTGCCCAAGGAGGACACACACGATATTGAAACCCTGATTTTCTTTTCTTGGGGTGGTGAGCCACATTAGGTGAGTTTTTGTCACTTTTTTGTGACATGTGACTGCCTAAAAGTTATCATTTTATCTGTTATTGGATAATCAAACATAATGTGTGCCAAATTTTATTTCAGTTACCACCTGAGCTCGTTCATGGTGCTTTTTAAAGCACTGCACATTTATTTTTTCCGTGAGTATAGATCAGGTCGTGGCCTACTATAAGAAGCATGAATTATATGGTTACATGAATGGGAGAAAACTTAGGATTATAGAAAAAAAGCAAAGATTCTGCACCCTTTACAATTTCAAATTTGCATTCTTCAGAATCACGAGCAAAAGATTGACCTGACCTACTTCAGACATCTTTCCATAGAGTATTACCGCACAGATGATCCTGGGTCGTTGGGAAATTTCATCACTGGAACCCTTGAATTTTCCTAACACCGCCACTTGATTTTTCCACACTTTTTTTTATAAAGAACATAAAATCCAACTTATTATACCGCTTAATTTAGACATATTTTGTTACTTTTTTGTCGAGAGTTTACTTCTTATTGTATTCATCCTGTGTGAAACAGTGTAAAAATAAGTTATTTTTTCTCTTAGAGGTGGACAGTCAGGTAGCTGAATAAATTAATGTCTTGCTGCTTGTCGGCAAAAAAAAAAAAAAAAAATTGATCTAGTACTGGCACACTAACGATGTTAGGTTTCTCTAAGAAATCTTCAGCAGAGAATATAAAAGTCAAACGTACATGGCTGATTTCAAAACCATTTAACTATGCTCCAAAATATGATCGTACATTTCCGTCAAGTGTGAAGATAATGATGTCCACGTACGTCTTTCTTAAAAAAAATAATCCCAAAAACTTCGCTAATGCAATTTGTTCAATGTTATCGTTTCGATCCCTGATAACTCCTCTTCTATATTCTTTGCATATAAAAAAGGGCAGGTGATCCATCAGTCTCCTCTGTGGGTACTCAGTGGATGGTTTTTATTAAAATTCTGCTTAAAAAATCTGCCTTCGAGTCATGATATAAAAGTATCGAGATGTACAACGGTTATAGTTATTAATAAGTGCCCAACAAGTGCAAAGGACAACATCCTCTGAGGAGAAAGAACTACGCACATTGTCAAGATTTCATTTTAATATAAAAGATATGATCCGTGTCTTCAGAGTACACCTCAAATTCAAAGATGAACTCCCCAAGGAAATCGTCACAAGTTTCAGCAGGTCATTGTAAAAACAACCATTTCTTCCGTGAGGGCGAACGAGGATTTTGCTAACTGATCTAGTCTGTAGATACAGAAAGGTTCTCTTTATCGGTTAAGGCTATAACATCTTTGTTGTTTATTAGAATTGTTCGACACCACCCTACACGTTTTGAACCGACAAAGTATTTTAGGTGGACATGGCTAGTTCGAGGTCACCATTCATCACAGAGACTTAATCAAATACGAAAATTATGCTCTGTTCCCTACATTGAAAAGACTATGTTTGAAGGATTTAGTGTAAAAATGTAGTAACTTGCTATTGTTAACTTTCAGTTTTAAATGTTTGCTTGTGTGTGTTTGTGTGTGTGTGTGCGTGCGTGCGTGCGTGCGTATTACATATATATTTCGACATGTCGCTGGTGCCGGCACTTTTCCTTACAAGAAAAAGCTGGGACATGTCCAAAGTTTTCTGCTATCTTGTTCTAACGCTTTGAATTATGCTTCTTTTACGATCACCCACAATATTTTCTCCATTTCTTTCCCGAACGAATTATTTATACGTGCTCTGTTTGGTCATTTTCTTTTTCGCTGCCTCACAATATTTTTAAAAAGCCGTTTCTATGGATTATCCTTTATTTCCTGACTTAAAAAGGTATATTCTGTCTTACAGCACAGTGAAACAGCAATCTGGTCATATGTGCTTCAGGATGCAGGCTAATATAAGACGGATTTTTGTTTCATAAAGACTACGCCACGATATCCTGTTTTGCGTAATAAATGTTCTCAGCGCTGGCATTTTTTCTCTAAAACTTATTATCTTAGTATTATAAAACTGTCTTATAATCTTGGACATCTTGAGTATTGATAAGCGGAAAATGGCATTATTTTCGTGTAAAGATTCTTGTATATTAAAAAAAAAACTCTCGGCCTTTGATTCAAAGTTGAAAGGATATTAATAGAGATAATAATGTTGCTGTATCGACCTAAAACATACACAGGCAGTTACAGACAAACTCCTTTCATAAATATGTTCAAATTTGTTTGTAAGTCGGGAAAGCTAGGTAAAGTTCGCATCTAGTTATATAGTATATAGTAAGGGCATGCATCTTTCCCATCGCAACATATGCCTGTGAGACTTGGACACTTAACAAAACAGCTGAAAAACACATAAATGCCTTTGAATTTAAATGCTGCAGAAGAGTTCTTCAAATATCATGAACGCAAAAAAGAACAAATATATTCATACTACAAGAACTTAATATTGAAGAAAGCTGGCTAGTAAAGAGGATTAAATAATCTTCCAGAGAAGACCATCTTGGAAGGGTACATAATGGGAAAAAGGAAGAGAGGAAGACCAAAACGAAGATGGCTTCAAGACATCGTTGATGACCTGCAATTAGATACATCAGCAGCAGGGCATCTTTCTCGCAACCGCGAGGCCTACAGGAGTGCTGTTAGGGAGGCAAAGTTCCACAAGGGGCACGCAAGTGAATGCTTGAGTGTACACAGAGCCTTTCTGTGTATAGAAACATTGAAGAAATCGACGAAACCGCAGTAGGCGCTCAGTTTTTTTTTTTTCAGTTTGCGCCGCCAAGTTGTGCCCATCTGTTATTACGAACCATTTTGTGTAACTTTAATTTTTAACGTAACAGGTTTTACAAGGGCCGTTCGTAACTATAGTCTGTACGCAAGTCGGACACTCGTAACATGGGGACTGCCTGTACATGTAGTTGCTTAGCCAGAATATCTCTTCAGCGAGTATGGTGTTTTAGAGTGTCAGTGATACTTTTACCCTATTGTCTAGTAAGGGCTGTTGTTAGTTGCTGCCACAGATTAGTTTTTCTTCACTCTGTCAATATTTTAATTTCTTGTATGATTCATTCATTCATTCATTTGCATGTCCCTTGCGCAACTTTGCCTCCCAAACAGCACTCCTTTAGGCCTCTCGGTTGTGAGCAAGGTGGCCTGCTGCTGTTGCATCCATTTGCAGATCATCAACGATGTCTTGCAGCCATCTTCGTTTTGGTCTTCTTCTTTTTCTTTTTTCCCATTATGTATCCTTCCAATACGGTCTTCTCTAAATTATCATGACGTTTAATGTGTCCAAAATATTTAAGTTTTCTCTCTTTAATCCTCTTTACTAGCCAGCCTTCTTCAATATTAAGTTCTTGTAGTATAGATATATTTGTTCTTTTTTGTGTCCACGATATTTGGAGAACTCTTCTGTAGCATTTACATTCAAAGGCATTTATGTGTTTCTCAGATGTTTTGTTAAGTGTCCAGGTCTCACGGGCATATGCTGCGATGGGAAAGATGCATGCCCTTAAAAATCTTATTTTTGTGGTTCTGTCTGCTCCTCTCCACAGATTCTTTATTTGTTTTACTTTCTGAAGAGCGATAGATGTCCTCCTTTTAATTTTCCTCATTGTATCTCCATTATTAGTTAGTAGTGATCCAAGATATTAAAAACTCTCCACTTCTTCCAGTTTTTCCTCATTGATACATATTTCAGTTGCCTTGTTTGTTTTGTCAGTTGTCATCAATTTAGTTTTCTTTGCATTAAGATAGAGGTTCTGCTCTTCGCTGTTCTTACGGACTGACATAATTAGTTTTTCCATTCCTTTTTGTGTTGTGGACAGCAATACTGTGTCATCAGCATATCTAATCTCTGGTATTTCATAACCTCCAACTGTTATGGCATCGTAATATTCTTTGTCTACATCTTCTCTAACATTCCTCATTATATTTTCAGTATACAAGTTAAATAAGAAGGGTGACAATATGCAGCCCTGACGGACTCCTTGTTTTATGTCAAACCAACTTGTTGTTTCACCATTTATTCTTACTGCTGCTTGTTGGTCTAGATACAGCAGTGATGTTAATTGTATCAAATGTGTTGGAAATCCCATTTTTCCATTATTTCCCAAAGTTTCTGGTGTTGTACACAATCAAATGCCTTTGAGTAGTCTATAAAGGATAGAGATTCACATTAAACTCTCTGCATTCCTCTATTATTAATCTTAGATTGAATATATGATCTCTTGATCCTCTTCCTTGCCTGAAACCAGCTTGGACCATATTGACTTCTTCTTCTATTTTCTTTCGAAGTCTACCCATTATGATTTTTAACAGAATTTTACTGGCATGACTAATCAGGGCAACAGTTCTGTAGTTGGTGCATAGTTTCAGGTTACCCTTTTTTGGCAGTGGTATAAATACAGTTCTTTTCCATTCTTTTGGCCAAATACCTGAATGCCATATCTTTTTACATAGTGCATGATAGATTGTTGCACACTCCTTTCCTCCTGCTTTAATAAATTCAGCTGTTATCTCATCATATCCTGGTGTATGATTACTGCAATGAATATTTGATATTTCATACTCTTAATGTCCTGTAATTGTATCTTTCCATGATATGACAGGATTTGACCAGCGTAAATAAACTATAACCCACATCTGTGCTGTGTAGCGTTATAATACATATATCGCACTTTTGGTGTGTGTGTGTGTGCATATCTGTGACTGATTATGTGTGCGTTGTTCTCTTGCTTGTTTGTGCGTGCCTAACAAAACCATTATTATCAGCATCGGAATTATTATTCATTTGTTCAGCTGTGACCAAAAACACAATGTATTTTCTCTCTCCGCTTTCTCTTTTCCTTTATATTTCTCTCTCCTCTCTAGCTGTGTATCGTGTAGCAAATCACAAAGTGATTTCCTTTGGCAACCTTAAAAAACAAACACAAGATATTATTATTATTGTTATTATTACTATTAAAGAACCATATCGAATGTAACAGTAAATTACATGTGTATTTGACTACTCAATGCACTATGTATGTGTAAGAATGAAAAAGAGACAGACAGAAAGAAGAAGAAAATCCCTTGAAGTGCAGCTAAACAAAAAGTCAAAATCACTGAAGTTCGTTATATATATATATATATATCCTTCCCATGCTGTTAAACGTCGCATAGGGCCCGCATGGTAGTTCGCCAAGATGTCCATCAATGGATGTTATGCCCACTGAATTGGCTTCTCTTAACAATGTCCACTTTAGAGTTTCACGTAGTCGACCTCTTTTTCTTCGGCCTTTTGTGTTCCATTTGATAGCTTGTTTGGGGATTCTCTGATTGTTTCTTCTCATCACATGGCCTACATATGTCCATCTTCTTTTTCTGATCAACCATGAGACCGGTTGTTGTTTGCTTATCTGTCTGATCTCTATGTTGTTCTTGAATTCATTCCACTTTATACCGAATATTTTCCTTAGGCATTTGTTTTCGAAAGAGTCTAATTTCTTGTCTGTATAAAATAGGAAAAAAGTAGGAGCAGCTTTATTACTTGACGATTACAAAGTTGTGACGTTAAGGCGTGAGCCTTAATCATACAAAAACATACAAGACGAAGAAATAGAGAGAGGAGATAAAGTATAGATTCACATGAATACTATTTTTTTAATGGGTTAAACTCGCTGTTTAGTTACACGTAACATCATGTTCTTCAAGTGTTATTCTTACATTAAAGATCTGGTTGAGACAGCTTCTCCCTTTTCGAAATCCTGCGTGTTCTTCTCTCATTCCAGCATCCACTATATCTTGAATTCCATTCAAAATGACCTTGCAAAATACTTTTGACACTATTGATAGGTTACTCCTCTCCAATTATTAAGGTTACCTAATCAAAATGGAAAAATACACGTAGAAGGGACAGATATTGAAGAAGTAAATCAATTTGCATACCTTGACAGCTACATAGACCAGGATGGTGACACTAGAAAGGAATTTAGGATCAGAATTGCAAAAGCAGCATCAATCTTCAAGAATCTTGAGAACATATGGAATTCAAAAGTTATAAGCACAAAAACCAAATTTAAGACTATTCAATTCAAATGTAATATCCACACTCATTTATGCATGCGAAAGCTGGAAAACAACTAAAGAAATAGACAAGAAATTAGACTCTTTTGAAAACAAATGCCTAAGGAAAATATTCAGCATCAAGTGGAACGAATTCAAGAACAATGCAGAGATAAGACAGATGACTGAACAACAACCAGTCTCATGGGTGATCAGGGAAAAGGAGATGGACATATGTTGGTCACGTGATGAGAAGAAACAGTCAGAGAATCCCAAAACAAGCTATCAAGTGGAGCACAACAAGCCAAAGAAAAAGAGGTAGACCATGTGAAACTCTAAAGAGGACATTGTTAAGAGAGGCCAAATTATTAGCCATAAAATCTCTTGATGAGGTTGAAAGGCTCGCCGAAGACAGGAAAAATCTGGCGAACTACCTTGCGAGCCCTGTGTGACGTTTAACAGCATGGGAAGGATATAAGAAGAAGATTAATATATACGAGGGGCGTTCAGAAGGTAAAGCACCACATCGTTTTTTTCAGCTGATAATGAAGATCGAAGCATGAACTTTTGCTCACTTTAAATATGCCATGTGCCGATGGTGTGAACCAAATTGCACCGCAACCGGCCAAAGAATATGGCCGCCCTAACCGTTGAAATAGATCATGTTAGCAACTTGCGTTATAGGCAGCGAATTGTGATAGAATTTCTCATTGCAGAGAAGGAAACTGTTGTGAACATTCACAAGCGTCTATATGATGTGTATGGAAGTTTTGAAGTCGACAGGTGTACAATCAGTTGCTGAGTTCAGAGAATCAAAGAATCAATAAGTGGGAATAAGGAATTGCGTGATCGGCCGCGCTGTGGACATCCTGCCACAGCCACCAAGGCAGAAATGTTGAAATGCGCTAAGGGCATTACTCTTACTGATACTCAACAATTGGCCTTAAAGCTGTAGTGCAAATTCAGTTATAAAAGCTCTCGGATTTTCGCAATATGGGTTCCTCGAGAGAAAACTTAAATATTTTGGACAAATTAAACGTCATGATAATCTAGAGAAGACCGTCTTGGAAGGGTACATAATGGGAAAAAGAAAGTGAGAAAGACCAAGTCGAAGATGGCCGCAAGACATCGTTGAGGATCTGCAAATGGATGCATCAGCAGCAGGTCATCTTGCTCACAACCGAGAGGCCTACAGGAGTGCTGTTAGGGAAGCAAAGTTCCGCAAGGGACATGCAAATGAATGAATGAATGGGTTCCTCGAAATCTCACAAATGACCATCGAAAACAATTTCTTCTGAATTATTGGACTGTTTCAATGCTGAGGGAAGACATTTTTGGCTAAGATCGTAACAGGTGATGAAACCTGGGCACATCATTTTGAACCTGAGACAAAAAGACAGTCAATGGAGTGTCATCATCCGTAATCACCAAGAAGAAAGAAATTCAAGATAACTCCTTCAGTTGGAAAAGTCATGATTACTGTCTTCTGGGACACTGAAGGTGTGATTCTTGTGGATGTTATGCCAAGAGGAGAGACAATCAATTTGCAAGCTTACATTAAGACATTGAAAAAAACTCAATCACCATTTTCGCAGAGTTCAGCCACACAAGAATCCAACTTCTCCTTCACAACAATGTGCGCTCTCACAAAGTCTGGCAACACGGGAGGCAATCACTAAACTGGGTTGGACTGTACTACCCCATCCACCCTATAGTCCCGATTTGGCACCCTCTGATTTCCATCTGTTTTGTCCACTTAAAGATACACTCCGAGGGGTAAGATTTGAAGATGATGAAGGAGTGATTCTTACAGTGAAGAAATGGCTAAATAATCAAGAAAAAAATCTGGTATGAGCTAGGAATACATGCACTTGTTCTGCGCTGGCGTAAAGCCATACAAATTGATGGGGATTATGTTGAATAATATCAATGTTTATATGACATATCCATGTATATTGTTTATAAAGTTCATGCTTTTTGAATAAACAGCTCCTGAGAAAAATGATGTGGTGCATTATTTTCTGAATGCCCCTCGTGTGTGTATATATATATGTATGTATGTATTTATGTATAAAGATCATATTTACTGAAACTACTCCTGTGAATCTAAGAAAACATCACACAGACACCTACCTATCCACAGAATATATTTGATCTATAATACATGACAACCTTCCCTCTAATATAGCGTCAAAGAACATTGTACACAATTAAACAAAATTCAAAATGATGCAGGAAACACTGAAGATAACAAATTTACCCTATTCTACACCAACAGTGATATAATAGACTGAAAAAGAAACTCCAATGCATAAACTGGAATAGTGAATTATGTATATGTCTCCACTACCACCCCCCTCTCTTCCCGGAAAGAGGAGGAGGGCTTAGAAAATGTCAGACACTTTCCACATTAACATAAGCCTCAGCTTAACGAACTAAGTCACTTCATACACCATCGTATTAAAGCTGTATGTATACGAGAGCATAGAATCCATTCATGACTAGATCCAGACACATGCTGAAAAACTGCCTTCAAGATCACCAGGCAACTAGAATAATTAGTACTCGCCCCTGACTTTGAAATGTACACAATATGTACAAGTACCTGTGACAAAATGACACTCGCCCCTAACCCCTCGACCTGTACAAATTATGTACAAGTACCTGTGACAAAATGCCTGTAGCCTGATATCATTACTCCATGCCTACTGATACATAGAAAATACAGTAGTTCCCCAGGTACCCACTGATATTTGGTTTCAAACCTTCACGCCGATGCTTGAAACAGAAGAATAATATAGAACCCAAAATGTTTTTAAAATACATGCATACTTATGATGTAATTTAAAAATTATACACATTAAGTACAAACAAAAATAAAAACAGAGTAATCCAATTATTAAAAAGACAGGACAGCAATAAACATAGACAGACAGACAGATAGTGAACTCATTCACATACATATTCAGTCAACTAGATTTTAGTATATGTGAATGTCTGTCTATCTATCTGTCTGCCTGTCTATCTGTCTGTCGGGGATGAGGCAGATCGAGAGATGATTCATGCCGTCACTCATACAGGCGGGCATTTGTGAAACTTTAAATATTCAAATTTCTATTTTGAAATTTTTTTTTTATTTCAAAATTTTGTCAAAGCATGAGATACTATGACCGTGGATGGTTATCTCAAGGATAAGCAGATGACGGCTGAATGTCTGTTCATGCATGCTACTTTCTGTTATTTCACAGCTCCATTTTCAATATACACAACTTGACAAAGTCTCCACGTCAATTTTACAGAGTTAACAGTTTCTTTTGATAATTATTTGATATCAACGTTTATTTTAATATATTTATAACATAATCACATGCATACACACAAGTGTATACCTCTTCACAATCATATTGCTCCGAATACAATTTATAAACAATTTCTCGTGCATATCTTTATGAATAAACGCTTTCATGTGTACACAACTGTAAATACATTCATACATCATTGCATAACTTACATGTAAAATTTATTAGCCTACTTTTTTATGATTTTTTTGTCCACAATGCACAGAACTACGTGCACTATAAAAATCTTGTTTATATGTCATGTCTTGCTTTATTTTCATGTGTTCTCAAGATACTTTTCTTTTATATATCTTTTGTTGTATTAGCTTTGTGTATACTCTAGTCCAGACACTTTTGTTCTCTATATTGTTTCTTGTATTAGTTCATTTGTTTTGCATACTATGTCTTGTGTTAGCTTTCTGTGCACTCTAGACAGTTGTTTTATATACTGTGTCTTATGTTAGCTTTGTGTGCGCTCTAAAACTTCTGTTTTATAAACCATGTCTTGTGTTAGCTTTGTGTGCACTCTAGAAACTTCTGTTTTATGTACCATGTCTTGTGTCAGCTTTGTGTGCACTCTAGAAACTTCTGTTTTATGTACCATGTCTTGTGTCAGCTTTGTTTGCACTTCAGAAACTTCTGTTTTATGTATCATGACTCGTATCAGCTTTGTGTGCACTCTAGAAACTTCTGTTTTATGTACCATGTCGTGTGTCAGATTTGTGTGGACTCTACAAGCTTGACAGTCTCGTCCTAAGACTTCAGTCATAATGACTGTAGCTTTTTCCTTTCCACTTTTCTATCATTTCAGGAAACTGAAAAAAATTAAACATTTGCTTTCTTAGATGTGTGCGCGCACACACACACAAATCTAGTATATCTCATATCTATACACATCCATTTAAGTAACTTGTACCTACATACATGTGCATATGTAAAACAATGCAGCTGATACACACGCTTGTATGATTACATGTAACCACCTTCATAATGTTATTTGTACAAATATTCATACCCATAACCATCGTTTCCTCATTTATGTAAAAGTGCTTATATGCTGTGGTATGAGTTCATAATCACGGAACACAATTATTACATAATGTTCATTTACAGATCACTGCTTTCATTCAGCACACACGCTGTTTCTGTTTATCTTTACTTCATTACACGGTTTTCCTGTTTTCATTTTCATTAATTTTTTTTTTTTTATCTTTTCTTTTTCTTCTTAGTTTTTAACTTCCCTCGGTCACTACATTATCAGTTTAGATTTTTATTCTCAGTTTCTTTCTTTGTATAACTTCTGACAGAACCAATAAGCGTTGTCAACTATTCATCAGTTCCATTACTGGACTATTTATACATCAAGACATTCATTTTTCTTCATTCCACCCTGTCTTATTTAATTGAGTGTCCTGGATCAAGCACGCTTTTGGATATAAACAATGCGGGAGTCTGTACTTCTGAAGGACCTTTCTGAACTCGTTGAAGGAAATAACAGGACGTATACAGCCCCGCAGCGTCCTTGGCTTGAAATAAAAAAGTTTTGACAAGAGATTACAGTTTCACATATACAAAAAACTGAACGCACACAATATTGAGGTGAAGTGAACAGTCGAAAATCCAGAGTCCAAATAACTGGTTCAGCAATGTAGAATAATGAAATATGATTCTAAATAACCAAAATGGCCATTAAGTAAGAGTTATGGTGCTATAATATAGAAAACAATTGAAAACCCAGGGGTACCCACAAAGACTATGGTCACTGAACTGTGATATGCCAAAAAATCACAACTTATATCCGATAACATACAAGCCACATAAAACATACAATAATTATTTTGCCTTTAAAGCCATACTCATTAGGTGACAACATTACACCACGATATTTCAACATTTTATTTTACTTTACTCATATTTTCCCTCATTTTTTACCTCTACTCTCCCTCTCACTGATGTAACAAGATGTTAATATGTCTTCATACAGCATCAGACACAACAAAATAACACTCTTCTTTCTCATACTAAATATATCTCCACAAAGATTTATTTATCGAAAAAATGATATGCACTATCCTTCTCTTCCCCAACCCCTTCTTCCCCGGGCTACAGATTAAAAAAAAATATTTCGACATGCATGAAACGAGAATAAAATAAGCTGGTGTTCTACAGGCAGACAGACACATGGATAGACAGACAGACAAACCGAAAGACAGCTGACAGACAAGCAGACAAGTTGAGAGATAGATGATAGGCATATAGGCAGACAGACAAGCCAGTAAGTACTTGACATAAGACAGACAAGCAGAAAAGCTGAGAGACAGTTGACTGATAGACAGACATACGAGTCAAAAAGCAGTTGACAGACAGGCAAGACAAGCTGAGAGACACTTGATAGACAAATAAAAACAGAGACAGAGAGAGAGAGAGAAGCCCAGAGACAGACAGACAGGCAGGCAGACAGGTAGACAGATTGCACTAACTGCCCGGGCAACGCTGGATAACATTTCAGGTCACATATATAATATTCTCATTTTACCGACTAAAACTGTGACTGTAATCTCATGTGCATGGAGCAGATATAGCATGATTTTTTTTTCATAATGCACTGACAACCGTATTTATGTTCTCTGAGGTGTCTCTCCTCACAAGCAGATATTCTGCATTTTTACAGTTTTTCTTTCACAAATATGACAAGCTTCAGTTTGTTCTTTTATCATTAGTGTTATTTTCCTGAGACTTAAGATATGATGCTTTCTTACCTGCTGCCCCAGCATGAAAAACCACTTTGATATTCCCAGAACTACACCTTTTTATTTTTTAAAATTCCAATATAATTGTTGAAACATACCTCTCCCTGGTAGAGAACTCTGACAAAATAATGGGAGTCCCTCTCTCGTTCATACAGCTCAAAAATGATGCTAGCTGCGAATGGCGGCCAGATAAAGTCCCAGATGCCTAGAGCTTCTAGCATGGGCGTTAGCGAGGTGTCATGCGCAGAATACAGAAATAGTTTCACTCGACTTCCAGGTTCCATGAAAGATTTATAAATATAAATTAGAAAGTGCTGCATTTTGAAATGAAAAGAATGATGAAAGTCCAAGTGATCTCACTAATCAAACATGTATAGAATGTATCGTGGTTGTGTAATTCAAGAACTTTTGGATTTCAGGAAAAAAATTATGACAGATGGAAGATATGTCTTCTCCTCTGTTCATGCATTTGTACTGTGGGAAAAGAAAATCTCCATTAACTCAGCTATAACTACAGTTGGTACTCAGACATAAAATATTGCTCCTAACAAGAAAAGAAAACTTTATCTAACTCCAAGACGTGGTCCCCCTTCATAGTCCTCAAAAATGGTCATTTATCTACATTGGGCCATATAGCAGAAACATAAAACTCAGCCTCACTTCTTATACTCCAAAACGTTACACAAAACAAAAAATCTTTAAAAAAAAGAATCAATGCTTTCATCAAGTAATCGATTTTAATGACGACTAAACAATACACACCATTAATACAGTGCAAACAACGACAGGACATAGCTTGGCATATACCTCACTTAACATTTAAAACATAATGCAAAAATGAAATGCAAGATCCTCTTTTTCTTCATTTGCTTCTACCACCAAGATCACCCTGTGATCCTACTAAATTTACTCCTGTGGTCCTTGATAGGTCCCGTGGTGCCCAAAAGGACCACACGAGATCCCCAAGAGGACCACGAGAGGTTCAGAGTATCACAGGGCTTAAGCCTGTATTCCTGGTGGGTCGCAGAATGGGATTGTGTGACAATGTGGTTTTCGTTGCACCAGTTTAATCTGGAGTTGGACTTTCTCACTGGAAAACCTTGACGTGTTTTGGATATCACTATATCCCCGCTGGGTGAGAGGTGGTTGCCCATCCAGTCAAGCGTTGCACTTTCTGACCGGAAAACCTCAGCGTGATTATGAATACCCATATATCTCCCACCGGGTGAGAGGTGGTTACCCATCCAGTCCAGAGTTGGACTTTCTCACCGGAAAACCCCAGTGTGATTAGGGTACACATACATCCCTGTCAGGTGAGAGGTGATTGCCTATCTAGACTGCACTGGTCCAGTGTCTCCGACTTCAGCAGTTTGTGGTCGTGGCCACTACCCTTCCTAGATGTGACCAGGACGGAGCTTTTGTCCAGGAGGACGAATCCTCACCACTAGTGAGTTTCACCCCTGGGTTAAGTCGGTTTGGCCGTATTATCCCAGCACGGATGTGTTTAGGACATGACGACCTCTAGAGTGGAGGTGCCATGATATGAGCAGCTCTCGCCGCGAGACTACTGGACATACTGATTAAACTTCACTTTATCCTTTCCATCACCTTTTCACAGCGGCACTGCCTGGCAACCCTAGTCGCACTTTCTTCTTTGGTTGGGAGGAGTTTCACTCCACGCACAGCAGCTGAAGAACCTTGCCAGCAATGTCTTAGTTCAACCCCTGGGTTAAGCCGGTTTAGGCAATCTGCTCCAGTATGGGTGTGTATAGGGCATGGCCGGCCTGTAGAGCAGAGGTGCAGTGATTTGAGTAGTCCTGACTTCGAGATTACTGGTCACTTCACTTAATCTTTCACCTTTTCCATGATGGCGCTGCACAGCAACCCTAATCGCATTTTTCTTCACTGGCCAGGAGGAGGTTCACCCTACCCATGGCAGCTGAAGAATCTCACCACCAGCTGGTTTTAAATCAGAGTTTTCCTACTCCTAGATGAGCTACCAAACATGACTCTCATCTGCCTGAAGCGTCTGGTTTTCAGGTGCCAGATATTCGCTTTCGCCCCTTCTCCTGTCAGTCTGAACAGTTCTGCCATGAGAAGGCTAGGAGCTGGACTTGACTGTCAGAGGCTATTTGAGACGCACGCCTTGGAGACATTTAACTGGAGTGTAGAGTGTATCCCCCACTCCACCTCCGGCTATAACAGTCCTTAGAACCAAATGCAAGATAAAACAAAACTGAATGAGTGAAAAAAATGATGATGAATGATCAAAACAAGATGAAGATTAAATTTTTTAAAATGCAGTAATATTCACATGTCATGCAACATTAACTGGCCAGTTTCATTATCAAAAATCTGTATCTCAGTATATGACAATACTGCACACAAATAGTGCCCCAACAAGAAACTTTAATAGAACTTCATCTGAATCAAAAACTTCAAAATTAATGGTACCATTATACAACCAACTCTCATATAAAGTTTTCACTGACAAACTTAACATTTTTCTTCATGCACAAATCACAGCACGAAAAATTTGGAGCACAACTCACTTTATTTCCAGCTAAACAAAATACAATGAAAGTCTAGCAACTCCAAGCCTGCCCTATTATATTACAAATTACTTGGTTCAAAATTGCAAGGAAAAATCATGTACATAATTAATGCAGTTTTTCATCATGATCAAAAGCAAACTATTCATTTCTCCCGATAGTACACATGCAGGACAATTATTGATTCTCACGACGTTTACCTATATAAGCTTGACAGTTTCCCAACATTACCAGCCAAGACTTCACTTAGACAAAACTTACAATTACTATATAAAAACTTACATATATGAGAGGGCTAGAGGTGGAGATCATAGGCTGAACAAAATCTTGCTTACCACAACCACAACACAGTGTCAAAAAAAAGGAAAATTTCACTACTTACAAATCCATTCATCCACGAAAACAAGGCTCAATCCACCCGCCCAATATCTCCAAACAAACTCACCCCAGTTACATGATCAAAACCAGAAACTACATATCAACACAAAACATATGGAGTGTTATGTTTCAGTCAGTCCGTACACTACCGTCCAAAAGGCAACACTCCACACATGCCCGCCTTAGAAAATTCAACTTCTGGACAGCAAGTGTGACTTTCAAGTGGCAAAGCTACACAGAACTAAAATAAGATGTAGTAGTTCTTTTCTGTTTAGCATTAACAGTGCACTGATTTCATTAACAGGTAAGGCATTAAAAAATCTGTTATGAAACAACAACCAAGAAGAATAGTCTGACTGTGTTGGCCAAGGAAAAACTTTCGAAATTTTCAGAAAGAAAGAGAGATAAGATCATCTTCCAACCTCATAGCACTAAGATGGAACAGCTAAAAATATAAAAATGGGGGAGGTGTGGTGTGGTATAGAGGGAATGAAGGAGCATGTTAAGTATATCAAGGAATGGCTAAGGAATGGAAAATGCATTCCCCGAATGAATACCACCTAGAGAATAATATAAACCAATACCTCACAAATCTAAGGTAGGGAATCACAGTGTGTTAGGCGACTATATTTTATTTTTGTAAGGGCTTCATGACAGACTGAGTGACACACACAAAAAGAAAGCCAGCCTAATGATGGTTTATCAGCAAAATTCATAAGACAATAATACCTCTAATCTAGTACAATTTTTTTTATTGATTATGACAATATAATATGACTGCAAGTTACTATCACAATTTATATTTATTTCTATGCAAGTTATGACAGTGTCATGAATTTATCAGTCACTGCTTGTACAGATCTCTATGTGAGTTATGCTTTTATGTTTGAACTTACCAGTCACCATTGATGTTATTTTCCATGTGAGTTAAAATAGTATGAATGAGTCGTCCAATGGCTAGTTTTGTTACTTCTGTGTAGAATTCTTTTAACCTGTTGATAAACACAGAAACATATCACACTGTTTTAACAAATACTACAAACTTTTGTTAAAATATGTGGAGGAAGTAGGTTTAGTCTAAAAAAACTGTAAACAAAGCATTGTAGACAAGAGGTAAAATAAGACATATAGGTCGAGCCTAGCCACTTCAGTACAAAACGTCTACTGCACAGCCTCACTACAGCCCCAATATTTTTTCAGGCTAAAACTACCTCTTACGTGATGGCACAAGAAAAAAAAAAGTAACCAATTGAGGTGGTGGAAAACCATGATCTATGGGAAGCAAAACATGTGCTTGAACGGCACCTACTGATTATGATGATGAAAGATATCAATTTCCTCTCACATTTTGTTCTCACATTTCATTTTTATATTTTGATCTTATTTGATCTATATATTATCAATGGAAACAAGATTCCAAGTACTTAAATGTTATAATGAGCCAAATCTGTTTTATGGGTGTGAAGCATGGTCTATAAATAAGAGTACAGTGAGAAATGGAGGCCATAGAAATGTGGTTTACAAGAAGGATATTGAAGGTACCATGGACAGCCAATAGGAAGAAAGTCACCGGCAGATCTCATAATCAATGCAAAAGACGGAATTGTGGAGAGAAATGATCGCCTACGCAATGTGGCATGGCACTTAGAACTTATATCTCACACTTAGACTTTGCTCTCAAACTTTGTTTTCATACTTTGCTTTTATACTTTGCTCTCACAATTTGCCCTCAAACTTTTTTCTCACACTTTGCTCCAATAATTTGCATTTATACATTGCCCTCACACTACATACTTATATTTTGCTTTCACACTTTGCATTTGTACCTTGCTCATAACTTTGCCCTCATACTGTGTTCTTACAATCTGCATTTATATTTTGCATTTATAATTTTGTATCATAATATTCACTTGTACTTTGTTGTCGCACTTTGATCTAATACTTTGCACATATATATTGCTCTCATACGTGCTCTTATACTTTGCTCTCATATTGTGCTCTTACACTTTGCACTTACATTTTGCTCTCATAATTTGCCCTCATACTTTGTTCTCACACTTTGTTCTAATACTGCTAACTTATACTTTACAATTATAGTTTGCTCTCACATTTTGCCTTAACACTTAGTCCTCGCACTTTGCTCAAATACTTTGCATTTATACTTTGCTTTCACATCTTGTAGTAATCTGCAATTATACTTTCTCTCACATTTTGAACTTATACTTTTCTGTAACATTTTGTATTTATATTTTATTCTCATACTTTGCATCTATCCTTTGCTCTCACACTATATCCTCACACTCTGCATTTACATGTTGCTCTCAGACTTTGCACTTATAATTTGCTCTCACACTTTATCCTCACATTTTGCACCTATACTTTGCTCTCACACTTATACTTTACCCTCACACATTATAAATATGTTGTACATACATATAAATATATCATAATAATTGCCTTCATACTTCACTCTCATACTTTGCATTTTCACTGACCCTTTTCACTTAAATCTTGCTCTCATATTTTGTAGTTATATTTTAATGCTTCAAAAAATTTTGTTCTTCATTCATTAGTCTCACACTTTTTTCTTACATTTATTTTTTATTTGCACTCTGTTCACACATTTTTTTTTCTCACACTTTTACTCACATTTTTCTCCTTGCACTTTATTCTCACACTTTTACTCACATTTTTCTCCTCGCACTTTGCTCTCTTGCTTTTTTCTTAGATTTTTTTTCCCTCGCACTTTACTTTCTAACTTATTTCTTACACTCTTCCCCCTCACATTTTGCTCCCAGTGTATAGAAAATAAGGAGCACACGAATTCAGATGTTTTTTGCTCAGAGATCGAGTAAAAAAAAAAATAATGACGATTCAGAACTGACCAGAGCTGTTGGGGGGCTGGGGGAGATGTTCTCTATATATCAGAAAACTTCCTAAGAGAGAATTAATAACTTGTAGGAAGGTTTGTCTTTTTAACTGCAAATTCTCTGAATGAATATTCCTAAATCTTCTTCTTCTTCTTCTTCGTTCGCATTGTCTGTCTATATCTGCAGTCCTGTCTCTTGGATAAATTTCACTGTTTTTTGTAACTCATGTATGGAACCGTAGAGCTTATCTTCTTTAGTGGTTTCACTGGGCCAGTAATTATTTCTCAGTGTCTCGTAGTTGATGCAGTTCTGGAGGATATGTTCCACAGTTTGGGGCACCTGGGCACATGTACATAGATTAGTAGTACCAACCTTAAACTTTGTATACATATGACTTCAGAGTCGGCTGTGTCCTGTTCGGAGACGGAAGATGGTGACTTGTTCCTTTCTGTTTAGCATGTGATAGTCATCATGTGGTGGTGTTTGTGGCTTCCTGTAGGTTTTTATCATGCTTTTCTTCTGATTATAGGTGATTGGTATGTCTGGTTGCTCCATTTCAGTGCCCTCTTTGGCCAGATGGTCAGCTTTCTCATTGCCTGGTATCCCACAGTGGAAGGGAATCCATTGCAAAGTGACTCCATGTTGTAAGCCAATTTTTGACAAGGCATCCCTAAGGTCTGGTAGTTTGTTGCACTGAAGAGCTTCCAGTACTGATCTTGCATCTGTGAGAATTACTACAGGACATGTATCAATTCTGGAGTCTGATAGTTTTTCAACTGCAGCAATAATTGCCCTAACTTCTGCATCAAAGTTGTTGCAGTATTTACCAGTGGGTATGGAAATCTTGTCAATGGTGTTGTTTGGATATTCAATATATGCTCCTGCCCCTCCATTCTTTATGGCATTATGTGCAGATCCATCTGTATACACACGTATCCAGGTGCCACATGGATATTTGTCATCTAGAACACTAAGTGTGGCTGTTGATCTTACAAGACTGCTCTGCATCTCACCATTCTGCACACCTTTCACTTCAGTTTGAATAGTTATTTGTGTATAATCTGCTTCTTTCCATGGTGTATGCTCTGGTACAGATGATAATGGAGCGACTACAGTTGGAAGGTCAGGTATCAGCTTACGCATACGCTTGGCCTGATGAATGAAGCTGCTTCTTTTAAGCCGTCCTAATGCCAAGTTATTGAATCTCTCCTTCAGGGTATGTCTTACAGAGCTAAGGAATTTTTCTCCCATGGTCATGACCTTTGTGTCTCTACGTTCCTTTAGCGGTTGAACACCAACTATTTTCTGCATTTCTACTATTGGTGTGGACCTCATGGCACCTGTGATAATCCGTAGTGACTGATTTTGAACCTTGTCTAGATTATACAGCGTAGTGTTTGATGCTGTGCACCAAGATGTTGAGCCATATTCTAAATGTGGTAGAATACTTTGCTGATATACATTCTTGAGGATTCTTTCACTAGCTCCCCATGTGGTTCCACTCAATTTTCTTAATATGCCTAGTTTTCTTCTGGCTTTTGCTTCTGCACTGTTGATGTGTTGCTTCCACGTCAGTTTTGAGTCAAGAGTCATTCCTAAGTAAGTGGGTTGGTTGTCCATCCTTAAGGGTATTTCATTTACAAAGATCTTACCTGCTTTCTGTTTAGATGAGAGGGTGAACAGAGTGGTACTTGATTTCTCTGTGTTGATACTTACACACCATTTGTTTGTCCATGATGTGAAGATGTCTGCTGCTCTTTGGAGTCTCTGTGTAGCAACTGTCGCATATTCATCTGTACACCACATGACCAGATCATCTGCATACAGTGCCGCTTTGATTCCATAGGGAAGTTCCTTGACTAGGTCATTAATGAATACAAGGAATAGTGTAGGCGAAAGGACTCCTCCTTGTGGTACACCGTGTCGCAGAAGTACTTTCTGGCTTTTGTGTCCATCCATTACTACTCTAGCTCTTCTATTGTGTAAATAGGACTTTATCCAGTTGTACAGTCTTCCATTCACATTGCAGTTTCTTAGTTTCCACAGCAGACCTTTTTTCCATACTTTATCAAAAGCTTTCTTCAGGTCTATCCACGCTGCTAGTACAAGGTTTTTCTCTTGGAATGCATCCTCAATCTCTTGAGAGAGATAGGTCACTTGATCTTCCGTACTGTAGTACTGCCTAAATCCTGCTTGTTGTGGAACGAGAAGGTTTTCACTTTCTAGGTACCATTTTAGCCTCAGGTCAATGATGCGTTCCATCGTTTTGCATAGGCAGCTAGTGAGACTGATTGGCCTGTAGCTGGAGGCAGTATCACTGTTTTTCCCTGGTTTTAGCAGTGGTACCATGCTTGTTTCCTTCCAGATTTGAGGTAACTTACCTGTGCTCCAGCACATATTGAAAATATCCAAAAGCTTTCCCATTGCTGCCATTCCCAGGTTCTTGATCATTTCATTGGACACTCCATCTGGTCCTGGTGATTTCCTTGGTTTCAGTTTACTAACTGCTAGGTCTAACTCACTGTGTGTGATTGGTGCATCCATGACCTCCACTTTTCTGACTTGTTCCTCCTCTTTCTGTGGCTCGATGCGCACTGTACATTCCTTCTCTGGATGGATATCAATGTTGCAGTCCTGTGCAAACATGCGAGCAAAGTGATCTGCTACCTGCTTACCTGTAAGAGTTTTCCCATCCTCTATTAGTGTAACCTTTGTACTTCTTCCAGTACTCTCATCATTTAACAGTTTGATTAGTTTCCACAGTTTCTTTCCATCCTTTTCAAAGTTTAGGGACTCTGTTTTCTCTCTCCAACTTTCCCGTCTGGCTTGCAGCTTTGCTCTCTGAAATTTGGCCTTAGAATGTTGGTAATTATTGTGGTGTTCTTGGCATGGTCTATTTTCTGCTTGCTTTCGAGCTGCTTCCACGTCATCATGGAGTTTTCCCAGCTTACTAGACCAGTATGGTTTATAGTCCCTGCGAGCTCCTCTGGGAATGGTTTCACGAGCGGCCTGAAGGATACAAGCATTG
This sequence comes from Achatina immaculata, assembly GCA_009760885.1. NCBI lineage: Eukaryota > Metazoa > Mollusca > Gastropoda > Stylommatophora > Achatinidae > Lissachatina > Lissachatina immaculata. The sequence continues at coordinate 10,758,584 of CM019710.1, forward strand.
AATTCCTTCACTATGCTGTTAATATCCTTACCTTCTATGGACAGCTGTCCCACCAGGATACCTGTACGATGTCTGTACATTGTCCAGTTTGCTTTTTTATAGTTCCATCTGGGGAGAGGGCTACTGGTGTTAAGGAGTTCATTTTCTATTGTCAGGAAGACTGGTCGATGGTCGCTACCTCCAAGTTGTTTTCCAACTTCACGTGTAATGTTCCACTTCAGATCTGGAGAGTGGAATGCCAGATCTGGTGTTGATTTTGTATGCCAAGCCCTTGAGTAAAATGTTGGGGGATCCATTGGCTGGTTGATCAGGAGAAGTCCATTATCATCCTGCCAGCTCTCAACTTCCTCTCCTCTCTTGTCTATGTGGTCATAGCCCCAGCTCTGGGAATGGCTGTTAAAATCACCACAGACCATCAGTCTCTCTTTGTGTGGGATTGTTTCTAAAGCAAGTGGGCGGTCATTAGGACAGTAATAGTTAAGGAGGTGGAAATCTGTATCACTACTTTTTAGATGGATCATCTGGTATTCGGCTCCTTCCATGTACACTCCCACCTGACATGCGCTGATGTTATTCTTAACAAGTGTGAGTACTCCTCCTTTTCTTCTGTCCTGTCGATCTGATCTAAAACACCGGTAACCTCTGATTTTAAAGGCGGCATCTTTGGTTAGGTGTGTCTCCTGTATGCAGCATATACTTACCTGCTCTGCAAAAAGTATGTTCTCTAGTTCAACCTTTTTGCTATAGCCATCTCTAACACTGCTGACACCCTTGGCATTCCACTGCATTATTTTAAGTTCTTGCTTTTTGGCTGTTTTCTTCTGTTGTATTTTTTGGCCAGTAGCTCTACTCTCATGTCTCCTGACTCCACAAGACGAACTGAGAGGACCTCCAGTAGCATTGGGTGGACCCTTTCGAGGCAGGGGGCCCGGCACTGCACCTGCCTGGTTAGTCTTCACTGGGCGAGCACCATGTTTGACAACTGCAGATAGAGACATTTCATTAGCAATAATGCGTGTTACCCTGATTTTTGCGATGCGCCTTTTGGCTGGGTAACTCCGACTTCAGCACCTTTCCTTGCTAGGGCAGACTGTGGTCTTGCTCGGACTGCCATGAAGACAGTGTGGCTGGCCTGGCCAAAACTTTGTTTTCCAGCCTCTGGTGGCTGTACTTAAGCCCCTTCTCCATGTCAGATGGTTTTGAGACAGTTCCACAAAGACACTCTGACTTTGAGATGAGGAATCTGATGAGTGCTTCAACGATATCCATTCCCCGCCACCCATAGTCTACTGGCTCTGTTTTGTTTACATCATTCTGATAGCCATTGTTGTAAAGACCTATAGGCTTGTCACGTCCTGGATTCATTGGTTTCACACCAGACTTCCCTCATCCCCGCCAGAGATCTCCATGTCCCCATCCGTCCACCAACCTGACATTACATTTTACAAAAATAACAATTACAATTAGTGTTGATTGCTACAAGTTTCTGGGCTACAGAGGTAGGTCAGAGTTTTTTAGCAAACAGATCTATGTTCCTTGTCTCACAAACACTATGTTAAGATAAGTGTGCTCTTAACACAGTTGTTCCCAGGGGGAATATTCCTAAATAAATACTGCAATAATCATGGTAAATTGCTTGAGACAAATTAATAAAGAGTGGAATATGATGAAAGAAAACCCAAGAAAAGGCACTCAGCCTATTCGTACAATAAATAATGCAGAAATGACCCAAATGGAATAGCAAAAAAATTTATATGAGATGTTCTAAAGACTGTAATAGGTGGAGGTGGGGTGGGGGATACACTCTCCACTCCAATTAAATGTCTCCATGGTGTATGTCTCAAATAGCCTCTGAAAGTCCAAGTCCAGCTCCTGGCCTTTTTGTGGTGGAACTGTTTAAACTGACAGGAGAAGGGGCGAAAGGCGAATATCTGACACCTGAAAACCAGACGCTTTCGGGTAGATGAGACTCGTTGGTCCTGGTTGGTAGCTCATCTAGGAGAAGGAAAGCTCCTACTCGCTGCTGGCAAGATTCTTCAGCTGCCATGGGTGGCAACTCCTCCTGACCAATGAAGAAAAATGCGATTAGGGTTGCCGCACAGGCGGCATCGTGGAAAAGGTGATAGAAAGGATTAAATGAAGTAGCCAGTAGTCTCGCAGTCTGGGCTACTCATATCACAGCACCTCTGTTCTAGGGGCTGGCCACGTCCTATATAACCCATACTGGCTCAAATGCCTAAACCGGCTTAATCAAGGGGTTAAATTAAGAATCTGCTGGTGAGATTCTTCAGTAAAATTCCTCCCGGCCAATGAAGAAAATGCAATTAAGGTTGCCGTGTAGCGTCGCTGTGGAAAAGATGATGGAAAGGATTAATTGGAGTTTAATTGGTATGGTCAGCAGACTTGCAGTGAGGGCTACTCATACCTTGGCACCTCTGTTCCAGAGGCCAGCCACGTCCTATATATACCCATACTGGGGCAATATGCCAAAACCGGCTTAACCCAAGGGTGAAACTTCATGGCTATGCATATCACAGTACCTCCGCTCTAGAGGCCGGTAAACTCCTATATACACCAATACTGGGATAATACGCCTAACCGGCTTAACCCAGGGGTGAAACTTACTAGTGATGAGGATTTGTCCTCCTTGACAAAAGCTCCATCCTGGTCACCACCAGGAAGGGTAGCGGCCATGACCACAATATGCTGAAGTCAGAGACACTGGACCATTGCAGTCTAGATAGGCAACCATCTCTCACCCGATGGGGATATATTATATCCAAATCATGTTGAGGTTTTCCAGTGAGAAAGTCCAACTCTGGACTGGATGGGCAACCACCTTTCATCCAGAAGGGATATATTGATATCCAAAACATGTCAAGGTTTTCCAGTTAGAAAGTCCAACACTAGGCTGGATGGGCAACCACCTTTCTCCTGGCAGGGATATATTCATATCCAAACCACGTCAAGGTTTTCTGATAAGAAAGTCCAAATCTAGACTAAAACTGGTAGAATGAAAACCACAGTGTCACTCAATGATGCTTCTGTGACCCACCAAGAATACAGGCCCAAGCTCCACGATGCTCTGAACCCCCATCCTAAATGAGACTATCGCGAGAACCACAGGAGTAAATTCAGTAGGATCACGGGGCAATCTTGGTGGTAGAAGATGTGAGATGATAATAAACATGTTAGAATTATAATACAGTAGGACATTAACTGGCGAACTACTCTGTGAGCTCTATGTGACGTTTAACAGCACGTGAAGGATATAATATATAAGATAGAAGAAGGACATTAGGGGTCTGCCCTTTACTGAGAGTGCATTTGAGCAGGCTGGCAAGCTTTTTTTTTGGGTTTTGTTGTTGCTGGTTTTTTTTTTTTTTTTGGACAGTGGCAAAAATGAGAAAAGTAGGTTGAACTGAAATCTAAAAAAATGTTAATAGTATGAAAATGAATTATTTTTTAAAAAAAAAACTTTTCATTTATTTTTGACCAAGCTTACTCATTGATTGGCCCAACATTATCGTGGAAAAAGATACAAAATTAATTGATTTCTTTCTCCTCTGGGACCACAGAAAAAGGCAATAGTTTCTGTGGTATGGACAGCTAAATACAGATTGTACTCCAGATATAAATCATATTGATCAATTAATACGATATGTAATATTTCATCTAACTGGTATCAGTATTCATGAAAATTTTCAAAGTTTCATGGAAGGACTTGCCATGATTTAACTGAACACAAAACTGGCCAAAATGAGACTATACTGACTTCTTTCTGATTTTGTGAATAAGAAAGCAAGGAAACTTTGTTTAAATGCTAGATATTTACTTGATACAGGGTCCGATATAAAGCATAGCTGGATTTTTAAAATGGAAAATAAATAAGTGCTATACATGTTTTTAGTAAAAAATGAGAAATGAAACTCAGAAAAGTGAGTGTTTTTATTATTACTGACAATCATATTTAGGTTTTGAAAATTATGCCGGTTAGATGACCGCCATTATATTTGATACATTCAGCCAGGCATCTGGAAAATTCCTGCATAACACCATTTAACATGTTCAAAGGGATATTTTGAATGCAGCATCAGATTCTATCTTTTAGGTCTGTAACTGACTGTGGTTGACTAGCATATACCATGTTTCTGAGGTACCCCCACAAAAAGAAGTCTGCGTCCGATAAATCTGGTGACCTTGCCGGCCAATGAATATCCCCAAATCTGGAAATAAGACGACTGGAAAATGCTCGTCTCAGCATGGCCATGGATTGACGGTCTGTGTGGGCAGTTGCTCCATCTTGTTGAAACCATATTAGCCTCTTATTTCTATTGGCCAAGTCTGGAATGAAGTATTCAGTTAGCATGTGCACATAAAGATCTATTAACAGTAAGAGGATGCCAGATGCTAAAGCGTTCCTAACAGCTGATCACCAGGGAATACTCACCAATGCGTTGCGGACTTCTTGAATTAGTTCAGGTGTCTCTTGAGTTCTTGGATGACCAGTAGACTTGTTACTAAGGCAATTAGCGGTTTCCTTAAATTTTTTTACCCATCTCAAAATTATTTTGTCCTCTGACTGGGAACATTAACACAGGGATACAACTCAAAATAGCAACAAAACTTTCGTTGTACAGTAATAGTTAATTCTCCACTTTAAAAATAGGTTTAAACGGTGAATGCTTGATGTGTTTGCCAAGAAGCCATTGTTAAAAATGACCATTTGCCTGCTTCGTCTCTGACATCATGTTTTCTTTCACTTGTATTCAGTTTCTCAAAACTACATCAGTTAAAACAAGCTATGCTTTATGCTGGACCCTGTACAATGGAAATGGAAATAAAATGAAGACAAGTGTGCTAAAAACTAAAACATAAACAAACCATTGTCTGTGGTTTGAAAGCTCTTCGTTTTACATGTGATGAGCATTATGATGATGTAAGAAGTATACCTACATTCATTTCTTTTAATTGCTTCTTTTTTTGTAGTAATTTATAGTTTATCTTATGATGTTTCATTAATTTCTAACTTGTTATTAATGCCATTTAAAATTACTAGTCAGACACATGCACAAAACATTAAACTTCTAACTTAATGTTAATAAAAAATAAATTGATGACAACTGACAAAACAAATAAGGCAGCTGAAAGAAGTGGAGAGTTTTGAATATCTTGGATCTTATTAATAATGGAGATCCAATGAGAGAAATTAAAAGGAGGACATCTATCGCTCTTCAAAAAGTAAAACAACTAAAGAAGCCATAGAGAGGAACAGACAGAACTACAAAAATAGGATTTTTAAGGGCATGCATCTTTCCCATCGTAACATATGCCTGCGAGGCCTGGACACTTAACAAAACAGCTGAGAAACACATAAATGCCTTTGAATGTACATGCTACAGAAGAGTTCTTCAAATATCATGGACACAAAAAAGAACAAATATATTCATACTACAAGAACTTAATATTGAAGAAGAATGGCTAGTAAAGAGGATTAAACAGAGAAAACTTAACTCTTACCGTGCCTTTGGTCATTATAATGACGCTTCCGGTTTCCCGCTGCTTACCAATGGTCATTATAATGATCGTTGGTTTGTTTCAATAAAACAACCAGTGTAACATTTAGATTGTACATATTTCGTCAGTGATTCCGGTGACAGTTTCAAAATGGCGAAAGAGTGCCTAGTTACGAGCGATGCCGAGTGAGAAAAAGGACAAGAAGCATGGAAATTTTTCAATTTTTGACGATGTAGATAGGGGTATGGACATAGTCTATGGCCACCCCGCTGATCTTGAATGTATTCCAAGTAGATCTAAACATATTTAGACAACTGGAGAAGTAGTTAGGAGTAGTTAGGAGGTTAGTTCAGACATTCATTCAGCGAGAATGCAACACAGAATCACAATACGAGATCGACAAGTAGATCTACACATCTCAGATGGTAATTAGTGCAGATATAGACCTCGCCGATGGTGAGCTGGCCACAATCAGTGTCTAAAAACATCACATTACTTCTTTTTTCCTAAAAAACTCTGCATTTATGAAATTTTCATTCATTTAGCTATACTTTGACACATAATAAGTATATGGAAGTACATGGAAATACTGTTTTCCATTCCATTTTATAACTATACCCTCAACCCTATCAAGACCCACGTTTTTACTCTGGCACTCCACATCACGTCCGTGTTTCTTCCTCTGGCACGGAAAGAGTTAAATATTGTGGACATTAAATGTCATGAGAATTTAGAGAAGACCGCATTGGAAGCGTACATAATGGGAAAAAGAAGAGGAGGAAGACCAAGGCGAAAATGGCTGAAAAACACCTTTGATTATCTGCAAATGGATGCATCAGCAGCAGGACATTTTTGGTTACAACTGAGAGGCCTATGGGAATGCTGTTAGGGAGGCAAAGTTCTGCAAGGGACATGCAAATGACTGACTGACAAAACATTACCATAGTCTGTGATTTAAAATGTGATCAAAACAGATGAGAAATGTCTGAAAGTTCTCTGTAATTCAATTCAGAGAAATTACCTTTTGTAATTTAATACTTTGCATGTTCTGACAAAAAAAAAAGTTGTAAAGATAATTAATTTTCCTCGCTCTAACATAGTTTTACACTTTAGAGAAAATAAGTGATAAAGGTGATAGACTTTACAAGTAACTCCCACAAATGTTTGAAAGTTGCTACCGATTAGATCTAAATAACTGGGAAATTTTTTAAATTATATGCCCAATATCCAAGGACATGATTTCACACAACAGGAAAATATTTCACATTCTTGAGGTTCGAATATCCAGAGTAAATTGCAAAATTCACAAAAACATGATCATGAAGATGATGATGATGTCTAAAATTACTAACTGTCGCAAACACTAATGAGAAATTAAGCTTTCCTCTGTTTTTTTGCAAGTGTGGTTTTGACTATCAAATAATCGGGGGAAAATGTTTTATCACAAACTATCAGTCCAAAGTTATCTTTTATGAAGCACTCTTTTAATGGGCTAAAACGAACACGTTATTTTTTTAATAATGTAATGTTTCATGCAGCGTTAAACAATATTTCACAAATCTTACCTAACGCATGAGTTACAGCAATTACACATTCCAGCCATGTTATCAATAATTGCAGATTAAAAATTTTTCCAATTTTTTACTGCTAGATTCTTTATTTTTAAAAAAAATAATGTACTCCAAGATATGTACCCTTTGCATCCAACGCTGCATGCGGTCACATGTACCAGGAAGCATGAAGTTATAACAGGACAGACTGTGCTAGAGCCTAGACTAGGAGCTACCCAGTCACATGGTGATGTTTTGTTGTGTATGTAGTGATCTGCCATCACCCCAAAAACAACCTTCAAACCAGTTGTGTGTTACTGGATGAAATCGCGGTACCCAAAGCTTTTCAAGTCAACCAGGATCTAGTTGACTCTGCGAGGACCCATCATGAGTCTTAACATGACTAAGGGTTATGAGTCAGTATTTTGTTTTATAAAGTTTACTTCCATTCAATGAGCAACAATTACAAAGTCAAGTGAAATGATGTTAACTGAGGATGATTGCCTGTGAGATGAAATAATGAAATGGTGGGCTTTATAAGTCATGAGATGATAGTGATTCGTATAATGAAGGTAGTAAATTTATACACGAATTATACATATACACTATATAAAAGTAGTTATGAGCCAGTATTTTTACCAGTTTTCCCCGAGAAGGCTGGACACATACTCTGTATACTGACTTGCTCTTACACAGCACTTTTTCCTTGTGTTTTGTGCTCGTGGTGGAATTACACTGAATATATTCAAATATTTCAATCGCTAAAACATACTCAGAATCATTAAATTTATTTCAAAGTTAGTGGCCTACAGTGATAGATATTATACAGATGACTCTGCAATAATCACAAAGATTTTCAAATTATTTTACAAATTTTGATGAAATATACATCAGCTCTTCTCAGCTGTAATGAAAGAAAGAGCGATTACTCTTATAAAATTGTGAACTCTACTCATTTTTTTGTGATCATGAGAATATGTCAAATTTCTTTGCTTTTTACATCTGCTTCTTAGATACTTTAGGCTGGTATATTAGTATATTTTTTTAATACTCACATACTTCTGTCCAATATATGAAAGGAAAAATATGAGTTATTTAAAAAAACAGAAAGGATAAAATGCAGGCTGACATTATGATGCCTAGAATTTTTCAGTGTTAATATGCTTTCATTACCAAAAACAAAACTGAACACACTATATCACTCCTAACCTCTGTTCTCAGTCCTTTACATCAAAGTACTGCCACTGGTTCTAAGGACTGTTACTGCCGGAGGTTGGGTGGAGAATTCAATCTCCACTCCAACGGCGTGCGTCTCAAACAGCCTCTGGCAGTCAAGTCCAGCTCCTGGCCCTCCCGTGGCAGAACTGTTTAAACTGACAGGAGAAGGGGCGAAGGCAAATATCTGGTGTCTGAAAACCAGACACTTACGGTAGATGAGTGGCACATTTGGTAGCTCATCTACTGCTGCTGGCGAGATTCTTCAGCTGCCGTGCATGGAGCAGTGCTCCTCCCGGCCAATGAAGAAAGGTGCAAATGGGGTTGCTGCGCAGCACCACTGCGGAAAAGGTGGTAGAATGGATAAAGCAAAGCAAACAGTCAAATCACGGCACCTCTGGTCTGGAGGTCGGCCAAGTCCTGAGTGCAGTCATATCAAGTGAAATGCATGAACCGGCTTAACCCAGAGGTTAAGACACTGCTGGCGAGATTCTTCAAATGCTGCGTGTGGAGTGAAGCTCCTCCCGGTCAAGGAAGAAAATGCAGAAAAGAAATAAAGGTTGCTGTGCAGCACCGAGGTGAAAAGGTGAAGGAAAAGATAAAGTGAAAATTAATCGGTATGTCCAGTAGTATCACTGCGAGAGCTACACATACCACGGCGCCTCTGCTCTAGAGGCTGGCCACGTCTGAAATACACCTACACTGGTGAAATATGCCTAAACCGGCACACACCAGGGGGTGAAACTTGATGGCCAGGCATGTCACACCACCTCCGCTCTAGAGGTTGGTCACGTCCCATACACAATCATACTGGGATAATATGCCTAAACCAGCTCAACCCAGGGGTGGAAGTCACTAGTGGCAAGGATTTGTCCTCCTGGACAAAAGCTCCATCCTGGTCACAACTAGGAAGGGTAGCGGCCACGACACAAAATGCTGAAGTTGGAGACACTGGACCAGGGCAGTCTAGATAGGCAACCACCTCTCACCCGGCGGGGATGTATGCGTATCCTAACCACGCTGAGGTTTTCCGGTGAGAAAGTCCAACACTGGGCTGGAAGGGCAACCACCTCTCACCCGGCGGTGATACACGGGTATCTCAAAACATGTCGAGGTTTTCCAGTGAGAAAGTCCAACTCTGGCCTGGGTGGGCTACCACCTCTCACCCAGTTGGGATATACTGATATCCAAAACACATCGAGGTCTTCCGGTGAGAAAGTCCAACTCTAGACTAAACTGGTGCAACGAAAACCACAGTGTCATACAATCCCGCTTCTGAGACCCATCAAGAATACAGGCTCAAGCCCTGAGATACTCTGAACCTCTTGTGGTCCTCTCAGGGATCTCGTGTGGTCCTTCTGGTGACCACACGGGGGACCACGGAACTTAACGAGGACCGCAGAAGTAAACTCAGTAGGATCACAGGGCAGTCTTGGTAGTAGAAGCGAACGAAGAAGAAGAAGAAGTATTGCCATTACCAACAAATATGAAGAAAGTAAAAACTTTATGAAATTAAAAAGAAACTGGCTGTTTTAACCAAAAACTTGTGATTTCAGTACTTTATGTCAAAATTCTGCCAATAGTAACAATATGTCCACAGAATTTTTATGAAAAGAAAATCAGCGATATTAAAATATAGTACCTGTAGCCAATAGAAAATGAAGATGGACATATGTTGGTCATGTGATGAGAAGAAACAGAGGATCCTCAAACAAGCTATCAAGTGGAGCACAACAGGCCAAAGAAAAAGAGGTCGACCACGTGAAACTCTAAAGAGGACGTTATTAAGAGAGGCCAGTTCATCATCCCGTGATGAGACTGAAAAACTCACTGAAGACAGGAAATCTTGGAGAGCTACCATGTAGGCCCTACGTGACATTTAGCAGCATGGGAAGGACATAAGAAGCAGCCAATAAACACTCTGATTTCTACCTTAAAAGAAAACGGTAGTTATAAGAAGAAAAAGCTGAATGCAACAGTTAATACTTTTATAATCCCGTGAGTTTTTATTCAGCATAACTTTCATGTTAACGTGAAAGATATACTTCTTATATTTCACTCATAACATTTGTTCTCTCGTACCAACGTAAGAGAGCTGGAAATTTTTTTAAAATGTCTACATTTTAAATTTGGAATATCTAGAGAAAAATTATTAAAAAATGGAAAAGCAAATTCCACTTCAACGAATTATAGTAATCTTTCAAATATTTTTCGCAGTTTGCAACAATTAGAAATTGTATACATCAACTTTATCATAAAGATGATGATGAAATTGATCATAAATGTACAGTTTATCTTATGATTTTTTCCTCTTATAAATAGTTAATGCTATTTAAAACTAATGGCCAGACATGCTGAACCTTATTTAACATAATCCGCTTTAAAACATTAAATATTTTGAGAACTGAGTGGGGTGGCAAGCTTTGCTACTAAGCAGGGGCGGCAAGGTATTCTACTGCATGGGGAGGTACAATATTTCTAAATCTGGCCCCGGGGACATTAAAAGTCAATGGTAGATATCAAACACAAAGATAAATATAAAAGTATAAATCATTAATACTTATTAACGATGATCATGATAATGCCTTTGTAGTTTTTGTGTTCTACAGATGGTATCAGTATTAGCAAACCATCCACATTTATTATCATTACTCTTTTCCACTATAAAATCCTATTTTTCCTGAGTAAACTGCGTGAATGGTCTTGGCTGAATTCATCTCAATCATATCTTTGTATGGCACAAGCTCCGGGGGAAATGGAAGTCCATGTGCCTGTGGAAAAGATATAGCACACATCTGTAGTAAATCTCTGAACCAAGTCAACAGCCAACCAGACTATATGATACATCTATGATGTCTTTCTAGAAATTTAAATTGCAAAAGCAGCACTGACCTTCAAGAATCTTGAGAACATATGACATTCAAAAGTTATAAGCACAAAAAGCAAGTTAAGATTATTCAATTCAAATGTAATACCCACCCTCATTTATGCATGTGAAAGCTGGGAAACAACTAAAGAAATAGACAAGAGTCTAACAAATCTTCTTCTTCAGCTTTCTGAGCTATTAAGGCTCAGTGCTGCAGATAAAGTATGCCTCAATTCCTCTCTATTCTTAATCTTCTCTCTCCAGCTAATTTCTTTTATATCCTCTTCTATGTTGTCTTTCCATCTCTGTCTTGGTCTACCCCTTGGTCTTGTTTCCCCTCATCTCTTGTGCATACATCATTTTTGTTTGTCGAAAACAAATGCCTAAGGAAAATACTTAGTATAAAGTGAAACTAATTCAAGAACAATGCAGAGATAAGACAGATGAGCAAACGACCCGTCTCATGAGTGATCAGAAAAAGATGGACATATGTCGAACACATGATAAGAAAAAAGTCAGAGAATCCCAAAACAAGCTATGAAGTGGAACACAACAGGCTGAAGAAAAAAAGGTTGACCACGTGAACTCTAAAGAAGACAATGTTAAGAGAGGCCAGTTCAGTGGGCATAACATCCCTTGATGTGATTGAAAAACTCGCAGAAGACAGTAAAATCTTGGTGAAATACCATGCGGGCCCTATGTGACATTTAGCGGCACAGGAAGGATATAAGATGTAAGATGATGTCTTTCTGAAAATAATTCTTCGTTTTGACTGAAAAATAGCCTTGTATGTACAAATTAAATTACATCAGACTAATAGCATGAAACAATGAGCTCAAAGTAGACAGTTTAATGGCATCAGTATCATCATGCTGATTAGAGTGTGAGATTTTTCATCGACGCCTTTCAGCCACCTGTAACTAAGATAATGTGATCTTCAAATAGAAACAGAAGTCACAGTGACCTGCGATTGAGATGTTCATGCAAAAATTTCAATGCTATACACATAGTAGCGCTGATGTTATCTATTTTCTGTACCACTGCTCTATCTTAGTTCATGAATCTACTTCTAGGTTATCAACAGTGACGAGATCTGTTTGCCTATCTGGGACTGGAGTCAAGGGTGAAATTTGACGTGTACATTCAGTTGTACAAAGTTGTACTCGGTATGAACAGAATCCGGAGAAAGGAAACACATGTCTACACAGTGAGGCAAAAATGTATGTGGTTGAAAGAGGACATGCACAAATGAATATATATTGCCCAAGTCACAGCAGATGAATTGAAACTAATACAATAATAAAAGAGAAGTGAGTAGTCTGACAAAATGAAATCCTGTATGTGATCTAACAGATGAATAAATCAGTTTGTAATTTACTTTTTCTGCACATTATTTATCAATGTGATACCGCACTGAAGACACATCAATGTACCCAGCATCTTCTTTGTGCATTCGTACAAGTGTTATTAAAATGTAGAAAAAATTCCTTCTCGTCTTCTTCTAATCTAATCTCGTAAAACTGTGAAAATGTTCCTTGAACAGGCTGAAGCCAGAAAAGCTGACAGACAGTTGATGGCCATACAGACAGACCAACAAGCAGACAAACAGTTGACAGCCAAAGAGAGACAGCCGAGGGATACAGATACAAACAAACAACAGGGCACACAGTTGATTAACACACATACTGACAAATAAGCAGGACAGACAGACATACAATGAGAGAGTTGAGAGACATATGGACAGAAATGCAGAGAGTTGATGGACAGGCAATCAGACAGATGGTTAACGGACGGATAGCCAGATAGATAGCCAAGCACACAAATAATAGATGGATGGACAAATAAGCAAACAGACAGTTGACGGACAAAGGAAAGACAAGGCAGTTGACTGCATGGAAGACACAGATGTATAAAACAAAAGGCAACAACAAAATTACACACCACTCGGCATGTTACATCATCTCTGATACATGCGAAGTCCAGGGGGTCTGTAAGTGGTTGTTCTAGAGAGCACAGAAGCAAGTGTTGCTTATTTTTCTGCCTGTCTACCTGTCCCTCTGTATATCTTATCTATTATTCTTTTAGTCTATACATTCATCCATCCATACAATTCATGCTTTCTGCTTGTCTATACTATTGTCTGTCTGTCTATACATACAACCATGCGGTCATCCATTCATAAAACAGTTCATGCTGTCCATGTATCAGTTCTGTTGTATGTCTATCTGTCTGTACATTTATTTATAATCTGTTCATTTCTGTCAGTCATGTTTTCTTTTCAATGATTACAACATATCCGTTCTTAGCCATCCTTTACTGTAATTAATCTGCATGTCCCACAGTTTATGTTCATGTATTTGAATTAAAATTTGTGACTTTAATCCTAAGATATTAAACATCAGCTGTCTCTGCTCTTTTCTAACATAAATAAATATTAGCTATCTCTGCTCTTCTCTAACATAAATAAATATCAGCTGTCTCTGCTCTTTTCTAACATAAATAAACATCAGCTGTCTCTGCTCTTTTCTAACATAAATAAATATCGGTTATCTCTGCTCTTTTTCAAACATAGATCAACACCAATTGTTGTATGTTTGCTCTTTCCTAACACGGATAAACATCACTTGTTTATAATTATAGATTAGCATCAATTGTTGCATATGACTGACAGTTTCTTTAAACATATTTTGTAATCTCATACTTAATGCTCCCAGCAAGGTCATTCTGTCATGTGCAAATGAAGGGATGGTACTCAGATTAGACAGTGCAATGTCAATGGCCAGTCTCATGGCAGGACACGTCAGTTTGTTTGGAAAGAGATCCTCTTCTATGATTGGTTTGACATAAAACTTGAGTGGTCCTGAAACAGGTTGTTGTAAGCAGTTTTAAAATGGCTGGTAATAAGAGGCAATAACTAGCATGTATATAACAACATTACTGATCATATGTTGTGTGTCTCTACAAAAGTGTATCTCCCGACATGAATTGTTCAAATGAGAAACAACAAAGCTTTCACACAGTAAAGTGAATTAGCACAGTGCTGTGTAGTTAGTTCATAATGCAATGAGAGAAGAACAAGAAGGATTTCAAAAATGGAGAAGCTGTCTTGACCAGATCTTTACTCTAAGAATAATACTTGAAGAACATACTGACAAGCAAAAACCATTAATCCTGAACTTCTTAGACTTTAAAAAGGCATTTGATAGCATACACAGAGATTCATTATGGAGAATTTAAAGAATACATGGCATACCATCTAAAACTGTGGGCATCAGTAAGAATCTTTACAATGGATATTTTTGTGCAGTCAATACAGAAGAAGGAATGAGCGAATGGTTCCGGGTTGAAACAGACGTGAAACAAGGATGCACTATATATTATCTCCCTTGCTATTTGGAATTGCCATAGGCTTCATAATGACAAAATGTTGCACAGATAAAACGGGCACTGACTGGGTACATGGGACCCAAATAGAAGATCTTGATTTTGCAGAGGATATAACTCTTATCAGTGACAATGTGCATTCGATGTACAAAAAAACAGATACGCTGTCTTCACTGGCTAGCACAATAAGACTTGACATTAACAACGAAAAAACAAAAATAATGAAACTTCCTATTAATCAAGAAGGAAAAATATACGTAGAAGAAAAAGCTGTTGAAGAAGTACACCAATTTGCATACTTAAATAGACCAGGATGGTGACACCAGACAGGAAATTAGAACTGCAAAAGCAGCATTGACCATTGAGAATCTTGAGAACATTTATGTCCTTCCCATGCTGTTAAACGTCACATAGAGCTCACATGGTAGTTCGCCAAAAGATTTCCTGTTTTCGGCTAACTTTTCAACTTCATCAAGAGTTGTTATGCCTACCAAACTGGCCTCTCTTAACAATATCCTCTTAGCGTTTCACATGGTTGACATCTTTTTCTTCAGTCTATTGTGTTCCGCTTTTTAGCTTGTTTTGGGATTCTCTGACTTTCTTCTCATCACGTGTCCAACATATGTCCATCTTCCTTTTCTGTCTTACCTCGGCATTGTTCTTGAATTTGTTCCACTTTATACTGAGTATTTTCCTTAGGCATTTGTTTTCAAAAGAGTCTAATTTTTTGTCTATTTCTTTAGCTGTTTTCCAGCTTTCGCATGCATAAATGAGGGCGGATATTACATTTGAATTGAATAATCTTAACTTGGTTTTTGTGCTTATAACTTTTGAATGCCATATATTCTCAAGATTCTTGAAAATGCTGCTGTTGTAAATCATATGGCACTATAAATAGCATTTTAGACTTCTCTTTCCTATTTCCAACAACAGTTTTTGATTTGTTAATATGTTCTTCATCTTTTATCATCATCATCATTGCCTTTCACTCCCTTGAGAACATAGGCACAGATAAAGGCTCTCCAGTCATCCCTGTTCTTGGAATTATTCTCTGCTTCCTTCCATGCATATCCCTTGTCTCTGAGAACTGTCATAATTTCTCTTCTCCAAGTAAGTCTAGATCTTCCTCATTTTCTGTTTTCCTGAGGATTCCATGTCAGTGCCTGTCTTGCTATGCTGGTGTCAAGTTTCCTCAGAGTGTGGCCAATCCATCTCCACTTCCTAAATATGATTTGTAGGTTCATAGGTTCTTGTCCTGCCTTTTCCCAGACCTCCTTGTTCCTGACATTTAATGTTTAAAATCCTCCTCAAGCAGTAGTTCGTGAATGTTTGTATCCTCTGTTGTATTGTCTTGGTCATAACCCATGTCTCTGGACCATATAGTAGGACAGTCTTTACGTTTGTACTGAAAAGCAAGTTTGGTTTTTGCTTTGATGTTCTTATATGACCATATTTTGTTAAGTTGGATAAATGCTGTCTTGGCCTTGGTTATTCTAGCTTTAACATCCTTTTCTGTTCCCCCATATTTATCCACTATGCTGCCTAAACATGTGAAATACCCTACTTCCTCAACTGACACTCCCTCAATTACCATGAGGCTATTGCTTGCACTATACTTTTCATTACCTTTGTTTTTTTGTCTAAGATCTGAAGTTTCTCTTGCATTTGTGTGCCAGAAGTGCCACATCATCTGCAAAGTCAAGATATTCCAATTGATTCCACAATGTCCATTGTATCCCATTTCCTTGTGTGGTAGTTTTCATGATTCAATCAATTGCTAGAAGAAATAGAAATGGTGACAGCAAACACCCCTGCCATATGCCTTTTTCCATTTTAAAACTTTCTGTGAGAGTTCCTCCATGAACGATTCTACAAGTTGTTCCTTCATATATGGTCTTTATAAGCTTTGTTATCTTGGCTGGGATACTATAGTGTTCCAGTAGTTTCCATAGCATTCTACGATCTAAACTATCAAATGCCTTCTCATAATCAATGAATGTAACTAACAGTGAAGAATTCCACTCTATTGACTGTTCTACTATTATTCGCATTGTAGCAATGTGGTCAGTACATGATCTTCCTTGCCTGAAATCTGCTTGCTCTTCTCTTAGTTTACTATCTACTGATGTTTTAATTCTATTTAGCAAAATCCTGCTGAAGATATTGTTGGGTACTGAGGGCAGGGAGATGCCTCTATAATTCTTACATTCTAATAGATCTCTTTTCTTAGGAAGTTTTATAAGATGGGCCTCCTTCCAGTCCTCTGGGACCTTCTCTTCTTTCCAAATCCTGTTAAATAGTAAAATTAGTATTTCTGTTGTTATTTCTTTGTTCACTAGGAGCACTTCTCTACAATTCCATCTGGATTCGGTGCCTTATTTCTCCTCAACTCTGAAATAGCATATTCAGTTTCAGCCTTGCCGTGTGATTCTACATTGATGTCTAGAGTATTCTCTGCTGCTGGTATCTCCTCTGTTTCTGTTGGTGCTGGTCTATTTAGGATTCTGCTGAAGTATTCCACCCATCTTTGCATCTACTCTTCTTCTGATGTTACTACTTTACCTTCCTTGTTTTTTGATGGGTTTTCTATCCCACATGGTCTATTTGCTAACTTCTTGGTGATTTCATACAGAGTTCTCATACTGTTTTTACCAGCTGCCTCTTCTGCCTGTCCTGCCATATTATCAAAATAGGCCTGTCTGTCTTTCTTTACGCTTTTTCATACCTTACCTATATTATTCAAATTTTCATTGCCGAACATCCCGGCCAGGAGACAGCGTAAAGATCTGATTGTTCTGCTCAGATGGGTCGTTCGTAATCTATAGAACAGTGAGTGAGTGAGTGAGTGAGTGTGGGTCATTCGTAATCTATAGAACAGTGAGTGAGTGAGTGTGGGTCATTCGTAATCTATAGAGTGAGTGAGTGAGTGTGGGTCGTTCGTAATCTATAGCACAGTGAGTGAGTGTGGGTCGTTCGTAATCTATAGAGTGAGTGAGTGAGTGTGGGTCGTTCGTAATCTAGAGTGAGTGAGTGAGTGTGAGTGAGTGAGTGTGTGTGTGTGAGTGAGTGAGTGAGTGATTGAGTGAGTGAGTGTGGGTCATTCGTAATCTATAGAGTGAGTGAGTGTGTGTGTATGTGTGAGTGAGTGAGTGAGTGAGAGTTAATGAGTGCATGAGTGAGTTAAGGAGCAGGAGATGTATTTAATAGTGCTTGTTTAATTAATCAGTGGAATCAGCTAAACTATTCATGATAAATTAATGAATCAGCCTATGTGTGAGTAAATGAGTGAAAAAATTAATACTTGGATTTGTGATAATTTTGTGAATAACCATTAATGTCTGATGAGTGAGTGAATGAATGAATGAACTTTCTTTTCAAATACAACTTAGGCCCAGTATCTTTCAACTTTCACTTTGGTGCAGACATTTACTTCAGTTTGTTATAAGTTAAATAATGAGCATGCACAACATTTGCTTCATTTTGTTACAAGTTACATAATAAGCACGCACAATATCTACTTCATTTTGTTACAAGTTACATAACCAGCATGGACAACATTTAAAACAACTGTTATTTTCATCTCTTTTTCACGAACCAATGATCACTTCCACCTGATGAGTTGATGAATATGTAAATAAGAGTGAATGACAGTCAATGTTAGAAAGGCAACCGAAACAAAAGAAAAAAAAAACACAAGGAATTTCAAGATCATATTTTTTCCTGCAGGTTAACAGTCTGAACTAAAATTTTACAGTACATGCAGACAAAAGCTGACTCACAGCCCAAAAGAAAGAACTGAGAAAAATAGGTTGAAAGTTCAGAGAGAAGGACTGATAAAATTAATACAGAATGACAGGTTGAAGATAAAGATTAAAAGGTCAAAGACAAAGACTGACAAGTCAGAAACAAAGATTTGACAATGACTGACATGTCTGAGAGTTCCATTTCATTGTTCAGAAATGGTTTCATCGTAGTCAAGACATTCCTATGTCTACTCGGCCACCTGTTCCAGATACCACCTCAGAATTAGTGTCGCAGGCAGCACAGACACTCCAAAAGCCAACGGCAATCTCCGTGGTAAAAATTTTCTTGGAAAAAATTCATGGGAATTTACTGTTTTCAGTGTGAGAAAGAGAGAGACAGAGAGAAAGAGTGAGAAAGAGAGCACTGACCGAATCTGATCCGCGGAGAAGTATGTGATGCCTAATTCTTTAAAATAAACTTCTTTGATTCTTGTGCCAAGCTCATACATTTGTTGTTGGCCAACAGTCGTCAGCATCGAGGCATAACACCCACCCTGTTACACATGACACATGTCCGTTAGCTATCAAATTATAGATGGTAAGAGGTCTGATCAAAAAGCATACAGATAGGATTTATTGGAAAAAAAACTGTAAGAGTTACTAAACTGTAATTTAATCACCTTTGAAAAATTCCGAAACAACATGCTTAGCCTAGTGCTGCTTTCACTGTTCGAAGCATCTTTTGAAGTCATCTTCTGATATGGATACCAGCTGCCCAGATGCATTTTGTTGTACCTCCTCAACATTCTGAAATCTTTTTTTTCCTTTCAAGTGGTATTTTATTTTTAGGAATAGGAAAAAGTCACAGGATGCAATATCAGGTGAAAATGATGTCTGTTCGACCTGCAGAATGCTGTGCTTAGTAAGAACCTGCTGCACAAGCTGTGATGCATGGGCAGGCACATTGTCATGGTGGAGTAGCCACTCGCCACTGTCATCCAATGTCGGTCTTTTGCGACAATCTAAGTTCCTCAAACATATCAAAACTTCACAGTAGTATTCCCTATTGACTTAGCGTATTCATGACACAGTGATAACAATTTCCATTATAATCGAAAAAAAAACCCAGTCAGCATTGTCTTGACATCGCTGCTGCTCTGTCATACTTTTTTTTTTGGGTCTTGGAGACATCAGGGTCTTCCACAGTGAAGGCTGGGCCTTATTTTTGGGGTCATACTCATAAACTCATGATTCGACACCAGTTATGATTGTTTTTTTTTAAGTTTTCATTGTTTTTACTTTTTTGTCAAAATCTGATGTGAATTTGCTGATCCAGTTTTTCCATCATGACAGCTATAATGAAAAGATTCACATATGTAAGAGCAAAGCACTAATGCAAACAAAGCAGACAAGCTGGGAAGACTGACTTTTACCACATGTGACTTTCTGTTTCCTGTTGTGTCAGTCGGTTCCAGACTTACGGCCGCATTTCAGATACTATTTGATCTCACCTCATAGTTTTTCTCATAAAAACAGAACATACTAATATTTCCACTAGCACTTTCTATCAGAGACAATAAGAAAACATTAAAGATGAAAGGATGGATATCAAATAGTACGAGTAAAAAAGATAAATAAAAGGTTGTTTAAAAAAACTGATGGTTAAGAAGAGCTCGATAGGCAGTATGCGGGCAGGCAGGCAACATGCACACAGGCAGGCAGCATGCAGACAGGTAGGGAACGTGTAGACAGGTAGGGAACGTGTAGACAAGTAGGCAGCATGTAGGCAAGTAAGCAAGTATGTAGGCAGGCAGATAGGCAACATGTACGTAGGTACCTTCAGCTTCAAATTTCTCAAGTCTGACTCGATCAAGCTTTCACCTGCTGGTTCACCACTATCGTATTTGACCACATCAAAGCAGAACATTGTTTCTGGGATGTCCTGGCTGAGTGATATGTCATAGGTCGCCTTTCAAATATTAACAAGATTCTTATCTTAACCTCACTTTTCAAATATTAACAAGCTTTTTATCATAACCTTGCCTTTCAAATATTAACAACCATTTTATCATAACCTCACCTTTCAAATATTAACATGCATCTTATCATAACCTTTCTGGTGAACATAAGAAGTACAAAGAGAAAAGGCATTTTCATGCCCTAAGAGGCGAATCATGGTAATGTTGGTTTTATATTTACTAAGGCCACAATGTGCTTTGGAGATATAGACACTAACTTAAAACTACAAAAGTGACCACTTTCAGAAAATATCCACATTAATATTATTGTGGACATGCTTTTTTTCATTTTAAAATTGGAAATAGTTTCAAGGTGACAATTTTGACTAGTGGTTATCTTGTACAAGATAAGAATATTTTAAGTATCGAAAGCGTCAAGAAACCTCAACCAGAAATAATCCTCTATCTGTACAGCATATAATCTGGAATGTACATCAGTACTCTACCCTGGCTACACAATACTCTGCTCATCTACATCAAAGATATATCAAAGAGATATACAGTCAATGATGAAATGGTCATTGTATGTAGGCATACAAATTTTGCCATGCAAATCTTTCAGACTGAATGATTTGTTATTTACATGTTATGGTATCAAGATGTTAGGATGATAACCTACCAATGTTATTTTAAATATCTCTATCACTTTCTTGATGTTATTTTTTGCTAAATTCAAATCAAATGTATTAATATCATAATTTTTAGATTTTTTTACTTCACATTAGGAGCTGACACGTACATTTTAATACCGTCAAAAAAAAAGTTAAATAACAAGTAACATCTTACCTCCTCTACTCCTTTAATGAAGTTGATGGGTGTCCTGGCTCCATGCCTGAAGAGAATCTGTAACTGATGATGGGACAGTGATGACGTCAGTGTAACTAACAGCAAATATGTAACTAGCAACATTTGGTGACCTACAGAAGAGTCCTTCAAATATCCTGAACACAAAAAAGAACAAATATATCCTACTACAAGAACTTAATATTGAAGAAGATTGGCTAGTAAGGTGATTAAACAGAGAAAATTTAAATATTTTGGGCACATTAAACATCTTGATAACTTAGAGAAGACCGTCTTGGAAGGGTATATAATAGGAAAAAGACAGAGAGGAAGACCAAGGGGAAGATGGCTGCAAGACATCGTTGATTATCTGCAAATGGATGCATCAGCAGCAGGGCATCTTGCTCACAACCTAGAGACCTACAGGAGATCTGTTAGAGAGGCAAAGTTCTGCAATGGACATGCAAATGACTGACTGACTGACTGACACATAATTGACGCTAGGAATAAGTCTTCAAGTACTATCCTCCCACTTCAGCTCTGCTGCCAAGATGAAATCCAGTTTATTTCAGACTCAGCTGCCAGCCGTATGCCTTTGGCACTTATCCAGACAGTGCCTGAATCAGGATGTGTAGCTCTGTGCTTGCTGAACACTAGAACCACATCACTCTCACAAAGGACATTTGTCTGTGAGTTAGAAGAAGCTAATTCAACAGTCTGCAGAGATCAAATCTCAGCCGAAGCAGGACAGACCGCCAATGCTTCTGTAGCTGGCGCAATAGTGCAAGCTCAAAGTCTCTCATCCAGACTTTTTACTGAATGTAATCTGCATAATGATTTTCCCCTGTCTGTAACTGACTTTCTAGTTCCACTGTTTTGTTTTGTGTAGTTTTCTTATTTTGGTAGCTGATTTTTCTCATTTTTGGCAATTACAGAATGTCTGTTAAATAAAGGAGGGTGTTGGAGAGACGAGGTGCTGTGGGGAAGTGCCATTTCTAGGGAACTCTTGTCGATTTTAAAGGTGAGCTGAATTTTCATATAATCTCCTGCACTAGCTCAGTATTTATGACAGTTTCAAAAAATGATTCCATTAGTCATCTGCAGCCAGGAAAGAACATAATCATAGTTTTCAGGAGTGCGTTTGCTTCTGCTCTAAAACTGGAAGATATCTGCCCCTTAGAAAAATCTTATAGGTGTGCCCTCTATTTTTGTATTATGAAGAAACACCAGTCGCTATTGTTACTGTTTCCTCTGAAATTCAAACGGTGTTTATGAGTGTCCATTCAGGTGGATTTTGTCTTTGTTTTTGATCATATCTTATGTTAGGACTCACATCTTTATCGGGTACAGGCAATCCTTTCCATGAACTTGCGTGCACTTTGTTTATATTTCATTGCATGCATGTCCAAGTAGATAAAAGAACAATATGATAATGTTTGAGGCTTCAAGCAAAAACAATAATGTAACCAAAGCATTGTGGGATTGATGTGATTTTTTCAAAAGTTCTGTAACTGACAATTATATGCTATTAACGATATTCAACATCAACCAAAAGTAAAATATTTTTTAAAATGAATTCAACCTGTCAGTTCTGAATGACCAGCTCTTACCTGCACTAGCTTTAGGTCCTCATTGTTGATCTTCTGATACTGTTCGGGAGGACTATCATCGACACTGTTTGTCTTCTTAAAAAGACAACAGAGCATGTCTGTGTTGCCTGTTTGGCCTTGTATCTTCTCAGTGACTCAGCAGCACAACTGGCAACACTAAACAAAATTAAAGCTTTGCCATTGTAAATGTCTATATTTTCTTGTTTGTTAAGATATTATGCACGTTTACATTATGACACCTACATCATATGTTCTGTTAAAATCGTCATACAGCCTAGCCATTTGTCACATACATCACATTTTCTGCTAACACCATCACGCAACATAATCACCATATTTTGTTGCTATCATTATCATATAAACCAGTCATATTATCTTATATCTTATATCCTTTCCGTGCCGTTAAACGTCACATAGGGCTCGTAAAGTAGTTTGCCAATTTTTCCTGTCTTCAACGAGTCTTTCTACCTCATCAAGGGATTTTATGCTTGTTAATTTGGCCTCTCTTAACAATGTCCTCTTCAGAGTTTCACGTGGTCTGCCTCTTTTTCTTTGGCCTGTTGTGTTCCACTTGACAGCTTGTTTTGGGATTTTCTGATCATTTCTTCACATCAAGTGACCAACATATGTCCATCTCCTTTTCCTGATCACCCCTGAAACTGGTTGTTGTTCAGTCATCTGTCTTATCTCTGCATTGTTCTTGAATTCGTTCCACTTGATGCCGAGTATTTTCCTTAGGCATTTGTTTTCAAAAGAGTCTAATTTCTTGTCTACTTCTTTAGTTGTTTTCCAGCTTTCGCATGCATAAATGAGGGTAGATATTACATTTGAATTGAATAGTCTTAACTTGGTTTTTGTGCTTATAACTTTTGAATTCCATATGTTCTCAAGATTCTTGAAGACTGATGCTGCTTTTGCAATTCTGATTCTAATTTCCTTTCTAGTGTCACCATCCTGGTCTATGTAGCTGCCAAGGTATGAAAATTGATTGACTTCTTCAATATCTGTCCCTTCTATGTGTATTTTTCCATTTTGATTAATGGAAATTTTCATTATTTTTGTTTTGTCCTTGTTAATTTCAAATCCTATTTTGCTTGCCAGTGAAGACATTTGTTTTTTCTTGCATGGAATTCACATTGTTACTGATAAGAGTTATGTCATCAGCAAAATCAAGATCTTCTAGTTGGGTCCCATGTACCCAGTCAATACCTGTGTTACCTGTGCAGTATTTTTTAATTATGAAGTCTATTGTAATCCCAAAAAGTAAAGGAGACAGTATACATCCTTGTTTTACACCTGTTTCAATCTAGAACCATTCACTCATCCCTTCTTCTGTCTTGACTGCACAAACATATCCATTGTAGAAGTCCTTAATGATGCTGACAATTTTAGATGGTATTCCATATAGACTAAAATTCTCCATAATGAATCTCTGTGTATGCTATCAAATGCCTTTTTTAAAGTCTATGAAGTTCTGTATTAATGGTTTCTGCTTTTCAATATGTTTTTCAAGTATTATTCTTAGAGTAAAGATCTGGTTGAGACAGCTTCTCCCTTTTCGAAATCCTGCTTGTTCTTCTCTCATTGCAGTATCCACTATATCTTTAAGTCTATTCAAAATGACCTTGCAAAATACTTTTGACACAACTGATATTAAGGTTACTCCTCTCCAATTGTTACAGTCACTAAGGTTGCCTTTTTTGGTATTTTAACAATGATTCCTTTTTTCCAATTGGAAGGGACCTTTTCTTCTTTCCAAATCTTGTTAAACATTCTCTGTAGTTGTCTCATGTTGTCACTATTGATAGCTTTTAGCATTTCGGCTGTTATTTCATCTTCACCTGCAGCTTTGTTGTTAGCCATTAAATTCACTGCTGTTTCAATTTCATGCAATTTAATTTCATCTAGGTTGACATTTAGTTGTGGGGCTGGTAAATCGGTTTCAAGGTTTAACAATTCTTTTGGGTGTGGTCGATTAAGTATTTCTTGGAAGTGTTCAGCCCATCTTTGCTTTTGGTCTTTATTTGATGTTAATAGGGTTCCAGTTTTGCTTAGGATTGGTCTTTCTTTAGATGTAATAGTACCTGTTAGCCTCTTTTGTATGTTATATAAAGTTTTGCTGTCTCCTGTTTTTGCTGCATTTTCTGCCTCTTTTGCCATATTGTCTATGTATTCCCTTTTATCCCTTCTAGCTGAACTTTTTACTTTCTTGTCTAGTTCTTTGTATGTTGCTTTCACCAGATCTTTTCCAAGATCTGTTTTTGAATTCAACATGTCTAATTTTACTGCTCATCTTTCATGTATATACTTCCATGTTTTTTTTTTTCTGATATCCATGCTTTTCTATTTGGTTTTTTTTCAGTCCAGCCATATTATATTCCATACTCCATATTCCAGTCATATGTGTTGTAATGCCTACAAAAACAAGCTATCAAGTGGAACACAACAGGCCAAAGAAAAAGAGGCAGACTGCGCGAAACTCTGAAGAGGACATTGTTAAGAGAGGGCAAATTGACAGGCATAAAATCCTTTGATGAAGTCGAAAGACTCGCCGAAGACAGGAAAAATTGGCGAACTACTTTACGAGCCCTATGTGACGTTTCCTAAACACAAGATGCAAATAGGCAGCTGGAATGTAAGAACACTAAACCAGACTGGAAAACTAGCACAAACCATCAAGGAAATGCACAGATACAAACTAGACATACTAGGAATACAAGAAGCAAGATGGACAGGACAAGGCAGAAGGAAATTAACAACACAGCACACAGAAGATACAATTATATGGTCAGGTAAAAAAGATCTTCATGAAGGAGGAGTAGCATTGATTATAACAAAAGAAGCATCAAGAGCATTGCTGAAATGGACCCCAATAAATGAGAGATTATTATATGCACGGTTCAACTCAAGATTCACGAAGCTGTCTATTATAGTTTGTTATGCACCAACAGAAGCAGCTGAAGAGGAATTAAAAGAAGATTTTTACAACAGCCTCCAAGCAACAGTAGAAACAATACCCAAGCATGATACTCATCTTGGGCGACTTTAATGCAAAAGTAGGTGAAGGAAATGAAGATAGAAGAAGAATCATGGGAAGAGAAGGAATCAGAGAAATAAATGAAAATGGAGAAAGACTGTGCAGTTTCTGTGAAGAAAACATGATGACCATCGGAGGGACAATTTTCCAACACAAAAACATCCATAAGGTGACTTCGAGGTCACCAGATAAAACCACAGAAAACCAAATCGATCACATACTAATAAACAACAAGTGGAAATGGTCACTACAAGATGTGCGAGCAAGGAAAGGAGCAGATGTAGGAAGTGATCACAACCTTCTGGTAGCAAAAATAAAACTAAAATTAAGGAAAGCCAAAATCAGAGAACACAGAAAGATACATTTTGATACAAGAAAACAGACAGACCAGCAAACAAGAAATGAATTCTCAATAGTACTTAAGAACCGCTTCAGTGTCCTACAAGACGAAGCAAATGTCCATATTAGAGTTCAGTAAAACACTACAGGAAACAGCAAAAGAGGTGCTGGGATATCGGAAAAGGAGAAAAAAGGAATGGATAAGTGAGACCACATGGGAAAAGATAGAGCAAAGAAAAGAAATCAAGAAAAAATTACTGAACACCAAATCACAACGGCTTAAAGAACGAGTTTTAAGTAATTATGCACAAAAAGACAAAGAAGTGAAGGAATCATGCCGTCAAGATAAACGTCAATATTATGACAACTTAGCAGAAACAGCAGAGATAGCAGCATATACAAATGACATGAAAACCATATATAAAATCACAAAGCAGATGACAGGTAACTTCAACACAAGATGTGAAAGTGCAGTAAGAACACAAAATGGACAAATGGTCAGTGGAGAAAGAGAAAAAATTGAAAGATGGAGGGAACACTTTAACACCCTACTAAACAGAACACAAGCAGCACAAACAATAGACATACCTGAAGCAAAAACGGAACTAAACATCAATCTCTCTCTCTCTCTCTGAACCTTAAGTGCCCAGGGCACATGGGGCTTCCGCAAGGGTTTTCCACAAATGCCTGTCCTTCGCCTTTTTTTCTGCTCTTGCCCAGGTGAGCCCTCTATTGCTCAACATCCTTTCTGTTGTTCTTCTCCATGTCTCTTTTGGTCTACCCTTACTTCTGCTCCCCTGTGGTGTCCATCTTAGTGCTATTTTTGGTAGTCAGTTGTCAGTCATTCAGAGCATATGTCCCAACCATCGCCAGCGTCTTTCCTCAATAACTGTTGTCAGTGGTTTCATCTGTATTTCTGCTAATAAGATGTTATTTCTTATGGTGTTTGGCCAAAATATTTTTCTAATTCTTCGTTAAACATCAATACAGGACCAATAACAATAAATGAAGTAAAGGAGGCGATAAAGAAGCTAAAATCAGACAGGGCACTAGGTGAAGATGAAGTGACTGCTGAGATGTTGAAAGCAGAAGAAACAGAAACACCAAAACAACTTTGCCGGATATTACAACAAATTTGGGATCTAGAAAAAGCCCCAGAGGAGTGGAAAACTGGGCTTATAGTAAAACTACCAAAGAAGGGTGACCTCAGAGATTGCGGGAACTGGAGAGGCATTACCCTACTGCCACTCACCAGTAAAGTATTTTGCAGAATAATCATCAACAGAATTGTACCAACACTTGAGGAAAAACTTCGGAAAGAGCAGGCAGGATTTAGGAAAGGAGGATCATGCATAGACCACATATTTGTACTTAGACAAATATTAGAACAGGCAAACGAGTGGCATAGCACAACATATGCATTATTCATAGATTTTGAGAAAGCCTTTGACAGTGTCAACAGAGATGCACTGTGGAAAATCCTAAGATGGCATGGCCTCCCCCATAAAATAGTTAATGTAATCAAAGCCCTATACGAGGGTTTTCAGTGCAAAGTTATCTGTGGAGAACATACCTCCAGCAGCTTTAGGGTACAAACAGGAGTGAAACAGGGATGTGTACTATCACCAACATTATTTATCTTGGCAGTAGACTGGTTAATGAAGGAGGCAACATCAGACAAACGCAGAGGATTACAATGGACCCTTGACACAGTGCTGGAGGACCTTGACTTTGCAGACGACATTTGTCTATTATCAAGCAGTCACAAAGATATGCAAGATAAAATAAACAAGCTAACTCAGAATGCAAACAACATAGGACTAAAGATCAACGTAGGAAAGACAAAGTTAATGAAGCAAAATGTGAACAACAGAAATGTACTCAGAGTAGATAACAAGTTAGTGGAGGAGGTCAACGAATTTGTATACCTTGGCAGCAGAGTAGTAGAAAATGGAGACAGCACAGAGGACATCAACAGCAGACTTACTAGAGCAAACCAGGCTTTTGCAATGCTGCAGACTATATGGAAATAAAAAAAAACTAAGCATAAATATGAAAATCAGAATATTTAAGAGTAATGTTCTAAGTGTACTACTCTATGGAAGTGAATGCTGGAAAATCACCAAAACCATAGAAAACAAGTTGAATTCTTTCCAGACTAAATGTTTACGAAGAATTTGAAAAATATTTTGGCCAAACACCATAAGAAATAACATCTTATTAGCAGAAATGCAGATGAAACCACTGACAACAGTTATTGAGGAAAGACGCTGGCGATGGTTGGGACATGTGCTCCGAATGATTGACAACTCACTACCAAAAATAGCACTAAGATGGACACCACAGGGGAGCAGAAGTAAGGGTAGACCAAAAGAGACATGGAGAAGAACAACAGAAAGGATGTTGAGCAATAGAGGGCTCACCTGGGCAAGAGCAGAAAAAAAGGCGAAGGACAGGCATTTGTGGAAAACCCTTGCGGAAGCCCCATGTGCCCTGGGCACTTAAGGTTCAGAGAGAGAGAGATGTGACGTTTAACGGCACGGGAAGGATATAAGATAAGATAAGAATGCCTACATCTTATAATTACTAATATCATTATGCCTTCAGTGTCACTTTATACTGTCTCTGTTACCAACATCATACTTTTGTTATCGTCATACATCTACCTATCACATCTTGTTGTTTATGCATTAAAATACCATATTATTGTAACATCATTATACAGACTATGTTGTCGAGTGATACCAGCTATTGCTTAGCTGTCAATCCACGCTGTCAAACTATGTTGTCTAATGGTACCAGCGCTTGCTAACTGTCAAATGATTATTGCTGCTTGAAGATAATGACTGAAAGAAAGTAGTCAACGATGTCTCTCGACATGTCAGAGTACACTTTCTGTCAAGGCTCTCTTGCTGCAACATACAAATATTTGATTTACTTACATCTTCCAATCATTATAACTTCACTGCTGTTTATCTCGGTTTAAGATTAAAAATCGTAAAAGAAATATTATATTCTCTAGGATCAAACCAGATCAGGATTTACAATTCTTTACATTCACTTCTGAAAACGCTGCATTTTCACACCCATCACGTGTCAACATCTTCTGTAATGAGTAAACTGATTTTAGAAGTTGCTGAATTCTTTTTAGCAAAAATCGTAGGCAGACAAGCGAGATTTGTAGGACGTTTTCTGAGAAGAGGAAAATTGGAACATATTGTAGCAACTGGAAAAATTGAGGGGAAAAGAGACAGAGAAAGACAGAGAGAAGTCAGTGTGGCTAGGAAGAAAGTCACCGGCGGATCTCTTAATCAAGTCTAAAGGTGGGGAATTGTGGAGAGAAATGATCGCCTACGCCACTGCACTTGATTGATTGATTTCTTTACAGACAAAAAAAAAACTTCACAAAGGAACCTTGATTTTTCTGTCGAATACTAATGGAGGCGCTAGTAATAAATGCCTGAGGGTTTATTTATGTCGGCCGCTAACAAATCCACCGACTTTGTGACAACATTTATCGCCTGAGCTACACGCATAAGCCCCACTGCCTTACATAACGAAAGATAGTTGCTAAACATTCATTCATGTGCATGTCCTTTGCGAAACTTTTCCTCCCTAACAGCACTCCTGTAGGCCTCTTGGTTGTAAGCAAGATGCCCTGTTGCTGATGCATCCATTTGCAGATCATCAGCGATATCTTGCATCAATCTTCGCCTTGGTCTTCCTCTCTTTCTAATTATATAACCTACCAAGACGGTCTTTTCTAGGTTATCATAACGTTTAATGTGTCCAAAATATTTGTTTTCTTTGTTTAATCCTCTTTACTAGCTAACCTTCATCAATTTTAATTTCTTGTAGTATGGATATATTTGTTGTTTTTGTTCCTAAATATAATTAATGTAATATTCTAAATCTTATTACTTCGAAGCAATGTTACCAAAGATTGACATGTGTGTCGTGGAAGTTTAATTTACTTGTCAATTTTAACTTCAGTTCCTGAGTGCTAGCTCAGGAGTGTGCCGATATGTACGTGTGTGATATGAAAAGGTTTGACAGTCTGTTTTTTGACTCCACAAATTTTACTTTAAGGAGTGCTGTTTCACTTTTTAAAAAAGTCACACAAAAGAAAATCTGCAGTAAATTGAAAAAAAAAAAAGCAGACAGGTGAACTGCGATCATAGTAATGTGTAAATTCGGTTGTTTCTTTTCTGTTCATGCAAAACGGATTCCTTAGTAGATTTTTACCATGAAAGTGTAAAATTAAATAGCAATTTTTAGAGATATGAAGTATGGCAGAATTAAAACAGGTAAAGGTAATCCTCTCATGCCTTAGAGGCACATAGGGATATGGTGTTAGTGCCCATACTTTCCTTGACCTGTCAGCACACTAGAGGGTGATATGGGCAGTATCACGCCTGGCCGCCTTTCCTTCCCCAACTCCAGAAGTCGGGTACCCATTTTTACAGCTGGGTGACTGGGGCGCCTCCAGCCGGATTCGAACCCCCCGACCTTCGCCATGAGAGACTAGTGCACTAACCACTTCGCCACTCAGACGCATTAGGTGTAAAATAATAAACGTTCATTTATTTCAATAAAAAATTATTCTACATGCATACGTTATGCCCGTGCCTGGATTATTCCGATTCATAAATTTATGAACTGGAATTTTCAACGACGAAGTAAAGTGTAACCGATAAATGAAAATAAAAATGTGGGCTGAAAGTGTAGCATGCGTTTAGCAGTTCTTCCAACAGCTGATTGAAATAGGACAAAAGAGAGTGGCTCCACCCTACACTTGATTGAATGGAGGGGAGTTTATTTACTGTAAACTACTGAATAATATTAGCTCAAGTCTAAACAATGGCAGGCCGTGTAAGCGGGAAATGAAATAATTTCGAGGTAAGAGACAACACATTGTTCTATAGAAGAGTTCGCAGTCTTACAGATACGGTATAAATCACAGCCTTTGTTTTATTTTTGTTTTATTGCAGGAAAAATCACAGTATTTTTAGCTTAATACTAACAAACATAACACGTGACTTGATCATGAGTCTATTCGGTCCCGTAGAATAGTAAAACTGAGGAGTGTCAATGATTTTTAAAAATGCAATAGCATTGTTTTTAAACAATGTAATAACAGTGTTACATTTTGAGAATCTGCGAACATAGATGGAAAGGATCAGGACACTTCAAGAGCGAAAATCATGGTATCTTTACATACACTGGTGGAGAATTAGGAGGAAAGAATGGAGTGGCTTTTTAGTTGGACAGATTAACATAAAAAGCATTACTAGATTACAACCCAGTAAGTAATAGAATCCTAACTATCAAACTTAAAGGCACCCCTAGAAGTGTAACAATCATCCAGATATATCCACCTACATCAGCAGCAGAAGAAGAAGTAGAAGACTTTTATAACACACTGCAGATGACAATAGACCAGATAAGAAAAAAATGATATTGCATTAATAATGGGGGATTTTAATGCAAATATTGGTAGAGCCCCCCTCCCCCTGGGAACAACTGCGTTAAGAACACACTTATCTTAACATAGACTTTGTGAGACAGGGAACATAGATCTGTTTGCTTAAAAACTCTGACCTGCTTCTGTAGCCCAGAAATCTGTAGCAATCAACACTAATTGTAATTGTTATTTTTGTAAAATATAATGTCAAGTTGGTGGACAGATGGGGAATGGAGATTTGCCGGCAGGGATGAGGAAAATCTTATGTGAAACCAATGAATCCAGGATATGACAAGCCTATGGATCTTTACAACAATGGCTATCAGAATGATGTAAACAAAACAGAGCCAGCAGACTATAGATGGCGGGAAATGGGATATCGTTGAGGCATTCATTGGATTCCTCATCCCAAAGTCGGAGTGTCTCTGTGGAACTGTGTCAAAGCTTCTGGCCAGCCAGCGTTGCATGCTGGATCTGATGTAGAGAAGGGGCTTAAGTACGGCTACCAGAGGCTGGAAAACAAAGTTTTGGCCAGGCTAGCCTACACCACTGTCTTCATGGCAGTCCGAGCAAGACCACAGCAAGGAAAGGTGCTGAAGTCGGATGTACCCAGCCAAAAGGTGCATCGCAAAAATCAGGGTACCTCGCATTATCACCAGTATGTGTACAAAGAAGAAGAAGATACATAAAGAGCAGAAGATGAAGGATATGTTTTAGGAAAATTTAGTATAGGACATAGAAATAAGGCAGGTGACAATCTAGTGGCGTTTTGCATGGAAAATGAGCTAATGGTCACTAACATAGTTTTTAGACAACATCCAAAAAAACTTTACACATGGACATCACCTGATGGTAAAAACAAGAATCAAATAGATTACATTTTAGTGCAAAGAAGGTGGAGATCAAGTATCATCATCATTACCTTTCACTCCTTTGAGAGCATAGGCCACGGATAAAGGCTCTCCAGTCATCCTTGTTCTTGGAATTATTCTCTACTTCCTTCAATATGTATCCCTTGTCTCTGAGCACTGTCATAATTTCTCTTCTCCAAGTCAGTCTAGGTCTTCCTCATTTTCTGTTTCCTTGAGGATTCCATGTCAGAACCTGTCTTGCTATGTTGGTGTTGGATTTCATCAGTGTGGCCAATCCACCTCCATGATCCAGTATAACTTCAGCAAAAAGTATAACTTCTACCAGGTGGCAGCTGCGACATGGGCCATGGTGATTAAAAATAAGAAAGACAAATAGGGGATCAAGACCACTCCTCTTTTATCTTACAAAAATACCAGAACAATACAGAATAGAAGTGAAGAATCATTTTGAGACACTGTTGGCTGTTCAGGAGACGATGAACTGGCTACACAGGCCAGAGATATCTTAATAACTGCAGCTAAAGATGTCATTCCAGTAAAGAAAACACAAAGAATGAATGAATTACAGCAGAAACATTAGAACTAATAAAACAACTTAGAGGAATGAAGACGAAATGGAAAGTGACAAATAACAACAATGAGGAATATAAATCTTTAACAAAAGATTAAGAAACATAAGGAGAGATAAAAACAATACTTACAGGATTGTTGTGAAAGAATAGAAGGACATCAGAAGTGTTGTAGAGATAGTGAAATGTTTAAAGAAATGAAGACATTGACAAGAAGTGTCACACCTAAACTAAATGTAATTTGTGATGAGATGGGAAAGACCTTGACAGAGACAGAAAACATTCTAGAAAGATGGAAGGAATATTACAGAGAAATGTATTCTACAACAGAATGTGAAGGCAAAAATACAGTGAAATTATTGGAGGAGAATGAACCCGAACCAACGATTGAAGAAGTTTTATGGGCAATAAAAAGTCTGAAAAATGGTAAATCTCTGGGATATGACGAGATAACAGCTAAACTCATTAAGGCATGAGGAAAGAAATGTGGATATATCATGCTCTATGTAAAAAGATATGACATTCAGGTGATTTGGCCAAAAGAATGGAAAAGAACTGTATTCATACCACTGCCTAAAAAGGGTAACTTGAAATTATACACAAACTACAGAACCATTGCCCTGATTAGTCATGCCAGTAAAATTCTGTTAA
This sequence comes from Achatina immaculata, assembly GCA_009760885.1. Lineage (NCBI taxonomy): Eukaryota > Metazoa > Mollusca > Gastropoda > Stylommatophora > Achatinidae > Lissachatina > Lissachatina immaculata. Next base: position 10,792,202 of record CM019710.1, read on the forward strand.
AAAATTGTAATGGGTAGTCTTTGAGAGAAAATAGAAGGAGAAACCAATATGCATGGTCCAAGCTGGTTTTAGACAAGGAAGAGGATCAAGAGATCATATATTCAATATAAGATTAATAATGGAGAAATGCAGAGAATTTAATTTGAATCTATATTTATCTTTTATAGACTATTCAAAAGCATTTGATTGTGTACAACATCAGAAAATTTGGGAAATAATGAGAAAAATGGGATTTCTAACACATGTGACACAATTAATGTCACTGCTGTATCTAGGCCAACAAGCAGCAGTAAGGATAAATGGTGAAACAACTTGGTTTGACATAAAACTCTTCTATAACATTTACATTTAAAGGCATATATGTGTTTCTCAGCTGTTTTGTTAAGTGTCCAGTCTCACAGGCATATGTTGCTATGGGAAAGATGCATGCCCTTAAAAATCTTATTTTTGTGGTTCTGTCTGTTCATCTCCACAGATTCCTTAGTTGTTTTACTTTCTGAAGAGCGATAGATGTCCTCCTTTTAATTTCCCTCATTGTATCTCCATTATTAGTTAGTAATGATCCAAGATATTCAAAACTCTCCACCTCTTCTAATTTTTCCTCATTGAAATATTTCAGCTGCCTTATTTGTTTTGTTATTTGTCATCAGTTTAGTTTTCTTTGAATTAAGATAAAGGTTTTGTTCTTCACTTTTCTTATGGACTGATATAATTAGTTTTTCCATTCCTTTTTGAGTTTTGGACAATAATACTGTGTCATCAGCATATCTAATCTCTGATATTTCTTAACCTCCAATTGTTATGGCATCGTAATATTCTTTATCTACATCTTCTCTAACATTCCTCATTATATTTTCAGTATACAAGTTAAATAAGTGAGGTAACAATATGCACCCCTGATGGACCCCTTGTTTTATGCCAAACCAAGTTGTTGTTTCACCATTTATTCTCACTGCTTCTTGTTGGTCTAGATACAGCAGTGATATTAATTGTATCACATGTGTTGAAAATCCCATTTTTCTCATTATTTCCCAAATTTTCTGGTGTTGTAAACAATCAAATGCCTTTGATTAGTCTATAAAAGATAAATATAGATTCAAATTAAATTCTTTGCATTTCTCTATTATTAATCTTATATTGAATATATGATCTCTTGATCTTTTTCCTTGTCTAAAACCAGCTTGGACCATACATATTGATTTCTCCTTCTATTTTCTTTCAAAGACTACCCATTACGATTTTTTAACAGAATTTTACTGGCATGACTAATCAGGGCAATGGTTCTGTAGTTTGTGTATAATTTCAAGTTACCCTTTTTTGGCAGTGGTATGAATACAGTTCTTTTCCATTCTTTTGGCCAAATACCTGAATGCCATTTTGTTTTTGCATAGTGCATGATATATTGTAGCACATTCCTTTCCTCCTCCTTTTAATAAATTCAGCTGTTATCACATCCTGGTGATTTACCATTTTTCAGATTCTTTATTGCCCATAAAACTTTATCAGTTGTTGGTTTGGGAAGATGTAGACAAAGAATATTATGATGCTATAACAATTGTAGGTTATGAAATACTAGAGATTAGATATGCTGATGACACAGTATTGCTGTCCACAATTCAAAAAGGAATAAAAAAACTAATTATGTCAGTCTGTAAGAACAGCGAAGAGCAAAACCTCTATCTTAATGGGAAGAAAACTAAATTGATGACAACTGACAAAACAAATAAGGCAGCTGAAATATATATCAGTGAGGAAAAACTGGAGGAAGTGGAGAGTTTTGAATATCTTGGATCATTACTAACTAATAATGGAGATACAATGAAGGAAATTAAAAGGAGGACATCTATTTCGCTTCTAAAAGTAAAACAACTAAGGAAGCTGTGGAGGTGAACAGATAGAAGTACAAAAATAAGACTTTTAAGGACATGCATCTTTCTCATTGCAACATATGTCTGTGAGACCTGGACACTTAAAAAAAAAACTGAGAAACACATAAATGCCTTTGAATATAAATGTTACAGAAGAGTTCTTCAAATATCATGGACACAAAAAGAGCAAATATATCCATACTACAAGAGCTTAATATTGAAGAAGGTTGGCAAGTCATTCATTTGCATGTCCCTTGTGGAACTTTGCCTCTTTATCAGCACTCCTGTAGGCCTCTCGGTTGTGAGCAAGATATCCTGCTGCTGATGCATCCATTTGCAGATCGTCATTGATGTGTTGTAGCCATCTTCACCTTGGTCTTCCTCTCTTTCTTTTTCCTCATTATGTACCCTTCCAAGACGGTCTTCTCTAGTTTATCATGATGTTTAATGTGGTCAAAATTGTCTTTTGAAAACAAATGCCTAAGGAAAATACTCAGTATAAAATGGAATGAATTCAATAAGAACGCAGAGATTAGGCAGATGAGCGAACAGCAACCTGTCTCATGTGTGATCAGAAAAAGAAGATGGACATATGTTGGTCACATGATGAGAGGAAAGTAAGAGAATCTCAAAACAAGCTATCAAGTGGAACAGAACAGGCCAAAGAGAAAGAGGTTGATTATGTGAAACTCTAAAAAAGGACATTGTTAAGGGAGGCCAGTTTAGTGGGCATAAAATCCTTTGATGAGGTTGAAAAGCTTGCTGAAAACAGGAAAACTTGAACTACCATGCAAGTACTATGTGGCATTTAACAGCATGGGAAGGATGTAAGATGTAATATGTAAGAGAGGGAATATGATTGTGGAGATCTGTTAAGTTCTACTCTTTCTTCACTTGTAACTTAAATTTCAGAACCCTCACTGTACTAACCCCCTACCCCAACCACTTTCATCTATTCCAACCCTCCTTTTGTCAGTTAGATTACCAGTGTATCTTTCTTTCTGTTTTCCTACCAGTGTATCTTTCTTTCTGCTTTCTTACCAATGTATCTTTCTTTCTGCTTTCTTACTAATGTATCTTTCTTTTTGCTTTCCTACCAATGTATCTTTCTTTCTGCTTTCTTACCAATGTATCTTTCTGCTTTCCTACCAATGTATCTTTCTTTTTGCTTTCCTACCAATGTATCTTTCTTTCTGCTTTCCTACCAATGTATCTTTCTTTCTGCTTTCTTACCAATGTATCTTTCTTTCTGCTTTCTTACCAATGTATCTTTCTTTTTGCTTTCCTACCAATGTATCTTTCTTTCTGCTTTCCTACCAGTGTATCTTTCTTTTTGCTTTCCTACCAGTGTATCTTTCTTTCTGCTTTCCTACCAATGTATCTTTCTTTCTGCTTTCTTACTAATGTATCTTTCTTTTTGCTTTCCTACCAATGTATCTTTCTTTCTGCTTTCTTACCAATGTATCTTTCTGCTTTCCTACCAATGTATCTTTCTTTTTGCTTTCCTACCAATGTATCTTTCTTTCTGCTTTCCTACCAATGTATCTTTCTTTCTGCTTTCTTACCAATGTATCTTTCTTTCTGCTTTCCTACCAATGTATCTTTCTTTCTGCTTTCCCAAACCCACTCTTTGCTGCCAGCCTATCATACCTCATAAGTCTTCATTTAAATATTCACGATACTTCATCATTTGCGGTCCCGAACACAGCTTCTTACAAGTCACAGCTGTGTGCTTGCTTTTTTTTTTCTATTTTTTTTTCCATTCATATTTGTTGTACATCATTCATGTGAATTTATATTTTATCTTCTTTCCCTATTTCTTCATCCTTTATGTTCTTTTATGATTAATATGTAAACTAAAACATTACAACAGTGTGCTCATCAATTAATGAAGCTGTTCATACTTTTGGGTAAACATCATGATAGTCTAGAGAAGACCGTCTTGGAGGGGTACATAATGGGAAAAAGAAAGAGAGGAAGACCAAGGCGAAAATGGCTGCAAGACATCGTTGAGGATCTGCAAATGGATGCATCAGCAGCAGGCCATCTTGCTCACAACCGAGAGGCCTACAGGAGTGCTGTTTGGGAGGCAAAGTTCTGCAAGGGACATGCAAATGAATGAATGAATGAATGAAATGTTCATACTTTTGTTTTAAATAGTTGTAACAAAATAAACTTTGCATATCACAGAAAAGTAATTTTAAAAACTGCTGTCATATAAAAACATAGAATACACTTTTGCACAGTTCATTTTTAAAATAAGAGTATGATAAATTTGTCCTCAGAAAAAGAAACATCTCGTCTAGAATCTCATTCATAGATGCCCTCACTGATCAGATTACCATTAGGGAACAATCAGAGTTAACTTGGATCAGTTTGCAGATATGTATCCATCAGGGAAACGTTTCTACCAACTTCAGAATATAAAAAATAGTGGCTTCTTGCACTGTTTGTTTTGATTAACAGTCAGCATTTTTTACTTCTGTTAATGCAAGTGAGAAATTCAGTTGAAATTTACTCATTTTTTTCTGTATAGATTTGAAGGAATCTCCGTGCATTTCAAATATCTTCCAGAGTCAAGCTGAAGATGTTTATTTCTCTTGTAACAATTTCATTCTTACCACACCTCAAACAGAACATCTTTCCACGTAGTCAGTTGTTCATCATCCAGCAACATCTGATACATTGGGGCTCCATAAACAGCTGCTAAAAGAATGTTGTTTTTTTAATATCAGTCTACCTTCATTTTGTTTATGTAGTAATCTCATGTGCAATTAACTCTTCTCTGTGAGAATTTACTCTTATCATGTTCCCCCACTCCTTGAAGAAAATATCTGCAATTAACTCTCCTTCTGAGAGAGAGGGGACATCATGTTCCCCCGCTTCTTCAAGAAAATGTCTGCAATTAACTGAGAGAGGGGACATCATGTTCCCCCGCTCCTTGAAGAAAATATCTGCAATTAACTGAGAGAGGGGGCGTCATGTTCCCCCGTTCCTTGAAGAAAATATCTGCAATTAATTCTCCTTGTGTGAGAGAGGGGACATCATGTTCCCTGCTCCTTCAAAATAATATCTGCAATGAACTCTTCTCTGTGAGAGAGGGGACATCATGTTCCCCCGCTCCTTCAAGAAAATATCTGGAATTAGGTCCTCAGACAGAAATCTGTTAGTGAAAAGGTGGTAACCATAATTTTGTCCATTTTTTTGGCTGTAAATGAACCCAGATTGAATTTTAAATTTTGGTGAATAATTGTTGATTAGATTTAGGAAGTTAGATGTGTAACATGATGTAAATGTGTAGCAGCTGCCAAAATCAGTACATCAAAGCCCTAAATCCTTCATACATGGTCATTTTCTGCTGACTCTCTTTCCACCAAAAATTTCTATTACCAGTGAGTCCTCTTGTTTTTTTACTTTCAGACCCCTTTAAAAATGGTACATTTCTCAGACACCCTAACCTTGCCCTAAACTGACTTGACAGCTTTCTATCAAAATAGGCTTGATCTGATGACCCCTCAAAAAATCTGCTTCCATTTATACCAGTGTATAATGCTGCTGTGATAGTGGAAAAAAGAGACATAAAATAGGATAGTGGACTTTGTTCAGTTTCTGTCAGGTGGACATCTCAAAGAATGATTGTATGAAGCATCATTGCCTCCACTGGATTAGAAAGTAGTCTGACAGTCCGCATGTGTTCATAGTGAAACATTTGAGAGAATAATAGTGGCTCATTAATCCTGAATAAAGTGAAATCTTTTCATTTCATTTGAAAGAATTTTTATCAAAAATTTTGTATTTATGTTATGTTTGATCAACTTAACACTAAAGTTGCAGTTTTTGTTTAATATTGTCTTTCAGCTTGACACAGTAGATTGGAATGACCATTTGGTCATAGTAACCGATGTTACTATGATGAGTGATAATGCTCGTAGCATTGTTCTTGTGTTCGATGAGTCTCATACTCGCATTCAGACAGTCTCGGAGCTGCTTCTCATGTCCTGCATTCCGCGACCTGTTTTTACACGTCCTGAGGACTTGGCTCAAACAAAAGAAAGTTTTGTCAGATATCGAGACAAAGTGATTGGTCAGTTGAACAGGATGTTAATCTTATCAAGAGATATTGCTACACAGGTAAGTTTTTTTATCTTGCATTTCTTTTAGTGTTGTTATAGGTATGTGTTTATTATTTTTTTGTTCTTGGTCACATTGTGTTCACCATGTGTAATGAGAAAAAATATTGTTGTCCACACAACTGTTCTATTTATTATTAGTCATATTTAAGTGCTGTATGAGTTGCATGCAAAAAGTCACGCCAAAGACTTAACTCATAACCGTGGAACAAAGGACATCATTGTGACTCAGCATGAAAAAACATTTTGTTCTAATATTTTGTTGAAGAGAGATCCTAGTGTTTGTGGTAAATCCTAACACGGATGTAGTGATTTTTAGAATTAGTTGTAAGAAAATTGAGAAAGCAGAGTTTACTTGTACACATTTCATGATATTTTGATCATTTTTAGTAGTCTGCTGTTGATTGGATTTTTCATAAGATGTGAGATGTGCAGAGAACCACATTAATATTGAAATATATAATGTTCTGATACAATTCACACATTTTTTTTTTAATCATTTATGTCTGTGAGCTTTTTTATCAGACACTTTCCAGCCATTATCGGTCATTTTCTTTTACAGACATGTCTAAGTGTGAGAAAGTGTTGTATTTTAGTAGAACAGATTTGTTAGTCCCAATTTGTTTTTTTTGTATTTTTTTTTTATCTTGGTAGCAGGTTGCTTCTACTGCATATGACAGATTAATGTAAAAATCTTTTGAACACATTAGACATGTGCTCTACATTTCTGACATTTGCAGTGGCTATATATTATAGGTGCATGCTAAACAGATTCAGTGGAAACCATTTTGTCAGCGGACACAGGAACTGAGAATTGCAGTCATTCACTTGTCTGAGTTGTCTGCCCACATTGCATACCTCATTGCCATCAGCACTGCAGGCTCAGAACCAGCAATCTCAGGACCTGTCCCAAGCATATACCAGCTCACACAGGCTGACCTGGACATGAAATTCTCCTGCACAAGGCTAAAACGATCAAGAATGAATGATCTACATCCTCACATGTTGGTATGTGCTGTATGAATGAAGTTTTCTGTGTTGACTTTATAGAAAGAGTGAAGTGTGGAGGCAAATGAGGCAGGGGAACCAAATCAAAATCCTAACCCTGTAGGCATAAAAAAAAATGACATGAGAGATGAACCTGGTACCCCAGTAGGACAAGCTACAATTTAATAATGAAAGAACACTGGTCTACTTGACTGTGAAACATACTTTATGAAGATGCTTGTTCCCTGTGCTTGTCTTAATCTGTGATAATGGAATAGGAAACTGGTGTAAGTGAACAGAAATCAGATCAGAAATTCAGCCACCAGAAATCAAACTATAGCACTGTGCCATCCTTTCACAGTGAGATGTTGCTAGTTCTAGTTGAGTATCAGGTTCAGTTTTTCAGTTTCTTGTCACAATTTTTCCTTCACACAACAGTGACGTTCCTTGTGGGCATTTTTTTTGTTAGTTTCTCTCCTTCCTTTTTTTGTCATCCTGCTGAAGTTGTAGTGTTTCCATTATTGCTTAACACATACATTTATATATGTATACATACATGCGCACATACACACACATACATATACATAATATATACACACACCAGGGTCATCCCAAAAGTAAATTTACAGGGGTTATTAGAGCAACAAGAAAAGGAGATGGACATATGTTGGTCACTTGATGAGAAGAAATGATCAGAGAATCCCAAAACAAGCTATCAAGTGGAACACAACAGGCCAAAGAAAAAGAGGCAGACCACGTGAAACTCTGAAGAGGACATTATTAAGAGAGGCCAAATTAACAGGCATAAAATCCTTTGATGAGGTTGAAAGACTGGCCGAAGACAGGAAAAATTGGCGAACTACTTTGCGAGCCCTATGTGACGTTTAACGGCACGGGAAGGATATAAAAAGAAGAAGTGTACACATGTTCAGTGATCTTCTTCTTCAGCTTTCCCAGCCATTAAGGCTCATTGCTGCAGATAAAGTTTGCCTCCATTCCTCTCTATTCCTAATCTTCTCTCTCCAGTCTTTTATATCCTCTTCTGTGTTGTCTTTCCATCCCTCTCTTGGTCTTGTTTCTCTCATCTCTTGTGCATACATAATTTTCATTTGTCTGTTCTCTTCCATTCTTTCTACATGTCCCAGCCAGTAGTCTGTTCAGTTTCAAGACATTTGTAATTCGTTGGGGTTTAAATAAGCTGTTCAGTGTTCTTTCTAGGTCTCCATTCTTCATTGTTGGTATCCTTTATCGGCTCAGAGATTCTTCTTAGGATCTTGTTCTCAAAGATCTGCAGTTGTTGTTCATCTTTCTTTGTTGTACTCCACGTTTCTGATACATACATGACAGCTGGTCTTATTATAGTTTTGTAGATTGTTAGTTCTTCTGTTGTAATTCTTTAGCTGCCCCTTGTCTGTATAAACTTCTTATATTCCATGTTCCAAATCTCATAATATTTTTTACGTCCCAAGGTCATAATCCATTTTTATCTGTCCAGTTTCAAGGCTTCTCTATCTGTTCCATAACACTAATCTTTTTTTTTTAATGGAATTGGGGTCGTTGGCCCCATGCTCCAACCCCCATCCTGGAGGACCTGGGTGCAAGTTTCAGTGATGGGCACCTTAATTTTCCATGTAGTTGTAATGATGATTGAGGCACTTCTCTAAGCATAGAACACATTTTTTGATGGCCTATGTAGTAAAATATGGTATCCAGAACATAGAGCCACACTGTCACCACTGTTTTGGTGTCCTCATTGTTCAGAAACCTGTGGCCATTAATATGTTCCTTGAGAGCTGGGAAGAGGTGAAAATCACTTGGTGCTAAATAGGGACTATACAGCGGATAGTCCAAATTATCCCATTGAAAATGTTGCAAGAGTTCTAGAATCAAAGTGGCCATGTGTAGGTGAGTGTTATCATGGAAGAGCAACGTATATATTTGGAGGAAGGATGGTATCTAAACCTGTTTTGATCTCATCTCCCATAGGCGTATAATTTAAACCTTATCATGCACGCATTAGGAATGAGGAGGTCTGTGGGAAAGGGCAGGACAAGAACCTATGAACCTACATATCATGTCTAGAAAATGGAGGTGGATTGGTCACACTCTGAGGAAACCCAACACCAGCATAGCAAGACTGACATGTAATCCTCAATGAAGTAGAAAACAAGGAAGACGAAGAGAAATTATGACAGTGCTCAGAGACAAGGGATATGCATGGAAGGAAGCAGAGAATAATTCCAAGAACAGGGATGACTGGAGAGCCTTTATCCGTGGCCTATCCTCTCAAGGGAATGAAAGAGATGATGAAGATGCACACATCAGAGCATTTCTAGCAAAATTCAGCAGTACTGAAGCTTGGGTTCTAATAGTGTGTAAATAAGTTGCACTTATTTCTATTTAATGCTAAAGTTTACATTTATTCTACTACTGCCACTATACTGTAATAATGATCTGTTATGTAGGTAACTTTCTGTTACTTTCTAGGTTGACCTATGCAGTACTCTAACAAAATCACTCACCACCATGACTGACATCTGCAGACAAGCCGCAGACAAGATATCAGATTCCATTGACCAGGTTGGAACAATTATGATCTGATTTTTATATTCTGGTCTCATTGTTGTGTTACCATCTGGTTGTTTAAATTTTGCATGCAGGAATTTTATTTGAATATTGAAATCCATCTCCCCGTGGGAACAACTGTGTTAAGAACACACATATCTTAACATAGTCTTTGTGAGACAGGGAACATAGAACTGTGACCTACTTCTGTAGCACAGAAATTTGTAGCAATCAACACTAATTGTAATTGTTATTTTTGTAAAATGTAATGTCAGGTTGGTAGACGGATGGGGACATGGAGATCGCTGACGGAAGTGAGGAAAATCTGATGTGAAACCAATGAATCCAGGACGTGACAAGCCTGTGGTTCTTTACAACAATAGATATCAGAATGAGGTAAACAAAACAGAGCCAGCAGACTATCAGTGACGGGGAATGGATATCACTGAAGCACTCATCGGTTTCCTCATCCCAAAGCTGGAGTGTCTCTGTGGAACTGTCTCAAAGCTGTCTGGCCAGCCAGTGTTACACACTGGATCTGATGTGGAGCAGGGGCTTAAGTACAGTCACCAGAGGCTGGAAAACAAAGTTTTGGCCAGACCAGCCTATGCCACTGTCTTCATGGCTGTCCAAGACTACAGTCTGCCCTAGCAAGGAAAGGTGCTGAAGTCGGAGAAACCCAGCAAAAAGGCGCATCACAAAAATCAAGGTACTACGCATTATCGCCAATGAAATGTTTGTATCTGCAGTTTTTAAACATGGCACTCGCCCTGTCTCGAAAGGATCCACCCTATGCCTACTTACTGGAGGTCCTCTCAGTTTATCTTGTGGAGCCAGGAGTTATGAGAGTAGAGCTACTGGCCAGAAAGTAACAAAGCAGCAAACTGCCAAAAAGCAAGTAAGTTGATTCCGCCTTTAAAGTCAGAGGCTACCAGTGCTTCAGATCAGACCGACAGGACAGAAGAAAAGGAGGAGTACTCACACTTGTTAAGAGTAACACCTAGCATGTGAAGTGGGAGTGTACATGGAATGAGCCGAATACCAGATGATCCATCAAAAGACCAGTAATACAGAGTTCCACCTCCTTAACTGTTACTGTCCTAATGACCACCCACTTGCTTTGGAAACAATCCCACACAAAGAGAGACTGATGGTCTGTGGCAATTTTAACAAATTCCCAGAGCTGGGCCTATGACCACACAGACAAAAGAGGAGAAGAAGTTGAGAGTTGGCAGGTTGATAATGGACTTCTCTTGATCAACCAGCCAGTGGATCCCCTAACATTTTACTCAAGGGCTTGGCGTACAACCTCAACACCAGATCTGCATTCCATTCTCCAGACCTGAAGTGGAACATTACACACAAAGTTGGAAAACAACTTGGAGGTAGCAACCATCAACCAGTCTTCCTGACAATAGAAAATGAACTTAACACCAGTAGCACCCTCCACAGATGGAACTGTTAAAAAAACAAACTGGACAATGTACAGACATTGTACAGATATCCTAGTGGGACAGTTGTCCATAGAAGGTAAGGATATTAACAGCATAGTGAAGGAATTCAATGCCTGTGGCTGCCCATGAAACCATTCGCAGCGGAGCTCGTAGGGGCTATAAACCATACTGGTCTAGTGAGCTGGGAAAATTATACAATGACGTGGAAACAGCTTGAAAGCAAGCAGAAAATAGACCATGCCAAGAACACCACAATAATTACCAACATGCTAAGGCCAAATTTCAGAGAGCCAAACTGCAAGCCAGATGGGAAAGTTGGAGAGAGAAAAGAGAGACTCTAAACTTTGAAAAGGGTGGAAGGAAACTGTGGAAACTAATCAAATGATGAGAGCACTGGAAGAAGTACAAAGATTACACTAATAGAGGATGGGAAAACTCTTACAGGTAGGCAGGTATCAGATCACTTTGCTCGCATGTTTGCACAAGACTGCAACATTGACATCCATCCAGAGAAAGAGCGTACAGTGTGCATTGACCCACAGAAAGAAGAGGAACAAGGTAGAAAAGTGGAGGTCATGGATGCATCAATCATGCACAGCAAATTAGACCTAGCAGTCAGTAAAGTGAAACCAGATGGAGTGTCCAGTGAAATGATCAAGTACCTGGGAATGGCAGCAGTAGGAAAGCTGTTGGATATTTTTAATGTGTTTGAAGCAGACAGGTTACCTAAATCTGGAAGGAAGCAAGCATAGTACCACTGCTAAAGCCAGGGAGAAACAGTGATATAATCTCCAGCTACAGGCCAGTCAGTCTCACTAGCTGCCTTATCAGAACAATGGAACTCATTGACCTGAGGCTAAAATGGTACTTAGAAAGTGAAAATCTTCTCATTCCACAACAAGCAGGATTTAGGCAGTACTACAGTACGGAAGATCAAGTGACCTATCTCTCTCAAAAAATTGAGGATGCATTCCAAGACAAAAACCTTGTACTAGCGGCATAGATAGACCTGAAGAAAGCTTTTTATAAAGTATGGAAAAAAGGTCTGCAGTGGAAACTAAGAAACTGCAGTATGAATGGAGGACTGTACAACTGGATAAAGTCCTATTTATGTACTAGAAGAGCAAGAGTAGTAATGGATGGACACAAAAGCCAGAAAGTACTGCTGCAACATTTTATACCACAGGAGTCCTTTCACCTGGTATTCATTAATGACCTGGTCAAGGAACTTCACTGTGGAATCAAAGCGGCGCTGTATGCAGATGACCTGGTCATGTGGTGTACAGGTGAATATGCAACAGGTGCTACACAGAGATCCAAAGAGCAGCAGACATCTTGACATCATGGACAAACAAATGGTGTGTAAATATCAACACCAGAAATCAAGTACCACTCTGTTCACTCTCTCTTCTAAACAGAAAGCAGGTAAGATCTTTATAAATGAAATATCCTTAAGGATGGACTTACTTAGCCCACTTACTTAGGAGTGACTCTACTCAAAACTGACCTGGAAGCAACACATCAGCAGTGCAGAAGCAAAAGCCAGAAGAAAACTAGCCATGTTAAGAAAACTGAGTGGAACCACATGGGGAGCTAGTGAAAGAATCCTCAAGAATGTATATCACCAGAGTATTCTACCATATTTAGAATATGGCTCAACAGAAATGAATGAATCACCATTTTCCATTTCTGAACAGGACATAGCCAACTCTGAACTCATATGTATACAAAGTTTAAGGTTGGTACTACTACTCTTTGTACAGGTGCCCCAAACTGTGTAACATATCCTTCAAAACTGCACCAACTGTGAGACACTGAGAAGCAATTACTGGCCCAGTGAAACCACCAAGGAAGATAAATTCTGTGGTTCCATAAATGAATTACAAAAAAACAATGAATTTTATCCAAGAGACAGGACTGCAGATATAGACAGACAATGCATACAAAGAAGAAGTAGAAAATCCATCTAAATATTTTCCACAAACACAAAACAATCTCTCAGTCAATCATTTGCATGTCCCTTGTGGAACTTTTCCTCCCTAGAGGCTCTCCTGTAGGCCTCTCGGTTGTGAACAAGATGGCCTGCTGCTGATGCATCCATTTGCAGATTATCAATGATGTCTTGTAGCCATTTTGCCTTGGTCTTCCTCACTTTATTTTTCCCATTATGTACCACTCCAAGATGGTTTTCTCTAGATTATCATGACATTTAATGTATCCAAAATATTTAAGTTTTCTCTCTTTAATACTCTTTACTAGCCAGTCTTCTTCAATATTAAGTTCTTGTAGTATGGATATATTTGTTGTGTCCATATACTTGAAGAACTCTTCTAGAGCATTTACATTCAAAGGCATTTATGTATTTCTCAGCTGTTTAAATAATCTCTACTATTGTGAAATTTAAAAAAAAACACAAAAATAATTTAATCTTATATAGTTCCTGCAAACTCAAATAAAGTGCTTTAGCACAGCGTTGTTACGATTAGCATTTGAGAAATAGTAGACAAAGCACATTAGGTGCCAGAAAAAGAAAAAATGACAAGAGAATTGCCTAAGACTACCACATACTCCAATAGGACCTAGCCACGAGAAAACAGTGCACTATTGAGTTTGCCATCTCATAATTGGTTATGATTTGATTTTTTTATTAAAACAAGTCATTTTAATAATAGTTTCATCGTTTCTCACTTGGCACTATCTTGACAGTAACTTTTTGTTTGACAGTATCACTTTCTATGCTCATCTCTGTCAGAAAGAGACAACTGCAGCAAGATTTTTTTTTTTTTTTTCCACAGGACCAGTTCAAATTATGTGTCAAAGCAATTACTTCAACTACTGGTTGTCTGGTGTCCAGCATTAAAAGTTTTAAAAACTCACCATCAGAAACACATTTTAGGAGGATATTAACCTTCTGTGACCCTGTGACCTCTGCAAGTGCAGCCTTGTTAAACTTTGGCTCTGAAGAGAGTTTTGTTGGTGTTCCAGCAGTGCTGTCAGCTGAAGGTCTTGAGGCATACAAGTCAATTCTAGGTGAGCTATGCTTGTGGTGGTTTGGAAAACTTACATATTTTTTATACTTCTGTACATGAATGAGGAATATTTACTCTTATCTTTTCTGAGAGAATACAAGTCTGCCATTTTGGATTTAAATGGAAGCTTCTTTTTTAACTATCACTTGATTTTGCCTTGTTGAGATGTGTAACATTCTACATCCTACCATCTGATGCCTGAACTTTTCACTAATGAATTTAAGGGAGAATCTTATTCTTTATCTTCATGTTCCAGAACTTATAATGATCTGAAGATTTTGTGTTATTACGTTAATGTCTGTTCTCACATGAATGCTACCAGACCAAGTCTTTGTCTCATTTAAAACAAGTTGTGTCATGACTTCCAGATGAATCAGGGTTAGAGATTACTGAGAACCTGGTGGTATTGAGAGAACATCACTCTATCTTCTTGTGTATAACCTGGGAAATGAAGAGTACCATGGCTGCATCATCATTTGGCAGAAGATTAGCATTCAGAATAATAGTAATATCTGTGTTTGCACTTTTCAAGCAGTTCATTTCTCATTCATTTTTTTGTTGTTGTTTATAGTTGATTTCTGAGCATGATTTTAGTTGTGTAGAGATGGGATAAACAGTGTATTTATTAGTTGTTTCTTTAACACATTTGGCACCTCAGTGCTGCAGAACAGTATCACCCCTTTCCTATCTTTTATCAGAGGTTTTTGAAGAAGCCAGTTTTGGTGAAACTCTTGTGTCAAGCTTCATAAATAAGCATCATCATTTAAAATTTTTTAATGATTACACACAAACAAAAAAATGTTTCATCCAGATTAGTTATCTCATGCTTCATTTTTAAGCATGAATTTTACAATTCTTGATGTTGTGACTTTTGCTACAAAGAAAGTGGAAAAAAAGGAAAGAAGATGAAATAAAACAGGTGAATAAATTAGATATTACAGTATAAAATATTTCAGTAAAGTATAAATAAATTAGATTTTACATATCTTCTTTTTTTTTAAATAGACATTTTAAGATAGCACTCATTTTTTGTGTGTGGATATATTTAAGATTTTAGTTGCTATACTGTACATATATGAAATTTTAACATATTTCCTCCACTCTCATTCAGTTTTAGTTAGTTTG
This sequence comes from Achatina immaculata, assembly GCA_009760885.1. Classification (NCBI taxonomy): domain Eukaryota; kingdom Metazoa; phylum Mollusca; class Gastropoda; order Stylommatophora; family Achatinidae; genus Lissachatina; species Lissachatina immaculata. The sequence goes on from CM019710.1 coordinate 10,807,360, forward strand.
TTTCAGACTCACATATATATGGGGACTTGAAAAATTCTTTGACTTTTAGATGGGTAGAATACATATAACTTGAAACTCATATACAATTTTTGTATGCATTTATCTTAATAAATGAGCATTTCATTACAAACAGCTTATATCATCAGCAGTATTATCATGAATAGTATTTTCATCAAGATCATTATTATTTTCAGGGTTGTGTATGAGTATAGCCTCTGCCAACATTCAAATCTGTCGAGCTGTTCGAGATTTAGTGTATTCATCATCAACGAAACGACAGCAAGATCGGATATCCCTTTGTGTGGAGTCAATAACTCGGTCATCTTCACAGCTTCGTGATCTACTTCTTGCGCATGAATTTTTACCAAAACTCACTGCTGACCAACGAGCAGGTGTAGATGTGAAGCAAGTTCAGGGATCTAAACTATCAGGATTTTTTGATGTTTCTGAAGAGAAGAATCTCAATATTTCCACATCTCCTAAGGGAGACAAGAAGGAACTTTCTCCTTTAGCCCATACCCCCAGATCCTCAGTGGAGAGGGAACTACTTATACCAAGTGAAGACATTCAGATGACACAGAAAGGAGCTCAGAGTGCTGTGCCTGATGCCTCGAGTGGTGATCATCAGGAGAAGAACCATAGAAGGCTGAAGTCCTTGTCACCTTCCCCATCATCACCATCTTCTTCCAAATTGTTATCTGCAGGAGATGACATTGTTGAAACCACCCTGATGTCACAAGCTGGCATTGATAGTAATTTAAATAGGATGTCACCCGAGCATTTCTCTCCGTCGCCATTATCTATATCATCATCATCATTAGTTTCAACTTCATCCTTAAACATAGGCCCAGAGCCTGTAGATTGTAGCACCTCAGTTGTATTTGAAGGCAGAGAATCAGGGTTTGTATCTGAGAGTGAAGAAAAAGCTGAAAAAATAACAGAGTAAAATCTGGAGAAATTTTTTTAAAAAGGAAGCATTTGCTTCAGTTACCAACACTTTTCAGATATGTTTTAAGTCTACCAACATTTTCAGTACATTTTAATATGGATATAAGCACATAGTCACTTGGATAAATCTGTAGGAAATAACAGATAAACTTTACCTATTTACTTAGAGAACATAATCTTCAAGTGCTCATTGAAAAAAACATTTTAAAAAAGAGAATTTTTTTTAATTTTTATATTTACCTTGCAGTTTTAAAGGTTACTTTCTTTCCAGTTTTATTGTTTGTGAGGAAGAAATTCAGACATTGTTGTAGTGTTTACTGCCACAATATTTATTTGATCCAGAATATTTTAAAATAGTCATAAAGTATACAGTTTATGTGCAGGCAGTGTTTGACTAATCTTGTTGATAAGACATCTTTAGGTGTATACATATTTGTTTTTTTGTACACAGGCATGGAAACACTGACTTTACATGTTCTGCAGGCACATTGTGGCTGACTATGACAAGGATTGATCTGTTAGGTGACGTGTCACAGTTTTAGAGTGACATAATGTTAGGGTTGTCGCTGACTCACATTTTGGGTCAAATATGTGATGAATAAACAAAAACAGCCTCATGCATGCATTTGTGCGAATGAATGTTGTAGAAGAAAATGGAGAAAGCAAACATAGGAGGAGATAACAAACTAATTATATAACACACTTTAATTCGAATGAATTTTTCTTTACTTTCTGTTTGTTATATTAGAAATGTAATATTCAATACTGTTGTACTTGTTTCGTGCCATAAAAAACAAGGATTGAAAGATTTAGCAGCTTGTTTCTATTTTTAGTGACCGTCCACTCATCAGCTTTTGGTCACCAGTTTTGTGATGGAGTCAGTGCTTTCAGAGATGGTAATAATCACAGAATAATCTGTTTTATCCTGTGACAGATTTCTTGAACTTAGTTGCTTCAGCCAAAGTGGCGTGTGGCAAAAGCAGATTTTATCATTAATTATATGCAAGATAAGATTCATTTATATTAAATGTCACATTATGTATTAGCTTGTCTTTCAGATAAGTTTTACACAAAAATCACAAAATAAGAAAGGTTAAAAAAAACCTTGTAATTGAAATAAGACAAAATTTAAACAGTATATTTTTAATTTTCAGGAATGCTTAGAAAAAAATTAAAAAATGTCTACTGATACAAAGAGGCCATAGACCAGAGACTAACTTATAAAGCAGCATAGAAAAAGTTTGGTTTCTCAGTTTGTAGCAGCTAGAGATATGCTTATGCTGATGATGTAGAAATGTGTACATTGCATATTAAACACCAATATACTATACAGTGTGCAATAGCCTCAGTCATTTTATTTGCAGCATTATACCCTCACATTATATGTGTGCATATACTACAAATTTTGAATTATTTCTTGTCATGTTGCTTAGATACTTAATTCTAAATAGGCATTTCATTTTGATTTTAACTTCTTGCATTTCCATTCTCAGAATATGTGAGTTGTCATTCTTTCACCTATGTGCCAGGTAGTGGAATGTGTGGGTCATTTTCATTTGTTATATGTTTCTGTTAATATGAAGATACTGACATATTGTTGAATAAGCATTTAATTCAGCTGTAAAAGAACTGGGTATTTTTTTTTCTTTAACTGTGTTGACAGTCATATGAGATTATTTTTGAAGAAAATGTTGTACTCACACTGATATAGCTGCACTTTTATATACAGTTATATTTTATTCATATTCAAAAATAGACTTTATAAGATGATGTTATACCTTAACAATTTTAAAGCAACAAAACAAACATCTGCTGGCCATGACTGGAGTGATTGGTGTATGCCTACCACTAATGTAGGCTGAAGTTGCCTAGAATGATGTGAGTGTACAGCATTTAGCTGTGCTTTTTTTCTTTGTAATGATGCCAAAGAAATTGTTTTGTAAAGATTAATACTTTTAGTTTCAACTTTTGTATGTGAACTTCTTTAACAGAGCATAGATTTGAGGAAACTTGGACTTCTTTTTTATTAGAAGATACATAATAGTGTATAATTTTTTAAATTTAGTTCTTGTGTATGTGAGATATCAGTCATTACTGATAATCTTGGTTTATCATTGATGAACTCTGTATATGTAATTGCCTTGCAGAATTTAGAATAATTCGAATCAATAATAGACACAGAAAGTGAAAATCACCCCATCAGCTGCAAGCATAAACATGTGACATCTTACATTCTTCCCGTGCCATTAAACGTCATATAGGGCTTACATAGTTGTTTGTCAAGTTTTCCTGTTCTCGGCAAGTCTTTCAACTTCATCAATGGATGTTATGCCCACTAAACTAGCTTATCTTAACAATGTCTCTTTAGAGTTTCACGTGGTCGACCTCTTTTTCTTCGGCCTGTTTTGCTCCACTTGATAGCTTGTTTTGGTATTTTCTGATTGTTTCTTCTCATCATATGGCCTACATATGTCCATCTTCTTTTTCTGATCACCCATGAGACAGGTTGTTGTTGGCTCATCTGTCTTACCTCTGTGTTCTTAACTTTGTTGCACTTTATACCAAATATTTTCCTTAGACATTTGTTTTCAAAAGAGTCTAATTTCTTGTCTATTTCTTTAGTCGATTTCCAGCTTTCGCATGCATAATTGAGGGTGGATATTACATTTGAATTGAATAATCTTAACTTGGTTTGTGTGCTTATAACTTTTGAATTCCATATGTTCTCAAGATTTATGAAGGACAATGTTGCTTTTGCAATTCTAATTCTAACTTCCTTTCTGGTGTCACCATCCTGGTCTATGTAGCTGCCAAGGTATGCAAATTGGTTTCATCAACAACTGTTCCTTCTACATATATTTTTCCTTCTTGATTAATGAGAAGTTTCATTATTTTTGTTTTGTCTTTGTTACCTTCAAGACCTATTTTGCTAGCCAAGGAAGACAGGGAGTCTGTTTTTTTCCTGCATCGATTTCACATTATCACTGATAAGAGTTACATATGTCATCTGCAAAATCAAGATCTTCTATTTGGATCCCATGTACCCAGTCAATGCTGGTTTTACCTTTACAGCATCTTTTCATTATAAAGTCTATGATAATTCCAAAAAAGCAATGGAGCATCCTTGCTTCACACCTGTTTCAATCTGAAACCATTCTCTCATTCCTTCTTCTGTCTTGACTGCACAAACATATCCGTTATAGAGATCTCTAATGATGTTGACAATTTTAGATGGTATTCCATATAGTCTTAAAGTTCTCCACAATGAGTCTATGTGCATTGCTATCAAATTCTTTTTTAATGTTCAGGATTAATGATTTTTGCTTTTCAATATGTTCTTCAAGTATTATTCTTAGAGTAAAGATCTGGTTGAGACAGCTAGTGACACCTAGATTTAGATTTTGTTCTCTTGTGTTTTTTTTTTTGTTATTTATTTGATCCAGAAAAACACTTATAGCATTGCTGTTTTTAAGCAACTTTTGTGGACAGTGAGTACTTAGAATGCACAGAAGTCACATTTTTTTATATTGTGCAGTTCTTTTACTGATATTCTTGTTTATCAGAACATTGAAAATATGTAACAATAAAAAAATCTTCTCATTTTTTCATGCTTGTCAATGGATTACCTTTACAACAGAATAATTTGTGATAAAGGCACCCATTATGGGTTTAAGGAATGCAAACAAAATTATCTCTTTTTTTCCTCGTATATGATATTTGAAATTTTATATTTGAGTTTAACCAAACTTGGCAAAATTAATTTTTCTGCATTGATTGGTTTGAAGTCCCTCACTAAAATTATTTATGCGTGGCAGTATTTTTTTTAACAATATTTTAAGATAATGATCGAGTGTTTTGGGAGCAAAAAAAGTTTTTTTTTGCATTAGCTGCCTAATGCAGAATTTACTCTTGCTTTATTTGCAGATGCCTTCATATCAGCCACAAAAAAAAATCGATAGCCTACAGGCAAGGACCAGGCATTTAATGGCTTTGGTTTATTTTGGCAAAACTGGCATGTATTTTTTTCATCCATACAAAAAGCTGTTTTTTTTCACATTGTATTCAGTCATATAAAATTTGTTCAGAATATTTTAATGTCTATTCACGCTTATATATCAGTAGTTATCTTGTATGCAATCATGTCATGGCCAGTTACAATCTCTTTTATTAAAATTAATATAAAGCACCCAGTTCTATAGTCACAGTTTATGTTAAAAGGGATCTTGTATCTATACAGATATTTATCCTTGTTGGTGGATTGTTTTGTTTTTTTTTCTAGACTTGAATTATCAATTGTGACAACAGATAAGGGTTTAATATTATTTGTGTGTTTCTACAAGTGAAAGTTTTACAGTTAACTCTGCTTTCTAAAAATTTAAAGAGGAAAATATCAGAAAATGATGTCTTCACCAGTGGTGATATTCTACCTATCATGACCTAGTGATTGAGAGGGGGTGAACTGTTATTCACACTTGAGTAAAAAAAGAAAAAGATGATTAGCCTTGAAAAATTGTAAAAAAAAAAAAGCAAATTAGTAAGAGAATGCTTGAGAGTAAATCATCAGACTCGTGAGCATTGTCCCAATCATGAAGTGGCAGAAGCCTGTTTAGAGATCACTTTGTTCACCATGTGGTCAGGGTTTGCTTGAAGTTTTGAGCTAGAAGTAGTCAGGATGTTTTACATTATATGAGTATCCACTGTATGCATCACTACACAACCAGATGTGATCCCAGTGCTTTTTTCCTGTTAGAATATGCCACAGCAGCATTCTAGCATTTTTGTTGTTGTTGGTAGAAACAACTTGTCTCAATCAAGTACCATGGCGTAGGCAATCATTTCTCTCCACAGTTCCCTGTCTTGATTATGAGATCCGCAGGTGACTTTCTTTCTAGCCACACTGACAGCCCATCCAGTAGCTTCTCTCTCTGCCTTCCTCTGTCTCCCCTTCCCTCAGTTTTTCCAGCTGTCTAGTAAGTAGAATTTGTGCTACATATTGGCACAGCTTTCGTGCAGTGTGATGAAACACGAAAAGAAAAAAATAAATAAACTCTATTTTTCTTAGCCTCCAATCAAAAATAAAATGAGTTCATGTATATGAACATTCATCACGAACCTGGCCAGGCAACAGTGATTTGGGTTCAGGCTTCAAGAAAATTTTTCCTTACCCCGAAAAGCTCCACTAATCAAAACTGCTGGTTGCACTATGGAGCAGGAGAATGAATTAGTGAACAAGAATGACTGGATATTCTTTCATGATGGGAAAATTGCTTGTTCATCATGCAAGCTAGTTTGAAGCTGAGGTGTAGAGAGTATATTGGTAAACAGGTGTTGTGGGTAAACTGTGATGATATTCAACAGCTTATTCTTTGTAAAGAAAAAGATTTATGATCATAAAGACATTGTGAGTATAAAGCTGCTGCTAGAATAAATGAAAAAACACAGACAGAAAAAAACCAGATGATTTTTGCCTGGAGTCACTTTCTTGAGAACAGAAACCACTAACAAAGTATTCTGTACCACCTACAGGGTGACACAGAAAAACCAATCATTCTAGAATTTTGAAGAGGAAATTACACGAACAGAGTGATATAGGCAAGATACTAGATGCAGCAAACTGACTGCATAAATTTTGTAAACTATGCTGGTATTCAGATGAGGTGAGATCTACATAATTAGACAAAATTATAAATTAAAAAAGTAAATTGTCATTAATTCTCAGTGAACGTGCTAAACTGAGACAAAAATCTCTTGATAGTGTGGCTGCTGGAAGGACAGACTAACAAGAACCTGTAAATCTTTAATAGAACTTGAGAATGTTACAGCCAATGGAATTTAATTTATACAAGTTAAATATAATATCTTGAATTAGTAGGTTTTACTTGAAGAATTTCCGAAGGAAAATTTATAATCTTTGACCTGTTTCTGTATTGTTCAAATGCATAATGTTCAAATGTTTTGTGCATTATGTCAGCCATAGAGTGGAATTACTGATGTATGAGGCTGCACAAGAAGTTTGTGGCAAAAGTAGACTTTAAAAGTTTCTTAGACAAGTAGATTTGATGAAAGTAGCATGCAGTGTGACAAAATTTCTCTTTTTTTTTTTTCCACTATTTTGATCACATTTCTTTATGGGAAAAAAATCCATAAATGTGAGGTAAAAGTTAATGAGGCTGCTATTGTAAACAAAAAGCTGAACTTTTCCAGACAGCATGCATGACCTAGCTCTTATGCATCAAAGAAGGATATTTCAGATTGACAGGTTGGAAGAAGCAGGTGCTAATATTAAGTCATCAGTGTATTTGAAGTATTTTTTTATCATTCATTTCTTACCATAATTACATGATTATTTCTCAGAATAAAAGGATAAGATTTATCCCTCATTCTCGAAATTTTGCTTGGAAATTCTAGGCATGACTGGTAAGCCTAATTCAAATGACAACGAAGGTTTTCTTAGCCCATGTTGAAATCAAAATACTCTTAATATTATATTGTTTTACTAACTGAAGAAACTTTGAAAATCGAAGGTGTTTATTTGCAAGACTGAAGAATGATTTGCCAGCAGAGAGCATGTTTCTTCGAAAGCTGTGTAAGGTGGATATTTACATTCACTACGCCTTTAATTGTTCATTTTGTTTTAGTTGTTTTCTTATATTTACTTGTAGAATTTTTTTTCTTTTCTTAGATTCTGTTCTGGAACTGCACAAGTGCAGATTAAGTGTATAGTATATATACATCAGTGTATGTACTGGAAGCATGTTACCAATTCTTGTAACTGAACAGCTTTCCCTAGCACCAAGAAACAGCTGTGACTTGGCTTCTTGTAACTAGGCAGAACTTACACTGAGAGATTAACGGCTTTGAGCTTGAGACTTGCTCATTTTATGTAACTAACTGTTAGAAAGGGGCTGTATCTCTGTTGCTGGTCCTGGGGAGCGGCTTCATTATCCTCGGGGCATACCCATACGTGTTCGGTCTTTGACATCAGGATTTCCTTCAGTATTTTTAGGGAGATGACTCCAGTGTTGAGTTATTTTATGGTTTTTTCTTAGTGCTGTGTGAAGTGTGTTTAGACTGCTGCTGGTTTATTATTCACCAATCATTATAATAAACAAAATAATGCCATTTTCAGTCAGATTTGAAAGTGTGGAGAAAGCATCCATTACAGATAGAAATACCTTATACACAACACACCATCGATGACATAAATGACATGTTCTCTTGGAAAGAGACCAAGAAAGTGATAGATATCATGTACAGAAAAAAAAGAAGATGATGATTCTGGTACACTCCTCTTCTTGAGAAAGATATCATTTTTTACACATCTCTCAGGTGTATTTTTTGTGTGTGTGTGTGAAACTATTTGCTTTAACATTCTAGTCCAGTACATTTGTGGCCAAAAGCAATGTCTTAAGTGCTTTAATTTGTAGGCAGTTACATTTATAGTTTTGTTGCATTATCTGGTGTTATGTTTTCTCATCATTTTGTTTTGTTTTTTTTTATCTAAAGGACTTGAATTTCTGCCATGCTTCAGTACTCGAATAAAAGTTAGTTATTTGTTTGTTATGCCATAGTGCTCGAATAAAAGTTAGTTATTTGTTTGTTATGCCATAGTGCTCGAATAAAAGTTAGTTATTTGTTTGTCACGCCATAGTGCTCGAATAAATGTTAGTTATTTGTTTGTCATGCCATAGTGCTGGAATAAAATTTAGTTAATTATGTGTATTGTTTGTGATATAAAGTAAAGAAACAAAATAAATGGTACATATTCATTTTACTTATCTTCTTTCACTGACACAAAGAATATGCTCTTTTCTTGTTATTTTTAAGACTGCAAAACTGTTAATTATGCTGTTATAAGCTTTATGGAAAAAAAGTGGGAACAGCTTAGAGCATAGAATTGTGACATTTTGGTTTTCACCTTAATCATACAAAAACACATATATGTTTTATGTACTTAGTTTTATATACTTATACACTAATTATTCATGTGTTATAATAAAAAATATTGCACAGGTAAAATGGGCATTGATTGGGTTCATGGACCCAACTAGAAGATCTTGATTTTGCAGATGACATACATAAATCTTATCAGTGACAACATGAATTCAATTTTGGAAAAAGCATATACCCTGTCTTCACTGGCTAGTAAAATAGGACTTGAAATTAACAAAGAAAAAAACACAAATAATAAAACTTCTTTTAATCAAAATGGAAAAATACACATAGAATGGACAGCTATTGAAGAAGTCAATCAATTTGCATAACTTTGGCAGCTACATAGATCAGAATGGTGACACCAGAAAGGAAATTAGAATTGCAAAAGCAGCATCAATCTTCAAGAATCTTGAGAACATATGGCATTCAAAAACCAAGTTAAGACTATTCAATTCAAATGTAATATCTACCCTCAATTATGCACACAAAAGCTAGAAAACAACTAAAGAAATAACAAGAAATTAGACTCTTTTAAAAACAAATGCCTAAGAAAAATACTCACCATCAAGTGGAACGAATTCAAGAACAATGCAGAGATAAGACAGATGAGCGAACAACAACCAGTCTCATGGGTGATCAGGAAAAGGAGATGGATGTATGTTGGCCATGTGATGAGCAGAAACAATCAGAGAATCTCAAAATAAGCTGTGAAGTGGAACACAACAGGCCGAAGAAAAAGAGGCCAACCACAGAAAACTCTAAAGAGGATGTTAAGAGAGGCCAGATTAATAGGCATAAACCCCTTGATGAGGTTGAAAAGCTTGCCGAAAACAGGAAAAATTGCTATGTAACGTTTAACGGTACAGCAAGGATATAAGATAAGATTTATGTATTCAACAAAATAGCTCCCCACATTGTTAATGAGGAGGGTTTTGTGGAGAAAGGAATGACTCTGTCAAGGGTTTTTTTGTCCAAGTCTAATGACATGATTACCACTTGACGGTTCTCGTCATGGGCGTACTTGGTGAAATCTCTGAGAAACTGTGTGTGTGCTAATGTTTGTGGTGTTGATGCTATATTGTTGGTCTTTGTGTGTCAGTATGTGCTTGAAGGGTGAGATGGGAGTGTAGTTTGTTATCCGAGTTTTGTTGGATTCACTTTGTGGTAGGAGGGTTATGTGTGAAAGACTGAGACTGGAAGGAAGTTACTTCCTGTCAAAGGCTTCCTTGAGAACTTTAAGTAGTAAAGGTCCTAACAGTGGGAGGAATTTCTGGAAGAATTCAGCAGTAAGCCAGTCTGGTCCTGGGTCTTTGGTTTTTTGGAAGGTGCTTAATACATATTCTAAGTTCTCTAATGTTAATGGTTGATCTAAGATTTGTTTATTGTCTTAATGCATCTTCTAAGTTCTCTAATGTTAATGGTTGATCTAAGATTTGTTTGTTGTCTTAATGCATCTTCTAATTTCTCTAGTGTTAGTGGTTGATCTAAGATGTATTTGTCATCCTCAGACAGTTGTTTGTGTAGAAATTTATCTTGTGTTAATGTTCACTAGTGTACATGTGTACAACTTGTGTACAATTCATGGAAGGCTTCACTGTTCTCTGTGTGGTCTTATCTCTGACCATCAATAATATTGTGTGTATTTTGTTCTGTTAAATAATGTCTACTTGGGGTTTCTTGTACCATGGACTATAACATCTGAGCATTGCGCTTTGGAATGTATGTTGTCTGTGCTGTTCTAGTTGTTCTTCCAGGTCATGGATTTGTGGGGGCTTTGGTATCTAATTGCTTTGTTAGTCTGGTAGACTCTTCCAGTATGACTTCTTCTGTCTTTGACTCTGTGTACATGTGTGGCTAGTGTCTGTGTTCTTTCTCTTATTGTGTTTTTCAGTAGGATTCAATATTCTGCCAGATCTTTGTCTGGGGCATTTCAGACATAGTCTTCCATAAGCCGTGATATGTAGGTTACACATGGCTGGTTGATCAGTAAGTTATTGTTAAATATTTATTGTTAAATATTATTTGTTAAATTGGAGGGGGGAGGGGAAAATTAATCTTCTGTTTGTCGAAGTGGTGGATGTGGTCACTTCTGTGATTGTGGGTCTTAATCGAGCATAAGTTTAGTGACTAGAACTCATTAACAAAGTTCCTAAACACGACATCTTAATTGTCATGGGAGATTTTAATGCCAAGGTAGGAAAATATAACACCGACATCAAAAAAGTTATGGGGAAAGAAAGGATTGATACAGTAAATCAGAACAGAGAAATATTAATTGACTTATGTCTAAAAGAGGGCATGGTCACTGGAGGAACAGTATTTCCACACAAAGAGATACATAAAACATGGATATCTCCAGATGATAGAACAAGAAATCAGATAGATCATTTTTGTATTAGAAAGCAATTCAGAACATCTCTGATAGATGTAAGAGCATATAAGGGTGCAGATGTCAACAGTGATCACAACCTGTGTATAGTGAAAATAAGACAAACTGAAAAGCCAACACAAGAAAGCAATACTCAGAATGATAAACAGTCAAAGTCTACAGGATGAAAATTCAATCATTTGCATGTCCCTTGCGGAACTTTGCCTCCCTAACAGCACTCCTGTAGGCCTCTCGATTGTGAGCAAGAAGGCCTGCTGCTGGTGCATCCATTTGCAGATCCTCAACAATGTCTTGCAGCCATCTTCGCCTTGGTCTTACTCTCTTTCTTTTTCCCATTATGTACCCTTCCAAGATGGTCTTCTCTAGATTATCATGATGTTTAATGTGTCCAAAATATTTAAGTGTTCTCTCTTTAATCCTCTTTACTAGCCAGCCTTCTTCAATATTACAGGATGAAAATACTAAGAGTAATTTTAATCTGGAACTTGCCAAACAGTTCACTGCATTCAGTGAGGTAGAGGAGACAGATGTAGATGGCTTATGGAATTCTTACAGCGCAGCTTAAACAAGTGCTGGACTGCAAACAACAAATAGAAAAGCATGGATATCAGATAACGCATGGAAATCCATACATGAAAGACGGGCAGCCAAATTATACATGTAAAAACAGATCTTGAAAGAGATTTGGCAAAAGCAACATACAAAGAACTAGACAATAAAGTAAAAAGTTCAGCTAGAAGGGATAAAAGAGAATACACGGACAATATGGCCAGAGAAGGCAGCAAAAACAGGAGACAGCAAAACCCTATATAATATACAACAGAGGCTAAGAGGTACTATTGTATCCAAAGAAAGATCAATTTTTAGCAAAACTGGCACACTTTTAACATCAAGTAAAGACTAAAAGCAAAGCTGGGAAGAACACTTCCAAGAATTACTTAATCAATCACATCAAAAAGAACTGATAGACCTTGGAACTGATTTACCACTCCCACAACTAAATGTCACCCTAGATAAAATTACATTGCATGAAATTGAAACAGCAGTGAATCTAATGGCTAACAACAAAGCTGCAGGTGAAGATGAAATAACAGCTGAAATGTTAAAAGCTATTAATATAGACAACATGAAACAACTATAGAGAATGTTCAATAAAGTTTGGAAAGAAGAAAAAGTCTCTTCTAAATGGAAAAAAGGAATCATTGTTAAAATACCTTAAAAAGACAACCTTAGCGATTGCAACTGGAGAGGTGCTCATAACTTTTGAATGCCATATATTCTCAAGATTCATAACTATCAGTTGTGTCAAAAAGTATTTTGCAAAGTTATTCTGAATAGAATTCAAGATACGGTAGATGCTGCAATGAGAGAAGAACAGGCAGGATTTCGAAAAGGGAGAAGCTGTCTCGACCAGATCTTTACTCTAAGAATAATACTTGAAGAACATATTGAAAATCAAAGACCGTTAATACTGAACTTCATAGACTTTAAAAAGGCATTTCATAGCATACACAGAGATTCAATGTGGAGAATTTTCAGCGATAATATGAAATCAATGCAAGTAAAACACAGATACCCTGTCTTCAATGGCTAGTAAAATAGGACTTGAAATTAACAAGGATAAAACAAAAATAATGAAGGCTCTCATTAACGGCGCAGAACAAATATACGTAGAAGGAACAGTTATTGAAGAAGTAAACCATTTTGCATATCTCGTCAGCTAAACAGACCACAATGGTGACACCAGAAAAGAAGTTAGAATTCGAATTGCCGAATCTTGAGAACATATGGCATTCAAAAGTTATATGCACAAAAAACCAAGTTAAGATTATTTAATTCAAATGTAATATCCACCCTCATTTATGCATGTGAAAGCTGGAAAACAACTAAAGAAATAGAAAAGAAATTAGACTCTTTCGAAAACAAACGCCTAAGGAAAATACTCAGATTAAAGTGGCATGAATTCAAGAACAGCGCAGAGATTAGACAGATGAGCGAACAACGTGTCTCATGGTTGATCAGAAAAAGAAGATAGATATATGTCGGTCATGTGATGAGAAGAAACAATCAGAGAATCCCCAAACAAGCTATCAAATGGAACACAACAGGCCGAAGAAAAAGACGACCACATGAAACTCAAAAGTGGACATTGTTAAGAGAAGCCAATTCATCCCTTGATGAGACTGAAAAACTCGCAGAAGACAGGATATCTTGGCGAAATACCATGTGATGGCATGGGAAGGATGTAAAAAGTTTAGTGACTGAGCTGAAACTTGGCAGCTGACAGAGGGCTTTGTTCATGTCTGCAATAGTCCCATCTCGATCATGTCAATCAGAGATAGGACAAGGAAGATGCGTGTGTAAAAATCTTGCAGGTAGGTTAAAAATAAAATAATAATGAAAAAAAAAAACTCATAACTATATTAATCTTTCCTTCTGGAATTTTCTTTCTGTGTCTACTCTCATAGCCTTTGATTTTCTCAAAACAGCAGGTCCGTCAGAGACTGGTAGGGCCGGCTATTATTATTATATTATAGTAGGAGACAGATCCGACCACAGATATAACATGATTAATGAATCAGAAGACGCAACATATTTCATATTGCCGCTCTTTTTTTCCTCTTCTTCACTCCATTAATTTCCCATGTGAATCAAATATTGCTACTTCATCTCTGCATTCTCTTGCCCTTCAAAATAGTGCTACTTCATCTCTGCATCCTCTTGCCCTTCAAGTGATGAATTGTACATACATAAACCTATAAGATTCCCATTTCAATTCTCCATTGAGGAGAACATTCCAGGCGCAGCAGTCAACCTAGATTCAAGAAATGGGTAATTGGGAGTTTCTCTGGGACAGTAAAGACATCGAAGACATGTACTGGTCTCTATAACCTGGAATGCAGTTGTTTAGAACTGTGAAAGCACACAGTTTTTACAGATGCAAAAGCCATGGAGCATACTAATTCGATATGATAAGTTATTTGAGAAGCTCACTCAAACACTCACAAAGAAAAATATTACACGTTTTGCCTGAAGCTGTTTTATTTATACAGTACTTGATAAACTGCTTCTGAAATTAACATTTCATACATAAGTGCAAGATCTGTTGTATAAGGCAAGGCAACAAAATAACTGGGTACTAACCATCAGCCATGTAAATAAATAATAAATAAAACACACACAATAAGCAAAACAGCCAGTGCAGCATCATGCAGTTAAAAAAAAATCTGTATTGATCAACAACTATGGGATACCTGTTGCTAAAGCCAACTTTTTGGCAGTGCTTCAAAGAATCTGGGATTATATTTCAGTGTAACATGTGTCACTGTAGCACAGACTTCAGAGTGTTTTACAAATGCCAACATACATTAAAGATTAGTATTCAACACTTCAATTCTTATAGTATAAAACTTGTACAGAACAATACTGAGTTTATAAAATGTATTACCTGTGTCACAGTTCATGTAAAGAATGGCAAATGAAAGTGCTCAGTTCTACTTTTTGACATTTCCATTTCCACTCTTTCTTCCATGTGTCAGGTACTGGAATGTGTCATTTTCATTTGTTCTGCATCTCTAGAGATGAAAGATTGTTTAAGGGTCCCCTTCATGGATATCCTACAGGAGCCTGTGGTTCAAGTCCCACTCATTCTCACATGTAAAGTGTTTTGTCCTGACTAACCACACAACATTCTGCTCTATCACTTTGCCATACAAAAGTCTTATTCCTCCTTATTTGCTAAAATATTTATTATAGAATATTTTGTACATCTTGTTCATATGTTTATCATTCATCATATTTTTATTAATGATCATTTTTGCAGAACACTTCCAGTGATCATGCTAGGATTTTCCTAAACTGGCACAAGTGTACCTGCATTTCATCTCGCATGACGTACTGGTTTTCTCAGTACAACAATCAGTACTTCATACCTTTTATTTTTTTTCATGTAAAATTAACCATACTTTATAGACACTATTAGGAATTAAATGTCTGCGTAATATTCTTATCTTTTTTTTTTTTTCCTTTACAAAATGGGCTGATTCTTTATCATCCAAACTGAGTATCATCATCCCACTGATCCGATTATCCTCCAACCTATTCTGCTGGCTGCTTTTTTTTTTTTTTTTTAACTAGGTTTTTATTCAAATAAAATGGTTACGATAACCAACTACCTCCAAAAGTCTGGGTTCTTCTTTTTTAATTGATAATTTACCAATCATACAACATGGAGAATGAAAAGAACAAATGCACAAGTTTTAGAACAACTCCATGTGCAATGTGAACTTCTCGAACAAATAAGGATAAAGAAAACAAAATACTTTGGTCATATCAAAAGATATATGTGTAACAACCACACTGACGACTATACTAAAAGGAAAGATGGAAGTAAAAGGTGCAAAAGTAGATGTAGATGGGAAGACAACACACAAGAATGGACAGGACACTGCCTGGCCGAGTTCATCATCAAGGCTAGGAAGCGAGGAAACTGGAGATTCATTACTGCCAACCTTCGTTCTAAAGAAGACACATGATGATGATGAATTTACTGGTAATTTCTGGTTAACGTGATCACTGACTTGTATTCATCCAATATTAATGTCATTTTATAACAAGATTTAATAACTTCACATAGAATATGAAATGTGATTCATGGCTTCAGAGGTCACATCTTACATCTTCTGTGGCGTTAAACGTCACATAGGGCTCTCATAGTTGTTTGCCATGTTTTCCTGTTCTCTGCAAGTCTTTCAACTTCATCAAGGGATGTTATGCCCACTAAACTGGCTTCTCTGAACAATGTCCTCTTTAGAGTTTCATGTGGTCGACCTTTTTCTTTGGCCTGCTGTGCTCCACTTGATAGCTTGTTTTGGTATTCAGTGGTCACAAATCATGTCATAATTGCACAACTCAGACCTTTGCATTTGTCAAATCTGCTGGACACAGTATACAGTGGAGAGCATACAGAATGGTTATGCATCATTTTGTTCTATTGTTAATTCCTTCCTGTGAGGCAAGATCAGCACAGCATGCTCTAGTGTGTGGCAAGTGTCTAGTGAACACTAAACAAATAAATGATACACCTGCTGTATCAGCACTAGGTAAATAACTGATACACCTGCTGTATCAGCACTAAACAAATAAATAATAACCTGCTGTATCAGCACTAAACAAATAAATGATACACTTGCTGTATCAGCACTAAACAAATAAATGATACACCTGCTGTATCAGCACTAAACAAATAAATGATACACCTGCTGTATCAGCACTAAATAAATAAATGATACACCTGCTGTATCAGCACTAAACAAATAAATGATACACCTGCTGTATCAGCACTAAACAAATAAATGATACACCTGCTGTATCAGCACTAAACAAATAAATGATACACCTGCTGTATCAGCACTAAACAAATAAATGAAACACCTGCTGTATCAGCACTAAACAAAAATAAAACAACAGAGATAGTGTTACACAACAATTCATTCAATAGAACTGGACAAAATAATTTTTAAAAAACACATTAATTATACATAAAAATACACCTCTAAAAACATGTTGCTTATCAAGAAATCTGGTACTCAGTTCCCGTGTGCAGTCTTGGTCTATGTGGCTGTTATAAACCTTTAAATTACTATAAAAATAATATATTAAAGGATCTCTTCTGGTCCTAATTTTGAAAGGAATAGAGCAACTCCCGTGTGAACAGACCGCAGATGTTATGTACCACATTATTCTGACAGGCAGACAAGGAGCAGATAAAAACTCTGGTTCTATGCCTCAGTTTCTCATCTCCTCTTTCTTGCACCATCAAGTCCTGTCTGAAAGTTCTGTCTATATCTGTATCTAGACCTGCTGTGTCCTCTTTCTCCTCCTTAAGCTCAGTCCATCGCTTATCATTTTTTTTTCTTTCATACATAGCACATGGTCAGCTTCATCTCTGCTGATTTATTGCAAGGTTTATGTATACAATCTTAACCTGAAAATAAAAAGCCAACTAGCACACTCATGTATCTGAAACAAACTTCTCAGATATCACAATTTCTGCCTACTAATGCACTTTATCAAAATGGCAAATGTTTTCATCATAAATGAGATGTCTCTGCCATGTTTGCCTTGTAATTCTAAGTAATGATGGCAGAAGAATGTCTTCCTACCATTTAACTGGATGGTGAAAGAAGTAAAACACTTTAAGTTGGTTTTTTTTTTAAATCAACATATCTCAGCTCTTTTTTTTTAGTTACTTTTTCTCCTCTTTCCAAACTATCAGAAATCCACTGTATTGTTAATTATTTTATGATTAATCAGTACTCAGCCATTTGCATGTCCCTTGCGGAACTTTGCCTCCCTAACAGCTCTCCTGTGGGCCTTTCAGTTCTAAGCAAGTTAACACTCACTATGTTTTGTCTTATTGTTTTGCTCTGTCAGGCTGCTCACCACACATGTCCTGGCCCCTGCACAACAGCAAAAGTATAAGAGACTTTCAGGATGAAGATCAGACATGGTAAAAGTCAGTCAGATGAAGACAAATGAAAAGCATTTCTCACAAGATATATCAAACATATACACAGGACCCAGCTGTAAGGGTTGCTACAAGAAACATATGTAATAAACTGTGCGAGATGTGAGGAGTGGCGTATCATAAGAGATGATATCAACATGCATTAACATCCAAAAAAATCTGTGCCTGGTCCCAATGGTATTTGATATGAAGACACTGACAAACTCTCATATAAAGATGCAGAAGCACCATGTACCGAATACAGCAACATCTAAAAAAAGGTGCCATAACTGAGGACTGGTAAACAGTGTTATACAGATGGATTACAGGTTCAAGGTATAAGGTGTTCCTTGAGCATTCAATGCAAATGGCAGAAAAGTGAAAGAAGCCAGCTGTGTTTTTGTTGCAACAACAAGCAGTCTCACAATGGAAACCATGGTTGTGACAAAATTTCTGAGCTGGCTCAAGACAAAACATGACATGCAAGCACGCAAACTGAGCAGCTCAGTGAACAAGAGAATTCAGGTGGCTCTCTAAAGTGACTCTGGCCCAAACCCTGTAGATGTCACAGATCCACTGACATTTTCTTTTATCAGCCATGCAATGTCAGGGGAAATGAAAGTGCAGATCTGTTGGCCAACTCAGCTGCTACAGAGGAAGGACAGGAATGGACTTAGCTGACATCATCAGTGCTATAAGAGAAGTTGGTTGAATGAAGGATATCATCAGTGCTATAAGAGAAGTTGGTTGAATGAAGGATATCATCAGTGCTATAAGAGAAGTTGGTTGAATGAAGGATTTCACTGACAACTGTGAATCAGTGTCATTGTCAAGAATGAAGGAACGGATGTGAAATTTGAGATGATGAAAAATATAGTCAAAAGCTCCATGGTCAACCAACACAGAGTGGGTGTAATCAGTTATTGTACATTGACGGAGATGCCAAAGAGGAGATCAGACCGCCTAAAGATGTGTCCAGAGTGCATGGACGCAGGTCCTTCCTATCTATTTAATTTACTTGTAACTGTACAACAGTGTTTCCTTAAGAGGCCTGTTTATGATTCTTGAAAAGTGGATCTTTGTGATGAAAATCTCCACACACATAAGCTATTTTAAGTTGAGTTCCTGTGATGTTGAAATTCTTAAAACTATTTTTGTTAGTGATCTGAATACAAGACATTTTAAAATAAAAGAGAACAAACTGCAAAGTACACAAAAAGTGATGTTTTCTGATTTACGTAGAGGATTTTTTTGTATTTACAAAATGAATTAGTTCTAACCCTGGAGCCCATAAAATCATAAATCAATAAATCTATATTTAGCTAACAATCATTCAGTCAACAAATATCTTCGCTGATGATCTGCAGAAAAAAATACTGCATGCAAATATATATTATATATATATACACAAATGTACATTTTTAAAAATGAAATTCTTCTTTTCAGATCCATTTACTAAGTCTCCTTGAGTCAGATTCTGGTAACATTTACAACACAATAACCCAAGTACACAAAGAGTAACACAATACACTGCTAACATATATACTTTGTCATGAGCTGCACATCATGAGATGGAACACAAAACAGAAGAGGTTTCTGACAGAAATGGCTGAACAGTCAGAAAACAATGAAATGAAGACCTGTAATATCAGTTTGATATGGAGATCATCAATGACTGCTAAGTAAAACAGCACATAAAGGAATATTTATAAAAAATTAGCAAGCAAAAGAAATTTTCAACATTTTTTATAACATCTACCAGGTAGAAGTGGAAAAGTGTCAACACTGCTAAGAAGAAACAAGGAAACAGGAATACAGGCTGGATGTTTTACACTTCTTGAATCTCGTCTCCTTTAGCAAATATTTTGAAACAATCAAAACACGCCTGCCAAACATTTGCAATTTCATTAAATACTTCAGCAATGAAATGCTTGTCAAATCATGTCTCTGAAAACAATCCATGCAGTAACTATAATCTCTCAGTATGATCTCAGAAAATATTAAAGAAAAAAAAAACCTGCAACTTCATCTGACAGAGTTAAATTAATGCTTCCTTTCAGTCCTCATGGCCAGATAGTTAAGAAAATTCTCAACCATCATCTGCCACTATTACAGCTCGAGCCTGACACTCACAACATCATCTCTGATCCCCAGCCTACGCAGGGGAACCAAATCTGTAGCATATCCTCATCCACAGCCACCTTACGTGGGATCCTGCATTTGTCTGAACTAGAAAATGTAACCAACCTCACTGCGTCACCTGCCCTGTAGTGTGGAAAACAAAATCGATTACTTTCCCAAAATTGTCCTCACACTCTATGAGGGATTCACATGCAAGTCCTCCAACTGTAGTCGCTCCATTATCATCTGTACCAGAGCATACACCATGGAAAGAAGCAGATTATACACAAATAAATATTCAGACTGAAGTGAAAGGTGTGCAGAATGGTGAGATGCAGAGCAGTCTTGTAAGATCAACAGCCACACTTAGTGTTCTAGATGATAAATATCCATGTGACACCTGGATATGTGTGTATACAGATGGATCTGCACATAATGCCATATAGAATGGAGGGGCAGGAGCACATATTGAATATCCAAACAACACCACTGACAAGATTTCAATACCCACTGGAAAATACTGCAACAACTATGATGCAGAAGTTAGAGCAATTATTGCTGCAGTTGAAAAACTATCAGACTCCGGAACTGATACATGTCCTGTAGTAATTCTCACAGATGCAAGATCAGTACTAGAAGCTCTTCAGTGCAACAAACTACCAGACCTTAAGGATGCCTTGTCAAAAATTGGCTTACAACATGGGGTCACTTTGCAATGGATTCCCTCCCACTGTGGGATACCAGGCAATGAGAAAGCTGATCATCTGGCCAAAGAGGGTGCTGAAATGGAGCAACCAGACACACCAATCACCTATAATCAGAAGAAAAGCATGATTAAAAACCTACAGGAAGCCACAAACACCACCACATGATGACTATCACATGCTAAACAGAAAGCAACAAGTCACCATCTTCTGTCTCCGAACAGGACACAGCCGACTCTGAAGTCATATGTATATAAAGTTTAAGGTTGGTACTACTAATCTATGTACATGTGCCCAGGTGCCCCAAACTGTGGAACATATCCTCCAGAACTGCACCAACTATTACTGGCCCAGTGAAACCATTAAAGAAGATAAGCTCTATGGTTCCATACATGAATTACAAAAAACAGTGAAATTTATCCAAGAGACAGGACTGCAGATATAGACAGACAATGCGAACGAAGAAGAAGAAGATATGCAAGTCCCGCAACATGATATATGTCACAGTGTGCAAAAAGTGTAGGACAACTTATACGACTGGACAGAATTAGTTTGGAATGATTCAAACTGGTGTCAGATATGAAAGTAACAATTATAATGGATGTCATGGCACACTATTTTTACTGTGCTGTTAAAATAATATCCATTTCTGGTAATAAAACCGTGAGGACATCCATCATTTTCTTTACCACCCCTGCTTCAAGCTGAGAAAGAAGAAATAATGTAAATTATATACAATGGTTCAACAGTTGCATGCACCACATACCTCAGTTCAGTGTACAATGTGCTGTTACTACAACTACCAATGTACTGTGTGATGCTGTTATTTCTAACTGTATAAATACAGATGTACACTTGATGTTATGTTTGTTGGAGTCAGAGAAATCACAACATGATAAACTACTGTGTACAATATGCTATTATATACAAATGGCCAAGGGCCTAAATATAAAGCAGTTCAGTTGTCATTCATATGGTTGCTACTTTGCATGTATCTATTTTGTAATCCCACTTCCAAATTCTGATTAGATTAAATATAAAGACATAAATATTTTACATACTTTTTTTCACGAGAGTAATTTTATGATCAGGCATACAATTAAAATTACTTTCTGCTGGAAAAAACTGTAGCTTGTAACTCACTTTCAACTCTGCATACATGGTAATCACAGTTGCAGATCAGAAACTCCATCACAGCATAAATATTACACTGTCTAAATAAACTACAGCCTACATATACTGTTGGTATCATTAGTGGTCAAGAGATCACTGGCTTTGTTTTCTGATTCTTTCATTCTGACAGATTTTTTTGCCACACAAGAAACACCATTTTGACAATTTAGTTCCTGATTTTCTGAATTACAAGACTCATCCTTTATGAGTTTGCTGGTTTGATTAGAGAGTATGTTAATATCATTTTCAGACTCCTTACAATTCTTGCTGCTCTGAATGCCACACTTGATGTTATGTTTGTTGGAGTCAGAGAAATCACAACATGATAAACTACTGAGTGCACGGTTGTCATTCATATGGTTGCTACTTTGCATGTCTCCATTTTGTGACCTCACTTCAACATTCTGGTTTTCAACTGTAACTTCTGAACTGGAATCACAAGCATTAAATGCTGCTGCTTTCAGAGCACTGGAATTCACTGTTGCAGGTGGCGCTGCAAAAAACTGATGGTCCTTAAACTGAAGACTCTCAGGCTCTTGTAGATGTTTGTTAGCCTCACCAATGTCACTGTGTATGGCAGCTATCAGATCATCTAGAGATGAAAGATGAAGCAGTGTTTTATTATTATGAGCAAGTAAGGAATGGCTATATAAGATTATCATCAGAAATGTAATATCAAATAACACTGAAACAATAACATGAAAAAGATACAGGCATGCAAATATATAGTAGAACAGTCAATAGAGTGTAATTCTTCACTGTTAATTACATTCATTGATTACGAGAAGGCATTCGATAGTTTAGATTGTAGAATGCTATGGAAACTACTGGAACACTATGGTATCCCAGCCAAGATAACAAAGCTTATAAGGACCATATATGAAGGAACAGCTTGTAGAATCGTGCATGGAGGAATTCTCTCAGAAGAAAGCTTTAAAGTGGAAACAGACATGCAGCAGGGATGTTTGCTATCACCATTCCTATTTCTTCTAGCAACTGATTGAATCATGAAAAGAAATGAGATACAATGGACATTGTGGAACCAATTGGAAGACCTTGACTTCGCAGACGATGTAGGATTTCTGGCACACAGCCACACACAAATGCAAGAGAAACTTCAGAACTTGGGCAAGAATTCAGCTAAACTGGGAGGGACTAAACATTAACAGACAAAAAAACAAAGATAATGAAAAAGTAATAGTGCAAGCAATAGCCTCATGGTAACTGAAGGAGTGCCAACTGAGGAAATAGAAATTTACTTACTTTACTAGGCAGTATAGTGGATAAATACAGGGGAACAGAAAAGGATGTTAAAGCTAGAATAACCAAGGGCAGGACAGCATTTATCCAACTTAACAAAATATGGTCATCTAAGAACATCAAGAACAAGCAGGATTTCAAAAAGGGAGACGCTGTCAACCAGATCTTTACTCTAAGAATAATGCTTGAAGAACATATTGAAAGCAAAGACCATTAATCTTGAACTTTATAGATTTTAAAAAGGCATTTGATAGCATACACAGAGATTCACAGTGGAGAATTTTAAGACTATATGGAATACCATCTAAAACTGTCAACATCATTAGAGATCTCTACAATGGATATGTTTGTGCAGTCAAGACAGAAGAAGCAATGCGCAAATGGTTTCAGATTGAAACAGGCGTGAAACATGGATGTATATTATCTCCACTGCTTTTTGGAATTATCATGGGCTTTATAATGAAAAGATGCAGCACAGATAAAACCGGCACTGACTGGGTACATGGGACCCAAATACAAGATATTGATTTTGCTGATAACTCTTATCAATGACAATGTGAAATCGACGCATGAAAAACATATTCCCTGTCTTCCTTGGCTAGTAAAATAGGTCTTGAAATTAACAAAGACAAAACAAAAATAATGAAACTTCTTATTAATCAAGAAGGAAAATATATGTAAAAGGAACAACTGTTGATGAATTAAACCAATTTGTATTCCTTGGCAGCTAAATAGACCAGGATGGTGACACCAGGAAAGAAGTTAGAATTAGAATTGCAAAAGCAGTACTGAATTTCAAGAATCTTGAGAACATGTAGCTTTCAAAAGTTATAAACACAAAAACCAAGTTAAGATTATTCAATTCAAATGTAATATAAGTTCTAAGGACTGTTATAGCCAGAGGTGGGGTGGGGGATATGCTCTCCACTCCAATGAAATGCCTCCAAGGTGTGCATCTTAAATAGCCTCTGACAGTCAAGTCAAGCTCCTTGCCTTCTCATGGCAGAACTGTTCAAACTGACAGGAGAAGGGGTGAAGGCGAATATCTGGCACCTGAAAACTAGATGCTTTGGGTAGATGAGAGTCGCGTTTGGTAGCTCATCTACTGCTGCTGGCGAGATTCTTCAGCTGCCATGTGTGGAGTGGGGCTCCTCCCGGCCAGTGAAGAAAGGTGCGAATGGGGTTGCCGCACAGCGCCACTGTGGAAAAGGTGAAAGAAAGGATTAAGTGAAGTAAGCAGTAGCCTCGAGGTCAGGACTGCTCAAATCACGGCACCTTTGCTCTGGAGGTCGGCCACGTCCTATGTGCACTCATACCAGGCAAACTGCCTGAACTGGCTTAACCCAGGGGTTAAGACACTGCTGGCGAGATTCTTCGGATGCCGTGCATGGAGTGAAACTCCTCCCGGCCAATGAAGAAAATGCAAAAAAGCAATCAGGGTTACTGTGAGGCGCCAATGTGAAAAGGTGATGGAAAGGATAAAATAAAGTTTAATCGTTATGTTCAGTAGTCTCGTGGTAAGAGCTACTCATACCATGGCACCTCTGCTCTAAAGGCCAGCCACATCCGATATACACCCATACTGGTGAACTATGACTAAACTGGCTTAAACCAGGGGTGAAACTTGATGGCTACTCATGTCACGGTACCTCTGCTCTAGAGGTCAAACATGTCCTAAACACGCCCATACTGGGATAATACGCCTAAACCGGCTCAACCCAGAGGTGAAACTTACTAATGGCAAGGATTCGTCTTCCTGGACAAAAGCTCTGTCCTGGTCACAGCTAGGAAGGGTAGCGGCCACGACCATGAACTGCTGAAATTGGAGACACTGGACCAGTGCAGTCTAGAGAGGCACCTACCTCTCATCCGACAGGGATGTATGCGTATCCTAATCACGCTGAGGTTTTCCAGTAAGAAAGTCCAACACTGGACTGGATGGCAACCACCTCTCATCTGGCAGGGTTACACAGGTATGCTAAAACATGTCGAGGTTTTTCAACTCTAGCCTGTATGGACAACCATCTCTCACCCAGTGGGGATATACTGATATCCAAAACATGTCAAAGTTTTCCGGTGAGAAAGTCCAACTCTAGATTAAACTGGTGCAACGGAAACCACAGTGTAACACAATCCCGCTTCTGAGACCCGGAGAGAATACAGGCTCAACCCCTGTGATACTCTGAACCTATTGTGGTCTTCATGGGGATCTCGTGTGGTCCTTTCAGGGACCACAGGGAGACCACGGGACCTATCGAGGACCACAGGAGTAAATTCAGTAGGATCACGGGGAGGTTTTGGTGGTAGAAGTGAACGATGAAAAAGAAATATCCACCCTCATTTATGCATGTGAAAGCTGTAAATTAACTAAAAAAATAGACAAGAAATTAGACTCTTTTGAAAACAAAGGAAAATACTTGGTATAAAGCGGAATGAATTTAAGAACACAGAGGTAAGACAGATGAGCAAACAACAACCTGTCTTATGGGTGATCACAAAAAGGAGATGGACATATGTAGACCATGTGATAAGAAGAGACAATCAGAGAATACCGAAACAAATGGAGTACAACAGGCTGAAGAAAAAGAGGTCGACCATGTGAAACCCTAAAGAGGACACCGTTAAGAGAAGCCAGTTTAGTGGGCACAATATCCCCTGATGAAGTTGAAAAACTCGCCGAAAACAGGAAAACTTGGTAAACAACTATATGACGTTTAACGGCATGGGAAGGATGTAAGAAGAATATCAAAACAAGAACCAATCTTAGGCTTTTCAATACAAACATAAGGACTGTCCTGCTATATAGTTCGGAGACATAGGTTATGACCAAGACAATACAACAGAAGATACAAATATTCATGGACTACTGCTTGAGGAAGATTTTAAACATTAAATGGCAGGACAAGAACCTATGAACCTATAAATCTTGTCTAGGAAATGGAGGCGGACTGGCCACACTGAGAAAACCAGACACCACCATAGCAAGACAAGCACTGACATGGAATCCTCAAGGAAACAGAAAATGGGGAAGACCTAGACTTACTTGGAGAATAGAAATTATGAAAATGCTCAGAGACAAGGGATAAACATGGAAGGAAGCAGAGAATAATTCCAAGAACAGGGATGACTGGAGAGCCTTTATCTGTGGCCTATGCTCTCAAGGGAGTGAAAGGCGATGATGATGATGAAACCTGAAGGCATCAACAGCACGTATGTTCCCCTCTTGCTCTAATACACTTTTGGAGTCGATTGGCCATTGACCTCAGACGTTGAATGGCATCCAGTGGAATCACATCCCATGACAGCTGCAGTACATCCATCAACTGTTGTTGATTTTGGGGTGCTTGTTGCTGTTGAGACACATAGTGTCTCATTTTGTCCCATAAATGTTCAGTACAGTTCATGTCAGTATGAGTCTTACTCCATTATGCTGAAGAAAGTGCACAAAAATGTAAGATAACTAGAATATGGCCACCATGGCACTGCCCTGACTGCAGCTCCACCTCAAAGCACGTCACTCACCTAATGTCGTTCATCGCTATTGAGTCATGGCATCTTTTTTCCCAGTATAAATTTACAACAGGTTTTTATGTGCATTTGAAGGGGCTTTATGTGAAATACAGAAAAGAACAGTTCATAAATTGTTAAAATCATGTCATGTATGTGCTTCAGCGTATTCATGGTTCCTACGATACACTTCAGATTTCTTACAAACTCATGCAACTCAATTTTCACACCTGGATGTGATTCTCCAATGTTCTGCATGAATTTCAAAACAATACTTGTGACTTGCACTCACAGCTATATTTGTTTTCATGCAATATATATTTAACATTATTTCTGGCTTTCATGTTATATATTCATGTGTGCATGAAACAAAACAAAAAAAAAAAACCAAAAATGCTCAGTGTTTAGGACTAGATAAAAATGCTCAGTGTTTAGGACTAGACAAAAATGCTCAGTGTTTAGGACTAGACAAAAATGCTCAGTGTTTAGGACTAGAAATAGTCTAAACAACAACTTAGTGGAGAAAAACAGAATCACTGTTGTAAATTTGTGAGTAGTTGTTTTACCAGTCAGGTGTAAAATATGATAAAAAGTTAAAGGTTATTTTCTCTCTCTCTCACTCACTCTCTCATGCATGCATGGACATGCATGCACGCACGCACACACACACACAGAGAAAGAAAGAGAGAGAGAGGATTCAAACAGATTCAAACTTTTCTTCCTCTTCTTTTCTCTTATCTTTGTTGTGTATTATTGCAAAAGCAAGTGATGTGGCTTTATACTTCTTCAGGATGTTGTTTATTCCCTCAGTCAACTTTCTGTGCATCCTTTTTGGCCGGTCCCTTGTATTTTTAGGTTGTATGCTTGTTTTGGTGGATATCTAGAATTCATTCTCATCAGAATATCAAAGCAGATCATCTTTCATTTTTCA
The DNA here is from genome assembly GCA_009760885.1 of Achatina immaculata. Taxonomy (NCBI): domain Eukaryota; kingdom Metazoa; phylum Mollusca; class Gastropoda; order Stylommatophora; family Achatinidae; genus Lissachatina; species Lissachatina immaculata. Next base: position 10,834,836 of record CM019710.1, read on the forward strand.
ATGTACTTCAAAACTACTATAGTAGATCTCACCCACTGTCTCTTTTTTTTCTTTCTGACCACAAAAACAACCACTTGAATGTTGCTTTCTTCACATATGAAGGTTAAAACAGTTACAGCTTATGAATATCTTGAATACCTTTATAAAACAAGGTTTCTACCATGTCAGTTGTGCTCAAACACATTGATTGTAGAGTGACATACACAGTATGTGCCATGTTGGATAGTGTCCCCCTGGCAACAACTGTGTTAAGAACATACTTATCTTAACACAGTCTTTGTGAAACAGGGAACATTAGATCTGATTGTTTAAAAAACTCTGACCTACTCCTGTAGCCCAGAAACCTGTAGCAACCAACACTATTTTGTTATTGTTATAAAATGTAATGTCGCTCTCTTATAAGGCAGAATTTTTAGGGAACAAAACTTTCTGTAAAAGAAAAAGGGAACACAGAACTGAGAAATCTGCTAATAGCCACTTGTTTATTATAGGAGTGTCAGATAACTCAGACAGAATGCTATGTACATTAATAAAACCCACTCGCCAGTGGGGAAAAATGACAAGCACAAATACCCCTCCTAGGATAGAAGGCCCTCCAGCTTTTGACATTGCACAGCTGTCAATAGGTGAAGCTGAGATCCTGGCCTGGGGCCATGCTGGGCTGTTCAGGATGGTGGATGGATGGAGACACGGAGATCACCTGCGGGGATGGGGAAAGTCTGATGGAAATAGACGAATCCAAGACATGACAAGCCTATGGGTCTCTACAACAATGGCTATCAGAATGAGGCAAACAAAGCAGCCAGCAACTATAGGTGGCGGGGAATGGACATTGTTGATGCACCATCGAATCCTTCATCTCAAAGTCGGAGTGTCTCTGTGAAACTGTCTCAAAGCCGTCGGAAGGGCCGGTGTTGTACTTGGGATCTCAGCTTTTCACAGGAAAGGCATCCTGGGTATGAAAGCCCGGTCATCGCCTCGTAAAAGGTCCGCGCCAGGGAGTTCGCCCCCCGGCTACCCTGAGTGAAAAATCAGCTACAGGGGGCACACTAAAAATTCTTCAAATCAACATTTCTGGACTTAGCCAAAGGCCTCAGAATTAAGCAGACAGCTGAAAAAAGTCAACATCCATGTTGCGATCATACAAGAAACCCTTCTATATGGAAAAGATCACTCAGTGCCTGGATATACCATGTACAAATGTGAATGTGGTAAATGCAGGGTATTGCCACACTCTTGAGAAATGACATCCAAGGAGAAGTTAAAAACCGAAAGTGTAGTGAGAATGATACTCAAGAGATAACAGTATGGCATGATGGACTGTGGTACACTCTGTATAATGTTTATTGTCTCCCAGATTCTAAAAGTCAAACCAACATACATAGCACAGACAACCAGAAAACTAACATTGCAGGAGATTTTAATGCACATTTACTATCACTAGGATACAATGACCAAAACCCTATGGGAAACAACACTGAAGAGCTATGCAACACCAGCAACATGATAATATTGCAAGACTCCTCCACAGAGTCACTGGATGCACATACAGACCTGACCACTGTCTCAGCAGACACCCACAATGATTGTACTCTGAGAGTGCTTGATGACATAGGAAGCAACCATCGCCCCATACTTCTACAAATTTCCCACACACAAAACCAAAGACTACACAAACCCCCCTCACTGGAATTATAGAAAAGCAGAATGAAAAAAATTCAGAACACAAACAGATGAAAACCTATTAAAATTAAATGACAACACAAACACTGACACCCTCTACACCAACATAATCCAAGCCATACTTGGAGTAGCCTACAAAACAATCCCCCGAGGATGCAGAAAGAAATATAGCCCCTTCTGGATAAAATCTCTGGAAGACTTAGTAAAAAAAAAAAAGAGCAGTCAGGAAGAATGCAGAGAAAAACCCTACTCCAGAAAACAGAATACAGTACAATAAACTAACAGCTATGGTAAGCTTGAAACTAAAAAAAGCAAAGAAAGAGAAGTGGTTAAGAACATGCAGCAATTTCAACCTCAAAACTGAAGGAAAGAAGGCTTGGAAACTTAGATAACATGTCAGAAGAAAAAAAACTAACCCTATAAGCCAATGCGGATCTCTGGTCGAGTCCTCTCAAGTGACTCGGACAAAGCCAGTACTTTTAACAAAGTCTTTGCTGCCACCAACAAATCCTCCAACAGGAAAATACTTGACAAGGCGCTTCTGAGAAGTAAAGAGAAATCTAGCTTGGCAAACATTCCAGTTTTTGAGGAAAACTTTACCATCCATGAACTCCAGAGTGCTATGAGTAAGCTACAGCTAAGAAAAGCACCAGGACCAGACAAAATATCAAATGAAATGATCCTTCATCTGGTCCCTGTAGGAAAGTCCACATTGCTCAGCTTCATTAACAAGACCTGGCAAAGTGGCGTACTACCAAAATCTTGGAACTCAGCCATAGTTAGACCTATCCTGAAAAAAGTAAAGCCAGAAGATGACCTAAAAAGCTTTAGACCAATCTCACTGGCTTCCAACACTGGAAAGCTAGCAGAACAAATATTAACAATAGGCTGTACTCATGGCAAGAATCCTAGGAGTCCCTCAATAACTTTCAGGCAGGCTTCCGCAAAGGATCAAGAACTGAAGACCAGCTATTTCTCCTCACTCAAAGTGTAAAAGACAGTTTTTTACACAAGAGAAACTCTGCAGCTGTCTTTGTAGACTTCCAGCAGGCATATGACAGGGTCTGGCGAAAAGGTCTGTTAAGGATGCAAAACATGGGCATACATGGGAAAATATATCAAAGGGTTAAAAAATACCTGAGTAACAGGACTCAGGTCAATAACAGACTGTCAAACAAATGCACCCTGGAGGAAGATCTGCCACAAGGTTCTGCTCTTAGCTGCACCTTGTTTCTAATCTTTATAAATGACCTCCCTGACCTGTTGAACACCCACAAAGCCATGTTTGCTGATGACCTTGTCATATGGACTGGTTGAACAGACCTGCAGCTAGCTGCTGAGAGACTTAATACAGCTCTCTTCACCATATCAGCCTAGTGCAATTTCTGGAAGTTGAAGATCAATGTTAGTAAAACTACATACAGTCTTCACTCTTAGCAACAAACTAGCAAAGAATGAACTGAAAATAACTTTTGATGGTGCTTAAAACATGAAAGAAAAAAACTCCTACATACCTTGGTGTGAAACTAGACAGAAAATTGAATTTTAAAGAGTTCATGAATGGACTAGCAGAAAAAGCACCTAAAAGACTAAACCTACTCCTGGGGTGCTGACAAAGCAACACTCAGACAACTGTACACAGGATATGTTAGATCTATAATAGATTACAACCTCCCCCTACAGGTCACAGCATCAAAGAGCTCTTGTATACAAGTAGACAGAATCCAGAACCAAGCCATTCATCTCATATGTGGGGCAATGAGAACACCCACAGCTGCATGTGAAATTGATGCAAACATAGAACCATTAGATATAACATGTGAAAAGTCAACCACTGAGGCAGTAGAAAGACATAAACGCATGCCTCCAGACCATCCTAACAGAATAGTGGTTGATAAATGGAATCATAATGATAAAAACTCCAGTGCACATAGCAGAACAGTTAAACGCAAGACACAAGCTCCCTGAAGACAGAGAAGAACTTACAAAAGTACCAGACATCCCACCAAACACCAGACTCAAAAACAAATTAGTGAAAAAATCATCAGATCCCAACACCTTACAGCTATGTGCACTGCAGACCATAAAATCCTACCCCAAGGACTGGATCCATGCATACACTGATGGGTCAGCATTCAAGGAAACAGACAATTCAGAATATGGGGTACCTATAATGTTTCCAGACAAGACAACAAGGCACATTTCTGCTACTTGTGGATCTCACTGCTCCAGTTATGATGCAGAGATGCAGGCAATATTAACAGCCATGGCAGCCACCACCTCTAAATACAAAAACAGTGCCTCCTACCCAAAAAACCTTGTTATTTTCTCTTGTTATTTCTATTGACTCCTTGTCTGCTCTCCAAGCACTTGAAAACTGGATACCATCAGCTAATCACATTACAACTGACATACTTAGTGCAATACACCAACTCACCTCCTGTGACATCAAGACCACCCCACAGTGGATACCAGGGGACATACGTATCAGAGGAAATGAACGTGCTGACAGACTGGCAAAGAGTGGAGCCACCATGTCACAGCCCCACATCTCCACCAACATGAGAACAGCTAAAGACAGTATTGGTCATTCACAACAACTGCAAGCAGCAGCGGATGGACAGCTGGGCCAGTAATCCAACCGGAAGATCCCTATATACACACCTGCCAAAGCCTAACCCCAGAGACCACATCAAAAGCTTATGTTGTAGAGACCAGTGCACAATTTTCAGGCTGAGAACAGGACACACTACTCTCGATAAGCACTAACACAGAGTGACCACTGACCACACACCATACTGCATGCACTGCAACAGACAAGAAGAAGAAACTGTTAAACATCATCTGCTGGATTGCAGTGCAGTGAAGGACCTTCAGAAGAACCCGAGACCACCAAACTCCTCAATCACCAGCATTCTATATGGAGATGTAGAACAGCTGAAGAGGACAAGGACATTTCATTATCTGAAACAAGGGAAAAAAGAGTGAAAACTCATAAACCTGGGGATCGGAAAATTCAAAGTCAAGTTGGATAGTGTTGCCGATATGCTTCTCCATCTTGTGCAATCCTTGGTGTTTCTGATCAAGTCAAATGTTTTTCTTTTTCCATGCCACTCAGTCAATCCCTGAAATAATTTTTCTCTTGGACTTCCTTCTCCTCCCTTGAATTTTCAAAACATTATCAAGTTCTTTAATTTCTGTCTTCTCATGACGCATCCAAGAAATTTTGATCATCTTTTCCTTATAATGCTGAATTTCAATGCTGAATGCATTGGGAATGATAATATTAGAAACATTCTTTTTTTTTTCTTTCCCCTTTGAGAGTTTTTGTCAGTACTCTACATGTAAATCTGAAAATATCTTCAATAATAAAACTGTTAAATGAAATATCAAATTTTTCAGAGTTAAGTGTCTCAAATTATAACCACGCTTGTAAATGACTGTAGCAAATATTAACTATGGTAAATGTATGTATCAAATATTAACTATGTTAAGTGTGGCTTAATACAATTTTATTCCCTTCTGTCTACATTAGTGACCTAACATAAAATGTACAGAGATGTCATACTAATGTCATAAAAATAATCAACGATAGTATTATTGTGTTTGTATTTGTTTTACATTTATAAATGTCAAATATGCTCAAACTGATATGCTATAATATTCACAGCTCCCTTCAAAAGTTTATGCTACAGTGCTGCTAAAACATCAAGGAATCCAGAAAAGCATACACAAGTCCAACAAATAAAAACTCACCCAATGATTTAAAATTAAGCATTGGCCTAATGTAGCCCAGCACAATGACCTTGAGATGATCTCCATAGAAATCAGTGTCAAACTTGTGTATAATGTGAGTCTCCTGCCAAAAAAGAAAAAAGATCCCTGACAACACAACTATAACACTCTCCTGACAATGTTGCTAATTTTAGTCTCTTGACAATCATTATCAGTAATGCTAAAGCAATTTACCTGTTCCAAAAGCATTTAGTGTCCTAAATTAGCACAGTAATATACCAATAGATATTAAACAGTAGACTGACACATGCTGAAAAGAAAAAAAAATATAAGAAATAAAGGCATTCATATAAACAGGCATCATTTTTCAATGGAGGATCTGACTAGCTTTTATTCTGAATGTAGTAAAAACGGGAGCTGGGCCAACAACCTCATCTGAGGTGACTCTAGATGGGGAAAAACCCTGCCGTTACGGAATCTCGCAACACTTGTAACCAAACATCAAGGTCACCAACTCTGCATGCCGTTGACTTGCAGGAAAAAACAGATTCCCTGTCTTCCTTGGCTAGCAAAATAGATCTTGAAATTAACAAAGACAAAAATAATTAAACTTCTCATTAATCAAAAAGGAAAAATATACGTAGAAGGAACAGTTGTTGGCGAAGTAAACCAATCTGCATACCTTGGCAGCTACAAAGACCAGGATGGTGACACCGGGAAGGAAGTTAGAATTGCAAAAGCAGCATTGTCCTTCAAAAATATTGAGAACATATGGAATTCAAAAGTTATAAGCAAAAAAACCAAGTTAAGATTATTCAATTCAAATGTGATATCCACCCTCATTTATGCATGCGAAAGCTGAAAATCAACTAAAGAAATAGATAAGAAATTTGACTCTTTCAAAAACAAATGCCTAAAGAAAATACCCAGTATAAAGTGGAATTAATTCAAGAATAATGCAGAGATAAGACAGATGAGCAAACAACAACCTGTCTTATGGGTGATTAGAAAAAGAAGATGGACATATGTAGGCCATATGATGAAAAGAAACAATCAGAGAATACCAAAACAATCTATCAAGTGGAGCACAACAGGCCAAAGAAAATGAGGTCGACCATGTGAAATTCTAAAGAGGACTTTGTTAAGAGAAGCCAGTTTAGTGGGCATAACATCCCTTGATGAAGCTGAAAGACTCATTGAGAACAGGAAAACTTGGCAAACAACTAAGCGAGGATGTAAGTTGTAAGTAAAACAGTTGTAAAGTTTACAACTGTGATTTCTGTACCAAATTAATTTTTAAAATTTACTAGACATTAATGAGACTGAGAGAAAAGTAGAGAGTGATTGTGTGCTAGTGTGTAGGTATGTGATATCATAGGAAGCCATAGCAAATCATGTGAAAATAATACTTTTATTGCAGCATCACAATGGTTTATCCACCATTTCTGCAGTATTTTACATCCACTTCTAAATATAAGCTTTCTCTCACTTTCTCAGTTTCCCTTTATGTTCATTCTTTTATCCCTAACCAAGCTGTAGTCTTACTTCTTTTATTCAAGAAGGGGATATGGTGTTAGCATTCATAATTTCTTTGAAATGTTGACATACTAAAGGATGATGTCTGGTTTTCTTTTCTTTCAAAGCTCCAGGAACCAACTCCTCTCATTTCTACTGTGGGGTGATGGAGACATCTCTGACCAGATTCAAACTACAGACCTTGTCATGAGAGTAACCACTTTGCTATTCAGGCACTCTTGTGTTTTTTAGATAATAAAAATATTCCTTCTTTTTAGATCATAAAAATATTCTACCTACTATCAAATGACACCTCCAGAATTCAACTAATGAGCCTTCCTTAAGTAATATACATCATATCAGAATTAGCACAGAATCATATACCAGCTTTTTGATTGTGCACAAACAATTCTGTTTGATGGCCCAGTAGAGACAGCATCTTTCTGTATTCAGTAAGTGTCTGGGATGAGTCTACAATTTTCCTGTCCATTCATAATTTTATTTTCTTTAACGTCTGAGGCTGTTGTTGTTGATGCTGTTCTATCTCAAGGGGAACTGCCAGCACGATGTCCTTACAACAGATGCTGTGAAGGTGCTGGAAGATGGTAGTGTTTCAAACTGGGACTGAGTTATGGTGGCTAACTTGAAACACTAGAGTGAACTCAAATGGAAAGCTTGTTTGCAGACTCCATTACCAAGAGGACCATGGCAAGCTGTGCCCCAGTTAGCCAGGCTGAGAGTACCAGCAGGGAAGTGGTGCAACCATGGTCGGCTCTGATTTCCAGGTCCTGATAACTACCATCACTCTAGCACAGTTGTCTGTGCTGTCAATGTCTTGTTTATCATTATTCATATGTGATTCTCTGTATGAAGACTTGTTTACATCTGATAGTGAAAACATTCACATTTTCTTAAAACCTGTTTCATTGCAGTTTTTCAACCATAAAACTACTATACTGAAAGAACAAACAAAGTGAACATACTGTATCCACTAAACTTTGTACAAAAAACGCAGCTTTTATTTTTAAAATGCCTTATGTACAAAGTATAATTCAGAAAACATTAGTTAAAAATTCAGACTCCGACTTCACCGCGTTTGGGACAACTCCATGGGGCAGCATACACTGAAGAGTATGTTTGCTAATAGTTCCTGTCAAATGCTGGTTGTTACATGTTTAAGACACACATCTATTTGCATGTTTTTACACAGATTTTATTAGGAATATTACATCATGGAATCTGACCATAAATCTCTCACTTACCATAGTCTTCACAGTGTTGTGATAGTATGGATTCCATCCTACACTCATTACCATTTTATAAATATTGTCATCACTGCTGATCTTTGCCCATCCATAATACACACCGCAGTCAAGGTAAGACGGAAGATTCTGAATGACGTCATCTGGAAAATTTGCTGAAAAAAAAAAAGTTGACTGGTGATATTTAAGAAATAGTTAAACATCACTGTCATTCACTGGTACCAAATCTGATCACATTTTTCCATTTCTTTGGTCATCTTGGTTTATCTAATTATAAACTGTCACTTGTTCAGTTCTGGTAAATATTCTTTTCTTAGTTTTCCTAGTTTTCTTATGTTTTCCAGTGATTATCATGTTCCATAAAACTGTTGTGACATGAAGGCGATGTCTACAGACCATATTCTGCAAGCTGTCCATGATCATTCACAGATAATCTTTATGTTTCCAGGCCATTTCACTATGTATTTGCCACAAGTGAGCACACAAATAGTTATCTTGCTAATGTAACTGGTGGCTGATCAAATGTGCTTGTAGAGAGGCTAGTGTCTCACATTTGGTGAGTTAATATCTGAATATGTGATCACATATGAGAAATTCAAAGACAAGTGGGTTGTTTCATAAAATCTAAATTGATATGAAATGTAGATTTCACATATTGACACAGGTAACTCTTAACCTGTTTGACAAAGTTAAATCTTTGCATGTCTGACACAGTTAGCCTGCTCAAAAAAAGAGAGTATTAGCGTGACACAAGTTAGATGCTGGAATGCTCTGCTACATTTTACACTCGAAGCAAAATAAAATTCATTTATAAAATGGCCTCGTCAGATCGTAATATGTACCCACAAAGATTGTCTGACGCATTCAATTCTAGACTTTTCTAACTTAGTTGCTGAACTGCTTGGTTAGTCCCACGATGAGAGAGAGAATGAATGCATGAATGAATGAATGAATGAATAATCTTTATTTTTCAAGGGTAAAGAATTGGGCACGCAGGCCCGTCTTACATTCTGCCCTTCATCACTCCATCTTTCATTCTTCCCACACACTTGATTTAGTAAAAAAAATACAAATTAAATTAGGAAAAACATATCAAAAGAGTGTAAGATTTAACTATTACATTCAAGGTAAAAGAGAAGAAGTCATTAACCTAATAAAATAGCACTCACGCACACATACACACGCAGACATATACATAAATAAAAATACATTGTAAATCATCTTCTAACATATGTTTTTTTTAACAAACATTAAAATAATTTCTAACAATATCTAACAAGTTGCTTTTCTAACTATATCATTGAAGTACTTGATGGTTTACGAGCCATGTGTTGAGAGAGTGCTGGCTATTTTATGGAGGCATATAATTACAAGCAAGTAAATAATGAAACAGGTTTGAGTTAAAGGATGAAGTATTACCAATGGATTTTAAATTTAGGGGAGGGTGTTCCAGAGCTGTACTGCAGAGTATGCAAGGCTTTTCTTGTACAGATCAATCCTGGGTTTAGGAAGAAGACAGTTTTTTAAACGCTGGCTTTGTTTAGTGTTATACGTAAACAGTGACCACAAGTAAGGCGGAGCATTGTGCGAAAGAATTCTATGAATAAACTTAACTTTGTTAAAAATGATTCTATTTTTGAGGGGTAGAATTTTGAGTTGTTTGTGTTGATCTACAGTCTGTACTGGGTGTTTGTCACAAATAAGATTTAATGCTCGCTTGTGAAGTGAGTGGAGCCTTTTTGTGTTTGAGACTGAGCATCCATCCCAGATTGTGGAACAGTAATCTAAGTGTGCTTGTATGTGTGATATGTAGTATATTTTTCTTGTGTCTTTGTCGAAAAAGTGTTTTTAAAGAGAGAGAGAGAGGTGATAATAACTATGTTTAACATGAACACTAAAGTGGTTTTTTTTCCTCCCTGAAATCGATAATGCATGTCGTTAAGTCTGCTAAGTCAGCTTCTGTATGTGTAACAAAGCGATTGGTCGGTTGAATGTTTAACGACACAACAGAAAATTAAAAGAATTTATATACCTGTCGGAATCCCGAGTTCTTTACTGCCTCTTCCGAAACCAGATACAACTATTCCTTCCGCAAAATACGGCAGAGCTTTCTGTAACAACGACATTGTTGTATATGATGAAGTCCTAGTGTTCCCTGAAATACGTCTGCTCCTTGCGTCACGAGGTCACACCTTGCCTACGCCTACAATTACGCAGTGTTGTCAATTCTGAGTGTGAAGGGGGACCAATAAAAGCACATAACAAAAAACTAACTAATGTTGGCTGAGTTTAATCATAAAACTTGTTACATCTAAAGTCTCACTGTTCTATGGCTGCAACACGGGGGATTAACTTCCTTATTTGTCTTTTAAAAATTACTTCTGTTTTCCTGTGAAATTGGTAACCCCGGAGACGATGTACTCAGAAAATAAAATTGAATTAATATTTTCTTACAATCCAACTTTTAAAAAAAAATGTTGCAACAATTGTAAAGAAACATTTTCAATTTTTAAATGCATTTAACCTTTTTTTCCTAACATATATCCTTCCATTAGAGAATAGGTAATGGTGCTGAATTAATAATTGTTATCAGACAGCTTTCAATTTGGCATATCACAAACAAAAATAAGACAGACCCCCCCCCCTCCATGCAAACAATGGACCGATGGTATGTCTCTGAACATCTCAATGTATGAAGCCAACAGGCGAGCCATTGGGAGGCAATTGCACTTCACCTCTACACCTAACAGTAAATGAGGAAGGATATGACAAGACAAACACAAATTTGACCCGAGGTTGCTGGTCTAGATATTTTATATGTACTGTACGTTTTGACTGGATATATGAGACCTAACTAGAAGATCTTGATTTTGCTGATGACAGAACTCTATTCCATGCAAGAAAAAAAACAGATAGCCTGTCTTCACTGACAAGCAAAATAGGACTTGAAATTAACAAGGACAAAACAAAAATAATGAAACTTCCGAAATTTTTGAAACTTTCAAAATGGAAAAATTCACATACAAGGGACAGATATTGAAGAAGTCAATCAATTTGCATACCTTGGCAGCTACATAGACCAGGATGGTGACACCAGAAAGGAAGTTAGAATTAGAATTGCAAAAGCAGGATCGGTCTTCAAGAATCTTGAGAATATATGGCATTCAAAAGTTATAAGCAGAAAAACCAAGTTAAGACTATTCAATTCAAATGTAATATCCACCCTCATTTATGTATGTGAAAGCTGGAAAACAACTACAGAAATAAATAAGAAATTAGATTCTTTTGAAAACAAATCCCTAAGGAAAATACTCGGCATCAAGTGGAACGAATTCAAGAACAATGTAGAGATAAGACAGACGACTGAACGAACAACAACCAATCTCATGGGTGATCAGAAAAAGGAGATAGACATATGTTGGTCACGTGATGAGAAGAAACAGTCAGATAATCCAAAAACAAGCTATAAAATGGAACACAACAGGCCAAAGAAAAAAGAAACAGACCATGTGAAACTCTGAAGAGGACATTGTTAAGGAGGCCAAATTAATATGCATAAAATCCCTTGATGAGGTTGAAAGACTCGCCGAAGACAGGAAAAATTGGCGAACTACCTTGCGACCCCTATGTGACGTCTAACTGCACCGGAATGATATAAGATATAAGATACAAGATAAGATGTTTTGAAAACAAATGCCTAAGGAAAATATTTGGAATAAAATGGAACGAATTCAAGAACAACGCCGCGATAAGACAGATGAGCACACAACAACTTGTCTTATGGGTGATCAGAAAAAGAAGATGGAAATATGTAGGCCATGTGATGAGAAGAAACAATCAGAGAATACCAAAACAATCTATCAAGTGGAGCACAACAGGCCGAAGAAAAAGAGGTCGACCACGTGAAATTCTAAAGAGGACATTATTAAGAGAAGCCAGTTTAGCGGGCATAACATCCCTTGATAAAGCTGAAAGACTCGCTGAGAACAGGAAAACTTGGCAAACAACTATGCGAGCCATATGTGACATTTAAAGGCACGGGAAGGATGTAAGGTGTATATCTAGATAATGAAATAGTCATCTAGATGTTAGCTATATATCTACATAATTGTAAACCGAATCCAGATATTTCTGGATAATTACCGAACTTTTAGTAAATTTTTCATAGTCAGACTTTACTCGGTGAATTAATAAATATTTAAGTTCTTTGAAGCATCACATATTAGCAACACTGATGGCCTGCCACCGCTGGTTTTGGAACTCAGTGGCTTCCCACTAATGATTTTAGCACATGCACCATACGTATTATCTTGAACTTTTTGAATTTGACAAATATAGAGTGCCAGATTCTGTAAAGGAAAAACAAGGACATTTTTCTCAGACTGATAAACAATAGTTCATGTCCTAAAATCTAAGAATTTCATTTTCAAATAGCTTATCTAGGAAATAATATAAGTTACGCAATACAAATTTTATCATTCATATGAGAATAGAGGTAATTTGTAGTATTTCATGTATCTATAATACCTATGCTTTACACTTTCCGTGCATTTTGAAGTTAAAATAGCTAAAAATTAATTCATGGGACGCAGAACATTTTTTATCTGAATACAAATTTATTTTACTGTCGGATATTTACCTTCAAGATCGCCGTCCTGCGCCTTGCTCCTAGTATTTATCAGATTTCAAAGTTCTAGAAGAAGATCTTGCCACTGACTGACATAACCATAGAATTCTGAGCAGCTCATTGGATAATAAAAAGCACATTTAATTATTGCGTCAACTGTTGAGACACGAAGACGATTTCGTTCCTCTGGCCATTGCACATCCGTGAGAGAAAATATCCTTTCCACACTTGGATTATGTCCAGAAACACTAACGATAAATAACAGTTAGTAATACCGAGTACTGCTACAAATATTCAGTGTCCAGTGAAATAGGTCCACTTCTCCTGGCTGGATTTGCTATTTCAATTGCCCTTCTCCTTTGTGAATACTGCTTCAATATTGTGCTTCAGATATATGAACTGATCAAGCAATAGTCAGTTGGCTGCCCCTTGTCTTGCAGAAACTTTAGTCTCTTCAACTTCAGACCATGCTAGTACGGAGCTTATGATTATGGAAAATTCATTCAAATGTGTCACCCGCTTATGTATATAAGTATGATATGTTTCCTACAACTCTTCTACCTTAACTATATACACATTTGATAGGTCTGCTTCATCTTCTGCTTGTTTCGCAAGATTCCACTTTTAGAGGAAGACATCTTTCCGCTGATTTATTAAGAAGTATATGCGCAGGGCATCCACCACCGAGAAGACTTCAGTTTAGTTCATACTTCAGTTTTGTTCGTTCCAGTTCGTCGTACTCCACCAAAATTCGTATTTGTAATGTAGCCAAATAATACAACGCATTTACTTTTTTTTAGTCATGTTCTCTTCTAATGCATTGTCACAGTTAATGTTAATTAAACTTTGATCAGTGGAGAGTCTTCACTGTGTTATGACGTATTGTTTTTTTTTCGTTAGTAATGTAACTGGAACTAGCGATTGTAAGCATCGTTAGAATGTTTGTGATCAAGAGTATTTTTGTTAGGAATAGTGTGATATTTCATTTAGTATCATGTGGCGCCTATCTTATGTTGAGATGCAAGCCGTCTGGATTTTCTTGTTCTTGTCTGCTGATCAGTTTGAGGTATGATATGACATATTTTCACTAACATGGATTCATCGACCAATATCATCATCATGTGTCGTTAATTAAATGTTTTGTGATCGGATTGGATGTACTTAGTCAACTGAATTAGTGTTATTGTTGAAAGAATTCTGGTTGAAAGCAGAGCATCAGTTAAAGGAGCTATGTACGAACGGCCCACAAGTTTGAACTACCATGGGGTAGTGAAGACTGAATGCCTATAAATATATACAACGCATTCTACCGAAGTACAGCAGTACATTGGAGGTAGAGAAGAACGAAAATGACATTGTAATTCTAAGTGCCATGCTAAGTGGCGGCATTTCTATCCACAGTTCCCTGTCTTTTGGGTTGATTATGAAATCCGCCGGTGACTTTATTACTAGCCACACTGACAGCCCATCCAATAACTTTTCTCCCTGTCTTCCTCTGTTTCTTCTTCTCTCAGGTTTTCTACTTGCCACAGTGTGTTCCAATTTTCCTATTCGCAGGTAATGTCCAAAAAATCTCGTTTGTCTGCCTCTGATCTTTGCTATAATATGCTTTTTAACTCCAGCCTCTTAAGACTTTTTCATTTGTTTCTTGACTGTCCATTATCGTACCTTCAACATTCTTCTTATAAACCACATTTCCATGGCCTCCATTTCTCACTGTACTGTCTTATTCATAGACCATGTTTAACATTTATATAATAGAAATGGCTCAATGTAACATGTACTCGGGATCTTGTTTCCGTTGATAAGGATCTGTTGCACAAGATGAGTCTCATTTTCTGGAATGCTGACTTGCATTAAAAATATTTCTTATATAATTTTTTAGAGAAATATTTTTAAAATCTAGATACTTCTTAAACTCTGACCTACTTACGTAGCCCAGAAGCATGAAGCATTCAACACTAATTGTTATTTTTGTAAAATGTGATGTCCGGCTAGTGGAGTAAACCATAAACAAACCGGTGAAAGGCAAGGGCAAACCAACACTGTACATTCCCAAGAACAATCATGACAATCCACAATTCTTTGAATCAAAACGACGTTAATGGGGGTTACAGTGGAACAATCTCGTCTGGTAGGGGCCATCATGTGCGACAGGTGATACCAGATCGTCATTCAACTACTGTATGCAACAACAACAAAAAAACGCAAGTAACACCACAGTAATTGCAACATGGAATATTAGAATACTAACAAAACTTGGAAAATTGGAAAACATCGAACAAGAAATGAAAAGAATGGAAATAAACATCCTTTGTTTATGTGAAATGATATGGACTGGAGCAGGAAGCAGAGATCATAAAGACTTCAAAATAATATATTCCGGAGGAAACCAGTGTAGAAATGGAGTTGGCATTATATTGGTTATGAAGACAGCAAGAACCGTGAAAAGGTGCATATCGGACAGTGTTAATGGTTAAATTATAGGACCACTCAATAGACACAAACCTCATCCAAGTATACACACCAACTTCAGAGAGCTCTGATAATGAGATAAAAGAATTTTACAACAATCTGTACATGGCAATGAAACAGTGCAAACCATGGGAAGCAAACTTTGTGCTGGGTGATTTAAACGCGAAAGTAGGGACTGAACAAGATAATGAAGCTAATGGCAAGTATGGACTAGGTATCAGAAATACAAGAGGAGAGATGTTGATTGAGTGGGCAGAAAAGAATAAAATGGTAATAGGAAATACTTGGTTTCAACAACACCCTAAGCAGTCGCCATGGACATGGAAAAGCCCAAATAATAATGTACGTAACCAGATAGATTACATTATGATCAACAGAAGATTGTTTATATAATGAAGGGACCCTTCTGGACATTGTGGTTCGTGAAAGTAAAAGTAAAGGTCTCAGCCTGAACAAAAAGAAGACTGAAGTGATGGTCATCTCAAAGAAAAGAATAACACCAAAATATAGCATTATCATCGATGGTACTGTACTGAAACAAACTGATAGATTCAAGTACTTAGGAACAATTATAACAGCTGATGGGAAATGCCAGAACGAAATAAAACGCAGACGTGCTCAGGCCAAGTCCACATTCCAGAAAATGAGAAACATCTTGTGCAACAGATCCATATCAATGGAAACAAGATTTCGAGTACTTAAATTTTGTTTTATGGATGTGAAGCATGGTCCATGAATAGTACAGCGAGAAATGGAGGCCATGGAAATGTGGTTCATAAGAAGGATGTTGAAGGTACGTTGGACAGCTAAGAAAACCAACAAAGAAGTCTTAAGAGAGGCCGGAGTTAAAGAGCAAATTACAAAAAAGATCAGAGGTAGATAAGCGAGATTTGTAGGACATTTTCTGAGAAGAGGAAAATCGGAACATATTGTGGCAACTGGAGAAAATTGAGGGAAGAAGAGATAGAGGAAGACAGAGAGAGAAGTTACTGAATGGGCTGTCAGTGTGGCTAGGAAGAAAGTCATTGACGGAACTCATAATCAAGTCTAAAGACAGGGAATTGTAGAGAGAAATGATCGCCTATGCCACGAGGCACGGTACTTGATTGATTGATTGAATGTTAGGTTGTGGACGGATAGGGGCATGGAGATCGCCGGCGGGGATGAGGAAAGTCTGGTATGAGACCAATGAATCCAGGACGTGACAAGCCTATGTGTCTTTACAACAATGGCTATCAGAATGATGTAAACAAAACAGAGCCAGCAGACTATAGGTGGCGCGGAATGGATTAGCTGAAGCACTCATCGGATTCCTCATCCCAAAGTCTCCGTGGAACTGTGTAAAACTTCGCTGGTTGCGAAGTCCACATCATCATCATCATGTGCCGTACTAGGTGCCATTCCTAAAACCAACCTACAACCCAGGATTTTCCCTCCAAAGGATGCTATATGCCAGTCGTGCAGCAAGTCACACACATTCATACAAACTACATGATATGCATTACACAGTACAAAGTCAAGCATTTAAATAACCAATATTTTTATTACACACAACAGACACACCATGTTAAACGCCACACAGACTTACATGCATAGAAAGACAACAAATATCAATATGATAACAACAAAGCATGACATAATTATAATGCATCATCAAGGGAACACATCCAAGCATGACATTTATGATCAAGATAACACTATCAAGAATGACATGCATCATCAATGTAACATAGACACCTCTAAGCATAACTAATTTATAACTATATATGCCTGATGCTGGCCTGGGCCCTCCTGGACCTCACAAGACAAGCCTACAATCTCATAAAACTAGCATGTGCCAACGCACTCATTAACATATGCAGCCACTGCTGCTACGAATCCACCCATCTTGTGCTAATGCACTGAATATCATGAAATATCTCCAATCCACCTCCCCACAAGCTTCGTTGTCAATGCACTGAATTATCGCACAGCTGCCTACGTACCCCTCAGATTATCGAATCACCGGTGCCATGCACCTCATTGATTGTGCAGCTGATGTTGCCGGGCTGGCATCTCCTGATCCTTTACAATTAACAACCACATGACAGGAATACACACGATGGACCATGGTGTGCCAATTAACTACGATAGGACACGACAAAATCATTTTCTCTTCACAAACGATGACAGTTAGGATATTCCAAAGCACATATATGATTTCCATAACATCATATAGGAATAATTTCCAGGACACAATTTGATAGTGGTTTCCATGACACAATATTAATCAACAGTGTGAATCGGCTGGACTGAGTATATTACGGTACATGGCGGACGACGCGACTCTGCCGCCACTGATTCTAAACTCTCTTTGTGTACCGTGTCAGCAACCTTTCCCCTATATATAGCATTCACAATATGCGTGGGCGATGACGTCAAACCACTCGCTCCCTCTATTCTGACCCATGCGCTGTCGCCCACAACTGTCTCAAAGCCGTCTGGCCAGCCAGCATGGAACGCTGGATCTGACGTGGAGAAGAGGCTTAAGTACAGCCACCAGAGGCTGGAAAACAAAGTTTTGACCAGGCCAGCCAAAATGAAGACAGTGGCAGTCCGAGGAAGACCACAGTCTGCCCTAGCAAGGAAAAGTACTGAAGTCGGAGGTACCAAGCCAAAAGGCGGATCGGAAAAATCAGAGTACTACGCATTATTGCTAATGAAATGTCTCTATCTGCAGTTTTTAAACATTGTGCTCGCCCTGTGAAGACTAACCAGGCAGGTGCAGTGCCGGGCCCCCTGCCTCGAAAGGGTCCACTCAGTGCTACTGGAGGTCCTCTCAATTCGTCTTGTGGAACCAGGAGACATGAGAATAGAGCTACTGGCCAAAAAAATACAACAGCAGAAAACTACCAAAAAGCAAGAACTTAATGGAATGCTTAGAACGTCAGTAGTGTTAGAGATGGCTATAGCAAAAAGGTGGAACTAGAGAACATACTCTTTGCAGAGCAGGTAAGTATATGCTGCATGTAGGAGACACACCTAACCAAAGATGCCGCCTTTAAAATCAGAGGCTACCAGTGTTTTAGATCAGACCGACAGGACAGAAGAAAAGGAGGAGTACTCACACTTGTTAAGTGCATGTCAGGTGGGAGTTTACGTGGAAGGAGCTGAATCCCAGATGATCCATCTAAAAACTTCCACCTATTACTGGAAGCAGCAGAAATGTGGTTTATTAGAAGAATGTTGCGAATCCCCTGGACAGCAAAAATAACTAATGAAGAATGTAGGAGAAGAGCTGGAGAGATAAAAAACCTTGTCAAAAAGATAAGAGAGAGAGACAATGTACTTTCATAGGACATGCAATGAGAAGAGGGGGCATTGAAAATATTATAACAACAGGAAAAATAGAAGGAAGAAGATCAAGAGGAAGACCAAGAGAAATGATACTGGACAGTCTGACAGGATGGTGTGAGAGGAGATCACCAAATGAGCTGATGGCCTGCATGAAGGATCGTGTACTCTGGAGAAGCATAATAGCCAACGCCAGTCGGCACGGCACATGATGATGATGATGATTACTGTCTTAATGACCGCCCACTCGCAGAGAGAAGAGGAAATTGAGAGCTGGCAGGATGATAATGGACTTCTCCAGCCAATGAATGCCCCAACATTTTACGCAAGAGCTTAACATACAATCTCAACACCAGATCTGGCATTCCACTCTCCAGAACTGAAGTGCAACATTGCACGCAAAGTTGGAAAACAACTTGGAGGTAGCGATCATCGACCAGTCATCCTGACAATAGAAAATGAACTCATTAACACTAGTAGCCTTCTTCCCAGATGGAACTATAAAAATGCACACTGGACAATGTACAGACATCGTACAGGTATCCTGGTGGGACAGCTATCCATAGAAGGTAAGGATATTAACAGCATAGTGAAGGAATTCAATGCTTGTATCCTTCAGGCCGCTCGTGAAACAATTCCCAGAGGACTTCGCAGTGATTATAAACCATACTGGTCTAGTGAGCTGGGAAAATTCCACGATGAAGTTTAAAAAACTTGAAAGCATGCAGAAAATAGACCATGCCAAGAACACTACAACATGCTAAAGCAAAATTTCAGAGAGCCAAGCTGCAAGCTAGACGGGAACGTTGGAGAGAGAAAAAAAATCCCTAAACTTTGAAAAGGATGGAAGTAAACTGTGGAAACTAATCAAACAGTTATACGATGATAGCACTGGAAGAAATATAAAGATTAAACTAACGGAGGATGAGAAAACTCTTACAGGTAAGCAGGTAGTAGATCACTTTGCTCGCAGGTTTGCATAAGACTGCAACACTGATATTCATCCAGAGAAAGAGCGTACAGTGCGCACTGACCCACAGAAAGAAGAGAAACAAAGCAGTAAAATGGAGGTCATGGATGCACCAATCACACGCAGCGAGTTAAACCTAGCAGTCAGTAAACTGAAACCAAGGAAATCACCAGGACCAGATGGAGTGTCCAATGAAATTATCAAGAACCTTTGAATGGCAGCAATGAGAAAGCTGTTGGATATTTTCAATATGTGTTGGAGCACAGGTAAGCTACCTCAAATCTGGAAAGAAGCAAGCATGGTACCATTGCTAAAGTCAGGAAAAAAAACTGTGTTACAGCCTCCAGCTACAGGCCACGTCCTATGTGCACCCATATAGGTCGGATTGCCTGAACCCAGGAGTTAAACTAAGACATTGCTGGCGAGTTTCTTCTCCGCCTGGCTTCTTCTTCTGAAGAAGAAAATGCGATTAGGGTTGCTGTGAAAAGGTGATGGAAAGGATAAAGTGAAGTTTACTTCGGTATCCCCAGTAGTCCCGCGAAGAGAGCTACTCATACCACGACACCTCTGCTCTAGAGGCCGGCCACGCCCGATAAACATCCATACTGGTGAAATATGCCTAAACCGGCTTAACCCAGGGGTTGATGACTACTCATGTCAATGTACCCCCGCTCTAGAGGTAGAACACGTTCTAAACGCGCCCATACTGGAATAATACGCAGAAACCGGCTTAACCCAGGGGTGAAACCTACTAGTGGCGAGGATTCGTCCTCCTGGACAAAAGCTCCGCCCTGGTCACAGCTAGGAAGGGTAGCGGCCATTACCACAAAACGCTGAGGTAGGAGATACTGGACCAGTCGGAGACACTGGACTAGAAAGGCAACCACCTCTCACCCGACGGGGATATATGTGTATCCTAATCACTGGACTAGATGGTCAACCACTCTTTCACCCGGCGGAGATACACGGGTATCCTAAAACACGTCGAGGTATTCCCGTGAGAAAGTCCAACTCTAGATTAAACTGGTGCAACGAAAACCACAGTGTCACGCATTCCCGCTTCTGCGACCCACCGAGAACACAGGCCCAAGCCCCACGATACTCTGAACCTCATGTGGTCCTCTCGGGGATCTCTTGTGGCCCTCTCGGGGACTACAGGAGGGCCACAGGACCAATCAAGTACCACAGGAGTAAATTCAGTAGGATCACGGGGCGATCTTGGTGGTAGAAGCGAAAGAAGAAGAAGAAGAAGAGGAGGAGAAGGAAGAAGAAGAAGAAGAAGAAGAAGAAAGTTACCCCCAGGGAAAGGTAGTTCGGAAAATTTGATCGTGTTCTCAAAAATTTCAGAACATGAGTCCGCCCAGAAAGTCTTTAAAATTATGTATTCAATGAGATTCTGACATGTCTAAAACCACATCAAAGCTTCATACATTGTTTTTATTTATTTCGTTTTACAGTCATTATTTAAAAGTTTGTAGAGAAAATAAACCTACAGTTGTACTTTCCAGTATGAGGATAAATGTCTTAGAGAGATCGTGACAAATATAAGAAATAAAACTCAGGTGAAGGGTTTCCGAAAGGAATTTTAGTTAGAAGTTCTCCCCTCCACGGGCACACAGAGAATATTAATCAATCATTCTGTTTTCACCACAACCCCACCCCCCCCCCCCCACACACACACCGAAGCCCTTTGGACTTTTCAGGAGTTTATAACAAAACAGGAGTTTATTACACATGGCATTTGCATGTCATAGGGGTGTGAAGTCGGCAGTGGTAAATTTTAACTAATCACTTAGCCACTTTCGTAACGACATTGTTACGACTTCAGACCACGACTTTCTGGGCGGACTCGCGTTCCGACTTTTTGAGAACCCTAATCAAGGCTGCCAGAAGTACATGCACAATAGCATTTGCCATGACTCTGTCCTTTAAACAGTATAGCTATGTTCAGTCTTGTGGAACTTTGCCTCCCTAACAGCTCTCCTGCAGACCTCCCGATTGTAAGCAGGATGCCCTGCTGCTTTTACATCCATTTGTAGATTATCAACGATGTCTTACCGCCATCTTCGCCTTGGTCTTCCTCTCTTTCTTTTTGCCATTATGTACCCTTCCAATACGGCCTTCTCTAAATTATCATGACGTTTAATGTGTCCAAAATATTTAAGTTTTCTCTCTTTAATCTTCAATATTAAGTTCTTGTGGTATGGATATATTTGCCATTTTTTTATGTCCATAATATTTGAAGAATCTTCTGTACCATTTACATTCAAGGCCATTTATGTTACAGAAGCTTTGTTACAAGCTTTGTTGCAAGCTTTTTTACTGTTTGAAAATACTTTTTTTTTCTTGTTTATTGTATATTTATTATTAATAGGAATAGCCCACGTTTTCCCAAGGTACGCTATTTGCATGTTGAAATCTACCATGATGGGTGATAACGACAGAAGAAAATATCAATATTCATTCATTTGCATGCATGACATATTCGTTACGACAATGAATGGTGCTATGATAAATTTATTGTCTTTGTTTTTCTATAATTCGAATTAAGCATTGTAAACAGAAAAATGTCAGTATGACGTCTAATTCTCTCCCGATTGATAATTTCTGTTGTATGAACAACAAGATCAAAAGTGTGGGTCTCAATACTGACAAAAGTATCTCCTCTGTCCAAAAAAGTAAGATATGTAATATGTTGGTGGGTATTCCATCACAAATGTTTAACTTCTATAGCAGATAATACCAAGATAACAGTGGAATAATGTTGAATGGTTTCGGACTTATAAAACTACGAGGGCCGTTCAGAAAGTAATGTACCACATCATTTTTGTCCATCTAATAATGAAGACAGAGGCATGAAATTTTCACTCTTTAAATATGGCATGTGCCGATTGTGTGAACCAAATTGCACCGCAGTCGGCTAAAGAATATGACTGCCCTAACTGTTTAAATGGCACGTGTTAGCAACTTTCGGTATAAGCAGCGAATTGTGATAGAATTTCTCGTTGCAGAGAATGAAACTGTTATGAATATTCACAAGCGTCTATATAATGTGTATGGAAGTTTTGCAGTCGCTGGGTTAAGAGAATCAAAGAATCAGTAGTGGAATTAAATGATCGGCCGCGCTATGGACGTCCTGCCACAGTCACCAAGGCAGAAATGTTGAAATGCGCTGAGGGCATTATTCTTACCGATAGGTACTCAACAGTTGGCCTTAAAGTTGTCAGTCAGCAATGGTAGTGCAAATGCAGTTATAAAAGCTCTTGAATTTTCTAAGGTTTGTGCAAGATGGGTTCCTTGAAGTCTCACAAATGACCATCGATTGCAAAGGAAAGCAATTTCTTCTGAATTGTTGGAGCGTTTCAATGCTGAGGGAGAGAACTTTTTGACTAAGATGGTGACAAAACCTGGGCACATCATTTTGAACCTGAGACAAAAAGACAGTTAATGGAGTGGCATTATCCGCAATCACCACGAAGAAAGAAATTCAAGATAACTCCTTCAACTGGAAAGGTCATGATCATTGTCTTTTGGGACATTGAAGGTATGATTCTTGTGGATGTTATGCCAAGAGGAGAGAAATCAATTCGCAAGCTTACATTAAAACATTGAAAAAACTCAATCAGCGTTTTCGCAGAGTTGGGTCGCACAAGAATCCAGCAGACATGCTTCTCCTTCACGACAATGCGCGCCCTCACACAAGTCTGGCAACACGCGGAGTAGTCATCAAATTGGGTTGGACTGTAATACCCCATCCACCCTATAGTCCCGACCTGACACCCTCTGATTTCCATCTGTTTGGTCCACATAAAGATGCACTCCGATGGGTAAGATTTGAAGATAACGAAGGACTGATTCATGCAGCAAGGAAATGGCTACATAATCAAGAGAACATTTGGTACCGGCTAGTAATACATACACTTGTTTCGCGCTGGCGCAAAGCTGTACAAGTTAATGGGAATTATTTTGAATAATATCGATGTTTACAAGACATATCCATGCATATTGTGTATAAATTTCATGCTTTTTTAATAAACAGCTCCTGAGAAAAACGATGTGGTGCTTTACTTTCTGAACGCCCCTCGTATATTAGAAAAATATTGAGCATCATTTAGTATTTTTACTGCTGTGATCCTGTTTGAAATGTATTATATTCTTTCTCTCTCTCTCTCTCTCTCTCTCTCTCTCTCTCTCTCTCTCTCTCATTCACTCACACACACACACACGCACACACACACACACATAAACACGTACGCAAAGTATTATATTGTCTTACTTTGAAGGGTTCTGAATGTTTTGGTGTTTGGAATCATAAATGCAGGTAAACATAATGGAAAATATACGGGTATGTTGAGGGTGGAATAATATTCTAAGTCTTATCAACTGATTACATACTGAACTTGTTTAACTGTGCCACGCTTGAAACAAATGTAATTAGGAATATCTGCATGACTGAGGTAGAAGATAGTAACGTCATAAATGTTCAAAATTTTAAGTTTATTATTTTAACATTTTCCTTGAGATTATTACTACAGTGCGGCAGTGATCTGGAAAAAAAAACGTTTCAAATTCCAATATGGCATATAAGTTATACGGTATTCAAAAGTTACAAGCACAAAAACCAAGTTAAGATTATTTAATTCAAATGTATGCAAGAAACTCTCTACTGTAGAGAGAGGAACAACACAACTCCTTCAGATCATCAGAGGAAATTCCCTCCCCCCTTTTTTCAGACAAGTGTTTCAGCCCTATTAAACTCCTAACACTCTTGGGGGGGGGGGGGGTGGCCCCTCTGGGTCATGACTCCCAGAGGTCTTGTGAGTTGTTGCTTTGTTCGTCCCGGGATTGAGTTGGAGCTGCACTTTGAAGTGTGTCTTTAGCGATTTAGCTACGGAGGACTGGTAGTGGTTGTGGCAAACGATATTTATGTTATCAATGCATGTTTCGCATATTCCACAGCCAGCATGAAGCCTTTTCTGCTTGTTTCTGAAAGGCTTTTCAATGCCCTTGCTCTCGCTTGTCTCTTTATGCTCATTTGCTCACATAGGTCGTATGCTGATGTTGCTACGAATCATCTCGCTCTCACTTCTACAGCTATCACTTTTGCCATGACTCCTGCCCCCTGCCTCAGTTGCTTGACCAGGTCATTGTACTTCTCACATTTGAATGTAATATCCACCCTCATTTATGCATGTGAAAGTTGGAAAACAACTAATGAAACGGAGAAGAAATTTGACTCTTTCGAAAACAAATCCCTAAGGGAAATACCCGGTATAAAGTGGAATTAATTCAAGAACAACTCAGAAATAAGACAGATGAGCAAACCACAACCTGCCTCATGGGTGATCAGAAAAAGAAAATGGACATACGTCGATCATGTGATAAGAATCCCCAAACAAGCTATCAAGTGGAACACAACAGGCCAAAGAAGAAGAGGTCGACCACATGAAACTCTAAAGAGGACATTGTTAAGAGTGGCCAGTTCAGTGGGCATAACATCCCTTGAAGGGATTGAAAAACTCTCCGAAGACAGGAAATCTTGGCGAACTATCATATGATGTTTAGCGGCACGGGAAGGATGTAAGATATAAATCAATCTGAATAGAATTAAAGATACTGTGAATACTGCAATGAGAGAAGAGCAAGCAGGATTTCGAAAAGGGAGAAGCTGTCTCAATCAGATTATTACTCTAAGAATACTCTTGACGGACATATTGAAAAGCAAAAACCGTTAATCCTTCATAGATTTTTAAAAAGGCATTTGATAGCACAAACACAGAGATTCATTGTGGAGAATTTTAAGACTATGTGGAATAGGATCTAAAATTGTCAACATCATTAAGGATCTCTATAATGGACATCCTTATCCTGGGACCTATCTAGAGATGACTCCAGATGGGAAAAAAGATATCGTTACGGAAACTCACTGAGAAACTCATAAATGCCTTTGAATATAAATGCTACAAGAGCTTAATATTGAAGAAAGCTGGCTAGTAAAGAGGATTAAAGAGAGAAAACTTAAATATTTTGGACACATTAAACGTCATGATAATTTAGAGAAGACCGTATTGGAAGGATGCATAATGGGAAAAAGAAAGAGGGGAAGACCAAAACGAAGATGGCTGCAAGACATCATTGACGATCTGCAAATGGATGCAGCAGCGCCAGGCCATCTTGCTCACAACCGAGAGGCCTACAGGAGTGCTGTTTGGGAGGAAAAGTTCCGCAAGGGACATGCAAATGAATGAATGAATACGGAAAATCGCAGAGAAACCAACCGAGCATCAGGAATGCCAACTCCGAGGAGCTCATTCGTCGGCCCCAAACATGTGACAGAGATTGGATTCTGGAATATAAGAACGATGGCAGCACCAACAAAAACTACTCAGGTCACCAAAGAAATGGAGAGATACCATCTAGACGTACTGGGCATCAGCGAAATGCGATGGCCAGAAGCAGGTAAAAGATCGGCGGAAAACGGTAAGTTAATAATACATTCCGGCAGAAAAGACGGTAAACATCGAAATGGGGTAGGTATTATTATGTCAAATGTAGCAGAAAAGAGCCTTGTAGAATGGAAACCAGAGAACAGTGGTATAATAAGAGCACGATACAACCTACGACAGGGAAGAATTATAATAATACAGTGTTATGCACCCACGAACGATGCCGATGATGAGGTGAAAGACGACTTCTATCACCAATTACAACAAATCATCAACAAAGTCCCCTAAACACAACACTCTAATTGTTATAGGGGACTTCAACCCTAAGGTAGGGAAAGATAACACCGACGTTGAAAAAGTAATGGGGAAAGAAGGAGCTGACATGGTTAATCAGAAGGGAGAAAGATTAATTGAAATATGTCTAACTATGTGGAGGCACAATATTTCCACACAAAGAGATACATAAAACAACGTGGATATCTCCAGATGATAGAACTAGAAACCAGATAGATCATTTTTGTATTAGAAAGCAATACAGAACATCTCTGAAACAGTAAGGGCTTATAGGGGTGCAGATGTTAACAGTGGTCACAACCTGTGTATAGGGAAAAAAAGACTAAAATTGAAAAGCCAACACAAGCAATCAATACACAGAAGGTCATTTGCAATAGACTTAAAGATATAGTGGATACTGCAATGAGAGAAGAACAAGCAGGATTTCGAAAAGAGAGAAGCTGTCTCGACCAGATCTTTACTCTAAGAATAATACTTGAAGAACATATTGAAAAGCAGAAACCATTAATACAGAACTTCATAGACTTTAAAAAGGCATTTGATAGCATACACAGGGATTCATTATGGAGAACTTTAAGTCTATATGGAATACCATCTAAAATTGTCAACATCATTAAGGACTACAATGGATATGTTTGTGCAGTCAAGACAAAAGGAGGGATGAGTGAATAGTTCCAGATTGAAACAGGTGTGAAACAAGGATGTATACTGTCTACTTTGCTTTTTGGAATTACAATAGACTTCATAATGAAAAAATGCTGCACAGGTAACACATGTATTTACTGGGTGCATAGGATCCAACTAGAAGATCTTGAGTTTGCTGATGACATAACTCTTATCAGTAACAATGTGAATTCCATGCAAGAAAAAAACAGATAGCCTGTCTTACTGGCTAGCAAAATAGGACTTGAAATTAACAAGGACAAAACAAAAATAATGAAAATTCCCATCAATCAAAATGGAAAAATACACATAGAAGGGACAGATATTGAAGAAGTCAATCAATTTGCATACCTTGGCAGCTACATAGACCAGGATGGTGACACCAGAAAGGAAGTTAGAATTAGAATTGCAAAAGCAACATCGATCTTCAAGAATCTTGAGAACATATGGTATTCAAAAGTTATAAGCACAAAAACCAAGTTAAGACTATTCAATTCAAATGTAATATCCACCATTGGAAAACAACTAAAGAAATAGACAAGAAATTAGACTCTTTTGAAACAAATCCCTAAGGAAAACACTTGGCATCAAGTGGAATGAATTCAAGAACAATGCAGAGATAAGACAGATGACTGAACAACAACCAGTCTCAGGGGTGATCAGAAAAAGGAGATGGACATATGTTGGTCACGTGATGAGAAGAAACGATCAGAGAATCCCAAAACAAGCTATCAAGTGGAGCACAACAGGCCAAATAAAAAGAGGCAGACCATGTGAAACTCTGAAGAGGACATTGTTAAGAAAGGCCAAATTAACAAGCATAAAATCCCTTGATGAGGTTGAAAGACTCGCTGAAAACAGGAAAAATTGGCGAACTACCTTGCGAGCCCTATGTGACGTTTAATGGTATGGGAAGGATATAAGATTTGAGAAGATAATGGATATGTTTGTGCAGTCAAGACAGAAGAAAGAATGAACGAATGGTTCCAGAATGAAACAGGTGTGAAACAAGGATGTATACCATATACTTTGCTTTTTGGAATCGCCATACATGTCACAATGAAAAAATATTGCACAGGTAAAACAAGCATTGATTGGGTACATCAAACCCAGCTGGAAGATCTTGATTTTGCAGATGACATATGAGGGATGATTGATAAGTTCTCAGTTTAAGGTACAACGGATTATTTGTGAACAATTTTTTTGGTTTATTTCTCAACATAGTCCCCTTGCAAGTTTATGCACTTAGTCCAGCGATCCGGGAGAATACGGATCCTTTCTTTGTAAAAGTCAGCATCTTGTCTAGGTAGAAAGTGGTCTATAGAATGAATGACGTCATCATCTGAAGCAAATTTGTGACCACTGAGCTCCTTTTATGAGTTTGGTAATAAGGAAGATGTTCAAGAAGCTGGAAGCCGCATTCATAAATGGCAGCCATTGCAACCGCCGACTTGTGAACTGGAGCATTGTCTTGATGAAAGATGACTTCTCTCATCGATTTCGCTCAACGCTTTTCTTTCAGTTTTATCCGCAGTTGCTTCACAAGATTAGCGTAATAGGCCCTGGTGACCGTTCTGCCTTTTGAAGATACCAATAGCACACCTTCTGAATCCCAAAAGATGGAAGCCATCATTTTCCTGCAGAGGTTGGGATCCATGATGTTTCCACTGCTTTGACTGTTCTTTGGTTTCTGGTTGAAAATGTCTCACCCATGGTCACAAATTGCTGAAGAAAATGAATTCAAGAATGCAGAGATAAGGCAGATGAGCGAACAACAACCTGTCTCATGGGTGATTAGAAAAACATATATCAGTCACGTGATGAGAAGAAATAGTCAGAGAATCCCAAACCAAGTTATCAAGTGGAACACAACAGGCCAAAGAAAAAGAAGTCATATCAAGTGAAAGTCTAAAGAGGCCACATTAGTAGGCATAAAATCCCTTCATGAGGTTGAAAAGCTGCCAGAAAAAAAGGAAAAAATGCCAAACTACCATGCAAGCCCTATGTGATGTCTAATGGCACGGTAAGGATGTAAGATATAAGAAAGAAGAAATTGTTCTTTTTACATGTGTACTTTTCTCTTATTGTTCTACTCTTCCTGAGCCCCTGTATCTTCTTCAGCTCCATTGTTTTTGCTTCCCCTCTCTGTTTATTCGAGGTTGAACTTATTTAGGCCATGTTAGGCCTAACAAATGGTATTGTGCTACTGAAAGTTTCTGACCATGTTAGGCCTAACAAATGGTATTGTGCTACTGAAAGTTTCTGACCATGTTAGACCTAACAAATGGTATTGTGCTACTGAAAGTTTCTGGTGTTGTACACAGTCAAATGCCTTTGAATAATCAGCATACCACTTCATATTCTCTAAAACTGCCAGTATCTTCAACACCGGAGTGTGAATCAAAGTGAAAATAAATGAACTCATATTTGAACCAGGGAAAATGCAAACCAGTCAGTCAGTCATTTGTATGTCCCTTGAAGAACTTTGTCTCCCTAACAGCTCTCCTGTACACCTCTCAGTTGTAAGCAAGATGCCCTGCTACTGATGCATCCATTTGCAGATTATCAATGATGTCTTGCAGCCATCTTTGCCTTGGTCTTTTCCTCATTGTGTACCCTTCCAAGATGGTCTTCTCTAAATTATTATGACAAGTGTCCAAAATATTTAAGTTTTCTCTGTTTAAACCTCTTTACTAGCCAGCCTTCTTAAGTTCTTGTAGTATGGATATATTTGTTCTTTTTTGTGTCCATGATATTTGAATAACTCTTCTGTAGCATTTACATTCAAAGGCATTTATGTGTTTCTCAGCTGTTTGTCAAGTGTCTGGGTCTCACAAGCATATTTTGCGATGGGAAAGATGCATGCCCTTAACAGTCTTATTTTTGTAGTTCTGTCTGTTCCTCTCCACAGCCTCTTTAGTTGTTTTACTTTTTGAAAAGTGATAGATGTCCTCATTTTAATTTCCCTCATTGTATCTCCATTATTAGTTAGTAATGATCCAAGATATTCAAAACTCTCCACCTCTTCTAATTTTTCCTCATTGATACATATTTCAGTTGCCTTATTTGTTTAGTCAGTTGTCATCAATTTAATTTTCTTCACAATAAGATAAGGTTTTACTCTTCATTATTCTTACGGACTGACATAATTAGTTTTTCCAGTCCTTTTTGCATTGTGGACAGTAATACTGTGTCATCAGCATATCTAATCTTTGGTATTTCATTGTTATCACATCATAATATTCTTTGTCTACATCTTCTCTAACATTCCTCATTATATTTTCAGTATACAAATTAAATAAGTAAAAGTGACAGTTTGCACCCCTGATGGACCCCTTGTTTTATTTTCAAACCAAGTTGTTGTTTTATTCTCACTGCTGCCTGTTGGTCTAGATACAGTTAAATGTATCAAATGTGTTGGAAATCCCTTTTTTTCCATCCATTATTTCCCAAAGTTTCTGGTGTTGTACACAGCCAAATGCCTTTGAATAATCTATGGAAGATAAATATAGATTCACATTAAGAATTATTGATCTTATATTGAATATATGATCTCTTGATCCTCTTCCTTGCCTGAAATCAGCTTGGACCATATTGACTTCTTTTTCTAATTTTTTATGATTTTTAACAGAATTTTACTGGCATGACTAATGAGAGAACTGTTCTATAATTTGTGCATATTTTCAAGTTACACTTTTTTGGCAGTGGTATGAAAACAGTTCTTTTCAAATGCAGACCATGTGAAGCAAATAGACAGCAGATTAAACATGGCTAGAAAAACATGGCTAAAAAGAAAAAGAAGATCTAGAATCCTGTTGAATTACAAGCAAATAGAAACCACTGCCATGAGCCAAGAGCATACAAATAATTATAATCCTCGTGATTTCTTTTGATATCATGAAAAATAGAAATAAAATAATCATAAGTAAAATGAAATCATCATAATTAGTCAAATGAAATTTCACTCACTGTGATCAATGCAAATAATAAACTTCATGAGCTATGTTAATAAACATATCAACTTGAGATGAACACATAAAAATCATTATTCTTTTATAGCATGATACACCATGGCTCAGATTCCTTTTGCTTGTGATTCCTTCAGTGTAATGTCTTAAAAATGTTTTCATGTCATTCACACATGGATGTGTGTGCACACACACAGACATAGTGATCATTTTGATCAGAATGAATTGAGTGATCTGATCAGGGACTTAAATCTTTAAATTTAAATGGACTTAGAATCATATTTACTATATTTATATACAGAACAACAATAAAATCACAAGCTTTTAAATGATGAACAATGAAGGATGTGTACATCTCATTTCTGCACACATAACTCATTCTGAATCAAACAAAATACACTTTGACACTTTAATCACTGCAACCATTGTCATTTAATATCAATTGTATTATGAATATTATGGTACTTGACAACACTTCTTACAGTTTATTTGATTTGTAAGGGGGCCATTAATGTCAATACACTAACACAAACACAGCTGGTATGTTGAGTTGGCACATGTATTAGGAAGCACAATGGAAAGGTACAAAACTCATGGTCTTATCAAGGGTCACTGTTACAACCTGATACCATTTTTATTTATTTATTGAAAAGGGGGGGGGGAGAAGGAAAATGGTACAGCAGTACACCAACAAGTTCCACTTAACATATATTAAAAAAACAAAACTACAGAGTTCTGATTTATCATATTTGCGCAGTTTTAACTGATTACATATTCACATATAAAGAGAGGCAGAGAGAGAAACAGGGAGAAAGAACAATGTGTTGAGATCATTTCATTAAGTTCATATTCTAAATTACAATTTTACTACTTCAGACATATAGAATAAAATTTGCTGAATGAGATATAATGAGATACAAATCACATTCAAATATTATAATGCAAAACTGAATCTACATTTTATTTACTTCCAGTCACTTTATTAATCTGTATGAATGAATTCATCAAAATAATACATTTCACTGACAACATAATTTATGAAGAAATATTTTGTTATATGAACACAAGCACAGTCTTCAAAAAAAAAAGAAAACTGAACACTTAAAAAAAAAACTATGGAATAGTCTTTGTTTCATCACAGTTTTACAAGAGAAAATATAACAGAGGAGAAATGCAAGTGTACAATGAGATTCCTCAGTATGGGAATGTGGAGATGTATATTCACAGGTTAATCTGGGAACATGGAATAAAACTGGTCAGATTTTATATGAGCTGAAATTTAAAGAGAAATTTAAAATAAAGCCCAGAGAGGAAGTTCCATTTTAACTTAATTATAGGATCTAAGCTAAAAAGACAGTTCTATGGTATTAGTATGACACAGTATAAGCATGAATTTTATTGTCCTTTAAATTTAATAGCGTATTAAAAAACTGAAAATAAATATGTACCTTATAGAGGTGAAAATGGAAAATGGGAGGGGCTGAGGTAGCATTCTTGTATGTGAATGTATAGTCATAATCAATGTAAACACTTATAGAAGTGTTTACATCTGATATTTACTTATCTTTATCTTGTGCCACTTTTAAGACACTCAAAGAACACATAATTTTGACATAGAAAAGATATTAATGAAGTCTAGCATGTACTAAGTATATAAATAACTTAACCCATAGACAATATATTTACATTTAAAAAGATTCATAAACACACTCAGTGAATGCAGCTGTCTACATGAGTCAGTCATAAGTTACATTATAATGAGTTTTTTTAAACTTTTGATCTTCCATTACATATCCATCTCTCATTTAGCTTGCCTGCCAGTTTATCTCCTAGCTGTGCTATTCTTCATTTCATTTTTCACATGATATCTTTCATTGTATGCTTTTTTTCCAGGTTATTTCAGTTTTCTATGTTATCATCTGCCATCTGTAATTGCTTTTAACTTTTTTTTTTTTTCTTAAAAAAAATACATAATGTGTAATACTTGCTAAATACTTTCATTTTGCTGATACATATTTTTTTAGTTTTGGCTCTGTTGTGAAACAAACACTTAGTTAAAAAACCACAAAACTTAACAAACAAACAAAATATATATGTATATATAAGCAGTGATCATGCTAGGATTTTTTTTAACCAGTACAGTTGTACCCATCTTTCACTTGCATGAACTACTTCTGAAATACCAGTTTTCTTAGTAGAACATTTGGCATCATATACTTTTTTTTAAAATGTAAAATTAAACACACTTGACTTACAATATTTAAATGTTACAGGAATTAAATGTTCATGTGAAATTTTGTTATTGTCTTATCTGCACAGAGATTTCATCTTTACAAAAATGCTGACATGCTGAACCAAAGTCAAAATGGGCTTGTTCTCCTCTGTACAAATTTACCATCATCCAAAGATTTTGCAGTTTGCTTTTTATCAAGTTTTTAGTAATATAAACTAGTTACAGTAACCGACAATCTCCAAAAGTTTCAGTTTTTGTTTTTTTTAATCAGTAATTTACTGATAATTGCTGGTTAACATGATCACTATGTAAGTCATGATCTCCTCATCATTTGTTAAGCTGCAAACATTGAGCAACATGTGCCCATCATACTCAGCTGTGAAGAAATGGTTAACTTTCAGCATGGATATTTTGCAGCAAGATCTGGAAGACTTTTTGACAAGCATCGACTACAGAAATTGTTGATCATGTTGATGACTCGATTTTGGCAGATCAACAAATTTTGGCTAAAACAATTACTAAGATGCTAGAGATATCCAGAGTAGTCATGAGCATTTGGGTATGCAGAAACTGTTGGCCAGGTGGGTGCCAAAATGTTTGAATGCCAATGAGAAACAAAAATGGACACCTCCAAGTTGAATTTGCAGCATTTTGAGTCATCTAACGATAACTTTGTGGAAGGACTTGTCACTGCTGATGAAACATGGTTACATCACTAAGACCTTAAGACCAAACAACAGTCCTTGCAATGGCAGCACAAGTTCTCTATGGCAAATAAATCCAAGACCCAAAAGTCAGCAGCAAAAGTCAAAATGGCCAGTTTTTTGGTATAAGGAGTGTATAAGGTATAAAGGCCAAACAATGCAGAATAGTTCTCTAACTTGCTGTGCTGATTAAAGGATGAGCTGAAAGAAAAACAGCAAGGAAGCTGTAGAAATGTTCTTTTCTTTTTTGCTTGACACACACCTGCTTGCAAGATATTGGATGTTTGAAGAATTTGGAGTTTGTGGCATTCATCCACCCTTTTCACTAGATCTTGCTCTATCAAGTCCTGTTTCCCAACCTTAAAAAGTATTTGAAGGGGAGGAAATATCTGAATAATTTGGAGGCAACTGCAGGATTTCATCGATCAGATGTTATTTATTTTTTCTGGAAGGGTTTAAGAAACTTAAGAAATGTGTATTGAGTGTCGAGTATATGGAATAACATACAAGTTTCATAGCTCTAGGCCACTCTTTTCTTGGTCAGGGTGGTAATCTTTTCAACATTCCCTTGTATTTTGAAACTACTAAGATGAAAGGCTTTGCTCTCAGCTTTCACTTTTAGTACGAGGGGTGATTGATAAGTTCTCAGCATACGGTACAACGGATTATTTGTGGACAATTTTTTTGGGGCATAGTCCCTTGTGACATTAAACGTCATGATAATCTAGAGAAGACTGTCTTGGAAGGGTACATAATGGGAAAAAGAAAGAGAGGAAGACCAAGGCAAAGATGGCTGCAAGACATCGTTGATGATCTGCAAATGGATGCATCAGTGGCAGGCCATCTTGTTCACAACCGAGAGGCCTACACATGTGCTGTTTGGGAGGCAAAGTTCCGCAAGGGACATGCAAATGAATGAATGAATGAGTCCCTTGTAAGTATATGCATTTAGTCCAGGAATTCTGGAGCATACGGATCCATTATTTGTAAAAGTCAGCATCTTGTGCCAGTAGAAATTGGTCTACAGCATGAATGACATCATCATCTGAAACAAATTGCAACCACTGAGCTCCTTTTTTGAGTTTGATAAACAGGTAATAGTCCGAATGGGCCAAATCTGGGGAATAAAGAGGATGTTCAATAAGCTGGAAGCTGCATTCATGAATGGCAGCCATTGCCACTGCCGACTTGCGAACTGGAGCATAGTCTTGATGAAAGATGACTCCTCTCGTCAATTTCCCTCAACGCTTTTCCTTCAGTTTGACCCACATTTGCTTCACAATATTAGTGTAATAGGCCCCAGTGACTGTTCTACCCTTTTGAAGATAGTCTACCAATAGCACACCTTCTGAATCTTAAAAGATGAAAGCCATCACTTTTCCTGCATACAGAACCACACTTGCTTTCTTTGGAGGTTGGGATCCATGATGTTTCCACTGCTGACTGTTCTTTGGTTTCTGGTTGAAAATGATGAACCAAAGTCTCATCCATAGTCACAAATTGCTGAAGAAAGTTTTCAAGATCTTCAGAAAAATGGCCAAGATTGTCTCTTGACATGTTGAGATGCTATTGTTTGTGATCAGCTCCAAGAAGTTTCAGGACCCATCAAGCAGAGACCTTTGTCATTTGAAGATCATTGTGAATAATGGCATGAACACGTTCCTGGGAAATGTCCAACTCAGTAGCAATGTACCGCTCAGTCAGTTGTTGATCCTCCATTGTCATGTCATGGATTCTGCCAGTGGTTTCATCAGTGGTTATCATTCTTGGTCTTCCTGGACAGGGATCACTCCAGACTCTCCCTTCCATGTTTGAACTGAGCTGCCCATTTCTTCACTGTGCTGTAAGGAGGGGCACTCTCCCCTAGAGTCTCCACAATATCCTCATGGATCTCCTTCGATGTGATAATCCCTTGATGCAGAGGCAGCGAATGACTGCTTGATGAGAAATTTTATCCATTTTCTCAATTTCTGCCACCCCTTACCACTTCAACAGCCTGTAAAAAAAATTGGTTGCAGTTAATTTCTTGAAACTTGGTGTTTAATCTTACATTAACCTGATCTACAAAAATGCACCTAATATCAACTGTGCATTTCAAGTATTTGTACCTTATGGCAAGAACTTATCAATCACCCTTCGTATATGTATTTGCTCTCAGCTTTCACTTTTGGTATATGTATTTGCTCTTAGCTTTCACTTTTAGTATATGTATTTGCTCTTAGCTTTCAACTTTAATACATGTATTTGCTTTCAGCTTTAGTATATGTACCAACTACTTACATATTTATTAAACAAAACTGCATTATCTTGACATACTGAGATTAGTTGGGAAGAAAACAATGTCAGAATATAACACAAGAATACCAGGCATTTCACTTCAATATAATATTAGTTATGATGGATTGTAGATGAACTGCAAAGTAGCGGCAGTTGCAGAAGCAACGAACAACCGCACTGACAGTACATGTACTGTACATGCGCGAACACATGTTAACATCTGAATACACATACATAAATAAGTGTACATATAACTTAGTAACTGTACACATATTAGTATGTGAATAAGCAATTTCTCATTTAAAGTCAGGACTCCAAAAATATTAACCCCTTTTTTTTTGTGTGTGAAAGATTTCTTGAAATGATGCTTCACATCACAAACAATTATTACTTATTAAATTGCAAAAAATAACAATTTACTGAAGTTGGTGACATGTTCTTCACAAATTTAAATTTGCTATCGGAATAGAAGTAAAAAAAATTAGGATCAGAATGAAAGAAAACAGCCAAGTAAGACTGTAAATAAAATGAATATTATACAGGGTGTTCCATAAGTAACTGTGCACTAACCCAGTATTGATTCTGGTATTGTGGTGATATCTTAATGTTTGCAGTATCTAGCCACATCTACCTGGTGTGGCTGGAGTCGCTGATTAAGCATGTGATTAAAAAATGTTACATACTTCAAGCTAATCAGACACGTACCATATAACAAATGTTGAAAGTGATGTCCTTGTGCATCTATGCAAGCTTGAACATGTTTAGTTTTATTCGTAGACTCTTTTCTTAGTTCTGCTGGTGAAATATTTCTTATGTGTTGGTGATTTCGATAAACTTCAGATCATGTGTTTTGTGTGTTAACGTAACCTGAGAGGTGAAACCATGCCTCATGTGTAAAAAAGGTGACATCAAGAATATCAGCAGTTTTAGTTTGAATGAAATTTGTAAACCATTCACTGTAAAGGAGTCATTTTTCATGATCCACCAGCAGCAATTGTTGGACCGCTGTTACTTTATATGGGAAGAGTTTCAGACTTTCTCTGACCATTTTATGCGCTGTTGCAAGCCCGATATCTTCCTGTTGTGCCAACTTTCGCAAAGCCTTTGATAGACTCCAAAGCATAAAGTCAGAAATATTTGATAATTTCTCCTTGTTAAGTTTAGATGGCCTCCCACTATGATGTGCATCTAACACTGACTCTGTTTCACGAAATTTCTCAGTAAGTTTATAAACTGAACTGTGATGAGGTATGGGTGCTCCTGGGAATTTTTCAATAAACTGCGCCTACACTAAATCAATGTATGTACTGCCTTCTCAAAATACATGCTCAACAAGAAAAATATGCTCCTCTAGTAAAAGAACCATAATGAATAAACTAATTTAAACAGTTTATCAATCATGCGCTTCAACTATTGCTGCTTCGCTGCTTAACAACTGAATACACAAAGACAGATTGAATACAGTGAGTGTTACATAACAGCAGGGCTCAGCACACTGTGTACACAGGTAGATGTGGCTAGATACCACAGTCATTAAGATATCATTACGATACTGGAATCGATACTGTGTTAGTGCACAGTTATTTTCCGAACACACTGTAGGATAAGACAATATTAATCAAGTTACTTCAAATATCAGAATTTCAATAAATGCATCTAAATAACATGAGGTAAAAAACTAATAGAATTCATAGATTACACCAAAGAGTTTTATCTTTTTATCAGAACACTCATGGAGGCCTGTCCTGCTCATATCATTATGATTAAGATTTATAACGTATTTTCTTTTTTAACACAGTATTTCATTTATAGTCATTTTCATTTACAATCTAACACCTTCACATTAAATATGAATCATTCTGTCATATCACAATTTTTGGAATGATACACCTCACAGACTGATATGTCACAACAGCAATAACAACCGAACAGCCATCAAACTTCAAATAAATGAAAAAAAGTGTTAAAAAAAATTTTTTTTAAGCAAAATTTGGTTACAATATGAAACACTTTTATTTGTGATTCACAAAAGCTTTTACTAAGATTGGTCTCTACTTTACCAGTTTTGGTCAGTTTTAGCTATTCAGATAAACTTTTTATTAAGGAAATTAAAATTGAGCAATCTCACCTTTAACAACAAAAACATCTGACTTGAGTGACTATTTTAATATGATTTTACATACAGTGATGGTAAGCAGAGATGTCTTCCTAGAAAGTCAAAAGTGTATCTCACTTGTGACATAAGAAAAGCTGCAGTATCATCATCACTATCATTGTATGACTGAGCAAAAAAGAGTAATGCACACTGTACCATAACATTTAAAACAAACTAAGACACAAAGTGCTAGTAAGAGAATGAGATAATTAAAGAGTAAAACAAACTGTTCTCCTATCTAGATTTCACACTTTGATGTGTATGGTGAAACTGATGAGCCTAACAATATATTTACTCAAGCTGTTGGAAGTATATAAAATGTAAACAATAACAAGTAAAAACATCTTACAGCTTATAGATTGGAACTAAAGCCAGGAAAGGATTAGCTACAAATAACAACTAGTAACAAAAATAATGGCAGCAGCAAACCTTGAACACCAGCTGCTAGTTCTCTTGTATCAGGGGTTGGTCCTCTTGGAAGTTCTAACATTCAGCTTCATGCAGCTTGAAAGAATATAAAATGAGGCAGTTAGTATTATTCTTGGATGCTCCAGAGACACATCCTGCAAGGCTATGAGGTACCTGCTTGACACTCCCATGGATGGAAGGATAAAATTAGCCAGGGCACACTCCTGCCTCAATATAAGTGTATACAGGGCACATCCACTCCACAGTGAATTGATAAGAGCATTAGCTAATAGATTCAAGGGAGAAAAATAATGTATGGGTTGTGTGGAAGAAGAAATCCATGAGGGTGTCCTCCCAAGACAATAGATCTAGGACAGGAGTAGGTACTCATCAAACTTCAAGGTGACTCTGTCTGTTCATAATACACTTGACAGAAGATGCAGATAATATATCCTGCTGCAATAGATGCTGAAGTCAGACTGGTTAAAATACCAGAGACGGCAACACCGTTATTTATAAGATGGATCAGTGACTCAGGCAGGAGGTGTGCCTGGGCCTTTACAGTCAACTCAAATTGCAGAACAGTGAAAGTGGGCAGCAGTGGTTTTGCTGCAACAACAAGCAGCCTCACAATAGAAAACATGGTTGTGATAGAAGCTCTGAGCTGGCTCCAGTCACATGACTACATGCATTTTTAGCTACTTGATGAACATGCTAAAGAAAATTTAGGATGGTTCTCTAAGTAAGAGTGGCTCAGATCATTGCAGATGTCACAGATCCACTAACTGACATTCACTTTTGTACCAGGTCATGCAGACGTCAGAGGAACGAAGAGCAGATCAACTGGCTGACTCAGCTGTCATGGAGGAAAAGTGGGTAATGGATAATGCAGACATCATCCATGCTAAAAGAGAAACTGGTTAAAGAAAGGGTCTCAATGACAACTATGAATCAGTGTCATTGTCAAGAACGAAGGAGTTTTTTTTTTGGAGGGGGTAGGGGGTGGAGATGAAACCTGGGATTGTGCAAAATAAATGA
Organism: Achatina immaculata; assembly: GCA_009760885.1. NCBI lineage: Eukaryota > Metazoa > Mollusca > Gastropoda > Stylommatophora > Achatinidae > Lissachatina > Lissachatina immaculata. The sequence continues at coordinate 10,874,622 of CM019710.1, forward strand.
CTCATGAAGAGCTCCAGTCAACCAACAAAGAATGGGTGTCATCAGTTACTGTATGATGAAGGAAATCAGAGCACCTTATGGTTACACAGATGATGATCCCTCCTAAATAACATAGATAATGTTTTATGTCTTCTATCAGAGATTTACTTTTTTCCCTAATAATAAAAAAATTAATTGGCAAATGAATGTGTGATAAAAGAAGCACCTTTTTTTTGCTTCTGACTCAAAATATTTCAAACTGTACACTTCTTCCTATTTTTTTTTTTTTTTTGAGATGCAGGGACTGTAAGTAAATTGTGAACTATAATTTTGAAGTGTACACATTTATTTATTTTCTTATATGACTATATAAACGTAAACTGGTATGCTCCTAAAGAAAGTGCTTCTAGCACCTAACTAGTGAAATGGTTAGTGCATGTGTCTTCCATATCAGAGGTTGGTGGTCTGATTTTCCAGTCACCATCTGTAGAAATGGATACCTGGCACCTCCTAGAGTTCATGAAAGGAAGATGGTCAGGTATAATGATGATCTTCTAATGTATGCTTTCTCAATCTTATTTGCAAGGGCATTTTAGTCAAACCCTTGGAATATCTGTTTTCATGCCTGCAGAACCCCTGCATTAAAATAACTACCGCTTCTCATTCATCACTTTGTAAGTCTTCTCCCTACTTTTTTCACCACTACTGCTCCTTCTCCACACCATAAAATACACCATTCTAATGAGCTCACTAGTGTAGGCAGAAAAAAAAGTTGTTTTAGTTTATCCAGTAGAGGACATTGCTGCTGAAAAGAATAATAATAAATGGCATGGCTAGCAGCATATTGCAGAAGAATAGGTTTGTTTTTTCTTTCTTTGTATAGAACTAAAAACGACATTCTAACCAACCTGTCCTTGATAAAACAGAAACATGTTGCTAAGCTTAACTTACCTTTCTAGAAATTACTTTCTTTCTTTCATGTTCATAAACATGAAAACTCACAGCCAAACAATAAGTGTATGGCTGGCTTAAGCTAAAATAAGATTTATTTTTTTTACTGTGGCACCAAATCTAGTAAATAGGCTAATGTCAGGGTTTCTCAAGTGGGCATCAGATGGACCCTATGGTCCTGAGAGAAGTGCCTAGGAGGGATTTTTCAGTCACAATCTCTAGTGGAACTCTTGTAGATAATTGCAGAAGACTAGGCATGGAACCTGGGTTGGGTTGAGGAACTTTGCTCTAACATGCCAAAAAGTGAAGTAAAATATGGGAACTGACATTATATCACCTAGATTCTCTTATGGCATGATAGGGCTACCTTTCTTTTATTTTCTTCTCTTTAGCTAAGTATGTCTAATAGCTACCAAAATAGCTATCTCCCTTGTCACTCTCTATATCATAAACAGCCATGCTGCTGATGTAACTGAAATATATTAAAACATTACAGCAAGAATTATAGTACTGCATTACAACTTTTAAAAAGATTCGTTTTTTCTTTCTGTCTCCTTAAAATAAAAATGATGCTCAACGAAAAACTTTAGTTTCTCAGAATATAACAATCATTTATGTCTCTTAAATATATTAACCACATTTTAATTATGTCCTAGCTGAGGTATATAATTTTGTTACCTGCCTGCAGCCCAAATTTGTATACAAGCTAAAATGTTTCTTGAGCTGAATAAAAGGTTTACCATAGTCTTCAAGTATTCCTTCTTTATGAACAGCAGTTACAAAATCAACATTTTATAGTTTGACTGTATTGATTACCCAAACAGTTAAACAAGAAAACAGTGAGACGGATGATCTTATGGGAGAAGCATTAAAAAATTGGGAGCATCATCAGATATTAAAACTTTTGAAATTTGTAGAACTAAGAAAACTGAAAAGAAAAATTGGGATGATACTATAACATAAAACAAATTAAGCTCTCTCTTGTTTTATGAGCTGAGAACATTAGGAAATGAAATAGCAAATATTTAACTCTATATATTGTGTAAACGTTCAGGATTCTTTACAAAACCAATTCTCTCTTTCTCTCTCTGAACCTTAAGTGCCCAGGGCACATGGGGCTTCCGCAAGGGTTTTCCACAAATGCCTGTCCTTCGCCTTTTTTTCTAATAGTATCTTTCTCTCTCTCTGAACCTTAAGTGCACACGGCACATGGGGCTTCCACAAGGGTTTTCCACAAATGCCTGTCCTTTGCCTTTTTTCCGCTCTTGCCAAGGTGAGCCCTCTACTGCTCAACATCCTCTCTGTTGTTCTTCTCCATGTCTCTTTTGGTCTACCTTTACTTCTTTTCCCCTGTGGTGTCCGTCTTAGTGCTATTTTTGGTATTGAGTTGTCAGTTACTTGGAGCACATGTCCCAACCATCACCAGTGTCTCTCCTCAATAATTGCTATCAGTGGCTTCATCTGCATTTCTGCCAACAAGATGTTATTTCTTATGGTGTTTGGCCAAAATATTTTTCTAATTCTTCGTAAAAAGCAACAACTCACAAGAACTCTGGGAGTCATGACCCAGAGGGGCCCACCCCCCTTAGAGTGTCAGGAGTTTAAAGGGCCGAAACACTTGTCTGAGGGGGGGTACTTCCTCTGATGATCTGAAGGAGTTGTGTTGTTGTTCCGCTCTCTACGGTAGAGAGTTTCCTGCATATAGTCTGGAAAGAATTCAGCTTGTTTTCTATGGTTTTGGTGATTTTCCAGCACTCACTTCCATAGCACATTACTCTTAAATATCCTGATTTTCATCTTCATGCTTAGATTTTTAAAAAATTTCCTATAAATAGTAAGCAACAGGTCAAAAGAAATGTATTTACTTTGAATTCTGTTTGAAAGCAAGAAGGTAGGGGAGAAGCACACCAGAGTTTAAACTGCATGTCCCCTTTCTCCTTTCATGTGCTTCTCAACAAATAAAAAGGTATATTTAGAAAGTTTCGATCCAGTCGTCTCAGATTATTCACACTTTTGATTATTTCTTTCAACACATTTCTTTTTTAAGAAAAAACTGTGTCTTCTAGTTGCCAAATGGCCTAGTGACTCAGGTTAGGACAACAAATGCTAAGTTTTCTGCATTCTTAGCATTTAATATTAATATTCTCCCAATATTTTGATAATATCTTCACTTTTTCATCTTTCCCTCCCATTTGTTGGAGACTTCATCTCATGCCTCAGCTTTCAAAAACTTAATAAACTAGCCTTAAGAATTTTTTAAAAATCATATTTCATAGTATTTAGACATAGCAATAAGACACAAAATGTATAAATGCTGATCTTCATGTGTCTTCTTTATTTAATTTGATGATCTTCAACTTAGATGATCAAACTGCTATATCTGTCAATCCTGAACTACTTTCTCAACTTAGCCTGCGATGACATAGTTTCCAAGTAGGACTGCTAAATATCTTATAGTTTTCTGCATCTGAAGGACAAATAAGCTATCATACAGGGCCTTTTACATCCTACATTGAAAAAGTTTAGCTCTAGAAACTGTGCACTGTGATTTTCTTACATTTCTTTAATTTTCTGATACAATTTATTAGGTAGGGGCCAGACAAAACACAACTCAAACCCTGCTGTCTTGCAAGATGACAGGGGAAAGCCAAAGGCTATAGAAGCAAACCCATAAGAAATGTCTGCTGAAGACGGATGTACTGGGTCCATGGTGCAAAGTGATGAAGTTTAAACTGTTTACCATGTGAAGAATTCCAGTATAATGCAAGTTATGCTCACATGACATTACAACCAATATCAACCAGATGTGGAACCCTGCCAGGTAAGGAGAATGCCAGACCCAATCTCAAAGAGATCCACCCAAAGCAACTGGTGGCCACCCTGTTTTGTGCAGTGTAGCCAGGACATGGAGAACAATGAGAAAAACCCAATGGTCAAAGACAACATGAAGAGACATAAATTCAATATCCTGAAGAAGTTAGAAATAAAACATCAAATTCACAACAACAAAAAAAACTCATGGAAGGACATTGATCTTTCAAGTACACAGAAGACACACCTGAAGCTAGACAACATGAGGATACCAGACCTTCAGATATGACAAAGGATGACATAAAGGAGGAGTTATGACACTGATTAAAAATAGCAGCCAAAGAAATAGAACAAGGACAAGAAAACAGCAAAAATAATAGGACTAGACATAATAAGTATGAAGAAAACATTCCCCCCCCCCCCTCCAGAAAAGCCTATGATGCTTACAGAAATAGAAATCACACAATCTCAGTGCCTAATCATAGGTGACTTCAACACTCACTCAGAACAATGTGGATACAGTGAAACAGACAGCAAAGGAGAGGAAGTAGAGGAATGGGAAATAGACAACAATCTACTACTAATCAGTCAAGCAGATGATGAGACAACCTTTTACTCAAAGAGATGGAGAACCACCATAACCCCAGAAAATCTCTTTCTCTCTCTGAACCGTAAGTGACCAAGGCAAACGGGGCTCCTGCAAGAGTTTTCCACAAACGCCTGTCTTAAGTACATTTAGTGTCATTTTGAAAATTCACCACGTTCACCAAGTCTGTACTGTGTTTTTTGTGTAGTTTACTCATTAACTCATTTACTCATTAAAAGCTACCCACATTTTCTGAAAAAAAAAATTCTTTTACATTATAGCCACCATACAGATATGAAACTTTTTCAAAGTATGGGGGTCCGTTGCTTGGATTTTGAAACAGCTGGGTCCGCGGCCGGGATTTTGAAACAGCATGAGGTCTGTGGATTTTTGTCAAATGGAAAACACTGAGATAGATAATACCCAAAGTCAGAGATGAGGGTAACAGCAGATCATCTGTCACTGCTTCGTGCTATAATCATTTCCTTATTTTCACAAACCTCAGATTTCTGGAGTTGATTTACTATATTTTACGACAAACATCGAATGGATAAATCGAACACCTGGTGTTTGGTTAGATAGAAGCAGTGAGAACAAACATTTTATTTTGCTGTCTTTATGTTTGATTCTATTAAACAAAGCTTATGAAAAATGTGTTATTAGCTATATTTTGTGACTTAAATAAGACGACAGTGGAAGAATCCAAGCGTTACATATTCACATTTTCTGGTGATAAAACAATTGTCAGCACCACTGATATGTCTTTGATTTTTAGACTACAAAAAATAAGTCAGCAGTGGGTGAAAATAGGCCAGTGAAGTATCCAGAACAGCAGTGACTGGCTCTTGAGAAGTATATAGCAGCAAAAAGTTTTAAACAGTGTACCTGTACATGACAAAGGGTACTTGAGAGCTAATATAGATAATGCTTACCTTCATCTCCACATTTCCCCTGAGTTCTAACTCAAAGAAGCTAAAACTATCTAAGACTTCCTTACACTGAGGGCTCACATGAATTCTCAGAGCTGAAAAGTATTTTAAACAAAAGCCATGTAAAATACTGACCTGAAAGTTTAAAATGAATATTATTCTGAAGAACAGACCCATTTTTAAAAAACTATTATTATCATTTATTGTTACACCTGAAAATCAAAGTGTCAAAACAAATTTTTAAAAACATTTTCCCTACTATAATGCAGATATAGTCTTGCATTGATAGAACTGATTTTTACAAGAATATATGCTTTCTTTAATACACTGACAACTTTGTACATCAAATGCTCTGCTGCATCCTGCTTTTTCTAGGATGTTCTCTACTTTTTGATCGTCAGATAATAAATTATTATTTGAAACAAATGTATAGAATTCTTCATCTAATTATATTTCCCTGGAAATGTGAGCTGACATTCTTTGCAGCCATGGTGAAGATATTGATTCACAACATTATGATGGAATAGGAGTAGGTTATGGCAGTTATTTTTTTAAGTCTCTGAGAGAAGGGACTTTAGCAGACTACCATCATGGAGACTATAGTGATCCCTGCCTGTTAGCCAGGCTGGGTTTGTTATTAGGGGTACCAACAGAGAGGAAGAACAGGGTCTTGGTCAGTTATAGTGTGCCAACTCCTTGCTAAGCAGTGGGAGAGGGGGGAAGGTGGACAGGTGGTCAGACCAGTTATCTTGTCTGTTAAGACTTCCACCACCCACTCTGATAAAAAAATCCGCTCCATTTGGCAAATGGAGCCCTCACCTATATTACTCAAAACAGACAAACAGGAGATCCTCAGACTTGGCTCACCCACCCTTGGTGCCCTAGGCTCTCCTACTACACATGCGGGTTTATTGATTTTTTGTTTATATAAATTAATTAGTAGGGAACATCTATTCAACCGGGGAATAAATGTTCATTCCATTGCTTCTGTGAGGTTTACGACTGGGTGCCGCAAGAGTTTGTCTGTGAAACTCTTGTATCTCTTGTCTGGGAAAAAAAATGATCTCCTTTTCCAAAACTATCCTCACTCTCCATGGGGGATTCACATGCAACTCCCATAATGTGATATATACCACTGTATACAAAAGATGCAGAATAACTTATACTGGTGAAACTGGTCTCAGATTAGGTGACTACATGCAGTATGATATCACCCAGCATGCTTCAAAACCAGTCCCTCATTTCAGTGGCCCCAACCACAGAGGCAAATTTTCTAGCAACAGCCATCAAACAATGTCACACTGATGACAGAAGCCACCCAGCACTTGATAACCGCTACATTCAGGAATATAAGATGCTGGAAACCACATGGTTTGAACTCGCTATTCAGATACACCTAACATTCCCCTCATCCACAATCATAATCCCTCTGCACTAAGCCCCACTCCCTTATCTCTTGCAACACATAGTTCAGACCTCCTCACAGCATCACATTACAACCCCTCTACCCCAACTATAATCACCTATCCCACCTTCTCCCAGCTAGATTACCATTGTATCACCCTCTCTCCTCTCCATGGCTCTGATTCCCCCCAATCTTCATTTACAACCAACCTATCACACATCCCAAGTCTTTTTTTAAATATTCTCTACCCTTCACCATATGCATTTCTGAACACAGCCTCTTACAAGCCACAGCTTCTTACAAGTCACAGCTAAGTGCTCCATTCATTTTTTAACATAGCATTCATGTGAATTTATACTTTATCTTTTTCCTTTATTTCTTTGTCGTGTGTGTTTTTGTATGATTAAAGTTTATGTCGAAACATCACAACTGTGTGCTCGTTAAGTAATAATGCTGTTCCTACATTTTTCCTAGTTTATACATTTCTGTACCAGGCAAGGATGGCTGGGTGGCAGCAGGGGTTAAACTCCCAATCCTGAACTTCAACAAATCTGGTGCCTATATCTTGGGAGGGCAGGCTGTTAATCAAAACACAAGTAATGTGGGGAGTGGGGCGCCTGAACTGCTCAAAATATGACTTGCCCTTGCCTTCCCTCAGAAATTTGTCAGAGTAGCAGGGTTCATATTGATGCTGACAATGTTTTGCATGTCACAGTCCACTGAGTCCCAGAGACCACCAATGGCCATGCTCCACACAGGCCTTCTGGATGTTGTTGAAGAGCCTCACTGGGGTGGGCTTCTAGCCATTGCACTCTTTGGCTGCATGTTTAACCCCAAAAGCCCAGTCAGCAAGGGACTCATCACTCATGACTCTGTCAGCTTCCTGGAGTGTTTGATGGGCCTCTTGGGTCCTGTAAGTATGCACCTTGGAGCACAAACTGGTTGACACACAACGTCATTTTTACATAGCATTGTAACTGCCTCCAAGGAGCCAGATGGTGATCAGCTCATCTTTGGTTGCTTGGTGAACTGCTTCCCACACATCACCCTCACAGATGGGTGTCACCACTGTGAACAATGAGCTCAATATGGTGGTGTTGTCTGGTTTTTGCTGCTGTTGTAGATGTTTTCAGTGGCAATATCCTGCAGGATGGTCGCATGCTTAAGGATCCTCTTCAGATCTGCAACATCCTCAGCCATAGCCCCATGTTCATGGATTCACTTCTCGTACACCCATATTTTTTGGTGCCCTATGGGGGTCAGTCTTTGCCCTCTCAAAGTACCCTCAAAATGTTCGACCACTCTCAGGTTGCCATCATGCACTGGAACCAGATTGGTGGGGTTCCGGGTCTCTGAGATGGTAGAGGTCATAGATCACTGCCATGGTGGGATAGCCAACACTGTAGAAGACTCTGTTGATTGCCAGTCAGAATTCCGGGTGTGATGGTTCAGCTTATCTTAATAACACCCTGCCCTTTCTTTGTTTTGATCTGACTGAACTTGTCTAAGAGGGCCAAATTGTCCTCATTCCTCCCACCAAGGTTTTTGACTTTCAAGATAAAATCACCTTCTAAAACAGTGCGAGTAGCCACGCCGCCCTTGCGTCTGTCATGCTAGCATAAAAGACCATTTGGCCAGCAATAGCATAAATACCATCAGCAATCTCAGTGCTGCAAATTTCAAGTGGGTTTTCTACTTTAACTCTCCATGTAAAGAAGACTTCCATGGCACTGTTGGCTTCAAACTTGTCTTTGATGATCATTCAAGGTCTCAACCCACAGTTCATCAGCTAGAAGCTGGACTAGGGAAGGGATATGGGAGTCCAAGTTGATAAATTGGACCTGTGGTGCAGGCTTAGGTAGTTCTGCAAGTATCTCATCAATGAGATCATCCATTGTGGCCATGTTGTCAGGTATACTCCACTGATAAAAATATCTTACAGAAATAAACGGATACATCTTACATCCTTCCCATGTCATTACACATCACATAGGGCTCGCATGGTAGTTTGCCCAGTTTTACTGTTTTTGGTGAATTTTTTACCGCGTCCAGTGAATACATTCTATGGGGAAAAAAATATCCCCAAAATGAACTTTAGAAGAAGGCTATTGCCACCATGCACCAAAAAACTCATCCTCATGGGCCTGTTGCTTTCGATACTGGTCCTTAGTCTTTTTGTTAAAATATTCACAACCTAGGCATACAGACACTTAGTTACCCCCACACCACAAACACAATCCTTTTCACAATCAAGCTAGGTGGATATAATAATACTCTTTGATACACTGATCACAAAGCTTTGTGGAGCTCAAAGTAGGCCATTTATATGTGTTTTTACCCACCCCCATTATGTCTCTGATTAGATATCCCCATGACTAAAAGGAAACCCCACTCCTGAAGATGTAAATGCTCAAGATTTGGAGGTGGAGGCTCTACGATGAGAATCTTGACAGAAGTTGGAATGGAGATCCCCATGTTCAAGATGCACATGACACTCAAGTTTAAGATACCATTCATGATGGTGTGGGGCAGAATCATGTGAACATTGTGGGCTGTGATGGGCCTGCCAATGTAGAATAGGGATTCTAAACATCATTTTCCTTTTACGTCCATATAGCTTTTTGTGAAGTCATAAAACTTGTTCTTTGGCATTCTCATATCTTTGTCAAACTTCACAGCCATCTGACATATTTGATTTGCTAACAGTGCCTTGGGGTTGATCTCTGTGTGTGGGGAGACACGAATCTGCATCATCAAGACAATCTTGATATTAGGGACCTCAAAAGCATTGGGAGGTGGTGGGTTGGTCTTCTGGTGCTTACTGTATGGGATTGTGTGCCCATTGACAAACCACACATGCATCTCGCCATTAAAGAACTTGTTGACACAGGAGATCATCTCGTAGTACCCTGAGGTCTGGGCATCACTCAGAAGGGCACCCTTTAGAATCCGTGGTCATCGATTTTTACCTGCACCTTTTACTTCTGCATGTTAACAGTAAGATGGCGATCACGCACATCAAGAGGGGCTATCTGTCCCACATGTATCTCATGAAGCATACCACTAAGTGTACCTACCATTAGCCGTACACCACAGTCCCAAGTACTGCTTGGTCCTGTATGAACCAAATTCTCAACTGCGAAGACCTTGGCAAGAGGATTTTCACTGGCAGCAGCCTTGACCACCTTACAAGCAGCATTAACTTCAGAATGATTGAAGATGGCATTATGTGCTATTATAAAGGGTTGTATGCTATGTGGTAAATATATCTCTAATAAAAATGAAACATGGGGTTTGGAACCCACCAGAAGCGGGGCATGTATAGGGCAGCCTGGGTTGGTGAGGGCTGTGGTCTGTCCCTAGAGCTCTCAAGTATTTTATAAACATATGGTTGTTTTGGGTAATATAGGTGGGGAGAGGGGTGGGGCTCCATTTGCTAAATGGAGTGGATTTTTTTTTTGTTGGAGTGGGTGGTGGAAGCCTCTGTGAGCGGAGATAACTGGTCTGATCACACACACATAACCCCCACCCCCGCTGCTCACTAGCATGTCAACCACTGGTCACTGATTGTCAAATCAGAGCATTTTCACTCTCAAAATTATTCATAAGAGTGTATACATCAAGACTAATTAATCCAAAATATATTTAAAACAACTGAAGAAACAAGTCAGGTACATGGTCAACAGGAGTAGAAAAAAACAAAAACATCTTACGTAGACCATTAGATTCCATTCTAGAGGCTGTATTCACAGTGTCTCCAAACAGACAGTACCGTGGCATCTTTAACCCTACCACACCAGCACAGACTGGACCTGATGTGGATATATGAATAAATTGAGAATAAAAGATCAAGACTGATTTGATGAACATACTGTATAAGTACTAATTTATGATGTTTCACCCATGGCAAAAACATCTATTCATTAAGTAAAAGAAAATTCACTTATAAAATTTTATTTAATTATCAAGAAACATATACCTTGTATAAATATTTATTCCTCATATGACATTCACCAAAACTGTATGGAAACTGATTCTTACATCTTTCTCATGCCACTGAACATCACATAGGACTCACATGGTAGTTTGCCAAGTTTTCCCATTTTCGGTGAACTTTTTAATCTCATCAAGGGATTTTATGCCCATTAAACTGGCCTATCTTAACAATGTCTTCTTTAGAGTTTCACATGGTCGACCTCTTTTTCTTTGGCCTGTTGTGTTCCACTTCATTGATTGTTTTGGGATCCTCTGTTTCTTCTCATCACGTGACCGACATATGTCCATTTCATTTTTCGATCACCCATGAGACAGGTTGTTGTTCACTCATCTGTCTTATCTCTGCATTGTTCTTGAATTCATTCAACTTTATACCAAGTATTTTCCTTAGGCATTTGTTTTCAAAAGAGTCTAATTTCTGTCTATTTCTTTAGTTGTTTTCCAGCTTTTGCATGCATAAGTGAGGGTGGATATTACATTTGAATTGAATAATCTCAACTTGGTTTTTATGCTTAAACTTTTGAATGCCATATGTTCTCAAGATTCTTGAAGATCAGTGTTGCTTTTACAATTCTAACTTCCATACTGGTGTCACCATACTGGTCTATGTAGCTGCTGAGGTATGCAAAATGGTTTACTTCTACAACAGCTGTTCCTTCTATGTATATTTTTCCTTCGCGATTAAAGAGAAGTTTAATTATTTTTGTTTTTTCCTTGTTAATTTTAAGTCCTATTTTTCTAGCCAGTGAAGACAGGGTATCTTGTTTTTTCTTGCATCAATTTCACATTGTCACTGAGTTATGTCATCTGTAAAATCAAGATCTTCTAGTTGGTTCCCATGCACCCAATCTATGCCAGTTGTACTGATGCAGCATTTTTTCGCTATGAAGTCTATGGCAATTCCAAAAAGCAAGAGAGGCAGTATACATTCTTGTTCCATGCATATTTCAATCTGGAACCATTCGCTCATGAAATTGATTAGCTGATGAAAAACAATAGCTGAAATGCACTGGTGAATCAAGACTGTAAAAATGAACAATAACAGACCACTGGAAACATCAATATTAAAAAGAAAAAAGGATAAATTGTGTAAGAAAATATGCCACAATGACAAACCTGTATGAATACCTATCCTAATCTTAAGTTGATCATTAGGTCTATGGCGTATGCGAAAAGTTAATGTTGCTTTAAGTAATGAAAGTGACATCCTGGCAATTTCACGTGCGTGCAAGTGTCCATTGCGATCTGGGAGGCCAGATACAACCATGTATGCATCACCTATTGTCTCTACCTGTGATATAGACACAAAGATCAGTTTATACAATAAACTCTAATGGGCTGCATTAATTGTATCCTGATTTCATACTATCAGCAAACCTAGGCTGAATAAAAAGCCCTGTCCTAATTTCTCTTAGTGTGAAACTATAAAATAGTGATTTAGACAAGGACCAATATGTTGCCATGGATGTGAAACTATGAACATATTTGCTCCTGAGAGTAATCTCCTTCACTAACTTACAATCTGATTTGATAGTCTTATAAGATCTTCACCAATGCTCACTCTTCATCTCATTTGATAGTCTTATAAGATCTTCACTTCATCTGATTTGATAGTCTTACTATAAGATCATTTATTGGTCACTCCTTTATTGCAAAATCTGCACTGCTTACTCCTCATCTGATCTGATGCACTTCTTATAACATCTTCACTGTGGCATCAGCTTCCAAGAAAATTTTCTGTCAAAACACTCTGTGGAACTGAATCTTGGACAAAGAACAGAGATAAAAATTTTTTACAGCATATAAAACATTTATTTCTGTTACAGACGAATGTTAAAAATCCCTTTGATGGTGAATTTGGCACATGAGATTCTCAGAAATGTTGACAATATGCTAGGTGCTATGAGAAAGAGTTTTGAAACATGTAACAGGGAAGTACAAGTTGCAGAATGAACCCATAACACATTTATATAAACATGAATGGTCAGAAATCTACAGGTTGAGTAGAAAATTAGTATCTTAAACAGGCACTTAAGTAGTTTTCAGCGACAAACAGAAACACTTAGTCATCATCATCATCAGGTGCCGTGCCGACTGGCGTTGGCTATTATGCTTCTCCAGAGTACCCGATCCTTCATGCAGGCCATCAGTTCAGTTGGTGATCTCCTCTCACACCATCCCGTCAGACTGTCCAGTATCATTTCTCTTGGTCTTCCTCTTGATCTTCTTCCTTCTATTTTTCCTGCTGTTATAATATTTTCAATGCCCCCTCTTCTCATTGCATGTCCTATGAAAGTACATTGTCTCTCTCTTATCTTTCTGACAAGGTTTTTTTGTCTCTCCAGCTCTTCTCATACATTCTTCATTAGTTATTTTTGCTGTCCAGGGGATTCGCAACATTCTTCTAATAAACCACATTTCTGCTGCTTCCAATGATTTTTGTGCAGACTTGCCTATTGTCCATGATTCACTTCCATATAACAAGATAGGTTCAATATAGCATTTTAGGACTCGTTTTCTAACATTCATTGATAAAGATGTGTTAGCTAATATGTTTCTCATTCTCTGAAATGCAGTCTTTGCTTGACCTATTCTGTTCCTAATTTCTGTTCTGCATTTCCCATCTGAAGTTATTACTGCTCCAAGGTATTTGAATTTCTACACCTGCTTTAGAATGGTTCCGTTTAATTTAATACTGCATGCTGGTGGATTCTGTTTCTTAGATATAACCATAGTCTCTGTCTTTTTGATGTTCAAAGTAAGGCCTTTCTGTTCACTTTCTTTGGCGACTTTATCCAAGAGATTTTGCAGGTCTTGTTGGTTCTCAGCTATCAGTACTGTGTCGTCAGCATACCGAAGGTTGTTAATATTGTATCCTCCAATTTTTATGCCTGGTTCTGTGATGATTGTTCTTAGAATATTCTCGCTGTACAGAGAAAAAAGGTCTGGAGATAGTACACATCCTTGTCGCACCCCTTGTTTTATAGGTTGGTATTTTCCAATTCTATTTTCAACTCGAACTGCTGCTTCTTGCTGCCAGTATAGATGTTTTACAATCCTCAAGTCTTTGCTGTCTATATTGATGTCTTCAAGCATTTTAATAATTTCACTATGTTTCACCTTGTCAAATGCCTTGGTGTAATCAATGAAGCATAAGTAGAGATCTTTCTGTACTTCTAAAGCTCTTTCTGTTAGTGTTCGTAAAGCATAAATGGCATTTACACTTAGTACAGCCTTAAAACTATTCTGAGTAAAACAGGCAAATGCAAACAAAACTTAACACACATTTTCTTGTTTGTCATAAAATACTTAAGAAACTATAAGAAATAAACCATGAGAATAAAAATATTAGTATGAGCTTGAAAAAAAAGTTTGTTTTTTTTTTACTAGTGATTGCTGAACTGTACTAAATGTATAAAAACAAGAAATTAATCATCCTTTCAGAAGGATTCATTCACACTCTCAGTGCAGTGAAAACACAGTGTATTCCTGTTCAGCAAATGTGTTTGGAAATAAGCACTAGACAAGCTTTCCAAATCTGGAGTAAATCAATGTTTCCCAAAGTGGGTGATAACAACCCTTGTGGGCATTGTCAAGGACCAGGGGGAATGGTAAAGGAAAAAGGGCCGGTAGGGGGACAGTTGAAGAAATGGTGGCAATAAGGGAATGTTGAGGGAAAATAAAGCAACAGATGATGGCCTAGGAGAAAAGGAGGCAACAGCCCAAACAAGCCTGGGAAACACTGGAGTAAATCAATAATGAACTAATTTTAGGCCATCAAATAAAAGAACCAGCTTCACCCATCTGACAACACAACTGCAACAGCACTATAAAGACCTCCTTCCCACCTCTCATGAAGAAATTGAACCACTCCAAATTGTGGAGGAGCACAGTCACTGTGAAAAGATAACAGTCTTCACAGAGGTACCAGGCATACACAAAAAGGACTACCTAACAACACTTCAGATGAAGACACTGACCCAGGAGCTGATTGACAGTAAATACAACCCAGCTGAATGGACACATGTGTCACAGATGGGTCTGCAGAAAAAGCAGTAAAAATGGAGGTGGGGGTGTTTACATAAGATTCACAGATGGGAGACAAACCAGAAAGACCTTCACAACGGGAAAGATTTCCTCCAACTACAGGGCAGAAACAACAGCCCTCCTTGAAGCCCTCAGAACACTTAAAACAGAAAACCAGCACCCACCACACAAAATAGCCTTCTTCACAGACTGCAGGGCACTTCTGGAATCTCTAAAAACAACAAAGAAACCACAGGCAAACATACAGGAAATCACAACTGAACTGAAGCACCTTACACTGTCAATAACTGTGGCCCTACAACGGGTACCATCCCACTGTGGAATAGTTGGCAATGAAATAGCTGACAATCTATCCATAGCTGGCAGCAATCATGATCAAACCAATCATCCAGTAAACTACCAAGAGGTGAAAACCATAATCCATAACCAGTGCAAATTTGAATGGAAAAAGAAACTGAAATGCAACAATGAACCAGATGCAATACACCAACTACAAAGACATCAGCAAACCATCCTCTTTCACCTAAGGACAGGCCACTGCAGACTACTGAGCCACCTGCATCGACTCAAAATATCTCACACAGACGAGTGTCCATGTGGCAGTGGAGTCCAGACTCCAGAACATATCCTACAAGAGTGCCCAAACCATGCAGACCTGAGGCTTGAGACATGGCCAGAGGACACAAGCTTGTGGCAAAAGCTTTGGGGGTTCTATCAGGATCTGGAGAGGACTGCCATTTCGACAGGGATCAGGATCTGAAGTGACCAATATCCTCAAATGCAGGAGAAGAAGGCCGTCAAATGAAGAAACTGCAGAAATTTTAAAAAAACACTTCAAAGAAGAAAAGTGACACATGGAACACACTAAATGAATTGAAAAAAAAGCAAAAGTACATGCATTCCCCCTGGGAACAACTGTATTAAGAACACATTTATCTTAATATAGTCTTTGTGAGATAGGGAACATAGATCTGTTTGCTTAAAAACTCTGACCTACTTCTGTAGCCCAGAAACCTCGAGCAATCAACACCAACTGTAATTGTTATTTTTGTCAAATGTAATGTCAAGTTGGTGGACGGGTGGGGACATGGAGATTACCAGCAGGGATGAGGAAAATCTGGTGTGAAACCAATGAATCCGGAATGTGACGAGCCTATGGGTCTTTACAACAATGGTTATCAGAATGATGTAAACAAAACAGAGCCAGCAGACTATAGGTGGCGGGGAATGGATATCGTTGGGGCACTCATCGGATTCCTCATCCCAAAGTCGGAGTGTCTCTGTGGAACTGTCTCAAAGCCATCTAGCAAGCCTGCATTGAACGCTAGATCTGACATGGAGAAGGGGCTTAAGTACAGCCACCAGAGGCTGGAAAACAAAGTTTTGGCAAGGCCAGCCTACACCACTGTCTTCATGGCAGTCCGAGCAAGACCACAGTCTGCCGGAGAAAGGAAAGGTGCTGAAATCAGAGGTACCCAGCCAAAGAGCGCATTGCAAAAATCAGGGTACCACACATTATTGCTAATGAAATGTCTCTATCTGCAGTTTTTAAATATGGTGCTCGCCCTGTGAAGACTAACCAGGCAGGTGCAGTGTTGGACCCCCTGCCTCGAAAGGGTCCACCCAATGCTACTGGAGGTCCTCTCAATTCGTCTTGTGGAACCAGGAGACATGAGAGTAGAGCTACTGGCCAAAAAATACAACAGCAGAAAACTGCCAAAGCAAGAACTTAAACTAATGCAATGGAATGCTGAGAGTGTCAGTAGTGTTGGAGATGGCTATAGCAAAAAAAGATGGAATGGCTATAGCAAAAAAAGATGGAACTAGAGAACATACTCCTTGCAGAGTAGGTAAGTATATGCTGCATACAGGAGACACACCTAACCAAAGAATCCGCCTTTAAAATCAGAGGCTACCAGTGTTTTAGATCAGACCGACAGGACAGAAGAAAAGGAAGAATACTCACACTCGTTAAGAATAGCATCAGTGCATGTCAGGTGGGAGTGTACGTGGAAGGAGCCAAATACCAGATGATCCACCAGTAATACAGATTTCCATCTCCTTAACCATTACTGTCCTAATGACTGCCCACTTGCTCTAGAAACAATCACACATAAAGAGAGACTGATGGTCTGTGGAGATTTTAACAGCCATTCCCAAAGCTGGGACTATGACAACATAGACAAGAGAGGAGAGGAAATTGAGAGCTGGCAGGATGATAATGGACTTCTCCTGATCAACTAGCCAATGGATCCCAAAACATTTTACTCAAGGGCTTGGCATACAACCTCAACACCAGATCTGGCATTCCACTCTCCAGACCTGAAGTGGAACATTACATGCAAAGTTGGAAAACAACTTGGAGGTAGCGACCATCGACCAGTCTTCCTGACAATAGAAAATGAACTCATTAACACCAGTAGCCTTCTCCCCAGATGAAATTATAAAAAAGCAAACTGGACAATGTACAGACATCGTACAGGTATCCTGGTGGGACAGCTGTCCACAGAAGGTAAGGATATTAACACCATGGTGAAGGAATTTAATGCTTGTATCCTTCAGTCTGCCCGTGAAACCATTCCCAGAGATGCTCGTAGGGACTATAAACCATACTGGTCTAGTGAGCTGGGAAAATTCCATGATGACATGGAAACAGCTTGAAAGCAAGCAGAAAATAGACCATGCCAAGAACACCACAATAATTACCAACATGCTAAGGTCAAATTTCAGAGAGCCAAGCTGCAAGCCAGATGGGAAAGTTGGAGAGAGAAAACAAGAGTCCCTAAACTTTGAAAAGGATGGAAGAAAACTATGGAAACTAATCAAACAGTTAAATGATGAGAGCAGTGGAAGAAGTACAAAGATTATAGAGGATGGGAAAACTCTTACAGGTAAGCAGGTAGCAGATCACTTTGCTCGCATGTTTGCATGACTGCAACATTGATATTCATCCAGAGAACTAGCGTACAGTGTGCGATGACCCACAGAAAGAAGAGGAACAAGGCAGAAAAATGGAGGTCATGGATGCACCAATCACATGCAGTGAGTTAGACCTAGGTCAGTAAACTGAAACCAAGGAAATCACCAGGACTAGATGGAGTGTCCAATGAAAGGATCAAGAACCTGGGAATGGCAGCAATGGGAAAGCTGTTGGATATTTTCAATATGTGTTGGAGCACAGGTAAGTTACCTCAAATCTGGAAGGAAGCAAGAATATTACCACTGCTAAAGTCAGGGAAAAACAATGATACAGCCTCCAACTACAGACCAATCAGTCTCACTAGCTGCATATGCAAAATGATGGAACACATCATTGATCTGTGGCTAAAATGGTACCTAGAAAGTGAAAACCTTCTCACTTCACAACAAGCAGAATTTAGGCAGTACTACAGTACAGAAGATCAAGTGACCTATCTCTCTCAAGAGATTGAGGATGCATTCCAAGACAAAAACCTTGTACTAGCAGCATGGATAGACCTGAAGAAAACCTTTAATAAAGTACAGAAAAAAATTCTGTCGTGGAAACTAAGAAACTGCAATGTGAATGGAAGACTTTACAACTGGATGAAATCTTATTTACACAGTAGAGGAACAAGAGTAGTAATGGATGGACACAAAAGCCAGAAAGTACTGCTGCAACATGGCATACCACAAGGAAGAGTCCTTTCACCTACACTATTGTTCTTATTCATTAATCTTCTTCTTCTTCATTCACTTCTACCACCAAGACCGCCCCGTGATCCTACTGAATTTACTCCTGTGGTCCTCAATAGGTCCTGTGGTCCCCCATGTGGTCCCCAAAAGGACTACACGAGATCCCTGAGAGGATCACAAGAGGTTCAGAGTATCACAAGGCTTGAGCCCATACTCTTCGTTGGTCTCAGAAGCAGGATTGCGTGACACCATTGTTTTCATTGCACCAGTTTAATCTAGAGTTGGACTCTCATCAGAAAACATCGACGTGTTTTGGATATGAGTATATTCCCGCTGGGTGAGTATTCATTAATGACCTGGTCAAGGAACTTCCCTATGGAATCAAAGTGACACAATATGCAGATGATCTGGTTATGTGGTGTACAGATGAACACATGACAGTTGCTACACAAAGACTCCAAAGAGCAGCAGACATCTTGACATCATGGACAAACAAATAGTGTGTAAGTATCAATACAGAGAAATCAACTACACTATGTTCACTCTCTGAACCAAATAGAAAGCAGGTAAGATCTTTATAAATAAAATATCCTTAAGGATGGACAACCAACCCACTTACTTTTAGGAGTGACTTTTGACTCAAAACTGACCTGGAAGCAACACATCAGCAGTGCAGAAGCAAAAGTCAGAAGAAAACTAGCCGTATTAAGAAAATTGAGTGAAACAACATGGGAAGCTAGTGAAAGAATCCTCAAGAATGTATATCAGTAAAGTATTCTACCATATTTAGAATATGGCTCAACAGCTTGGTGCACATCATAAACACTACGTTGCATAATCTAGACAGGGTACAAAATCAGTATGGATTATCAAAGGTGCCATGAGGTCCACACTAGTAGTAGAAATACAGAAAATAGTTGGTATTCCAGTGCTAAAAGAATGTAGAGACACAAAGGTCATAACCTTGGGAGAGAAATTCCTCAACTCTGTAAGCCATCCCCTGAAGGAGAGATTCAATAACTTTTCACTAATATGGCTTAAAAGAAGCAGCTTCATTCACCAGGCCAAGCGTATGCATAAGCTGATACCTGACCTTCCAACTGTAGTTGCTCCATTATCATCTGTACCAGAGCATACACCATGGAAAGAAGCAGATTGTACACAAATAACTATTCAAACTGAAGTGAAAGGTATGCAGAATGATGAGATGCAAAGAAGTCCTGTAAGATCAACAGCCACTCTTAGTTTGCTAGATGAGAAATATCCATGTGACACCTGGATACATGTGTATAAAGATGGATCTGCACACAATGCCATAAAGAATGGAAGGGCAGAGGCATAAAGAATGGAGGGGCAGGAGCACATATTGAATATCCAAACAACATCACTGACAAGATTTCCATACCTACTGGAAAATAGTGCAACAACTATGATGCAGAAGTTATGGGAATTATTGCTGTGGTTTAAAAACAATCAGACTCTAGAATTGATGCATGCCCCTTAGTAATTCTCACAGATGCAAGATCAGTACTGGAAGCTCTTCAGTGCAACAGAATTCCAGATCTTAACTTTGTTAAAAACTGGCTCACTACACAGAGTCACCTTGCAGTGGATTCCATCTCACTGTGGGAAACCAGGCAATGATAAAGCTGACTGTCTGGCCAAAGAGGGCACTGAAATGGAGCAACCAGACATACCAATCACCTATAATCAGAAGAAAAGCATGATTAAAAACGTACAGGAAGCCACAAACATCGCCCCATGATGACTATCACATGCTAAACAGAAAGGAACAAGTCACCATTTTCCGTCTCCGAACAGGAAACAGCTGACTCCAAAGTCATATGTATACAAAGTTTAAGGTTGGTACTGCTACTATTTGTACATGCGCCCAGGTGCCCCAAACTATGGAACATATCCTCCAGAACTGCACCAACTATGAGACACTGAGAAGTAATTACTGGCCCAGTGAAACCACTAAAGAAAATAAGCTCTACAGTTCCATAAATGAATTATACAAAAACAGTGAAATTTATCCAAGAGACAGGACTGCAGATACAGACAGACAATATGTAAGAAGAAGAAGAAGGAGTATACACATATCCTTATAACAAAAGATAATACTCAGAAAAGAAACTGTTTCTGTAAACTTAAATACTTCTCCCTATAAAATTAAAAACTGGAAAATTGAGTGAAGAGGTGTGAAAAATGCAAAGTACTTATCACCCTCAGATGTTCACTCACAGATGAAGATAGACATGGTTGTGACCTAAATCCTATAAAAATATGTAGTAATTAAACAGAACTGCAAAAAAGTCACAGTCTTTGTGAGAGACTAACTTATTAGAGTGAAGGTAAACAAGCCAAACAAAAAAGACTAAAGAAGAAAACAACTGAAAAAGGAAAGTAATTAACTTTCCAAGAAAATTGTCCAACATTTACTGGATTCATTCATTCATTCATTCATTCCTTTGCATGTCCCTTGCATTTACTGGATATGTTGAAAAAAAGAGGAGAACTTACAGACATCACAAAAAAAAAACAGAAAGAAAGGTAAGGGAAGGCCCAGAAGATGATGATGAACCATTCATAACGGCATGATAAACAACTATAACGCCAATAAAAAGATTTAAAATCTGTGAACAGAATTGCCTATGATCACTGACTAGTACAGACACTAGCCAGAAGGAAAGCAATGGTAAACTACCTTCTGGAAATAAACCAAGAAACCCAAACAGCAACATGGAAGTTTAGATAGGAAGAAGATCTGGTGGCGAGTCCCCCAGGCCAGATAGATCTAATTTTAATACTGGAGAAGAGTGTGAGACAGAGGTCAGTACTAGTAATTGTGATGACAGACAAAATCCTGACAGTGTTACTAAGGAAAACCCCTGCATCAAACTAAAAAGAAAAATAAGAGCAGGAACATGGAATGTGAGAAGTATGTATGAAGGAAAGTATCAAATAATAAGTGATGAGATGAAAAGAATGGAGATACACATTTTGAGAATCTGCGAACATCGATGGAAGGGATCAGGACACTTCAAGAGCGAGAATGATAATATCTTTACATACTCTGGTGGAGAATTAGGAGGAAAGAATGGAGTACTTTTTACTTGGACAAATCAACATCAAATGCATTACTAGGTTACAATCCAGTAAGTGACAGAATCCTCTCTGCCAGCGTTAAGGGGACTCCTAGAAATGTAACAATCATTCAGATGTATGCACCTACATCAGCAGCAGAGTAATAATGGAGATACAATGAGGGAAATTAAAAGGAGGACATCTATCACTCTTTAGAAAGTAAAACAACTAAGGAATCTGTGGAGAGGAACAGACATTCATTCATTCATTTGCATGTCCCTTGCGGAACTTTGCCTTCCAAACAGCACTCCTGTAGGCCTCTTGGTTGTGAGCAAGATGGCCTGCTGCTGCTGCGTCCATTTGCAGATCATCAATGATTTCTTGCAGCCATCTTCGTTTTGGTCTTCCTCTTTTTCTTTTTTCCCATTATGTATCCTTCCAATACGGTCTTCTTTAAATTATCATGATGTTTAATGTGTCCAAAATATTTAAGTTTTCTCTCTTTAATCCTCTTTACTAGCCAGCCTTCTTCAATATTAAGCTCTTGTAGTATAGATATATTTGTTCTTTTTTGCGTCCATGATATTTGGAGAACTCTTCTGTAGCATTTACATTCAAAGGCATTTATGTGTTTCTCAACTGTTTTGTTAAGTGTCCAGGTCTCACAGGCATATGTTGTGATGGGAAAGATGCATGCCCTTAAAAATCTTATTTTTGTAGCTCTGTCTGCTCCTCTCCACAGATTCTTTATTTGTTTGACTTTCCGAAGAGCAATAGATGTCCTCCTTTTAATTTCCCTCATTGTATCTCCATTATTAATTAGCAGTGATTCAAGATATTCAAAACTCTCCACTTCTTCCAATTTTTCCTCATTGACATAAATTTCAGCTGCCTTGTTTGTTTTGTCATTTGTCATCAATTTAGTTTTCTTTGCAGAGGAACAGACAGAATTACAAAAATAAGATTTTTAAGGGCATACGTCTTTCCCATCACAACATATGCCTGTGAGACCTGGACACTTAACAAAACAGTTGAGAAACACATAAATGCCTTTGAATGTAAATGCTACAGAAGAGTTCTTCATATATCAGGACACAAAGAAGAACAAATATATCCATGCTACAAGAACTTAATACTGAAGAAGGCTGGCTAGTAAAGAGGATTAAAAAGAGAAAACCTAAATATTTTGGACACATTAAATGTCATGATAATCTAGAGAAGACTGTCTTGGAAGAGTACATAATGGGAAAAAGGAAGAGAGGAAGACCAAGGCGAAGATGGCTGCAAGACATCGTTGATGATCTGCATATGGATGCATCAGCAGCAGGCCATCTTGCTCACAACCGAGAGGCCTACAGGAGTGCTGTTAGGGAGGCAAAGTTCCGCAAGAGACATGCAACTGAATGAATGAATGAACAGAATTGTTTCTAGTTCCAGCCAGCAAGACATCTTTCACTGATCATGTCAAGTCATGTTTTGAACAACCTCTGGCACTTTTTGCTAGGTGACATGTGCTTCTAAAAGATCCCCTGTTTTATTGTCTGTTCTCTCTGTTATATTGGCACAATGATATCTGCTGGTTTATATGTAAAAAAAAAGTAGATTTAACATCTTTTCAAACCAATTGTTTTTAAACTATCCCAGCAATGCCATGCTAATCATAAAAGAGAAAAGTAACAATGTTACAAAAATCATTTTTAACTGGGCATTTAGTCTTCTTGTAATCTGGGTTATGCTCTCAATAGTGATTTTGCAGTCATTCTTACATCCTTCCCATGTCACATAGGGCTCACATGGTAGTTTGCCAAGATTTCCTATTTTCAGTGAGCTTTTAAACCTCATCAAGGGATGTTATTCCCACTAATCTGGCCTATCTTAACAGTGTACTCTTTTTTCACGTGGTCAGCCTCTTTTTCTTCTGCTTTTTGTGTTCCATGTGATAGGTTGTTTTGGGATTCTCTGGTTGTTTCTTCTCAACACATGACCGACATATGTCCATTTTCTTTTTCTTATCACCCATGAGACAGGTTGTTGCTCATTTGTCTTATCTCTGCATTGTTCTTGATTTCATTCAACTTCATACTGAGTATTTTCCTGAGGCATTTGTTTTCAAAAGAGTCTAACTTCTTGTCTATTTCTTTAGTTGTTTTCCAGCTTTTGCATGCATAAATGAGGGTGGATATTACATTTGAATTGAATAATCTCAACTTGGTTTTTGTGCTTATAACTTTTGAATGCCATATGTTCTCAAGATTCTTGAAGGTTAATGCTGCTTTTGCAGTTCTTACTCTAACTTCCTTTCTGGTATCCTGGTCTATGTAGCTGCTGACATATGTAAATTGGTTTACTTCTTCAACAGCTGTTCCTACTATGTATATTTTTCCTTCATGGTTAATGAGAAGTTTTTTTGTTTTTTCCTTGTTAATTTCAAGTCCTATTTTACTAGCCATTGAAGACAGGGTAGCTCTTTTTTCTTGCATTGATTTCACATTGTCACTGATATAAGTTATGTCTCATGTACCTAATCAATTATTACATGCGTTTAATTAATAAAAACTTGTCAAAGACATTTCTTAATGATAAAAAACAAAAATACTAAATAATTTTAATCAGCTAAGCACATACGTTTGTCCCCATCACTTGTTCCAGAAAACTGTTTTCTCACAGACACAAATAAACACAAATATCAACATTCTGTGTATATTCACTCAAAGATCAACATGACATGTGTACATTCAGTTTTAAATACATTAACATCACCACATGAAAAGATTACCTTATACACATCAAAATTTTCAATAATGGAGTCAAAAGTTGTGTACAGGTCATTCAGAAGGTCGACCACCTGAAGAAAATGGTTTCAATAATTATTTTTGTTATTAGTGAAGTTATTTATTAATTAGTGAAATTATTTATGCACAAGAGATGAGGGAAACAAGACCAAGGGGTAGACCAAGACAGAGATGGAAAGACAACATACAAGAGGATATAAAAGAAATTGGTGTCACCAACTGGAGAGAGAGGATTAGGAAAAGAAAGGAATGGAGGTGAACTTTACTTGCAGCAATGAGACTTGATGGCTCGGAAAGCTGAAGAAGTTATTTGCAATTTATTACAAACGACTTTTTAATGAAATGAATTATGTTGTTCCCATTACTCAATAATTTACTCAATAAATAATTGTGATTAATCTTGTGTTAATTGTTCAAACAGTTAAACTGTGTATTGTGATCCACATTATGAGGCAAACTATCCTATGATATGACAGAAATTGCAAATTTAATTGAAATGAAGCAAGAATTAACAATGGTTCTGCAATCTTTTGTCACTCAAATTTTACACACCTGTATAATTAGTTGGCAGGTACAACCTTAACAACTTAAGATATGCAGACGACACAGTTATGATTGTTAAAAGTGAAGGTAAATTCAAGTACCTAGGAACAATTATAACAGCTGATGGGAAATGTCACAACGAAATAAAAAGCAGATGTCCCAAGTCAGCATTCCAGAAAATGAGAAACATCTTGTGCAACAGATCCTTATCAATGGAAACAAGATTCCATGTACTTAAATGTTACATCGAGCCAATTTTGTTTTATGGATGTGAAGCATGGTCCATAAATAAGAGAGTACAGTGAGAAATGGAGGCCATGGAAATGTGGTTTATAAGATGGATGCTGAAGGTACCATGGACAGCTAAGAAAACCAATGAAGAAGTCTTAAGAGAGGTTAGAGTTAAAAAGCATGTTATAGTAAAGATCAGAGGCAGACAAGCGAGATATATAGGACATTTCCTGAGAAGAGGAAGATTGGAACACACTGTGGCAACTGGAAAAATTGCGGGAAGAAGAGATAGAGGAAGACAGAGAGAGAAGTTACTGGATGGGTTGTCAGTGTGGGTAGGAAGGAAGTCACCGGTAGATTTCATAATCAACGCAAAAGACAAGGAACTGTGGAGAGAAATGATTGTCTATGCCATACAGCATAGCACTTAGAATCAGAATTAGGGTAGTGAGAAGAAAGAATGATAAAAGTTAACAATAAATGATAAAAGTTAACAATAAGAGGTAAGAACTGTGAAATGATTATGAAAAAAAACCCCTAACAAACCAATATTTTGTAATATTGGTTTCCTGTACTGATGTTTTTCATAAAACATTTCACATGTTCTTACCACATGTTGCAATTTCTCTCCCTTTTCTTCATCTCTCTGCTTGTTTCTGTAAAACAGTGTCATACACTCCTGTCTACTCTACTAGTACCAGTCTTACCTAAGCTGCTATCACATTTACATCATTGTGATTAAAATTTCCACCAGAATTATGATCATAATCTGAATTATTAATCTTCTTATCTTATATCTTATATCCTTCCCGTGCCGTTAAACGTCACATAGGGCTCGCAAAGTAGTTCGACAATTTTTCCTGTCTTCGGCGAGTCTTTCAACCTCTTCAAGGGATTTTATGCCTGTTAATTTGGCCTCTCTTAACAATGTCCTCTTCAGAGTTTCATGCGGTTTGCCTGAATTCTTAATACCAACACAAAAAAGAACATTACAAAAACTCGTCACTAATTTTCTAAAGATATCAATGCCAATGACATTACCAAAACTTACTTCCATTGGTGTGCTCTCAGCTGACATGGCTGTGAAACCACAGATGTCACTAAAATATATTGAGACACTGTCATACCATTCTGCTGTCACAGATTCACCTCTGATAAGCTGTGAAGCAACTTTCCTATGCAGCAAAAGAAATACATAAAATTATAGGTGTAAAAATAAAATTCCCCAAATAAAGGCATAAAGAAGAAGAAAAAAATAGTATAGATGAAGTTTTGCATACATTTATTACTCGAGTAATAAATACAAGTATTCGTTGCAAAGTAGATATTAAAATCATCTAATTGTTTTCAAATTTTTAATATAAAAGTTGATGAAAGTATGTAATGCAGTATAGAAAGCAGCCAGATCAGATGAGAAAAGATACAAATAAATATATCAACAAACTCAAGCACTATTTCTGCACAGAAATATTTTTAAGTTTAAGGAATGATCTAAACTGTGGGCTTCAGCTGTTCATCAGAAAGCATCATGTAAAACTAAATAAAACTGGCCATCAAAGCAGAAAGTAAATTATTATTCACTATTAAAACATATACTTGTATTTCACATTTAAGCTTAAATGGAAGAGACAATCTGACACAATGCCTAATACAAACTTTGGTAACATATTGTAGAGGAGGTCTTCAGCTTTCCTCTTCTGCTGTAGATAATCTGCTGTTCTTTCCTCAACCAAAGCTTCCAGGTTGTTGGCATACTGCTCCATTCGAGATAAGAGGTTGTCCAAGATATTCCCCTTGTCACCTTCTCTGAAAACAGGAGCAAAAGTAAGAAATGAACAGGTCATGTTAATCTCATGAATAAGCAACAAGAATCATTCAATGTGTTCTAGCTGAAATCCAGTCATCTGAATTTCCAAATTTTGCTACAAAATTGCTTTTTTTGTATTCATCTTCTATGAAGTCAGTTATGTACATATCTGCCTTTTTGCTTATGAGCTTTTTACCATAATATCTAATCATATAACATTCTTTGGTGTTGGACTGTCTTGCAGGCAGATATACTGTAGGTAGATTCAAAGGAATGGTCTTTCATATGTAAATTCTGTCTGCTCTGGGTTTTAAACAAAAAAAATCACAGCAAGATCAGAAAACCACTCATTAGAATTAGATCATTTTCTAAATGCATAACTTTAAGCTTTATAATATTATAGCCACTTGGCTGCAATATTTCTTTAACTCTGTTCAGGAATTAGTGTTTATATTTCACATACTGACCTGTTGAGCTTTCTAATTATAGACTTCAGTGCCTGAAAATCTGGCCGGTCTGCTGGATCTTCTGACCAACATCGCCTGTTACAAATAAAAATTACAAAATGTTGCGTAATGTTGTGCTGTTTGTTATGCTGGCAAACAGGTTTTCATATATGTGGGTTTACAGCAACAAAAAAAAAGTAGTTATAAGAAAAAAAAGAATGGATGAAGGAATTCTGCTGAGAAAGAAAGAAAATAAAGCAGCTGATGACAACAATAACGTATATTAACTTTTCTTGGGGACGAAGCCTCTGTCCAATTTGCAATAAGCAACCCAAAGCTGACATGCTGACAGTTAGGATGGGCAAATCATAGCTGGTCAGTAAACCATAGCTGATCACGACCCTGTCCCATTTCTCTGTTGGTACTCCCTGTAACAGGCCTAGTATCACCAACAGGGCATGGATTGCCATAGTCCACATGGGACTCTGCTAAAACTGTACACCTCCCTGTAACAGGCCTAGCATGGCCAACAAGGCATGGACTGCCATAGTCCCATGGGACTCTGCTAAAACTGCATACCTCCTGCTTTTAGTTCCACTCAGGGAATTACTGCCAAAACCCACTCCCAGGCTGACACGATGCTGTGCCTCTACACCTTCATAGCATCAGCTGCAAAGAACACCACCTCAGCAGTTCCAGGGTGAATTAAGACATCTACTTTTCTCATCTTAAAAATTGGTTTTGCCCCAAGTAAATGTCAGCCATTTATGGAAACTGCCAAGCAGCTTCTCTCATGGCTGATTTTCTTATCTTATATCTTATATCCTTCCCGTGCCGTTAGACGTCACATAGGGCTCGCAAAGTAGTTCGCCAATATTTCCTGTCTTCGGCGAGTCTTTCAACCTCAACAAAGGATTTTATGCCTGTTAACTTGGCCTCTCTTAATAATGTTCTCTTCAGAGTTTCACGCGGTCTGCTGATTTTACCAATGTTTTATTGGCATGATTCAGTGATAGTGATAACAAGATATGCTTGTGCTGCACAGTCAAGTCAGTTGCTCTTCCGTCTTGACCTCATTGTAGCTATCACTTCCACTTAAAAAAAAAAAGTGCTGCTATGCACACTTGCTGCTCACGTGCATGGTCTATATGCTAGTTCTTTGGCATCTTAATGGCAGACACTCTCATAAATAAGTTGTAAATAAGTTTCCATAATAATTTAAATGACACTATTTTAATGTGAAAAAGAAACTTTATTATTAACTAAATACAAGGAAATCAAATATTTCAAAACAAGCATAAAATTAATATCAAGAAAATAAAATGAATTTACAGATTTAATGAACACAGTTCCATTTTCTCTCTCTCCCTTTCATGGCCATTTTTATGTGAATCTGATTAACAACAGGGAATTACAGAGTCTGGGTTAACTTTTTCGTCTTTAATTCAGATTCTTAGCTTATATATTTCTGTTTTTTTTTAAAGGAATTAAATGCGGTGTTTCAGCATTCGCAATGTACAGTATGTGAAAAAAGAAGATGTGTCTTTGCTCCATCCAGCAACAATGGCAAGAAGGTGGTAACAGTTCTACTGTTCAATAGCTGCACATAATGCAGACTGAATTTTAGTATAATATACAGGGCTTCTGTTAATTCAAATATATAAATACGTATATATATATATATATATATATATATATATATATATATATATATTTACTTCATAAGTGTAGAACAATAATCAACAACATGAAGTTTAAATCCAAGTAATAGCAAACCTGATAACACCAGCCAGTTCATCACATGGACAGTCATATTCTTCTAGGGTAGGTCTGAAATATGGCTTAAGTCCCACTTTCACTTTCTGAAAGATTTCTGTCATGGAGAAAAATGACTAAACTCAATGGTAATATTTAAAAAGATGCTTCCTCTGACTACTTTTATATCTTAATTCTTAGTGAGATGAATTCTCTGGAGGTACATGTAGTCAAAACTTTTTTTTTTTTTTTAACCTAACAGATACACTGATATACTTCTAGTTCAAAGAATTTTTGTTTCAAATAACAACTCGTCATCATCATCAAAACATGCTGTCTGCAGCATGAAGTTTGTTGTAATGAATCTCCAGTTTCCTTTTCCTCACCTTGATCCTTGATGTGCACTCAGTCATGCTGTATCCTGTCCACTTTCGTATGTTATCTTCCCATCTAAATCTATCTCTTGCTCTATTTCCTACCACCTTTCCTTCTATTATGGTCTACAGTATATTATTATGTCTTTCAATGTGGCCAAAGTATTCTGTTTTCTTGATCTGTATTTCTCTGAGAAATCACACTGGAATTTTAGCTGTTGTAGAACTTGTGCATTTGTGTAATAAGTAAATACTAAATATTTGAAAAGCTACAGAGTAAAATTAATTAATACGTTTGAAATGGTGCCTATTCCAAATAATTAAAAGTATATAAAAAACAACATGCAAAATATATTCAGGTACATGCCCTGACTTCACAGTAATGTAATATCATCATCATTTTGCTCAATATCTGCTTCTGAAGACTAAGTGTTAGGAATCTTCTGTTTCTCACCTTAGTAGTGCTTGTGAAGAAATTATGCTGTCCATTAGTTTATTTTGTACAAACATTTATATTGTCATCTCTTCACATTTTTATCTCTCATTTTCTTCACATAGTGCTTTCCATATATTGAATCTTCTGAAGCTGTGGGTCTCAACCTTTTTTTTTTCGTCCCATACACTAGAATGTCATACCCCCTCTCCCCCTTCTCTCTCTCTCTCTCTCTCTCCCCTCTCTCTCACTGGTTGAACCCACATTCTGGAGTATCCAAAAAGCTAAGAGTTGTCTTAAATTAATGCAATTTTATGGCTTCTCTTTACAAACTGTTCCAAAATTTATTTAAATCCATGAAATATATTTCACTTTTCTATATACAAGTGTATATGGTTTATCATATAATCTGTGGATTTTTTCTGGTACACGCTGAAAAAGGCCCCTGGGTTCACCCAGCCTCTAAAATTGGGTACCAGAGAAATCTGGGAAGATAAAGTGGCCAGGTGTAATACTGACCACATCACACCTTCATGTGCCGAAGGCCATGGAAAATACAGGCCTAACACCATATTCCCCAGTATGCCTTAATGGCATGGAAATGGGAATTTTACCGTTACCTTTTTATATACAAGTGTATTTACATTTTATAGACACTTTTCTTGTCACAGGATAATGTTGATGATTTGGCACTTCATAATTCTTAATTTAGTTTGTCACATTATGTTTTCCATACAAAATAGTACAAACATGTTACAGTAAGTAATACATTTCCCACAGTAATGTAGAGTAAGAGAACACAGTTTTGTAGGATTAGACCTTGAAAAAATCATAGACAAAGCACTTTAGGAGGTTTGAGATAGCACAGTTCATTAGTATGTTGTTCTCGTGTGGCTAGATGGCTGCTCGTCCTACTGGATTCCATGGTTTGAATCCCAAGTAATTCTCTTGTGATTTTTCTTTCTCTCACGTCTCACTAAAGTGCTTTGTCTATGATTTTTTTTAGGTCTAATCCTACAAAACTGTGTTCTCTTACTTTACCACATGAAAGCTTCATTGTTTCCTATTTATAAAAAAATTGTTCCTACAGTATTTGAAAAAAATATATATCAGTAGCATTTGCTAGGAGCATGCTCCAAATTTTCTTTTAAAAAATGTATCTTAAGAATGCTCATCTGTTAAAAATAATCTTTAGTTTGGTGGAATTAACAATTTATTTATTTTTTCTGTTTCTTTTCTGCATTACAGTCTTCAAAAAATTCTTGAAAACTATTCATAACAGCTGAAATCTGCATTTATTTTTTAAATTGCTTTTCTTAGTTGTTATTAGAGAATATTCCAAAAAAGATTATATTTAGTTGCCAGGTAATAATCACTCATGCCATTAGACATTCTTCACTATAACATGGGTTTTCAGTAGCTTGCAATGAATTTATCTACGTCATCAGTACCAATCTAGTACTAAGTCCTGTTGGATAATCATCTGAACAACCTTCTTGTGGAAGACTCAGTCTAGTAAGACTTAATGGTCAGACTGCAGGGGTAAAACATTTCCCATAACCATTTTATTTTGATCAATCTTTCTGCAACTATTTTCTTTTGTCACTTAAGTTCTTTGTAACTGGAAGTTTTCCCAGGGTAATTAAATGTAAGGTGCTATAATAACTGGCTCCTCAGCTCGAACAATAAAAAAAGACCAAACTTTTTTGGTAATATTATATGATATGATGTGAACTATAATGTTCACTTGCAAAATAACAAGAAAAGTCAACAAAGCTCTAAACAACACACTGAAAGAAGACATTTTCAGACTGGCTACAGAGAAAACAAAGTTCTGTATGGTACAGACTGCATGAACAAAAGATTGCTAAAATGTGTTATGTATTCATTTTGGAGGTGGATAAAAGACTAACACAGCTATGACATATAGCCCCACTCTGGCAGCTCAAAATGCTTAGGTCTCTGATAATGTATGAGATTTTGAAAAAAGCATATACAAGAAAATATATATATATATATATCTTGTAAAAGCTGATTTTATGAGTAATAATGCATAATGTTTGACAATGAGTTTTATTTCAAATATAAAAACTGATATTAAATAACCATTTTTTGACATTAGATTAGAAAAAAGGAGAGACATTTATATAAATATTGCATCCATAAAATTCATATTTCTAATATTTCTGAAGCACAATTCTGATATCCATTTGCATGTTGTATATTACTAGACTTTTCAACAGAATCACCTTACACATTGCTTACCCTGTGGAGACAGATCCAGATTTTGTAAATAGAAAACTCCATTTCTGTAAACTATTTCCTGACAGATTATGGCAAAACTGTATACGTCCCCTTTGATGGTTCCTTCAGGTGTGTGGTAAGCCATGCGAAGTAACTCGGGTGCTGTCCAGAGTTTACCTAAGTAACACATATTAACATGTAAGTACATCAAAGCTTGTTTTATAAAGCAGGGGCATGATACCACATTAGACCATAAAATCCTAAAATCTGATGGAGTTTGAAATTATAGCCATACTCATTCTGTTACTAACCTGCTCTCTCTCAATCATAATAGAAGCTGCTTAGGTACAGAGAATCAACCATGACAGAAACTGCTTAACACTGAGAGCCAGTCATGATGGATGCTGCTCTGTTTGGCAAGTTCCACAAAAAGCTAACAACCACCTACTTCAAAACTCTTCTAAAATTGAAAATCCCACTGTCACAATAATTGAATACATGAAAGTAGATTTGTACAATCGAGAATAAACTGTCTTCATTAGCTTAGGTTATGAGTAAGAAATCACTATCTGTCTTCAAGTTGAACAAGTTGTAAAAAATGTCATGGGTATGAAATGTTATTTTTGGAGAAAATGCCTATAAAAATGAAAATATCTGCTTGCAGAGTAAAGAAAAGAGGTTGACCATGTGAAATTCTAAAGAGGACATTGTTAAGAGAGGCCAGTTTAGTGGCCATAAAATCCATTGATGAGGTTGAAAAGCTCACCGAAAACAGGAAAACTTGGCCAACTACCATGTGAGCCTTATCTGGATAGCACTGTGCTGCAGTTGTCAGTGTATGAAGACAAAGTGTTGTCAAATAAAAATTAGTCTTACAGTTCCTACATTATGGCTGGTGAATGGGAAAAATAAAATGAGCAAATCAGAGCACCCCGCCTGCCCCCCCCCCCCCCCCCCCCAGACTGGTGCTAGTTGGAACTGGAGGCATAAAACCAAATTAAGTGGGAAAAGTAGTTATAAAAAAGTTGCTTCCTTCACTGCACATCAAAGAAGATTGTTTTAAAAAGACAGGTAAAATGACTTAAAAATTACACAACTATTTCACTAAAATTTCCTGAAGGGAAAAGATACAATATTAAAGAGAAAAAATCCACAAAATCAAAGGAGTAAATAAGGAATCTGGTGACTGTTGAATATATTAAATATAAATGAATATAAAAACAACAAGAAAGCAGGTAAGAGATGAATGTTAATATAGAATATACTTGATACAAAATCATTAAGAATCAAGGCAGGAGATGGATGGTTGTGTATTAGAAAACATGGAAGACACTATACGTTTTGACATGTCTGACATGCTGGAGTCAGGGTTGGCAAACCATCCATATCTGACCAAGACCCCATCCATCTTCTCCATTGATACCCCCAATAACAACTCTAGACTGTCTAACAGGGCAGGGATCATCATAGTCCATCTGCTCAAGAAGTACTGCACCCCCCCCCCCAGTTCCACTCAGTGACTGATAGCTCCCATGACCCACTCTCCAGCACTTCGGCTGCATCAGCTCACAGGTCCAGGGGAACTGAAGGAGCAAAACTGATGTCATGTTTTTTCTACATTAATGAGTATCAATGAGTATCAGATGAGTTGCTGTTTATGTACAAATGTACTATTGCAAACACAAGGTATTTAGTATTTCTTGTGAGGCAGGGGACTGAGACAGAAAGGAAGATAAAAATAACATTTTTCATGTGTCCTACAAGACTTCATTAACTTGTGATAAAACACTGAAGGAAAGATACTGACTCTGGAAATAGCTGTACTTCTCTTCATCATCTTCATTAGCATGGGTTGTTCCTCTAAGGTGGTGTAGTCCAAAATCTGTGATCTTGACCACAAAACGACTGTCAACAACACAATTAGTGCTCTTCAAGCTCCCATGGGAATGAATCTCCGTACTTTGTAGGTATGCCATCCCCTGGCATGACAAACACTCAGAATTTTATTAAAAATATACAACAAAACTCCTGTCCTATGATTTAACACTTACTTGTAGCATCAGGAAATGTTATATTTGAGTGATACATTTTTAAAAAAAGTCTTAACATTTCTATAATCAAGGTTCACTATATCTTATATCCTTCCCATGCCGTTAAACTCGCAAAGTAGTTCGCCAATTTTTCATATTTTCGGCAAGTCTTTCTACCTCATCAAGGGATTTTATGCCTGTTAATTTGGCTCTCTTAACAATGTCCTCTTCAGAGTTTCACGCGGTCTGCCTCTTTTTTCTTTGGACTGTTGTGTTCCACTTGATAGCTTGTTTTGGGATTCTCAGATGATTTCTTCTCATCAAGTGACCAACATATGTCCATCTCCTTTTTCTGATAACCCATGAGACAGGTTGTTGTTTCCTAACTGTCTTATCTCTGTTTTGTTCTTAAATTCCTTCCACTTTATACCAAGTATTTTCTTTTGTTTTCAAAAGAGTCTAATTTCTTGTCTATTTCTTTAGTTCATTTCCAGCTTTCGCATGCATAAATGAGGGTGGATATCACATTTGAATTGAATAATTTTAACTTGGTTTTTCTGCTTATAACTTTTGAATTCCATACATTCTCAAGATTTTTGAAGGACAATACTGGAGCATGTAATAAAGGACCTGAATGGCTTGGGGATAGCTTCACCACAGATTGGGTTCTCTCATCACTGTCTTAGTTATCTCTGCTAAGCTATTCCATTTAAGCCTGTCTCTTCCTAGCCCCTTCACTCTCGTGCACAGGTGGCTTTTTAATCTCATGAACTTTTTATGCTGCTTCTGTGCTCTGCTATCTTCCACAGGTCTTCCAGTACTCTTTTCCAATTCTTGTAATGGAGAGGAATGTGAAAAACCAGGTTTAACTTTTGAGTTAACTTAATGGAATTTTCAAGCAGGAAAATCTGAAAAAAGTAGTTTTCAAAATAATTATATAAAGTATATTCTTAAAATTATTAGATATACATTTATAATAAATGCATAGCACTTTTAATTTGAGTTACTTTTTTTTCTGTAAGGGAATCCCATATTGCCATACTGCTTCGGGGCCCAAACATGCTAAGGATGACGTTGGATATGCATTTTCATTGCTTGCCACTCCAATTGTAAACATAGAAAATGCTATTTCTACTATTACTATTTCTACAATAGCTCAGCTAATGCAAAGATGTATCTCTAGACTTGGTCTGAGGGATTTAACTTGAGGTGAAGGCTATGGGAATGCTGTAAAACCTGGAGAAAACTATGGACTGTACTCTGGTCACATGTGTCCAGATTTAAATTTGACCCACAGTTTTAATGCTTATGAAAAAGATACTTCTTACACACCAAATTTATACACTTTTTGGGACACTATGTAAATACACATGAACGACCATTATGCCTTAAATCTGTTACTGTTATTTCTATCTTTCCTATTGCAACACTTGTCTAACAGTTTCACAGCAAAATTAATATAGCAAAGGCCACAGAAAAAGCTTGTAACATTAGCCAGCTAATGCAAAAAATATTTGAGAACTAACCCTGACAATGTCCTGCATGATGGAGTATCGAAACATCCAGTCCAGCTTTATCTGCTCATTCTCCAGCACATCCTTATAGAAGAATATGAAGATATGAACTAGATTATTACACATTAGAGGTTTTTCTTTACACATTACAAGGAAACTGTTATCTAATTACAATTAAACAGCAAAAGCTGACAATGCCATAGAATATCAATGAACCACTGTTAAATCAAAGCCATCTATTCCAGTTCATGCTTTTTTTTGTTTTCAGCTTGAGCATTGGTCAGGCTGATCAGGTTCATATACTAGTGTATGACAGTAAATGTTACTGTGAGCACCAGCTGCTGTCAAACCTGCGACTCTAAGCATGGTATGTGTGAATCAAAGGCTATAGATCTGACATAAAAAGCTGGTGGAGATAGCCTAAGATATAGATAAGGAAACAGCCTAAGATATAGATGAGGAAACTCTTCCTATTCATCTTCTGGCATCCCTTGAAACTCTGCTTGGTGTCTATAGATGTATTGAACTAAGTTCTTTCTTTGGCAGACTGTGGCAGAGTCAAGGAGAGGTAAGTACAACATAGACAAAGTAATTAATCCATACACTTTGTCCAGATGAAACAGTAGATGTACACAGTGCAAACTTCACCCTTGAGTGCAGGCTGGACAAAAAAATGGAACATGAAAGTTATAGTTTATAAATTTTCTTAAACTGCAGAAAAAGATTGCACAATAGACTGCTCTCAATGGTGAAAGCAGCTTTTTAGCTGTACTTGTCAGCTTTGCCAACTTCAAGTTTGACTCCCTAGACTATAAGGTACTGATCTCCACATCTGCCTGCCTCATAGGGTACATAAGGATAGATCTGAGGTAAAAAAAAAACGTAGACTTAAAATGGCATAAGCAAAAACAGTACATAAGAATGTAGGACTGTGTGCCTTGGCCTCAACAATCTGGATTTGATTAAGTATGGACAAATCAGAAAAACAGTTCCGACTGATGAAAAACTCAGAAAGCTGAGGGTTGACACTGACATTCTCCTGGAAAATACACTCTTGGATGTCATTATTATTGCATATATCATTGTTCATTAATGGGGACCTAATGGATAACAGCCAAGTCCCCAAGTACTAAATGATAAACTTCAGAAGGGAAGGACCACAAGATAGACCAAAACTGAGATAAAAGCATATTTTGAAATCTTTTTTCTATAGTCAAGATGAATGGGAAGAACTGACATAACGATCAAGTCACATAAAGAGTAATCTGACATAAGCTACATCATAAAATGTCATCTGAGGCCAAAACTGAAGATAAAGGACATAAGTGTAAAGAGACTGGACCTTGCAACACAAATGTTGTTTACTATTTTTCATGGTCAATCTTGCTGATCCATCACTGCCAGAATCTGTCATGAGAGAAGTAAAATTCCATATCAGTTAATATCAGCTTTGTTTCAAAACTATTCACTAAGAAGAAAGGTGCTAGTATTGCAGCAGATGCAGCAGATGTGGGATGATTTTCACATGTTTTCTTTCATAAAACATGAATGGTCGTGTATGCTATATACTCGTACATAGATGTGCTTTGTATTTTGTACTTTGTAACTTTCTCGTCTGATATTCTCACTTTTAAAAAAGTGGTTCCCTCATACAGATGTCATGGAATCATTTTTACAGTATGGTTGTCTAGAGCACATTAAGACTGTGTTTACAATCTGTGAGGCATGATTAAACTGCAGAATTACCCCATGCTTACAGGAGCTAGCCAGCATGGACAACTTGCACAATTTGCAAAGAAAGAAAGTATAAACAGATGAAACTGACTAGTGTTACCTGCAAACTTCCTTTTGGACAGTATTCTGTAAGGATACAGTTGTTAGGGTAGTCAGTACAGGCTCCAATAAATCTGACAATGTGGTCATTTTGAAGATCTTTCATCTGAGAGTAACAAAAACATTCAGCTACAGACATTACAACAGTCAAATAAATGCTTTCTACAAAGTACAGTTAAAAATTGTGAATGTTTTTCCAAGTTAAAATCTACAACTAACAGAAAGATATTGAACATTACAGTGCAAGTAACATTTGCACAATACATGAATGTAATGTGTAAGACATACTATCAACATGACATTTAAAACTAAGAGTAAAACTAACAGCCAGGATGACAAAAAATAATTGTGAAAGTTGAATTATCAAGTTAATAGTAAGAAAAGCTTATAGTAATCAAAAGAACATATGAAATTAGATTTTCAATATATATGTTCTTACATATACATATATATATATACATCCATTCTATATTCACACATCAACAAATAAAGATATGTCTGACTAAATGGAATGAAATGTAGAAGAAAAAAATCATAAATGCCACTCAGAAATAAAAATATGCCAAAGAAACAATGGGAAAAAAAGAATGGCTGACAAATGATACATTGGAGAAAATAAAAGAAAGAAGAAGAGAAAAATATATCACACCATATGACATATGCGCGTCACAGGTGGCGGATGGTGAAAGTCCTCCAGATATGGAGGATCCCTGTGAATAAGGAGTTATCCAAATAAGCAGGCGCAGACCAACTGGCGGTAGACTCAGAGAGCGAGGTGGGGTAGTAGGTGGCTCTACTACTCCTATAAAGTGCCTCAGGTACTCAGTGAAGGGAATACCAGGCGGGTCAGAGGCGCCTTAAAACCTCTTGCTCCCGCTGCCTTGCGGGTAGGACAGGGAGTCCAAAGGCTAGCGGAGAGTCCGTACACAAACCGACAGAAGGCAACGGGAAACCACTGTTGTAATTCCCAAGAATAGTTATGCTTAAACATAATAATCGATTCATCATGAACGATGTTAATGGATGTTCCTCTGGAACAGCCTCGTCCGGTAGGGCAGCTCACGAGCCACAGGTGAGGCCAGATCGTCATCAAGCTACTGGTGGCAAAACTAACAAGTTCAAAATAGCAACATGGAATGTTAGAACTTTATTCCAGGCTGGAAAATTAGAAAATGTAAAGATGGAAATGGAAAGGATGAAGATCAACATATTAGGAATGAGTGAAGTTAGATGGACAGGTGCAGGGAAGATAAACTCAGATAAATATACAATAATATATTCAGGAAGTGAGAAACATGAACGAGGAGTAGGAATTATATTTGATGAACAAACGGCAAGGACAATTGTAGGATATTTGAACATCTCGGACCGAGTCCTGCTAGCCCAACTGAAAGGACAACCAATAAACATAAATATTATACAAGTGTACGCTCCAACATCTGAAAGCTCTGAAGAAGATGTACAGTTATTTTATAATGACATAGAGACAGCACTAAAACACACAAAGTCACATGAAGTTACCATAGTCATGGGAGATTTTAATGCCAAAGTTGGTAAAGGAAGAACTTCAGACATCGTTGGTGACTATGGACTGGGGGAGAGGAATGACAGAGGTTATAAATTAATTGAATGGGCAAGAATACACAGCATGGTTGTAGGAAACACCTGGTTTAAAAAACATCCTCGAAGACTGGCAACGTGGTGCAGTCCAGACAAAAAGACTTTTAACCAGATAGACTACATATTAATCAACAAACAATTCCGCAATGCATTACTGACAACAAAAACCATGCCAGGAGCTGACTGCAATAGTGACCATGATCCACTCTGTGGAAAAGTTAGAATAAAACTAAAGAAAGCAGGCAGAAAAGTGAGAAACATCAAACTGAATATAGAACTTCTTAAAAATGACCAAGAACTGCGAGAACAATACAAAGTTATTATAACAAATAGATACAATGCAATAGCAAAGATAAATAGTATAGATGAACAATGGGAAATGTTAAGAGATTCTATCCACCAAACTGTTAAGGAGATAATACCACCAAAAAAAGAAGCCCCTAAAAATAAATGGATGACAGACGACATCTTAGGACTGATGGACAAGAGGAGGAGGAGTAAAAATAACGAAGAAAAATATAGCAAGATAAATAAAGAAATAAGACGCAAATGCAGAGAAGCAAAAGAAGTGTGGTTAAATGACCAGTGCAGACAGATAGAGGACTCTCATATTAAAGACAGCAAAAACATGCACAAACGAATTAATGAACTCACAGGCAGGGAAACAAAATATACCACAGGATGCCTGAAATTGAAAGAAGGTAAAATGTTAATGGGAAAAGAAGACATTGTGGACAGGTGGACAGAGTATATCGGTGAGCTATATGGAGGAGAAAGACCAGAATTAACACCATATACTGAAAACTGTGATGGACCACCAATACTTGAAGATGAAATCGTAGATGCCATCAAACACATGAAGAAAGGAAAAGTGACTGGGCCTGATAATATAACAATAGAAGAAATAGAGGCACTAGAGGAGACAGGAATAAAAATAATAACCAAGTTACTGAATGACATTTACAACAGTGGTTATATTCCCAGTGACCTGATTAAATCCACGTTTATAGCACTACCAAAGAAACCAGGTGCAAAGGAATGTGACGACCACCGGACTATCAGCCTCTCATGTCACATAACGAAACTACTTCTGAGAATAATTATGAGAAGAACAAGGAAAAAGATAAAAATGGAAATAGCAGATAAACAGTTTGGATTTGTTGAAGGAAAGCGAACACACAATGCCATTTATGCTTTACAAACACTAACAGAAAGAGCTTTAGAAATACAGAAAGATCTCTACTTATGCTTCATTGATTACACCAAGGCATTTGACAAGGTGAAACATAATGAAATTATTAAAATGCTTGAAGACATCAATATAGACGGCAAAGACCTGAGGATTGTTAAATATCTATACTGGCAGCAAGAAGCAGCAGTTCGAGTTGAAAATAGAATTGGAAAATATCAACCTATAAAACAAGGGGTGCGACAAGGATGTGTACTATCTCCAGACCTTTTTTCTCTGTATAGCGAGAATATTCTAAGAACAATCATCACAGAACCAGGCATAAAAATTGGAGGATACAATATTAACAACCTTCCGTATGCTGACAACACAGTACTGATAGCTAAGAACCAACAATACCTGCAAAATCTCTTGGATAAAGTCGCCAAAGAAAGTGAACAGAAAGGCCTTACTTTGAACATCAAAAAGACAGAGACTATGGTTATATCTAAGAAAAAGAATCCACCAGCATGCAAATAAAATTAAACGGAACTATTCTAAAGCAGGTGCAGAAATTCAAATACCTTGGAGCAGTAATAACTTCAGATGGGAAATGCAGAACAGAAATTAGGAACAGAATAGGCCAAGCAAAGACTGCATTTCAGAGAATGAGAAACATATTAACCAACACATCCTTATCAATGAATGTTAGAAAACGAGTCCTAAAATGCTATATTGAACCTATCTTGTTATATGGAAGTGAATCATGGACAATAGGCAAGTCTGCACAAAAATCATTGGAAGCAGTAGAAATGTAGTTTATTAGAAGAATGTTGCGAATCCCCTGGACAGCAAAAATAACTAGCGAAGAATGTATGAGAAGAGCTGGAGAGACAAAAAAACCTTATCAAAAAGATAAGAGAGAGACAATGTACTTTCATAGGACATGCAATGAGAAGAGGGGGCATTGAAAATATTATAACAACAGGAAAAATAGAAGGAAGAAAATCAAGAGGAAGACCAAGAGAAATGATACTGGACAGTCTGACGGGATGATGTGAGAGGAGATCACCAACTGAGCTGATGGCCTGCATGAAGGATCGGATACTCTGGAGAAGCATAATAGCCAACGCCAGTCGGCACGGCACATGATGATGATGATGATATGACATAACAGACACAAAGATGTAGGATGTGCAGGAAAGAGAAAGGGAGTCTGAGATAGAACAACTGCTGAGGAACAGAAAACATGGAGAATAGTAAAAAAAAACAAAAACAAAAACAGCAAAAAACCCCCTGAAAACATGAGGATAAACCAGAAAGGTCATTAGCAAAAATCAAAGAATGGAAGCTGCATTAAAAGCAAGCAAAGGCAAGTGACAGGCAGGTCTAATGTGGTTAAAATTGGATGTAATATATAAGCAAACCTTGCTGATAATGAAATGAAAAATGAACTCAACAGTGATAATAAGTATCGTAAATCCTAGGATTAGAAGTAGAACAGCAGTAAGAACATTGATATAAATGAAAAGCTACTGGCCTGAATAATATATTTGTTGAAAATGTGAAAAAGAGTAACTAGGACCAACAAAAAAAGTTTAAAAAAAACACATAAGTCACAATATACAGGACATCATTGGACATCTTCCTCAGAAACTGAAAATCTATTACTTTTTATAATTCACTAATATCTTCAAAAATTCTCTTCATGCATTGGTTAAACAACCAAAGAGATAGCACTGTCTGTTTCCATGAAACAGTATGTGTATGTCTCATACATGTTCAGAAGTTCATGTCAGTTTTACTTCTGCTACTTATATTAATTTGTAGCAATTAAAATAAATAAGCAGAACATACTAACTTTTGAATCTAAATTTTAGAATATGAAGATCATTTAAGATGAAATCAGGTATATAACAATGAAGGATGCTGCTGAACAACAATATAAGTGAAAAAGATAGAATAGAGAAAGCCATATCCAGTTTGAGGTTGTTAAGTGAAAATGTGTGGAAGCAACTAACACCATATCACTATGTGCCTCTAAGGTATGACAAGATTACCTTATATAAATTGTATTCATGACAGGTTATACTAGCCTCTGATGGAGTACACCATTAACAACTAATTAATTACCTGAAGGAGATCAGTTTTGACTGAAAAGATTTTGACCAATAGCACAGTACAGAAATCAGTACTTGGAACAAAGTGTAAGAGTAAGTTCCTTATATGAAATACTCAAAACCAATTGACATAAGAATGTCTGTTAATATCTTGGTTTGTATAAACTATGTATAGTGAAGAATTTAGCTTTGAAATAATATTTTAAAAGACAAAAGTCTTAGCAAAGTAGAACATAAACCAAACGTTAAAAACCAAACTAAAAATATCAGAACAAGTGAAAAATTCCACATATACATATTGAATTAGATGACTGAAAATGTGAAATGGAAATTAATAGATGCATCCACCATCCACATCCTTGGCCAGCGACCAGCCATGCAATCACCATCCAGTACACCCCATGGCCTCTTGCAGGTTAGAAACAAATTCTCCCCACCTTCTACA
This sequence comes from Achatina immaculata, assembly GCA_009760885.1. Lineage (NCBI taxonomy): Eukaryota > Metazoa > Mollusca > Gastropoda > Stylommatophora > Achatinidae > Lissachatina > Lissachatina immaculata. The sequence continues at coordinate 10,917,422 of CM019710.1, forward strand.
GTCTGTGACCAGCCTTTGTACTGTACCTCTGCTGTGCTGCATGCTATTCATTTCTGCTTTCTACAATTCTCCACCAAGTGGCCTTTAGTCAGTCTCTCTTTCCCTTGAATGTTCATAGCACATCTATAGGAATGACTAAATGTCATTTCAGAAAATGAGGAAGATTCCCTATCTTATATCTTATATATCCTTCCTTTCCCGTTAAACGTCACATAGGGCTTGCATGGTAGTTTGCCAATTTTTCCTGTTTTCAGCGAGCTTTTCAACCTCATCAAGGGATTTTATGCCTATTAGTTTGACCTCTGTTATCAATGTCCTCTTTCGAGTTTCACGTGGTCTGCCTCTTTTCCTTTGATCTGTTGTGCTCCACTTGATCGTTTCTTCTCATCACATGACCAACATATGTCCATCTCCTTTTCCTGATCACCCATGAGACTGGTTGTTGTTCACTCATCTGTCTTATCTCTGCATGGTTCTTGAATTCATTCCACTTAATGCAGATTATTTTACTTAGGCATTTGTTTTTGAAAGAGTCTAATTTCTTGTCTATTTCTTTAGTTGTTTTCTAGCTTTCGCATGCATGAATGAGTGTGGATATTACATTTGAATTGAATAGTCTTAACTTGGTTTTTGTGCTTATAACTTTTGAATGCCATATGTTCTCAAGATTCTTGAAGATCCATGCTGCTTTTGCAATTCTAATTTCCTTTCTGGTGTCACTATCCTGGTCTATGTAGCTGCCAAGGTATGCACATTGACTGACTTCTTCAACAACTGTCCTTTCTATGTGTATTTTTTCATTTTGATTAATGAGTAGTTTCATAATTTTTGTTTTGTCCTTGTTAATTTCAAGTATCATTTTGGTAGCCAGTGAAGACAGGCTATCTTTTTTTTCTTGCTTGGAATTCACACTGTTACTGATAAGAGTTATGTCATCAGCAAAATCAAGATCTTCTACTTGAGTCCTATTTACCCCAATCAATACCTGTGCAGCATTTTTTCATTATGAAGTCTATGGCAATTCCAAAAAGCACAGGAGATAGTATACATCCTAGTTTCACACCTGTTTCAGTCTGGAACCATTCACTCATCCCTTCTTCTGTCTTGACTGCACAAACATATCCACTGTAGAGGTCCTTAATGATGTTGACATTTTAGATGGTATTTCATATAGACTTAAAATTCTCCACAGGATATCCTGTGTATGCTATCAAATGCCTTTTTAAAGTCTGTGAAGTTCTGTATTAATGGTTTCTGCTTTTCAATATGTTCTTCAAGTATTATTCTAAGAGTAAAGATCTGGTCGAGACAGCTTCTCCCTTTTTGAAATCTTGCTTGTTCTTCTCTCATTGTGGTATTCACTATATCTTTAAGTCTATTCAGAATGACCTTGCAAAATACTTTTGACACAACTGATAGTAAGGTTACTCCTCTCCAATTGTTACAGTCCCTAAGGTTGCCTTTTTTTTTGTTGGTTATTTTAACAATGATTCCTTTCTTCCATTTAGAAGGGACCTTTTATTCTTTCCAAATCTTATTAAACAGTCTCTGTAGTTGTCTCATGTTGTCACTACTGATAGCTTTTAACATTTTGGGTGTTATTTCATCTTCACCTGCAGCTTTGTTTTTAGCCATTAAATTCACTGCTGTTTCAATTTTGTTCAATGTAATTTCCTCCAGGTTTACATTTGGTTGTGGGTTGGTAAGTCGGTTTCAAGGTTTATCAATTCTTATTGGTGTGGTCAATTAAGTATTTCTTGGAAATGTTCAGCCCAACTTTGTTTTTGGTGTTTACTTGATGTTAATAGGGTTCCAGTTTTGCTAAGGATTGGTCTTTATTTAGATGTAATAGTACCTGAATGTAATAGGCAACTGAAATATGTATCAATGAGGAAAAACTGGAAGAAGTGGAGAGTTTTGAATATCTTGGATCACTACTAACTAATAATGGAGATACAATGAGGGAAATTAAAAGGAGGACATCTATTGCTCTTCAGAAAGTAAAACAAATAAAGAATCTGTGGAGAGGAGCAGACAGAACCACAAAAATAAGATTTTTAAGGGCATGCATCTTTCCCATCGCAACATATGCCTGTGAGACCTGGACACTTAACAAAACAGCTGAGAAGCACATAAATGCCTTTGAATGTAAATGCTATAGAAGAGTTCTCCAAATATCGTGGACACAAAAAAGAACAAATATATCTATACTACAAGAGCTTAATATTGAAGAAGGCTGGCTAGTAAAGAGGATTAAAGAGAGAAAACTTAAATATTTTGGCCACATTAAACGTCATGATAATTTAGAGAAGACCGTATTGGAAGGATACATAATGGGAAAAAGAAAAAGAGGAAGACCGAAACGAAGATGGCTGCAAGACATCGTTGATGATCTGGAGATGGATGCAGCAGCAGCAGGTCATCTTGCTCACAACCGAGAGGCCTACAGGAGTGCTGTTTGGGAGGCAAAGTTCCGCAAGGGACATGCAAAGGAATGAATGAAGTACCTGTTAGCCTCTTTTGTATGTTGTATAAAGTTTTGCTGTCTCCTGTTTTTGCTGCTTTCTCTGCCTCTTTTGCCATATTGTCTATGTATTCTCTTTTATCCCTTCTAGCTGAACTTTATTGTCTAGTTCTTTGTATTTTGCTTTTGCCAGATCTTTTCTAAAATCTGTCTTTACATTCAACATGTTCAATTTGACTGCTCGTCTTTCATGTATGTACTTCCATGTGTTTTCTGATATCCATGTTTTCTATTTGTTTTTTTTAGTCCAGCACTTGCTTTTGCTGCTGTGATTATGGCTGTGCTGTAAGAATTCCATAATTCAGCTATACCTATCTCCTCTACTTCACTGAGTGTTGTAGAATGATTGGCAAGCTCCTGATTGAACCTACTGGTAGTATTTTCTTCTTATAGGTTGTGGCTGTTTATCTTTCTGTGTACTGATTTCTTGTGTTGGCTTTTCAGTTTTAGTTTTGTTTTCCCTATACAAAGATTGTGGTCACTGTTGACATCTACACCCCTATATGCTCTTACATCCATCAGAGATGTTCCGTATTGCTTTCTAATACAAATGATCTATCTGGTTTCTAGTTCTATCATCTGAAGATACCCATGTTGTTTTATGTATCTCTTTGTGTGGAAATATTGTGCGTCCAATGACCATGCCCTCTGTTAGAAATATTTCAATCAGTCTTTCTCCGTTCTGATTTACCGTGTCAGTTCCTTCTTTCCTCATTACTTTTTTGATGTCGGTGTTATCTTTCTCTACCTTAGCGTTGAAGTCCCCCATAGCAATTAGGATGTCATGTTTAGGGACTTTGTAAAAGATTTATTGTAATTTGTGATAGAAATCATCTTTCACCTTATCATCTGCATCATTTGTGGGTGCATAACAGTGTATTATTGTCATTCTTCTGTGTCGTAGGTTGTATCGTCATCTTATTATACGACTGTTCACTGGTTCCCATTTTACAAGGCTCTCTGCTGCTAAATTTGACATAATTATACCTACCCCTTCCTGATGTTTCCCGTCTTCTCTGCCTGAATGTATTATTAACTTACCATTTTCCACCGATCTTTTACCTGCTTCTGGCCATCGCATTTCACTGATGCCCAATATGTCTAGGTGGTATCTCTCCATTTCTCTGATGACCTAGGTAGTTTTTGTTGGTGCTGCCATCATTCTTACATTCCAGAATTCATTCTTTGTCATGTGTTTATGGCCAATGAATGAGCTCTTCGGAGTTGGCATCCGTGATGCTCGGTTGGTTTCTTTGCGAGTTTCCATAACCAGGTCCCTATCTAGAATTGCCTCTAGATAGGTCCCAGGATAAGGTTGTTAGCCTTATGCCCAACTCCCAATTCCTACCTCAAAATAAATCATACAGGAATGAAAGCTGAGATTTACTAACACTCTGTAGCTGCCATTCTGTGCACTGTGAAAACAAACAGCAAATATAGATTAACAAAAAACAGTATGCTCCCAAAGCTTGCAGAAACTGATACTGAGGGAAATTAACAAAACAAACACAACTATACCCTCTTAATTTCAAGCAGCATGGGTTTGGTGACAGTAATATTGCTTCTGATGATGGGCTTGATAGCAACAATAGCTCCCTAGGGAGAAAATAAGTTTAGATATTTTAAATTATACACACACTTGAAAAAGATCTTGATCAGAATATCCTCATTCTACCACAAGTCAATATACCTTACACTTTTTATGACAGCTTTGTTTCTGCAAAACTGAGATACAGAATAACCACAGTCTCATTTTTGTGTTCACATCTATTTACTCCACAACATTTGTTCATGTCTTTTTTTTTCCAAGTTTCCTCTTAAAATTATTCTATTTGTAATGATCTTGTGGATATCATCTTTCTTGCTGAAGGTCTTTGTTTATCAATACCAACAGCAGAAAACTTTAATGCTACACATTTATACTCATACATTTGGAAATAATATAGATACTACAGTTTTCATACACTTGAAATTATAAGAGTAGCCAACACATTTATTTAACCATGCATAATACGGAGACATTAAAGCATTCTGATAAGTGAACATTTTAAATTGACTTAAGTTTTAGTTTATATATATATAACTTAACAGTAGTGATGGGCATTTGTTGGGACCTGTGAAAGAAATGCTGCCAGGTGTGAGCCTAGTCACATCATTCTCCATGGTGTTGCGAAGTCAAAGAAAATGTAGCTACTAACATCATGCTTCCTACGACAGGTTTATGGCTGTCTTTACCTTTCCTTTTTTTTTAAAAGTAGTTACTGTTTATCACTACCAAATCAAAGGGTCAACTCTCAAGTCAAATATCCCCATCTAATAAAAAATCGAATAAAAAAAAGTTAGGACTATCATGAAATAAACAAGAAAAAAATCCCAGAAGTTACTGATCCATTTAAATGGAGAGAAACTTCTTTAATATCTGAAAGCTTTGACATAACTAGTACGATTAGAAATGAAAATGTTTTTCAATTTTCAGTAATAGCTTAGCCCCACAAACAAATGCCAAAATTAGGCTCAGTTTTGCTGAAACTTTTAATAAATCTACACAGACAGTAAATAAAGCAAATAAATGAAATGAACCAATGAAGCTCATTGTGTTCTTTAAACAGCAGAGCAGTTTAGAACAATGCCACTGTCTCAAGATTAGCAAAACAAAAAAAACACCCAAAAATGGATGGATTCAGAGATCACCTTATCACAGATGAAGCAAGCAGTGCCAGAGTGCATCTTATCATGGATGAAGGAGTACCAGAGTGCATATTATCATAGATGAAGCAAGGAGTGCCAGAGTGCATCTCATCACAGATGTAGCACGGAGCACCAGAGTGCATCTTAACATAGATTAAGCAGAGAGCACCAGAGTGTATCTTATCATCAATAATGCAAAGGAGTACCAGGGTGCATTTTATCGTCAATGATGCAAGAAGTGCCAGAGTGCATATTATCATAGATGAAGCAAAGAGCACTAGAGTGCATCTTATCATAGATAAAGCAAGGAGCACCAGGTGCATTTTATCATCAATGATGCAAAGAGCACCAGGTGCATTTTATCATCAATGATGCAAGGAGCACTAAGTGCATCTTATCACAGATGAAGCAAAGAACATCAGAGTGCATCTTATCATAGATGAAGTAAAGAGCACCAGAGTGCATCTTATCATCGATGATGCAAAGGAGTGCCAGAGTGCATCTTATTACTTGATGTGATTTTCAGGCCATGAAATAAAGAGGGCATGGCAGGACAATATGGAAAGATACATTATGACGCACATGGAACAGACAGGTCATAAAATTAATAAAATTCTTGTGACACCTGGCGTAAGTACAGAACAAAGTACTGTATTAGAGCAATCTTAAAGAATATAAGTGAGGTTTTACTTCACAAACCATGAAGATTTAAATCGAGAGAGTATGAAATGAAACGACATCTTTGCCATAGAAAAACTGTTACAAACCAGTAATATTCACAGATTTCCATGCTGCATAAGCCAATAGGGTCCACCAGAAACAGACATTTAAAAGTGAAAACAATTCTTTACATGGTGACACTCCCTTGAATATCTGGAAATTGTGTGTTTGCTTCCCTTTATACGCCGTAGGTAGTCTTCCTCGTAATCATACACTGAACACAACAATTCTAAAACATTCATTCTCCTGGACTCGTATAACATGACACAAAAAGCTGCAAGAAAATTTCAATAAAACGGAAACACCATATAACCTTATAATATCCTGTCCTGGTAAATAACTGTCTGTTGCTAGCATCATTCAAGTGAACTGCGATTGTGTCCCCTGAGCACCCCGAGGAAAGTGAGCTTTTCTGGAACAATGAACAGCTGGTAACATTTGACACGCATTCAGTAATAAAGAGGCGGTTATCACACATTAAAATAATAATATTTCATTATCACGAACTAGTTGGTAACATTTACCAGATCTTTAAATTCTTGATAGTTGATAACAATTAAGATATTTACATTCTGAACTGTTGCTAACACTTGACTATCACAGATAAATGTGCTTCATGGATGTGTCTATCCACCTCTACGGATGTGTCTGCACAAAGCACACCTAAGTGTACAAATAAATACAAGCAACTGGAAAGTTCCAAAAACCACAGAGAGAGGTCAACAAATTGAAGCTAATTAACTGAAATCAAAATAAAAAATTTACAATAGGCATCAGTTGTGGTGACTGAAAGATTTAGAAGTAGTATGAAAACATTTTAATGGAAGTCCTAAGACAGGAATGAAAATACTGTGAGTGAATGAACAATGTATCATTAATTAAGTGAACAAACACAAATGTGTGAATGTAAGTGATGATGTGTTTTTCATTAATTTATAAACTATTTAAATTTGATGGTCGGCCATGTTAAAGCTTACTTAGCTCTTCCCGTACCGCGCCGCCCTTTAAGTCCAGTTCCGGTTTTACCGTCGAATCCCACGCCACCCTTTAAGTCTTCTGATTTTTTTTTCGTTAAAACTTGATGCAACTTTTCATTTAGCCAACCAGAACTCTTCTGCTCCAAAGTTACGCTATTTTAGCATCCGGTAAGGCTGGAAATGAAAGGAAATCACGAAGTGGATCGAATTCAGTGAATTTTTTTCTACTTTTTTCGAGGTTGGTTGGTAGAATGGTCATACTGACCTACTAGACCTAGCTTACTAAATGTGTTTTTCACATCTGTAGACCTGTTAGATTTATTGGATATCAAAAGCATCCGCAATTATCGATATTTATGCACCAGTATACACATTCTGCATTGGATTCTGGCACATTTCAGGTATGTAAAACTTTGATTTTAGTGCTCAGCCCTAAAAAAATATTTTTAGCGCCAAAAAGTCGTTCGATCTTTTCAGAATAGTTGTTTTTTTTTCTATTCTTTGTTTTTTTTAAATGATAAATAACTTCATTTATGGAATCTTCTTTCATTTCCACTTATTTTAATATGAGATACACACGTGTTGATGAAGGAGTTTGTTTGTTACAATGAATTTTATAAAGGGACCCCCTTATATGAAAACACCCGCTCAGCCATATAACATCATCATCGGTACCAACGTAACGTCCGTGTTTTTTTACGCAGTACGGAAAGAGTTAACAAATCGGTTTAAAATATAAAATGCTAATTTGAGAATTTGGGTGGGTGGGGGGGGGGGGGTTTCAAGGTATGCATGGGGAGGCAAAATTTCAAAGTCGGGCTCTGTTCAGCAGAGGTTGGCTTGGTTAAATAATTAGTCGTTTCTCTACCATAGCAACCTTGTATCAAAGCGATTTGATAGTAGCTCCAGCCTATTTTCACCGTGTTACTGCAAGTTTAAGAACCTGTGTCCTGCAAAAGGCCTGGATTAAATTCACTTTGTTCAGGGAAATCTAATTCTTACCACAAGACTGATTCGACTCCCCTGGCGCTCCAACTTTTTGTTTTTCTCCACTGCCCCAAACAAAATGTCGTCCCACCGCACACGCCAGTTCATTTCCGCGAGCTCGGCCTCCAGTTTGATATGTCTGTGATCCAATCAGCCAGTAAATCATCCGAGAAGGGGGTCAACATGCAAGAAAAGCAGATTCATGATAAGAAAATCGTCTAAAGAAAAACTGAACGCAAACAATAGCAAAACCAGCGATTCGGTCCAGACAGCCTCGAATAGTTCTGTCCTCAGGGCCAGTTTTAGCAAATGTATGGACCTCTCAAACAGAAAAAAAAAATTAGTTCAGAGTAAAAGAACACAAATAAAACTTATATGCAAAATCATCTATATGATATTACCGAGTATTCTTCCAAGCTAGTCCCTAATCATTTTAACGGCCCCAACCACAGAGGCAATTTTGATTTTCTGGTAACAGACATTAAACAATACCAATCTGATGACAGAAGCCGCCTAGCATTTGAGAACCGCTACATTCAGGAATATGCGACGCTGGAACAACATGGTTTGAACTCGAAATTCACCTACATTTAACATTCCCTCTGTACTTAGTTCAACATCTTTCTCACCTGCAACACATGTATCAGTACCTTCTCACTGGATTAGATTACAAACCCTTGCTCCAACTACATTTATCTATTCCATCCACCCTTCTCTCGGCTAGACTACCTGTATCACGCTCTCCTTTTTCCACGGTTCACAGTCCCTCATTACTACATATCTGTCACACACCTGAGATGTAACCTTACTATCAGCTGTATCAAAAGTGTTTTGCAAAGTTATTCTGAATAGAATTAAAGATATAGTGGATACTGCACTGAAAGAAGAACAAGCAAGATTTCGAAATGGTAGAAGCTATCTCGACCAGATCTTTACTTTAAGAATAATACTTGAAGAACATATTGAAAACCAAAACAAACCATTAATCCTGAACTTCATAGACTTTAAGAAGGTATTTGACAGCACACACAGAGATTCATTTTAAGACTACATGGAATACCATCTAAAATTGTCAGCATCATGTTTGCCACACATGATTTGTGACAAACACCCAGTAGGAAAAAAACATATCAAAAGAGTGTAAGATTAAAGTATTACATTCAAAGTAAAAGAGAAGAAGTAATTAACCTAATAAAATTGCAGATCATCACAAAAAACTCAAAATTCTACCCCTCAAATATAGTGTATTTTTAATAAAGTTAAGTTTGTTCACAGAATTCTTTCGCACAATGCTCTGCCTTACTTGTGGTCATTGTTTTACGCATAACACTAAACATAGCCAGCGTTTAAAAAGAAATGCCTTCTTCCTAAACCCAGGCTTGATCTGTACAAGAAAAGCCTTGCATACTCTGTAGTACAGCTCTGGAACACCTTCCCCTACCATTTAAAATCTATTAGTATAATATTAGTATAATAAAGGAATGAATGAATGAATGAATGAGTAATACTTCACCCTTTAACTCTAACCTTTTTCATTGTTTACTTGCTTGTAACTATATTCCTCCATAGAATAACTAGCACTCTCTCAAACCATGACTCCCAGCCATCAAGTACTAAAATGACATAGTTCGGAAAGTAACTTGTTATATATTGTTAGAAATTATTTTAATGTTTTTTTTAAAATATATGTTAGAAGATCTGTACTGAAAATGTATTTTTGTTTATGTATATATCTGTGTGTGGGTGTGTGCGTGAATGCGAGTGCGAGAACTATTTTATTAGGTTAATTACTTCTTCTCTTTTACTTTGAATGTAATACTTTAATCTTACACTCTTTTGATATGTTTTTTTCCTAATGTAATTTGTATTCATTCATTCATTTGCATGTCCCTTGCGGAACTTTGCCTCCCAAACACCACTCCTATAGGCCTCTCAGTTGTGAGCAAGATGGCCTGCTGCTGCTGCTGCATCCATTTGCAGATCATCAACGATGTCTTGCAGCCATCTTCGTTTTGGTCTTCCTCTCTTTCTATTTCCCATTATGTATCCTTCCAATACGGTCTTCTCTAAATTATCATGATGTTTAATGTGTCCAAAATATTTAAGTTTTCTCTCTTTAATCCTTTTTACTAGCCATCCTTCTTCACTATTAAGCTCTTGTAGTATAGATATATTTGTTCTTTTTTGTGTCTACAATATTTGGAGAACTCTTCTGTATCATTTACATTCAAAGGCATTTATGTGTTTCTCAGCTGATTTGTTAAGTGTCCAGGTCTCACAGGCATATGTTGCGATGGGAAAGATGCATGCCCTTAAAAATTTTATTTTGTGGTTCTGTCTGCTCTTCTCCACAGATTATTTATTTGTTTTACTATCTGAATAGCGATAGATGTCCTCCTTTTAATTTCCCTCATTGTACCTCCATTATTAGTTAGTAGTTATCCAAGATATTCAAAACTCTCCACTTCTTCCAGTTTTTCCTCATTGATACATATTTCAGCTGCCTTATTTGTTTTGTCAGTTGTCATCAATTTAGTTTTCTTTGCATTAAGATAGAGGTTCTGCTCTTCGCTGTTCTTATGGACTGACATAATTAGTTTTTCCATTCCTTTTTGTGTTGTGGACAGTAATACTGTGTCATCAGTAATTTGTATATTTGTATTAAATTGAGGGTGTGGGAAGAATGAAAGATGGAGTGATGAAGGGCAGAATGTAAGACGGGCCTGCGTGGCCAATTCTTTACCCTTTAAAAATAAAGATCATTCATTCATTCATTCAACTTCATTAAAGATCTCTACAACGGATATGTTTGTGCAGTCAACATAGAAGAAGGAATTAGCGAATGATTCCAGATTGAAACAGGCGTGAAACAAGGATGTATATTATCTCCCTTGCTTTTTAAAATTGCCATAGACTTTATAATGAATAAATGCTGCACATGTAAAACAGGCATTGATCTTTATTTTTTTCAGATGACATAACTTTTATCAGTAACACTGTGAAATCGATGCAAGAAAAAAACAGATACCCTGTCTTCGCTGGCTAACAAAATAGGACTTGAAATTAATAAGGAAAAAACAAAAATAATGAAACTTCCCGTTAATCAGGAAGAAAAAATATACGTAGAAGGAACAGCTGTTGAAGAAGTAATCTAATTTGCATACCTCGGCAGCTACATAGACTAGGATGATGACGCCAGAAAGGAAGTTAGAATTGCAAAAGCAACATTGACCTTCAAGAATGGTGAGAACATATGGCGTTCAAAAGTTATAAGCACAAAAACCAAGTTAAGAGTATTCAATTCAGATGTAATATCTATCCTCATTAATGCATGCGAACGCTGAAAAACAACTAAAGAAACACATTCTTTTGAGAACAAATGCCTCAGGAAAATCATCGGTATAAAGTGGAATGAATTCAAGAACAATGCAGAAATAAGACAGATGCGCAAACAACAACCAGTCTCATGGTTGATCAGAAAAAAAGAAGATGGACATCTGTCGGTAACGTGATGAGAAGAAACAGTCAGAGAATCCCAAAACAAGCTATCAACACAACAGGCCGAAAAAAAAGAGGTCAACTACGTGAAACTCTAAAGAGGACATTGTTAAGAGAGGCCAGTTCCCTTGGTGAAGTTGAAAAGTTCGCCGAAGACAGGAAAACTTTGCACACTACCATGCGAACTCTCTGTGACATTTTAATGGCAAGGGAAGGATGTAAGATGTCACACATCGCAAGTCTTCATTTAAACATTCTCAACACTCCATCACGCGCATTCATGGACGCATCTTCTTTCAAGTCACAGCTAAGTGCTCCATTTATTCTAATATTTTCACTATTCCTATTTGCTGTATAACATTCATGTGAAGTTATATTTTATCTTCTCTCCCTATTTCTTTGCCCTGTATGTTTTTGCATGTTAATATGCAAACCGAAACGTTACAACTGTGTGCTCGTTAATGAGCTGTTCTTGCTTTTTAAAAAATATTTTTAACATTTTCTTATTATAGCTTTACTGTAGTGGCTTCGTATATAATAATATTCAGTTACATATACTTATACACTAATTATTGGCATGTTACAGATATGATGTGCAGTTCTATAAAATTATTATATACTGCTTACATAATATTACAATTAGTACCAACAATAACACAGCCAAGAGGAAATACTTAACAAATATATACTATACTTTATACATATATTTTTTTTTTTTTGGGGGGGGGGTTTTGTAACTTCTCCAAATTCCGTTTACAAGAAATTTAAAATTTCAAACCTTAGCATCATCATATTGAATTGATATTTAACTGATATAGAAAACATTTAGCATATCTTGGTCCACTTTGAAAAGCTCTTCTTTAAAATTAATTCTAAATTTTGAGAAGCTTCTTTCTCATGATAATGCTCCACCTTCGTCTCGACTTTATTACTGAAAGTACCTGCTTATAGATGATCAGAGCATGCCACTACGTTTCACCCTCATCTTCTCCACCAAAAGATTACAGGTTCCCATGCTACTATAGTGCAATGCACGCGTTATGTTGTATATGAATATTCCACATCAAATAAAGATGAATGTTTTGTTCCGTATCGAAACTAATAATTTAGAGACGGATGTGCCATATTTTCTCGTGAGTTAGTTCTCTAAACCTTCCTGCTGGACTGGCCTCTCTATTTGTGTCTGAACTGTGTTCTGGAAGTCAGCAGAAGTTTGAGATACCGATAACCAAGACATGTTCTAGAGATAGACTGCAAACATTCAACAAGATTTCTTTCTGACTGATTCTTGGCTCCAGCTATATATTTAATGATGAATTCTATTTTTTTTTAACTATACATTACCAGTCGCCGCATCATATGTAGGTGCCAAGAAACCCATAAATTATTATATCTTTTCCAATTACAGTTTTGCTTGTTTACATAATACAATGTATATCGCGATGCCCCTGTATTACAACAGCGACTTAAACAGAAAATTCTATCTTTTCATTATGCATTAAAGCTAATACATAAAATAAAAATATGAGTAAAAATCGATTTTTAATTACTGATTTGCTTCTTATTATTAGACACCGAACGTGCTAAAAAGTGTTTAAAAATACAAATAAATTTTGACGATTGAATGCGTAGGTAAAGTTAATAAAATTTCCTAATCATGAAAACTGAGGCTTCAGTATAATACTTCATCTGATATATGTAGCTACCACTGTGAGGTCATTCTAAGCGAGGAACATGCATGACTGCCTTGGTCGCTTTGCCCTAAAACTAGCACCTCCGTCTGTCCAGGTATCTCAGCCTCCAAGTCAACGCTCTGACACCAGTAATGATATCATTAACTGAGACAAAATATCCAGACTGTTGGAACCCACACACTTTTACAGGATATAAACTACTAGGGTCCACACATTTCTGGGGGCCTATTCAGCGTTACTTATATAAAAACAGTGGCCTTATCGCTATTGATATTCGCATATTCGGGGAGGGAGTAGGTGCAGTGCACACTTTTGGGACCCATATATGAGCAAATATACTACTGGTATCTAGATTCTAGGAAGACACATACCATCAGAGGGACTAGAAATGTGGACTCCATACACTATTATGAACATACACAAAGTTGCGGCCCATCACAGTAGCACAAATGGTAACTTCTTTAAATATAAAATGAATTATTTAAAAAAAAATTGATACTTCGAAACAGCGCACCCGTGTTATGTCTTACCAAATTCTAAATAGCATATCGAACGCCTCGAACCTGTTCATTATAACAGCCACACCTGCATATACTAACACGGCAGTGTCTGGGATCCTTGACAATAAAATTCCGTGCATAAATCACTGAAATTTAAAGTCAATGGTTTGGCATTTCCCAACTGTTTCCGTCATTTACTCGTATATGAGAATATTCTAATACCGAAAGGTATTTTGTAAACATTTAATCTTACAAATATCAATAAAGGAATGATGAAGTATTATTTCAAACAACACTGAAGAATTCTATTTTCTTTTAGTAGGTGAATAGTAAAAAAAATCGTTGATGGTCTGCAAATGGATGCATCAGCAGTAGGGCATCTTGCTTACAACCGAGAGGCCTACAGGAGTGCTGTTAGGGAGGCAAAGTTCCGCAAGGGACATGCAAATGACTGACTGATAGTAAAAAAAACAAAAAAACTGGTAATATCCGTATTCACATGAGAAAAAAATAAGTTCATGTCCTAACCGCCTATAATGTAATTTTTTCGTTGTTTTAACCAGTACAGCAACGAAAAATGATTGTTCTAGTCTAACCTGAAATCCTCTATCCACATAACCACATTGATCACGTTAAACGGCAATTACCGGTAAATTACCGATTAAAAAAAAAGAGAAAAACGGAAACTTTTCGAGGTCGTCGGTTGATGTAACCGGTTTATATTATGAAAAAACCTAGTGAACAACTAACGAAATCAGCCCGAGGATAATCGGGCCAGTATGCTGATTTTCATGGAGGAGAATCAGTCATTTTTTATTTTGGTTCAGAATGTTAGCGCGCTGTAAAGGTTAAATCTCTCCGCAAATAAAGCAAGAAAAAAGTTCACACGAATATCTACTTTCCATGGATGGTTGTAAAGTGTGTTTTGTGTGTTCACATTAAAAAAAAAGTATAAAGTACCGAATGTTGTGTTGAGATAACCGGTATTTCGGAAATTGCTTCCGGCAAACTGAAAGAGAAAGATCATCTGTACCAGGATAAAAACAAATCCTAACGCGATCACTGCAAGCAGAAAATTATTTTAACTTACCTGTAAATAAACAAGACGGCAATCAGTACTATCAGCAGTAATGACCCCAGTACAATAATTACAATAGCATATTCCGGGAAAGGTTCTGAAAGAAATAAAGAAAAGTTACAGTCAATTTTTTTTTGCAAATTATGAGAACTATACATTAAAATATCATGAGATATGAGTATTTGTTTTTCAAACTTCTCAGAACCAGTCATCATCATCATCATCATCAGGTGCCGTACCGATTGGCGTTGGCTTCTCCAGAGTACACGATCCTTCATGCAGGCCATCAGCTCAGTTGGTGATCTCCTCTCATACCATCCCGTCAGACTGTCCAGTATCATTTCTCCTGGTCTTCCTCTTGATCTTCTTCCTTCTATTTTTCCTGTTGTTATAATATTTTCAATGCCCCCTCTTCTCATTGCATGTCCTATGAAAGTATATTGTCTCTCTCTCTCTCTTATTTTTTTGACAAGATTTGTTGTCTCTCTAGCGCGCTTCTCATACATTCTTCGCTAGTTATTTTTGCTGTCTAGGGGATTCGCAACATTCTTCTACTAAACCACATTTCTACTGCTTCCAATGATTTTTGTGCAGACCTGCCTATTGTCCATGATTCACTTCGATATAACAAAATAGGTTCAATATAGCATTTTAGGACTCGTTTTCTAATATTCATTGATAAGGATGTGTTGGTTAATATGTTTCTCATTCTCTGAAATGCAGTCTTTGCATGGCCTATTCTGTTCCTAATTTCTGTTCTGCATTTCCCATCTGAAGTTATTACTGCTCCAAGGTATTTGAATTTCTGCACCTGCTTTAGAATAGTACCGTTTAATTTTATACTGCATGTTGGTTCATTTTGTTTCTTAGATATAACCATAGTCTCTGTCTTTTTGGTGTTCAAAGTAAGGCCTTTCTATTCACTTTCTTTGGCGACTTTATCCAAGAGATTTTGCAGGTATTGTTGGTCCTTAGTTATCAGTACTGTGTTGTCAGCATACTGAAGGTTGTTAATATTGTATTCTCCAATTTTTATGCCTGGTTCTGTGATGATCGTTCTTAGAATATTCTCGCTGTACAGAGAAAAAAAGTCTGGAGATAGTACACATTTTTGTCGCACCCCTTGTTTTATAGGTTGATATTTTCCAGTTCTATTTTCAACTCGAACTGCTGCTTCTTGCTGCCAGTATAGATGTTTTACAATCCTCAGGTCTTTGTCATCCATACTGATGTCTTCAAGCATTTTAATAATTTCATTATGTTTCACCTTGTCGAATGCCTTGGTGTAATCAATGAAGCATAAGTAGAGATCTTTCTGTACTTCTAAAGCTCTTTCTGTTATTGTTCGTAAAGCATAAATGGCATTGTGTGTTCGCTTTCCTTCAACAAATCCAAACTGTTTATCTGCTATTTCCATTTTTATCTTTTTCCTTGTTCTTCTCATAATGACTCTCAGAAGTAGCTTCGTTATGTGACATGAGAGGCTGATAGTCCGGTGGTCATCACACTCCTCTGCCCATGGTCTCTATGGTAGTGCGATAAACATGTGTATGCAGGAAACTCTCTACCGTAGAGAGCGGAACAACAACACAACTCCTTCAGATCATCAGAGGAAGTACCCCCCCTCAGACAAGTGTTTCGGCCCTTTAAACTCCTGACACTCTAAGGGGGGTGGGCCCCTCTGGGTCATGACTCCCAGAGGTCTTGTGAGTTGTTGCTTTTTTCCCGGTCCCGGGATCGAACCCATGATCTTCCAGTTGCCACGCGTCTTTAGCGATTTAGCTATGGAGGACTGGTATTGGTTGTGGCAAATGAAATTACTTATGTTCCCAATGCTTGTTTCGCATACTCCACAGCCAGCATGAGGCCTTTTCTGCTGTTTCTGAAAGGCTTCTCAATGCCCTTGCTCTTGCTTGTCCCTTTATGCCCAGTTGCTTACACAGGTCATTTGCTGATGTTGCTACGAATCCTCTTGCTCCCACTTCTACAGCTATCACTTTTGCCCTGATTCCTGCCCCCTGCCTCAGTTGCTTGACCAGATCATTGTACTTCTCCAATTTGAATAAATGCTGTTCCTCTATTCTAGTTTCGTATGGGACCGTAAGCTCGATCATTATTAATTCCTGTTTTCCTGTGGAGTACACTACAATGTCCGGTCGCATTCCTGTGTTCTTGATGGCAGTCGGGTATTCTCTTCTTTCTGGAAGGTCCGCTGTCACTTCCCAGTCATTTGTACCATCTAGCAGTGATGGTAAGGGAATGTCCCTGATTTCAATATTTGATGTCGTACCAGCACCTATGAAGTATTTAGGTGGCACCTCAACTCTTTTGCTGTTATTTGCTTTATCGTTTGCCCTGTCTACGATGGCTACTAGTTCCTGCAACACTCTGTTGTGCCGCCAGGTGTACCGTCCTTGCCCTAAAGACACTCTACATGCTGACAGCACATGTTCCAATGTATGCCTTTGGTTGCAGAGAGGGCACTTTGTATCTTCTGATACACCCCATTTGTATAGGTTGGAGCCTGTAGGCAGAAGGTCATAAGTAGCTCTGATGATGAAGCTGAGCCTCAAGGGTGCCATTTTCCAGATGTCATTTCATGTTATTGATCTCTGCAGGACTTCCTCCCATGTTGTCCATTGCCCTTGTTGTGATTGTTGGACTGCCTTCTGGACCAGCCTGTCATCCTCTGAATTCTTTACTTCGCTGATGATCATATCCCTTCTTTCCTTGCAGGAGGCCTTTGACCACCATTTGATTTCACCATGACCAAATCCCCTTCTGTTGGTCTGGGTGTACCCTATTACTTCTTTCAGCTCCTGCGTTTCCCTGGCTGAGGTCACTTCCTCACCTACTTTCCATTTTCGTCCAGTTCTAAGTGTTGGCTGCACTTCTCGTACCACCGGATCTGTAGATTCTTGTAGCATCATTGCAAGTCTTGTTTTTCCTACCTTGTATTCTTCAACCACAGATTTGAAAGGCAGCTGCAGTTTGCTCTTCTTGCAGTACACCGCTACATCAGTTAATCCTGGTGGTACGCCCAACCACTTTCTTATGGCTTTATTTATCTTTCTTTCGACTTCCTCTACTGTGCTGGTACTTACTTCACTAAGTCGATAGTACGCTGTTCTCCCGTGGCTAGACGGCTGCTCGTCCTACCGGAGTCCGTGTTCGAATCCCAGGTAAATCTCTTGTGATTTTTCTTTCTCTCACGTCTCACTAAAGTGCTTTGTCTACGATTTTTTCGAGGTAAAATCCTACAATATTTGTTCTCTTCCTTTCTTCATGTGTTTGATGGCATCTATCATTTCATCTTCAAGTATTAGTGGTCCATCACAGTGTTCAGTATCTGGTGTTAATTCTGGTCTTTCTCCTCCATATAGCTCACCGATGTACAGTACCAGTACACCGTAATAAAACAGAATGCTGTCCGAGTTGGTAGCCAGCGACTGATAGTTGATATACTAGCGTCAGGGCCGGGGAACCATATCTGACCAAGACCCTGTCCCATCTTCTCGCTGGTACCCCCAGTATCAGGCCTAGCATGGCTAACGGGGGAGGGATTGCCATGGTCCCATGGCGGTGGAGTCTGCTAAAGAAAGCATTGCACACTCCCTGCCACTTAGCTTCACTTAGGAACTAAAAGAAAAAAAAAAGCCGTCATAACCCACTCCCAAGCCGACACGATCCTGTATCTCAATACTTTCACAGCATCGGTTGCAGAAAAACACTAGCTCGCAGTTCCGAGGAAGCAGAAGACAAGACACACACATTGTATATATAGTAAGTCAATCTGTGTGACCTGGAAGATACTTTATTCAGTTTCAATATAACATTTATGACACTTTCATCGTCAAAATTGCACGACTACTTTAAAGTGATAACTTTCTCCCGAAAATCACTCACGCAAGAGATTCATAACTGTTAATTTTTGACGGTTGATTCATTATGGTTTTCGAGGATACGATATATTCTTATAATGTTCGCCATTTGTATGGAAAAATAAACACGTTTCTATAGAAAAATGCCCCAAATGGTATCAGTTTTCAAAAGCATTTAACCAGATCGATCGGACGAATCTGGTTATCGTAAGACAACGATCTCATTAAATGTGAAAATGTGACATGGGTATCTGTGCTAGTTCCTCCAAGAAGAAATTTGTAAAGAGGTGGAGAACTATTTCTCCCCTACTCTCTCACTTACCCTGTTGATTAGCCACGCTGTTTTCATCCACTATTCCCCCTCCCCCATCCTTTTTGTTTTAAATAAGGGAAATCTTACGGGGCCTGGGGAGATGAACTGCCCTGGGTCTAGCCTGTGGCATGGTTGTAGATGATAGAAAATGTGCCTGCTGTGTCATTACCCGGATTTGATTCTCATCAGATAACATTTCGCCCGTATTCTTTACACATGGCACCCACTGTTCTCGATGATTTATCAACCCTTAAAGTATACGGGATGTAACGTTAGGACATAAATATTTCTTTAAACGTGCACCTCCCAAACACATCTACCACAAGTTCCTAATATTTTGATACTATAAAGCGCCACGGCCTTTGTGCTGTATTTTCAATGATGACATTTTAATCTTTAGTATGTCTCTCTCCAAAGGCACTGAGTTATTTTGATCCAAAGACATTGTGCCGTATATTTTATGGCTGGTTTAAAAGTTCAAACATGCTTCAAATAAGTATACTTCTCTGCAGACGTCACCCTGAAGCGGAGGCAACGGGAATGCGAGAGCGTGCCACTAGAAGGACAATACAAAGATAGCATAAAGTGTTGACCAGGTGTGGTTCACCGATCTTGATTATAATAGCATATTCATTCATTCATTAATTTGCATGTCCCTTGCGGAACTTTGCCTCTCTAACACCACTCCTGTAGGCTTCTCGGTTGTAACCAAGCTGGCCTGCTGCTGATGCGTCATTTGCAGATTATCAACGATGTCTTACACCCATCTTCGCCTTGGTCTTCCTCTCTTTCTTTTTCCCATTATGTACTCTTCCAAGACGGTCTTCTCTAGATTAGCATGACGTTTAATGTTTCCAAAATATTTGCGTTTTCTTTGTTTAATCCTTTTTACTAGCCAGCCTTCTTCAATATTAAGTTCTTGTAGTACGTAGTATGTTCTTTTTTGTGTCCCTGATATTTGAAGAACTCTTCTGTAGCATTTACAATCAAAGGAATTTATGTGTTTCTCTGCTGTTTTGTTAAGTGTCAAGGTCTCACAACCAAATAGATATAACGTACTCAAATAGATATAAAAAGAAAATTTCGATGCCAGTGATAAAAGAATGATAAGTCATTGATATTTCTTTTCTTAAAGTTTATTTAAAATGCAAAACACCCGAGTTCTATACGTAATTTAATAGAGATACACTCAAGTCTCAAGTCACTACCTTCCAGTCTAAAGTAAAATCTACTTCCCTTACAAGCAGCTTCAAGTCGAATCTCCAGTCAAGTCTCAACTCAAAATGTAGACTGGATGTAGGTTAAGATTACCAAATCGGCAACGATTTTTTACAGCATAGGCATAGTGGATTCTAAGTTGTGAATATGAATAAACAATATAAAATAAATAAAAACGATACCATAAATAATACACTTTATTCTTTACTTTACCAAATATTCCAGCAGTAATTTACTATTTTTTATTTTACACAGTAATTAAACCGATGTTTTAATCAATGTCCTTCAGACTTGATTTTAGTTTCTGGATTTCATTTCTCTCATTTGCTTCAGGTTCTAAGGGCAGAAGCATGTGGGTACCTTTTCTATATCCTGACAGCCATTAGACACAGCCAAACTTAAATTATCGTTCAAAACCTCAGACTATTGTTCTCTTTCCACAAGACGCGTGTGGTAATATAGGCATGAATATGACGTGTCTGGACTGGTGTTATAAATCCCTAGGTTAGTGGCGCGTTTCTGCTTTGCTCGTGTGCTATGCACTCTTTTTGTGTTCTTTCCGCAATTTCTCTGCTTAAAATAAACAGATTAGTATGTAATAATAGACTATGCAGGAGGTAAGTCTAACCAGACCCTAGATTCCAATTAGATTTGTCTAACAGCACACAGTAGAATGACGTTATTGAAACATGCGTTCTTTTTAATACCCTGATGTAGTGGAGCCATCGAGTCGATGGATTATTGCGGCAAATCCAGCCTGAGTAGCTATTCTTCATCTTCTAGTCGAGTTCAAATGAGTTTCTCACGTGGTGCCAGTCGTCAAAAATTTGACGTTTCGTTTGTTCCATTAAAACATTGAGGAAAGACTGGCGATGGTTGGGACATGTGCTCCGAATGATTGACAACTCACTACCAAAAATAGCACTAAGATGGACACCACAGGGGAACAGAAGTAAGGGTAGATCAAAAGAGACATGGAGAAGAACAACAGAAAGGATGTTGAGCAACAGAGGGATCACTTGGGCAAGAGCAGAAAAAGGCAAAGGGCAGGCATTTGTGGCAAACCCTTGCGAAAGCCCCATGTGGCCTGGGTACTTAAGGTTCAGAGAGAGAGAGAGAGAGAGAGAGAGAGAGAGAGAGAGAGAGAGTAACGTTTAGATTGTAAACATTTAGTGCGCATGCCTCGTGACCTTTTCCATCATGGCGGAAGAGTGCCTAGTAATGAGCGATGTCGAGCGTCAAAAAGCGACGTTTTTGATCGAGAAATTTCAATTTTTGGTGATGTAGATAGGGCTAATGAAGAATGTATGAGAAGAGCTGGAAAGACAAAAAATCTTGTAAAAAAAATAAGAGAGAGAGAGACATTGTACTTTCGTAGGACATGCAATGAGAAGAGGGGGGATTAAAAATATTATAGCAACAGGAAAAATAGAAGGAAGAAGATCAAGAGGAAGACCAAGAGAAATGATACTGGACAGTCTGACGGGATGCTGTGAGAGGAGATCACCAAAAGAGCTGATGGCCTGCATGAAGGATCGTGTACTCTAGAGAAGCATAATAGCCAACGCCAGTCGATACGGCACCTGATGATGATAGATAGATAGATGATAGATAGATAGATAGATAGATAGATAGATAGATAGATAGATAGATAGATAGATAGATCTATGGACATGGCCTGTGACCAGACCACTGTTCTTGAATGTATCCCAAGTAGATCTAGACATATCAGGTGACTGGAGAAGTAGTTAGAATGTTATTTCAGATATTATTTTAGCGATAATGCAACATAGAATCACAATACGACATCGACAGGTAGATCTACGTATCTCAGATGGTATGTAGCGTGGATCTAGACCTATCCGATGGTAAGTAGGACACAATCGTTGTCTCACAACATCACATTACTTCTTTTTTCCCCATAAAACTCTGCATTTATGAAATCTTGTTACATTTAGTTATATTTTGAAGCATAATAAATACACGGAAATAGTGTGTTTCATTCAGTTGTACAACATAGTGTGTTTCATTCAATTTTACAACTATACCCCCATACAGATCAAGACCCGCGCTTTTGCTCCGGCACCCAACTGAATGTCCGCATTTCTTCCTATGGCACGGAAAGAGAGTGTTTCAAGTCATATTGGAGTGTGAATTGCTGACTCCAGACTAAATCTCTGTAATGTAACATTTATATACTATAACAATAATAATAATAATGATAATTTTATACCATAATACTCGAGCCTGATTTACCAGCACATGATAATTTCACAAAGACTGAAAGTCAGTGGCGATTCAATGGATTGATTTTGGACAGACAGGCAGATAGACAGCTCAGATACCCGGAACTGTGAGCATGATGTTCTTTGCAGCCAATGCTGTGAACGAAGACAGACAAACAAATAGACAGCGCAGCCCAATTACCCGGACAAGGCCGGATACCTCTGCTAGTGTGGAAACTATAAAGATGTGAGTATGTGTGTGTGTGTTTTTATATGTGTATTCTTGAAAATCGTATGTACGATACCATCAGGGGGACACTTCGAGCCATCGAATCCACATTTAGGAGTGTCAGGTGGAGGACCTTGTCTGCCTCCTGCCCAGTGAATGGACTTGCCCGGCACAGGTTCGTATTTCCTTTTGTTCCCAAAATAGTTGGCCACCACCTGCAAAGTTTGAGACATGGAGTATATGTGACGATTAAGTTACAGGTATTTCATCGTAATGTTACTGGCTATTTCTTTGTGCTATTGCTTATTTAATAATGAGAAATAATAACTAACGTACTCACATACACATTCTCTCTCGCATACGTGCACACAACCAAATTCGATAACTGACCTGTAATAATTGAACAAGGTGAATACCTTGGTTATTTGGGGAAAATAACTTTTTGCGTGAACAAAAGTAGAATATGTCAAGAGAAAGACCGTAATAGAGTATTTTATAGCCTGTTTACAGTGCCGTAATCATTATTTTATGGAGCCAAAATTTCACCTGTATTTTTAACTTGTATACTGACAATATAATGAGCAATGTTAGAGAAGACTTAGACAAAGAATATTACGATACCATAACAATTGGAGATTATGAAATACCAGAGATTAGATATGCTGATGACACAGTATTACTGTCCACAACACAAAAAGGAATGGAAAAACTAATTATGTCAGTTCGTAAGAACAGCGAAGAGCAAAACCTCTATCTTAATGCAAAGAAAACTAAATTGATGACAACTGACAAAACAAACAAGGCAGCTGATATATGTATCAATGAGGAAAGACTGGAAGAAGTAGAGAGCTTTGAATATCTTGGATCACTCCTAACTAATAATGGCGATACAATGAGGGAAATTAAAAGGAGGACACCTATCGCTCTTCAGAAAGTAAAACAAATAAAGAATCTGTGGAGAGGAACAGACAGAACTACAAAAATAAGATTTTTAAGGGCATGCATCTTTCCCATCGCAATATATGCCTGTGAGACCTAAACACTTAACAAAACACCTGAGAAACACATAAATGCCTTTGAATGTAAATCCTACAGAAGAGTTATTCAAATATCATAGACACAAAAAAGAACAAATATATCCATACTACAAGAGCTTAATATTGAAAAAGGCTGGCTAGTGCAGAGAATTAAAGAGAGAACACTTAAATATGTTGGACACATTAAACGTCATGATAATCTAGAGAAAACCGTCCTGGAAGGGTACATAATGGGAAGAAGAAAGAGAGAAAGACCTAGGCGAAGATGGCTGCAAGACATCGTTGATGATCTGCAAATGGATGCATCAGCAGCAGGCCATCTTGCCCACAACCGAGAGGCCTACATGGGTGCTGTTAGGGAGGCAAAGTTCCACAAGGGACATGCAAATAAATGAAATGAACCCTCATATCATCCTGGTAATGTGTTTATCACTGATTATACTTCCTGTACTCAGGGTCAAGCGTCAGGTTGTTTTTTTTTAAAGCGAGGTTAACTACTACATCCCCCTCCAAAAATAATAGTAATAATACTATATTTTATATTTAAAAAAAAAGATGTCACGTCGAAAAAAGTATCTTTATTTACTATGCCTTTAAAGCTCCGAACTGTGGGATGGGCTAATGGTAATACTAGTCCTTTAGTAACATACAACAATTAGTGTATGAGTATATAACTATACAAGGAGACACTGCAGTAAAGCTGCAAATGTATAAACTAGGAAAAAAGTAGGGACAGCTTTATTACTTAACGAGTATACAGTTGTGACGTTTCGGCGCGAGCCATAATCATACAAAAACATTACAAGACGAAGAAATACAGAGAGGAGATAAAATATAAATTTACGTGAATGCTCTGTTTGAAAAAAAAAAATCAAATAAAATGAATAGAGCACTTAGCTGTAACGTGTAAGAAACTGTGGCTTGTCCGACGCTGTGTGTCAGAAATGCTCATTGTGAAGTGTAGAGAGTATTTAAATGGAGACTTGGCATGTGTGATAGGTGGGTCGTAACTGAGGGTGGTGGGTGGGGAAACCGTGGAGCGAGTGGCACGATCTAACAAACAATGGAATGACCTCTGCAGTTCTTCTGTTGGTATGGCCCTTAAACTCGATGTTACGGCCCTTTGGATGTCATCAGTATCGTCAAAGAAGCGTCCTTTCAATTGGTAACTTTAATTTTGGGAATAGAAAATAATTGCAGGGAGACAAATCTGGGGAATAGGACGGATGGTTGAGAGCACACACTTGTTTTTGGGCCAAACTTCATGTACAGCTACTACCCAGTGAGCCGGTGCATTATCATGAAGAAAGAAAAAACTGCCAGGTGTTTCATCCTCTGCAACAACCAAATTTTAAAAAATGTTTATTTCTGCGACAAGTTTTGATGATGTCTTTTGCGTACTCAACTGATGTTTTTGGTCATCAGATAACGAATGTGGTACAAACCGGTAAGCAACATTTTCCTTGCCCAAATCCTCCATTAAAATTTTACGAATGTTCTCTCAGTTAACACCAAATTCATCTACCATCATCCTCACAGTCAAACAATGATATTCTTGTACCCGTTCTCTGACTTTTGCAATGAGTTCCTCATTACGAACAGAAATTGGGCGTCCATGTCTAGTTGCATTTGTAATCGTTTCCACATCGCTTTTGAATTGTGTGTGTCTGTATGATGACAGTATGACTGGAAGTTTTGGGAAGTCTATTAATATTGCACAAGAGGCAGCCATCAAAGATGGGAAATTCCAAATTGAGCACCAATTTTGAGGACGATGACGGAAGCAACAAGAACGCATAGCAATAAAAAAAGAAGAAAAATAAATAGAGGACGAAAAAGAACACACACACACACAGAGAGAGAGAGAGAGAGAGAGAGAGAGAGAGAGAGAGAGAGAGAGAGTTTAGACAATCCGATTCGGAAGGGGGCCCGTCCACTTGACAGGAAGAACAATTTTTTTCTTGTAAGCGACATTGATGGTTCTTAAAGACATTCTGGGTAAACAATGAAAATAAAAGAAACAAGATGCAAGCCACGTCGCTGACGTCCTTTTCTGGGGAAAATTGTGCGTTGCTTAGTGGTTTTTTTTATTTCCTAAAGTTTCTGAAGCTCAACCATGTTGTGTTGTCGTAGGAAATAACAGACACAGGGCGAAGTACAGGCCACAGATTACACGATCATAGCCCCAAAACCCAGAGAAACAGAGATTCTACATCGAGAAAAAATGGATACGGGGATCAAGCATGTTATACACATCACACTCCCACATCTTGAATACCGCTTGATATCTCATACACGAGATAAAAAATATCCCCATAAACTTGTCGCATCAATTCAGCTGTCTCAGTGGCACTTTTTCCAAGTTTTAAACAGAATTTAATGTTGAATTTTTGCTCCATGCTGATTACGTAACAATGCATCTCTGACTAGGTCAACAAAATGGCGGCTTGTTTGTCGTCTGCTTATCGGGCAGCGATGAAAAGTTGCCAGATCATAGATGAAAGTTGCCTATTTGGATTCCATGCTTTGCTTCATAGATGGCATTTTTGCATTGGCCATAATAAAATCAGTCTCATTATTTAATTGTCGGACCTTGTACAATTTTAATCTACCCGGTAGAAGGTGAAATATGTGATTATAGTTGGGGTAGAGAGGCTGTAATGTGATGCTGTGAAGAGGCTCTGAGCTATGTGTAACAAGTGAGAAGGGAGCGGAACTTAGCGGGGAGGGATTGTGATTGTGGAAGAGGAGAATGTTAGGTGTAGCTCAATAACGAATTGAAACCATGTGATTCCAGAGTCTCATGTTCCTTCCCACTCTCTCTCCCCTCCACAGTTTCCCCATCCACCACCCTCAGTTACAACTCACCTATCACACATGCCAAGTCTCCATTTAAATACTCTCTACACTCTACCATGCGCGTTCCTGACACACAGCATCGGACAAGCCACAGTTTCTTACAAGTTACAGCTAAGTGCTCTATTCATTTTATTTGATTTTTTTAAACAGAGCATTTATGTGAATTTATATTTTATCTCCTCTCTCTCTATTTATTCGTCCTGTATTTTTTCATGATTAAGGCTCACTCCGAAACGTCACAACTGTATACTCGTTAAGTAATAAAGCTGTTCCTACTTTTTTCCTAGTTTATACATTATGCCAGTCCTTTATGCAGATAGTGCAGACGAAAGGAACAAAAATCCAGCAAGATAAATGAAGATGTAAATAAATAAATGAACAACAGAGAGAGAACTAACTTCACGTTAAAAAAGGTCAGAGAAAATAAAAGTGTTCAAATTGAGAATAAAAGACATAAGCATCAGATAAAAGATCTTAGCATAACAATATACCGGAAGTTATACAAGAAAAATGGAAGTGAAAAAGTACACGACAAAGTGGATAATCACAATACACAGAAGTAACATTTAAATGTTGATAAGAAGAAGGTTGGCAGGTGACAGAGAGAAAGGGAGGGCGAAAAGAGAAGGGGAGAAAGAGAAAGAAAAGAGAGAGAGAGAAAGATATAAAAGAATGAGGGAGAAAGAAAGAGAGAAAAAAGGGGGAGGGAGGGAGAAAGAAAGAGAGAGAAAGAGAGAGAGAGAGAGAGAGAGTCCATGTTAGTCAAGCTAATGATATTTATGCTGACAATAACCTTACATAATTAATGTGAACTCTGAAAAAATATCACCCCTTTAAGTAAAAAATGTGATTTAAACAACAACAAAAGCGTGAGTTTGCTGTGTTTGCTCGATACTTACTTCAAATTTTCCAGTCTCAGGATTAAGGTCAAGCAGAGAATAATCGGCGTTTCTATCTCCGTTAGCATCGATACTGACATTCCCAGTAATTCCTTCAAAGAGTAAAACGTGAGTTTTATTTTCCTTATCTTGCTATATAAACATCATCTCGCCATTCATTTTACGTAAACATACGTATATATACAAACACATACACTGTCAACTAGTACTTAAATGTGCTGTAGTTTAAC
Source organism: Achatina immaculata (assembly GCA_009760885.1). Taxonomy (NCBI): domain Eukaryota; kingdom Metazoa; phylum Mollusca; class Gastropoda; order Stylommatophora; family Achatinidae; genus Lissachatina; species Lissachatina immaculata. The sequence goes on from CM019710.1 coordinate 10,944,979, forward strand.
ATCTCCCAACACAAATTTTCTGTAAGAAGTGTAAGTTCGACCAGTGTCGACTCCCCTCCTTTCTAAAGCAGCACTGAAATAACACACTCAACTTTCTCAACATTCTCATTTACCTTACATTTTTGTATCCTTCTCAGCCAACACAATCCGCTCCTTCATTTTCACTCGTGCTACAAAAAATTCTCAACTGATGTGCCCAGCATTCTCTTCATTGCTATGTATTTAAAAATAGCTTCTAAACAATTCTGTCATCTTTCGTTTTGTGAACATTGTTTCCAGAAATTGGTCATAACCAACAACATTCGAACGCGCAAAACGTTCATTCCTTTACTCCAGTTTACAACTGGTTTTCTGTTAAATATGCTACAATTTTCTATGCTTTCATGCTGCTAAAAAATTTTCCAAGCTGGAATTTGCAGATACATCATAACGTTTACTGTTCACAGTTGATGCAATAATATATATATATATATATATATATATATATATATATATATATATATATATATATATCAGGGGTTTGCTGTAAAAAAAGTTTTAATGATTAGCATAGCTCTTTACACAGATAAGCATCTTGTGAAACTGTCTGATAACCATGAACTGTATTTAAGATCATCGTGAATAGTAACACCAACAACAAACTGTCGGTGATACATTTAGATGTTACCAGGTGAACCTCAGTAGAAACAGTCTGAAAATCATTACCATGAATTATATGTGCATTCGTAAGATTGAGCTTTGCATATTTTGTGTATTTCTATATTCTCCCTTTTGTTGCACCATTGCAAAAGTAACTATACTTCCTGCTTTATTAGTCACACACACACACACACGCACACGCCCACGCACACACACACACCACACACACACACATATATATATATATATATATATATACAAATAATTTGTTTCTGTTCAATGAATGGATTATAAGAAAAAAAGACCACCAATGTTGCAAACATTGTGTATGCCTTTGAATCGAAATAACATTTCCAAATATCACTTGGTAGCCTCGTAAAGATCATATAAAATTTTCTACTACGCCTTTGGCCAACTGGAAACTAAACTTGTTTATCTTTGCCGTAAAGATCATATCAAATTTTCTACTACGCTTTTGCCCCCACTGGAAACTAAACTTGCCCAAGCCCAATCTTCTGGAAAGAATTTTATTCCAAAAAAAAAAATCGACACTGTAATGCAAATTCGTCCCCAATGACGGTGCAAATTCGCTATATTTACTGGGAAGATGTTTTTCTCCAACATAAAGAGGTTTATTTATTTCACGATAAACAAACTATTATGACTATCTGGTTAAACCTAGATATAAGCAAACAAAAAATAATCTATATAGTAAATGACGAAATTTCTGACAAAGAAAATGCGTGATGCAGGAAAGAAAACGTATGGTTAATTCTCCGCGAACATCTTGCCTTTTCAACAGGGACGTAACGTTCAGACCCATACAAATCTGACACAGTTGTGCTAGTAAAACACAAGTAGGCAGGCAGCCAGCGACGTGACTTTTGCCAGACAGCAGCAAATTTTCGTAATAGGTAAAGTTCATTTAAGGAATTAAAACAGTTCATCTGAAACATGAAGACGTGATTTGATGAAAAGCAACAGAGCAAACGTTTGTTCTGCGAAGAGCAATAAGGTTTTACCATTGCATCATATGTCAAGCTTAATAAGGTTTTACCAGTGCATCATATGTCAAGCGTAATAAGGTTTTACCATCGCATCATATGTCAAGCGTAATAAGGTTTTATCAATGTATCATATGTCAAGCGTAATAAGGTTTTACCATTGCATCATATGTCAAGCGTAATAAGGTTTTACCATTGCATCATATGTCAAGCGTAATAAGGTTTTACAGTTGCATCATATGTCAAGCGCAAATACTGAATGTGAACAGATGCTTTATATACTGTTCAAACAAAAAAAAAAGGAAAGCAACACTAATGTAGTCGTAATGGACACCACATTTCAAACTTGTATCAACATTTTATTTTACGGAATTAATGTTTCAATCTTGGCATGAAGAAACTTTAAGACTTTAACAATGAAATGATGTCCATTAAATTTGGTTTGGACTTTTATTTCAAACTCCGTTTCAGTAAGGTGTATGGCCTCCTCTGGCCTGTGTCAGAGAACGACATCTCTTTGACATGGATCCGATTAGCTGTTGGATCTGTTATTGTGGAATGGCTGCCAACTCTTCCTGTTGTGAAAGAGACAACTGTCGGAGATTGGTTGGCACCACGTCTCGCTGGTGGACTTATCTGTTGAGTTCATCCCACAAGTATTCTATTGGGTTCATGTCTGATGACATGGATGGCCACGGAATGGTCTGGACGTTGTTGTCAGCGAGGAACTGGGTGGTGAGTTGTGCCACATGAGGTCGAGCGTTATTCTGCTGAAAAATCGACCCTGGTGGAGCCAGAAGTGGAAGGACGTGGGGACGAAGAATTTCAGCGACGTATCGTATTAAAGAATCTGTGGAGAGGAACAGACAGAACTACAAAAATAAAATTTTTAAGGGCATGCATCTTTCCCATCGCGACATACACCTGTGAGACCTGGACACTTAACAAAACAGCTGATAAACACGTAAATGCCTTTGAATGCTACAGAAGAGTTCTTCAAATATCATGGACACAAAAAAGAGCAAATATATCCATACTACAAGAACTTAACATTGAAGAAGGCTGGCTAGTAAAGAAGATTAAAGAGAGAAGACTTAAATATTTTGGACACATTAAACGTCATGATAATCTAGAGAAAACTATCTTGGAAGGGTACATAATGGGAAAAAGAAAGAGATGAAGACCAAGGCGAAGATGGGTGCAAATGGATGCAGCAGCAGCAGGCCATATTGCTCACAACCGAGAGGCCTACAGGAGCGGTGTTAGGGAGGCAAAGTTCCGCAAGGTACATGCAAATGAATGAATGATCGTTGGGCACTCAGGCGTCCTTCAGTTTGCACCAGGTCATTTCTTCCCATGAAGCTGATCGTCCCCCACACCAGTACACCTCCGCCACAATGTGGAGGAGCCTCATCCACGCAGTACTGGGCGTAGCGCTTATGGACGGTAATCTCTTCTCCGTCTATCGTATCGCTTGAGCAGAAAGAATGATTCATCACTAAACCAAACCCTTCTCCAATCATTCACAACGGTCCATTGACGATGCTGGTTCGTACACTGCAGTCAGTTCAGGACAGCATGTGAAGCTGACGTCCAAGTGAACGTTTCAGGCAATTTTTCCCTTGTCTGATCAGCAAACTTCAGTTTAAATCGCAGCATCGTATTTGTTGCGTTTCTTTTTTTGAACACTATATATCACAGACATGCAGATTGGCCGGTGGACAGACTAACAGACAGGCAGGCATACAGACAGATGTGCAGTTTTCATCAAATGTTGTTCGTAACTTGTGCAGGCAAGGCTAGTGCCTAAAAGCGCACAATGATTTTGCACAAATACCCCCGGCTCCCGCCCCCATCATTTTTGGTTCCTAATATTGACATTTAGCTTGCCTGGACATGTGCAGGTTCAGATATTAATCTCTCCCATAACCAACAAATGTTTCATTTTGAACTGAAGATATCGGCGTCTACCTTCCGTTTTGACAATTGTGATAACTGATCTTATATTTTGCTGTCAGCGGCTGTTAACACAAGAACTGATGTACGATAATGTGCAGTTAATTTTACTAGGCTAAAAAATCTTTACCTCATTAATATCCTCCTCATTAAGAACCTTTAAGGTCACATAGAAAACTTCACATTTTTTCCCATTTATTCTAAAACAGTTTAGAAGTCTACGACTGGAAAAATCTTGTTCCTATGTTGAAACTATGAAAATATTTGCTATATAAAAACCTAAATCGGAGCTTTTGTGTGCCAGTACGACAGTGGTAACTCGCTGACAATATTTGTTATGTACAGTCAGACTTTACGCTAGTGAAACAAGGATCAGAGAAGTACAGATTCTGATTATTTTTCATTTAATTATCTGTTCATATTAAATTTTATTTTGTCGCTATACCTTTTAGAGTTACAGTATTTAATAGCACAAAAGGTTTTCTCTCTGTATATTTTTGTTACTTTAGTCTAACCAATGCTAACTTTTGCCTAACCAATGCTAAAGTGGAAGTAATGAATGTGCTGCTGCTGCTGCTGCTGCTGCTACTACTACTACCACTACTACTACTATACTACTACTACTATACTACCACTACTACTACTGCTACAACTATTACAAGCTACTACCAATACTACTGCTAATGCTACTGCTACTACTACTATACTTCTACTACTACTACCACTACTACTACTACTGTTGCTGCCGCTGCTGTTGTTGCTGCTGTTACTGCTACTACTACTACTACTACTACTACTTTACTTCTACTAATGCTATTTCTACTACTACTATTACTACTACTACTACTGCTGCTGCTACTAGTACTACTACTGCTACTTCTGTTATCACTATTAGTACTAAACAACCTCATTACTACCAGTCTCAACGAAATGATAATACTCGAAATCTCTACCTACACAATTACCATTGATCATCTTCCTCTTCTTCTCTTAGTGTACCTCTTCTGTTCATCCCAGCTCTCCAGCTCCTACCTCTTCTGCTGCTACTACTATTACTGTTACTACTACTGCTGCTACTACAACTACACTGCTAATATATACGTATATTACTAATACTATTACTGTTGTTACCACTGCTACTGTAACTGCTACAACAACTGCTAGAACAACCGCAACAACTGCTACAGCAATTGCTGCACATCAGCTTCAAAAACAGCCCTCATCCACGGTACCACTTTTGCTACTAGTACAAGCATTCCGATGCTCTTCTGCGATGTATGCAAATACACGGCTTATCTCGTACATTCTCTTAATGTAGCTCTACTAGAGTAAATGAACCATGCTTAGCCCGGGACCAAATACTCCCTGAGCTTGAGTTATCTCAAATTCATATCTCTCTTCTCAGTTTTTCACCAGAAATTGCCCATACCCGGTCTTAAGAAATTACAGCTAAAACTGTCAGCTCTATAACCCCGACAACCCAACACATTATCTTGCGACGTCTCGTGGGCTTCGAAATGCATTAATGGATGTAGTCATGTCTTTCACATTCCTGTGAAAAAATGTGAGTAATTTTGAGCTATGTTCACTGCCATGTGTATCTTGCCAAGATGGCTTTGCTTAGAGTCCACTTTTTGAACTTTCTGGTCTCTTCTTGTTAAACTGTATACTCGGATTGTTTTTTTAACAATGCATGCTGATTCTTATGAAACATTGATGTTGCTAGAGTTGTGTATTTTGTTCTACAACATTAGTTTCAGTACTGTTGAAAGCGAAGACAGCAGCTAACATTTCCTTAGCGTCAGCAGATCACAAGCAGTGACTGAGACCAGAAGACAACATTAATATCAACATTAATAATGAAAGGTCACCAGGACTGGAATGAAGAGTTTAAAACGTACTAGAGTGGATGAAAACAATGATGACCCTAAAATCAAACAACAAAATAAGAGAAATGAATATGTTTTTAATGCTATTGGCATAGAAAAAAAGTAACTAGTCTCTTAAATACTATCTGTGACACAGGGACATATACCACCAAATCCGTCGAAACCAATTATCACTGCACTTCATAAGAAAGCTAAGACAACAGAATGTGATCAATATAGCACACTCACATTAACTGGCTTTATTACAAAAATACTCCTAAAGCTTATTAATTTAAGGATATGAAGTAAGACAAAGACAAGAACTGATGCAGAGCAATGGAGTTCTGTTCAAGGAAAAGGCATAGATGATGCACTTTTTATATCAAGAACTGTAATAGAACGATCTCTGCAAGTAAATTTAGATTCATACTTGTGCATCAGTGATTACGCAAAAACGTTTGACAGAGTGAAATATGAAGACCTGATACAAGTGCTTGACAAATATCATAGAGATGGTAAAAATATGAGAACTTTTAAGAATATGTACTGGAATCACAAAGCTGTAATAATAATAAGGAATGGCGTAAGTGAATACCAACTCTAAAGTGAGGGATCACCTGACATTTTCTCACTATACAAAAATCACGACAGGTATTCAAATATGAAAAACTGAAAATAGGAGACCGTAATATCAACAACATGAGACATGTAGGTGACAATGTGCGGGTAACAGAAAGTGAAAGCAATCTGCAAGGACACATGAACAATGTTATCAAAAATAAAAAAATGGGGATTAATACTAGAAGATTTGACTCAAAACTGACGTGGAAGCAACACATCAACAGTGCAGAAGCAAAAGCCAGAAGAAAACTAGCCATATTAAGAAAACTGAGTGGAACCACATGGGGAGCTAGTGAAAGAATCCTCAAGAACGTATATCAGCAAAGTATTCTACCACATTTAGAATATGGCTCAACATCTTGGTGCACAGCATCAAACACTACGCTGCATAATCTAGACAAGGTTCAAAATCAGTCACTACGAATTATCACAGGTGCCATGAGGTCCACACCAATAGTAGAAATGCAGAAAATAGTTGGTGTTCAACCGCTAAAGGAACGTAGAGACACAAAGGCCATGACCATGGGAGAAAAATTCCTCAGCTCTGTAAGCCATCCCCTGAATGAGAGATTCAATAACTTTGCATTTTGACGGCTTAAAAGAAGCAGCTTCATTCATCAGGCCAAGCGTATGCCTAAGCTGATACCTGACCTTCCAACTGTAGTCGCTCCATTATCATCTGTACCAGAGCATACACCATGGAAAGAAGCAGATTATACACAAATAACTATTCAGACTGAAGTGAAAGGTGTGCAGAATGGTGAGATGCAGAGCAGTCTTGTAAGATCAACAGCCACACTTAGTGTTCTAGATGACAAATATCCATGTGACACCTGGATACGTGTGTATACAGATGGATCTGCACATAATGCCATAAAGAATGGAGGGGCAGGAGCATATATTGAATATCCAAACAACACCATTGACAAGATTTCCATACCCACTGGTAAATACTGCAACAACTTTGATGCAGAAGTTAGGGCAATTATTGCTGCAGTTGAAAAACTATCAGACTCCAGAATTGATACATGTCCTGTAGTAATTCTCACAGATGCAAGATCAGTACTGGAAGCTTTTCAGCGCAACAAACTACCAGACCTTAAGGATCCCTTGTCAAAAATTGGCTTACAACATGGAGTCACTTTGCAATGGATTCCCTCCCACTGTGGGATACCAGGCAATGAGAAAGCTGACCATCTGGCCAAAGAGGGCACTGAAATGGAGCAACCAGACATACCAATCACCTATAATCAGAAGAAAAGCATGATAAAAACCTACAGGAAGCCACAAACACCACCACATGATGACTATCACATGCTAAACAGAAAGGAACAAGTCACTATCTTCCGTCTCCGAACAGGACACAGCCGACTCCGAAGTCATATGTATACAAAGTTTAAGGTTGGTACTACTAATCTATGTACATGTGCCCAGGTGCCCGAAACTGTGGAACATATCCTCCAGAACTGCATCAACTACGAGACACTGAGAAATAATTACTGGCCCAGTGAAACCACTAAAGAAGATAAGCTCTACGGTTCCATACATGAATTACAAAAAATAGTGAAATTTATCCAAGAGACAGGGCTGCAGATATAGACAGACAATGCGAACGAAGAAGAAGAAGAAGTAGACTAAAAGATAACATGACAGGCTAAAGAGGGGTAAATCATGGTTGGGTCGTGCAGAAGATGTTATCAAGCAGGTCTGTGAGCTTAACAACGTCAACCCCGGCGAGAAATGGGTACCTGTGTCTCCAGAGTTCAAGGGCACCTGAGATTGCATTGTCAGGTTTGACAAGGGAGACAGGGAGCAGAATCCACTTGCAGAGACTAACGTCTTCATCAGTGAAAACTCCAGTAAGGCAGATGTTGTTATTTACGCAGACGGATCTGTTGTACGACATCAAAGGCGTGCGTTGGGAATTCACAGCACGCCAGAAGACAGAATAAACCAGGAAGCCAGCGGTGCCTTTCAATATGACCACAAGCAGCATGGTGATGGAGTTGATGTCAGTGATGAACGCACTCGTTTGACTGGAGTCACAAGACTACGCCAATGTCTGCATTCTAGTGATTCAATGAGTATGATCCGGAAGGTCGAGGCAGGCTCTGTAAGCAAACAGTGTCTTGAGTAATTGCAGAGGTAAACGAATCGCAAAGTCACCATCTATGTCCCTGGGTATACAGGGCCAAGTGAAATGAAAAATCTGATAGAATGGCTGGCTCTGCCGTCATCGCAGATGGACAACTACTAGATAAAGCCGAGTGGAGGACTTCGAGAGAAGCGAAGCAACATCGCTCCTTAGAGAGCTGCGATTACAGTTTGGCACGGCCTGGAAGGAAAGGCCACATCTTAAGATCAAGTTCAACAGCAAAAATAGCAAACTGCAGTATCAAATCAAAATACTCACATGTTGTGCCTCTAAGGCATGTTATCTTCTGGTCTCAAGTAAATACATTCATCTACCTCCCAACAGATTCTTTATTTGTTTTACTTTCTGAAGAAAGAATCTGTGGAGAGGAGCAGACAGAACCACAAAAATAAGATTTTTAAGGGCATGCATCTTTCCCATCGCAACATATGCCTGTGAGACCTGGACACTTAACAAAACAGCTGAGAAGCACATAAATGCCTTTGAATGTAAATGCTATAGAAGAGTTCTCCAAATATCGTGCAGCAGGCCATCTTGCTCACAACCGAGAGGCCTACAGGAGTGCTGTTTGGGATGCAAAGTTCCGCAAGGGACATGCAAAGGAATGAATGAATGAACCTCCCAACAGTAGTAACAAGGCACAACTGAAATCACATCATGAATAGGAAAAGCAAAAAGCAAGAAGAAGATAGTATGAAATAAGAGAATGTCCTTAAAATTAAGAAAAAGACTATCAGAGTGCCACACAGATCCTACCTGGCATATGCTTGTGAAACACTCAAACTAACACAAACCTAGGAAGGAAATCACAACTCCTAGATGTGGAGAAGAATAAAACAAATACCTGGACAGACCGACAAATAAATCAAGTAGTTTTTAAACAATGGGCAGATCAGAGATAACTAGTTAAACTCAGCAAGAATCTTATTTTATATCTTATATCCTTCCCGTGCCATTAAACGCCACATAGGGCTCGCAAAGTAGTTCGCCAATTTTTCCTGCCTTCGGCGACTCTTTCAACCTCATCAAAGGATTTTATGCCTGTTAATTTGGCCTCTCTTAACAATGTCCTCTTCAGAGTTTCACGCGGTCTGCCTCTCTTTCTTCGGCCTGCTGTGCTCCACTTGATAGCTTGTTTTGGGATTCTCTGATCGTTTCTTCCCATCACGTGACCAACATATGTCCATCTCCTTTTCTCGATCACCCATGAGACTGGTTGTTGTTCAGTCATCTGTCTTATCTCTGCATTGTTCTTGAATTCGTTCCACTTGATGCCGAGTATTTTCCTTAGGCGTTTGTTTTCAAAAGAGTCTAATTTCTTGTTTATTTCTTCAGTTGTTTTCCAGCTTTCACATGCATAAATGAAGGTAGATATTACAACAAGAATACGACGATCAAAATTTCCAGGAATGTCGTGGAAAAATGGAAAGTAGAGAAAGTGGAAAACTCATGGCGAAAAAAAGAGAGCAACATATCTAAATGTCCAGGAAGAGAATAGAATATGAAGTGAGAAGTAACAAGGGGAATACAAGACGGAGAAGCATTTCCGACAACCCTACTCAGACGGCACGTAATAAATGAATGACATGTCTAGCATGTACATTACAGGCTTCAGGCTGATAGGCGACGCACTGTTTATGAAGTCTCCCATATGCTTGATCCATTGCCTTTGTTACCTTTCAAATCAACGGTCCCATCAATAATGCACTTAAAAATGAAATGCACAGTTCCTGAATATCTTTTGTGCACTGAGAATCTACTGCCCTTTCTTGATAAGCACCTCACCAGAACATGGCTTTGAATAGACGGATTCTTTGCTGCATAATTATAATAGTTTCTGTCTGCGCGTATTAGATCATTCAAAGTCACCTCAAGAACGCATCAGAAAAGTTCTTTTGCAGCCAAAGAGTATTCTGTGGCGGGGCAAAACTTCGCTTTCAGGACAGCTGACACCGATTCACTACCATGACCAGATCTTGGGGCTTTTCAGATCTTGGGGCTTTTCCTCCACATGCCTTTTAAAATGTAGCTTATACATTAATCGAACCATTTAATTGCCTAGTTGGCTTCTTGTTGGCGGCCATTTCTTGTATTGTAATATGCTTCTTGCTTGCTCTTCCTCACAGCCGGCTGGACTGAGATAGTAGTGTTTCCATACAGTAAAAAGTTTGATTCTTACATCTGGTCAGGCACGAATAAGTTTACTTTCAGTTACTAGCTATATCAGAAATAGATTATAAATCACCCCCCCCCCCCATATTTTTAGTAGCAGTTCACTTTTAAATAATTTAGATATAATTAATGTGTTAATCCCTATCTTCGTATCATGAAGTTCCACATCCATGCATACATCTATAACCATCAGTGTCATCTTAACAGCATTTGGGCCCTGAACAAAACATTGCATTGGGAGCCCTATCCACCAATTAATGGGAATGAAAATGTAAAATAAAGTTAAACCTTTACATTTACTTATACTTTTCAACAAAATCAGTATTTACAAGTAAAAAAATTAATTATATGAAGTGAGGAACATTAAAGTGTAAGCCTTGAAAAACACAAACATTTCAACGTATAAATGATAATTAACTAGTAAACAGTACAGTATGAATTATTTATTATTAATCACCACAAATCTTTGCGAAATTTCTTTGTTGAGAATTATTTTATAAATGGCTTGAAGTAAATGTACTTCAGGACGTCACTTTTCGTGTACACGAGTGAAGGTAAGCAGAAACGCTGCTAGCTCAATGTGCTAGGAAATTTGAATTCTTTATAAATTTCAGTTTTGAACAAAAGCGCTGCCCTGTTCAGTTGGTCGCATCATGCATATGAACACTCTGAGATTGATTTCAACATCGGAAATCACAGATTTTATGTTGCCAGAAGTTAGCAGGCTTTACAACGCAATGTGAGTTTCGCATTTTTCATCAAGAACCATTTAGTGTCTGAGATGACCGCATTCAATTAGAAGGTCACCATAACCAAGGTCTTTGTCATACACAGTAGCCAGATGATCACAGTTTGTGTTCAGTTCTGATAAACTAAATATTTTCAAGTGACCGAAAAAGGAAAACAGATTTTCAGCCCACGAAGAAGCTTCTGCACATTGTGTCAGATCAGAGAGTCCAGAACAGGAAAGAATATTTCCACTTTGACTTATCCACTTTATTTATAAATATCACTTCTTCTGATCCACCATATCTGGTAAGACTTTCACTTTGCTTTCTTTCCCGTTTCTTCACTTCGCTGTAATCCAAATATGGAACCTACCCCTGGTCTTCTGTTCATAGTCTAGTTTTTAGTCTAATTTTCTCTAATTTTCTGACTATAGGCTTTCACAGACTGGAGAAGATTAGTGGCAACGAGTATGTCCACATCATTTCACTGCAGGAACATTTTTAAACATTTGCTGTGTGCCTGATACAGAAAACGCGCGATGATTGGTCAAAACTACTGCGGCTGATTTTCAGGTACGAGTGCACTGCCGAACTTTCGCCAAGAAAAATCATCTTAGTAGCCCCTCTTAAATGGCATTAGGCGATTAACTGTACCACGTCAAAGACGTGCAAAATCAATTCTCTCAAAAACCTTGATGCTTTGAATTAAAAGAATTGAATTCAACTTGATTATCAATATTAATCAGATGGCGATAAACTCACCACAGAGTCCCTAGAATTATGGGGACCTGGGCTGCCAGTACTGTGCACATTGAAATGCAGGAATCTTCCACTACAGAACAAAATATCAACAATAATAGTGAAGTATTCTCACTCAACCTCAAAGTGTGCAAAATATCCCAAATTGGCAGAGGGAGTTGATTTTTTTAAAAAGTTGATAATGCACTGAAGATGGAAGAGAATAAAGATCTTTTATGGCCTGCGAGAAACACTCTGGGGAATTTCTACATTTTCGTAAAAGATTTTTGATAGAACGAACTCCACTCAAATGCGGCTTCTCTGGAATAAATACAGCAGGAGATCAGGTCAGGGGTGCATGATTTTAACTGATACAACTTTACCCTAAAGAAAAGATCAAAGCAGGTTTCCGCTTTAATTACTGTAGTAGGTGGGGTATGGGCACCCAGGTCACCATGGTGACCAGACTTATCATGGAAGGAACAGAAAAGTGAGAATTTTGGTGGATTACGATATATTAGATCATATATACTTAATAAGCTACCCTATGTGCCTCTTAGGCATGACAGGATTACCTTTACTTTTTTATGATTATACGAGATAAGATACACGTATCTACAAGAGAAGTACATCTTCAAACTTGTGTCAACAATGTCGTACATATCAGGACAAGAGAAAGAGGATGTGCCATCTCCAGTGCTAGTGCTAGTAATGTCTTCAATGTGTTCTATGTCTGCACATGACATACTATTTTGTTCTATGTCTGCATATGACATACTATTTTGTTATATGTCTGTACATGACATACTATTTTGTTCTATGTCTGCACATGAAATACTGTTTTGTTCTAACTATGTCTGCAACATGAGATACTATTTGGTTCTAACTATGTCTGCAACATGAGATACTATTTGATTCTAACTATGTCTGCAACATGAGATACTATTTGGTTCTAACTATGTCTGCAACATGAGATACTATTTGGTTCTAACTATGTCTGCAACATGAGATACTATTTGATTCTAACTATGTCTGCAACATGAGATACTATTTGGTTCTAACTATGTCTGCAACATGAGATACTATTTGATTCTAACTATGTCTGCAACATGAGATACTATTTGATTCTAACTATGTCTGCAACATGAGATACTGTTTTATTCTAACTAACGTCAGAAAACAGTAGCAGCGAAGAAGATTTCAATTTACTAATGTAGCTGATTTACCTGGTCCTATGTATAGTGATTTTCTTTCTTCCTTTTTATTTTTAGAACAGAAACCTGATCAACTGATTAGCAAGTAAAAGGTCTGTAGACATTGATTTTGATGGTTCTGCATTATCTGCAAGATATGCCATACCACAAAGCGGAGATATTATCATTTATATCACAGAAAGTGATAAGTGTATCGTGTTGACAGTTGGTTCATCTTATATAATCCTTTGTGGCAAGCCCTATCAGAGGAGGAGAGGCGTGTCTTCGAGCCAGTGCACTGCCCCGAAGCCCGGACGGTTTTCACTTTTAAGGGTGGGCCCAGGGGGTTTTCACTGTTTTAAGGATGGGCCTGTAAGGTCAAAGGGGGCCCATTGTGGATTACAAAAGATGAAAGACTGGGGGGGGGGGGGGCTGCATCGACGAACAAAATTTCCATCCGAGACCCCTCTTTCTTGTGTGCTCAACCATAAAAACTCATTCTAAATCGAGTAACTCCATTTCTAATGGGGTGTACTGAGATCACGTGGGTAATAAAATCCCTTTCATCTCTTAATATTTTCTTGCGCATTTGTCGTCCCTTAGTGAGAAAATCGAACCGTAGATCTTTCAGGGGAGGAAATCGACACTAGAAACGTGGCTTCGACTTTCTATAAACCAATTATTGTGCTCGAGATTCCACGCTTAAAAACACAGCCTCTTTACTGGGCTTACTTCTTTGCATTCGCAAGAATTAGAATGTTTTGTAGCGCTGTCTGTGTGTGTATGAGTGAGTGAGTGAATGAGTGAGTGAGTGAGTGGGTGAGTGAGTGGTAAAAATAGAGGATCAGGGGTAAACAGAAGAAATTTCTAGCTTATCTCAAGTGATTTATTTTGCCTCTATAGGCCGGAATGTCATTTTTAAACTCGGATATTTTCACTGACTGAAACCTTAACACATGGGTTACAGGCGTACAAAGGCTATTATAGTAAGAGTGCTTAGAAGAAACAAGGGTAGGTGAACATCCGAACAGTGAGTGCCGAGAGGCTAAAAAGAGCGACTCACTTCACGATTTGAAGGATTTTAGAAATCGACTAAAAAAAAAAAAGGTAGAAAATAAGATGGCAGGTGGAGATAATGAGCATCTATTTCCTCTGGCATGAGGAAAAGTCAGCAAGCAAAGTTTCCTTGTCTCACCGCCCAAGGGCAGCTCGCATTTAAGCCCCTCTGTACCCTCTCCAGGAAAATCCATGATCTTGAAATATCAGCATAACTAGAGGGCGACCGAGTCACAAGAGCCTTCTGTATAAATTAGCTACATTAGGTGTTCCAGATGTGACTCGAGATAACGGACAGACTCTCGCATAAGACCTTCATCTGGTGGCCAGTTTGAGTGTAAAATGAAAGAAGCCGACGAAGAAGGCTGATTTTTTAAAAGCCCTGAAATGTCTCAGGAGCATAAATATAGGTCAGCTGTCTACAATGCTGAGTAATTACAACCGGATGTAAAACCAGCAGATATACAAAACGACCAATCGTTTTCATTTTAATGGCTGTTAGCCTCTTCTTGTTCTACCGCCAAAGTTGCTCATTTCTTGTTATGCCTTCAGTGTTTTTATTTTCCATTTAAACAAAAATTACGTTTAAGAATTTTTTTTTCTGTTGACAATGATGAATTTCTCCGAATCTTTCTGTGGCTCGGTAATTTTGTATTCATCAATCTGACCTTTAGTTTTTTCTTATTTCTGATATTTATTTGCTCTTCCACTCCCTCGCTGTCACACAGCACTTTAATTATCATCCTAAAATCGTCCTTTAATTTTTTTTCAAAGTTTAAATTTTATTTTTACCCCTGACATTAGCACAGCCAGTTACATAAAAAATGTTATTTATCTCGACTCTTTTGCAATTATTATTATTTTTTTTTTTGTTGAAAGCGGGTTTCTCAATGAATTGTTTGAGGAAGTAAAACGAAAAAACGTCACTGGAAATGTCTTCGTGGTTCAGCCTTTTTATAATTTCATGTTTAATATAAGTTTCTGTTTTTCTTTTAAAAAATAACATGAGATTTCTTACACAACAACAAAAACTAAAGACTACGCTTTAATGTAATGAGCACTAAGACAAAAACAATTCTAGGCTTAGATAATGTTGTCGTAATTTTAATCACTGGGCCGTGCCCGGACACCGACTACCATCACGTTAAATGTCGCTACTGTATTCTGATTATGGCCACCACTCAAAGCTTTCAAGCGTTAATGAGCAAATGGCTTGAACTCCTCGCCTAACGTTTCGGGTGGCAGCAGTCAAGAACTGAAAGCCGGGGTTTTTATGTTTGTTTGGGGACCATCACGTCCATGGTAAGTGTCTTTGGTGACTGTTCTTGTCTATCTTTACTTTCAGTTTAGGTCTGGAGAGGTCGAGTTCCATTGTATTATAAATCAGTGTAAGGTTTGTTGTCTCACATAACGTCCTTTCTTTTCTCTCTATCCCTTTCTCTCTCCTTTGCACGCTCTCTCTTTCTTGCTCTGTTTCTTTCTCTCTCTCTCTTTTTCTCGCTCTCATTCTCTCTCTCTTTCTTTCTTTCTCTTTCTCGCTGTGTCTCTTTCTCGCTCTCATTCTTTCTCTTTCTTTCTTTATCTTTCTCGCTCTCATTCTCTCTCTTTCTTTCTCTTTCACGATCTGTCTCTTTTTCGCTCTCTCTCTCTCCTCTCTCTCTCTCTCTCTTTTTCTCTCTTTCTCTCTCTGATTTATTTCTCCTAGCTGACGTATTATTTCCCGCAAACTTGAAAAGTAGTTAACTTCTTCTTCTTTCATTATTCATTAGACCCGAAGTTACCTGTCTCTGATCTCCCGGCTGAAAACAAAAACCCAACATAACACATCCAACTAGACTGATACTGCGAGAAATCAAACTGCCTTGTATTCTTTGCTTATATTCCAGAAGGTCTGAACAAATGGTCCCATGTAACAACGCTTACCGGCCGCAAACGTGGCACTGCCTGTAAGGTTATCAAATTTCAGATGAGAATCACATAGAACTAGGCTCCGTGATCTTTTTCTAGCAAGTTCTATGTGATCTATGTCATTTATACATTATTCAGCTCGTAGAAAAGTAAGATAGCTATAAAATTATACCTGGACAATTCGTTATGGAAGTTTGTCGCTTTTATTTAATTTTTGTTAACACTGGGATATTGCTAAATTATTTTATATTTTAACTCTTTCTAGCTAATTTGTTACAACATTCTTTCGCTATAATTATTAGTTAGAGAACATGAGCCTCGGGCGAAAGCTTTGGGGCTCCTATCAGGATCTGGAGAGGACTGCAGGCTTTGCCCACTCGACACGGATCAGGATCTGGAGAGGACTGCAGGCTTTGCCCACTCGACACGGATCAGGATCTGACCAATAATCTCGAACCCAGAAGAAGAATTAGTAGTAGTAGTTAAAGCCTAAAACAAATACACACGAGCTACGAAACCCAGACCCAATATCTAAATCTTAACACTGATATTCTTAGCTTCTTTTACTAACCTTGAACCGTAGCACTTAATTCTGTAAGGATGATCCAAAACTGTTGTGTAGCTAACAGTAACGGACGAAATAAAGCTAGCAGAAATAACTCATGTGAATTTAATTGTCACGAATATATACTGCAGCAATTTTGGGTGCAGCAAAGTTTGAAGAGGAGCTAAGTATCGTTGTATAGTATATTATGGGTAGCAAATTAGTAAATGTATATTATATATTATATATACACACACAGTATACATTTTCATGGCATTTCAAAGTTACATAAAGAATACAAAGCTGAACGTAAACAATGATACATATTTGTTACCAAAAGGAGTGTGCTGTACACACAAGAAACATATTGTGATGAAGTCATATAACACTGACGTGACGTCATGCATCTCAAACATTCTCTTGAAACTGACAAAGCCCATATCAAAATTAACCTATACAAAATGCAGGAAACGATGCAGATATATTCAGAGCTCTGCAATTACTATCAAGGATCTCTCATTATGTCCTCACACCACGATTATCTGACCTGTAAAAGTTCTATTCCACATCCTCCGAGTTATAGCCTGACCATCAGAGATGGAGCCATTATCAGCTAAGGTCTCGTTCAAGGCCAGGGCGTAGAGCAAAACTGCATCATGGAAGGCGCCCACGAAAGAATTCACCTGAAAGATTCAGACTAGCATTTTAAAGTGCTCTCTGAAAAGCAAAAAACACTAGTTTTAAAAAAAATGTCCTTTGGCGAGAGCGAAACAACAAACACAACTCATCAGATCGTCAGGGAAATACGCAATCTTCATAGAAAAGTTTTGGTCCTTTAAACTACTGGCGCTGTTAGGGGTGTAGGACTGGGTCATGACTCCTACAGGTCTGCGAGATGACTGATAACCACTTGATGAAGCCGAAGACACTACTTGAACGTTCACGTCCGCAGCTTACTAACATTCCTTGCCGTCTGTTCGGTGCATCCGACTTTCCTCCTCATATTCTACAACACTGCTGTCAACTTTACAAACACATTTGACGCTTAGATACTTTATTATTTTTTAAAAAATATCCGCTTCAGACAAAAATCGCAGTATTCAGTCAGCAACCCTTAATAACAGGAGTATTCAGTCAGCAACCCTTAATAACAGGAGTATTCAGTCAGTAACTGCTACTCTGGTGACGACATTAGGAATCCTAATTTCTTAAATCACTAAAACTTCATGCAAGGAGGAAGGAACATAAAGACCATACTTTACTGTACATAAATAATTACCTTGTGAATGAATAAAACAATGTTATCAATTCTCCGGTTAAGCGTTATGTAAATGAACTTCATTTGCGAACGTTAGCTCCATTGCTCTTTTATGATTTGTGAGATCGCCAGGGCTGCTTCTCAACAACCGTCTGTACACTGCCGGGGATGAACTCCCTTTTTCTAGTACATAAACTTTCAAGAACACTCGTGTCTCAACTTTGCTGGATCGGGCTTCCAGAGGACGGTCGAGCTATTTATTTGTTAAATATCTGGCAAAGTGGAAAACACGTCTCTGGTCTTGCAGTAAACTTAATATGACGTGTAGTCTTTTCTTATGTAGCACGATGTTGTGTTGCTGCATGACGCTACTTGTCCTTAAAGCAGTGTGTATATATTGTTTATTACTCCTTCTCTGTCAATACCATGAAGCCTAAACGAAGTGTAACTCGCGGTAAGAAAAAGCCAAAGATAAAGAAAATGATGGTTTTGAAAGTGAAAATGAGAATATCATGATAAATAGGAACAGATCTCGTATGGGGCAAAACGTTGCATATTCTGCATGAACTGCACTGGGGTGACACTATTTTGAAGAGAGATGTCGGTGTACATATATAGTAGTTGAAGAGAAAGAAATTCCCATGATTTAATTCGTCACGTTATCACTTCATGTCGCTAGTTTGAGGCAGTGCATCAGGTCATATGACAAAGCCAGTGTAATTTCTGAGGACAGAATCAAAGAGTTCACAGAAGCAGCAACAAGAATATAACACATATGTACTGGGTGTGGAATACAAAGGAACACCACACAAAGAACTTCTCCGTATTCTGGCTCGTAGAACTGCTTCTTATTGGAAGTCAATGAATATTCAGAAGAAAATGATCTGCCATTGAAACAACTCGTACTAAACGATACTTCAGGGCATGTGACTGATGGAGAAGAATATGCAAATGAAAACATGGAGAGGTAAATGTGATAATGATTGCATTGAAACTGATACTAAAGGACTGCAGTCAGATGAATGTGTATAGCGCAATCTTTAGAGAAAAAAAGGGCCAGAAAGGAGAGAAACAACAATAAAAAACGGAGGAGAATACAGTATAACATAATGAAAACCCAAGAAACGAATCAATATTTCAGCAGAATGGCTGTGTCAAGCAAAATAAAACAACGAAAAGACACACACACACACACTCACTCACTCCTACGTCGTAGTCAGTCTTGTATGCTATGGAACCGGTTAAAAAGATAGGCGGTTTGAGGATGTCTGTTCAGATGAACAAAAAATAAAGGTAATCTTTTGTGAAATGTATTTAACTCCAGGTGAACAATGCAGAGAAATCACCATAGAAACAATGCCGCTGGTAGGGAGAATAGGGGCCTACATTCAAGAACTGGGAGAGAAGAACACCAACGATTCAAATGATGGAAAGGGGACATTATTAACGAAGACCTCGGAGCATTTCTTTTCTCTAAGAAAGCGGGTTGTGAAAGAACCACGACAAACGAAAAAGCTCAGCTTGGAAAATCCAGCAGAGACAGTGAATGATATCATAAGCCTTGCGAACGCAGTGACAACATGGTGGAATGAAGTTCAAGGAAAGATTCCATCACATACTGACACGTTTAATGTTTTGAAGTTAAAAAACGCCCAGCAGATTCAATCATAATTTTTTTTAAAGATAATTCTAGCGATTGCAGGAGCCCCCGATCACTCTCCGAGCCCCCTCAGTCAGTCATTTGCATGTCCCTTGCGGAACTTTGCCTCCCTAAGAGTTCTCCTGTAGGCCTCTCTGTTGTAAGCAAGTTGTCCTGCTGTAGATGCGTCCATTTGCATATCATCACCCATCTTCGACTAGGTCTTCCTTCTCTTTCTTTTTCCCATTATGTATCCTTCCAAGACGGTGTTCTCTAGATTATCATGACGTTTAATGTGTCCAAAATATTTCAGTTTTCTTTGTTTAATCCTCTTTACTAGCCAGCCTTCTTCAATATTAAGTTCTTGTAGTATGGATATATTTGTTATTTTTTGTGTCCATGATATTTGAAAAGCTCTTCTGTAGCATTTAAATTCAAAGGCATTTATGTGTTTCTCAGCTGTTTTGTTAAGTGTCCAAGTCTCACAGGCATATGTTGCGATGGGAAAGATGCATGTCCTTAAAATCTTATTTTTGTAATTCTGCTTGTTTCTCTCCACAGATTCTTTAGTTGTTTTACTTTTTGAAGAGCGATAGATGTCCTTCTTTTAATTTCCCTCATTTTATCTCCATTATTAGTTACTAGTGATCCAAGATATTCAAAACTCTCCACTTCTTCCAATTTTTCCTCATTGATACATATTTCAGCTGCCTTGTTTGTTTTGTCAGTTGTCATCAATGTAGTTTCTGAGCCGCTTACTATTAAAAATTACTGACTCAATACCAGGGTTATTAAGAATTATTGAATATATAGTTCTGTTGTTAATGGTTACTGACTGAATAGAATTATTGACTGAATACTGCGGTTTCTCTCTGATGCAGATATATGATAATTTTAAATAAAATAATAAAGTAACAATGAGTTCTTTTCTGAAAATGCTGGTTTGAACTGGAGCTCATTACAGTGAAGCATATTTAAAACTAGATGAGCACCAGACTTTGTCCGGGTATTTATTTATCCCAATCACGAAAGTTCTATTCATTTCCACAACCTTCTAGACGGTTCTACAAAGTTCTATTCATTTCCACAAACCTCTAGAAGGTTCTACAGAATCTAAACTGTTCTACAGAATTCTATTCGTTCTATTCGACTAAACGTGGGCTTAATTGTCATTAGGACTGTCACCAATCAGCTTAGTGACCTTGAACACTATGGATTCGACGCTAATATCGGTCATTGAGGATTATTTTTACATGTCACTCCCATCCCATCCCCACCCTCACCGCCCGCATGCCAATGGAGGCTGAACTTGGATTTAAACAGCATTGGGTGTGCCAGTATTCATCTCAGCGACACCGAAAACTATGGATTCGACACTAATATTGGTCGTTGTCGATGATTTGTAAATGTCACCCCCATCCCACCCCCACCGCTAGAGCCCCACTATGTGGTTGGTGGCTGATCAGCCACTGTATGTGCACTCTCTGTTATGAAACAAACACTCTGGCCATTTTCTAAATGGACGCTGAGGTGAACAACAGTAGGGGGTCTTTCGTGAATCAGAAATCTGTTCCGTATATAATGTTTCTCGTTATCAATACCAAAGGTTTGGCATCTCAGCAGATATAACGTCATCGATTTGTGTGGGCTAACCTTTATCCATCACGACCGACAATCCAATGCAGGCATAAATATAACGGGAGTTACTTCCCGTCGTTCAGTGGGGTATTGTTTGCATCGATTGAGGCCTTAGTGATTATGTAACCCCCACAGTGCATTGTCCAGATTGTAAGTCATATGTGTGCCAAGTTTGGTTGAAATTGCTCCAGGCGTTCCAGCGTGATGCTCTAACATACATATATTATATAAGTTCATATATATATATATATATATTGCAGCAACATGTCACGGGAAAAATACAGTATGATGATGATGGCGATGATGATTTTGTGGTGATATTTCAAACAACTTTAAATATTGTTCTGGTTCTGCAAAGTTGTGTAAGTATCTGGACATGCGTATATCATATATATAGGGGAGGGGTACATCGATTCGTGGAATATCAGTATTTACGGGGGCTACTGAGATGTAACTTCCGCAAATTTGGAGACCTAAGTTTACTTCATTGTATATTTGAAACTTAGTTGCTTGAAACTTGGAGACAAAATTTATACTTGAAACATGGAAACAAAATTTACAGCTGAAACTTGTAGACAAAATTTACACTTGAAAATATGGAGACAAAATTTACACTTGAAACTTTGTAACAGCATAGGGGACATAAAAGGTTTTGAACGACGTCACTCTTTATGAAAGAGTGAATATTCTTGTTCGTGTAGGCTCGGACTTACAGAAAGTCTATATTATGATTGGCTGTTCGTGCTTCAAGTGTGTGCTTCAAGAGAATTTTGGGATTTGAATGGCCCAAGTTCGGAACCCAGGCGAGAGAGCTGACGTGTTGGTGATTCGTCTAGGGTTTTGTATCAGCTTAGGGGTTAGGATTTGTAGCGTTGTTAAAATGTAAGAATAAGTGTCTGCTTGTCCTTTTTAGGACACAGTTGTAGTTTTTGTGAAGTCTGGTTAGAATGTAGGAACAGATGTCAGCGTATTCTTTTTATGACACAGATGAGAGATTGTTAGATATGTTGTTGTGTAGTTTTTTCGGATTGGATGAATTCTCGATGTGAGGTTAGTATGTCAGTTTTTGTTTTTGTTTTTTTTTTGGTACATGTACATTCCTGTGGCGAAGTCAAATTCGCTGGAATGCTTTGTGCATTACTGTATTGTTCATTTCTCATGTCGTGCATTGATAATTCATCTTCCCTCATTTATCATGATTCCATCCTCATTGTTTCTCATATTAAATTGTTAAACTGCTGCCTTTGCCTGTTGTTTACATAAATGTTTTTCTGTAGTGCCGATGACTGACTGCTTGGACTGGTGAATCCCTGTGACTGTCAGGCATTCATGTTACCTTCCTTAGATTCATGTTGTGTGGATTGTTTTCCTTAACTGGGTTGAATGCTGTTACCAAGTGCTTAATAAAGTAACGTTTTCTTGTCAAGTATTTGTTACTTGTGTTGCTGTATCACCTTACAGTTAGTTAGTTTGTGCCTGCACTGCACAAGGCACATATTGTTTTAATTTGGAGACAAAATTTGCACTTCAAACTTGGATACAAAATTTATACTAAAAGCTTTTTGTCTTTGTCTCATATTTAAGTTATGCCTAAAAGTTCATGGCTCAGTGCAAAACTTGGTGAATACTAAGAAAGCTAAAGTAGCTTCAGTTATTGTTCATAATTTAAATAAATTACAACTGAAAAGATTCTGGCCATAGATCCACAATTTCTTGGCTGGATATTTAAGTTTTCTTTTTGTCAAAACAGTAACAAAAATACAAATAAGCCATCGTGCTCACTTTTATGTGCTCAGATCCGAGGAGTTGTGCTGTTGTTGTGCTCTACGAATGAGAGAGAGAGGAGAAAGAGAGAGAGAGAGTTTCATGCCTATGCGGTAATACAGAAGATACAGAAACGCCTGGTGAAGGACTCTTAAAGTAGAGATCAAAACGATCGACTACACCTGAAAAAGTTGATGGCTTAGATAGGGGTAGAAAAGGCGAAACATACAGACAGACAGATAGACAGACAGGTATGAGATGATGATGATTATGACAGCTCAAGTAAAAAAATGTCCAAAGCAACAATTACCTCGTCTTCTCCGTAGGTAAAATTTGGGTACATTTCGGCCGCCCTTGCCTTCACGTCGTTAGAAAACTGCCTATACTCAGAACTTGTAGGCATCCTCAAGGTCACGGTCATCAAACTCTCGTATGCCTTTCTTGCTTTGGCGTTTCTCTCTTCAGTATCATCTGCCCTATACCAGGGACTTTCACTTGCGTTCTTGCTGGAAGCAGAATGTATATCATGTCGACTCTAGCTTTATTTCTTTCCCTTCATATCTTAACAGTTTTGTTTAAGTAATTTAAAATTTCACGAAGTCTTTGATTTTAGAAAAATGCCTCCTTGTAGTCTGTGAATATGTCTTTCCATTTATCTACATTATTTTATTTATCTGTTTTAATTGTCTGGCCGTTACTGCTTATTTATATGTCTTATTTATTCGTCTACCTCTCCTGCTGTCTATCTTATTCATTTGTCTTCCTGTTTGCTTGACTGATAACCTATTTATCGTTCTTACATTTGTAATAAAAAACTGATATACACTTGTCTAATCATATATATATATATATATATATATATATATTATGCATAAAGTGTGAGAGTTACAGACAGAATATGCGAGAAGTTACCTCGCGATTAAAAGCAGCATTATCAAAAGTTATACCTGCTAAACAAGTCAATGTTGAAGAAGACATACTCCCCGTTATCAAAGTTGAGGTCATGAGCCTTGATCATGATTTCCCTCACGGTGTTAGAAGAGGCGCACAGCACAACGACTGGAATCAAATATAAAACAAAACTGAATTAATACACAAATAGTTTCCATCTTCCTTAAAAAAGGCTATCTAAACTAGAAGTTTTTTTTCCTCTTTAAATCAATCACCAAGGGCCATAATTTACAACCCCCAAGCGCTCTCACCTTCTGATCTCGAACTGGCTTCGAGTAATAAAAGTGTTTTTTTTTTTTTTTCGTTGAAATATTTTCTGTGCTCAGTGTTTATATGGACACACTGGTTCGATTACAGAACCAAACATAAAAACAGGTTTCTGTTCTCATTTTATTTCTATATAAAGAACACAAACTAAACATTGCATGAGACCATATATATATATATATATATATATATATATATATATATATATATAATATATATATATATAATGATAAAAACATCCTACATTTTCAGAAAAAAAAGTCTGTATCATGTAAAAATAAGGATGCCAGAAACCTCCACGAGCTAACAGAGAAGTGAATGAGAATTGGGCTGCTTATGAAACTAGTGTGCTGGACGAGATTTGTGCACGTTGTTGCTAAAACTATGTTTAAAAGTATATCGAAAATAAAATTCTACAGACATGTAGTTCATCTGCTATCAAAGATTGTCTAGACAAAGAACAAACAAAATTCAGCACGCCCACAAGAGAATGTGATTGGATTCTGCAGGGCTGATCACGTGACTCTCTCAGCCATTACCATCAGAGGAAGAAAGAATATACAGCTATCTGTTGGGAAGCAAGTCATGAACTAACATTTCGTGATTGTATTAAAGTAGAAATTCAACATCACATGAAACCAGATTCTTAACAATACATAAAACCAGAAAATTAACATCACATGAAACCAAAAACCATTTTAAGTCTAAACCTCAACATCACATGCAACCAGAAGATCAACACCACATTAAACCAGAAATTCAACATCAAATGAAATAAAAAACTTAGCCAAAGACTGACTCTTAACCTATAACGAGCATTTTAACGGCTTAATAAAGTCTTGTCTTGTCTTGTCTTGTCTCCTTCCATACCTTTCGGTGTTGAGGAAACAAACAGAAGTAGGGCTGGACGATTTGTTTCATACAAAGTGTATAATTGGATATTTAGTGCAGATGTAATATCCTCTCTCCAATTTCAGCGTCAATTGTCCTTGAGGATGATATTATGCTATCTAGGTATTTGAAATGTTTCACTTGTTCTAATGGCTGGTTGTCTAAGAAGATCTTTGTTTGGATTTCTTCTATTGCTATGGTCATGACTTCCATTTTTTCAGCACTGATCTTCATGTTCTGGCTTTGACATGCCCTTGCTAAATTATCCATTTTCTGCTGTAGGTCTTTTTCTGATATGGCTGTAAGTGCTTGTAGTCAGAAAAAAGGAGTTCGTTTATGGTCCTCCTATTTTGCTTGTCTTCTGGAAGGTGCTGTGTATTTATTGGCATTTTTTCTGGAGTTGGGCTGTTGGGCAGCTTTATCGTGGAGTTTTTACTATGTATATTCATGCTTTTTGAATAAACAGCTGCTGAGAAAAACGATGTGGCGCATTACTTTCTGAACGCCACTCGTATGTTATGAATAGTAAGGGAGATAGTACACAGTCTTGCTCCAGATTATATGATGAATGCTTCAGAGTGTCCCTCATTTGTTCTAACTGTACACTGACTGTTTTCGTAAAGGTTTTTGCATAAGTTGATCAGATGTGTACTAAGTCCATAGTGCTGTAAGACAGTTTATATCTATCTAATCTATCAAATGCTTTTTCGTGATCTACCTAAGCTATGTGCAGATTGTGTTCTACCGATTTTTCTGTTAGCTGTCTTAGGGAAAAGATGGCATCTGTACAGCGTCTATTTTTTCTAAATCCTATCTGAGTTTATTTGAACTGTGGTTCAATCACAGGTCGCAGTCTGTTCTTTAGGATTTTGCAGAACATTTTTCCTGTATGGCTTAGCCGTGAGATGCCTCTATATTGGTTGCAGTCCCATTTACTGCCTTTCTTCTTACATATTGGAATAATTGCAGCGTTTCTCCAGTCCTGTAGTGTTTCTTGTTTTTCCCATACCAAGTTATAGAGTCTGTGAAGCCAAGCTATTCTAACCTCTTTCCCACATGTGATTAACTCATTGAATATTCCTGAGGCTTTGTTTACTGGGGCCTTTCTCATGGCTTCTCTGATTTCAGCTTGTAGTCTGGTTCTAGTTCTATGGGGTCAGCTGTGTTGTTATCACGAGTTTGGCTTGCCTGGGATGGTATATTGAGTAACTTGTCGAAGTACTGTCTCCATCGCTGTACTACCCTCTCTGGTTCGGATATTGATCACCATTATCATCGTTCACAATCTCAGAGTGGGTCGAAGTGTTCTTCTCGCTTTCTCATTGCACTGATATTTTTCTTAAAGATTTTCGTAGCTTTCTTGTGATTGCTGTTTAATACTTCACTGTAGTCCTGCCATGATTTTATCTTTGCTTCTTTTACTACCTGTTTAGAGTGTCTTCTTGTAATTCGATATTCAATGTAGTCTAGATCCTCTTTATGTCTCATCCATTCAATTTTAATAGTTATTTTTCTTTTCTTTTAGGCCTCTTTCATCTCATCATTCCACCATGTTGTTATTTTCCCTTCTCTACCTCCTTTTTCATGGTACCACATGTTTCCTTTGCTAATCGCGAAGAACTGATTTTGAACAAGGCCCATTCCTCTTCCACTGATTTTGTTTCTGTTGGTAAGTTTATGAAAAATTCTCTTATTTTCTTCTCATATTCTTCTTTCACATTCTCTTCCTAGAGCTTGGTTAATTTTATTGTTTCACTTTTCTTCCTGGGAGTTCTGTTATGCCTTATCCTGTGTGCTCTGATGTCTGTCACTACTGCTTGTGGTGTGTGGTTGAACTCAGGTTTGGTATTGCTGTTGCATCAATGATTGACCTTTTCGTGCTGTTCCTTGCTAGTATGAAATCAGTTTGGCTTCTGCATATCAAATCATTCCATTTGTACCAGGTATATATTGGGACTCTCTGTGTTTAAAGAATGTGTTTGTGATAAAAAGATCATGCTGGCTGTACAGTTCTAGGAATCTGATAACATTTTCATTTCTAACGCACTGCTGGTCATCGAAGGCACCCATGTGGACTGCTACATCAGCTCTACTAGTTCCCAGTCTTGCACTGGAGTCCCCAGTGATTATAACATTTTCCTCTTTACTTATGTTATTTAGTGTATCATGGAGGTTGTCAAATGACTCCTCACATTCTTCCTCCATGTCTGGTGCATTACAAGGAGCATGCATTTAGATATAGGTTGTGGTCTCTTCATTTTCTTTTATTTGGACAGTTATAATTCTGTCGGGGACCGGCTAGCGTAGTGGTTAGAGCACTCGTATAGCAACCGAATGATCGAGGGTTCGAATCCCCAGCTCAGCGGCATTTTTTTTCCTACCAATACGGCCTCGAGGTCGACTCAGAATGGTAAAATGGGTACCAGATTTTTCTGGAAAGGAATGGCAGCGAGGAAAGAATCAGGCCACCCTACCTCATACGCTGATGGCCCGGCATAATGAGGTCTATAACGCTTCATCCCCTACGACATTTGCTGTGGAATTATCTTTTTTATAATTCTTTCTGATGTACATTTTGTCTCCAAGATATTGCCAGTGGTGTTTAGTTCTATTGTCACTCTGACACTCTGTTTTGCTTCTTTCTTGCTCACTCACTCCTGAGTATAGAAATACCTAATTATGATATATTTGTTTACAGCCTTTACATCTGAATTTGGTGTCTGCAACTTCCATTATCTTTATTTTTCTCCTTTTCATTTCCACCACAAATTCCTCCTTTTATCATATATGCCACATATGTTGATAGTTCATACTTTAAGAATCGCTTTTCTGTCTCTTTGAAGTTTAACGTTTCCAGGTCGCTTTCGGTTGATATCAGTCCGTCTATTCTTATATCAGTCCGTCTGTTCTTCCTGTGCTTTCTATGAGCGGTAAAGAGATCCACCGCCGGTTTGCTGGGCCACTCGCAATTTGAGGGCAGAATTTAACCCAGGGGAGCACATCTATCTCCCTGAGCATAACATAAATGTCAGCTTTAAATTGTATGCCCTGTCATGATGTCACAGCACATGAATCAAGCTTTCTCGTTTTATGCTCAGTTTGACACTGTGTATGTCAGTTTCTATGCCTTACCACAGACAACTGGGGCTCCTTTGAAACAGTAAAAATAAAATTACTACAGTCACGTGGTTTTTATCTGTAGTATAGAATTCATCATTTTTACTATTTCACTCCCAAAACTACACTGACCTGCACACGTATGCGAATCAATGGTGAGAGCGATATTTAGGCAAACTCTAAATAAAATGACAATTAACACATTTTTAACCCAACAGATATTTTTAAACTCTAGTGTAACTACGTTCCAGTTTCTTTCTTCAAGATTTCTCATATAAATATACTCTGGAAGAGCATCGAAATTAATTCTCGATTCAAAGGGTTCAATTATAGCAAACGCTAGAAATAGACATTCCATAATTTTCCAGTAGTATGTTGCAGCTGTGCTTTCTTTTACTGTAGAAAATCTGTGTCATGGTTACTGGTTGGTAGATTAAGAGTTAATGACGCTCGACATCATCTAACACTAGGAATTCAGCGTTACACAAGACCACGAACTAAACACTGCATGAGAACACAGACTAAACATTACTTGATAATACAGACCAACCATTACGTGAGACCACAAACTAAACATTACATGAGAACACAGACCAAACATTACACGAGACCATAAACTAAACATTGCATGAAACCAGAAAATTAACATTACAAGAAACTGCAAACTAAGCATTGTTTTAGACAAGAAACTGAACATTACACGAGATCAGAAATTGACATGACATGAGATCACACATTTAACATTACAAGAAACAACAAACTAAACATTGCATGAGACTACAAACTAAACATTATATGAGACCAGAAAGTAAACACTACATGAGACCAGAAAATAAACATGTCATGAGACCAGAAATTTAACATTATATTAGACTAAATCAAACATTACACGAGACTATAAACTTAATGTTACACGACACCGGAATTCAATATTACGAGAAACCTGAAATTAAACATTAGACAGGAAACTAAACATTACGTAGATCAGAAACTAAACGTTATATGAAGATGGAAACCTAAACATTTCGTAAGACAAGAAATTCAACACTACATGACACAAGAAACTAAACAATTATATTACACAAGACATTTAATTGCCTGAACCTAGAAACTAAACATTATAGGAGACTATAATTTAATATTACATGAGACCAGACATAAGAATATAAATTCAACGTTATACGGCACCAGAAATTCAATATTACATGAAACCAGAAACTAAACATTACACAGCACCAGAAACAAAACACCCCATGATACCAGAAACTAAACACTACATGAGACTAGAAACTAAACATTACAGGAGACTAGAAACTAAATTTTACAGGAGACCACGGAACCCAACATGAGACCATTAAGCCAAAATTATATGAAACCAGAAACTCCAGATCGTATGAAATCCGACTCTTAACATCAGAGGAATAACTAGTGTAAACTTAGCTCGGGCTAAATCTACATTTTATGGATAGACTGGGAAGAAATAGATCAACCCAGCTATTTCAGGCATTCCCTTGGCGTGTACTACCGTACTGCATGGCCAAGATCTCGCGACCTCCATGACCGCCAACCAGATTCTCCTCTCCAAGGATACTGCATGCCAGTTAATTCAACATTTTACACACATTCATAAACATGAAATACATATTACCAAATCAGCAAATCAATTTACATCCATTTATTAACACTCTCTACGTATATCATAGTGACGCCACCACAGACATTACAACACAGGATATCAACATGTATCATCATGATAATCAAGGCATGACATAAATACAGTGTATTATCTCTAACTAAGTCATCACTAAATCAGTGGACCAGATTGGCATGGGCTCCTCTAGCCATACTAAGCAAGTTTACATGATCTCAATATTGTGCCGATATACTGGTAACAAATTCCAGCCGTTGCTGCCCTGAAATCTCCGTCCCCCTATCTCACATAAGCTCCTCTGTGCCAATGCAATGAATAACATAATTCCATTTGTGCCACAATTCCACTTCTTAGCTTGTTTGGGGATTCTCTCTGACTGTCTATTCTCAGCGCATGACTGACATATGTTCATCTTTTTTTCTGATCACCCCTGAGACAGGTTGTTGTTTGCTCGCCTGTCTTATCTCTGCTTTGTTCTTGAATTCGTTCCAATTTATACTGAGTATGTTCCTTGTGCATTTGTTTTCGAAAGTCTAATTTCTTATCTACTTCTTTAGTTGTTTTCCAGCTTTCACATGCATAAATGAGGGTTGATATTACATTTGAATTGAATAATCTTAACTTCGTTTTTGTGCTTATAACTATGCCATATGCTCTCAAGATTCTTCAAGGTCAATGCTGCTTTTGCAATTCTAATTTTAACTTCCTTTCTGGTGTCACCATCCTGGTCTATGTAGCTGCCGAGTTATGCAAAATGGTTTACTTCTTCAACAGCTGTTCCTTCTACGTATGTTTTTCCTTTGTGGTTAATGGGAAGTTTCATTATTTTTGTTTTATCGTTGTTAATTTATTTGTGTCTACAGATGCTAAAATAATAGCATTTCCTGATTAAGTGTGAAATGAATAAAAATATTTTTACCAAGTATGAAATACTTGCATTAACTGGGAAACGTTGCCCATCCATCAAAGATTTGGTCCGCTGAACAATTCCCCGTCAACCTCACTACTCGACAGTTTTCCCCCAGCTTAGGAGGGTAAAATTACACCAGCAACTCAACATTAAATTACACCAGCAACTCAACATTAAATTACACCAGCAGCTCAACATTAAATTACACCAGAAACTCAACATTATATATTAAGTCATAAATTCAGAACTTTTTATCATCGAAAACGTTTTCTCTGCCCTAGCTCTCTCTGTGTAACTTCTACTGAGATTCTTGAAGCTGGTGCTGTGCCATCATGTTATCTTCTGTACACACGAAGAAGCGCCATTAACTAGTGTTATGTTGCTGGTGTTGAAATTCGGGTTTCTTACGGTACTGAGTTTCTAGTCTCATGTGATTTTGATAACATGTAATGTGGTATCGTATACACAATGGGCTATTACGGTTTTCTTTTACTTTTGAGGACGACTTAAGAAACAGGTTTCTCGGCAAGCTCCGCCACCATAAGGAGTGATACTTGAGGTTAAAAATTCAGACTCGGGCGCCAGTGCATTCAGGACAGCCCCATATATGCTTCGTCGCATATAATTATCAGTTACAATACAGAATGGTACATAGTTGCAAAGAAGAATGAAAGTTTCCTGTTACAGAAACTTGAACACAAAGTACAGCTTACAGTCACACTAAAACAATGCCATATTTCAGTTTAAAATACACTTAGATAACCTTTTACAGCCCTGAATCTGGACATGTGCACACCAATTACACTAGTTGTGTACAAAGGTCTAGATTTCGCATGAAAATGCCAACGTAATGGCAGAGTTTATCAGCCAAATTGCTGGATATATCACGCTTTGCTATTATGGGGGCTAAAAGAGCATATGAATACACCGTAGAAAAACATACACATCTGAAAAACACATCACAAAACTGCCGTTGTTACACTATCATTTGTCAGCACAGTGAGCAACTATTAGATAAGCAGCTCCAAACTTTTCTTAACTGGAACCATAAATCAGCAATGGCAAGCTATCTATGAAAATGATTAGTAAAATTATTAAAATTCAACAAAAATTATTAAATGAAAATGAGCTAGTGTGGCTGTTGTTACTTCTGTATTTTGGTTTGATAATATAAAGTGGTTTTGATAGTATAAAGTAATAGGATTTCTCTAAACTCCTATGGATTTTTTTGTTTACTTTAACCTATTATTACATTTTTTACATTTTTTATACTAATCTCTGGCGAATATTTCAGACTTACCGCGACATTAAGCGGAGGCTGATAACCACTGATGTGTGACAGTCTTATTTAATAAGTTCCCAGAAGTACACACAACAGACAGCAAGTGACACCACAAATACACGGGACTAATCCCGAGTAGAAAGAGCAGAAGACACTTTTCCTAAAGATGGAATGATTCACCCTTCAGCAAGATCAGTAATTCAAACATGATGTTATTAGTACCGCTTTCTTCCTCGCAGCCAGATACATCAATCTGACCACTGTTTCTGAGCCAATAGTTCAGGAAATCAGGTGAACTGTTACTGGGATTCAGAGCTCGTCCTCACCTTCCCTCTCGGCTTTCACCATATTTAGGACAAGTGTTTTGAAAAGTATTTTTATCATAATAATAATAATAATAATAATAGTGATTCATTACTGATTCCAGTATTTAAAAAAGGCGATAAGAGCAAGTGTGAAAACTACAGAGGAATATCCTTACTACAAACAAGCTACACAATACTATCTATTATATTTTTAAATAGATTAAAACCATACAGCGAGAACATACTGGGAGACCATCAACCGGGTTTTAGGAAGAACAGATCAACCACAGACCAAATATTTTATCTACTTCAAAGAGCAGAAAAGTACTGGGAATACAGAAAAGAAGTACATAATACCTTCATTGACTTACAAAGCTTATGACACCATAGATAGGAGCATTTTCTGGAAAATGATGAAAGAATTTGAGATACAAATAAATTTATTAATCTGGACAAAATATAAATGGAGGATACACAAAATATAGTAATACAAGGTCCGACAATTAAGTAATGATTTTATTATGGTAAAGACAAATGCCATCTATGAATAAAAGCATGTAATCCAAAGAAGTAATCTTCATCTATGATCTCGAAACTTTTCATCGCCGCCCAATAAGCAGACAACAAACAAGGCACCATTTTGTTGACCTAGTTAGAGGTGCATTGTCATGTAACCAGCATGGAGCAAAAAACTAACATTAAATTCTGTTTAAAACTCGGAAAAAAGCGCTATTGAGACAGTTGAATTGATGCGACAAGTTTATGGGGATAATTGTTTATCTCGTGCACAGATATTCAGGTGGTATTCACGATTCAAAAGTGATATGGAAACGATTACAAATGCAACTTGACATGGACGCCCAATTTCTGTTTGTAATGAGCAACACATTGTAAATGTTACAGAACGGATACAAGAATATCATTGTTTGACTATGAGGATGATGGCAAATGAATTTGGTGTTAACCAAGAGACCATTCGTAAAATTTAGTGGAATATTTGGGCAAAAAACAAGTTGCTTGCCGGTTTGTACCACATGCGTTATCTGATGACCACAAACATCAGCGTGTTGAGTACGGAAAAGACATCATCAAAACGTGTCGTAGAAATAAATATTTCTTAAATTTGATTGTTGCAGATAATTAAACATGGATTTTCCACTTTGATCCAACAACTAAACACCAAAGTGCTCACTGGAAGTCATCATCATCACCAAAAGGCAAAACATTTCGTCCTCAAAAGTCGAAAGTGAAGATAATGTTGGTGTGCTTCTACGACAGCAAAGGAGTTATTCACAACGAATTTACTCCAGAGGGACAGACTGTCACTGCCAAAGTTTATTTATGTATTTTGAAACGCCTATTGAAAAAAGATTCTCCGAGTCCGACCCGAGTATTCAACACCTGGCAGTTTTTTCCTTCTTCATTATCATGAAGAAGGAAAAAATTCCTTTACAACTACCGGGCGGTAGTTGTAAAGGAATTTTTGGCCCAAAAACAAGTGTGTGTTCTCAACCATCCACCCTATCCCCCAGATTTGTCTCCATGGGATTATTTTCTATTCCCAAAATTAAAGTTACCAGTGAAAGGACGCTTCTTTGACGATACTGATGACATCCAAAGGCCGTAACATCGAGTTTAAGGCCATACCAACAGAACTGCAGAGGTCGTTCCATTGTTTGTTAGATCGCGCCGCTCGCTGTATTAATGCACAAGGGGCCTTACTTTGAATAAAATACAAGTTATATCTTCAACTGTTGTTTATTTTATTTTTTATGTAATTAGTCTCATTACTTAATTGTCGAACCTTGTATATAAAGGAAGAAGTCAGAACCCTTTATATAAGAACTGGTTTAAAACAAGGTGATACATTATCTCCATTACTATTCAACCTAATATTAGAAAAGATAAACAGAAAAGGAAAGAAGAAAGCTGTACAGAAGAACAAGCTAATAAGTGGGGGAAATTATACAATAAGTCATCAACACCCGCATACACCTGAGAGATGTTTGCACTAAAAGTGGGCTGATCATTAACAACGATAAGATAAGAGTATATGAAGATACCGAGAGACCAGAGGCAGAATGATCTAGATTATAAAAATGTTGGAGATGATCATTAGGAAAGTAGAAATATACAAATATCTCCTCACAACCTTCAACAGAAGCAACACAGTAAACGAGGAAATTAAAAGCAGAGTACACAAAGGGAAACAACAAAGACAAATATAAATCTTTAATAAAAGAAGTACGAAGAAACATAAGAAAAGACAAAAAACAAAAAAAAAAACAATATAAAAAAGTTGTTGTGAAAGAATAAGGACATCAGAAGTGTGGAAGAGCGGTCCCTCAGGGGTGCAAACTGTCGCTTTAATTATTTAACTAGTATACTGAAAATATAATGAGGAATGTTAGAGAAGATGTAGACAAGGAATATTACGATGCCATAACAATTGGAGGTTATGAAATACCAGAGATTAGATAAGCTGATGACACAGTATTACTGTCCACAACACAAAAAGGAACGGAGAAACTAATTATGTCAGTCCGTAAGAGCAGCGAAGAGCAAAATCTCTATCTTAATGCGAAGAAAACTAAATTGATGACAACTGACAAAACAAACAAGGCAGATGAAATACATATCAGTGAGGAAAGATTGGAAGAAGTGGAGAGTTTTTAATATCTTAGATAACTACTAACTAATAATGGAAGTACAATAAAGGAAATTAAAAGGAGGACATCTATCGGTCTTCAGAAAGTACCTAAGAATCTGTGGAGAGGAACAGACAGAACTACAAAAATAAGATTTTTAAGGGCATGCATCTTTCCCATCGCAACATATGCCTGTGAGACCTGGACACTTAACAAAACAGCTGAGAAACACATAAATGCTTTTGAATGTAAATGCTACAGAAGAGTTCTTCAAATATCATGGACACAAAAAAAGAACAAATATATCCATACTAAAAGAACTTAATATTGAAGAAGACTGGCTAGTAAAGAGATTTAAAGAGAGAAAACTTAAATATTTTGGATACATTAAACGTCATGATAATCTAGAGAAAACGATCTTGGAAGGGTACATAATTGGAAAAAGAAAGAGAGGAAGACCAAGACGAAGATGGCTGCAAGACGTCGTTGATGATCTGCAAATGGATGCCGTAGCAGCAGGCCATCTTGCTCACAACCGAGAGGCTTACATGGGTGCTGTTAGCGAGTCAAAGGACATGCAAATGAATGACAGATAGGGAATAAAATATACTTTGCTTTGGAACACCAGTTAAAATCCAAAATCCTGTCCCAAATTCCCCCCCCCCCCCAATTCAAGAATCATTTTTGTAAATAGTGAAGTTATTTATTAATTAGTGAAATAATGTATGCACAAGAGATGAGGGAAACAAGACCACGGAGTAGACCAAGACAGAGATGGAAAGAGAACACAGAAGAG
Source organism: Achatina immaculata (assembly GCA_009760885.1). NCBI lineage: Eukaryota > Metazoa > Mollusca > Gastropoda > Stylommatophora > Achatinidae > Lissachatina > Lissachatina immaculata. The sequence continues at coordinate 10,980,678 of CM019710.1, forward strand.
GATATAAAAGAAATTGGTGTCACCAGTTGGTGAGAGAAGATTAGGAATAGATGAGGCGAACTTTATCTACAGCAGCGAGCCTTAATGGCTGGGAAAGCTGAAGAAAAACAAGAAGTAATGAATAATGATGATGACTTTTTCGTCGTGGCAGAAAAGTAGGTCAGTGTTTGATGTTTGTGGAATTTGATGAACATTTTGAGTTTGTTCAGCACTTTCTCTCGAAGTGGAGTCAACCAGCGGATCTGCCCAGAATAACAAAAATGAGAACGCCCGTTTTAAAATATCTATTTATTATAATTTACAGATTTAAAAATAAAGCGTTTGATTATTATAATAGATTGCTTTTCTCTTACTGTCCTGTATTCTTCGAAATACAAAAAGCCGGCTTCGTTATAAATAAACAGTTTTTTAAATGTCAAATTTTAACTCCTGATTCGTGGACTTTTTATTATAGCTTTAAGGAACTGAAAAATCCGCATTTTTGAAAAACAGAATAACCGTACATGGAATTCCAAGGACAAAAGATATAGCAAGAAAACCTCTCTAGATGATCATTCTCGTGTGAGCATTAGAACGATATCCACAAGTAAATACCATATCCCTCGAGTATCTTAAACGAAAACTGTTTACTCTCCAAGAAACATTCACGGACAGGAAACTAATTCTTGTGGACCATACTTTCAGCAGCGGATAATTCAATCTGTAGACTCTATGGGATATCGTGTTTAGCGTAACAACCGATTAAAGAGAGAAAATGGTAAAAAAAATATCACGAGGACATGGTCAGAAATATCATGAAAACATGGTCAGAAATATCAGGAGAACATGGTCAGAAATATCATTTGAACATGATCAGATATATTAGTGGAACATGGTCATAAATATCACGAGAATATGATATCACGAGAACATGGTCATAAATATCATCAGAACATGGTCATAAATATCACGAAAACATAGTCAGAAATATAATGAGAACATGATCTGAAACATCACTAAAACATGGTTAGAAATATCACTAAAATATGGTTAGAAATATCACTAAAACATGCTTAGAAATATAAAGAGAAATGTTGCGAGAACTTTATCAGAAATATCTCGAGAACATAGAAGTGTCAAAGGACCACGAGAACACGGTCAGAAATATCATGCGAATATGGTAAAAAATGTAGAAGAAAGGCATACATGTCTGAGGATATCGCCAGAATTGTGGAAAGAATAATATGGTCAGAAATAATGTAATTACTTTGACAGAAATAGCGTAACAACTTAGTCTGAAATGTCGGAAAGATATGATCAGATTATCTCCTGTATATGGCTCGAAAGACGGGAAAATATTAGGAGAAGCTATATAAATCAAATATCAAAAAACTGAAAAAAAAACTCCCAGTTCTTCAAGTCCTTCTAGAACAGGTCACTTCATTTTATGCAAACGCTCAATATTTCACCCTAAACAAAATGCAACATGGCAGAAACATAAACTTATCACACAAATAAAATGTTTAACACTTCAGACTTTTAATTTAGAAATAATTGTTTTCATTCAAATATAAGCTAATTCACACGCTTGTGCAGGTAGTATGAAACACTCAGAGCGAAAGATGGAGAACTCTTTCTCTCTCTCTCCCCCTCTTTCCCCCCCCCCCCCCCCCCCCCAAACGATTCTGAGGTGATTAAAATCGAGCCTCTTTTATCATCTTTTCTGATGTATAAAAATTTCCTGTATTCCAAGATGGGCATAGAGATTTAGATAAAGACACTTTCATCCCAAAACAAGGTGGAGATCTGGACAAAGACACTTTCGCGGAAAATGATAATTTACTTTAGTGATATCGCCAGCAAACACTACATCATGTCATGAATAATTCTGCGAGGATAATATTTTATAAGACACGGAAGAATGACAATAATACAGTGTTATGCACCCACGATGAAGCCACTGACAACAATTATTGAGGAAAGACGCTGGCGATGGTTGGGACATGTGCTCCAAATGACTGACAACTCACTACCAAAAAATAGCACTAAGATGGACACCACAGGGGAACAGAAGTAAGGGTAGACCAAAAGAGACATGGAGAAGAACAACTGAAAGGATGTTGAGCAATAGAGGGCTCACCTGGGCAAGAGCAGAAAAAAAGGCGAAGGACAGGCATTTGTGGAAAACCCTTGTGGAAGCCCCATGTGCCCTGGGCACTTAAGGTTCAGAGAGAGAGATGCACCCACGAACGATGCAGATGATGAGGTGAAAGACGATTTCTATCACCAATTACAACAAACTATCAACAAAGTCCCTAAACAAGACATCCTAATTGCTATGGGGGACTTCAACGCTAAGGTAGGGAAAGATAATACCGACGTTGAAAAAGTAATGGGGAGAGAAGGAATTGACATGGTTAATCATAACGGAGTAAGATTAATTGAAATATGTCTAACAGAGGGCATGGTCATTGGAGGCACAATATTTCCACACAAAGAGATACATAAAACAATATGGATATCTCCAGATGATAGAACTAGAAACCAGATAGATCATTTTTGTATTAGAAAGCAATACAGAAATCTCTGATAGATGTAAGGACTTATAGGGGTGCAGATGTTAACAGTGATCACAATATTTGTATAGGGTAAATAAAACTAAAACTGAAAAGCCAACACAAGAAATCAGTACACAGAAAGATAAACAGCCACAGCCTACAAGAAAAGAATGCTAACAGTAATTTCAATCAAGAACTTGCCAGTCATTCCACAATACCCAGTGAAGTAGAGGAGATAGGTATAGATGAATTACGGAATTCTTACAGCACAGCCATACTCACAGCAGCAAAAGCAAGCGCTGGACTGAAAAAAAATAAATAGAAAAGCATGGATATCAGAAAACACATGGAAGTACACACTTGAAAGACGAGCAATCAAATTAGACATGTTGAAAGTAAAAACAGATCTTGGAAAAGATCTGACGAAAGCAACATACAAAGAAATAGACAAAAAAGTAAGAAGTTCAGCTAGAAAGAATAAAAGAGAATATATAGACAATATGGCGAAAGAGGCAGAGAAATCAGCAAAAACAGGAGACAGCAAAACTTTATATAACATACAAAAGAGGCTAACAGGTACTATTACATCTAAAGAAAGATCAGTCCTTAGCAAAACTGGAACCCTATTAACATCAAGTAAAGACCAAAAGCAAAGATGGGGTGAACACTTCCAAGAAATACTTAATCGAAGACACCCAAAAGTATTGATAAACCTTAAAACCGAATTACCAACCCCACAACTAAATGTCAGCCTAGATGAAATTACATTGCATGAAACTGAAACAGCAGTGAATTTAATGGCTAAAAACAAAGCTGCGGGTGAAGATGAAATAACACCCGAAATGTTAAAAGCTATCAATAGTGACAACATGAAACAACTACAGAGAATGTTTAACAAGGTTTGGAAAAAATAAAAGGTCCCTTCTAGATGGAGAAAAAGGAATCATTATTAAAATACCAAAAAAAAAAAGGCAGCCTTAGTGACTGTAACAATTGAAGAGGAGTAACATTAATATCAGTTGTGTCAAAAGTATTTTGCAAGGTAATTTTGAATAGACTAAAAGATATAATGAGAGAAGAACAAGCAGGATTTCGAAAAGGGAGAAGCTGTCTCGACCAGATCTTTACTCTAAGAATAATACCTAAAGAACATATTGAAAAGCAGAAACCAATAATACTGAAATTCATAGACGTTTAAAAGGGCATTTGACAGCATACACAGATACTCATTGTGGAGAATTTTAAGTCTATATGGAATACCATCTAAAATTGTCAACATCATTAAGGACTTCTATAATGGATATGTTTGTGCGGTCAGAACAGAAGAAGGGATGAGTGAATGGTTCCAGATTGAAACAGGCGTGAAAATAGGATGTATACTGTCTCCTTTACTTTTTGGGATTACAATAGACTTCATAATGAAAACATTCTGCACAGGTAACACAAGTATTGACTGGGTACATGGGACCCAACTAGAAGATTTTGATTTTACTGATGACATAATTCTTATTAGTAACAATGTGAAATCCATGCAAGAAAAAACAGATAACCTGTCTTCACTGGCTAGCAAAATAGGACTTGAAATTAACAAGGACAAAACAAAAAATATGAAGCTTCCCGTTAATCAAAATGGAAAAATACACATAGAAGGGACAGATATTGAAGAAGTCAATCGATTTGCATACCGTGGCAGCTACATAGACCAGGATGGTGACACCAGAAAGGAAGTTAGAATTAGAATTGCAAAAGCAGCATCGATCTTCAAGAATCTTGAGAACATATGGAATTCAAAAGTTATAAGCACAAAAAGCAATTAAAATGTAATATCCACCCTCATTTATGCGTGCGAAAGTTGGAGAACAACTAAAGCAATAGACAAGAAATTAAATTCTTTTGAAAACAAACGCCTAAGGAAAATACTCGACATCAAGTGGAACGAATTCAAGAACAATGCAGAGATAAGACAGATGACTGAACAACAACCAGTCTCATGGGTGATCAGGAAAAGGAGATGGACATATGTTGGTCACGTGATGAGAAGAGACAGTCAGAGAATCCCAAAACAAGCTATAAAGTGGGACACAGCAGGCCAAAGAAAAAGAAGCAGACCACGTGAAACTCTGAAGAGGACATTGTTAAGAGAGGCCAAATTAACAAGCATAAAATAAGGTTGAAAGACTCGCCGAAGACAGGGAAAATTGGCGAACTACTTTGCGAGCCCTATGTGACGTTTAACGGCACGGGAAGAATATAAGAAGATATAAAAAGAATGTTTCAAACGTGTGTAAATTACCATTTTTACCAAAACGCTTAGTACAGTCTTGAGTTTAATCACTTATTAAGGATATTTGTATATCTCGCATAAGTGTATCTTAGTATAACTCCTTATGTTCTTTCTAAATGAAGAGATAAATCTACGGAGAAATTAGCACGAAGAACTTTGTGGTGTCATCATTTTGCGGCTAACCTGAAAGATAATGATGTAGTTCCTCTTCCTACTATGTCATGTAAGATCTTCTCCGGAAAAACAGCTCATGAGATGATGTTTAGAAAGACAAAGAGTAGGATAAAATGTTTTTAGATCACAGTTGTGTTTCAGCTCTGTCTAAAGCCTTTTCCAGCAGGCATCCAGACACGCTCGCGTCGCATTAACGAAGAATTATGGAGACAAAATGGCGGAGTGGAATTCTCTACAGAGGAAAATGAATTTTGTTAGGGGACAAAAGGTTTATCCACAAATGGACAAAAAGAGGAGAGATTAATTACTAGCTGAGGTCATCAGGGATGTCTTTCAAGCTGATATTAAGAAAGATCGTTAAGAGAAAAGAGTGATGAGAAAACAACAATCGGGTAAAGCTCCAAGATAACATACGTAAATGTGAGATGTAAGCCCTCTTTGAAATATTTACGTATCTTTCAGCTTTCTCTTTCTTATTTTATTAAAAGCTGACACATTTTTTCATGTCTCTGCTCGAGGAGACTTATCTCACAACGTACTCAGTAAATCATCCTGAGTAGCTTCTAGAAAAAAACCCAGTAGATACTGAGATCAGCTAATGTTACGGTGGCAGATATGCTACACATCGGACAGAAAAAAAAGATAAGTAGGCACACATGCAGATAGAAAGGAGATAGGCAGACAGTCAGTTAAGCAAGGAAGTAGATATACAAGGAGATAATGGTATTTCAGAGTATTATAATTCTTATCCTATTTCACACAACTGTTCCCTTAATCGAAAAGTGCCAGTAATATAAATACTAGAAATGACTACCAGAGCTGGCCCATGAAATAGAGAATATAAGCGCATCAGACCTGCCAACGAATGAAGACAAAACAGATCCAGGCAAAGTTCAGTTACCGGGATACGGGAATTCACCCGAGACGAGGGCGAGTCCTACAACAAATCTAAAGTGGTCAATTTCTGTTCATCGAGTTGCCTGCCAAAATATTGGCCATCTCCGTACTGCTCTTCTGTTGTCATATTCTTCTGTCTTCCAGGAATTCACTATCAATTTTCTGAAGCATACAAGACATCACTTATAACAAAGCTCAACGAGCTAACCTTACAATAACATTTTATCCCTGATTTTCTTTTCTCTCTTTCTTTTGCACTTTAAAAAAAATATATATAACAGTATCTTATTCTGCCAGTGAAATCTTGTAATTTTCTTTTCACATATTGACCTGTTTGTTGATTCTCTCTCTCTCTCGTATATATATATATATATATATATATATATATATATATATATATATATATATATGTTGTTCCTACTTATTCACACTATTCTCTTACACACTGTTATTTGCCAGTCTAATCAACAACATCATAAGCCGCTGTTGATGAGTAACATATTTCACATTTTGTGTATCCTTTTGTCTGAAAGGCCTCCCAAAAATTTTATTCAACGTTCATGGCAGAAAATGGACGTCTAGCTTTCATATAACAATACACTGATCCATATCAAGCACAGACATAGTGTAAACTCTGAGAGAGGAGAATGCCCTAGTGATGTTTTCGTGTAAACTCTGAGAGAGGAGAATACCCCAGTGATATTTTAGTGTGAGAGAGGAGAATACCCCAGTGATATTTTAGTGTAAACTCTGAGAGAGGAGAATACCCCAGTGATATTTTAGTGTGAGAGAGGAGAATACCCCAGTGATGTTTTAGTGTGAGAGAGGAGAATACCCCAGTGATGTTTTAGTGTGAACTCTGAGAGAGGAGAATACCCCAGTGATGTTTTAGTGTGAACTCTGAGAGAGGATAATATCCCACTGACATTTTAGAAGTCTACAGCAATTCTATTTCTGTGTTAGAATTCTACTTTTTTAGTTATACCCCCATTTCACCACAGCTGAAGCCCGTCAACTCGGTTTATTGAAGCGTCTACCCCCCCCCCCCCCCCCCATATATGTGAAGGTCCAGGATTAGACTGAACAATCAAACGCAAGTTCTCCCCTACTACCTACGGACCATCGCCAGACATCATTAAATAAAAATAAGAAAGCTGACAAGCCCTTAGAGTGAGTTCAGAATTCATACATGTATGTGAGTAATCTCTGCTACTGAAAGCACTCCCAGAGAAGATGTGCTTGTACTATGTGATAAGACGAACAGGCAGACTATATTAAATCTGATTTTATTTTAGGAAAAAAAATTCTCTTAAAAGCTACAGGTCTTATTTAATCAACTAAAATATTGCACGCCACGTTATGACAAGTTCCTATTCACGGTCTGTGAGAACTAGATATGTTATGATCTCTATGAAAGTTTGCTATACCCATGTGTAACATTGTTCCTAATGTGCTTGCTTCGTGTCATAACACTGAGCTTGTTTTACCCGCTAGAGGGCGCGTACTTGGAGGCACGATTATTGCATAAGTGAATCACCAAAGTCGGATTTTGTCTCTTGAGAAGACAGCAAATTGAATGAGTGCCAAGGAGGCACTTGAGCTATGGGAATAATGAGAGCATCATTCGTCTTTGAGCTTGTGCTCTGCTCTTGAATATTGAATCATTTACTCGCCAAGAAAGGTCTATCATATTAGTTAAAAGTGCATCAAATGTCATACAAAGGAGGGAAGAAAATTAGACTTTAGTAAAGAGGCGATTTTTTTTGGCCATAAAATTCAGTTATTTTATGAGATAAATGTTTGTATAGTATCAAAGACTCTGATGAATCAAATCTGGCTATTGCAAGATTATGATAAAATTCTGTGTATATCTTGTGCAGAGAAGTGCAGACATTTGACTACAGATTTGATATTGCTACATCCTATCATCTTAGTTATATGCCTATGCAGCTACGAATCTCCTATTATTTCTCTATATGGTTTCGTTATCAGCATATAATGAAAGCCTTCGTGAACTTTCTCAAGCTTTATATATTCTATATAATAAACATCGAAGAGGTATATCTTTGTTACAAGTGGTCATTGTCTGTGTGGAGATGTACATAAATGTTAAAAATAGGTCATGGCTCTAGATATGTTTAAACCTGAAATTTGACCATGATTACAAGAAACAAAGTAAAGTATATTGTTGATTCACTTAAGATGTTATGCTACATTGATCATATTTTGTGTGTGTGTGTTTAGATCTCAACAATAGCATGAATCAATCAGAGACGAAATTAGCATAAAAAACTTTCAATCATTTTATTTAAGTGGTACAGTCTGTACTGGGTGTTTGTCACAAATAAGATTTAATGCTCGCTTGTGAAGTGAGTGGAGCCTTTTTGTGTTTGAGACTGAGCATCCATCCCAGATTGTGGAACAGTAATCTAAGTGTGTTTGTATGTGTGATATGTAGTATATTTTTCTTGTGTCTTTGTCCATAAAGTGTTTAATTTTGGCTAATTGGTAAACTTTCTGTGCAATCAAATTTGTTAGGTTATGTACGTGAGAATTCCAAGTTAAATGCTGATCAATGATGAGTCCTAGGGTTTTATGTTCATGAACATTTTCTATTGCCTTAGTCCCAGCACAAAGCTGTAGTGAAGTTTTAGTTGCATTTTGCAGTTTCTGTCTTGTAGTGATGAGCATGGATTTTGTTTTGTTGGTGTTTATCAACATACCATTTTTATTACTCCATTTAATCAAACTGTTTATATCATTTTGGAGCGTTGTCTGTAGTTTATTGATGTCATATTCACTATTGTAAACAGTACAGTCGTCAGCGAAAAGATCACATGAAGAATGCTTTAAATGTAGTGGTAGGTCGTTAATATAGATAGCAAAGAGAAGAGGACCAAGAATGGAGCCTAATACCAGTATCAACCACAGACGAGCCAGATATTTTGTTTCTAAAGCAAACTACTTGTTTTCTACCTGAGAGAAAAGATGTAATACATTTTGTTAGGTCAGGGTGTAATCTATAGCCTTCCAGCTTTTTTGAGAGAGAGAGAGAGAGAGAGACAGACAGACAGACAGACACGCACAGAGAGAGAAAGAGAGAGAGAGAGAGAGAGCATTTCCATTTGAATTTTCTGGTTGGCTATCTTCGTTTGGAAAATTTGATGGAAACACTTTTCTTGCCATTCCCTATAAGAGCTCCATCCTCCATGATGTTAATGTAACAGAAAACGTGTCCAAACAGCCATTGCTTGTTGTTGCTGCTTTAAAAGAAAACAACCTATTTCTTTATTCTGTCTGCTTTTCTACTCTCTTTCTATGTTGACAGTGTTAAGATTTTGAAGCTAAGGTTGATTTCTATAACACATTAGAGTCAGTGTTATCACGATCTCAGTACTGAAATTTGTAAACTAAAGTGAGGCGAGAGATACCTGTTTTATACATTCTAGTATCACAGCTTTACTGCAGTGCTTCGTGTATAGTTATATACTTATACACTAATTATTGTGCCTGTTAGAATAATTCTTTTCTACCAGGCATCTCTCTAACATAAGAAAAATACAATTTATCAGTGCCCTCTCTCCACCTCATTCGTTCATGCTGGATTATAAATAATATGGACAAAACATCGACAAAAACACCAGCAACATGTTTCAACCATCTTTTTATCTTACATATATAAATGTCGTAGTATGACACCCTTTATAAACTACTGAAGTTACAACAAAAGATCTATACCACTCTACTTTCTCGATACACTATCATAAAAAATTACAGAAAGTAATACACTCTGAAATGCTGGTGTTGTTATTCTTGGAATAAGAGTGACTTACGCGAACATAGACTCCTTAATCATATATTTAATATACGATTAATAATAGAGAAATGCAGTGAGTTCAATATGAACCTATATTTATCTTTTATAGACTACTCAAAGGCATTTGATTGTGTACAACACCAGAAACTTTGTAAATAATGGAAAAATGGGTTTTCCAACACATTTGATACAATTAACATCACTGCTATATCTAGACCAACAGGCAGTAGTAAGAATAAATGGTGAAACAACAACTTGGTTTGACATAAAACAAGGGGTCCGTCAGGGGTGCATATTGTCGTCTTACTTATTTAACTTGTATACAGAAAATATAATGAGGAATGTTAGAGAAGAGGTAGACACAGAATATTACGATCCCGTAACAACTGGAAGTTATACCAGAGATTAGATATGCTGATGACACAACACAAAAAGGAATGGAAAAACTAATTATGTCAGTCCGTAAGAACAGCTAAGAGCAAAACCTCTATCTTAATGGGAAGAATAAATTGATGACAACTGACAAAACAAACAAGGCAGCTGAAATATTTATCAATGAGGAAAAACTGGAAGAAGTGGAGAATTTTTAATATCTTAGATCACTACTACAATAATGGAGAGACAATGAGGGAAATTAAAAGGAGAACATCTATCAGAAAGTAAAACAACTAAAGAATCTGTGGAGAGGAACAGACAGAACTACAAAAAATAAGATTTTTAAGGGCATACATCTTTCCCATCGCAACATATGCCTGTGAGATCTGGGCACTTAACAAAACAGCCGAGAAACGCATAAATGCCTTTGAATGTAAATGGTACAGAAGAGTTCTTCAAATATCATGGACTCAAAAAAGAACAAATATATCCATATTAAAAGAACTTAATATTGAAGAAGGCTGGCTAGTAAAGAGTATTAAAGAGAGAAAACTTAAATATTTTGGACAAATTAAATGTCATGATAATCTAGAGAAGACCATCTTGGTAAGGTACGTAATGGGGAAAAGAAAGAGAGGAAGACCGAGGCGACGATGACGGTAAGACATCGTTGATGATCTGCAAATGGATGCATCAGCAGCAGGCCATCTTGCTCACAACTGAGAGGCCTACAGGAAAGCTGTTAGGGAAGCAAAGTTCATCAAGGGATATGCAAATGAATGAATGAAAATTCTGTGTGTGTCAAAAAATATATTTTCCCAGTATTATTCTTCTCACAGCGTTATCGTTTTGCTAATGACTAGAGATTGTGTGGCGGTCTTGCATCTTCTCCGACAAAGATTATACATTGAAAGATTTTGGGGTATAAGGCACGTTAAAAATATCTTCTTGTATACACAGCTAGCAGGAGCAGAGCGCATATAAAACTACTTGTACTGATCTCACATAAACAGAATCAGTACACAGAACACGGTGCACGCATCCCCCCGCCATCATCTCTGGAGGCAGAGTAAAACACACGCCTCTGCACACACTTACTTAAATCAATCTTAGATTCACAATCACAATTCTTTTAGTTTCTCTCTCTCTCTCTTCTCATTAGTTAATGTACTTTGTTAATAGTATGTGCGATCCTCTTTCTACTATGACATTAATAACTTAAACACATTTTCTTTACAGAGACTGCTTATGGCTATCTTATCTTATATCCTTCCCGTGCCGTTAAACGTCACATAGGGCTCGCAAAGTAGTTCGCCAATTTTTCCTGTCTTCGGCGAGTCTTTCAACCTCATCAGAGGATTTTATGCCTGTTAATTTGGCCTCTCTTAATATTGTCCTCTTCAGAGTTTCACGTGGTCTGCCTCTTTTTCTTTGGCCTGTTGTGTTCCACTTGATAGCTTGTTTTGGGATTCTCTGATCATTTCTTCTCATCAAGTGACCAACATATGTCCATCTCCTTTTCCTGATCACCCATGAGACTGGTTGTTGTTCAGTCATCTGTCTCATCTCTACATTGTTCTTGAATTCGTTCCACTTGATCCCGAGTATTTTCCTCAGGCGTTTGTTTTCAAAAGAATTTAATTTCTTGTCTATTTCTTTAGTTGTTTTCCAGCTTTCGCATGAATAAATGAGGGTGGATATTACATTTGAATTGAACAGTCTTAATTTAGATTTTGTGCTTATAACTTTTGAATTCCATATGTTCTCAAGATTCTTGAAGATCGATGCTGCTTTTGCAATTCTGATCCTAACTTCTTTTCTAGTGTCACCATCCTGGTCTATATAGCTATAGTTATGGCTATAGTTTGTTGTAAAAGAATATCAACTGTCTTCGTATGAATGAACGCCTATTCGCGGTAAAAGGATAGTAGTCCTTTCAGTGATTCTCAGAAATATGAACTGACAGTTAATTTTCTGTAACCATACATTCTCTGGCGTAGTGGCGCTGGATTGTCTGTATACATTTCTTACAAGAATATATGTTACATTTGGCTACCTTATTTTATATTGTGTTACACAACGTAATGTGAGCGAGATATGGGTATTATGTTTTTTCCTGGCATTAATTGGAAATAAAATACAGCGTGGTTGAACATTCCTGTTTCATTTCCAGCAGTGACACAGCTGGGTATAGTGATCTCCATTGTGTCTCACCTTAAATGCTGGCATACTCCCGTCTTCGAAGACAGTTTGGCTAACATAATTGTTTACATTCCTATTGTTACATTTAGACTGACTGGAGTGTAGCCATTACATTTTCCAAACAGTTTCCGCATGACAATATGCTTCACTACTGTTTAACTACAGAGTCCAGAATATCATCTAAATCAGTGGTTCCCATTTAACAAAAGTTCACGGACCCCCTGCTACTTCAAAATCCAGGCCATGGATCCCATACTTTGGAAAAATTTAATATATGTATGGTAGCTACGTGCTTTAAATGCAGAATCTTTCTTTTCAGAATATGTGGGTAACCTTTAATGAGTAAATGCTACACTACACTAAAACAAACAAACAAACAAACAAACACACACACACACAGACAAAGAGTACAAACTTCAATTTTTAAAATGACAATAACGAAGTTAAGAAAAAAACAGACAGCAATTAACACTCCTGTTTGTTCTGACAAATGAACAGAATACGAAATGTGTGACAGCCAAGTAACCTAAATATGGTTAGAATAATCATGCTTCTTTTTATTCCTATCAGTCACTCCTATATATGGCTCAATATTTCCTATTTTAAATCTCAAATCTGGATCAGCATTAAGCCGATTCCTCTGTTTGTTATTCATGTAAGAATATGTCGATTTCATAAAGGTATGTGGAACAAAAGGGAATGAGATGCTTCAATTGGCAAAAAGAGTGAAAAAAACAACTTTTTTTCCTGCACACAGGATTCGCCGAAACATCGATTTCAGTTTTAAAAAAAAACTTGAGTTTTTGTCATGAACACCTTCGACTGGGATCCGCGGACCATCGATTGAGAACCACTGATCTAAATCAAGCATGGGCAACAGTTTTTGTTCCAGCGGACTGAAAATAGAAAACTTTTTGCATCTCGATGCAGGCTACAAAGGCTAAGTAAACGTCACATTTACCACGCAAAACGCACGTAATTAAATTTATTTAATGCACTGAAGTATATATATATATATATATATATATATATATATATATATAGAGAGAGAGAGAGAGAGAGAGCATAGACACACACACATACAGAGTGAAAGAAATGTATTTGAAAGAAAATGTAAATGTGTTAACTATGGCCAGAAAGATACTTAGCTTGAGAAGTTTTCATTAAACGGTCAAGATTTGCTGGTATACGAGGCACGTTCTTTTGAACATTCTTTAGAAGGATCTGATTTTTTTGTCGGGAAAAGTACAATAACTCACCCTGAGGTCCGACACCATAATCCTCTCCTTGGGACTGCATACACTTCTCCCAGCGGTCTCACCCCTGTTGGAAGCATTTCATGAAGGCCTTTTTTTGGATAGAGTACAACTCGGATGACGCGTTCCGCGTAATGTGTTTTCGTGAATCAAATCGGGTCTCTTTCTGCGACATTTTCGGTTTAGGAAACAGCCAAAAATGGCAAGAAGCCATATTGGGAGAGTATGGAGCATGACGAAATAGAGGAGTGTTGTGTTTGGCTGAGAAAGTCTGAATCAGATGCAGTGAATCATGGTGCGTTGTCATAACGAAACTGCCAAGTTCCTTTTGCCCACAGGTCGGGTCGTTTGCGTTGCACAGAAACATGAAGGCGACGGATGACCCCCAGGTAGTTACTCTTTGGTAATATTTTGGTCTTGTGATTCGTACTGGTGACGCATCACCCTACAGGAGTCAAAGAAAACAGTCAACATGACTTTGACGTTGGTTCTCAGCTGCCTTGCTTCTTTTTTGGCCTCGGGGAGATGAATATTCGTCCACTGTGACGACTGTAAGTTGATGTCAAGCTTGTACCCGTACGCCCGCAACTCATCACCAACGATCACGGAGTTCAAGAAGTCGGTGTCACGGTCTGCGCAGTCCAGCACCAACATGTCCTGCACCACTTCCATATGGAGCTGCTTCTGCTTCATCGTTAACAGCTTCAGCAGGATTTTTGCAGACACTCTCTTCATGGCTAAATCCTCCATCAAAATGGAGTGTAATGCTTATTCCCAACTCGTCCGTAAGTTCTCGTATGATGATACAACGGTTCTGTATGACCAAAGTCCGCACTTGGTCGATGACCTCTTCATTTCGGCTTGTTGAGGGGCTTGCTCTCCACCACTGTGCAGCCTTCCTTGAAACGACTGGGTGATGCTCATAGAATCGTCGCCAAATGCCTGATGAATTTTCCGCATGGTTTCCACTTGGGTATTGGCAAGTTTTTGGTAAAATTTGATGCAGTACCGCTGCTCAAGTCATTCTAACATTTTGCGGCTAATGAAAATCCGACGGGCGTTCACTACACTCACTCAAACACAGGCTGGCTACCAGCGACTGACGTCATCTACACATGAGAGGATATTCTCGCATGGGCATGAAGGTCCACTACACCCTTCCCAGGGCATGAAGGTCCACTACACCCTCCCCAGGGCATGAAGGTGCCCTATACCCTTCCCAGGGCATGAAGGTCCACTACACCCTTCCCGGGGTATAAAGGTCCACTACACCCTTCCTGGGGCATGAAGGTCCCCTACACCCTTCCCAGGGCATGAAGGTCCCTACACCCTTCCCAGGACATGAAGGTCCCTACACCCTTCCCAGGGCATGAAAGTCCCTTACACCCTTCCCAAGGCATGAAGGTCCCTTACACCCTTCCCAAGGCATGAAGGTCTCCTACACCCTTCCCATTGAAGGACACCTCTTCTAGTTGATTTGTTTTGCAGGAAAAATTAAGGTCGGATACTTTCTGAACAGACCTTGCACACGTTGTTGTCTCTCTTAAGTTGTTTTCTAAGTTTATATTCGTTAGCCTTTTGTTTTAGATTAGATGAATCTTGAAAATAACTTCAGGTATAAAATTAGCCTATAGTAATTATGCAATATAAAATTAATAATGTTTCCAGTAAATTATGCAGTTATTTTTAAAATAAAATACAAACATTGGCTGCGGTCCATACAAATGTTGCCGCGGGCCAGATGTTGCCCACATGTGATCTATATGGTTACAAATATTCTCACTTTATCGATGCATTTGTCACAAACTTCATGATTTTCAGGAGTCTAAAATATAAAAGAACATAATGCATGGAATGATCAGCTGTTGTAACATTGTGCCTTGTAAGTTACAACTGTAGCATTATTATAGCTTTGTAAATTAGGATAGTATTATTAATAACATGATTATTATTATTACTATTAGCATTTTTATTATAGTTATGATTATTATTGATAAGTAGAAATTAGGTGAGAAACGATGGAAAATCTGAAAACCGGCAAGAGAGGAACACTCCCAAGCTATTAGTAGTATTATGACAGAATTAAGTAGATACTTAGAAATACTAGACA
Source organism: Achatina immaculata (assembly GCA_009760885.1). Taxonomy (NCBI): domain Eukaryota; kingdom Metazoa; phylum Mollusca; class Gastropoda; order Stylommatophora; family Achatinidae; genus Lissachatina; species Lissachatina immaculata. The sequence continues at coordinate 10,996,330 of CM019710.1, forward strand.
TAATAAAGCGAGAGTAAAAGGCAAATTAAAGAGATACACCTAGATTATAATAATCCTGACACGACTAAACGGAATAGTTAAATCAACAATATGGAGACAGACAGACGGTAATTGTGTAAACAGATATCCCCTACAGGTATCGCACACACCTGATTACTGGATAAGAAGTGGTTACCCAAGCGAGAAAATTCAACAGACGGACTTGTCGAAGCAGATTTACTGACTGGTGAGGCATATTTGCCAATCTTAGGATGCAATTCGCACACACTAATAGTCCTGCAGACCAACAGGGTGACCAAAAGGAGTGGACCGACTTATCCGAAGTTCAATCAGTATTTAGTCAACCACCTGACCAATAGAAAGATCAAGAGGTGTGTCCTATTGGACAACTGACTTACGATATATGTGCCAGGTATGCAGGTTTGAAAAGAGAAGGGAGAGAGGAAACACGAAAGGAAGAATAGAATGATATATACGACAGATAGAATAGATGGACAGGCAGAGCCAAAAGATATTCAGGAGATAGAGAAGAAGTTTAGAGCCAGAAGTAGTTTAGGACAGATCTTATATCTTCTTATAATATATCCCTCCCGTGCCGTTAAATGTCAAATATAGCGCTCACAAAGTACTTCGCCAATTTTTCCTGTTTTCGGCGAGCTTTTCTACCTCATCAAAGGATTTTATGCCTATTACTTTGGCCTCTCTTAAGAATGTCCTCTTCGGAGTTTCACGTTGTCTGCGTCTTTTTCTTCGGCCTGTTTTGGGATTTTCTGATCGTTTCTTCTCATAACGTGACCAACATATGTCCATCTCCTTTTCCTGACCACCCATGAAACTGGTTATTGTTCAGTCATCTGTCTTATCTCTGCATTGTTCTTGAATTCTTGCCACTATGGAACAGACAGAAGATTGAATTTCAAGTTAGAAAGTGATTATTGTACTGCGTGAGAAATGCAGAAGATTATGATATTTATAGAACTTTGTGTATAAAGTGCTTTTGGTGATGCCTCAATGACTTGTGAATTTTTCTTGATAAATATTAAAGGTGATCTATAATTTGATTCAGGAACGAACCATCTGAATTTTATAGTGACTATATGTGTTAAGATTTAAGTCTTGTGGCGAACCATATAGTATCAAGGGTAGTGATATTCTGAAATGTCGAAGAAAACAAAAAGAAGACGTAGCAATGTGTATTAATAACTTAAAAGAACAAGGAATATCAAATGCTGTCTGGGTCACTGCCTAAAACAGAAGTGAGAGAAAGTCAACCTAACAATCATATAAATGAACAATTTATGAAAGAACAATAAATATTACAGTAAATTCAACAGAGAATACTTCGTCGTCATTACTATAATAATACAAAACTATTATCTGTTATATTTCTTATCTCTTCTGAGACTGTGTTATGTTGTTCTTATCCATTCTATGTCCTTGTCTTGTCTCCTACCTCATATACCTTTGGGTGCTGAGGGGACATATATACGTCTTGATAGGGCTCGACGATTTCCTTCATAAAATGGGACATTTAATGCTTGTGTAATTTCCTCTCTCCTGCGTGGGCAGCCTGTACCTCTGTTACTTACAAATCTTAGTGTGAATGTTGTCTACGATATACTGTCTGGCGGTAACCGTGTAACATGGCCAAACCATTTGACTTGCTGTTTCTGGATATAGTGTAATACTGGTATTACTCAAACCTTTGACCTGATGGTGTCATTTCTTACCTGGTCTCTTCTTGTTACAGTCTCCTTAAACATTTCACCTCTGTCGTGATGATTTTTCTTTTGCTCTTGGCTGTAAATGTCCATGTTTGACATTAATAGCATAGAACTGGGGAGGAAAATTTGTGTTGTATGGTGCCATTTTTGCTTCTTTTGTGATGTATTTGTTTTTCATTAAAGGAGTCATTTGTCCAATGACCTGATTTGCTTTATTGCATCTGTTCTCAATCTCAGTGTCAGTTCTCACTGAAGATGATATTATGCTACCTAGGTATTTGAAATGTTTCACTTGTTTCAAGGGCTGGGTATCTAGGAAGATCTTGCTTGGATTTCTTCTCTCGCTATGGTCATGATTTCTGTTTTTTTTTTTTACAGCACTAATCTTAAATATTTTGGACACATTAAACGTCATGATAATTTAGAGAAGACCGTATTGGAAGGATACATAATGGGAAAAAGAAAAAGAGGAAGACCAAAACGAAGATGGCTGTAAGACATCGTTGACGATCTGCAAATGGATGCCGCAGCAGCAGGCCATCTTGCTCACAACCGAGAGGCCTACAGGAGTGATGTTTGGGAGGCAAAGTTCCGTAAGGGACATGCAAATGAATGAATGAATGAATCTTTATGTTGTGGCTTTGACATGCCCTTGCTAAATTATCCATGTTCTGCTGTAGGTCTTTTTCTGATGTGGCTATAAGTGCTTGATCGTCAGCAAAAAGGAGTTCGTTTATGGTCCTCCTATTGCCGAACCGACAATAGAAGAAGTTTTATGGGCAATAAAGAACCTGAAAAAAGGTAATTCACAAGGATGTGATGAGATAACAGCCGAACTTATTAAAGCAGGAGGAAAGGAATGTGCAACAATCTATCATGCACTATATAAAAAAGATATGGCATTCAGGTATTTGGCCAAAAGAATGGAAAAGAACTGTATTCATACCACTGCCAAAAAAAGGGTAACCTGAAATTATGTACAAACTACAGAACTGTTGCCCTTATTATTTATGCCAGTAAAATTCTGTTAAAAATCATAATGGGTAGACTTCGTAAGAAAATAGAAGAAGAAGTCAATATGGTCCAAGCTGGATTCAGGCAAGGAAGAGAATCAAGAGATTATATATTCAATATAAGATTAATAATAGAGAAATGTAGAGAGTTTAATGTGAATTTATATTTATCTTTTATAGACTACTCAAAGGCATTTGATTGTGTACAACACCAGAAACTTTGGGAAATAATGGTAAAAAATGGGATTTACAACACATTTGATACAATTAACATCACTGCTGTATCTAGACCAGCAAAGCAGCAGTAAGAATGAATTTTGAAACAACAACTTGGTTTGACATAAAACAAGGGGTCCGTCAGGGGTGCATATTGTCGTCTTACTTATTTAACTTCTATACTGAAAATATAAGTAGGAATGTTAGAGAAGACGCAAACATTTTACGATGCCATAACACTTGGAGGTTATGAAATACCAGAGATTAGATATGCTGATGACACAGTATTACTGTCTACAATTCATTCATTCATTCATTTGCATGTCCCTTGCGGAACTTTGCCTCCCAAACAGCACTCCTGTAGGCCTCTCGGTTGTGAGCAAGATGGCCTGCTGCTGTTGCATCCATTTCCAGATCGTCAACGACGTCTTGCAGCCATCTTCGTCTTGGTCTTCCTCTTTTTCTTTTTCCCATTATGTATCCTTCCAATACGGTCTTCTCTAAATTATCATGACGTTTAATGTGTCCAAAATATTTCAGTTTTCTCTCTTTAATCCTCTTCACTAGCCAGCCTTCTTCAATATTAAGCTCTTGTAGTATAGATATATTTGTTCTTTTTTGTGTCCACGATATTTGGAGAACTCTTCTGTAGAATTTACATTCAAAGGCTTTATGTGTTTCTCAGCTGTTTTGTTAAGTGTCCAGGTCTCACAGGCATATGTTGCTATGGGAAAGATGCATACCCTTAAAAATCTTATTTTTGTGGTTCTGTCTGCTCCTCTCCACAGATTCTTTATTTGTTTTACTTTCTGAAGAGCGATAGATGTCCTCCTTTTAATTTAATTTGTCTACAATACAGAATGGAATAATGGAAAAACTAATTATGTCAGTCCGTAAGAACAGCGAAGAGCATAACCTCTATCTTAACACAAAGAAAATTAATTTGATGTCAAGTGACAAAACAAACAAGGCAGCTGAAATATATATCAATGAGGAAAAATTGGAAGAAGTGGAGAGTTTTGAGTATCTTGGATCATTACTAATTAATAATGGAGATACAATGAGGGATATTAAAAGGAGGGCATCTATCGCTCTTCAGAAAATAAAACTAAAGAATCTGTGGAGAGGAACAGACAGAACTACAAAAATAATATTTTTAAGGGCATGCATTTTTCTCATCGCAACATATGCCTGTGAGACCTAGATAGCTGAGAAACACATACATGCCTTTGAATGTAAATGCTACAGAGGAATCCTTCAAATATCATGGACACAAAAAAGAGCTAATATATCCAAACTACAAGAACTTAAGATTGAAGAAGTTTGTGATAGTATGAATGAAGTACGTGAGAAGTTGACAAACCATTGATAGAAGAGTACATATAAAACAGTGCACAGGAAGACACGGTTAGCCAACGAAGAGGGAATTACAAACAGAGCACTAACTAGTTAGACAGTAAGAAAGAAAGGGAACAGAATAGTGACAACAGAGTTAGAGGTTACACTTAGAGAAAATTACTTACAGGCGTAAAGACAGGACGCACACATAGAACAAGACGGGACGGGGAGAACACATAGACTTAGAGAGAGAGAGAGACAAGAAGGACAGATAGACAATAGATGGGAAAGGAGAAGAAATTAGAGATTTACACCATGGAAGAATGTCATTGATGATTCACCAATAAAGAAGCTGAACTGTGACAACTTGGTAGTTCGTCTCTGTCTTCTGTGGGATTTCGGAAAAATAAAAGCTGTACAGATGCTCTCTTGTCTCTAAGACAACTAACAGAAAAATCAATTGAGCACAGCCTACGCGGATCAAAAACAAAAAAAAAAAGCATTCAATAGAGCAAATATATATAAAATATATGAAATCATACAGCATTATGGAGTTAATACACATCTGATCAACTTATGAAAGCAGTCAGTGTACAGTGTGCAAGTGCGTGCACTCCGAACCATTCATCATAAAAACAGGAGTGAGACAGGGCTGTGTATATTTCCCTCACTAGCATACACTGACAACATCTGCAAAGAAGCTAACATACATAGTAAACGTTCTACCACAAAACTGCCCAAACAGCACAGCTCCAGATACAACACCTTTCAGAAAACATACACAATAGCTGGCTCAGAATGAACTCCTTTTTTTTCCGACGACCAAGACCTTAGAGCTAGCCACGTACCAGAAAGACCTACATCAGCGCACATAGAGCAAGGGTATGTAAAACCCACAACATGAAAATTAGTGTTGAAGAAAAGAGAAGCCATGACCACTGCCACAGAAGAAACCCCAACAAACACAATCCTGGATAATGTGCTTTTAAAGCAGTGCAGCACTTCAAACATAGCCAGGCCGTACAGTACTTGTATTGTCCTCTGAGAAAATTTGATGCCGAATTTGAGAATAAATAAAAATCAGGCCATTGGACACATGACAACTTTACTGAAAAACAAATTTACCACAACCGAAACAAAAATAGTATTTTACAAGTGTCTTCTTCCTTCCGGCTGAGTGCGTGAATGTCATGCAAGGACACTAACAGTTAAAGATAAAAGGAAAACATCACGAGAGAAATGAGATGCTTGAGGAGAACACTAAATGTAACAAGAAGAGGCAAAATTAGAAATGACATCATCACGGCAAGGGTGGCAGTAACAATAGTTAAATCCAGAAACAGCAAATCAAATGGACTGGCCATGTTTTACACTGATATCCTCAAACAGTATATCACAGAAGACATTCACGATAAGAACGGCAGGAAACAGAGGAAGAGGCCGCTCACGAAAGAGGTGGAGGGAGGGCATTACAAAAAGCTAAAATATCCCAAATATATGAAGCAAATCGCAGAGTTCTGTCAAAAAGTCTGTCTGTCCCCTCAACACTGAAAGGTATATGAGGAAGAAGACAAGACATGACAAGACAAGACCAGTGAGAAACAAGTAAAAGACAATCATTATTATCTTGTATATAAAACTGAATTTTGTCCATGCCATCTATAATGGTGAATGAATGATAGATCTTCTCACTCACATGTGCCATTCTGATAATATGTAAAGCATGACTGAGAGTTGGCAATGACGGCTTATTTTACAGGAACAATTTTTTTTATAAATAGGAAACTACGAGGCTTTGGTACGGTAAAGTAAGAGAACAAATTTTGTAGGATTAGACCTCGAAAAAATTGTAGACAAAGCACTTTAGTGAGACGTGAGAGAAAGAAAAATCACAAGAGAATTACCTGGGATTCGAACACAGACTCATGTAGGACGAGCAGCCGTCTAGTCACGAGAGAACAGCGTACTATCGACTTAGCCAACTAGCACTTATTTTACAGGAACTTAAACGTCGTAAACTAAACTGTGTAGTGTAACACTCTTTCAGAGCACTGGACAGCTGTGCTTTCTTCTCGCTGCTTAGTTAGCGGGGGAATGTAAAACTTACCACACTTTATCGGACACCATGTCCTGCATATATATTGTCTGGTTAATCGTCCTACGCCAGTATCCCTTGTCTTAAACGAACTAATCTCCCGGTAATGTAAGCGTGAACCCTGTAAAGAAGGACTGGAAGTCAATGAGGAAGACAATATGGGCATGTTCGGATTTAAGGTGGTGTATACATTTCATGCCCTGAATGCATAATCGCTGACCTGTGTGCGAAAGTTGTGTGCGTAGTGGTGGTGGTGGTGGTGGGAGGGGGGGGGGCTCATATGCAGAATAAAAACAAAATAGTGGAAATGTATCTATAAAGTGGTTATTAGCTACTGAAGAAATGAATAACTATAAGAAGTGCCCATGATAATTCTCTGTGGAGAATGAGGTAGAGAGAAGAGAGAGTGTGAAGGACAGAAACTTATATATATATATGGAAAACTTAGTGAGTGCATGTGTGTGTGTTGGTAAAATAAATGAGAAGAGAAGAAGAACTGACTTTAAACATCAAGAAAACAGAAACAATGGTTATATCATAGAACGGCCTATCTAAAATCTATGTTAACGTACAAAGAAGAACCTTAGGACAAGTTAATACATCCAAATACTTGGACATGGGAATAACATTAGATGGTAAATGCATCTCTGAAATCAAGAAGAGAATATGCTAAGCCAAAAACAGCTTTCAGACAAGTGAGACACATCTTGTGCAATAAATCTCTATCACTGAACAACTGAAAATGAGCTCTAAAATGCTACATCTTAAATAACAAGACATTAGGGCTATCATATTCTGTGGAAGTGAATCGTGGACAATGCAAAAGTCACTAGAGACAGCGGAGATGTGGCTTCTTAGAAGAATGTTAAGAATACCGTGGATAGCTAAGATGACAAACAGAGAATGTCTAATGAAAAAAAAATTTAGAAAAGAACCTAATTCCATTAGAAAATATACATAAGAAAACGACGGTCATCATTCAGTTGATATACAATGAGAAGGGGAGAGTTTGAAAATATCATAACAGGCAAGATAAATGAGAAGAAAGGTAGATGAAGACCAAGTCAGTCTAACGCGATGATACAATAAAAAGTCACCAAATGAGCTGATGGAATATATCAAGGACCGAGGGGAAGCATCACTGCCAACACCTGCAGTCTCGAACACTTCGTCAGATGATTATGACGATGTTGTCAAATTTCTTTCTTTCAGTATCACGTGGACCAAAGCGAAGAACATGACTAGCTCCTTATCACTCACGCACTCACTCACTCACTCACTCACTCACTCACTCACTCACTCACTCACTCATTCATTCACTCACTCACCCACAACGCTTTCAAACGGGAAGGCCAGTTTAAAAATCTTCTAAACAACATTAACAAAATTTGTCGGCGATCGATGCCGGAAATGACCCTAGCATTAAAGATGAGAGATGAGAAAATAAAAAAAACACATATCCCTGAAGCCTGGAACACATCCCCCAACTCTCTCTCTCTCTCTCTCTCTCTCTGTCTATCTCTATTTATATATATATATATATATATATATATATATATATATATATATATATATATGGCTAGTTCATTTCTGGAGGCTGATTATGTATAAATATAACAATGTCAATGTGTGAATTTCTATCAATGATGGCACCATTATAATATTGAAGATTTTGCATCACATATTTCTCTTTTAATGATTGATATTCGAAGTGTTCATTGGTTCTCTGATCATAACACATCAATGTTTCACAAATGTTCATTCATTCATTCATTCATTTGCATGTCCCTTGCGGAACTTTGCCTCCCAAACAGCACTCATGTAAGCCTTGAGCAAGATGCCCTGCTGCTGATGCATCCATTTGCAGATCGTCAACGATGTCTTGCAGCCATCTTCGTTTTGGTCTTCCTCTCTTTCTTTTTCCCATTATGTATCCTTCCAATATGGTCTTCTCTAAATTATGACATTTAATGTGTCCAAAATATTTAAGTTTTCTCTCTTTAATCCTCTTTACTAGCCAGCCTTCTTCAATATTAACCTCTTGTAGTATAGACATATTTGTTCTTTTTTGTGTCCACGGTATTTGGACATATTCACAAATGTTACACTTACTATATCAGAGGAGAACAAATCCGATAATGTTCTCTACTGAATTCATTTAGTTCTGACAAATAAAATATTCGACTTAGAATTCACAACATCACTTGTACTAAGATGCAATATGACATAATCTTCATTAGTTTCGTCGTTGAAGCACATCAGTATCAAACTATCGTACTCTACATGCAGCATTTCTCAATGTTCTCCTATTTCATAATATTCTACACATTTGATAAGAGGAGAGTTTTAAACTCTGTACTATATTCCATCTGAAACACGTGGTCAATCAGTTACACGACTAAATCACTGTACTTGACGTTTCAAAGTCATAAATATTCATATCACTTGAAACACAGATTCAATCTGTCCTAAAACTACTTCTTCAAAACTGCTTTTCCTGAGTATCTATTGCTCTAATTGTCCATCTATTCCAACTGTCGTTACCTACGTCTTCTTTCTCTCTCGTGTCTTCTCTGATGTGTCTGTCCTTCTCTTCTTCTCTTGTCTGGACCAGTCTCAGTTCACTGACCGTCCTTGTTCCTCTGTCTTCGGAGCTCCGTCCTCTGTCTCCTCTCCTCTACTTCTTCTTCTTTCTTCGTCTTTACTTCTTGGTTCCTCTTCTCTCCTCTCTCCTTTTTATCTTTTAGTGCAGCTTGATGGATGAACCAATAAGTATTTTGGCTCCACCCTTCAGATGTCCACTGGTTCCCATGAGCGTTCTGATTGTCCGTCATTCAATCTGACTCGTTATTTATCTGTCGTGAGTCAATTGTCAAATAGGCCACGCCTCTAAATATTTAATTGGTCAACTGGCCGAGCTGGTCACTTCTTATTTAAAAACCGTGTGCAATCGCATCACAGGTGTCAAGTGTCAACTCCGTCTTTACAGTTGCTATTTACCTAAGTCATTATCTTGCTATTTCGTGTCGGAGGTTTATTGTGTCCTCGTTTTTCATTGTGTCCGTCTTTTCTATTTGTCTTTTCTATTTGTCTTTTCTATTTTGTTTCCTCGTGTCAACGTCCAGTCAGTGCTTTGTTATCACTGGACCATCCTACTTTCTGGCGTCCTTTGTTTGTATTTCATATGTCAGCGTCACTGTGTCTCGTGTTTTTCTATTCATTGTTTTCTTTTGACCGCGTCTTGTTCTAGTGTCATGGAAGTTTTATACCTTTCTCTTCCTTTTTTCGACCTACTTTTCTCTGTCACTATTCGATCTTACTATTTTCTTTACTGTATACTGTCATAATCATATTCATTAATAATAATAATAAGAACAATATCCGTTACTTACAAGGCTATGCTACATAAAGATTATATCTTGAAAGAGTATTATAAACAAGACATGTGGAGAAGTTGGCCTGGACTAAAGAATCACCAGCATGTCATCACATATTACCCGAGCGTTGATCATCTTTCTCTATCATCTTATGAGTGTCATCATTTAATTCGTTGCTGAAGTTGTCAGTATAACATCTTCCTTATGACGAACTCGTGCGCGAGACTCACACCGCCACTTTATATTCAAAACTGCCTGTAATCTTGCGCTCAGCTACGTGAAGGCTCCGCTTACAACACAGCCCCTTCTTGTTATACCGAGACTACTGGCTGTGTTTACTGTAGTGTAGTTCCTAAATACTAGTAACACCGGAGACACGGGTTACCTTCTACTTGTAGAACCACTTGAAATGATCACTAATTTGTAGACTGTTTGTAGCAGATTAATGACACATCGATTGCTACAGTACTTCAGACTACATAACAAGGTTGCAAGTGTTGAAACAGACATTCTGTATAAGTGACAATTTCTATGACAAAACAAACTTTAGAGTGACGAGATATTTGAAAGCAGGAGTATGGATGACTAGAATTATAAAGAAGTGGAGAAGAAAGAAAAAGCATTAGATGGACACAGGTATGGTACATTTAATAGCGACCAAAGAGAACAAAGACATTAATACCAAGCAAAGAAAACATAGACAAACACAGACTTATGTGGAAACAGAAACACAAAGACATGTGGAAAAAGAAAGAGAATATGCAGAAACAGAAACACACAGATATGTGAGAAAAGAAAAAGACATATGCAGAAACAGAAAAGCACAGATATGGGGGAAAAGACAGGCGGACTGTTACACTTGTATATACAAATTAATCTGTTTTAAAAACCCTAAATCTGGGCCATCTTTTCCGTTATATCAGGTGTGGAATGAGAGACTTGGAACAGACAGGGAAAATGTGATAAGAAGGAGAAAAAAACATCAGAAATAAAGGACCGAAGCAATAAATATTCCTAAACCTCTGCCTCAGCTACGGCTCTTTTTCAGACACCAACGACTCCTCTAGTCGCAGCCCTATTTGATATAAACAACCCAACAGCCCCTCTAATAGAAGCCCTATTTGATATAGATAAGCCAACAGCTCCCATAATCGAAGTCCTATTTGATATAGACAACCAACAGCCCCCCTAATCGAAGCCCTATTTGATATAGACAACCAAAGAGATCCCCTAATCGAAGTCCTATTTGATATAGACAACCAACAGCTCCTCTAATAGAAGCCCTGTTTGATATACAAAACCCAATAGCCCCTATAATCGAAGCTCTCCCATGCAGACAAGCTTCGACTGTCCGACACAGAAGCAGGTGCCTGAACTGACCCTGCTCTCTCAGCTCCTAAAATTTAGTACAGTTCCTCATTCTCAACATCTGACCCCTCGTCTAGATACTCCATCTTTTACTTCTTGTTTTCGCCGTCAACACCACAAACATAAACTCTTAAACCATCTCTACACAAGACATGAGTTTTCACATTACTAATGACTTACATGAGACACGTAAAGTAACTGAACACAGTGTTTTATGGTTAGACCACGAAAGACCTTTTTTTCGAAGTTTAACCACCCAAGAGTGTATTCTATTACCATACTGTGCGAAAGTCTCCTTGTTTCCTATTTGTAAAACTTTGTATCTACTACATGCGACATGATATCTCACACTATAATGACCTGTATACGTGACATGAACTCCTACAGTATTAATGACTTGCACACTACATGCCATATGAGCTCTCAAGACCTAGACACAGCACAGAAGCTCCTACAGTATAAATGACCGTTACATGCGGCAAGAGCTCCCATATTATTAATGACCTTTACACAACACAAGACCTTCCATACCATTAATGACCTTCACCATCACATGAACTCCTATAATATTTACGACTCTTACAAATATGTGTAAAATTTCTCCATTGCGAATTTACAAAATATCCATAATTGAATTATAATATTTCCAACGAGGATTATAATTTTTTATACAATTGTACTACAATTATTGTTCATAAAAACTACGTGCAGCTTCCATAGCTGAATTTAATTGCTCATAATGAATGAAGTATTTATATATAATTGAATTTATTGTTCCTGCTTGACCTATGTAACTTCGTTATGTTTCATACTCTCTGTCAAATTATTCACTTCGAGATGTTAAACACGACTGGTAAGGCCATTCAGTTTTAAGGCGGGCTTTAAGGCCATAAACCTTTATCTAACACTTAGCCCACCAGACAAAACATTTCTATTATTTATAAAGAATGTTTGCACATCAAAGCAAAAGCACAATGAATTGAACTCAGCTTGACGAAGCAAAGCTGACGATTTGGTTGAGTGAGGTTTTCGGTAACTTCTGTTAGAATTCTCAAGTTTCGAGTATCTTCTTTATTCTTTGGCTCCTGGTGTAAAATGAATTCTTTCGGCTGATGTCAAGGTCTGATCTGATGTCAAGTTCCGTTCTAGCATTATGCTTTGCCCGTCCCACCTCAGGAATCGGACCAGTGTTATATAACAGTCCCCATACAATTAATGATCTTCACACACGACATAAGATCCCATATTATTAATTACCTTTACACGCCACAGGAGCGCCCACACATTAATGATCTTTACATGCGATATGAGCTCCCATACTATTAATGGCATTTACACAAGATATGAAATCCTACACTATTAACATACCCTTTACATGCGAAATGAGTTGCCAAACTATTAATGAGCTCCATCCAGCCTATGGTGTCCAGTAATGGTCTTTGTGTGTCCTAGTTCGGCCTGTCTAAGGAGTTCAGGCCGAGAGCGACGCTGACTAGTTTCGAGTGTGGACTGTTGTAGCTCCTAAAATGGCGTCCTCGCTGGGTGACAAGGACTGATGAACATTCTGTGCGATATTCACTGGGACAGGCGGTGGAGCGATTACGGGTGTATCTCGTTCGCCATGGTACGAGAACCTAATACTGAATACTGAGCTCCACGTTATTAATGACATTTTCATACCACTGAAACTATTAACGACCTTTTCACATCACATGAGCTACCATACAATTAATGACCTGTATGACCACCCATATGCTCCCGACTTTAGCACCAGTACTATTAATGACCTTTACACAGAACACCAGCTCTCACATTATTAATGATCTTTTAAATATGTAAAATGATCGAGCAGACAAGTGTGATATACTGTCTTGGCTGGACGGTTGCTCCTCTCATCAAAGTCTGTGGTTGATTCACAGTTATTCTCTTGTTACTTTTCTTTCTCTTACTTTTAAATATCGAAGGCTAACCACACATTGCTGTGTCCTATCACTTTTCAGAAACAAGGAGAGTATAAGAGAAGGAAAGGACATAGGACAGACAAGTAACAGATATTACAAGAACTGCTTCATCATCATCACCACCACCATAAGCACTGGTTGCGAAAACGCTCCGTTTTGTTCACTCATGAATCTCTCGTCTTAATTTCCATTTTGTCATTCTTGCACTTTTGAATTCTGTTAGAAAGGTCTGTCTTCTTGTGATTGTGGATCTATTACTTTATTTAAGTCATGTAGTTATATCCGGTCACTTGTAGTCACATCTAGTCACATATAGACACATAAAGGCACATGTACCCATATCTAGTCACATGTAGTCACATCTAGTCCGCTGTTTGCCTTGCTCGTCACTTCTTTTTCATCCATAGTTCTTGTTCAGTCTACTTCCACCTTCTTTATACTGTATCAAGGTTACAGGAACAGAAACTTGCATAGAAACTTTCTGGCACACTTCTATCGCTTTCAGCCCTTCCCCCTACGTGCTTGTTCTAAAGAAGGAAGCATTTCTGAGCGAATCAAACTAAAAGAATAAAGTCAAAAAATGTTCCATAAAACAGTAATAAGAACTCTACACTAGCTCTCTCTCAGCTGCACTCGTGCGCCAAATAAAATAGTTGCTAGCGGGAATTCACCGCTGACAAGAGAATTCCAGCTGCATTTAGAAACTGCCAACTTGTGTTGCATAAATATAATAATGGGCATTTTTAAATATAAAGTTTCATCTCTCGCAACCATGATTAAACATTTGATATTTCCAGAGATGGAACGGCAAGATTAGGACAGAAGAAGATTTAACACAGAAAATTATGAAAATAGACTTACCCAGGGAATAGAACATGGAAACTTGCGACCGCAGTATCAGTTTACTTGCCACTTAGGGAAAATACGGAGCGATAGAGAGAGAGAGAAAGAGAGAGAGAGAGAGAGAGTGAGAGAGAAACCTTTTTCTCGAAAAAAAAATTGCATGAAACCTTTGTCAGTAGTAATTGCTGACAAGATAACAAGGATTAAATAAATGCAACAAAGCGTTATAAATACATACAGAAAGTACAAGGATTAAATAAATGCAACAAAGCGTTATGTTCTTCTTCTTCTTCTTCTACTTCTTTCGCTTCAACTACAAAGACCGCCCCGTGATCCTACTGAATTTACTCCCGTGGTCCTCGATAGGTCCCGTGGTCCCCGAAAAGACCACATGAGATTCACGAGAGGAACACAAGAGGTTCAGAGTATCGCAGGGCTTGAGCCTGTATTCTTAGTGGGTCTCAGAAGCGGGAATGCATGACACTGTGGTTTTCGTTGCACAAGTTTAATCTAGCGTTGGACTTTCTCACTGGAAAACCTCGACGTGTTTTGGGGTACATGTGTATCCCCGTCGGGTGAGAGGTGGTTGCCTATCTAGACTGCACTGGTCCAGTGTCTCCGACTTCAGCATTTTGTGGCCGTAGCCGCTGCCCTTCCTAGTTGTAACAAGGACGGATCTTTTATCCAGGAGGACGAATCCTCGCTACTAGCAAGTGTCACCCCTGGGCTGAGCCGTTTTAGGCATATTATCCCAGTCTGGGCGTGTTTAAGACGTAACCGACCTCTAAAGCGGAGGTACCGTGACATGCGTAGCCATCTTGTTTCACCCCTGGTTTAAGCCCGGTTAGGCATATTTCACCAGTATGGGTGTATATCGGACGTGACCGGCCTCTAGAGCAGAGGTGCCGTGGTATGATTAGCTCTCGCCGCGAGACCACTAACTAAGCTTCACTTTATCCTTTCCATCACATTTTCACATCAGCGCCGCACAGCAACCCTAATTTCTTTTTCGCATTTTCTTCATTGGCCGGGAGGAGTTTCACTCCACGCGCGGCATCCGAAGTATTTCGCCAGCAGTGACTTAACCTCTGGGTTAACCCGGTTCAGGCATTTCGCCCGATATGAGTGCACATAGAACGTGACCGACCTCCAGACCAGAGGTGCCGTGATTTGACTGTTTGCTTCGCTTAATCTTTCATCTTTTCCACTGTGGTTGCGCGGCAACCCCATTCGCAGCTTTCTTTACTGGCTGAGAGGAGCCCCACTCCACGCACGGCAGCTGAAGAATCTCGCCAGCAGCGGTAGATGAGCTACCAAACATGACTCTCATCTACCCGAAGCGTCTGGTTTTCAGGCGCCAGATATTCGCCTTCACCCCTTCTCCTGTCAGTTTGAACAGTTCTGGCACGAGAAGGCCATGAGCTGGACTTGACTGTCAGAGGCTATTTGAGACGCACGCCGGCTGTAACAGTCCTTAGAACCGCAAAGCGTTATAAATACATACAGAAAGTACAAGGATTAAATAAATGCAACAGAGCATTATAAATACATATAGAAAGTACACGGATTAAATAAATGCAATACAGTATTACAAATACATACAACAAGTACAAGTATTACTGGAATGAATTTTTAAAAAACACCCCAAAAATATGACATTTTTTGACTGTACAAAACCATAATTGTTTTTTCCAAAGCCACGCATTTAAACATTTGTAAATTCTCCGTGAGAGCTGTGAAGTACCCCAAGACATATGCTGGATATAAAACATGAATGACTCAAATTATCAGTGATATGAAATTTCAATGACACGAACAACAAAGACACCAAACATCAAAGACATACATTTTAAATTTTATGAAATTTGCAAAACACGAATTATGAAAGACAGCAGCCACACTGTTTATTATGAGCAAAACAAAATAGGATGATTGACACTCTCACGAATTCAGATCAGACGGCCAAGTAGCTCGTTTGTATGGCAAACACGCGACACTTAAAATGAGGATGAGCTATGCAACCCATAAAATCTGTCACGAAGGCTGAATTCTTGCAGTCACAAAACACAACATTGAATCTGTTACAATGTTTAGCACCAGCAGTGTAAAAGTAACGACCAGTAAACAATTATGCTAGTTACAGTACTTCAGATGCAGTGCATACATCTGCCAACAAACATCTGTAATAACCAAGCAAAAAAAAAAGCCCCACACTTGG
Organism: Achatina immaculata; assembly: GCA_009760885.1. Lineage (NCBI taxonomy): Eukaryota > Metazoa > Mollusca > Gastropoda > Stylommatophora > Achatinidae > Lissachatina > Lissachatina immaculata. Next base: position 11,012,483 of record CM019710.1, read on the forward strand.
ACTGCAGTTATAAGACGAAGAATTCTGTGCACTATGATAAAATATACCAGCAATGCAATGATTAATGGAAGGTTCCTAAACACCTCAGTAAAACATGTTTCATAAAACTATGGATAGGTTTCTAAACACCATTCCAGCACTGCAGTGACTATTGAAGGGTTTCAAACACCATTCCAACACTGTAGTGACTATAGAAAGGTTTCTAAACGCCATTCTAGCACTGCAGTGACCATTGAAGGGGTTCAAACACCACTCCAGCACTGCAGTGATTATATAAAGGTTTCTAGACACCATTCCAGCACTGCAGTGACTATAGAAATGTTCCTAAACACAACCCCAGCACTGCAGTGACTATAGAAATGTTCCTAAACACAACCCCAGCACTGCAGTGACTATATTAAAGTTTCTAAACACCATTCAAGCACTGCGATGATTATAGGAAGGTTTCTAAACGCCACTCCAACAATGCAGCGACTTCAAAAAGCTTTCTATGTACCACATTAAACATCGTCCAGCACTGCAGTGATTAAAGGAAGGTTTCCCTACAAAACGTTAGGACATATCCCAACACAGAAATCAAAGTTTGTAATAGTCGGTCAAGATTGAGATTAAAGTAACACTAAGGCCAACAATACGAACTCAGCAGATTCAAGCGCAAGATGGTTGATGTGTAGAAAAGATAATAGTGAATGTTAGTGTTGTAAAACAGTGGTTGATTTAATAATGTTCTTGTGCTCTCTCAATAAATAAATAAAATATCTATTCAGCAGTACACTGTTTTGAGTGTAATTTCTTTATTATCTAATCTGAAAACTTTCACATGGCATTCCTTTTGTCTCTGCTGGAAAGAAAAACAAACACACACAAAAAATGCTATCAGTCTGAAGCATTCTCTGGCAGTAAATGACAAGTTGTGAAATCCAGTCCACAGCTGCACCAAGCTAAACGTAGCACAGAAAACAGACAGCCAGAACAACGAAGGTGTGAGAAGTCGCGCGATGCAGACAAATTAATGTTTGATAGGATTCCATATTAAATTACGCTTACAATCTCGGACATCAACGTCAACACTGAAGAGGTAAAAAAAGCAAAGCTGTCAGCCATATTTCAGTTGAAGTGGCCTGACTCACTTATCTAGCATGAGGAGAGAGTAGTCGGTGGCAGAAAGGGGAGTTATTCTACCCGTGCTGAGTCTTGCTCTTGTACGAACGCGTAGATCAAATACTTTTTTTAAAAATAAAAGTTCTGTGAAAAAAACAGCAAACAAAGCCAGAAGAAGAAACTGAAGACTGCCATCAACTCTGGGTAAAATTGCCCTAGTCAAGTGCTAACCTCCTTGCCCAAGTCACGGCCATGACAGGAGATAACACAGAGCAACCACAAATTTGACAAAATGGCTGCCAATTAGGAGCTGAGGATTTTAACATGTCACAGCCACAGGGACATTTGACAGATCTGTACATATTGTAATTATCACAGTTAGACCAGGGGGGGGGGGGACCACTCGCAGCGTTATCCTAGGTTTTCGTGGCAATGAACACTTCGTGACAAAATGACAAGATCATATGATCTGTGTATTCATGCTTAATTTTGATAACATGTAACAACGGTTAATTTTGTTTTAAAATGTGTTTACCGGATTTAGTTTGAAAAAAGATCAGAGTTTAGACTGCTATATTGACTGTTGAATGTTGTATTTTGTTTGCACCAGCAGTGTCGTCACAGGCTCTTGCAGTTAACATTACCCGTGTATTCTAGTGCAATTTATTTTTCCTTCATAATTTGAAAGAAGCTTTTAAATACGAACAAAATTATTACATTATAATAAAACTTCTAGGTCCTTCAGGCCTTAACATTTCCTTGATCACTTCGACATTAACCATCATAAAATTCTTCTCTTTTCTTTAATACAAAATGCTATAATGTATAATGTACAATAACCACCTGTAACCTATTGAAAATGAATGGAGAAGAAATGAAAATTTAATTTTTTGTTTAAAACTACATCGTTTAACATAAAGTCAATGAAGGAATTTTTCAGACAAACCATAAGAGTATAGGATACTGATCTTCTAGTGATGGAACTGGTAATAATGAAAATCATCTTCTCACACTACAGATTTACAGCCACATCGACGATGGTCGTCTATGATTTCTGTTCACCACATGATCTGTTACATGAGCTGCGTTTCTATTACGCACTGCTATGACCAGGACATTCTGAACTGACCAAATAGTTCGCTTTGGCCTGGTTACTAGTGCTTTGATAACCAGTAGAATGTCAGATTAACCTGGCCATGCTGACTGCTTGATATTGACTACTCATGCTGGGACAGAACTGGATTTCTGTTTAATCGCTGCCCAAACAATGTTCACACCAGGCCAGCTACACTTAAAATACTTCACATACTGTACATGCACAATAACATACATAGAACATATGTGGTCTTCCTAATGTTTGGTGAATTGTCCAATATCTCAAGGGCAACATGGGCCAGGTGCGTGGCCCTGCACATGGCTATCAAGAGACACGTCGAGAAGCGCCATCTAGCGTGGAGTACACGTGACCGATAGGGTAAACTCGCTGCAGGCAGTCGAACGTCAGTGTGACAGGTAAAGTCACAGTGCAATGGAGCAACGAGTGAACAAGTTCTACTACAAATTAGGGAAAACGGCGACGGAGACTCATAAAATCCAGAATCTTCAGTCTGTTTCCCCGTCTGAAAAGCGTCACGAAAGGCTCACGTTTTGCGGACGTGGCGGCAATCCAAGAACGTGTGACAGTGATTCCGCGATCGATTCCTAAAGAGGCCTTTGCTGCCAGTTTCCAGAAGCTTTATGAACATTGCCAAAAATGTGTTGTGCAGAACGGCGATTATTTTGAAGGCCAATAAAAGTAATTTGTTTGTATCTTCTGTTTTGTTTGTTTTCTGATACCATTCACTGAACCTTTTAGACACATCTCGTATATTTGTTTATATATTTACCTTGTTTAGTACCAAATTTATGAAGTTGCGTTTACAAATGTAACGGGATCAGAAAGAATTCCCTACATATCTCTAGGACAACATGTGAGGTAAATGCGCGTCTTCTTGTACGCCTGGAAGGGAGAGGCTGACAGCTCGATATCAAAGCACTTTGAGAAAATCAGGAACAAACACAACGAACAGGAACATGTTGGGGTACATGATCTTTAACACTGGTCAATATGCCGATAACAAAGAATACATCATTACAGTGTGCGACAATACTTATTTCCGCTTGTCTCAGTTTTCCTATTTGGCTTCCAGAAAATCTGATCCATCATCCAGTCTCGGCGTATACACAAGCTCATATCTCTAGTATTTATCTGGCAATTTCCTCGCTCTCTGTGGGGTGAGATGTCTGTCAGTTTAGAATAACCCGTATGTGGAGATGTTACTTAATTAACCATCTTACTCTTCAGAAAGTGGGACAGGGCCTGAGACTGTGGGCGACAGAGAGAGTGAGATGTATGTTGAAACCATTTTTTAAAAAATAACATGTAACACGCTTCCAGATCAATTTAAATATTTCATAATATACACCAGAGAAGACAGGATATATATATATATATATATATATATATATATATATATATAGATATATATAAAACAGCATAAAATTTCTCTACGAGAATGTGTCTTCCTATCTTCTCTGGTGTATATGTATGAGATATTTAAATTGATCTGGAAGCGTGTTACATTTTATTTTTTAAAAATGGTTTCAACATACTTCTCAATCTCTCTGTCGCCCACAGTCTATATATATATACCCATTACTTATCACGTTTTATTCCTCAGGGTTGGAATTCTTTTTTCTCGGACCGACCTGTACCGGTCTCAAAATATGGGTGCCGAAGGTTTCTTTAGGAAGGAAAATCTCAGCGAGGACTTACCCCTGTACGGTGAAGGAGGTACAAGGATCCTGTGTGTGTAGGAAATAACAGTACAAGGAACCTGTACATGTAGGAGATAACAGTACAAATAATCTGTACATGTAGGAAATAACAGTACAAGGAACCTGTACCTGTAGGAGATAACAGTACAAAGAAAATGTACATGTAGGAAATAACAGTACAAGGAACCTGTACATGTAGGAGATAACAGTACAAGGAAACTGTACATGTAGGAAATAACAGTACAAGGAACCTGTATATGGAGATTACAATGAACCTGTACATGTAGGAGATAACAGTACAAGGAACCTGTACATGGAGGAGATTACAAGGAACCTGTACATGGAGGAGATTACAAAGAACCTGTACATGTAAGAGATATACTACACGGATTCTGTACGTATAGAAGATATAGTACAATGATCCTGTAAGTGCCATAATAAAGAAACATAAAAATTAATCCAGCAATTCTTGAGATGATTGTGAAGACATGTTTGTGTGACTGGCTATCGTACGATTATTTCTTCATATTTGTCTTCGCCCCCGCAAATCTCTTAAAATCGCTCATTATCATATCTCATCAGATCCAGCACTTCAGCTCGTTACCGAGAGACTACACACTGTTAAAGTAATGGAGAGTTTATGGGTAATCTCTAGAATGGAACAAACTCAAACCATCTCTGACATTTCCCATATGACACGTCCAATATAGCGAGCAGACGGAAGGTTAACATAAAGGTTACACAACTTTCGACCGTCTCACAGCTTCATTCATATCACTCCGCAATCTGAGGCAATCTGAGCAAATCCGATGGTAATAGAGACATAATCTCTAATTTGGAGCAGACCAGTCAAACTTGAGCTTCCGCAATTCGCGCTGAGGAAGTGACCAGTAGAAAGACATTTACTTAAACGTTTCTACCGCTTTTCCTCTTACACGAGGACACAATGTTTTTGCAGCTCACGACTAAACTCCACATTTTGTTCTGTCTGTAATGCCTACAGATTTCTATTATCAAGTTTTTTTCTAAAGAATTCGCATTCTCTGTCAACTTCTGCTCACAGGAAGACTAAATTATTAACAGAGTTTCAGTGAAGTAACTCCTAGTTTGTAAATGCAGGACTTTTGTTTTATTGTAAAAATTTAAATGTGAACGTCCATTTTGTCTTGTATAAGAGGAATTATTCAGTTCATAGAAACTGGTATTCATACGTTATTCTTTTGATCTCTATATTCGTTCTTTTTATGACCTGATTACCCCGAATACGTAATATGCTGAATACATATTTAACAAACATCAGTGAGTCATTTGCATGTCCCTTGCCAAATTTTGCCTCCCTGACAGGTCTCATGTTGGCCTCTCGGTTATAAGCAAGATGCCCTGTTGCTGATGCATCTATTTGCAGATTATCAACGATGTCTTGCAGCCATCGTCGCCTTCGTCTTCGTCTTTTTCTTTTTCCCATTATGTACCCTTCCATGACGGTCTTCTCTAAATTCTCAAGACGTTTAACATGTTCAAAATACTTAAGTATTCTCTGTTTAATCCTAATTACTAGTCATCCTTCTTCAATATTAAGTTCTTGTAGTATGGATATATTTGTTCTTTTTTGTGCCCAAGATATCTGAATAACTCTCTGTAGCATTTACATTCAAAGTCATTTATGTGCTTCCCTGCTGTTTTGTTAAGTGTCCAGGTCTCACAGGCATATGTTGCGGTGGGAAAAATGCATGCCCCTAAAATCTTATTTTTGTAGTTCTCTCTGTTCCTCTCCACGGCTTCTTTAGGTGTTTTACTTTTTGAAGAGCAATTATTGGCATCTTTTTAATTTCCTTATTGTATCTCCATTATTAGTTAATAATGAGCCAAGATATTCAAAACTCTCCACATCTTCCAATTTTTCCGCATTCTTACATATATCAGCTGCCTTGTTTCTTATGTCAGCTGTCATAAATTTAGTTTTCTTCGCATTAAGATAGAGGTTTTGCTCTTCACTATTCTTACGGACTGACATAATTAGTTTTTCCATTCCTTTTTGTGTTGTGGACAGTAATAATGTGTCATCAGCATATCTAATATCTGGTATTTCATAACTCCCAATTGTTATGGTATCGTAATATTCTTTGTCTACATCTTCTCTAACATTCCTAATTATATTTTCAGTATACTAGTTAGATAAGTAAGGCGACAATATGCACCCCTGACGAACCCCTTGTTTTATGTCAAACAAAGTTGTTTTTTCACCATTTATTCTTATTGCTGCTTGTTGGTCTAGATACAGCAGTGATGTTAACTGTATCAAATGTGTTGGAAATCCCATTTTTCCCATTATTTCCCAAAGTTTCTGGTGTTGTACACATTCAAATCCCTTTGAATAGTCTATAAAAGATAAATATAGATTCACATTAAATTCTCTGCATTTCTCTATTATATTGAATATATGATCTCTTGTTCCTCTTCCTTGTCTAAAACCAGACTGGATCACATTGACTTCTTCTATTTTCTTACGAAGTCTATTCACAATGATTTTTAATAAAATTTTATTGGCACGACTAATCAGCAACAGCTGTGTAATGTGGTACGAATATATGTTCTTTTCATTCTTTTGGCCAAATACCTGAATGCCATATCTTTTTACATAGTACATGATAGACTGTTGCAAACTCCTTTCCTCCTGCTTTAATAAATTCAGCTGTTATCTCATCACATCCTGGTGATTTACCAATTTTTAAGATTCTTTATTGCACATAAAACTTCTTCAATTGTCGGTTCGAGTTCTTTCTCCTTCAATAATAATTCACACTGTTGATTTCTGCAAACAACGGAAAATTAATTTATAAGATGTTATGATTCTAACCCTTGCTGAAGCCCCATGTGCCTTCAGGTTCAGAGAGAGAGAGAGAGAGAGAGAGAGAGAGAGAGTTATGATTCTGAAATGTTTCTAAACCCCAAACTAAATGTTTTCTATTGTTAATATACCATTGGCATAGAAAGAGTGGCATCTTCTAAATGGATGGATACATAATTGTGACATAATGATGCTGTTGCATGAACAATGTTCTGTTTCAGTCAAGATGTTAGAGTCAAGGGCTGTGAACATGAAGGAATATTTTCTATATGTAATGTTGTGATGCCGTTCAATAACACATTAGCATCATTATCTATAAACGTTATGATGTTAGTACTGTGATTATATATCTCCATACGGATTTTGAAATGGAGTCTCAGAGAAAAGAAATTAGAAGGATCTAGCCGGCTAATAACTGTGAAAAAAAGAAACGAGAAATATTAACACAAAAAAAACGGAAACAAACGGAGTTCTCATTTAGCCATAACTACAATGTGACAGTTTTCTCTCCTCCATATTCTATAACGCATAACAAACTTGGCATGAAGACTCTGGTGAACGTTTATTATATATTCTTAGTTTACTTTTTTTTCAAATGTATTTGCTGTATTACTGTTATGTAAAAAAGATGGTTATTTCAAGGTGACATACACTTCTTACCTCTTACATCCTTCCCGTGCCGTTAAATGCCACATAAGTGTGGACTACACAGCTTGGATCGAGGGGTGCACACGGGTGTGTAGTTGGTTTCAAGGGGGGGGGGGAGATATATTGAAACATTGGCTTGCATCAGTTTAGAGGCAAGGGCCGGGCGATGTCTTGTTCCGTTGTGCTCATGGATGTGCTGTCAATTCCTGTGTATTATGGTGATCGTTAGTTATATTCTGCCCTTGCCCACCTCACGTGGTGTTGATTATGTAGTTGTGCAGTGAGCTGTGATCTATGGTTCGTGTCATTCACTGTAAGAAGATAATCTATGTCTGATTTCATTGTGATTTTCTCTGTTGATTGGATTGGTAACATGTATGGTTTTGTACTATGCTTTTTCATGTAAACTGACCATGCGTTTGCATCAATACAGATGTTGTTGATGTAGGTAATGACAACAGTGGCTGCGGAGATAGTCGTGGTGGACGCCACAGGTATTCCACAGTGAGCTTAGGGCCGCAGGTAACAATGTGAATATTGCAGACATGAGAGGTTTCATTATTAGATGATATTATATTTGACTTAATTTGCATTTTCATTGATTGTTACTTACACTGTTTGCCTTTATTGATGAATAATGCATTAATGTCATCTTGATTGTCAGTGGCAGTTGTTTGTGGTTGTTGGGTTCATTGTGAGATTAAAATTGTTGAATTATTGAATCCAGACTTCGTGTTTGTACTGCATGTCAATGTATTGTTGTGTTGATTGAATGTTTGAGGATTTAGGCAAAAATTAGCATACAATATACCAAGGCGGGGAGAACCTGGGTTGGCGGTCATGAAGAGGGAGCTTGATTGGCTTCGAGTACGGTTGTACATTGTCAAGGGATTGTTGGTCTGTAACCAACATGAGAAAATATTCCTCTCACTACCTTAAAAATATAAACTTGCACCAAACAAGTTTCACAGAGGGTTCGTAATGTAGTTCGTCAAGTTTTCCTGTTTTCGGCGAGCTTTTCAAGCTCATCAAGGGATTTTATGCCTACTAATTTGGCCTCTCTTAACAATGTCCTCTTTAGAGTTTCACTTGGTCGACCTATTTTTCTTCCGCTTGTTGTGTTGCATTTGATAACTTGTGTTGGGAATAGTTTCTTCTCATCACGTGACTGATATATACTGTTCAAAAAAAAAAAAAAAGAAAGGCAACACTGCTATAGTCGTAATGGACACCAAATTTCAAACTTGTATAAAAATTTTATTTTTACGAAATTAATGTTTCAATCTTGGCATGAAGATTCATTAAATTTGGTTTGGACTTTCATTCTTTGCGACTGAGACCTCCCTTTCAGTATGGCCTCCTCTGTCCTGAATCAGAAAACGACATCTCCTTGACATGGATCCGATTAGCAGTTGGATCTGTTGTTGTCGGATGGCTGCCCACTCTTCCAACAGTGCAAGAGACAACTGTCGGAGATTGGTTGGCGCCACGTCTCGCTGGCGAACTTGCCTGTTTAGTTCATCCCATAAATGTTCTACTGGGTTCATGTCTGATGACATGGATGGCCACGGAATGGTCTGGATTTTGTTGTCAGCAGTGAGGAACTGGGTGGTGAGTTGTGCCACATGAGGTCGAGCGTTATCCTGCCGAAAAATCGACCCTGGTGCAGCCAGAAGTGGAAGGACGTGAGGACGAAGAATTTCAGCTACATATCGTTGGGCATTCAGGCGTCCTTCAATTTGCACCAGGTCATTTCTTCCCATGAAGTTGGTCGCTCCCCACACTAGTACACCTCCACCACCATGTGGAGGAGCCTCATCCACGCATTGCTGGGCATAGCGCTTATGGACTCTGCGTTAAACTCTTCTCCGTCTGTTGTGTCGCTGGAGCAGAAATAATGATTCATCACTAAACCAAACCCTTCTCCAATAATTCGGAACGGTCCATTGACAATGCCGGTTCACCATCTGCAGTTGGTTTTGGCGATGTCGGACCGTAAGAACAGGACCTCTGTAGGGCCTTCTAGCCCAAAGACCAACGTCGTGCAGCCGATTCCTGACCGTTTGATCTGAAATTCGACGAGCTGCTGTCATCGACTGGACTGTTGAGGACGCAGATGCAAATCGATTCCTAAGGTTAAGCAGACGCATGAAGCGGTCTTCGGCAAGAGTTTTGACTATGGGTCTTCCACTGTGCGGCCGGCCTGCAGCTGAGCAGTTTCTTTAAATCGTCTCCAAAGGCGATTAATAGTGCTTCTAACTACATTAAATTGTCTGGCCACTACACTTTGTGGCTGTCTGTAAAAGTCCAATGATGATGAGTCGTTGTTCTGTAGTGAAATGAGCCATACTTGTGCATTGAATTTTCAAATGAACTGATTCGAGGAGCGTCAATCTTTTAAAGGCATTCAATAACATGGTCAGTGAATTTTGTGTTCAGTACGTTTCACGGGATTCTCGTGAACCTATTATGAGCTGTTGTCAAAAACGTTGTTTTGACTAGTGTCGCTTTTCTGTGCTCATGAGTCATCTGTTGAGTACAGTTCAGGTCAGCACGTGAAATTGTCCAAGTGAACGTTTCAGGCAATTTGCCCTTGTCTGATCAGCAAACTTCTGTTTAAATCGCAACATCATATTTGTTGCGTTTCTTTTTTTGAACAGTACATGTCCATCTCCTTTTTTCTGATAACCCATGACACAGGCTGTTGTTCGCTGATCTGCCTTATCTTTGCGTTGTTCTTTAATTCGCCCCACTTTATACTGAGCATTTTCACTGACATTTATTTTCAAAAGAATCTAATTTCTTATCTATTTCTTTATTTGTTTTGCAGCTTTCGCATGCACAAATGATGGTGGATGTTATGAGGGTACATCTGAACTGAATAATCTTAGCTTGATTTTTGTGCTGATAACTTTTGAGTGCCATAGGTTCTCAAGATTCTGGAAGGTCAATGCTGCTTTAGTAACGCTATCTTCCTTTCTGGTGTCACCATCATGGCCTATTTAGCTGCCGAGGTATGCAGATTGGTGTACTTCTTCAATAGCTGTTCCCTCTATATATATTTTTCCTTCTTGATTAATGGAAAGTTTCATTATTATTTTTTAAATTTGAAATCTTATTTTTCTAGCCAGTGAAGACAGGGTGACAAGTGACATATACTATTGTTATGTAAAAAGATGGTTATCTTGACCTGTTTACGCTTACTTTGTAAGCTTTCACGCTTACTTTGTACAATTTACTATACGTCGTTATAAAGAACAGTCGGAACTGTGCTAGCTTTGGCATGACCATAAACAGTTTACATTGTGCATAATTCCTAAACAATACGGCTCTCGGAACCTTCAGTGTCAGTTTTATTGTTCAAACTTTGCGCCTGAAGAAGTATTTCTCAGAAATGAGATTTCAGCGTTGTTAACTCACGCAGCAACATTAATTAATTATTTTTGGAAGAACGGGATGAATGAGAACTTGAGCTTGTTGGGAAACTTCATTTTTGGATATTTTCATCAGGCAGGCAACTGCTGTTTAAAGAGGAATAACAACGATAACGAAATAAACACTTCCCAATCGTACATTGAATCGTGATATTCATGATAGTTGAAGAATGTAAAGTCATATTTTCAGTTCATTTCCCTTCATTTTTGACTGGTTAGAAATATAATTAAATTAAGCATTTTAGTTGCTGTAAGAAGAATAATATAACATAGAAGTTAAAAAACTATTCTTTTTTATGCACTAGGTATGTATTTTGAAACCGCTATTACATGTACTTTTTCTGTGTAACTTTTTTGCGTGTTGGGATGGTGTATAGCAGGCATGCCTACTTGTCAGAGAGAAACAGAGGGATAGGGATAAAGAGAAAGAGGAAAGGGATAGAGAGAGGGACAGACAGAGACAGAGAGAGGGGGATAAGGATTGACAGAAGCCGCCTAGTGCTTGAGAACCGTTACATTCAGGAATATGGGACGCCGGAACCACATGGTTTGAACTCGTTATTCAGCTACACCTAACATTCTCCTCTTCCACAATCCCTCCCCAATAAGTTCCACTCCCTTCTCACTCCCATCTCACATTGCTCAGAACCTCTTCACAGCATCACACTACAACCCCTCTACCCCAACTATAATCATATATTTCACCTTCTCCCTGCTAGATTACAACTGTATCACTCTCTCTTCCCTCCACGGTTTCCCCGCCCACCACCCTCAGTTAAGACTCAACTATCACACATCCCAAGTCTCCATTTAAATACTCTCTACACTCCATTATGCACATTTCTGACACACAGCGTCGGACAAGCCATAGCTTCTTACAAGTTACAGCTAGTTGCTCTATTCATTTTATTTGATTTTTTTTTTAAAACATAGCATTCATGTGAATTTATACTTTATCTCCTCTCTCCATTTCTTTGTCCTGTGTTTGTTTATGATTAAAGCTCACTCCGAAATGTCACAACTGTATACTTGTTAAGTAATGAAGCTGTTCCTATTTTTTTTTCCTAGTTTATACATTTTGGTATCACATCTTTAATGCAGTGGCTCCGTGTAAAGTTATATAGTCATACAATAATTATTGTGTGTTACTAAAAGATTGACAGAGAGAGAGAGAGAGAGAGAGAGAGGGCTAGATAGAAGGACAGGGATAGAGAGAAATGGACAGAGACAGAGAGAGTGTGATGGATAAAGAGAGAGTGTGGTGGATAAAGAAAGAGGGGAAGGATAGAGAGAATGATTGAGAGTGAAGGATAGAGAGATTGGTGGAAAAAGAGGAAGAGAAAATAGATTGATGGAAAGAGAGAAATGACAACGAGAGAGGGATAGAGTTGGGGGTGGGGGAGTGTAAGGAGAAAGAGAGAAAAAGATAGAGACACAAGAGAGAAACGAAGATACTGAAGGAAGAAGTTCACCTTTTTTTTTTAAAGTAAAAGATTTTTCACACAGAAAGTTGATTTTGAACAGGACTCTACTGCGTGATCCAAAGATATATGATTGTGAAGACGATATTTTATAAGCCACGTATGTCTGGGAAAGCAGCAAATCAATCTCTGTTTTAAGTTGAAAACAGTTAGAAGACAGTAAAAAAAAGACATTGTGTGACTGTCTGTTTGTAGTCATCTCTGTGATACATCTTTCTTCTTAAAAGTACAAAAGTAATACTGATGACAGATAAAGTGACATGAGAAGTAAATATTCTCTGTATAGTGTTTGCCAAGTCTGAAAGAATATGAGAAATCCAGTAACAATGATAGAGAGAGTAGACGTTACCTAGATGTCTGTTCAAGATAAACCTTGGCAAAACCTATCTGAACTTAGTGATATCCTCACACTCATAAGCTGGTTTCTGTAAGTAATAATTAGACCGTAAGTATTATTTTGGTCACCCATGGTTCAGATGAGCCAGCATAGTGGCGGTGGCGTACTCTGATATTTGGTCACCCATGGTTCAGATGAGCCAGCCTAGTGGCGATGGCGTACTCTGATATTTGGTCACCCATGGTTCAGATGAGCCAGCCTAGTGGTGGTGGCGTACTCTGATATTTGGTCACCCATGGCTCAGATGAGTCAGCCTAGTGGCGGTGGCATACTCTGATATTTGGTCACCCATGGCTCAGATGAGCCACCTGGCATACTCTGATATTTGGTCACCCATGGCTCAGCTGAGCCAGCTGGCATACTCTGATATTTGGTCACCAATGGCTCAGATGAGTCAGCCTAGTGGCGGTGGAGTACTCTGATATTTTTTCACCCATGGCTCAGATGAGCCAGCCTAGTGGCAGTGGCGTACTCTGATATTTGGTCACCCATGGCTCAGATTAGCCAGCCTAGTGGCAGTGGCGTACTCTGATATTTGGTCACCCATGGCTCAGATGAGTCAGCCTAGTGGTGGTGGCGTACTCTGATATTTGGTCACCCATGGCTCAGATTAGCCAGCCTAGTGGCAGTGGCATACTCTGATATTTGGTCACCCATGGCTCAGATGAGTCAGCCTTGTGGTGGTGGCGTACTCTGATATTTGGTCACCCATGGCTCAGATGAGTCAGCCTAGTGGCAGTGGCGTACTTTGATATTTGGTCACCCATGGCTCAGATGAGCCAGCCTAGTGGCAGTGGCATACTCTGATATGATAAAACTGATATTTGTAGCTTCAGTTCAGCTCTCGCTGATTTAAAGTCCATACATGTTATGTAAGCTTAAGGACATTTACTTCAAAACAGTTGGACAATTTCTACAGTTTATGCCACAAACACTAACTTCGATCCTTTCTTCGAGTATTTTCTTTCAGCTGTGACAGTTTTGCGCATTATAAACGCGTACATGTCACTACATTTATCATACTATAAGAATTTTTGTCAGCGAAAATCTCGCATACCTAAATCACTTTCCTGTTATGAGAAAAGCAGGCGAGAACACACCCGTTGCCAAAAAACAACAGCTCGAACAAGCGAGGTGGTGATCTAGATGTAGCGTCAGAAATAGGAAACCTTCAGGAGTTAACGCCCGTGGGGGCTTATACTGAGAGGATGTTCTCCGATTAGAAAAGATGTACAAATTACCACATGGATCTCCGAGTCCCAAACAGGCCTGATTTGTTGAGGGTAGCGGAGGGGAGTGCGGTGGTCTAGCTGGTCCATTGCTCTGGGGCCCGGAGAGTTTCCTCTGTTTTAAGGTAGCGCCAAGAGGCTTAAGAGGAAGCCCATAGCAGATGAAAAGACTAATCACTGGCGAGGAGGAGAGAATAGGAATATATTTGCACTGCCTTACAAAATTCCTCGCAGGGATACTGAGTCCACCATTACCTGGACTTACTTTTTGTGACTACCAAGATGTCAGCGTTGAAAATGTTTCTTTTTTCTCTCCTTTAAATTGAAAAAAAAAGGCTTAAAGTTAAGACTTGAGAATAAGATGCGTACATATGGAGAAGAAAACGGGAACTCATAAAAGTGGAACAAATAAAAAATATGTTTCATAAATATATAGTTCTAAATGTAAATATTTTCAGCCCATATTCGCCATGTATGTATCACGCATGCGCGCACATATATGCACGCGCGCATATACACACACCGTACATGAAACCAGATCAAACGAACGCGGCAGATGAGAGCAAGAGAAGGAATTCATTTTTTAAAAAGTCTGTTACAGATGGCATATTTACCAGTTCCAAACGAGTGTGACACAGTCCTTTGTAATAAGGTACTATTATTTTTTTTTAGTAGAATTTATATTGAAACAAACTGTTTAAAATAAACATTAAATTAGAACAAAGTAAAAGTAATTTACACTCCCGCCAAGAAAGCGTTGAACATAGCTGACGATCTGAAGTAGATGTGTGATCTCGCGGTCGCTAAGACACAGAATATCAATCACGCAGTAGGTAATGTTTCTAGCTACCGTTACCGTGGAGTCCACCAATAGAAGTTCAGTAAACAATACAAGATCGCACCCACCAAGGTTGTCCCTCAGGAGCACTGATCAGTAGGATCAAAGGTTACAATGTCGCGTCCACTCAGTAACTGTGAGAACTAGGGATTGGCTAACCACGCCTCTTGTGCCCTCACAAAATGACAGCTAAGTAATCATCCATAACTGACATGCGACCGTAGTTTGACGGTCAAAATGCAGATACATATATTTATGACTAGAAAAGGGACGGGCTTAAAAGATCGGATTGACAGGGGTCGCAAGAGTGAACACGTAATGACCAATGAGAAAAAAAAGACCTAACTTCGTGGGTTGGACTTGGATGGCAGAAAGACAGAGGTAGTTGATTATAAAGAAAAGATTGCTTTAAAATTTAAGAGAGAATGAAAGAGAATGAAGTTCCGCTCCGCCTTCGAGAAGACAGACGTAGGTAGAGATACAGGCAGAGTTGTTTAGAATTGTTACAGATATACCCAGCATAACAGTCGAGTGTACTATAAGACCTTGTTAGAAAAAGGCTAGGAAGTATCGCTCCGTCTTCGAACAAGACAGGAAAAGGGAAGATTGACGAGGGATTCCGAGCAGAACAGACATGTAGTCATGTAGAAATATACACGAATTCACAACCAGAACTGTATATAGTCAAGGTAGAAGCGTGTCTGTAAGAGAATACCACAAGAACCACAGATAGAGTGGATTTAGAGTAAATGGATGAAGGTGTCAAAACTTATGTTTAGAGCATAATTACAAGAGGGCATTTTACAAAATGATGATACTTGACATATGATATTGTGTTAGCCAATATTCTTGAATATCATTCATATTTTTTAATGAACTTCTTTTATACTTGACATCTTTGAGAACGCATCAAATATTTGTGAATTCACGTTGTGCTGGAAGTACATCGTCTGCTTGTTCTTAATGTCATATTGACCTTCTTATAAAGATATTGAAATTAAATTTTAGATATATAAATAACATTATAAGAGACAATCTATCAACATTTTTAAACTCTCGTTGTCCGTCAAACTCTACCTATCCTCTATCCTACGCCTAACACAACAATACTGTGACACTTATGGGTGTAAACGCTTCCTCCTATATGACATAATTCACCAACACAGGAAGCAGAAAAAATGGACAGAAACTTGTTAATTTAATGTAAGTAAAACATTATAGTTACGAGAATAGTATGTGCTATCCAAGAGACCATCTACAAACAATCATCTTACTGTAATATTCTCTCGTTTCCTTTTCCAAGTTTTAATTTCTTTCACCTACCTCTTTCTTAGCACCGCAGATACATAAATTGATACTTCATTTAATCTTATCTGTCAACTTTTTTAAAAATCCCCTTGGCCGATTAAGGTAAATTTCCTGTTGAACTCTTCCAGTTCTGACTGCCATATTAGTGACAGTTCCACACAAACATTTTGGAGACCTTCTATTTTTTACTTCACCAATCTGTACAGAACCAGGGCGGCTCTACCCATACGGGGCGGCAAGTTTTTGAGGACGCCAAAAATGGTAAAATTTGGATGAACTGGAAAAAAGAATTACAATAATATGAAAATAAATTATTTTTAAACAACATATTTTCATTTATTTTTTGACAACGCTTAATCGTGGATCAGTCGAAAAAAAAAGAATTAAAAATGAATTGATTAGTTACAGACATCATGAGTACTTCCATAAGTGAATCGTATTAAAAATTACCACTCTTTGCAATATTTATTAATACAGATCCTAGTGATATCAACATTTATTACCCTTTTCTTTGTTTCATTATTGTAGAAGCCACTACAGGCTCAGTTTTAACTGAATGCATTCTTAGAAAACTGTCAGACATGAATATTCCCAACTGCAGACATGGGTGGCCATGATACGACAACAGATTAAATATGAAAGAAAAACATTCAGTAATTCAACAATGCATTAGAAAATATTAAAACTATTTAAGAAAAAAGTAAGAATAGCTTTATTAATTAACGAGAATGTATAAAATTGGAAAAAAGTAGGAGCAGCTTTATTACTTAACGATTACAAAGTTGTGACGTTTCGGCGTGAGCCTTAATCATACAAAAACATACAGGACGAAGAAATAGGGAGAGGAGATAAAGTATAGATTTACATGAATAGTGTAAAAAAAAAAAGTACTTAGCTGTAAATTGCAAGGTGTGGCTTGTCTGGCGGTGTGTGTCAGGAATGGATCTGGTAGGACGTGGAAATTGTTTAAATAGAGACCTGTGACATGTGGTCGGTGGGTTGTAACTGGGAGTGGTGGATGGGGAACCGGGGAGGGGAGAGAGAGTGACGCACTACTGGCCTAGCTAGGAGAATTTGAAACAGGTGATTGGGGAAGAGGTGTTGCAGAGAAGAGGGGTTGCTGAGAAAATAGCGGGGTTGCAGAGTAATGCTGTGAGGAAGTTTGAAAAGTAAAAAGGGGTGGATTTAGTGGAGAGGTACTATAATGATTGAAGAAGATGATGTTACGTGTAACTAAACAGCGAGTTTAACCCATGTGGTTCCAGCGTCCCATAATTTTGAATGCAGCGGTTCTCAAGTGCCAGGCGGCTTGTGTCATCTGCGTGACATTGTTTAATGGCTGTTACCAGAAAATCAGATTTGCCTCTGTGGTTGGGGCCATTGAAATGATTTGGGACTGGTTTCGAAGCATGCTGGGTGATGTCGTACAGATGTTTTTGCATGCGGTCCCCTAATCTGAGGCCAGTCTCACCGATATATGTTATCCTGCATCTTTTGCACACAATGACATATATCACATTACGATCTGATAAGACCAGCAATCTCGTAGTGTAGAAAAAAGATTTAGATATCGCGGAAGGAATGTCCCAACTCAGCAATACAGAATTCTATGCCCCAGCGAAAAACGATACTACCCGTTCTAATAATGACATAGTGGAAGCAACCATTAAAGACCTAATCAAAGAAGGTGGCCTCCCACCCCAAGCTATTTCTCTTCACATTAAGGACAACTGTTTAGGCACACCCACTTTCTATCTTCTTCCTAAAATCCACAAACCAGGTAACCCTGGACGCCCCATTGTATCAGCGTGTTCATGCCCCACTGAGCACATTTCTGATTTTTTAGATAGCATTTTCCAGCCTCTTGTACAAAGACTACCCTCCTTTTTGAAAGACACCAACCACGCATTAACAATTTTTGATACAATCACACTCTCTCAACACCACACCTATCACATCTTTCTCCTTGATGTCTGCTCTCTTTACACTTCTATCCCACATAAGGATGGACTCTTAGCACTCCGCCATTTTCTCGACAAAGACCCTCACCCCACAACTAACACTGACACCATAATTAGACTTACAGAGCTAGTACTAAACCAAAATTCTTTCGAATTCAACGGCGAATACTTCGAGCAAATCAGTGGTGTTGCTATGGGAACGAAAATGGGTCCCAGTTATGCATGTCTATTTATGGGCTTTCTGGAAGTCAAATTATGGGAAACCTACACTGGCAGATTTCCAGAATTCTATAAAAGGTACATCGATGATGGCATTGGAATTACAAGTATGCCACATGAAGACCTTGAAAAATTTATTGAATTCGCCAATACACTCAATAAGAACATAAAATTCACTTATGAAATCTCTGACAAGTCTGTTAATTTTTTAGACATTAAAATTTCTATTGGCACAAACAGGCTTGTTACCTCTGTATTTTACAAGCCCACCGATAGCCACACCTATTTGCTTTACACCTCCTCCCATCCTGAGGCCTGTAAGAACTCCATCCCATATTCCCAACTCCTCCGTCTTCGCCGCATATGTCAGGATAATTTGGACTTTTTAGATCAGTCCAACAAGTTATTAGAATTTTTCCGTCATCGCCACTACCCAGAAAAGGTCCTTCGTAAAGCCTTCAACCGTATCCAACTAGTGAGCCGCAAAGAAGTATTCAGGAAAAAGCCTGTTACTCCATCTGACAGAGTTAAGTAGTTACTGCCTTTCCACCCACACGGTCAGATGGTTAAGAAAATCCTTTATCGTCATCTGCCGATAATCCAACTCGACTCCGACACTCGTAACATTTTCTCTGAAGCACCCCTATTGGCATACAAACGTGAGCCAAACCTTAAGGACATCCTCGTCCACAGCCACTTGAAGCAGAGCCTTACATATGTTGGCACCAGAAAACGTAACCGCCCCCGCTGCGTTACCTGCCCTGTAGTTTGGGAAACGAAAACAATCACCTTTCCCAAAACTATCCTCACTCTTCATGAGGGATTCACATGCGAGTCCCGTAATGTGATATATGTCATTGTGTGCAAAAGATGCAGGATAACATATATCGGTGAGACTGGCCTCAGATTAGGGGACCGCATGCAAAAACATCTGTACGACATCACCCAGCATGCTTCGAAACCAGTCCCAAATCATTTCAATGGCCCCAACCACAGAGGCAAATCTGATTTTCTGGTAACAGCCATTAAACAATGTCACGCAGATGACACAAGCCGCCTGGCACTTGAGAACCGCTGCATTCAAAATTATGGGACGCTGGAACCACATGGGTTAAACTCGCTGTTTAGTTACACGTAACATCATCTTCTTCAATCATTATAGTACCTCTCCACTAAATCCACCCCTTTTTACTTTTCAAACTTCCTCACAGCATTACTCTGCAACCCCGCTATTTTCTCAGCAACCCCTCTTCTCTGCAACACCTCTTCCCCAATCACCTGTTTCAAATTCTCCTAGCTAGGCCAGTAGTGCGTCACTCTCTCTCCCCTCCCCGGTTCCCCATCCACCACTCCCAGTTACAACCCACCGACCACATGTCACAGGTCTCTATTTAAACAATTTCCACGTCCTACCAGATCCATTCCTGACACACCGCCAGACAAGCCACACCTTGCAATTTACAGCTAAGTACTTTTTTTTTTTTTTACACTATTCATGTAAATCTATACTTTATCTCCTCTCCCTATTTCTTCGTTCTGTATGTTTTTGTATGATTAAGGCTCACGCCGAAACGTCACAACTTTGTAATCGTTAAGTAATAAAGCTGCTCCTACTTTTTTCCAATTTTATACATTCTAGTATCACAGCTTTTCTGCAGTGTTTAGTGTATAGTTGTGTACTTATACACCAATTATTGTATTAATTAACGAGCACACAGTTGTGAATTGCGGTTTGCATCTTAATCATACAAAACATACAGGAAGCATGACAAAGAAATAGGGAAAGAAGATAAAATATAAATTCACACGAGTGCTAAACACCAAACAGAACTGGAAAGAAACAGAATGTTAATTTCAGAACTGGGCATAATGCTGCACGGAGATGTAACATTCACAGGGCCGGGCCTGCACGGAATACTTTCTCACAAACATCAGCTCCATCTCTCTCAGCTTGGGAACGAGAGAGAGAGAGAGGGAGAGAGAGAGAGAGAGAGAGGGAGAGAGAGAGAGGGAGAGAGAGAGAGAGGGAGAGAGAGAGAGGGGGAGAGAGAGAGAGGGAGAGAGAGAGAGGGAGAGAGAGAAAAATTAGCATCGTAGCCATTAATGTGTTGTTGGAATTTCTCTGCTTCTATGTCAGAAATTATTTATAATCTTCTAACAATCCCAACCACGTGACATCTACTTCTTTCTTCAAGTCAAATAACTACTTAACAAATTTTTTCGTCACCTTTTAAAATTTCTCCCCTCAACTGTATATTACCTTCATTTTCTGAATGTGTGTTTTCTGTTGTCAGACCGGAAAGGATTGTTCTCCAAGGAATGAAGAAGCTATTGGAACTATACAAGAAGTGCATCGATCTGCAGGGAGCTATCTATGTAATATAACTGTTAAGCTCATTAGCTCAGAGCTAAGTCAATCATTTGTATGTCCTTTGCGGAACTTTGCCTCCCTAACAGCTTTCCTGTAGCCTCTCGGTTGTAAGCAAGATGTTGCTGATGCATCTATTCGCAGATCATCAACTATGTCCTGCAGCCATCTTCGTCTTTGTCTTCATCTCTTACCCTTTCCCATTATGTATACCCTTCCAAGACGGTCTTCTCTAAATTCTCATGACGTTTAATGTGTCCAAAATATTTAAATTTTCTCTTAAGTTTCACTCTGTAAAATTTTAACTATGTATGCTGGGTTCTAACTGATGCTGTCATTGTCGGTTAGTGAATAGTGAAAAAAATAGAGGCAGCTGACTAGATCTTTTTATGATGAATGGTTCGGAATGTCCTGAATTTGTTGTAACCTATTTACATACAGGTTTTTACACGGGGCAATCAGATGTATTCTCACTCCATAACGTTGTAAGATCTCTTACGTTCTGTATCTGTCTAATCTGTTTTATGCTTTTTCTTGATCTACATAGCTATGAACATTTTCTGATTGTCTAAGAAAGAAAATGACATCTGTACAGTTTTTATTTTTTTCCATAAATCCCATTTCAGTTTCACCCTGCTAAGTACAGTACTAGAACACATGCAAAGTAAAAAGAGCTAGCAAGAACAGCGGGTGGAGAAAGGGGGAAAATTCAGAACAAAGGGTATTCAGTCAGATTCCCGGTGTTAGTGAAAAGCTACTGAAATTCCGAGACTGAAAAATAGATCAAATTAGTTTCCCACAAGCTAGTGCTAATAACACGTGGAAACAGAATATATCACAGTGTGAAAAACTGGAAACAAAGACGAGAGGGAAAATGTGATAACCAAAATTAGAATCATTACCGAAACCATATATCGCCACAGCAGAAAAGGAATCTGTTCCACAGACAACGAGGAATATTTCTACTTGGAGCTTCCACGGTCACCAGAAGCCGATATAAAGCAGAGAAACGAGGCCTAGAACCTCTTTCACCAGACAAATAGAAAAAAAAACAAGAAAGGGAAGAACACATACATTTAGTAAAATATAAAACCAAAATAAAAGCTCAATACATATCAGAAAGAATATGTATAAGAAAACTGGGGGTGTGGGGGGAGGGGAGAAAGAAATCTGGTGAACTCAAACGTCCATCACAATCTAAGGATATAGTAAAGAGGCGTGTTTTATTTCAGGCAGGTATGGTAGGTGCATCTTTCCCATCGCAACATATGCCTGTGAGACCTGGACACTTAACAAAACAGCTGAGAAACACATAAATGCCTTTGAATGTAAGTGCTACATAAGAGTTCTCCAAATATCGTGGACACAAAAAAGAACAAATATATCTATACTACAAGAGCTTAATATTGAAGAAGGCTGGCTAGTAAAGAAGATTAAAGAGAGAAAACTTAAATATTTTGGACACATTAAACGTCATGATAATTTAGAGAAGACCGTATTGGAAGGATATATAATGGGAAAAAGAAAAAGAGGAAGACCAAAAAGAAGATGGCTGCAAGACATCGTTGATGATCTGGAAATGGATGCAGCAGCAGCAGGCCATCTTGCTCACAACCGAGAGACCTACAGGAGTGCTGTTTAGGAGGCAAAGTTCCGCAAGGGATATGCAAATAAATGAATGAAATGAATGGTAGGTGTCCTCCTGAATGATGGTGATAAACAAGCCCTGTGATGAGACGCGTCTACCCTGAGCTAAACCACTACAATTCCTCGGGATCCATCCAGAAACATGACTTTAAAAAAATTTTTAAAAAGAAAAATTACTGTGTGAAGATAATGTCCGCATTAATCAAAGAACATTTGCAAGCTTCAGTAATATAATCATTCAGAAATATTATGTGTTATAACTCAGCAATATCAGTGATTCGAGTGGCAGAATTATAAGACAGCATCAATTCGAACTTCAATCATCGATATACAATTCCCGAACATACTTTATTACAGACAATAAACAGTAAGGTATATTAAAGAAATAAGATTCATGAACAATCATTCTACTATGGACATTATTTTATAACTGATGAATAAATTCATTACGAAAACATTATAGTTCAATTATGAAAAGTACATTATAAATTTGCAATAAACCCATTATTTTTACAGACATAATCGAGAAAGTCAAATATAACGGAGTAGGTATAACTGAGGAATACAAAAGTAAAAGAGTGAAAGAGTTGATCTGACCTGCTTCACTGTCTCGATAATTCAGTTACCTAGACAACAAGCAAGAAGTGTCTTTTTGCTGTCCGTTTTCTGAAAAGTTCCTGCGAACAAGCAGGCCTACTTAAATGTGATAAATGAAATGTATCATCATTTACTGTTTTGTCCAAAATATGCATTCCTCGTGAGATGTTGCAGCACGTCCACATTCAGATGTCAGTGGCCCAGTCTAGACACCGAAGTCTTGGCACGACTAGAGAACACCATTCATTAAATAACATTCTGTCTCTGTCAGGACAATCGTAGGTTGAAACTGGAAATAATAGACACAATGGAGATAGATGGACAGCTTTTATTGCCTCTATTTCTGTTTTCAGCATTCTCCCCCCCCCCTCCGGGCTTCACGCCATGAACTGTGAGCTTGCATTCCTCTTCCCCATCCCCCTTCCTCATGACCCTGAAACTAGTTTGCACTATAGATCCACAACAAGTGGAAAACGTGACTAGTTTCCTGACACCTGAACTAAAGAAGAATTTTGAAAGAAGTGAAAGGCGTGTAACTGTTTTTATTTGCATTATTCATAAGAAGAAATATCAAGAAAGGAATAAATGATACAGAAGGACTGAATGCAAATCTTCCATGCGCTCATATTTCTAGCTGATTAAGGCCCTATAAAAATGCCGATTTGCAACACCCACAAAGGAGAGATGCGAAACGCCTCGCAATTCCAGACAGGATTTGCATATGTTAAGCGATTGCCGATTCTTGTACAGTGGGACACTGCTTTGGATATGCACGTATTTCAAGGAATGGATGCTTGTATCAATGTGATCAAGGCATTGTTTGCCATTGTCCATAACCGACTCTTAAGCTGAACGTGCTTCCAGATGTAAACTCCATTCCTCATAAACCTCTTGTTATGTGTATAATTCTCTGCTTCTCTGAAAAACTTCATCTGCTTCATTGCGTCATAACATGAGTAATTCTCTACGTCGTCATTGTTAATACTCTACGACTTATAACAAAGTTGAGTTGTGTATTTTATATTAATGATGGAAGGAGTTCGAATTGATACTGTCTTATACTTCTGGATCTTCTGACGCTTGCACAAATCACTGATCGTCTGTATTTTCTATGGGACGAATGGTCGTTGTAACCGGGACGATATTTTACATCCTATTAGCAATTAAAGCCTTATCGTATTATAGTCCATCGTATTATACCCCAGTCTTCGTTAGACGTTTATGGGACATTATCTTCGCAAACAATCCAGATTTATATGGTCTAGAAAAGGTTTCACAAATATTAAACATTCACTTGACTAGGTCCGTTGAAAAGTTCACTGATTCCATTCAGTTCTGACAAATAAGGTCACAGATGTACAGGGTTATTCATAAGTCAGTGAAACATTTTAAAAAATTAACAACAAATAAAATACGTAACGGATCATGAATATTCTTACGCCATGAGAGAGAGAGAGAGAGAGAGAGAGAGAGAGAGAGAGAGAGAGAGAGAGAGAGAGAGAGAGAGAGAGAGAGAAATTCTTCAAGCGGCAAGTTAAAAAAAAAATAAAGCCCGCGCAGAGCTTTCGTGAACCGCCGCTAGAAGGCAACAGTAGCAAATACGGCGTTCAGTAAAAGTGAACTTTACTGAACACAAAAAATTTTACGTTTTGGAATACGTAAGAACCTCGTCCGTTGTGACTGTGCAGCGACGATTTCGAGCGGAATTCCAGAAGGCAGCACCTGTTTTCAACAGTATCAAGAAGTGGTGTGCGAAATTCCGGTTTAAAGACTATCTGTGCACAGCTCCTCGACAGGGACTTCAGGACCAAGCGAAGAAACTGTAAATCGACCTTCAAGAATCTTGAAATGTTTCTGCTTACCAGCCTTCATCCCAGAATGAGCCAACTACAGGGAATGTTTAATAAAATTTGAGAAGAAGAAAAGGTCCTTTCTAAATGAAAACAAAGGAATCATTGTTAAAATATTCACAAAAGGCAACCTGCAATAATTGGAGAGTTACTGTCAGTTGTATCAAAAGTATTTTGCAAAGTCATTCTGAATAGAATTAAAGATATAGATGATACTGTAATGAGAGAAGAACAAGCTGGATTTCGAAATGGGAGAAGCTGTCTTGACCAGATCTTTACTCTAAGAACAATACTTGAAGAACATATTAAAAAGCAAAACACAATTAATCCTGAACTTCATAGACATTAAAAAGGCATTTTATAGCATACACAGAGATTCACTGTGGAGAATTTTAAGACTATATGGAGTACCATTTAAAACTGTCAGCATCATTAGAGATCTCTACAATGGATATGTCTGTGCAGTCAAGAAAGAAGAAGGAAAGTGCGAATAGATCCAGACTGAAACAGGTGTGAAACAAGGATGTTTATTATCTCCATTGCCTTTTGGAATTGCCATAGACTTCATAATGAAAAAAAATGCTGCACAGGTAAAATGGGCATTGACTGAGTATATGAGACCCAAATAGAAGATCTTGATTTTACAGATGACGTAACTCTTATCAGTCATCATCATCATGTGCCGTGCCGACTGGCGTTGGCTATTATGCTTCTCCAGAGTACACGATCCTTCATGCAGGCCATCAGCTCAGTTGGTGATCTCCTCTCACACCATCCTGTCAGACTGTCCAGTATCATTTCTCTTGGTCTTCCTCTTGATCTTCTTCCTTCTATTTTTCCTGTTGTTATAATATTTTCAATGCCCCCTCTTCTCATTGCATGTCCTATGAAAGTACATTGTCTCTCTCTTATCTTTTTGACAAGGTTTTTTGTCTCTCCAGCTCTTCTCATACATTCTTCATTAGTTATTTTTGCTGTCCAGGGGATTCGCAACATTCTTCTAATAAACCACATTTCTGCTGCTTCCAATGATTTTTGTGCAGACTTGCCTATTGTCCATGATTCACTTCCATATAACAAGATAGGTTCAATATAGCATTTTAGGACTCGTTTTCTAACATTCATTGATAAGGATGTGTTGGTCAATATGTTTCTCATTCTCTGAAATGCAGTCTTTGCTTGGCCTATTCTGTTCCTAATTTCTGTTCTGCATTTCCCATCTGAAGTTATTACTGCTCCAAGGTATTTGAATTTCTGCACCTGCTTTAGAATAGTTCCGTTTAATTTAATACTGCATACTGGTGGATTCTGTTTCTTAGATATAACCATAGTCTCTGTCTTTTTGATGTTCAAAGTAAGGCCTTTCTGTTCACTTTCTTTGGCGACTTTATCCAAGAGATTTCTTATCAGTGACAATGTGAAATCGATGCAAGAAAAAACAGATTCTCTGTCTTCACTGGCTAGCAAAAATAGGACTTGAGATTAACAAGGAAAAAAGCAAAAATAATGTAACTTCTCATTAACCAAGAAAGAAAAATACACGTAGAAGGAATAGCTGTTGAAAAAGCACACCAATTTGCATACCTCGGCAGCTACATATACCAGGATTGTGACACTAGAAAGGAAGTTAAAATTGCAAAAGCAGCATTGACCTTTAAGAATCTTGAGAACATATGGCACTTAAAAATTATCAGCACAAAAACCAAGATTATTCAACTCAAATGTAGTATCAACCCTCATTTATGCATCCGAACGCTGGAAAACAAATAAAGAAATAAACAAACTAGATTCTTTTGAAACCAAATGCCTAAGGAAAATACTATGTATAGAGTAGAACAAACTTCAAGAACAACGCAAAGATAAGGCAAATGAGCAGTCAACCTGTCTCATGTGTGATCAGAAAAGGGAGATGGACATACAAGTTTATCAGTCACATGATGAGAAGAAGCATTTAACTAATTCCAAAACAAGCTATCAAGTGGAACACAACAGGCTGAAGAAAAATAGATCGACCACATGAAACTCTAAAGAGGACACTGTTAAGACAAGAAAAACTTGTAGACATAAAATCTCTTGATGACGTTGAAAAGCTCGCCGAAAACAGGAAAACTTGGCGAACTACCTTGCGAGCCCTATGTGACGTCTAACGGCAAGGGAAGGATGTAAGATGCAAGATGTAAGATAATGTAATATTGGTTGTTGGCGATGACTCCATCGTGCACCCCGGATTCAATTAGGTTGCTTGTATATGAGTTTGGTTAGTAGAGATGATTTCGTAAAGATGATTGTATATGTGCTGGGTGCACCCATAGGTACGGCAAGGTTGTAGTATGAGTTAGGATGGTGTTAATATATGTTATATACAGCTAATATGGGCTGTCAACAATAATGCTTTTGGACTATGTTGACAGCATGACATGATTTATTTATGTAAGAGACATTCAAAGATGGTTCAGTTATGCATATTTCTTGTCATGAGTTTTGATGTTGCTGTCATTCACATAAACACCATTGCTGTGTCTTAGACCAGCAAGCAGCAGTAAGAATAAATGGTGAAACAACAACTTGGTTTGACATAAAACAAGGGGTCCGTCAGGGGTGCAGATTGTCACCTTACTTATTTAACTTGTATACTGAAAATATAATGA
This sequence comes from Achatina immaculata, assembly GCA_009760885.1. NCBI lineage: Eukaryota > Metazoa > Mollusca > Gastropoda > Stylommatophora > Achatinidae > Lissachatina > Lissachatina immaculata. Next base: position 11,039,874 of record CM019710.1, read on the forward strand.
GGAATATTAGAGAAGATGTAGACAAAGAATGCCATAACACTCGGAGGTTATGAAATACCAGAGATTAGATATGCTGATGACACAGTATTACTGTCCACAATACAAAAAGGAATGGAAAAACTAATTATGTCAGTCTATAAGAACAACGAAGAAAAAAACCTCTATCTTCATGCAAAGAAAACTAAATTGATGACAACTGACAAAACAAACAAGGCAGCTGAAATATGTATCAATGAGGAAAAACTGGAAGAAGTGGAGAGTTTTGAATATCTTGGATCACTACTAACTAGTAGTGGAGATACAATGAGGAAATTAAAAGGAGGACATCTATCGCTCTTCAGAAAGTAAAACAACTAAAGAATCTATGGAGAGGAGCAGACAGAACCACAAAAATAAGATTTTTAAGGGCATGCATCTTTCCCATCGCAACATATGCCTGTGAGACCTGGACACTTAACAAAACAGCTGAGAAACGCATGAACACCTTTGAAGGTAAATGCTACAGAAGAGTTCTTCAAATATTATGGACACAAAAAGAACAAATATATCTATACTACAAGAACTTAATATTGAAGAAGGCTGGCTAGTAAAGAGGATTAAATGGGAGAAAATTTAAATATTTTGGACACATTAAACGTCATGATAATCTAGAGAAGACCGTCTTGGAAGGGTACATAATGGGAAAAAGAAAGAGAGGCGAAGATGGCTGCAGGACATCGTTGATAATCTGCAAATGGATGCATCAGCAGCAGGCCATCTTGCTTACAACCGAGAGGCCTACAGGAGTGCTGTTTGGGAGGCAAAGTTCCGTAAGGAACATGCAAAGTCCTGGTATAACATCTTATGTAAACTTGTCCTGAACACCTGACAAAGTTTAAATGAGACTTTGGTCCCGCTCATTTAAAAAATAAAAAAATGTACACTTTGAGGTTATCAAGGGGCAACATTTACCACATTTGTGACATGCTGATAGGCGTTGTGGAAAATAATAAACATTTAATGTCGACGTGTTGGAAGCATCTGGACACAAGTGACCGGCTACAGAAAGTATGAAATTCTGGCAGTACAATTCCAGGTTTACCACAAGATATAATTAGCTCATAATTGACCCTACAGAAGGATGGGAAGTAAATGACACTTTACGGAGATCAGTGTTCAGATCCGTCACACAATAATGATGACAAATTTCACTCAATCCTGCTATCATAACGTCACAGTGCAGCAATAACAAATAACAGACAAGATTTAAATGCAAGAGATTAAAAAGAATCGCCGGTTTCTGCGTAATCTCTGCTAACAGAATCCACAAACAATCATTTAGAGTGTATCCAATTTCCAGAACTAGATCCTGCGCTTGTGAGTTATAGACGAGACTTAAAAGACTGCTGAATAAAATCCAATAATCTTAATAAGTGAGCCATTACTTGATGCACGTTGAGATGTAATCATGGTTTGAAGGGTAACCTCCATTAGAAATGTTGCAAACATTTTATTGAAATCATGATCAAATGAAAGTCCTTAGTCATATTGCCTGCATGTCTGTCCGAATATGTTGTATAATACCTCAATTTTCAACCTCTGATTTTATCAGCTCTGTATCTTAGAATTACTATACATACTGTCTCTCTTCATCGTCTCTGTATCCTCTCACCTACATATGTCAACATACACATAGACACACTATACTAGATTGTTTTTAAACACGTAGATGTTCAGTTAATAGTGTAAGCTATCGAGTTCATTTTGCTGGAGAATTTACTTCACTTGATATTACTATCAAAATTTGACTTTCAATGTCTTTATGGTAATATAGTTTCTCATTTTGATCCTTCTCCATCAGTTAAGTCCTCAAGTTCCCCTTCCTCTCTATCCTCAATCATGTGATCGACTAAAATGAACCAGCTGTAATGAAAGACAGCTAGCAAAAACAACACTAGTAGTATTACGGGCAAGTCGAATGAAATCCTTCCATAGATTTTCGTCCTCAAGCTGAGATTTCCCTTTGGTCCAATACAGATAAGGTTGGCCTATTTCTGACAAAACCTGTTTCGTGATGTCGGTCATTCAATTGGACTTTTAATACTGGTGAAGTATTTTATTTCACGTCGCCATTTTCTTCATGTAGCGGCGTAGCTTTTAAAGTGAACAGCCAACATAAGCTAAATTCACATTCAATGGCTACATCAGGTCATTTTTCAAAATATCAAAATAAGAAAACATTCAAACTGTCCTTTCGCAGTTCTTCTAACATGGACAGGAGAAATGTTATGCATGTCTCTTCACATAGTTTCGCTTCTCACGTAATCGGTCAAGCATCCACTACATCACATGTTCTTTATCAGTCACCTTTCACCTAAAATCTGTTTATTTCCGGCACTAAAACAGCAAAACCGAAGACATATCTGACACTCCTACAAGTTCCATACATCTGCTAACATTAGCCAATTAGCGATACCGCCGTACTCTGATTTGTCAGTCATGTAATTGCGTTCTGAACAGGGAGTAATTTGGTTACGATGTATTATGCCTCTTTACGTTTTGAACAGTAGAAGATGCTCCACATCACACGCTCAGTAACGTCTTTCACTGTTTATTCTGCCAGTATTTAAGTGTGATGATAATCACCCTTGATGACAGCAAACCCTGTTTGTGCTGCAAACCAAGCACTTTGAGCTCACGTTTTTCACGTAACGAAGGCAGCAACTCTCCACGGAGTCTCCACAAGCCAGTATTTTACATGTCTTTAGCCTGATAGATCCCTTGCACATATACACGTGTATTAATTCTGGCCCACTTCGTCGTGTCCTTTCGTCCAAACGTATGGAAAACATTTTATTGAGATATGATCAACGTCATCCATTCTTTCAATGTGTCTGATCCATCTTAACCTTGTGCTGCTACCTTGTGCTGCTACCTTGTGCTGCTTACCTTGTGCTGCTACCTTGTGCTGCTACCTTGTGCTGCTTACCTTGTGCTGCTACCTTGTGCTGCTGAGTGCTACCACAATGGAAGACTCTCAGCTCGCTGCGGCATCTCAAAGTTTGTGGTTTTCTTCGCAAACTTGCTGGGCACAAACTATGTGGAGGTAACGAATGTGGACATTTCAAAAGTTAGTTTCTCACTTGTTGAAAATGTTGCGTATAATTCAGTTCTGTGTAAGAGTGTTCTAAGTAGGCAAGAGTCTTATTATAAATAAGACTTTTGTCGTCAGAGTTAATCTTTTGTTGTTCACATATTCTTTTCCTTAGTTTGTCAAATGCAGTAGCTGCTTTTCTATTCCTGTTTTGATTTCTTCATCTAAAGAGGAGGTGGATGGTAGATCTAAGAAACACAATAATTGGTGTATAAGTATACAACTATACACTAAGCACTGCAGTAAAGCTGTGATACCATTCATTCATTCATTCATTTGCATGTCCCTTGCGGAACTTTGCCTCCCAAACAGCACTCCTGTAGGCCTCTCGGTTGTGAGCAAGATGGCCTGCTGCTGTTGCATCCATTTCCAGATCGTCAACGATGTCTTGCAGCCATCTTCGTCTTGGTCTTCCTCTTTTTCTTTTTCCCATTATGTATCCTTCCAATACGGTCTTCTCTAAATTATCATGACGTTTAATGTGTCCAAAATATTTCAGTTTTCTCTCTTTAATCCTCTTCACTAGCCAGCCTTCTTCAATATTAAGCTCTTGTAGTATAGATATATTTGTTCTTTTTTGTGTCAATGATATTTGGAGAACTCTTCTGTAGCATTTACATTCAAAGGCATTTATGTGTTTCTCAGCTGTTTTGTTAAGTGTCCAGGTCTCACAGGCATATGTTGCTATGGGAAAGATGCATGCCCTTAAAAATCTTATTTTTGTGGTTCTGTCTGCTCCTCTCCACAGATTCTTTATTTGTTTTACTTTCTGAAGAGCGATAGATGTCCTCCTTTTAATTTCCCTCATTGTATCTCCATTATTATTCTGTGATACCAGAATGTATAAAATCGGAAAAAAGTAGGAGCAGCTTTATTACTTAACGATTACAAAGTTGTGACGTTTCGGCGTGAGCCTTAATCATACAAAAACATACAGGACGAAGAAATAGAGAGAGGAGATAAAGTACAGATTCACATGAATACTGTTTAAAAAAAATTTAAAGGAGTACTTAGCTGTAAATTGCAAGGTGTGGCTTGTCCGGCGGTGTGTGTCAGGAATGGATCTGGTAGGACGTGGAAATTGTTTAAATAGAGACCTGTGACATGTGGTCGGTGGGTTGTAACTGGGGGTGGTGGATGGGGAACCAGGGAGGGGAGAGAGAGTGACGCACTACTGGCCTAGCTAGGAGAAATTGAAACAGGTGATTGGGGAAGAGGGGTTGCAGAGAAGAGGGGTTGCAGAGAAAATAGCGGGGTTGCAGAGTGATGCTGTGAGGAAGTTTGAAAAGTAAGAAGGAGTGGATTTAGTGGAGAGGTACTATAATGACTGAAGAAGATGATGTTACGTGTAACTAAACAGCGAGTTTAACCCATGTGGTTCCAGCGTCCCATAATTTTGAATGCAGCGGTTCTCAAGTGCCAGGCGGCTTGTGTCATCTGCGTGACATTGTTTAATGGCTGTTACCACCCGCACGTGTTTACTCATTCAAGTTGATTTATAGTCAAAACCAGTTTGGCTCTTGTGGCCGCCTTGTGCCCAGGGACCACTTTTGTTGATGTTTATTGTGTGTGAGAAAAAGGTATTTTATCTGTTTAAACGGTTAATAAATGAATATCGCTTCATGGTCAGCCACACTGGTTGCATCGTTATCTAAATAAATTCACAATTTGAGCTTTAGTTATTTTGTGACAGCTCGAAGTTGCCCTACATTCTACAACTACTAAATATTAAGGAGTGCGTGAATCTTGACAGAATAGTGTATCTGTTAAACGTGACAGCAAAGTCATTATCTTGAAGGACAAGACTAATGTTCAAATTTGGTGGAGTAAACCTATCTCTACTTATCTATCACAAACTTATCTCTGCTTATCTATCACAAACCTATCATTACTTATCTATCACAAACCTATCTCTACTTATCTATCACAAACCTATCTCTGCATATCTATCACAAAAATGACAATGCATTTATTTTTCTGATTGCTCAGATATTGTTACACTGTCCAATTTTTGTAAATAGATTAAACATCTGATAGTAACAGAATTAAACAATCTGTGACTCTACCAGAGCTTAAACATCTTGCATTGACAGAATTTAACGATGCATCAAACAGGTAGAGATTAAACAATCGTTGTGACAAAACTTAACTATTTGTGATACTATCAAAGATCAAACATCTCGCACTGACAGAACTGAATGAATTGTGATACTATCAAAAATCGTACATCTCGTATTGACAACTATTAGAGACCAAACATTTCGCGTTAACAGAACGCGTTGTGATAGAGATCAAACATACACACTGACACAGCTGAATCATTTGTGATACTATATAAGAGATAAAACGCTTCACATTGACAAAACTCAATGAGGTGTGAAACTATTTATGATCAAACATCACGTAATGACAGAAATGAACTATTTGTGCTACTATCAAAGACCTGCTATCTTGCCGTGACATAACTGAAAGATTTATGATATTATCTCTGACAGAGCTGAATGATATATGTCAAAGGTTATTAAGTCTGGAGAAACTAAAAAAAAATCACCACTGTTACCAGTGGGTCAGTTCAATCTGTAGCCCACGCTGTGATGCGCTTGCAGAACTTATGGTCAATGTTGTAATACTGCAACTGACGATCAATGAACACATTCTACAGTACTTACTCCGACACTTCGCAGGCAGCTGTTTCAGCAATGATATAATGGTGTCATCTTCAGCTTCTTTCTCGTTGAATGCCACATGCCATGGCTTCGTCTTAAGGTGCACTTCCACGCTATAAAATATGGGCTCAATGGTGAAGGCGCAGTTTGAACGAAGAACTCGGCCGTCGAACTTGAGATCATTAAACACTATTCCCACGGTGGACCATCCGTAGGTAACAGCAATGGAGATGAAGAATTCAGCTGATTTTGTGTAGCTTCCCTAGGGAAACAAGTTGCTTCTTATGGTAGCTAATGCTTGGGAAAGATGGCTGAATTGTTATGGGTATTGTTTAAACATATTCTTATGAAGCTATAAAACATTTTACTGGCTTTTGTATATAAGTCTGCTGTGAGTAATATGAACATTATGTTGTGGTTCTAATTCATTGAAAGATCATATGTGCAGGCGTTTCATGTGTATGGGTGAAAAAAGCAGGGGATCTGGATCTAAATCTCATGTATAGAAACAGACTTTAATTTTAATTATTCAGATAACTTTTATGACCTTTCACGCAGTCATTCACACAGTCATTGTCACTATTGTCATTCATATCTAAACTGTGATGTATGTTTCTAAACGTATATATCACATATCTACCTGCATTCTTGTTAGGAGCCTATACTCATCTTTCTTCTCGAACGCATCCACCAAAGCACCTGCAGTCAATATTGGGATGCCCCAGTAGTAGGAAAATCTAGCCAGCGGAGCAATAGAATAATCACAGCTTGGACCTATGAAAACATGAGCCAAGTTCTTCATATACAGGTCAATACCATGTAGAGGACCAAAGGTTTCTGAACACTGAGAGTCCCTAAATTCGATTTGAATGTCGTATCCAGGTAGAGTCCCATCAGCTGATTTCACTTTATCGGCAGCCATCTCTATAGCCGGCCTAGTTTTGTTCACAATCCAAGGTAACATCAACCTGAAGGGGAGAATAACGCCTATCTTCAGAACAGGATTTGATTCTACTGGCTTCTCAGTGAAACAGTCCTTTGGAAATAGTCTGAGGTTTGTTAGTTTGGGAGCCTCTGACGATGCTAGCAAGGATAACGGCGGCGAGACTGTGCCTAAAGAGGTCAATGTATGAGTTGTTTCATCTGACTGCAGATTCGTATGTTTCAGCACAACAAGTGACGATGGAGGCAATGTTGATGTTGGTAATGGTACGGAAGAAGGTGATTCAAAATAATTCCAGGATGAAGTCACAGAAGGCTTAGGTGTATTGAATGATAAAGTTATGGAGCGTTTCAAACGATCAGATTTGTCCATTTTTTCACTACCATCAGATACAATATCTCCATAGCTTTTACCATTATGAGATATGTATCCATTGTTGACAGGGTCTGTGTGCAGTCGTGACATATCCTTGAAGATATTATCAGTAAATCTGGTGTCATCAGTGACATCTCTACCCAACATATCATTATGAGAAAACGGATACCCAGCCACACTTTGTTCTTGTCTTTGTCGTGATTCTCCGCTCATGATTCCATCCGTAAGCAAATCCTCGTATGCATTTAACTGACCTTCATAAAATCTCTCACGTTCAGATTTGACTCTGTACAAAGAACTGCTATCTTCGTCTTTGTCTGCTTTGTAATTTCTTGTAGCGAAATCTGGGGAATTTCGAGTTTCATGATATACCGGATCTTCAAAATTAAACTCATTACCACTAAAAATCTCACCATGGGAGAACTGTTGAGATTGCGGATAGTCTTGATTTTTACCATTTTCTATAGCTGTACTTCCATTATTTCGGTTATGGTTAAAAACAAATACATCTTTCCCAGCATTATTTTCATTCTCTGTAACGCTTAAATATTCTTTACTATGGTCTTTCTTTTTTCCTAATTTGTTGATGTGTGTTATTTTTTTCTTCTTTTCATCGCTTCGCCATTTTTGTGCACGGAACTTGCCTAAATTTGTGTGTACCCGTTGTTCTTGATCTGAACTGACAGACAGTTTTGTTCCCCCATCCGTTGTATCTTGAAAGTTCATATTTTCAAGTGATTTAGCTGTTGTCGCTTCTTCTATCGGTATCTTGGTAACTTCAGCATTCACTCTCGAATATACCGCTTTCAAATTCATTTTGTGTTGCTCTTTGTTTTCTGTTTTCCAAATCCTTTTACGACGTTGATATTTTTTCATTAGGAATTTAATTTTCCCATATACCCGAACAACTCCATTGCTTTTACTCTGGGGCAGAGCATATCCATCTCTAGTTTGTTCCAGATCTTTCAAGCGATTCGAATTATTAAATACACCTTCATGAACATCATCCTGCGCACCGACAGATAATGGCCGGGTTTGCTTTATATCAGGTGCGTGACCTCCTGAATGACGATGCTGAACATGTTGTTTCAAGACAAACCTTCTATTCTGCATGGAAGCTCGGATTGCTTCCAGTTGCTGGTGTAAGATAGTCAAGTTCCAAATTTGAAAACCGTTGACTTCGTTTCTGTTATTGGCTACTCTTTCTGTGTCACCAGGTTTGACCTTATTTGCTTTTTGAAGTTTGTTGTTGTTAACTCCTGTTACAGAGCCCCTGCCTCTCAATGAAGATTGTACAGTCTCTATTACTTTTTCTGCTCTTATCTCCGTGCTATCCTGCTCAGCTGTGGCTACAGGTCTCGTGAAGATATGTTCTTTGTTTTTGCTTCGTGCCATTATGTATGAACTAATAGGACTTGACTTGCCATTCTTTACTGGTGAATTTTTCATAAACTTGAACTTCGTTTCTCTCGAGACTCTTAACGGCGACATGCCTTGAACTGACAAGTCGTCATCGCTGTTGATGAAGGAATGAGTGTTCGTGTTTTGTTGCCCTCTGTCGTCATTCTGTCTGACATGTGTCAGTCTCCACCGTCCCTTTACACGGCTCTGTCTCTGAGCTGCTACACTATTCCGTTTAACTGAAAATATATCCCCAATATTGTAGGAAATTTTGGACTTAAATCGGGAAATATTTTGTCTATGTGAGTCTTGGGATACAAGAGACAATTTTAAGAGAGGCTCAGTTTGCTTTCCTTCAGATTTGGAAGAAAATACATTGCATTTAATGCATTTAACCAATGCAGTCTTTGCATTGTTAATGTTCTGTGTACTATCTGTGTGTGTGGGAGACACTCCAGGGACAATATCGTTACCATTTGCATACTGCAGTGAAAGCCCATCTTTGTAAATGATCTCTTGACCTTTATTTGGAGCGTCAATGTTGGATGTTTCCTTGCTGAAAGATTTCCCGCATGTTGACAGATGACTGATTTCTGACGAGCTGCCAATAAACTTCTGACGCCGGTTACGACGCCGACTTCTCCCGAACTTGTATTGTAATTCAAGCTCTAAACAGCTCATACAGGAAAAGCTTGTTTGGACGCGGCCATGAATTTTACTCGGGGCAAAATCAGTCGTTCCATTCTCGGATTGTAAAAGGAATTTCCGCTTCATTTCCCTGCTGCGAGTGGCAGTGTTAGGAATATGGCTTACAGTAGAATCAAAACCAACGGGCCTGGCTGCTGTAGTGAGGGAGCGTTCTTCATCTGAGAGTTTGTGCATTTCATCTCTTGGAACAGTGGACTCTGTTGCATAGTCATTAGATTTGATATCTGTAGAAAGACCAAGAGCAGCTAACCTCTCATTTTGGTGTTGGAAATGAAGCTTTACATTGGCCATATTTATGTTAGTCAACCGATTAAAGATTGTGGGACTGGAATAATATTTTTGTGGAACCGGTTTTTTCAATTTGTGTTGAATAAATTTCTGATCTGTTTGAGTGGTGAAATAAGTTGCACCTACTGAATTTGAAATAGGCTGCCCTACAAATTTATTATTATTGTCTACATCATCTTTACCTACAAGAAAGTTATATGGTGGAATACTATGTTCCCCAGCACGCATTATTTCTCTCTTATATATTGCTTGTTTACGTTTTGTATCAAAGGACTCCAAATTATTCTCCTCCCCAGCTGTACTAATTCTAAAGCCTTCTGTTTCTCTGTGCTTCATCTTATAGAACGTATCTTTATCGTTTTCTCTATCTCTGACCTTCAGCCCACTGTGTGCGTGGCCTAGTTCTTCCGACTCGAATGAAACAACGCAAAGAAACAGAACCCATGTGATTGAAAAAAACACACCAGAAGCCATACTAATGTTCCCGTTTACCAGCTCTCCTTGTCTGCAGCCAGTTTTTATTATTATCACAGTGGGAGCTGTACAGCCAATACTTTAGATCTAAGACTCCAAATAATTTATTCTTTCATCAGTACACCATCCGTAACTGAACCAGTTTTCATCTTCATGAACTAAACAGCAGAATAAATATGTTTATGTAACACAATATACTCATATCAATGAAATACAATTTTCTTCAAATTGAATTGATCCCGTAAATAACGACAAATCAGGGAGAATCTTTGCTTGAGCAAAATAGTACCTCTAGAGAGATCACACATTTATTTTTTAAAAAAAACTTCTGATATATTACTTCAGTCTCCACGCAGTAATTACACTCGTACATTTTTGTATGTAGACTCCTACACAGCGAGTCTCTGCTAATATTAAGAGACAAATAACAGCAGTGGCGGCTATTTTTATGTGCACAATGATTGTCCAATTACGATAGAACATGGTGTCTATTTGATGTTGCACTCTGGGTGCCACAATGCAGTCGATATATCAGACAAGTTTCATGGTTCCCTTCTGAAATCTCAAAATATAGCTTAAATCATGTTTGCACCCATATCCTAGACTGTCTTTTATAATCACTTCTCCATCTGTTCTGGGCGTATTCTTTCCGTGTAAAGAACATGCTGGAAGACACGTGGGATTTGCAACAAATTTTCCATCGTAAAAACAGGGTGTCAATTTTTGTTTCTCAGTCAAAAGGCATGTTCTTTATCTGACTGTTTTGTTTTTTTTTTCCATATCCGAGGAATGATTTTTATTTTACTGAAAATGTAACCTATGACCTCCATGGAGGAAAAAAACATATCTGGCTATTATATACTATATATATAGCACACATAAGACTGAACTGAAATACCAAAGAAGGTCTACCCCACCCTCCGAATTCCCACAAAACTGACACAAACAATAAAAGGCAGTTTGACTTGCAGCAAAATAGAACTCATGCAAAACAATCATGTGATCTTCCCCGAACTCTCTTGTTTAATTCCCGGCACACACATTGTAACTTAAAGAATAGTAAACTTTAACTAACCCGTACCAGATCAGTTACAGTGCTTTATCTTACAATGTGTTTTTTAATAAAAAAAATTATACTGCTTTTTTGTATGTACATAAAATGGTGATCTATAACTTATATATATATATATATACGTTATATATCACCATTATATATACACAAGTGATACCAGTGAAGATTAGCCTAAGAGACACACTGCGCGTGTCCAGGCTGACTGGTCTCTCTGCTGAGCTGAATTAGAAGCCCCACACACTTAAGACACAATAATTTATTAAAATAAAAGTGGTTGTATGTATTGAAAGCCCATATATGAAGATATGTACCTCTTCTTTAAAGTTATATAAGGGAGTACAGAATATATTATATACCTGCTAGTGTACATGCAGAAAAGCTAAAATGCACTTCCTGGAGTAGAGGGTAGTAATGTTCAAACAGAAAGTGCAGTCAAATAAGACAAGCAACTCCTTCAGCAGAACAAAGGAAGAAGTCTGAAACACTGACAATAACCTAGAGACGACCAGGCAGAGAAGAAGACGCTGTCCGATTTGGCAGTCAGCAATTCATAGCTGACATGCTGGCGTCATGGATAAGCTAACCATGGATGACTATCCAATCTTTCCATTGGTACCCCCCAATAACAGATCTAGCCTGCCTAACAGTGCGATGGAGTCTGGTATAGAAGCACTGTACAATAAAAAAAAATAGCTGCTGTAACTCACTCCCTGTTCGACCGGATGCTTCACCTGAACATAGGCTACATAGAACATCTGTCCGAAGCTCCTGGGAGATAGAACAAAAAAAAAAGACTACCTGTAGAACAAGAACAAGACCACCAGACGTTTGCATTATTGGTTTAGCGGTACGGGCTAGTCTGAATTTACTACACGCTGCAGTCAACTAATTTCAGCAAACGAAATATGGATTGGACTGGTCAACAAATATGTTTTGTACAATGAATGTGGATAATATATGTACTTTTTACATAAAAGGTTTGATACAACTTTTTTATGTATAGTGAACAGAAGGTGATTAGGTAAGACTGAAGATTTTAGAATGTACGTTATTTTCAGCTTTTAGTTTATTACATATAAATGTTACTTCTCGTATTCGAAGTCGGTTATAAGATACACAGCCTTGTGGATACATACGAGCAGGCTGATCATCAGATAAGAGTTTTTTTTTCGTGGATTGTTCTAAAAAAATTGATAGGTTTAATCAGTCGCAATGAACAAACTTGCGTTTTCTGTTTTTACTCTGGTGTAACATAGCGCTTTGTATGAATCTGAATACAGCACTATTAAATTGGCTCATATTTCCACTTCAGCCAGGCCTACGTCACTAGCTGGAGTCGCTCGCATCTTGGCCTATCCTTCGATAGATTTTCCCAGTCTTCAAGGCTAACAGAAAAAATCCTTATGGCCTACTCTGTGACTGGTGGACCTCTGGAAGTTCGCCATGCTAAGCATAACTTATATAAAACTTAAACGTGGATTAAGATTTTAAAGAGAGAGGATCGACTTGAACAACTTCCACCACCCCCCCCCCCCATAAATTAATGAAAATTGAATGTCTGAAAAAGAAAGCGATTATGTGAAGATGAAGCCTGCTAAATCTTATATCTGCATATTATATCTGATATTATACATGTATAATACTAAACAGCGGTAGATTAAGATGGCTAGCGCAATGTTATAAGAATGTTCCTGCCCAAAAACTGTATTTGTCTCATAATTATATACATATGTGTGTTTTCTATCCTTAGAATCAGCTCAGAGTTGGGGGTTTTTTTCCGTGCTTCATGTACATTGTTTTGTGAAGGAAGTGGAGATGAAATCTGAATGTCACTTCGGACCCTGAATGTTGTCCTATTCTGGTAGGAAAACAAAACCCGCTAAGTTTGTAATTCTGATAAATCATAAGATCTATTTTAAATCTTTTCTTTTCTTTTTTTTTCTTCTTCTTTCTTTTTTTAAACCCGCGAGGGCTCGCCACCTGGCGGTGGTGAGGGTGTGTAGATTAAAATCTACTTAGCCTGGGTGGAAGGACCACGTTGTTGATCATGGTGCCTTCCCTGCCAGGTAAGTAAGATCTCTTTTCATTTTTTTTAAGACGACGAAAACAACAGGCCGTGACCCGGTGGTACTGTAAACCGGGTCCACCCGTAATGAGACGTGGACCATGCCCCCGGCATTCAATGTGCAGGGCAGGCCTCGAACATCTCAACTTTGTTCAAAAAATAACGACGCTTTTGTTTTAACCAAAGGGTATGTTGATCAAAGTACCTGCCAAGAGGACACTTTTTCCTCGGAAATATAAGGGTTTAAGTTAAAATTAATGGACTTGGGAAAAGTCGTTAACAATGTTTGAACATGAAATATATATCAGCAAGAAAGTAGACAAAGTTATCTGCTGATTTCTTTAACAGAAGTCTTTATATAGCGGAATGTAACCAGAATATTTACAATGTAGCCACACAGTTTGTATTTATACTCGAAGTATTTGTCTCCCTTTGAAAATGAATAACAGGCACATTTTCAGTGTTTTGTCGCGTAATACGAGATGGGCACCAACTTTGTGTGGGTGAGAGCGCAGAAGATTGGTTGTTATGGGGGAACAAGAGATAAACTGATGTGAAAGAAGAAAAAAATAAATGAAAACTAGAAGTGATATTATCTAGAACAAAGAATGTGAACTGCGACCACCAATTAATGGTAAAATGACACGGATTCAAAAGAAGACAAGTTCCTCCTGCAATTCCCCACCATCTCCATAAAAGGCACATCCAACATTCTTCTCAGTTCTGATTTTCTGTGTGTATCTCAGGCGCCTGTACGTAGAACTTTAAACAAACAAAAACTGAAACCTGCAGTAGAAAATTATGTATTTGTCACCGTGATTTCAGGCTAAAGGTGAAGTTTAACCTGTGTTTTGACATGAAGTCATAAAGCAGAAAAAAGCCATAATCGGTGATTGGAGTGGTAACTTTTAGTCTTAGAGAAAGTTATCAACCATAAAATATTCGAACTCACAGAACACATGTAAGAAGACACATAAGAAAACGAAGAGAGACAGTATTAAATTTTTTCTTCCAAAGAGTTTAAGCAAAGTCTCAAACCTTTCAATCAAACAAAATTAAAATGAGATGAACATTTCTATGGTTCACAGTAACCCATGTATCGAAGTCTTACTGGCAGAGTCTGGTACTAAACGAGAATTACAAGAACCGGGTTTTAGCCATGGGAAGACTCACAAAGATGTAGGATCTGCAGTGAAATGCGAACTTGAAAGGTGTGGCCGTCAAAGAAAATATCTGAAAAAAAAGATTAGAGAAATATTTATGTTATAAATAACTTCTTCCAGACATTCATAGATGTGCGAATCCAGTATGCTGTCATTTGAAACACAACCAGTAACCTGAAAGTTCCAAATAAGAAGACAATGACTGTATAAAACAAAGAAAGAAAGTTGAGTCTAAGAACATGACAACTGTCTGGCCATAACGAGCGTGTTTCAAACTAAAATGATGAAATTCCATCAAAACCAGCGCAAACAAAACTTGCGCGCTCAGCTCCCTCAAAAACAGTTCGACAGTAACAGATCATTGCGCCATGTAAACTGAGCGGGTTGCTCTACATCAAGAACAAGGCATGGAAATGGGAATTTTATTGTTACCGTTACCTTCTAGGTGGAATTCATTAACACAATCTGAATAACATACTAAAATGTACGGTTAACTAGGTAACAAAGTGAAATATTAGTATAACTTTATAACACTGTGAAAGTATAACTAGATAACAGTAAAATGCTGGTAGAACACAGTAAAATGTTGGTATAACCAGACGGTATGGCTAAATGTTAGTTTAATACTCGTATAATTAAATAACACAGTGAAAACTAATTATGTCAGTCCGTAAGAATAGTGAACAGCAAAATCTCTATCTTAATGCGAAGAAAACTAAATTGATGACAAATGACAAAACAAACAAGGCAGCTGATATATGTATCAATGAGGAAAAACTGGAAGAAGTGGAGAGTTTTGAATATCTTGGATCACTGCTAACTAATAATGGAGATACTCTGAGGGAAATTAAAAGGAGAACATCTATCGCTCTTCAGAAAGTAAAACAAATAAAGAATCTGTGGAGAGGAACAGACAGAGCGACAAAAATAAGATTTTTAATGGCATGCATCTTTCCCATCGCAACATATGTCTGTGAGACCTGGACACTTAATAAAACAGCTGAGAAACACATAAATGCCTTTGAATGTAAATGCTATAGAAGAGTTCTTCAGATATCATGGACACAAAAAAATAACAAACATATCCATACTACAAGAACTTAATATTGAAGAAGGCTGGCTAGTAAAGAGTATTAAAGAGAGAAAACTTAAATATTTTGGACAAATTAAACGTCATGATAATCTAGAGAAAACCATCTTGGAAGGGTACATAATGGGGAAAAGAAAGAGAGGAAGACCGAGGCGACGATGACGGTAAGACATCGTTGACGATCTGCAAATGGATGCATCAGCAGCAGGCCATCTTGCTCACAACCAAGAGGCCTACAAGAGTGCTGTTAGGGAGGCAAAGTTCCGCAAGGGACATGCAAATGAATGAATGAATTAAATGTGTGAAATGTTGGTATAACCCGATAATATAGTGAAATGTTAGTATAATATAATTAGATAGCACAGGGAAATGATAGTATAACAGTGAGATGTTTGTGACAGTATAACTAATGGACGGGGAAGTCTATTGAAATAGGGAAATACAGAGTAATTCACAGAACATTAGTCGAGGAAGCGGGAATTATATATCGCGCACTAGTTAGTCTGACAGTGAAAGAGAACATGGCAAGTGAGGACAGAGAGCAACGCTTAGATTTGGTGAACATAGAGACAAAAACTTGAGGGTAACAGCCCTCCTGTCCATGACTCCGAGACTAGAAGCTCGAGACTAAGTACAAACTGAAAGAAGAATAACGAGACAAAAGGACAGAGAAAACGGGCGAGAAAGAACATAACGAGACGAAGAGTAATCGACGACAAATTGGTTTATTCCGTCTAATGAAAAGAGGTGAAAGATTGATTGGACCACTGCAAACATGGTCAGCTGGAAAATAAACAATGATACGTTGAGCCTTGAACTTTAGAGAGTCAGATGAGTTGATTCAGTTGGATCATTATTAAATTGGCTTGAGTTCGAATTGTTCTGGTTGACATCATCTTGAGTTGAATATGTTCAAGAAAGTAAGAACTGAGTTCGAGTTCGGAATGGAAACATCACCCTGAGTTGAATATATTCGAGAGTTCAATGTTACTATCTTGGGTTATTTCTTGTCTCGGAGTTATGGTTCCCCCCTGTCACCCTCAAGTTTGTATCTCTAAGTGTCCCTAAATCTAAGCGTTGCTCTCTGTTGTCATCACTTGCCATGTTCTCTTTCACTGTCAGATTGTTTGGTCGGAGATGTATAATTCCCGCTTCCCTTTTTCAATAGACTTCCCTGTCCCTTGGCCATACTGTCACAAAATTCAGTATAACTTGATAATACAGTGATGATACGTCAGTATAACTCGATAACATAGTGAAATGGTTATTACAATTATATGAGGTAATCAAAGCAAAAAGTGCAACAAATGTACACACTTGGTAATTAGAGGAATATTAGCAAAATATTAGTAAATCACGAATCCAAAGGGCGTAAGACTGCTAAATTGCACATAGCATAATGCTGCACAAGATCTCAATTTATTTATTTATTATTCATAGACATTCTATTTATTTGCTGCACGCAATTATTTGTTATTTGTCCAGGTCGGCATATCAGCATATAAAAGCACGATTATTAGCACGTGTATGTTCATATGTGGCTTAGTAAGGCATAATTATAATATGAGTGAAGTATCTGAAAAAGACATAATTAAAATATGAATCAAGTATCTCAGCAAGACATCATTAAAATATGAATAAAGTATCTCAGCAAGACATCATTAAAATATGAATAAAATATCTCAGTTAGACATAATTAAAATATGAATGAAGTATCTCAGCAAGAAATAATCAGATATAACACTTTGTCTCTTTTAATCACTCAGTAATTTGCATTTTCCTTGCAGTACTTTGCCTCCCTAATAGCTCTCCTGTAAGCCTCTCGGTTGTAAGCAATATGTTCTGCTGCTGATGCATCTACTTGCAGAATATCAACGATGTCTTACAGCCTGATTCGCCTTGGTCTTCCTCCCTTTTTCTCATTATATACCCTTTCAAGACGGTCTTCTCTAAATTCTCATGACGTTTAATGTGTCCAAAATATTTTTACGTTTTCTCTGTTTAATCTTCTTTACTAGCCAGCCTTCTTCAATAATAAGTTCGTGTAGTATGAATATATTCGTTCTGTTGTGTGTCCGTGATATTCGAAGGACTCTTCTGTAGCATTCACATTCAAAGGCATTTATGTGTTTCTCACAGGCATATGTTGCGATGGGAAAGATGCATGCCCTTAAAAATCTTATTTTTGTAGTTCTGTCTGTTCCTCTCCACAGATTCTTTAGTTGTTTTACTTTTTGAACAGCCATAGATGTCCTCCTTATAATTTCCCTCATTGTATCTTTATTATTAGTTAGTAGTGATCCAAGATATTCAAAACTTTCCACTTCTTCCAATTTTGTCTCATTGATATATATATATATATATATATATATATATATATATATATATATATATATAATATATATATATATATATATATATATATATATATATATATCCGATGTCTTATTTGTTTTTTTTTTCAGTTGTCATCAATTTAATTTCCTTCGCATTAAAATAGAGGTTTTGGTCTTCACTATTCTTACAGATTGACATAATTAGTTTTTCCATTCCTGTTTGTGTTGTGGAAAGTAATACTGTGTCATCAGCATATCTAATCTCTGGTATTTTGCAACCTCCAATTTGTATGGCATCGTAATATTCTTTGTCTACATTCTCTAACATTCCTCATTATATTTTCAGTATACAAGTTAAATAAATAAGGCGACAATATGCATCCCTTATTTTATGTCAGACCAAGCTGTTTTTTCACCATTTATTCTTACTACTGTCTGTTGGTCTAGATACAGCAGTGTTGTTAATTGTATCACATGTATTGGAAATCCCATATTTTCCATTATTTCCCAAAGTTTCTGGTGTTATGCACAATCTAATGCCTTTGAATAGTCTATAAAAGATAAATATAGATTCACACTAAATTCTCTGCATTTCTCTATTATTAATCTTATATTAAATATATGATCACTTGATCCTCTTCCTTGCCTGAAACCAGCTTGGCCCATATTGACTTCTATTTTTTACGAAGTCTACCCATTATGATTTTTAGTAGAATTTTACTGGCATGATTAATCTGTAGATTGTGCATAATTTCAAGTTACCTCGTTTGCCAATAGTATGAATGTAGTTCTTTTCCATTCTTTTGACCAAATACCTGAATGCCATATCTTTTTATATAGTGCATGATAGATTGTAGCACATTCCCTTCCTCCTGCTTTAATAAGTTCAGCTGTTATCACATCCTGGTGATTTACCATTTTTCAGATTCTTTTTCTTTCAGATTCCGTTCAGATCTTTTTAGGAAACCATAGCTGCAGTATTATATGTTTTAAATTACTAATATAAAACCTCTAATAATGCAACTATGGTTTAAAAAAAAAATTTCTGCTCTACCTAGGTATGCTAACTAAAATCTGGGACACTTTCCTTGATTTTATAAAAATGAAAAAAAATCGTAACAAAATCGAAGTTGGGATTTCATTGTTTAATCTGATTGGTTAGTTTATTTTCTTCTGGCAGAATGATAATACCGCTATAAGCGGTGTTTTGCAGGTTCTGTAGTCACCCTACAGAAAGTGTCACGTGGCTGGTTACTGTCTGCTGGGACATGAACAGTGAGAATCTTTGCCGAAAAAACATTTACGTCACAAATAAAATAAAAAGAGCACTGTACAACACTGTGTTTTCCTCCAAACTCTCTGTTATCTGTGTGAAATTTTGTCAGTAAAAGCTAAAAACAAAAGGAAAATCTTCACGACAGAAATAAGATGTTTAAGAATATTAAGAAGAAGAGACCAAAATCAGAAATGAAACTAGCAGGGCAAGAGTTGGAGTAAAGCCGGTATGACTGTACAACAGTGCCGTATTAACGCATGGGCCTACCTGGGCATTGCCCAGGGGCCCAAAATGCATGAGGCCCAACCAGCCCATGGAAATCTATGAATTCCTAACTTTACTTGCTTAGGCTAGAGAGGAATGCTGGGAGCCCAGCGCATTACTTTGCTCAGGGGTTGACTCCAGAAACAAAAGGTCAGATGGTGAGGCCACGCTACCCAAATACCGCCAGAAATTTCGTATGGAACGAAAAATATTAATGCAGAAATTTAGAGGAAACTGAGGCAACCCCTCCCCTCCCCTTTTTTTCACCCTCATCACCACACAAGAGATAGAGAAAGGAAATTACAGAAACCTTAAATAAAATATCCCGTTATATGAAGCAAACTGCTACTGAGTCTAACTGTTCCCTCAACACTGAAAAGGAACATAAAGACAAGACACAGACATGACATGACATGACATGACAGTAAAGACCTGGAGAATTTAATGAAATAGGAATGAATCTGGAAATGCAGCGGAGGCGTGGCTCGACTGCTCTGTTTTGCTGGTAGCTATGGTATCGCTGTCATACTGCAGTTCTCGGTACAAGACACATCACTTTTCTAGTCAGTTCCCTTCTTGCCCACTGCTGACAGTTTTCATCAGATTAACATCTGCACTTACATGGAAGTCAAACTCTGGTAACAAAATGCCCAAATGGAACATTAGAAAATAGGTCTATGGATTTTGGAACAATAAGATAAAGGGGAACATATACTGATGATGTCACATGCAGTCACGTGGTAAACATACAGACTACATTCTCATGTGCTCTAACATACAAGTAAACGTAAACATACAATCACATACACAAATACAAGGTAAACTGAGCGTGGTTATGCGATCTTAGAGGTAACACGGACTGGGTTAAATTAGCCATTATTACTTCACCTCCCTGGCGCTGTCCCCTCTGTCACAACCGCCATTAAATGTTAAGTAGAGCTGTTAGGTTAATGGAAGATCTAGTGATGCGTTCAACGAAATTAGACACATTGATTGCTAAAACTGGGCACATTCAATGCCGGGGCGCTGAAGCAAATTCTTATAAAAATTGAAGTCCTAGTACTTTTCACCAGGGTCAGAAAAGTCAGAGAAAAGTGCTTAGGAAAACTGTAACTTGCAAAACAATTCTAAAGATTAGATTTAGAAGGCAGGTAGACATCCTGATCACAGCATGAGCGTATAGACAAGAACATCTTCATCATGATGTGGCTTTATCATCTTAAAGTTATATCAAATCAATATGCTCTTTCCACATTGCTTATGCCTCCATCCATTTTCTGTGTACCCCTGCACTGCACGAGCTATTGATGGTTATTAACTTAATGTGCTTGTGAACAAAAACATCCTAGCAGAGGTATAATGGGAAACACTGATTGTAACTGACATCATGCATTATTTAATGGCTTAGTTCAATAACAGCATGGACGGAACAAATGAAAGTTTGGCGTCAAGAATTACTAGATTGTGACAAGTTTTTCTGGTCATTTCTAATGTTACTGAGAAACATTTTCTTGTGTTCAAACATGTACCAATAATCTAGAATAATTATGACCTGAGTGGCTGAATAGTTTAAATATCTGTTTAGATTTTCTGTATGAACGTCCCACTAGTTCGATCACAGACCAACCACTTCTCATGGAAAGACATGTGCATTTGTTGCATAACTCAAGAAGCTTTTAAAAAGTGATACCTAGCACATTTGTCAGAGGAATAAGCATCTGAGATCAAAGAGAAATATGCTTGCAAGACGATGCAAGTCACAGCCCGATATGCTGTAACACGACAAAACGATATTCGCGTAAACATTCAGGCCAGGTTTGTGTGTTTATGAGGGAGCATGTTAAAAAAAAAGAATCAGCAACGATACGATTTTGACAATACAATGACACGATTTAGACACAGTACAACGACATGATTCAGGCACAGTAAAACAACTTGACTATGTAACACAATCCTTTGTAATTAAGGTACTATTACTTTCACGTAACATTTATATTAGAGAAAATGTTATACAATAAAAATAGAACAAGAAAAAAATCCCATAACTTACAAATCCATGACGAAATGGCCTCCCACAGTAATAGACAATAATAACACGTCTGCCAGGTCAAGGTGACACCCGACAGAGTTCACGATCTGAGGCATTTTCTTGTCAAAAGAACAGCTGGTAATGTTTCTCACGGTCTTTAATGGGGAACCCACCCAGAAGTTCGGCAACGAATACAAGATCATTGCTACCAAAGTCTTCCCCCATGGCCACTGACTGATCAGTAGGGGATCAAATGTTACAATATTGCGTCCACTCTATGAAAGCAAGAATGTCTGCCGCCGGGCGACTAAGTAGTTTTCGATTAGACTAGAGAACGGCCAACCACACCGACTTCTGTCTCACAGAATCAGCTGGGTAACTACTCATAACAGATGAACTGATTTATGACCACAGTCTGAAACCCAAAGGGCAGGTATAAATGACCAGAAGAGGGACGGACATAATGATCGGATTGACATATTTTAAGTGCCTATTTCAAGGACAAGAGTGAACACGCGATGATAAGCTGACAATTAGCTAACTTCGTGGGTTAGGCTTAGTTGACAACCCATAAACAGAGAGACAGAAGTACTCAATATATAAAGATAAAATTGATTAAACACTTAGTGGGGGGGGGGAGAATGAGGCAAATAAGTTGTGCTCCGTCTTTCAGCAAGAGCCACCTTCCTAGGTCTGTTTCAGCTGAGAAGGAGTAGAATCATGGACTGACACAGTGTGAGAGCGAGAGAAAGAACGAAATAATCAGTTACAGAACATGTACATCTTCGAATAGAAAGGGAACGAGAGAAAGAGAGAGAGAGAGAGAGGAAAGGAAACGAGGTGAAATAACAAACACAAGGTTCATGTACATTTCTTGAGAGAAAGAGAGAGGAAGAGAAAGAGGAAAAAAGAGAAAATGAGAGAGAGAGAGAGAGAGAAAGAGAGAGGAAGAAAAAGAGGAAAAAAGAGAGAAAATGAGAGAGAGAGAGAAAGAGAGAGGAAGAGAAAGAGGAAAAAAAGAAAATGAGAGAGAGAGAGAGGGGGGAAGAAAAAGAGGAAAAAAAAGAAAATGAGAGAGAGAGATGGGAAGAGAAAGAGGAAATAGAGAGAAGATGAGAGAGAGGAAGAGAAAGAGGGAAAAGAGAGAAAACGAGAGAGAGAGAAAGAGAAAGAGGAGACAGAGAGAAGATGAGAGAGAGGAAGATAAAGAGGAAAAAAAGAGAAAATGAGACAGAGGAAAGAAAGAGGAAAAAAGAGAGAAAATGAGAGAGGAAGAGAACGAAGAAAAAAGAGAGAAAATGAGAGAGAGAGGAAGAAAAAAAGGAAAAAAAAGAGAGAAAATGAGAGAGAGAGGAAGAAAAAAAGGAAAAGAAGAGAGAAAATGAGAGAGAGAGAGAGGAAGAGAAAAAGGAAAAAAAGAAAGAAAATGAGAGAGAGAGAGAGAGGAAGAGAAAAATGAAAAAAAGAGAGAAAATGAGAGAGAGAGAGAGAAAAAGGAAAAAAGAGAGAAAATAAGAGAGAGAGAGGAAGAGAAAAAGGAAAAAAGAGAGAAAATGAGAGAGAGAGAGAGAGAGGAAGAGAAAAAGGAAAAAAGAGAGAAAATGAGAGAGAGAAAGAGAAAAAGGAAAAAAGAGAGAAAATGAGAGAGAGAGAGAGAGAGAGGAAGAGAAAAAGGAAAAAAAATGAGAGAGAGAGAGAAGAAGAAGAAGAAGAAGAGAAAGAGGAAAAAGAGAGAAATGAGAGAGATATATAGAGAGGAATGTATGTAAGCGAGATGGAACCTATCCGATGTGCGCACTCTCATTATGCACTAAATAAAAACCTTATTTTAGAAAATAAATAAACCTAAAAAAAAGTGTCACATGATGACAGCGATAACAATCACTCATATGAGTCTATCTAATCGCACAATGTAAGGTCTTTACAGACCAACTCGCTGAGTCTGAGACAGACAGACACACATACACACACACAGAGATAGAGATAGACACATATAAGAGGGTTGAGAAGGGACGTTGAAAAGAATGAGACTCACAGTCTTGTTAGAGCCCCAAGAGAGTTTGACAAGATAGGCAGAATGTTATAGGTTGAAGTTAATGTAGCCATGAAGAACAAGAACAAGACTGGGATAGCAGGAAGAAGATAAAGTCGATCAGACAGAGCCAACACGTGATTAGTAGCAAGATCCAGTCGAGGTAAGACCAGCTGTTGATCTAGTGAATCTCATCATATTAGTGAAGCTTATTCAAGACAAGAGAAGTCGTGATGTGTGTGAAGCTGTCGTCTAAAGACATTTGTGTGTATAACAGTGAATAACCAGATGTTCATTAACATTATAATGGTGTTCTATGATCAGATAATTCTCAAACTGTTAAGAACACTAGAAAATGACCTGCCAGAATTAAAATTGAAACTGTCAGCAGTAAAATAAACCAGATATTTTTTTCTATCCGAATCATAATTTGATTATAAGAGCATTCTTTCATCTGTACAAGTCTCTACTTGTCGTTTGTTCCAAGTTGTCTCTTAGGCTTTCCCTTGCCGTGAAGAGCTACTCAGTGCTCGCAGTGTTGTTCGCCATGAAAGACTGGGAGCTTCTCAGTCTCGTCAAGTGATCTGAAGCCTATCATCTTGTCAGTGCTCTGAAGCCTATCATCTTGTCAGTGCTCTGAAGCCTATAATCTTGTCAGTGTTCTGAAGCCTATCATCTTGTCAGTGCTCTGAAGCCTATCATCTTGTCAGTGCTCTGAAGCCTATCATCTTGTCAGTGCTCTGAAGCCTATCATCTTGTCAGTGCTCTGAAGTCTATCATCTTGTCAGTGTTCTGAAGCCTATCATCTTGTCAGTGTTCTGAAGCCTATCATCTTGTCAGTGCTCTGAAGCCTATCATCTTGTCAGTGCTCTGAAGCCTATCATCTTGTCAGTGCTCTGAAGCCTATCATCTTGTCGGTGATCTGAAGCCTATCATCTTGTCAGTGTTCTGAAGCCTATCATCTTGTCAGTGCTCTGAAGCCTATCATCTTGTCAGTGCTCTGAAGCCTATCATCTTGTCAGTGTTCTGAAGCCTATCATCTTGTCAGTGCTCTGAAGCCTATCATCTTGTCAGTGCTCTGAAGCCTATCATCTTGTCAGTGTTCTGAAGCCTATCATCTTGTCAGTGCTCTGAAGCCTATCATCTTGTCAGTGCTCTGAAGCCTATCATATTGTCAGTGCTCTGAAGCCTATCATTTGATGGTTTGCTTCGATTGTTTCTTCTCATCATGTGACCTACATAAGTGACCTTTTTTTTCTTGGTCACTGCTGTTCTTGTGCTTAGGAGTTTTAATTTATTTATTTTCTCAAGAATCTTAAAGGTCAATGCTGCCTTTGCTATTCTGGTTCTTTCTTTCCTCGTGTCTCTTTTAGGATCTATGTAATTTTCAACATAAGCAAACTGATCTACTTCTTCTATCGTTGTTCCTCCCAAATATATTTCTGTAAATTTATTTTGTCCTGTAAGACAGCCTATGTTCATTTGGTAGTTTGTTTTCAGAAGTCTATTTGTCAATTATGTCACAACTATAACCACCCCTCGCTAATAAAATTTAGCTGCTTTCCAGCCAACTCTGTCATGGTTATAATATCCCCTCGCTAATAACATTTAGCTAGTTTCCAGCGAATTATGTCACAGCTATAATCTCCCCTAGCTACTAACAGCTAGTTTCCAAGTCCTTTTCAATCTTTGACACATCAGTAGTGTTGACAGCTTCACTTGTTCTTATCTGATTGCTCTTGTTTTTTTCTTTTCTCATTTGCTAGTTCTTATTATTCTTAATTCGGGTGTTCCCAGGATCCTAGTTTATTATCATGCTTCACATCAGTTTCATTAACTTATACACCCCATAACATTTATTAAAGTTATCCTGCATGGCATGTATTTAAAGTTATTAGAGTCTGGACTTTTCTGGTACAAAATCTTTGAAATGAGAAAATAAAGTTTTCAACGAGAGAGAAAGAAAAAAAAACTTTGAGAAGAGAGTTTATTAGACATTTGTAGGTAGATATGCAGAAGTAAGTAGAGTTTATTAGACATTTGTAGGAGATATGCAGACGTAGAGTTTATTAGACATTTGTAGGTAGATATGCAGAAGTAAGTAGAGTTTATTAGACATTTGTAGGAGATATGCAGAAGTAAGTAGAGTTTATTAGACATTTATAGGTAGATATGAAAATTGGCGAACTACTTTGCGAGCCCTATGTGACGTTTAACGGCACGAGAAGGATATAAGATATAATATAAGATAAGATAAGGTAGATATGCAGAAGTAGAGTTTATTAGACATTTGTAGGTAGATATGCAAAATTAGAGTTTATTAGAGCTGCTACAGGGATTACGACTAGAACAGACGTTAACAGTAATTTTGGCACCATTTAATTTCAGAATGTTTTACTCGCTTAAAATCTCTTTAATTTATTATGCACATCATTATCAATAACATATCACCATCATCAGGTGCCGTGCCGATTGGCGTTGGCTATTATGCTTCTCCAGAGTACCCGATCCATCATGCATGCCATCAGCTCAGTTGGTGATCTTCTCTCACACGATCTCCGTCAGACAGTCCAGTATTATTTCTCTCGGTCTTCCCCTGGCTTTTCTTCCCTTTATTTTTCCTGTTGTTATAATATTTTAAATGCCCAATCTTCTCATTGCGTGTTCTATGAAAGTACATTGTCTCTCTCTTATTTTTTTACAAGATTTTTTGTCTCTCGAACTCTTCTCATACAATCTTCATTAGTTATTTTTGCTGTCCATGAATTCGCAACATTCTTCTAATAAACCATATTTCACTGCTTCCAATGATTTTTGTGCAAACATAACCTACTGTCTATGATTCACTTTCATATAATAATATAGATTCAAAATAACATTCTACGACTCGTTTTCTATCATTCATTGATAAGGATGTGTTGGATAATATGTTTCTCATTCTCTGAAATGCAGTCTTTGCCCCACTAGTGTTCTATTATTAGAGAGGTGTATGGTTCAGTTTCTGCCACTTGTGTTTCTGCTCAATTTCCTCATTTCCTTTGTCGTTTTGTAAAACTGAACCATACATCTCTATCTACATTTATTACTAGAACCAGTTTTACCACAGTCGACATCTCTTTCATATCTGTTATTAGATGATAACTTCTTGCCTTGTTTGTAAGCCTGATATGAGTGTAGGCGGACACTAGAATGTCCTGATGTGTGTTGGTGAACACTAGAATGTCCTGATGTCTGTTGGTGAACACTAGAATGTCCTGATGTGTGTTGGTGCACTA
Organism: Achatina immaculata; assembly: GCA_009760885.1. Classification (NCBI taxonomy): domain Eukaryota; kingdom Metazoa; phylum Mollusca; class Gastropoda; order Stylommatophora; family Achatinidae; genus Lissachatina; species Lissachatina immaculata. The sequence goes on from CM019710.1 coordinate 11,066,464, forward strand.
GAATGTCCTGATGTGTGCTGGTGAACACTAGAATGTCCTGATGTGTATTGATGAATACTATAATGTCCTGATGTGTGTTGGTGAATACTAGAATGTCCTGATGTGTATTGATGAATACTATAATGTCCTGATGTGTGTTGGTGAATACTAGAATGTCCTGATGTGTATTGATGAATACTATAATGTCCTGATGTGTGTTGGTGAATACTAGAATGTCCTGATGTGTGTGTGTAGGTGTACACTAGAATGCCTTGATGTTACACTGATATTGTTACTGTTGATGTTACTGTTGATGTTCCTGCTGCCACCTGATGATGCTAATGCAGTTCTGCATTTTTTAAAAAAGACAGTAGAACTATAAGAACTTGTTAGAAAGAAGCAAGGAAGTTCCGCTTCGTTTTCGAACAAGATAGACGAAGGAAGGAAGATTCGTTAAAGATTGAAGAGTTGTTAGAAAGATTCCGAGCAGAACAGACGGTAGTAGTACTCACATAGAAATATATACGAGTTCAAAACCAGAACCGTACATAGTTGAGTTTGAAATGTGTCCGTGAAAGAAGACCACGGGAACTATAGATAGAGCGGATTTAGAGTAAAAATTAGGAGCAGCCAGAACTTATGTGCATTTTAGAAAGTGACTGCTTCTGACATATGATACTGTGCTAGCCAATATTCTTAAATATCCTTCATATTTTTAATCGACTTCTTTTATACCTGATGTCTTTGAGAGCACATAAAATGTTTATTAGTTCACGTTGTGTCGGAAGTTGGTGGTTTTTAATGTAATGTGGACATTCTTATGGAGATATTGAAATTTAAATTATATATAAACAAAGAAATTAAAAGGAGGACATCTATCGCTCTTCAGAAAATAAAACAACTAAAGAAGCTGTGGAGAAGAACAGACAGAACTACAAAAAAAAAAAAGATTTTTAAGGGCATGCATCTTTCCCATTGCAACATAAGTCTGTGAGACCTGGACACTTAAAAAAACAGCAGAGAAACACATAAATGCATTTGAATGTAAATGCTACAGAAGAGCTCTTCAAATATCATGGGCGCAAAAAAGAATAAATATATCCATACTACAAGAACTTAATATTGAAGAAGGTTGGCTAGTAAAGAGGATTAAACAGAGAAAGTTAAACTATTCTGGACATATTAAATTAATTTAGAGAAGACTGTCTTGGAAGGGTACATAATGGGAAAAAGAAAGAGAGGAAGACCAAGGCGAAGATGACTGCAAAACATCGTTGATGATCTGCGAATGGATGCATTAGCAGCGGGCCATCTTGCTCACAACTGAGAGGGCTACAGGAGAGCTGTTAGGGAGGCAACGTTCATCAAGGTACATGCAAATGAGTGAACTGACTTACTGATAAACAAAGAACACGATAAGAGATCTAATAAAAAATTTAATATATGCAGTAATGCAACCTTGTCAAAAAGATAAGAGAGAGACAATGTACTTTCATAGGACATGCAATGAGAAGAGGGGGCATTGAAAATATTATAACAACAGGAAAAATAGAAGGAAGAAGATCAAGAGGAAGACCAAGAGAAATGATACTGGACAGTCTGACGGGATGGTGTGAGAGGAGATCACCAACTGAACTGATGGCCTACATGAAGGACGGGGTACTCTGAAGAAGCATAATAACCAACGCCAGTCGGCACGGCACATGATGATGATGATAAGTAATGCAAACATTTCTGTCATGCTACGATGTCCATAGGGAGTTTTCCGAAACAAATTACGCGCATGTGGAAAATATGCTTGTCCGTAGAAAGCTGTAAATAGTCTCTTACAAGATAGTGACGACACTATATTCAGTAGCATCTCTCGTTACTTTAATTCTCCCCCACCCCCCTCAATTTAGCTTATTCGGAGCTTGATGTAAGATCAACAGCTTGTAACAGACAGGTGCTGCAAACTAAGGTGCCAAGATACACGGATATCTGAGATATTGTCATACATTTTTTTTTACCAAGAAACTTGGAACTCCTTTCCTGAACAAGAAACGAATATTATGTGATTAACTAACCTGTTAATAATCGCCTACTGAAACTGATATTAATAAAATGCTTGTAGGTCAAAGTATCCAATTACAGTATTGGAGTTATTTTGGTTTCGTCTGCCCTATACAGTGCATGACTATAATGCGTTTTCATTATACGTCCGCTAGACTTAAACTGTGTTGTTACTGTACGTCTACCAGACTGAAACAATGTGCTGTTACTGTATGTCCACCAGACTGAAATAATGTGCTGTTACTGTATGTCCACCAGACTGAAATAATGTGCTGTTACTGTATGTCCACCAGACTGAAATAATGTGCTGTTATTGTATGTCCACCAGACTGAAATAATGTGCTGTTACTGTATGTCCACCAGACTGAAATAATGTGCTGTTACTGTATGTCCACCAGACTGAAATAATGTGCTGTTACTGTATGTCCACCAGACTGAAACACTGTGCTGTTACTGTACGTCCACCAGAATGAGATAACGTGTTGGCGATTTACGTATCTAACAAGGGCAACATTATTTTAAAAACTTAAAGAACATTATCTCTAGGATGTGATCAGTAAATGAAAATTACCTTATAAACAGAGTCACATTAATTCATTAAATCCAGAAAAAAAACTCACGCTTTTCATGCATGACATTTTGTCATACATGACATTTATAAAATGCTACATGTATTTTGTACTACTGTACAAAGTAGAAATCTGGAAGTAAAAATTCAGAGAGAATGATAAATCTATATTAAAGGTCATACATCATGGAGAATGAAAAATCTATATTAAAGGTCATATATCATGGAGAATGAAAAATCTATATTAAAGATCATATATCATGGAGAATGAAAAGAACAAATGTAGAGTATTAAAACAAATACAACTGTAACGCAAACTTCTCAAGGAAATAAGGAACAAGAAAACAAAATACTTTGGCCACATAAAAAACATAACAACATACCGAAGACCATACTAGAAAGAAAAGTGGAAGGAAAAATAGCAAGAAGTAGACAGACGTAGATGGGAAGGTAACAATGAACATGATACAACTATCAAAGCAGGAGAGGGAGGAAACTGGAGATTCGTAACTGTTAACCCACCTACCCACGACGGCACACCTTTTTTTTTTTTACTTCGTTAATTTCTGTTGCATCACCGAAGGCAAAGAATGTACGTTTCTATGGAGAGATGGTGTGATTTCTGTTGCATCACTGAAGGCAAAGAATGTACGTTTCTATGGAGAGATGGTGTGATTTCTGTTGCATGACCAAAGGCAAAGAATGTACGTTTCTATGGAGAGATGGTGTGATTTCTGGAAATGAAATCATAACAAATAAATTCTATATTTCTCTCGGCAAAAGTAAATAATCAAAATTCAAGTAAAAAACACATATTCGCTGTGAGCAGTTGCCATCAACTGCAAACATAATTTCATTTCGACCGTTGCTAGTTTGAAGCCAGTGACTTCCATGTTTTTGTGATAGTTTTGGTGAACAGAACAAACCAAATTTTGTATAAAGTTGCCGACACGACGAGGAAAACAGAAACTACAAGTGAAAGCTCAAATTTGCAGGTTATAAAGTAACACATTATGGGGAAGGAAGAAAGTCCCTCCTTATATGCGGTGTGAGATAACAGACACCTATACGAACTACATGAACTAAAAAACAAACACACATAATTCAGGCAAAATAACAGTATTTGATGTGATATCCGAACAGCGCGATAAAAGCGCCCCTCGTGTTAGCTTGTTAAACTTGATCTATTCCTACACAAAAGGAAAAAAAAACACATACGCAAAAGTGGATCTAGATTCGGATGATTTGGAATTGGTTACTGCTGGCGTGTTTGTTGTAAAGCAGCCAGCCATTCTTATCTCATTCGGATCAACGATTTACTGAACACTAATTCGTTTGTTTGGATGAGCAGGATCGCTCACAGACAAGCGCTCACACACTTGACACCACATACACAGCTTAGGACCAGGACAAAAACAACGGCAGAAAATAAGATAAAAAAAAAGAAGAAAGAGAAACTACTAACAAGATTAATATCCCGAAATGAGTACACATTTCTTTTACATGCTCACGAAAACGCTGATGTACACAGCTTTTACTTCAATTTGACAGATTATAATAATGTGGAATACGTTTTTTCTGAATCAAACAGCAGAAAAAAAATCTTATTGAAATATTTCATGTGTGAGCCAAGGTCTTCAAGAAAGAAAATCTTACACAAACCAAAATGAATTATATATTTTTCTGTTTCTAAATCTGTGGCATGACAATCTCATTTTATCAGATCCTGACATCACACAAGTCAATTAACTTTCTGAAAGTTAGCATGGCCGTGGCTGTAATTACCAGGCACGTGTGAATTCATTTCCACAATCTCATTTTTATTCTTTTACTTGCCTCTGCTTTACTTGCTTCTTCCCTCACTCCTCTCCGTTCTCTATCCATTTTTTTTTATTTAGTTGTCGCTTTACAGCTCGTATAATATCTGGGCCACGTTCTTTTCCGTACATTTGCATACTCTCTCCCTCCCTCCCTCTCTCTCTCTTCCTTTCTCTCTCTTTCCACCCCCTCCCCCTTTTTCAGTCTCTCTCTTTCCTTCTTTCAGTCTCTCTATCTTTCTGTCTCTTTCCTTCTTTCAGTCTCTCTCTTTCCTTCTTTCAGTCTCTCTATCTTTCTGTCTCTTTCCTTCTTTCAGCCTCTCTCGCTGTCTCTTTCCTTATGTAAATCTCACCGTCTCTCGCAATATATAAGTGTTTGCACATTGATAACTTCCTTCTGCGCTGACCTGCAGAAGCATCCAAAGCTCTAGATCCACCATGTTGAATGAGGTTAGTTTTACTGGATTCTTTCCCTTTTTTATCACAAACATGCCCGTCATTACATGAACTTTGTGAACAAGAACTTCGCTTTGTCAGCTTTAATCAAACATTTCTATTTGGGAATGATGTTGAAAATAACAGTGAAGAGGAGAGAAAGAGAGTGACAGAGTGACAGACAAACAACAGACAAAAAGATAGATCAATACATTTCTATAACATCGTAATTACAAGGTCTGTCGGGTAAGTAATGCTACTTATTTTATTCAGCCAATCAGAGGGGCGCGGGAGAAGGGCGGATTCTCCGAGCCTGTGGGTTAGTGAGCTTTTACAGAGTGCGCATCGCTTGCGAAGTGGACAGCTGTTTTAAGTCGAGCAGCGATACTCGATAAAGTTTTGTGTTAAGGTTCAAAACTCCAGGGCCGAGACGCTTGCTATGATACAGAAAGCCCACGGGAAAGATGCTTTGTCGAAAGCACAAGTGTTTCCGTGGCACAAGACGTTCAACAAAGGAAGAGAGAGCGTTGAGGATGAACAACACACAGGGCGTCCATTAACGTCCCACACTACCGACAGTGGTGATAAGGTGAAGGCGGTTTAGGACTCTGACCGATGTCTGAGTCTTAGATTGATAGCAGATCAAATGAGACTTCCAAAATCAATTGTACATGAAATTGTCACTAAAGAACTGCACATGCGGAAAATGCCAAATTGGTTCTTAAGGTTTTGAGCGACGAATAGAAGAAAAAAACCGGGTGTCTATTTCTCGTGAGCTTTCGGACCGTGTTAGGAGTGAATCTTTTTTTTTTTTTTTTGAGAAAGTGATAACCGGTGATGAAAACGTGGGTCTTTGAGTACGACGGAAAAGGCAGAGCTATGAGGGACCCACTACCGAGTCTCTTCGACCAAAGAAGGCTCGAATGAGCAAATCGAAGCTGAAATAGATGCGCTTTTTGTCTTTTATGTCTCTAAAAGTGTTGTCCATATGGAGTTCGTACTACCCGGACAAATGATCAACGCAGCATTTTACGTGGAAGTGCTTATACGGCTGAAGAACAGAGTCGCGCGCGTCCTCCTGGAGATGGCCAAAACCTGGGTTGTTCACCACAATAATGCGCCGAGCCATGGGTCGCTGTTATTGAGAGAGTTTCTGGCGAAACAAACCGTGGAAACGCTGTGCCAACCTCCCTACAGCTCAGACTTGGCCCCCAGCTGATTTATTTTTGTTTCCCCGGCTCAAATCAAGATTGAAAGGCCAGCATTTTGGGACTGCTAATGACGTGCAAGCTGCCATGACGAGTGCTTTGAAGGAGATCTCTGTTCAGGACTTCCAGGCGTGCTACGACGTGTGGCAGAACCGCTGGCAACGGTGTACTGATGCTCAAGGATGTTATTTCGATAAATGTTAAGTATATGTAAATTTATCTTTAAAAAGTCGAATGTTATGAAATCAGTCTCAATACTTACCGGACACACCTTGCCCACATTTTAACTTAGTAGCTTTGCCAAAGCAACGTATTACCATGAAGTCAAGATGATAAAATCTAGCTGATAAACAATGCCAGATAAAAGTCTAGATAAAAAACGACAGCAGACAAAAATCTAGCTGATAAACTTTAACAGACTTTCTTCTTCTTCGTACGCATTGTCTGTCTATATGTGCAATTCTGTTTCTTGGATAAATTTCACTGTTTTTTTGTTGTTGTAATTTATGTATTGAATCGTAGGGCTTATGTTCTTTGGTGGTTTCACTGGACCAGTAATTACTCGTACTTCTCAGTGTCTGGTAATTGGTACAGTTTTGGAGGATATGTTCCACAGTTTGTGGCACTTGGGCACATGTACAAAGAGTAGTAGTACCATCCTTAAACTTTGTATACATATGACTTCTGAGTCGGCTGTGTCTTGTTCGGAGACGGAAAATGGTGGCTTGTTCCTTTCTCTTTAGCATGAGATAGTCATCATGTGGTGGTGTTTGTGGTTTCCTGTAGGTTTTTATCATGCTTTTCTTCTGATTATAGGTGATCGGTATGTCTGGCTGTTCCATTTCAGTGCTCTCATTGGCCAGACGGTCAGTTTTCTCATTGCCTGGTATCCCACAGTGGGAGGGAATCCATTGCAAGGTGTTGTGAGCCAATTTTTGACAAGGCATCTTTAAGGTCTGGTAGTTTGTTGCACTGAAGAGCTTCCAGTACTGATCTTGCATCCGTGAGAATCACTATGAGGCATGTATCAATTCTGGAGTCTGATAGTTTTTCAACTGCAAGAATAATTGCCCTAATAATTTTCCAGTAGATATGGAAATATTCTCAGTGGTGTTGTTTGAATATTCTCAGTGGTGTTGTTTGAATATTAAGTATGTGCTCCTGCCCCTCCATTCTTTATAGTATTGTGTGCATATACATCTGTATACACAGATGTCACATGGATATTTGTTATCTAGCACATGAAGTGTGGCTGTTGATCTTACAAGACTGCTCTGCATCTCACCATTCTGCACACCTTTCACTTCGGTTTGAATAGTTATCTGTGTATAATATGCTTCTTTCCATGGTGTATGCTCTGGTATAGATGATAATGGAGCAACTACAGTTGGAAGGTCAGGTATCATCTTACGCATACACTTGGCCTGGTGAATGAAGCTGCTTGTTTAAGCCGTCTTAGTGCCAGGTTATTGAATCTCTCCTTCAGATGATGGCTTATAGAGCAGAGGAATTTCTCTCACAAGGTCATGACCTTTATATCTCTACATTCTTTTAGCGCTTGAACATCAATTATTTTCTGCATTTCCGCTACTGGTGTGGATCTCATGGCACGTGTGATAATTCATAGTGACTGATTTTGTACCTTGTCTAGATTATGCAGCATAGTGTTTGATGCTGTGCACCAAGATGTTGAACCATATTCTAAATGTGGTAGAACACTTTGCTGATATACATTATTGAATATTCTTTAACTAGCTTCCCATGTGGTTCCATTCAATTTTCTTAATATGGCTAGTTTTCTTCTGGCTTTTGCTTCTGCACTGTTGATGTGTTGCTTCCAGGTCAGTTTTGAGTCAAGAGTCACTCCTAAAAGTAAGTGGGTTGGTTGTCCATCCTTAAGGATATTTCTTTTATAAAGATCATACCTGCTTTCTATTTGGATGAGAGAGTGAACAGTGGTACTTGATTTCTCTGTATTGATACTTACACACCATTTGTTTGCCCATGACGTCAAGATGTCTGCTGCTCTTTGGAGTCTCTGTGTAGCAACTGTAGCGTATTCATCTGTACACCACATGACCAGAACATCTGCATACAATACCGCTTTCATTCCACAAGGAATTTCCTTGACCAGGTCATTAACGAATACCAGGAATAGTGTAAGTGAAAGGACTCCTCCTTGTGGTACGCTATGTAGCAGCAGTACTTTCTGGCTTTTGTGACAATCCATTACTACTCTTGCTTTTCTATTGTTTAAATAAGACTTTATCCACTTGTACAGTCTTCCATTCACATTGCAGTTTCTTAGTTTCCACAGCAGACCTTTTTTCACTTTCTAGGTACCATTTTAGCCTCAGGTCAATGATGTGTTCCATCGTTTTGCATAGGCAGCTATTGAGACTGATTGGCCTGTATCGCTGTTTTTCCCTGGCTTTAGCAGTGGTTCTATGCTTGCTTCCTTCCAGATTTGAGGTAAGTTACCTGTGCTCCAACACATAGTGAAAATATCCAACAGCTTTCCCGTTGCTGCCATTTCCAGGTTCTTGATAATTTCATTGGACACTCCATCTGGTCCTGGTGATTTCCTTGGTTTCAGTTTACTGACTGCTAGGTCTAACTCGCTGCGTGTGATTGGTGCATCCATGACCTCCACTTTTCTGCCTTGTTCCTCTTCTTTCTGTGGGTCAGTGAACATTCTACGTTCTTTCTCTGGATGGATATCAATGTTACAGTCTTGTGCAAACATGCGAGCAAAGTGATCTACTACCTGCTTACCTGTAAGAGTTTTCCCATCCTCCCTGTACTTCTTCCAGTGCTTTCATCGTTTAACTGTCTGATTAATTTCCAGTTTCCTTCCATCCTTTTCAAAGTTTAGGAACTCTGTTTTCTCTCTCCAACTTTCCCGTCTGGCTTACAGCTTGGCTCTCTGAAATTTGGCCTTAGCATGTTGGTAATTATTGTGGTGTTCTTAGCATGGTCTGTTTTCTGCTTGCTTTCGAGTTGTTTCCACGTCATCATGGAATTTTCCCAGCTCACTAGACCAGTATGGTTTATAGTCCCTACGAGCTCCTCTGGGAATGGTTTCACGGGCAGACTGAAGGATACAAACATTGAATTCTTTCACTGTGCTGTTAATATCCTTACCCTCTATGGACAGCTGTCTCACCAGGATACCTGTACGATATCTGTACATTGTCCAATTTGTTTTTTTATAGTTCCATCTGAGGAAAAGGCTGCTGGTGTTAAGGAGTTCATTTTCTATTGTCAGGAAGACTGGTCGATGATCGCTACCTCCAAGTTGTTTTCCTAACTTTGCGTGTAATGTTCCACTTCAGGTCTGGAGAGTGGAATGCCAGATCTGATGTTGAAGTTGTATGCCAAGCCCTTGCGTAAAATGTTGGGGGATCCACTGGCTGGTTGATAAGTCGATAATCATCCTGCCAGCTCTAAATATCCTCTTCTCTCTTGTCTATGTTGTCATAGCCCCAGCTCTGGGAATGGCTGTTAAAATCTCCACAGACCATCGGTCTCTCTTTATATGTGATTGTTTCTACAGCACTGAGCGACCATTAGGACAGTAATAGTTAAGGAGGTGGAAGTCTGTATTATTGGTTTTTAGATGGCTCCTTCCATGTACACTCCCATCTGACACGCGCTAATGTTATTCTTAACAATTGTGAGTACTCCTCCTTTTCTTCTGTTCTGTCGGTCTGATCTAAAACACTGGTAGCCTCTGATTTTAAAGACGGCATCTTTGGTTAGGCGTGTCTCCTGTATGCAGCATATGCTCTGAAAAGGGTATGTTCTTTAGTTCCACCTTTTTGATATAGCCATCTCTAACACTCCTAACACTCTCAGCATTCCATTACATTAGTTTAAGTTCTTGCTTTTTGGCAGTTTTCTGCTGTTGTATTTTTGGCCAGTAGCTCTACTCTCGTGTCTCCCGGCTGCACAAGACGAACTGAGAGGACTCCAGTAGCATTGGGTGGATCCTTTCGAAGCAGGGGGCCCGGCACTGCACCTGCCTGGTTAGTCTTCACAGGGGGAGCACCATGTTTAAAAACTGCAGATAGAAACATTTCATTAGCGATAATGCGTGGTACCCTGATTTTTGCGATGCGCCTTTTGGCTGGCTACCTCCGACTTCAGCACCTTTCCTTGCTAGGGCAGACTGTGGTCTTGCTCGGACTGCCATGAAGACGGTGGTGTAGGCTGGCCTGTCCAAAACTTTGTTTTCCAGCCTCTGGTGGCTGTACTTAAGCCCTTTCTCCATGTCAGAGCCAGCGCCCAATGCTGGCTGGCCAGACAGTTCTACAGAGACACTCCGACTTTGGGATGAGGAATCCGATGAATGCCTCCATTCTCCGCCGCCTATAGTCTGCTGGCTCTTTTGTTTACATCATTCTGATAGCCACTGTTGTAAAGACCCATAGGCTTGTCACGTCCTGGATTCATTGGTTTCACATCAGATTTTCCTCACCTCCCCCCCCCCCCTACCAGGCGATCTCCATGTCCCCATCTGTCCACCAGCCTGACATTGCATTAAAAAAAAATAACAGTTACAATTAGTGTTGATTGCTTGAGGTTTCTGGGCTACAGAAGCAGGTCAGATTTTTTTAAGCAAACAGATCTATGTTCCTTGTCACACAAAGACTGTGTTAAGATAAGTGTGTTCTTAAGACAGATATTCTCAGGGGGACTTTAACAGATAAAATATGACTGTTAAACTATAACAGACAATATCTAGCTTACAAACTATAGTAGACAATCTATAGCTGATAAAACCGAACTTAAAAACTCTAACAAACAATCTAAAGGTGATAAAATGTAGCTGACAATAATTTATTTAAAAGGATCTAGCTGAAAAAAAAATCTAGTTGTCAAACTCTATATGACAAAGTCTGGCTGACAAAGTATAGCTGACAAAGTCTGGTTGAAAAGCTATAGCTGATAAAATATGGCTGATCAAATCTACAAACTGTAACTCATAAAATCTATCTCTACAAACTCTAGCTAATAAACTATAACTAGTAAAATCAAGCTTACAAAAATATATTTAACAAAATCAAGCTGGTTTTTACAAAATCTAGCTGACACACTAGGTGATAAAATTTAACTGTTAAAATCTACCTGGCAAACAAATTACTGACGCTATCTAGAAGACAAAGTCTAGCTGATAAAATGTAGGTGACAAAAATCTGACAAAAACTACATTACAGAATCCAATCTTCTTCTTTTAAAGGTTCACACTAGGAATTGTCGTTAAAATCCAAAGTTAAAAAATATGTAAAGTTCAATGACCTGGGTAGAACAAGGAAAGAGCAGCTTGATGTAGCAAACCAAACACAAAAATCATCATTCATTTTAGAACAATTGTTATTCTCACAGATGAAAAAGTATGAGACCATAATGAGTAAGATGACATCACAACATAATTGACACACATGATGCAGATATGCCATTATAAGGCTAAGGCCAAGGACTGAAAAAACAGAATGGCTGACTCTATATCAATAATTTATAACACACACAGGAGAAGACACAGGCAAGCAATAGATACGAAAAGAGATGAAGAAATAAAACATAGTCACCTCTAACAATATTGTCAAAACACCTTTTTTGAAGCGGGGGATGGGGGCGGCCGAGATGGCCAAGTCTGTTCTCTCGTGGCTAGACGGATGCTTGTCCTTTCGGAGTCCGTGGTTCGAGCCACACGTAATTCTCTTATTATTTTTCTTTCTCTCATGTCTACAAGTTCTTTGTCTGTGATTTGTTTTTCGAGGTCTAAATATACGATACTGTGTTCTATTACTTTAGTATGCGAAAGCCTCGTTTTTTCCCTAATTATATAGATTTGTATTGTTTTTTTTTTAAGTTGATACACATTTCTTTCCGGCAGCTATCATCTCCTCTATGATACCATGTTGATGCTTATGCATACTATTAAATCTTTCTATTTGTACAACTCCTCACCATACGTATCATTAAATATCTTTGCTTGTACAACTCCTCACTATACGTATCATTACATATCTTTGCTTGTACAACTCCTCACTATACGTATCATTACATATCTTTGCTTGTACAACTCCTCACTATACGTATCATTAAATATCTTTGCTTGTACAACTCCTCACCATACGTATCATTAAATATCTTTGCTTGTACAACTCCTCACCATACGTATCATTAAATATCTTTGCTTGTACAACTCCCTACCATATGTATCATTAAATACCTTTTCTTGTACAACTCCTCACCATATGTAACATTAAATATCTTTGCTTGTACAGCAAAGACTGCATTTCAGAGAATGAGAAACATATTGGCTAACACATCTTTATCAATGAATGTTAGAAATCATCATCATCATCATGTGCCGTGCCGACTGGCGCTGGCTATTATGCTTCTCCAGAGTACGCGATCCTTCATGCAGGCCATCAGCTCAGTTGGTGATCTCCTCTCACACCATCCCGTCAGACTGTCCAGTATCATTTCTCTTGGTCTTCCTCTTGATCTCCTTCCTTCTATTTTTCCTGTTGTTATAATATTTTCAATGCCCCCTCTTCTCATTGAATGTTAGAAAACGAGTCCTAAAATGCTATATTGAACCTATCTTGTTATATGGAAGTGAATCATGGACAATAGGCAAGTCTGCACAAAAATCATTGGAAGCAGCAGAAATGTGGTTTATTAGAAGAATGTTGCGAATCCCCTGGACAGCAAAAATAACTAATGAAGAATGTATGAGAAGAGCTGGAGAGACAAAAAAACCTTGTCAAAAAGATAAGAGAGAGACAATGTACTTTCATAGGACATGCAGTGAGAAGAGGGGGCATTGAAAATATTATAACAACAGGAAAAATAGAAGGAAGAAGATCAAGAGGAAGACCAAGAGAAATGATACTGGACAGTCTGACGGGATGGTGTGAGAGGAGATCACCAACTGAACTGATGGCCTACATGAAGGGTCGGGTACTCTGGAGAAGCATAACAGCCAACGCCAGTCGGTATGGCACATGATGATGATGATGATGATTGTACAGCTCCTCACTAGAGGTCATTAAATATCTTTGCTTGTTCAAATCTTCACTAAAAATAAATCATTAAATATCTATCTTTGTACAACTCACTGTATATATCATTAGATATCTTTATTTGTATTCTTCCATGTCATCGCTTATATATATATATATATATATATATATATATATATATATAAATCAGACACCGAACTTCCATTTCGTTAACATTGTCGTCAACAAAAAGCTCGTTTTGCTTTCATAACATATACCAAAACCTGAACAAGCAATAGATTTCACTATATAAAGTAAGATCTGGTCGAGCAATAGACTTCACTACATACAGTAAGACATGATCTAATATTAGACATCACTACATATAGTATAAGACATGATCTAATATTAGATATCATTACATACAGTAAGCCATGATCTAATATTAGACATCACTACATACAGTAAGCCATGATCTAATATTAGACATCACTACATACAGTAAGCCATGATCTAATATTAGACACCACTACATATAGTAAGTCATCTAATATTAAACATCATTACATATAGTAAGACATTATTTAACAGTAGATTCAGTTATTTGTGTTGCAGTGTGTGTTCAGACATTATTCTGTCAGTTGTGACTTTTAACGATTCTTCCACGTGATAGAAAGAATCATACACAGTGCACGCAGTGAGATAAATCACTGGTCAGTCAGTTAGTCATTTGCATGTCCCTTGCGGAACTTTGCCTCCCTAACAGCTCTCTTGTAGGCCTCTCGGTTGTAAACAAGATGGCCTCCTGCTGATGCATCCATTCGCAGATCATCAACAATGCGCTGCAGCCATCTTCGCTTTGGTCTTCCTCTCTTTCTTTTTCCCATTATATACCCTTCCAAGACTCTTTTCTCTAAATTCTCATGACGTTTAAGATGTCCAAACTATTTCAGTTTTCTCTGTTTAATCTCCCTTACTAGCCAACCTTCTTCCACCACTAGTACGCAATGTAATAACTAACGTGTGCTCATGTATTCGTACTGACCTATTTATACCCCCAAAACTATAAGATTTGTAGGATTATGTTTGAGTTTGGCATACAGTGAGATGTAATGACGAATACCTTACAGTTGTATTCTCAAAGTTCTGGCAGAAATGATGAATGTGTGATGATACTGCTGTCAGTGGTTGCCAACCAGAACTGGGCAAGACTCTACTCTATCTTTCCGCTAGTGTAGCTAGTAATAGCCTCAGCCTGGCTGAGAGGCAAGACTCTACCCTATCTTTCCGCAGGTGTAGCTAGTAACAGCCTCAGCCTGGCTGAAGAGGCAAGACTCTACCCTATCTTTCCGCTAGTGTAGCTAGTAACAGCCTCAGCCTGGCTGAGAGGCAAGACTCTACCCTATTTTTCCGCTAGTGTAGCTAGTAACAGCCTCAGCCTGGCTGAGAGGCAAGACTCTACCCTATCTTTCCGCTAGTGTAGCTAGTAACAGCCTCAGCCTGGCTGAAGAGGCAAGACTCTACCCTATCTTTCCGCTAGTGTAGCTAGTAACAGCCTCAGCCTGGCTGAAGAGGCAAGACTCTACCCTATCTTTCCGCAGGTGTAGCTAGTAACAGCCTCAGCCTGACTGAGAGGCAAGACTCTACCCTATCTTTCCGCAGGTGTAGCTAGTAACAGCCTCAATCTGACTGAGAGGCAAGACTCTACCCTATCTTTCCGCAGGTGTAGCTAGTAACAGTCTCAGCCTGACTGAAGAGGCAAGACTCTACCCTATCTTTCCGCTGGTGCAGCTAGTAACAGCTTCAGCCTGGCTGAAGAGGCAAGACTCTACCCTATCTTTCCGCTGGTGCAGCTAGTAACAGCTTCAGCCTGGCTGAAGGCTCGACTTGGTCCCCATGCTTGTGGAATCTGCCGAGAAGGTTGCTTTTAAAGTTAATTCTTGGTCTTGAAGGGTGCTACCATAACTAACCTACGCTTCAACATCTTCACAGCATCGACTTTCACGAAGATGCTAGTCACAATTCCAGACATTTATATAGATAAAAAAAAACACAAGAAATGACGACTGCGGTAAAACTGGTTCTACAAGTAGTAACAAAGTAGATAGAGGTGTATGGTTCAGTTTTACAAAAAAGAGAGAGAAAGGACAATGGGCAGAAACAAGAATGGCAGAGGGTAAGATGAGCACACATAAATAAAGAACATATTACAATCCTACATTTCACCAAAAGCCTTTTCCACGGATCACATACACAAAACACACAACAGATAAAAACACGAAAAACAGGTGAAAAAAGATATACTTTTTTTATCATCCTTGTAAGAAAGACGGGTACAAAATGCATTTTAATATGTTTCTATATGTTTAATATGCAACTAGCACAACAGCAGCAACGATGAAATTAAAATAATAACGTTACTCAACTTCACATTTTCCAAGTCGCATAACTTGCACATGATATAAATATTTCGTGTTGACAGAATAATGGTCTAATCTTCCCGCATTACGCAGACTTCACTTTGGCTAGAACAAAGATAAGAGCAGCTTGTTCTTCATGTCCGTAAGCTACCACACGAACAAGCTTCAAGAATTCTGAAATATTTTTCTTACATGATCTAATAACCACTCCCACGGACGCAGACACATTACATTCCATGGCATGCTTCATCTTTCATTACTAAATGAGCTGAGAATGTCGTCTTTGCCAAGGAGATCACTGTCATGAATAGGGAGAATCATACATGGCTCTCTCTTCTCTCTCTCTCTCTCTCTCTCTCTGTCTCCTCCCCTTTTTTTCTAATTTCATTGAACAAGCTTGACTGGACCCTTCTCTGCTGATACACAAAGAGGAATGGACCTTCATTTCCAGAAAACAGAAAGCACTCTCAGATATATTAGACTTTTGTGTCTGCTCTGCTATAGCTTCATGCTTAATGATTCTTTGCTCATTCACAACTTGGACGAGGCGACATTTCCAATACCATAGTAATATAGACAAATGCAGTGCATGGCATTTGTAAATCACGAAATAACTGCATTGCTCAGAGTGTATGAAGGACATTTTCCAAGCTGTAAAGATATTATCAGGGTTATATAAGCATGAGACGGACTATGTTAGTGAAAATCCAAGACGCTAACATAGACAATGCAGTCACACATATTTCGTGTCATCAGGTACTGAAAAAAAAAATCAGTCTCACGCAAATAATCGAGCTGTGAGAATTACAAGAGATTTCGAAGAAACTTCTATATCATTAACAATGCAGCTACATTAATAGAAGAGGACACGCAGTCCAATAACAGAATCGTGTCAATAAAAAAGAACCCCTAGGTTTAGGGCAAGTACTTCAGTAAATCTTACATCTTACATCCTTCCCGTGCCGTTAAACGCCGTATAGGGCTCGCAAAGTTTTCCTATTTTCGGCGAGCTTATCAACCTCTTTATCAATGAATGTTAGAAAACGAGTCCTAAAATGCTATATTGAACCTATCTTGTTATATGGAAGTGAATCATGGACAATAGGCAAGTCTGCACAAAAATCATTGGAAGCAGCAGAAATGTGGTTTATTAGAAGAATGTTGCGAATCCCCTGGACAGCAAAAATAACTAATGAAGAATGTATGAGAAGAGCTGGAGAGACAAAAAAAACCTTGTCAAAAAGATAAGAGAGAGACAATGTACTTTCATAGGACATGCAGTGAGAAGAGGGGGCATTGAAAATATTATAACAACAGGAAAAATAGAAGGAAGAAGATCAAGAGGAAGACCAAGAGAAATGATACTGGACAGTCTGACGGGATGGTGTGAGAGGAGATCACCAACTGAACTGATGGCCTACATGAAGGGTCGGGTACTCTGGAGAAGCATAACAGCCAACGCCAGTCGGTATGGCACATGATGATGATGATGATGATTGTACAGCTCCTCACTAGAGGTCATTAAATATCTTTGCTTGTTCAAATCTTCACTAAAAATAAATCATTAAATATCTATCTTTGTACAACTCACTGTATATATCATTAGATATCTTTATTTGTATTCTTCCATGTCATCGCTTATATATATATATATATATATATATAAATCAGACACCGAACTTCCATTTCGTTAACATTGTCGTCAACAAAAAGCTCGTTTTGCTTTCATAACATATACCAAAACCTGAACAAGCAATAGATTTCACTATATAAAGTAAGATCTGGTCGAGCAATAGACTTCACTACATACAGTAAGACATGATCTAATATTAGACATCACTACATATAGTATAAGACATGATCTAATATTAGATATCATTACATACAGTAAGCCATGATCTAATATTAGACATCACTACATACAGTAAGCCATGATCTAATATTAGACATCACTACATACAGTAAGCCATGATCTAATATTAGACACCACTACATATAGTAAGTCATCTAATATTAAACATCATTACATATAGTAAGACATTATTTAACAGTAGATTCAGTTATTTGTGTTGCAGTGTGTGTTCAGACATTATTCTGTCAGTTGTGACTTTTAACGATTCTTCCACGTGATAGAAAGAATCATACACAGTGCACGCAGTGAGATAAATCACTGGTCAGTCAGTTAGTCATTTGCATGTCCCTTGCGGAACTTTGCCTCCCTAACAGCTCTCTTGTAGGCCTCTCGGTTGTAAACAAGATGGCCTCCTGCTGATGCATCCATTCGCAGATCATCAACAATGCGCTGCAGCCATCTTCGCTTTGGTCTTCCTCTCTTTCTTTTTCCCATTATACCCTTCCAAGACTCTTTTCTCTAAATTCTCATGACGTTTAAGATGTCCAAACTATTTCAGTTTTCTCTGTTTAATCTCCCTTACTAGCCAACCTTCTTCCACCACTAGTACGCAATGTAATAACTAACGTGTGCTCATGTATTCGTACTGACCTATTTATACCCCCAAAACTATAAGATTTGTAGGATTATGTTTGAGTTTGGCATACAGTGAGATGTAATGACGAATACCTTACAGTTGTATTCTCAAAGTTCTGGCAGAAATGATGAATGTGTGATGATACTGCTGTCAGTGGTTGCCAACCAGAACTGGGCAAGACTCTACTCTATCTTTCCGCTAGTGTAGCTAGTAATAGCCTCAGCCTGGCTGAGAGGCAAGACTCTACCCTATCTTTCCGCAGGTGTAGCTAGTAACAGCCTCAGCCTGGCTGAAGAGGCAAGACTCTACCCTATCTTTCCGCTAGTGTAGCTAGTAACAGCCTCAGCCTGGCTGAGAGGCAAGACTCTACCCTATTTTTCCGCTAGTGTAGCTAGTAACAGCCTCAGCCTGGCTGAGAGGCAAGACTCTACCTATCTTTCCGCTAGTGTAGCTAGTAACAGCCTCAGCCTGGCTGAAGAGGCAAGACTCTACCCTATCTTTCCGCTAGTGTAGCTAGTAACAGCCTCAGCCTGGCTGAAGAGGCAAGACTCTACCCTATCTTTCCGCAGGTGTAGCTAGTAACAGCCTCAGCCTGACTGAGAGGCAAGACTCTACCCTATCTTTCCGCAGGTGTAGCTAGTAACAGCCTCAATCTGACTGAGAGGCAAGACTCTACCCTATCTTTCCGCAGGTGTAGCTAGTAACAGTCTCAGCCTGACTGAAGAGGCAAGACTCTACCCTATCTTTCCGCTGGTGCAGCTAGTAACAGCTTCAGCCTGGCTGAAGAGGCAAGACTCTACCCTATCTTTCCGCTGGTGCAGCTAGTAACAGCTTCAGCCTGGCTGAAGGCTCGACTTGGTCCCCATGCTTGTGGAATCTGCCGAGAAGGTTGCTTTTAAAGTTAATTCTTGGTCTTGAAGGGTGCTACCATAACTAACCTACGCTTCAACATCTTCACAGCATCGACTTTCACGAAGATGCTAGTCACAATTCCAGACATTTATATAGATAAAAAAAAACACAAGAAATGACGACTGCGGTAAAACTGGTTCTACAAGTAGTAACAAAGTAGATAGAGGTGTATGGTTCAGTTTTACAAAAAAGAGAGAGAAAGGACAATGGGCAGAAACAAGAATGGCAGAGGGTAAGATGAGCACACATAAATAAAGAACATATTACAATCCTACATTTCACCAAAAGCCTTTTCCACGGATCACATACACAAAACACACAACAGATAAAAACACGAAAAACAGGTGAAAAAAGATATACTTTTTTTATCATCCTTGTAAGAAAGACGGGTACAAAATGCATTTTAATATGTTTCTATATGTTTAATATGCAACTAGCACAACAGCAGCAACGATGAAATTAAAATAATAACGTTACTCAACTTCACATTTTCCAAGTCGCATAACTTGCACATGATATAAATATTTCGTGTTGACAGAATAATGGTCTAATCTTCCCGCATTACGCAGACTTCACTTTGGCTAGAACAAAGATAAGAGCAGCTTGTTCTTCATGTCCGTAAGCTACCACACGAACAAGCTTCAAGAATTCTGAAATATTTTTCTTACATGATCTAATAACCACTCCCACGGACGCAGACACATTACATTCCATGGCATGCTTCATCTTTCATTACTAAATGAGCTGAGAATGTCGTCTTTGCCAAGGAGATCACTGTCATGAATAGGGAGAATCATACATGGCTCTCTCTTCTCTCTCTCTCTCTCTGTCTCCTCCCCTTTTTTTCTAATTTCATTGAACAAGCTTGACTGGACCCTTCTCTGCTGATACACAAAGAGGAATGGACCTTCATTTCCAGAAAACAGAAAGCACTCTCAGATATATTTTGTGTCTGCTCTGCTATAGCTTCATGCTTAATGATTCTTTGCTCATTCACAACTTGGACGAGGCGACATTTCCAATACCATAGTAATATAGACAAATGCAGTGCATGGCATTTGTAAATCACGAAATAACTGCATTGCTCAGAGTGTATGAAGGACATTTTCCAAGCTGTAAAGATATTATCAGGGTTATATAAGCATGAGACGGACTATGTTAGTGAAAATCCAAGACGCTAACATAGACAATGCAGTCACACATATTTCGTGTCATCAGGTACTGAAAAAAAAAATCAGTCTCACGCAAATAATCGAGCTGTGAGAATTACAAGAGATTTCGAAGAAACTTCTATATCATTAACAATGCAGCTACATTAATAGAAGAGGACACGCAGTCCAATAACAGAATCGTGTCAATAAAAAAGAACCCCTAGGTTTAGGGCAAGTACTTCAGTAAATCTTACATCTTACATCCTTCCCGTGCCGTTAAACGCCGTATAGGGCTCGCAAAGTTTTCCTATTTTCGGCGAGCTTATCAACCTCTTTATCAATGAATGTTAGAAAACGAGTCCTAAAATGCTATATTGAACCTATCTTGTTATATGGAAGTGAATCATGGACAATAGGCAAGTCTGCACAAAAATCATTGGAAGCAGCAGAAATGTGGTTTATTAGAAGAATGTTGCGAATCCCCTGGACAGCAAAAATAACTAATGAAGAATGTATGAGAAGAGCTGGAGAGACAAAAAACCTTGTCAGAAAGATAAGAGAGAGACAACGTACTTTCATAGGACATGCAATGAGAAGAGGGGGCATTGAAAATATTATAACAACAAGAAAAATAGAAGGAAGAAGATCAAGAGGAAGACCAAGAGAAATGATACTGGACAGTCTGACGGGATGGTGTGAGAGGAGATCACCAACTGAACTGATGGCCTACATGAAGGATCGGGTACTCTGGAGAAGCATAATAGCCAACGCCAGTCAGCACGGCACCTGATGATGATGATGATGATAATTATCAACCTCATCAAGGAATGTTATTCCCACTAAACTGGCCTATCTTAACAATGTCCTCTTTAAAGTTTCATGTGGTCGAACTCTTTTTCTTCGACCTTTTGTGTTCCACTTGATAACTTGTTTTAGGATTATCTACTTGTTTCTTCTCAGCACATGACCGACATATGTTCATTTCTTTTTTTGATCATTCATGAGACAGTTGTTGTTTGCTCATCTATCTTATCTCTGCGTTGTTCTTGAATTCATTCGTGTGACCGCGTATTTTCCTTAGGCATTTGTTTTTAAAATAGTCTATTCTATTGTCTATTTCTTTAGTTGTTTTCCAGCTTTCACATACATAAATAAGGGTGGATATCACATTTGAATTAAGAATCTTAACTTAGTTTTTGTGCTAATAACTTTTGAATGCCATACGTTCTCCAGATCTTTGAAGGTCAATGCTGCTTTTGCAATTCGAATTCTAACTTCCTTTCTGGTGTCACCATCCTGGTCTATGTAGCTGCCGAGATATGCAAAATGGTTTACTTCTTCAACAATTGTTCCTTCTATGTATATTTTCGTTCATGTTTAATGAGAAGTTTCATTATTTTTGTTTTATCCTTGTTAATTTCAACTCCCATTTTACTAGCCATTGAAAACAGGGTATCTGTTTTTCCTTGCAATGATTTCACATTGTCACTGATAAGAGTTATGTCATCTGCAAAATCAAGATCTTCCAGTTGGGTCTCATGTACCCAAATCAATGCCCGTTTTACCTGTGCAGCATTTTTTCATTATCAAGTTTATGGCAATTCCAAAAAGCAAGGGAGATAATATACATCCTTGTTTCACGCCTGTTTCAGTATGGAACCATTCGCTCATTCCTTCTTCTGTGTTGACTGCACAAACATATCCATTGTAGAGGTCTCTAATGATGTTGACAATCTTAGATGGTATTCCATATACTCTTAAAATTCTCCACAGTGAATCTCTGTGTATGCTATCAAATGCCTTTCTAAAATCTATGAAGTTCAGGATTAACGGTCTTTGCTTTTCAATATGTTCTTCAAGTATTGTTCTTAGAGTAAAGATTTGGTCGAGACAGCTTCTCCCTTTTCGAAATCCTGCTTGTTCTTCTCTCATTGCAGCATCTACTATATCTTTAACTCTATACAGAACAACTTTGCGAAATACTTCTGACACAACTGATAGTAATGTTAATCCTCTCCAGTTATTGTAATCGCTAAGGTTGCCTTTTTTTTTTGGGGGGGGGGGGTGGGAGGTGGGGGAGTATTTTAACAATGATTCCTTTTTGCCATTTAGAACTGACATTTTCTTCTTTCTAAACTTTATTAAACATAATCTGTAGTTGTCTCATGTTGTCACTGTTAATAGATTGTAATATTTGGGTTTATTTCATCTTCACCTGCAGCTTTGTTGCTAGCCATTAGATTCACTGCTGTCTCAATTTCATGCAATGTAATTTCATCTAGGCTGACATTTAGTTGTAAGACTAGTAAGTCAGTTTCAAGGTCTATCAGTTCTTTTGGGTTTAGTTGATTAAGTATTTTTTTGGAAGTGTTCGGCCCATCTTTGCTTTTGGTCTTTACTTGAGGTGCCAGTTTTGCTAAAGATTGATGTTTCTTTGGATGCAATAGTACCTGTTAGCCTCTTTTGTATGTCATAAAGAGTTTTTGTGTGGCCTCTTTTTTGCTGCCTTCTCTGCTTCTTTCACCATATTGTCCATGTATTTTCTTTTCTCCCTTCTAGCTAATTTTTTTTACTTTATTGTCTAATTCGATATATGTTGTTTTTGCCAAATCTTTTCCAAAATCTATCTTTACATTCAACATGTCTAATTTGGCTGCTCGCCTTTCTTGTATGTATTTCCATGTGTTTTATGATATCCATACTTTTCTACTTTTTTTTGCAGTCCAGCATTTGTTTTTGCTGCTGTGATTATAGGTATGCTGTAAGAACTCCATAATTCATCTATATCTGTCTCCTCTACCTTACTGAATGCAGCAAACTGTTTGGTAAGTTCCAGATTAAAATTACTCTTAGTATTTTCATCCTGTAGACTTTGTTTATCTTTCTGAGTATTGCTTTCTTGTGTTGGCTTTTCAGTTTTAGTCTTATTTTCCCTATACACAGGTTGTGATCACTGTTGACATCTGCACCTCTATATGCTCTTACATCTATCAGAGATGTTCTGAATTGCTTTTTAATACAAAAATGATCTATCTGATTTCTTATTATTTACTTCAGTAATGATCACTTATTCCGAATAAATTCACTACTAACGAAATGCACGGTGTTGCATGTTTCTGGTATGTATATATAACACAGGAAGATGAGAAAGAGAGAGAAAGAGACAGAGAGAGAGACAGACACAGAGAGAGAGAGAGAGACAGAGAGAGGGGAGGAAGGAAGGAGACTTGGTTAGAATGTATTAGTTAGAATGTATTACTTAGGTAGTGTTGTTTTACAGGAGGGAATGCACACCTGTGATACATTGTCGCTGTCTCGTTAGTCCGTGAAATCCTCCAATTTTGTGATCAGAATCGGGAAGAGAATAAAGTCAACTTTGTGATCAATACTTTCAGGAAAATAATGTGAACGTTGTGACCAGTACCGTGAACAGAATCAAGTCAACTTTTTTTTTTTTTTACCAGTATCATGAACAGAATCAAGTCAACTTTTTTTTTACCAGTATCATGAACAGAATCATCTCAACTTTGTGACTAGTATCATAAAGAGAATCACCTCAACTGTGTGACCAGTGTTGTGAAGAGAATCAATTCAACTTTGTGACCAGTATCGTAAAGAGAATCAATTCAACTATGTGACCAGTATCATGAACAGAATCAACTCAACTTTGTGATCTGTATTTAGATCATTATTTGAGAAACCATATTTCCACCGATACTCTTTATCTTGATCTTTTGTGTTCAAACTTTTATTTTATGGTTTAAAAAAATCCTTTCGGTCCCCCCCCCCCCCCCCCGCCTTCATCACTGACTTTTCCGTTTCACAGTGATAGGTGTGGTTCACATTTCTACTTGGTGCAGTTTTCACGATGTTGATCTAAGCAGCAAATGAAAGAAACAGGCACGTAAAAGTATGAGAAGTTCACGGATATCAAAAGCACAGGATGGGCGTGAGAAAAAAAAATTGTATAAAGGCATCACAGACGACAAGAAAGAGGACAAAATCGATAATGACAGACAATGAATATTACTATGCGACTGAGAATAACTTTGCTGTCTCTTGTGCAGAGAAACACATGAACATAGCAGTCTGGTAATTTAGCACTCACAGACTACTGATACGTTAATACGATTTCCTTCACCTGGCTGTCAATCACAAGGTTTGGGGGAGGGGCTGGTTTATTTTGTTTCTCTTTGAAGGCATATCAAAAATTTCCTTTCATCTATATCTTTTTGTTCCACTTGTTTGCTCTGTCCCCAAGGACTTTTCTTGTGTACTGGACAAGATTAATTTGTTGCCTCAGCAGACAAGGGTAATTAAAAAGTTGCAGAGCGAGTGTGCTAGCAGACGGACAAAAGGCGGACGGAAGAGAAATAACGGTGCGTCACTCACACATTAACAAGGAGCTGGCTGAAGGTCTCCATGACATTTCTTCATAAACAAAACACGAAAGCTCTCAGATAAAAGCTAAATGAGACAGAAAAGAAAACCACACTTATCTTGTGCAGTAAACAAAAGATTAACTGTCCTAAGGCGTGGAAGTTCAGCGAGAAACAACTCAAATTAATATTACATAAGATACAGAACGTAACATCGTCAATCTAACAACATCGTGTTCTATAACAAGGATGGCTGTTTCAGTGAGTGTGGTATTTAGAATATCAGTAATGGAGATATCCAAAAACAACAACAGTGAGACACGCAGAAAAAACACCTTAACGCTAAAGACAACAGCATACAAAAATACAAAAAAGTTTCAACAAGCAACCATGAAACAAACTTCACGATTTGTTTCCGAAGCAATCGCTTGGCGTAAGTTTTCAGGGCGACAAAAGTTAGTAGCAGACAAGATCGAAATGAGAAGATTCGGAGACAGAGGAAGAACCAATGTACAGATCACAACTAGGAAACAGATTTAGACTAGACACACACTGAGAGAGACAACATAGCAAGAGAGGCTTTGGTATGGAACCATCAAGGGAAACGAGAACAGGGAAGTCCAAAGAATATGTGGAGAAGGGATACAACGAAGGTCCTAAAAAGCAGAGGGGCCCACATGGAGTGACTTGGAGAAAAATGCCACATTTAGAAATGACTGGAAAGCCTTTATCT
This sequence comes from Achatina immaculata, assembly GCA_009760885.1. Taxonomy (NCBI): domain Eukaryota; kingdom Metazoa; phylum Mollusca; class Gastropoda; order Stylommatophora; family Achatinidae; genus Lissachatina; species Lissachatina immaculata. Next base: position 11,091,623 of record CM019710.1, read on the forward strand.
ATGGCTTATAGTCGAGAAGAGGGGCTCAGTGCATCGACTGATTGAATACTTTTCTTAATGGCGATATAAATGTTTCTTTCCCCTGTTCTGTCGCACTTCTTCCCAGACAAGTAGAAACATAAGCTTTGTTTTTTTCCATGAAAGATACTAATAAATTCATAATGAATGAATTTCGATGTCAGAATCTCGCAATCAGCTTGTAATTATTGTTTTAGAAGTGTGAAACATAAATATCCACAATCCAGAGAAAGAAACATACATATCCACAATCCATAGAGAACAGAAGTGTAAGAAAAATTAAAAGTATGAAAACGAGGAAGGACATACTGGACGACCCCGTAGACTTACAAATCACCACATCTAAGTAATAGCTCATGATAACGCTGTAGTGGTGAGGCGAACGAGAAGCAAGAATAGCCCTGTAAAGAATGGCGCGACTAGATTAAATATCTTTGTGTTACAGAACATTATCTACGGCAGGGGGAAATCACTCGGTTGTAAACCAGTAAAAGTTGTACAAGAATATGAATATAGTTCTGTGTGTGGAAAGTTTTAGGGCGTACAGCAGGAAATTGGATGAAACCAGAGAGGAGTAACTTATAAAGCAATGGTGACAGATTAGGTCTAGAATACAAGATATTACAAAAAGTCATTTGTCAGCGCTTACGGTCTTGTGACAATAGTCCCGCTGATTGCTGACTTTCGTGTCAGTAAACCTGCTCCTCTTACTTATCTTATTCTGTCTTATTTTGCTCAATGACATTTCTAGTTTTAACATTTCTTGTAATTTTCTTAACCAATAGTGATTATTAACAGAAGCAATTTTGTCAATTACTTTGCCTCTGCATCTGCTCTCCATTTTGTAGAAATTCATTAAACTGTTTACGTCAGTATTAATACTAAGAAATGCTCCACATATTGACGTTCTGTCTGTTCTACTGTTGGCTCCCAGGAAAATTACTCTCTCAATGTGGGTCGGCGTGGCGAAGTGGTTGGTGTATTACTCTCTCATGACGAAGTCGGGGGGTTCGAATCCGGCCGGAAGCGCCCCAATCACCCAGCCGTAGAAATGGCTACCAGACTGCGTCTGGAGTTGGGGAAGGAAAGGCGGCCGGGCATGATGTTGACCGCATCACCCTCTAGTGTGCTGACAGGTCAAGGAAAATATGGGCACTGACACGATATCCTAGGTGCCTCTATGGCATGATAAGGTTACCTTTACCTTTATTTTCTCAATATGAGCAAGAATACAGGCACATAATTATAGAACAAAAACGCGGGAAATAGTATCCTTATGTCCTCCGAAAAGACACAAACAACATCACTATCACAGACAAGCGATGGAAAACTGAGGGAAAGAGGATGATAGACCTATCAAAGACAGTCTGGCCAACATTTACAGAAACGAAGCTGTACATTATGCATATACATAGGAAAGTAGAAGTTAGCAGAAACGAAATAATAAATATTTTAGAACATTATTCTTTCATTCATTAACGCCATGTTATAGTAGCTGGTGATCATAATTTACCAATGCTTGCTGTCCTGTGTACTTTAAATCGAATCTGTTGCTCTCTTTTGTATCATTTGCGTTGCTAATCCATTTAAGAAAAATAACACATAACAGAAATCAACATTCGATTGGTTCGTTTGACTCTCTCACTAGGACTTACTGTTGTGAGTTGCGGGAGATTTTCTTTTCTTGTGGCAACCGGTCCACTTTGATAGTAGTAAAGCCACGTGTTAGTTTTTATTTTATAATAGTTACGTATATATAACTGCGAGTTTCCACCCTCATTTATGCATGCGAAAGCTGGAAAACAACTAAAGAAATAGAAAAGAGATTAGACTCTTTTGAAAATAAATGCCTAAGGAAAATACTCGGCATCAAGTGGAATGAATTCAAGAACAATGCAGAGATAAGACAGATGACTGAACAACAACCAGTCTCATGGGTGATCAGGAAAAGGAGATGGACATATGTTGGTCACTTGATGAGAAGAAATGACCAGAGAATCCCAAAACAAGCTATCAAGTGGAACACAACAGGCCGAAGAAAAAGGGGCAGACCGCGTGAAACTCTGAAGAGGACATTATTAAGAGAGGCCAAGTTAACAGGCATAAAATCCTTTGATGAGGTTGAAAGACTCGCCGAAGACAGGAAAAATTGGCGAACTACTTTACGAGCCCTATGTGACGTTTAACGGCACGGGAAGGATATAAGATATAAGATATATAACTGACTGTGGAAGCAGATATCAACAGTTTGAATTATTATTGGAGGAGAAAGAACCCGAACCGACAATAGAAGTTTTATGGGTAATAAAGAATCTGAAAAATGGTAAATCACCAGGATGTGATGAGATAACAGCTGAACTTATTACTTATTTAACTTGTATACTGACAATATAATGAGGAATGTTAGAGAAGATGTACACAAAGAATATTACGATGCCATAATAATTGGAGGTTATGAAATACCAGAGATTAAATATGTTGATGACACAGTATTTACCGTCCACAACACAAAAAGGAATGGAAAAACTAATTATGTCAGTCCGTAAGAGTAGCGAAGAGCAAGACCTCTATCTTAATGCAAAGAAAACTAAACTGATGACAACTGACAAAACAAATAAGGCAGCTGAAATATATGTCAGTGAAGAAAAATTGAAAGAGGTGGATAGTTTTGAATATCTTAAATCATTACTTACTAATAATGGAGATACAACAAGGAAAATTAAAAGGAGTACATCTAAAGTGATGACAACTGATAAAACAAACAAGGCAACTGAAATATGTATCAATGAGGAAAAACTGGAAGAAGTGGAGAGTTTTGAATATCTTGGATCACTACTAACTAATAATGGAGATACAATGAGGGAAATTAAAAGAAGGACATCTATCGCTCTTCAGAAAGTAAAACAAATAAAGAATCTGTGGAGAGGAGCAGACAGAACCACAAAAATAAGATTTTTAAGGGCATGCATCTTTCCAATCGCAACATATGCCTGTGAGACGTGGACACTTAACAAAACAGCTGAGAAACACATAAATGCCTTTGAATGTAAATGCTACAGAAGAATATCGTGGACACAAAAAAGAACAAATATATCTATACTACAAGAGCTTAATATTGAAGAAGGCTGGCTAGTAAAGAGGATTAAAGAGAGAAAACTGAAATAGTTTGGACACATTAAACGTTATGATAATTTAGAGAAGACCGTCTTGGAAGGATACATAACGGGAAAAAGAAAAAGAGGAAGACCAAAACGAAGATGGCTGCAAGACATCGTTGACGATCTGGAAATGGATGCAACAGCAGCAGGCCATCTTGCTCACAACCGAGAGGCCTACAGGAGTGCTGTTTGGGAGGCAAAGTTCCGCAAGGGACATGCAAATGAATGAACATCTATCGCTGTTCAAAAAGTAAAACAACTAAAGAATCTGTGGAGAGGAACAGACAAAAGTACAAAAATAAGATTTTTAAAGCCATGCATCTTTCCCATCGCAACATATGCCTGTGAGACCTGGACACTTAACAATGAGAAACACACAAATGCTTTTGATATAGTTTTCTTTGCATTAAGATAAAGGTTTTAATCTTCAGTTGTTTTCTTACGGACTGATATAATGCCTTTGAATGTAAATGTTGCAGAAGAGCTCTTCACATATCATGGGCACACAAAAAAAACAACAAATATATCCATACTACAAGAACTTAATACTGAAGAAGGTTGGCTAGTAAACAGAGAAAACTTAAATATTTTGGACACATTAAACGTCATGAGAATCTAGTGGAGACAGTCTTGGAAGGGTACATTATGGGAAAAAGAAAGAGAGAAAGACCAAAACGAAGATGGCTGCAAACATCGTTGATGGTCTGCAAATGGACTTATTGATGATCTGCGAATGGACGTATCAGCAGAAGGACATCTTGTTTACAACCGAGAGGCCTACAGGAGAACTGTTAAGGAGGCAAAGTTCTGCAAGGGACATAAAAATGACTGATTGACTGAACTTAGTCTCAAGAGTGATAACACACTGGATTTCATCTAATTGTGCTATATCATTGAATAAAGGAAGAGATATTCTAGCAAAAGAAGAAGACAGACATCAGTATAATATATGAGGAGGCTAAGTCAGAGATAAAATTAATAAACAAGAATAAATGGGCCATGGAAAACCTCGGTCACAGGAAAAAAAGAATGCCTAATACGAACTCAGCGAGGAGAAACAAGTAAGAAAACAGAGTGTCTCACAAAACAAGTAAGAAAACAGATTTTCTCACAAAACAAGTAAGAAAACAGTGTCTCACAAAACAAGTAAGAAAACAGAGTGTCTCACAAAACAAGTAAGAAAACAGATTTTCTCACAAAACAAGTAAGAAAACATAGTTTCTCACAAAACAAGTAAGAAAACAGATTTTCTCACAAAACAAGTAAGAAAACATAGTTTCTCACAAAACAAGTAAGAAAACAGATTTTCTCACAAAACAAGTAAGAAAACATAGTTTCTTACAAAACAAATAAGAAAACAGATTTTCTCACAAAACAAGTAAGAAAACAGAGTTTCTCACAAAACAAGTAAGAAAACATAGTTTCTCACAAAACAAGTAAGAAAGCAGATTTTCTCACAAAACAAGTAAGAAAACATAGTTTCTCACAAAACAAGTAAGAAAACAGATTTTCTCACAAAACAAGTAAGAAAACATAGTTTCTCACAAAACAAGTAAGAAAACAGATTTTCTCACAAAACAAGTAAGAAAACATAGTTTCTTACAAAACAAATAAGAAAACAGATTTTCTCACAAAACAAGTAAGAAAACAGAGTTTCTCACAAAACAAGTAAGAAAACATAGTTTCTCACAAAACAAGTAAGAAAGCAGATTTTCTCACAAAACAAGTAAGAAAACATAGTTTCTCACAAAACAAGTAAGAAAACAGATTTTCTCACAAAACAAGTAAGAAAACATAGTTTCTCACAAAACAAGTAAGAAAACATAGTTTCTCACGCTCAGCAATTGTTTTTCAGTTACGTCTCTAAATATTTCGTCCCAGGCATAATTTCTTCATCACAAACTATATTATTTAACTCTTTCCGTAAATGTAAACTAGAACGCGTTATTTCGGAGTACTACGCACTTAAAATGTTATAAAAATTATTTAGCCTATCTTGTTTGCTGCTTGTTCCAACATTTTTTCTGCTACATTTTCCTATATACAGATATGTATTCGCCCTCGCTACTTCACTTGCTCAGTCACGTACTGATAGTAATACAATTTGTAAGATTTTTATGATAATCTTGTGAACCAAACTTCTTTATCCATCGATCCTTCAGGCCTTCGAAGATTTTATTCAGCATCCATGGCAGAAGATTCATGTGCTAGCTTTCATGCACTGATTCAAATCAAAATATAACATTATGACGCGAACACCGAGAGAAATATTATCTTGATGGTCTGACCATGAGAACCGTTAACGGCTCAACGGTAGAAATGCTGAAATCTTAGCTTGCACTTTAACTCGTTCTCATCGGCTACTCATTTCTCTAATGCCCTCAAAATCCTACAAATTTGACCGATCATGATGGTCAAAGAGGCCGACTGACCAGTCAAATACATTCATTAGATTCATCTCTTGTTCCTCTATCTAACCCGATTCAATATCAGATAATCTACGCTAGCCGAAGGTATGAAGGTTTGGTCAGAGTTCCAAAGATATCGGCCTTTGTTAATATTATACTGTTAAGAAAAAAAAAAAGAAAGAAACGCAAGAAATACGATGTTGCGATTTAAGCTGATCAGATAAGAGCAAATTGCCCGAAACGTTCATTTCGACATGAGCTCCACGTGCTGACCTGAACTGTACTCAGCAGATGATTCATGAGCATAGAAAAGCGACACTAGTCAAAACAGCATTTTTGACAGTAACTCATGACAGGTTCACGAGAATCCCGTGAAAACTACTGAACACAAAACTCACTGACCATGTTATTTAATGCCTATAAAAGATTGACCCTCCTCAAATCAATTCATTTGAAAATTCAATGCGCAAGTATGGATCATTTCATTACAAAACAAAGACTCATTATCTTTGGACATTTACAGACTGGACAGTCACAAAGTGTAGTGGCCAGACAATTTAATGTGGTTAGAAGCATCATTAGTCGCCTTTGGACAATTTAGAGAAACTGGCTCAGTTGCAGACCGGCCGCACAATGGAAGACTAATAGTCAAAACTCCTGCCGAAGACCGCTTCATATGGCTGCTTAACCTTAGGAATCGATTTGCATCTGCGTCCTCAACAGTCCAGTCAATGACAACAGCTCGTCGAATTTCAGATCAAACAGTCAGGAATCGGCTGCACAACGCTGGTCTTTTCGCTAGAAGGCCCTACAGAGGTCCTGTTCTTACGGACCGGCATAGCCAGAACCGACTGCAGTGGGCTAACCTGCATTGCCGATGGACTGTTGCGAATGATTGGAGAAGGGTTTGGTTTAGTGATGAATTATTCTTTCTGCTCCAGCGACACAAAAGACGGAGAAGAGTTTAACGCAGAGTCCATATGTGCTACGCTCAGAACTGCATGGATGAGGCTCCTCCACATGGTGGCGGAGGACGATCAACTTCATGGAAAGAATTGAACTGCTGCAAATTGAAGGACGCCTGAATGCCCAACGATACGTCGCTGAAATTCTTCGTCCTCACGTCCTTCCACTTCTGGCTGCATCAGGGTCGATTTTTCAGCAGGATGACACTCGACCTCATGTGGCACAACTCATGATCCAGTTCCTCGCTGCTAACAACAACGTTCAGACCATTCCTGGCCATCCATGTCATCAGATATAAATCCAATAGAACGTTTATGGGATGAACTCAACAGACAAGTCCGCCAACCAATCTCCGACAGTTGTCTCTTGCACTGCGGGAAAAGTGGGCAGCCATTCCACAACAACAGATCCAACTGGTAATCAGATCCTTGTCAAGGAGATGTCGTTCTCCAATACAGGCCAGAGAAGGCCATACACCTTACTGGAACGAAGCCTCAGTCGCAAAGAAAAAAGGTCCAAAACAAATTTAATGAACATCATTTCATTGTTAAAGTCTTAAAGCTTCTTCGTGCCAATTTGAAACATCTTTTGATACAAGTTTGAAATTTGGTGTCCAATACGACTGTGTTGCGTTTCTTTATTTTTTTAACATTATATGACTGCGAAATTCACTCGATCAGAGCCCACCTTCATCGTTTCACTTTCACTGTGTCATCTCTGGGCAATGTTACCACAAAAACGTGAGCCCTTCTCATAACAGTTCTCATCAGGGAAAACCACAAAGTTAAAGAGTTCTTTTTGCATGGAACATATTTTAAGGAAGAGGTCATTTGAAAGGGAAATTCAGCAATATAATACAAACATGATAACAAGCGCATATTACGTTACTACAAACCGTGAGTGATTTACTTGGACAGACGAGGTGGGCTCATGATATACAAAATACACAGAAGTAAAGAGATACAAAATAGCTAAATATGAAAATTCCTCATTAAACAGAAGCAACTAAAGCTGGCATCTGAACTCTACAAAACGTTTTAAAAAAATCTTACACTGTAGTAGTTCCTGTCTATTTAAAAAATAATAATAGATAACAGTTAATCACAGCGATTTCGATCACTGATCAGCTTAGATGTTTCATTCAAATATGAACAAATCACTGAAGATTTTCAAGAACCTAATGCTTTTTTATGTCTAATATAAATTAAATAAACATCATAATTCCTAGTTATTCATAATAACTTTTATCCATCTCATTTTTTTATTTAACGGCCTTAGAAAGATTAAACAAGATTAAACAGAGAAAATTATTATTTTGGACACATTAAACGTCACGACAATTTAGAGAAGAAGTCTTGGAAGGGTACATAATGGGAAAAAGAAAGAGAGGAAGACCCAGTCGAAGATGGGTGATGATCTGTGAATGGACGCATCAGCAGCAGGGCATCTTGATTACAACAGAGAGGCATACAGGAGAGCTGTTATGGAAACAAAGTACCGCAAGGGACATGCAAATGACTGACTAGAAAGATTTAAAACCAAACTTTTACTTGGTTGTCCTTTCATTTAGCTTCCATACACTTTTTTCTAAACCAAAGGAGAACTAATACATGGCACACCCTTCCGGAACGTTGCCTCCCAAACAGCACTCCTTTAGGCCTCTCGGTTGTGAGCAAGATGGCCTGCCGCTGCTGCATCCATTTGCAGATCGTCAACGATGTCTTGCAGCCATCTTCGTTTTGGTCTTCCTCTCTTTCTTTTTCCCATTATGTATCCTTACAATACGGAAGGATACATAATGTATACCCTCTGCTGTGAATTCTGAGAATGTGTTAAAGAAATCACTTTTTCTGTCTCGAGGAGAGTGAATTAGTAAACACAGACTTCTCTCCTGTAACAATGTGTCTTCTCGGGGAGAGTGAATTAGTAAACACAGACTTCTCTTCTGTAACAATGTGTCTTCTCGGGGAGAGTGAATTAGTAAACACAGACTTCTCTTCTGTAACAATGTGTCTTCTCAGGGAGAGTCAATTAGTAAACATAATCTTTTTGCTCAGACTAAGATATGTACTAATGATCGTATAAAATAGAAGATTTTCTGGTTCTGTTTCATACACAGCCACTTAACAATATAAACAGAATTTGACTTCATCTGTTGTTGAACCACTAAAATGATGTTTTGGTATTTTCAGTAGTGCATCATAATATGCTTAAATGTTTGAACGTATTATTCTTTATGCTGATGGCTGTTAGAGTGCCTTGAACGTTTTGAGAAACTTCCATAATATCATTCGTTACATTGATACGCTCTATACAAATTCAATAACCCAAGATCATTAAACAGAGTTCATACCCAAGATCGTTAAACAGAGTTCATACACGACTTGTGAACTATATGAATAAAATTAACTGATCATTTTAACTCCACAGTTGCGACACAAAAATAAGTCAACAATCACCTAACTCCAGACGTTACAATAGAACAGATTTAATGATGAAACCACATTTGTTGGTGGATGTTGTCAGATGGAAGTGGCGTGAAAAGACTGATAGAATTCACAAATATATGAAATAGTGTTCGAGCGACTTTACGACGCCATGGTACGACCTCTCATACTGCAAGGATGTTGAAGGACATTTTTTGCTTCTTACTACAGATAATACCACATACTCTCTCAAAAACGGGAATTCAGAAGAAACTGTTCTAAAAAGGACAAATGTAACCAATACTAAGCATTTCCTACAAAGGACAGACTACAATCTAGATTCTACTAAGTCGACAGCCCAACTAAAGTACTGACTCTGAAGAAAAACTTGATTGCCCACATTTCTGAAACTTCTTCTCTCGCCCGTCTAATCTTTCTCGTCTGCCTATTTCCTGTGCGTTTCTTTCAAATTTGTTCACTATGGGTACAAATACGTGCGAGCTTTACAACAGATGTTCCCGTTGCGCATGCCTATAAGTATCCAAAATTAACTCTCTACAGGGGAGATTATTATTTTATTTCTATCCAACCCAGTTGCCTTTCCTATTCTATTACACGTGTTGGGATTAATCATTACTCTCAAAATGCAATCATTTTCAACCACACAACCTAAACTTTCTTCTTGGTTTATTTGAGAAACCTGTACACTAGGTAGACATAAGGCCAGAGAAGGAGCCATTGGCGATGTGCACAATTTTCCGATACTTTCAAATCCATCGAGTCAATGAATGAAAATTATGTTTTTGTGAACTGAGAACTAACTATCCGTACAAAATATCACAAACTATTCAAATGTCCATGCAAGAAAGTATGCTACAATATACACGTGTGGACGTTACGAACAACCTTATCACATTATTCAACTACAGATTCTCTATACTGCCTGTACTCTCTATTCCTCTCCCATCCATTCCTACAGTATTCCAATACACTAGTAACAAAGGAGATTTTCTTAGATGTGTTCGCCTCACAGGCAACCGTCAACAACGGCACGTGCAGTCGTGTACATCTGAATAGACAGAGCGTGCTGGGTATCATCTGACAAACTTTGACCCAGAACCAAGTTCCCTGAAATTTTCTGTCTGGTGCAGCAAATATCATTCAGGTTCTGAAGAAACGATCGTTATCTAAGGGCCCTGCTCCTCTTACGTGTAAGTTTGTTTTTCTACAGTGATTACATACTGGTTTAACAGTCAGCTTTCTTATTTCTGTAATCCATCATATCACAGATATGACGAATGTGAAAAAAGATGCTGTACGATAATCTTAATACTGAGAAGGACCTGGATTAATATATTTTTACGCCCCCTTTTTTAAAAATAAATTTCTTAATCTTAATGCCATCATCACAAAAGACAACTGCTGAAACGAAATAGATATAAAATAGCTCACAGACTACATGTCTTAGAAACTGGCAATTTATGAATTAGTAACCATTTTTTTCAGGCACTCCGAACTATTAAACGTGATAAAAGATGCAGCTTATAACAGATTTCTAAGCAGAATCAGTGCCTAGCAACAAGATAAAAGGCACATTAAGGAATTTAAAAGTTCTTTTGGTCTACACAACCCTGCACCTAAAACTTGACACAAAGGAGACATCTATCGGTCTGAGTGATCATGAAATATCTTGGGAAAGCTCCGTGACTGGTAGATGGCGATGTGCCCCCGAGTTTCCCATAATCTGAATACATCATATATGAAACTTGTATGACTCAAGTTTATACTGAATATATGATCAAGAGATCATATATATTCAGTATAAGATTAATAATAGAGAAATGTAGAGTTTAATGTGAACCTATATTTATCTTTTATAGACTACTCAAAGGCATTTGATTGTGTACCACACCAGAAACTTTGGGAAACAATGGATAAAAATGGGATTTCCAACATATTTGATACAATTAACATCACTGCTGCATCTAGACCAACAGGTAGCAGTAAGAATAAATGGTGAAGCAAGAACTTGGTTTTACATAAAACAAGGGGTCCGTCAGGGGTGCATATTGTCGCCCTACTGTTTAACTTGCATACTGAAAATATAATGAGGAATGTTAGAGAAGATGTAGACAAAGAATATTATGATGCCATAAAAATGGGAGGTTATAAAATACCAGAGATTAGATATGCTGATGACACAGTATTACTGTCCACAACACAAAAAGGGATGGAAAAACTAACTATGTCAGTCCGTAAGAATAGCGAAGAGCAAAACCACTATCTTAATGCGAAGAAAACTAAACTAATGACAGCTGACAAAAGAAACAAGTCAGTTGATATATGTATCAATGAGAAAATATTGGAAGAAGTGGAGAGTTTTGAATGTCTTGGATCACTACTAACTAATAATAGAGATACAATGAGGGAAATTAAAAGGAGGACATCTGTTCAGAAAGTAAAACAACTAAAGAATCTGTGGAGAGGAACAGACAGAACAAAAATTAGATTTTTTTAGCGCATGCATCTTTCCAATCGCAACATATGCCTGTAAGACCTGGACACTTAACAAAACAGCTGAGAAACACATAAATGCCTTTGAATGTAAACGCTACAGAAGAGTTCTTCAAATATCATGGACAGAAAAAAAAATAAATATATCCATACCACAAGAACTTAATATTGAAGATGTATAAACTAGGAAAAAAGTAGGAACAGCTTTATTATTTAACAAATACAAATTCAATATAAATTTAACAAATACAATAATGAAAAGGCCGGCTAGTAAAGATAATTAAACAAAGAAAATGTAAATATTTTAGACACATTAAACGTCATGATAATCTAGAGAAGACCGTCTTGAAAGTGTACAAAATGGGGAAAAGAAAGAGAGGAAGACCAAGGCGAAGATGGCTGTAAGACATCGTTGATAATCTGCAAATGGATGCATCAGCAGCAGGCCATCTTGCTTACAACCGAGAGGCCTACAGGAGTGCTGTTAGGGAGGCAAAGTTCCGCAAGGAACATGCAAAGTCCTGGTATAACATCTTATGTTTTTTTTTCTATCTGACAAACACAAGTGCATTTCCTAATGTAAAGTATGTTTCTGTGATTTTATATTCACATGAAGATCACGACAGCAATGACTCTACATTATCTTAGCAAACTGAGCACGAGAATTGTTCTGTCAACATTATGATGATGATAAAATGACAGTCAGGTTAAAGTATGCTTTTTTATGCCATGCTTTTTTCCATGTTCACCAAGAAAGGAGGTCACATGATATAACGTTACTGACATACCGCGTATCATTACTCGTTACATTTACTTATTATTTTTTTTTCCACTCCCTTGCCTTCATCTCCACACGGTATCATATACATGGGGCCAAATAATTATGTTAATTTTTTCTTATTTGGACGACATATAGTATACTCTGGTATGTCTCGTTTTACGTGAAGATATTTTCAGTTTTCTGTGACCGTTGTCCTACAAAAATGCCAGATATCCACTTTACATCTGCAATGACTGGAGTATGTTGGGTGTCGATCTATAACCCGCTCCCTTCACCTTAAAATTATGTGACCTGAAAAGCTCATTAATGCGTCAGGGATTGCTAGAAAATAATCTTGACCTTATTATTTCATTTTATAAATCAAACATGTGTTTTCCCGTGACTGAAGTATAATAAAACTGGTCTGACAATTACGTTCAATATGTCTGCGTTAGATACTACTTGTGTCTGAAGAATCCTGACATGTAAGTTACTATTTGTAGCAAATAGAGTAGCCTTTTTTAAAAAGAAATGTAATATTTTGAGCAAGATTTCTATGTAGCAAAGCAATATTGCACTGAGTTTTTGTTCATATTGTCGCGAGTTCAGTTGGGAACATGCTGAATGTAGCGAATTTTCCAAACACTCGACATGCTCAATAGCTACCTAGTGCAGTACGTATATTTTCAGTCAAGAATAATTTTCCTTATCAAAAGCAGTAGTGAGAGTGTATTGTGACAAAAGTGAATGAAGTGAAAAGAACATACGGAGCAAACCAAAATAATTTGAATTTCTTTCTCTATTTTACTCAACACCCACACACTAGAGCGTGAGTTGATCTGCAAATTACACTCTACATGTTTGATATATACAGAGTGAGTTGATCTGCTCATTATACCTACATGTTTGATATATACAGAGTGAGCTGATCTGCTCATTACACCTACATGTTTGATATATACAGAGTGAGCTGATCTGCTCATTACATCTACATGTTTGATATATACAGAGTGAGCTGATCTGCTCATTACACCTACATGTTTGATATATACAGAGTGAACTGATCTGCTCATTACATTCTACATGTTTGATATATACAGAGTGAGCTGATCTGCTCATTACACCTACATGTTTGATATATACAGAGTGAGCTGATCTGCTCATTACACCTACATGTTTGATATATACGGAGTGAGCTGATCTGCTCATTACATGTTTGATATATACAGAGTGAACTGATCTGCTCATTACACTCTACATGTTTGATATATACAGAGTGAGCTGATCTGCTCATTACACTCTACATGTTTGATATATACGGAGTGAGCTGATCTGCTCATTACACCTACATGTTTGATATATACAGAGTGAGCTGATCTGCTCATTACACCTACATGTTTGATATATACAGAGTGAGCTGATCTGCTCATTACACTCTACATGTTTGATATATACAGAGTGAGCTGATCTGCTCATTACTCTCTACATGTTTGATATATACAGAGTGAGCTGATCTGCTCATTACACTCTACATGTTTGATATATACAGAGTGAGCTGATCTGCTCATTACACTCTACATGTTTGATATATACAGAGTGAGCTGATCTGCTCATTACACTCTACATGTTTGATATATACAGAGTGAGCTGATCTGCTCATTACACTCTACATGTTTGATATATACGGAGTGAGCTGATCTGCTCATTACACCTACATGTTTGATATATACAGAGTGAGCTGATCTGCTCATTACACTCTACATGTTTGATATATACAGAGTGAGCTGATCTGCTCATTACACTCTACATGTTTGATATATACAGAGTGAGCTGATCTGCTCATTACACTCTACATGTTTGATATATACAGAGTGAGCTGATCTGCTCATTACACTCTACATGTTTGATATATACAGAGCTCAGTCTGATAATTATACACTGCCCTGACCTCACAGCCGGCTTATCAACTAAAACGTATTCAAACCTCATCCAAACTGTCGAGACACGAACGAATACGATAGCCTAGACAGGAAGGAGCATCGAATTAATGGGCTGAATAAAGCAATCTGGATGCTCAGTGAGTATTTGCTGTAACAAAGACTGACACGAACCAGACTTGCTTCTCTAAGCCGTCCTAATGTCTCTTGGCTTGCTGGTCTCGCTAGACCACACTGCCGCACACAATAACTGCCTCATCCACGCTGAGAATTTAAGACGAGAAAAGTAAGGGATTTCTTCTGTATCCTAAACTTAACAGCAATAAGGTGTAACTGGGACACTGACCAGAGTATATCTAAGACATAATTCACAGTCAAAGATAATGGCGACAGAAAATAGAAACATTTATAATCTAGTCTATAATCTCATTTCTTTCCACATTTTAAATATAAAGCCAAAGATGATCAGCTATTCTGGTATAGAGATAAATAGGAGGATAGACAAACAGACACACATACTAAGTGACAGACACACCGACTAAAAGACAAACAAACTAGCAGACACGCAGACATGTACTTTTAGGTAGATAAAAATAGAAGTAGATTAAATTATATGTTGATAGACAGACTGACAGTCAGAGAATTAGATAGAGAGGCTGACGGACAGACAGATAGACGGAAAGATAGACAGATAGGCAAATAGAGAGACAGACAGACAGGCAGATAAATAGACAGACAGGCAGATAGACAGGCAGGCAGACAGATTTATTTACAGACAGGCATATAGACAGAATAACAAACAGGAAGATAGACAGACTGACAGGCAGGTAAGCACATAGACAGACAGGCAGATAGATAGACAGACAGACTGACAGGCAGGCAATAGACAGACAGATAAACATACTGATAGACAGATAGACTGATAGAAGATAAACAGACAGGCAGATAGACAAACTTTCAGACAGATAAACAGACTGATAGACAGATAGACAGACATACAGACTGACAGGCAGGCAGATAGACAGACAGACTGACAGACAGGCAGATGGACAGACAGATAAACAGACAGACATACAGACAGGCGGATATATAGACAAACAGACTGGCAGTAAGATAGACAGACAGGCAGGCAGATAGATAGTCAGACAGGCAGGCAGATAGACAGATAGTCAGGCAGGCAGATAGACTGGCAGATTGACAAACAGCCTGACAGGCAGATAGACAGACATGCAGACAGACAGATACTCTGATAGACAGACAGGCAGGCAGACTGACAGACAAGACAAACCATACAGATACATAGCTAGCTAGGCAGGTAATTAGTGCACGAATCTATGACGTTGTTCCCTCTGCCCTTTCCAAAAAATTGCCTTCCTCCTTCAAGCAGAACTGCATTATTTCAATCATTGCCAAAGGAAGATTTAACATAAAATTTCTTGTCCCAGTTGCATTAGGATATATTTTGGGAAAATTTAGTACAGAACATAGAAATAAGGCTGGTGACATTCTAGTCTCATTTTGCATGGAAAATGAGCTAATGGTCGCTATTACACCTTTTAGATAACATCCAAGAAGACATGAACATCACCTGATGGGAAAACCAAGAATCAAATAGATTATATTTTAGTGCAAAGAAAGTAGATATCAAGTATAACATCAGCAAAAACTCTACCAGGTGCTGATTGTGACACGGACCATGAGTTATTAATAGCAGACATGAAGATAAAGACAAAGAAAGAAGTTAGGGGATCAAGACCACTCCACTTTGATCCTACAAAAATACCAGAACAATACAGTACAGAAGTGAATAACCATTTTCAAACACTGATGGCTGTACAGGAGGAGATGACACCTGATGAACTGGCTATACAGACCGGAGATATCCTAATAACGGCAGCTAAAGATATGGTTTCAGTAAAGAAAACACAAAAGAATGAATGGATTACAGCAGGCATATTAGAACTAATAAAACAACGTAGAGAAATGAAGATGAAATAGAAAGTGACAATTAACAACAGGGAGGAATATAAATATTTTACAAAAGAAATAAGAAGAAACATAAGAAGAGACAAAAAACAATACGTGCAGGATTTTTGTGAAAGAATAGAAGGACATCAGAAGTGTAGAAGAGATAGTGAAATGTTTAAAGAAATGAAGACATTGACAAGAAATGTCACACCCAAGCTAAATGTAATTTGTGACGAGATGGGGAACACCTTGACAGAGACAGAAAACATTCTAGAAAGATGGAAGGAATATTTCTAGAAATGCGTGATATAACTGAATGTGAAAGCGAAAATCAACAATATGAATTGTTATTGGAGGAGAAAGAACCCGAACCGACAAATGAGGAAGTTTTATGGGCAATAAAGAGATTGAAAAGTGGTAAATCACCAGGATGTGAAGAGATAACAGTTGAACTCATTAAAGCAGGAGGAAAGGAATGTGCCACAATATATCATGCACTATGTAAAAAGATACGGCATTCAAGCATTTGCCCACAAGAAGGGAAAAGAAGTGTATACATTGCCGAAAAATGGTAACTTGAAATTATGCAGAAACTATAGAACTGTTGCCCTGATTAGTCATACCAGTAAAATTCTATTAAAAATCATAATGGATAGTCTTAGAAAGAAAATAGTAAGCGAAATCAATATGGGCTAAGCTGGCTTCAGACAAGGAGGATGAACAAGAGATCACGTTTTCAACATAAGATTAATAATAGAGAAATGCAGAGAATTGAACGTGAGTCTATTTTTATGTTTTATAGACTATTGAAAAGCATTTGATTGTGTATAACACCAGAAACTTTGGGAAATAATGGAAAAATGGGATTTAGAACTCATGTGATACAATTAATATCACCGCTGTTTCTAGACCAGCTGGCAGCAGTAGGAATACATGGTGAAACAACAACTTGGTTTGACATAAAACAAGGGGTCCGTCAGGGGTGCATATTGTCGCTTTACTTATCTAACTAGTATACTGAAAATATAATGAGGAATGTTAGAGAAGATATAGACAAAGAATACTACGATGCCATAACAACTGGAAGTTATGAATTACCGGAGATTAGATATATTGATGACACAGTATTACTGTCCACAACACAAAAAGGACTGGAAAAACTAATTATGTCACTCGGTAAGAATAGTGAAGAGCAAAACCTCTATCTTAATGCGAAGAAAACTAAATTGATGACAACTGACAAAACAAATAAAGCAGCTGAAATATATGTCAATAAAAAAAACTGGAAGAAGTGGAGAGTTTTGAATATCTTAGATTATTACTAACTAATAATGGGGATACAATAAGGGAAATTAAAAGGAGTACATCTATCGCTCTTCAGAAAATAAAACTGTAGAAGCTGTGGAGAGGAACAGACAGAACTACAAAAAAAAGATCTTTAAGGCCATGCATCTTTCCCATCGCAACATATGCCTGTGAGACCTGGTCACTTAACAAAACAGCTGAGAAACACATAAATGCTACAGAAGAGTTCTTCAGTTGTCATGGGCACATAATGAACAAATATATCCATACTACAAGAACTTAATATTGAAGAAGGTTGGGTAGTAATGAATATTAAACAGAAAAAACTTAAATATTTTGGACACATTAAACATCATGATAATCTAGAGAAGACCGTCTTGGAAGGGTACATAATGGGAAAAAGAAAGAGAGGAAGGCCAAGGCGAAGATGGCCGTAAGACATCGTTGATAATCTGGAAATGGATGCATCAGCAGCAGGCCATCTTGCTTACAACTAAGAATCCTACAGGAGTGCTGTTAAAGAGGCAAAGTTCCGCAAGGGATATACAAATGACTGATTGACTGATACAAAATCCTGCTGAAAAAGCGAAAACAAGGCTATTTCACGTTGGAGGGGTAGAGCGTACTGTTGTGTGATGAGACCTCGGGGGAGGGGGGGGGCTCTTAGGCGTTTTTGTGGTGGGGAGTGTCAGGAGAGTTGGGAGTTGAAAAATCGCTCGCGGCTGGTTCTCTTATGGCTTTTCATTGTCTAATGCCTAGGGGTATGACCATGCTGTGCAATGCTGTGCGGTGAGGTGCTGTGCTGTGCTCTGTTGCTTTACCGTTCTGAAAACTTGCAAAAGTAAGTGTGGCGAATAGTGGCAAGATATCTATTACCGTTATAGGGGAGGATGGCGTAGCCATGGAAGCATTTATACCGAGAATAATGTTTCTGAAACCTAAACATTTATACCGAGAATAATGTTTCTGAAACCTAACCATCTATACCGAGAATAATGTTTCTGAAAGCTAAGCATTTATACAGAGAATAAAGTTTCTGAAAGCTAAGCATTTATACAGAGAATAATGTTTCTGAAAGCTAAGCATTTATACAGAGAATAATGTTTCTGAAAGCTAAGCATTTATACCGAGAATAATGTTTCTGAAAGCTAAGCATTTATACCGAGAATAATTTTTATAAACAGGAAACTACGAGGCTTTGGTACAGTAAAGTAAGAGAACAAATTTGGTAGGATTTTTTCGAGGTCTAATCCTACAAAATTTGTTCTCTTACTTTATTATACCGAGAATAATGTTTCTGAAAGCTAAGCATTTACATCGAGAATAATGTTTCTGAAAGCTAAGCATTTATACCGAGAATAATGTTTCTGAAAGCTAAGTCCAAAGTGTTGTCGGCGTGCTGAGGGACTAAATGACTGAAAGGAGTGCAGTCGCTAACGTCGAGGCGGTCTGATGCGAGTGGGCGGCATCAGGCGGCTAGGTAGGCCTCTTCTCTGGCATGAGAGCTTAAATGACCTTTTAATTTCCTTCCTGTATTAAAATATGGCCATGGATTTATCTTTTAATTTACAGAACCGTGGCCAGTACAACGGAGTTAGTACACTGAGGTCGACGCTGCAGCAGCATCTATTTAAGGAGTTAAATAGACAGGAGTAGAGAAGAAAAAGGAATCATCGTGGGGGAGGTGGAAATTAAGAGGAAAAGTAGAGCAGGGAAACATATGAATCCAATAGAATAAGGCTGAAATGTATAAATGTTGATTAATTGAACGGCAGGAGCGCCAGACAAGGGGCACCAGTCCTAGAGATGTTGTATGATTTTGATGTAAAGCTCTTACAGGGGGGGGGGAGAGAGAGACACACACACACACACACACACACACACACACAGAGACAGAGAGAGAGAGAGAGAGAGAGAATCGCTTCGAATTCCTGGAATCCAGTGTTGTTTCAAGCCAGCGAGGAAGCTGCAATGGACAGGCATCTCTGATCAAACCGGGACTACAACGTGAAACAACTGATATGATGGAGTGGAACACAGACAGCCTGGAATTACAAGGCTTAAAAGTCTGGGTAATATCCACCCTCATTTATGCATGCAAAAGCTAGAAATAAACTAAAAAAATAGACAAGAAATTAGACTCTTTTGAAAACAAATGATTAAAAAAATACTTGGTATAAAGTGGAACGAATTCAAGAACACCGAACAGATGAGCAAACAACAACCTGTATCATGAGCGATCAGAAAAAGATGGACATATGTAAGCCATGTGATGAGAAGAAACAATCAGAGAATACCAAAACCATCTATTAAGTGGAGCACAATAGCCCGAAGAAAAAGTGGTCGACCACCAGAAACTCTAAAGAGAACATTGTTAAGAGAAGCCAGTTTAGTGGGAATAACATCCCTTGATGAAAGACTAGCTGAGAACAGGAAAACTTGGCAAACAACTATGCGAGCCCTATGTGACGTTTAGCGGCACGGGAAGGATGTAAGATATAAGAAGTCTGGGTTGGATGTGCAAGGTGGAACATAATTAATATATACGTTGGAAAAAAACTCCCTCATAGACGGAGACCAATGGAAGTTCTCGACTGAATTGAAGAACTACCGTGGGGCAGACTGCTAGTTTGTGGCGACTTTAATGTTCGAAGTACAAGCTGGGACAACATCGTGAAAAATATACAGGATCGAGCAGTAGTTACTGCATTGTTAAGAAGTGAACAGAAAGAAAATGAGGCAAATTCAAACACAGACCTGGCTCTGGTATCCACACAAGTCTTGCTGGACGTGCACTGGGAGTCTCTGGAAGTGATCATCTCCCCTGGACTGTGAGCATTAATAAAATTGGGAAATGTAGTTAAAATAACACACGCATTTAAATATGAGTGCTCAAATGAGCAGGCTTTAGGAGAGATTAGAATAAAAGCGTGGCAAAGGAAAATAGAGAACAGGGGAATGAGTCAACCACTTTGGTGGACAGAGCAAATAGAAAACCCTTAACAGATCAAGCGGTGGGCGACACAAAGATGGCAGAGATCTAGACGAAATCCTCACTAACAGGTGAAGAATTGAATGGAACAGAGGAGTCAACGCAGAAGGCAACAAACACATTTAAATCTCTTGCAAGGGAGTTAATGGCGCGGACATGGAATAAGTTGATTCAAGAAATAATAGAAATAACAGTCTTTGCGCAAATTCTGGCAAGTGCAGAGGAGGATGAACAACAAGCCTGGAGTACCAACATAACGGATGAGGAAGGTAATGTACTGAGATCTTAGAGTAGAAAAAGAGAGCCTTTCTCCAAAGGTGTGCCAAACAAATGGATCAGGGTAATCTTGAAGAGCATATATTGACGAGCATATATCAAACTTTGAATGTAAATGCTATAGAAGAGTTCTCCAAATATCGTGGACACAAAAAAGAACAAATATATCTATACTACAAGAGCTTAATATTGAAGAAGGCTGGCTAGTAAAGAGGATTAAAGAGAGAAAACTTAAATATTTTGGCCACATTAAACGTCATGATAATTTAGAGAAGACCGTATTGGAAGGATACATAATGGGAAAAAGAAAAAGAGGAAGACCGAAACGAAGATGGCTGCAAGACATCGTTGATGATCTGGAAATGGATGCAGCAGCAGCAGGCCATCTTGCTCACAACCGAGAGGCCTACAGGAGTGCTGTTTGGGAGGCAAAGTTCCGCAAGGGACATGCAAAGGAATGAATGAATGAATATCAAACTTTGTACAAACAGAAATCCTAGAAAACCCAACAGAAATATAGGCGGTAAGACAGATAATTAAGTTTGCCGAAAATTGTGCATCTGGTCCTGATGGCGTACGGTATGGACATCTCAAAGAAGCTAGCGACAAGGTTGTAAACCAGATGACAGATTACAACCAGTGCTTGAAGACTGGCGTAAAAACCGAGAAATGGCTGCACAGTTACTTGATTCCCTTAATAAAAATAGGTAAAGACAATAAAAAAACTGAATGGTTTATCGAATTATAAAATTGCAAAATGTATATGGCAAAGTGACTGAGAGGATTATAGCTGGCCGACTATCGGCCTTTCTAAAAATCAGCGGGCTACTATCGAATACATTAAGAATTTATCATCCAGGAAGAGATATAACTAATAAAGCTGCGATCATGGAGTATGATCCAAACATGAAGGAAGTTTTAAAAAAAACAGAAATGACGAAATCGTAGTTGTGGCACTTGATCTCGAGTAAGCTTACAACAGAGTGGATCAGATAATGCTGTTGAAACTTCTGATAAAATTTGGTATTAGTTCCATGGATAGTTTCAATGCTGTTAAGGCATATCAGTTGCCTTGAGATACACATCATGAATCTCAGAACCCAGAACCATTGTAACGGGGCCACCTCAGGGGTCTGCCTTGTCTCCTGTGCTATTCAATGTACGGGCCTTGCGCTGTTATTTGGGAACAGTGTGTGGCGAACGCTGACCTACGCTGATGATAACATAGGAGAATGGAGGTGTCTGCTGTCAGGCTGGACTTCCAGTGGCTGGCTTTCATCCACAACCTTCATGGGCTCAGTTTCCTAATATGCGTTTCTCCTTCCACCTGCATTTGTTTTTACCCTTGTTTCTATTTCTATAGAAGTCTGACGATTTTTTACCGGATAGGGTTGCTGGCCCTATGCCGAACCCTCCTTAGTTGCCTTTTACGATCTTGCGTGGTAGGGTACAGTGGCTCTATTCTTTACTTCACAGACATGTGGCCACATCCCGGGTACCACACGGAGAGGTGTAGAGAGGAACTAGCCACAAGGGTACAGAACAGAGAGGATGCTGAGCAAGAGAGGGCTCACCTGGGCAAGAGCGGAAAAAAGGCAAAGGACAGGCGTTTGCGGGAAAACCCTTTGCGCAAGCCCCATGTGCCTTGGGCACTTAAGGTTCAGAGAGACGGAGAAAGGGAAAGAGAGAGAGAGAAAGATATGCTGAGTGTGAGGTCAAAATACAAGTATTCTCAGGTAAAGGCAGGTTTGCTGGCATGAAGGATCATCCTTTCCATAAGGAGGTGGGGTTGATAAAGTCCAGACGCATCAAACGATGCAGATCCTGGATGGCTGAGGCTGAGGATACAATAATGTCAGTGTGCTATCTAGATGAGGTGCCTAAAGGTGATGACTGGTTACGGGTACAGGACAGACCTCAGCTAACAGAAGGGCCGCGAATGTAAAGACCGGGCACAGGGGGCAGTTGAACTTTCGGTTCAAGAACTCATCCAGCATCACTGTTGGTCTTCCGACACGGTAATATATACAGATGGCTCAGTGTCTCGGAATAGCTGAATTGGTTGGGGTTTTGTTGTCCATCGAAATGGAAGAGTAGTCGCACAGGGTACGGGAGCCTTTGAAGTCACCATATCAAGCATGCGAATGGAAACTGAGGCTGTGTTAGCTGCAATGGAAAGGATAGTTGCCCATGATGTAGATCACGGCGCCATTGTGACGGATTCACAGAGTATGCTTCATAAGACAGAAAAAAATTGCTTCGAAAAGAATGGGTTCATCTATTAAGCCAGTCAACTGTGAGGACCTTAATGTGGCTTTACTGTCCAGGGTATGCGGGAGTAAAGGGCAATAAAGTGGCAGATAGGCTTGCTGGACAGGATAAAATAAATGGCAGGCTGAAAATGGACAAGTCGTATTAGAAAGACTGCGTGAAAATGAAGAGTGGGAATAGAAGAACAATGTGGCTGTGATGCGATTGCTGGAGCTAGGACAAATTAAGGGTGCTGGTGGGAAATCTGGGCTGTGTGACAGAAATCGCATCGTAAGGAACCAATGCTAACTATTAGCACATAAACTCTTGGATGGATGCTGCGGCATGCGGTGTAGCATATATGGAGCTGTCCTGAAGACATTGACTCTGGAGTCTGATTTTGACTTCTGAACCTTTGACATGTCAAGAATGGATTGCTAAAGCCACGAAGGTGGTTGAGAAGGACTGTGTGAAAAGCGAACCATGGGAAGGACGAAGATCGGCCGTGCTCTGTTGCTGGTATAGAGATTAGCCTCCTTGCACCTAGAACACTCCAATATGTGCTCAGTTTTGTTCGTAATTTGTATTGGGTGATAGTGCCAATGGCACATTTATTGGATATAGGTCGATCTTTTTCCACATTGAGTGAATATAGCTCGATCTTTTTCGCAAAGTTCTGAATATCTGCCACTGCCCTTCATTATTCCTCTTTCGCATAGTCTTTGGTGACAAGTACTGCTCCTTGTAATTTTGGCTGTTATAATGTCTGCTTTGTCCATTTGTACGATGCCCAGGGTTGTTTTTTTTTTTTGTTTGCCAGTTGATCTGACATTTCATTACCTTCGCCTGGGCAATAAATTCATATTAGTGAGGAGATTTGTGACTTTTGTCTGGCCAACCACTCGCGACGCATCACCTGGTTTTCGATTTGTTTTTTTTTACCATGCATTGTGAGTTTGATAATATTAAGTCGTGATGCCTGCTGGTTTGCTAGTCAGTTTATTGGTCGAGTGGTTGCTTCAGTCTTCATCCTCATGCTGAATTACGAATCCCATCTGGCCCTTTGTCCGCGCGTGACCGATCCATCTATATATATTATAGGGTCATCTGGGTTGGAGTGCTTAATAATTCGCTCTTTGATTTCTGACTCTGCTCGTCCTGCCGCCCAATGTCGGCATTCTCGACTGAGCCATATATGAACTTTGGTAAAATATGGATGTTTTCGGCTATCAATCCAGTCGGCACACATTGGGATTTCATCTTGTTGCATATCTGTCCTATGGTCTTTTCAATCTCTGCTATAAATGACTGTACCTTTTTGTGTTTGAAAATGGGTTGTCTTCCATGATCTTGATTCGTGTGTACTTTTATTTTACTTCGGCGCATTTATGTTGAGTTTTCATGCTCGGTTTGTTCAACAGGTGTCACATGGCATCCACCGGTGTGTCCCTGGGGCATCCAAGCACCGTAGTTATTGCTTCATTCTGAATTCTCTCCAGCAGCCAGGTCGTTTAAGTTGTTGATAAAGTGAGCATTCATTCATTCATTCATTGGCATGTCCCTTGCGGAACTTTGCCTCCCAAACAACTCTCCTGTAGGCCTCTCGGTTGTGAGCAAGATGGCCTGCTGCTGCTGCGTCCATTTGCAATTCGTCAACGATTTCTTGCGCCATCTTCGTTTTGGTCGTCCTCTTTTTCTTTTTCCCATTATGTATCCTTCCAGTACGGTCTTCTCTAAATTATTATGACGTTTAATGTGTCCAAAATATTTAAGTTTTCTCTCTTTAATCCTCTCTACTAGCCAACCTTCTTCAATATTAAGTTCTTGTAGTATGGATATATTTGTTCTTTTCTGTGTCCATGATATCTGGAGAATTCTTCTGTAGCATTTACATTCTCAGCTGTTTTGTTAAGTGTCCAGGTCTCACAGGCATATGTTGCGATTGGAAAGATGCATGCCCTTAAAAATCTTATTTTTGTAGTTTTGTCTGCTCCTCTCCACAGATTATGTGCAGATTCTGTATTTGTTTTACTTTCTGAAGAGCAATAGATGTCCTCCTTTTAATTTCCCTCATTGTATCTCCATTATTAGTTAGCAGTGATCCAAGATATTCAAAACTCTCCACTTCCTCCAATTTTTCCTCATTGATATATATTTCAGCTGCCTTGTTTGTCTTGTCATTTGTCATAAATTTAGTTTTCTTTGCATTAAGATAGAAGTTCTGCTCTTCGCTGTTCTTACGGACTGACATAATTAAAAGTGAGCATGCCTATGCTATATTCTAATCTTGAAATTACCAACACTTTCATTATTGAAAATATTTTTTTTTTGGATACACCAATATCTGCTATTATTTTAAAGGATGCTAGACCTTTCTTTGCTTTCAATATCGTCTCGTCTTGAAGGATAGGCATCTATCGAAGGTAATCCCCTAATATTTAATTGTGTTACAGCTTTCTATGCAGATATTTTCACAGTGCACCCCTGGCATTTCGGGTTTTGGTGACTGAGAAAATATAAATGTACCAGGTTTAGCTGCATCCTTTGCATTTCATGTAGAGGTCACATGACATCACCATCATGTGTCACGTGGCCACGCGGAGCAGAAAAAAATGGCGGGTGCTGGTTCGTTTCGTCAACGTGCTGTTATTGAGTCCCTCGTTAAAGAGGAAATACCCGCTCCTGAAATTCACCAAGACTTCATATTTCTTATGGTGATGTGTGTATGGGTGTTAGCAGTGTTAGGAGGTTAGTGAAACATTTCAAAGATGGAAACACGAGCATCCAAGATATGCCTCGCAGTGGTCGCCCTCGAACTGCCTCCACTGAACGCAACGTGGAAAGGGTTGACGACATCATTGAAGAAGACAGACGTGTCACAGTACCTGAAATCGCTGTAAATCTTGGAATATGACACAATGCAGTGAAGGAAATTATTTAAACCCTAGGCTATATAAAAGTTTTTACCAGCTAGGTCCCTCGTATGTTGACTGAAGATCACAAAACTGTGAGAAAAACCATGACCCAAGACCTTCTTCAGAGAAAACTGAGGAAATTCAGAAAATAGGTTGGGAAATTCTTCCCCACCCTTTCTATAGCCCCGACGTGGCATCCAGTGATTGCCATCTTCTCGGTTTTCTGAAAGAACAAATGCGAGGCCATCATCACGACACAGGAGAAAACGTCCAGAAAGCAGTGCGTGTGTGCCTTCGATCAGTTGGAACGGAATTCTACCTAGAGGTTATCTTCAAACGTGCAGAGCGATGGGGAAAATATGTGCAGAGAAATGGAGATTATGTTGAAAAGTGAAGAAAAGGATGCAAGTTAAGGTGATACATTTATATTTTCTCTATCCATAAATTCTGATTTTTAAAAACATTTTGCTCACGACTTTCTGAATGACGCTCGTATATCGTCTAAAAAGGTTAAAAGCCGAACATAGCCCATTTGATTTAACTGAGCTAGTGGCACAGTTTGGCACTATTTTCAAGGGCATGTGTGATTTTCCTGGCTACAGTTTTTTTTTCCACCCGCTTTCCATATGTGTTTTGGAGTGTCATGATTCGATGTCTTGACAGCTCTCTGTGATTCATGTTTGCTTTAGGCAGAGTTATGAGGTGGCTACCCGTTTTTTACTGCGTTTGAGGCCTGTGATTTATAGTTTTAATTTGATTCCTGATTTTGTTTCAAGTGTTTGTATCTTACTCCGTCCGGTCCTGGGGCACTGGCCTCAGAGGAGTTGATGGCTAGTCTCACCTCTTCTTCGAGTATGGTGTCTGTGTGCTGTTCATCTGAGATTATTCCTTCTATGATCTTCAACGTTGTTTGTAGGGCTTCCCGATTTTTTGTGGTCAGCTTGTTGAAGATATCTTGTGAAAAGTGCTTCACTCCCGTCTTCATCAGAATTTAATTCTTTGCCCGTTTCATCTTCCATGGGCCCATTGTAACCAGTTATGTGTTTCCTAGATATGCTATTATGGAATCGCCAGAATTTTGGCACAGATTTGAGCTTCACCATTTCATCGGTGAATTCTTCCCACCTCTGTTTTGTTGGTTTCGATACTAGAGCTTAGAAGACGTGTGGCGTTTTTCCGTTTTCCTTCTGTCATGGCCTTGTTAATAATGGGCACATCCCGCATTTTACTGACTTTCTGCCACTCCTTGGTTGGTTGGAGTTTGTTCAGCCACGCTCTTTTGGTTTTTCCTGACCACCAAGGGTGGGGGTTCATATTATGTCGTTGGGATTGTCTTATCCGTGCTCTTATCCTTGCTCTTCCCAGGGCGTTGTCAAATGTTTATTTTATATGTGAAAGCGTGGTGGTTTGTGGTGTTATTTTTTGTGGTCCCTTCCTTATTCTTATGGAGCATTGGAAGTGGTCATTTCCTTTGTGTTTTAGAGCTTGCCATTTTTTTCCAGGTGCTAATATGGCAGATGTCAATGTTAAGTCGATATTGGAGTCTGTATCACCCTCTGGTTCGGCCAGTCACGTGATTTGCGTGTTGTTTATTATCATTAGATTTAACTCTATTACCACGTTTTCAAGGTTTTGCCTTGTGTATTTTCCGTTAGATTTGCCCATCTGTTATAGTCGGGTATCGAGGTCATTACATATGATTAGACCATTTTATCCCATTGCTTCTAGTTCCCTGAGAAATTTAACATCTTTTCCCATTGATTGCGGGGTTGTTTCCGACTATATGCCAAGCTGTTCCTTCCCTCCCACCACAATCCCCTGTGGGCGAGGATGCAAGGGTAAGAATAGCGCAAGCGCGTGGCGTGGCGTCATCGCCAGCGTAGTAATTTTGAGTACTATATATAGGAACGTTGTTGGCATGCAGATAGAGAAAGTTTAGAGTTTTATGGCGGGCTGAGTTCGTCAAGCCATGTATTATGAAATACTCAACGCCTGCCAACTCACACTGTTTGATTATATTGTGTTATGAAGAAAATCATATGTGATGTGGATTATATCTTTCTCGTAGTGCGAGGAAATTCTATCAGATTCATTGGTTCATCGCCACAAGTTGGATGGGCACATATCTAGTCCATCAAGGCCTACGTTCGCATGGCTGGTATGTATATATATATATATATATCGAGATGGTATTTTGGAGATACGTAACCTGGCTGCACCATCTGCACTCAATGAGGCGATTAACACATGGAAATTGTGAAGTGAGAGATGGAGCGATTATTCAGTGCATTAGCACACTATAATTTGTGTCATATTCTTCCAGTGCATTAGCACATCGCGACCCAGGAATATGAGTATCTCATAGATCAGAAGTAGGCAAGGCCTGAATAAGTGCGAAGGCACCAATGGATTAATGTTGTGACTTAACTTATGGGGAGAGGGGCCAAGGGAGCCCAGGCCAGCATCAGGGACATACAGGTTTAGTGTTAACTTTAGAGAGTTATTATGTTACAATGATGATATGTGTCTTGCTGTAATATGTTGCAGTGATGATATATGTCTTGCTGTAATATGTTGCATTGATGATATGTGTCTTGCTGTAATATGTTGCAGTGATGATATATGCCTTGCTGTAATATGTTGCATTGATGATACATATAATAATGTCATGCTTGTTATCATGATGATTTATGTGGATGTCCTGTGTATGTCATGTCTGTGGTGGCACAATGTGATATATGTAGAGAGTTAATAAAATGGATATAATTTGATATTGGACTTGGAAATATGTATTTCATGTTCCTGTGAAGTATGGATGTACATGCATGTGATCTGATGCATGACTGGCATACAGTATCCTGGGAGGGGAATCCTGGGTTGTAGAGCTGTTTTTAGGAATGGCCACCCCAGTACGTTAGTACATCGGTCATGGATCTGTGGGTTTCAGATGACTTTTGGTCCTGTCTTTCCCTTGATAGTCCCCAATATGTGGACTTAGCAACCAGCTAAGTTTACACCCACCCGACTCCAACCTAATTGCCTACAGTTCTTTCTAGTTTCCACACATCGGTGACAGTCTGTGAGATTTGGTCACTTACTAGTATTGCTATTCCATGGTGTGTATCGTTTTTAGAGTTGGTGTAGCTTTCGTATCCAGGGATGTGTATACTTGTTGTGTTAGTTTCTTGTAGTAAGAATATATCAAAGTCTCTCACCCTGAGCTCTAGTTTAGGACCTCTTTGTCTGACGCTGCGGCAGTTAAAGTAGTAAAGATTGTAGTGTGTTAGACGTATTCTGTCAACCTTCAACTTTTTAGCCCGTGTCCTTGCTCTCTTGCCTCTGTGTGTTTTGGTTTTTGTCTGTTGTTGGTGGCGCACTCCTTCCTGACACGGAGGTTTTTACCAATTTTGCAGCGTCTCCTCCGCAGCACATATCGGCATCTCTGTGTGACCTCTCTACATGATTTTGATAGCATTGTTAGGGGACTCCCTCCTACTTGAAAATCAACGGTCCGCCTGTCCACCATTTTAAACCGGAAGTCGAGAAGGACTGTGTGGAGGGTGAGTTACGGTAAGGACTGTGTGGAAGGTGAGTCGCGGGAAGGACTGTGTGGAGGGTGAGTTACGGTAAGCACTGTGTGGAAGGTGAGTCACAGGAAGGACTGTGTGGAAGGTGAGTCACGGGAAAGACTGTGTGGAAGGTGAGTCGCGGGAAGGACTGTGTGGAGGGTGAGTTACGGTAAGGACTGTGTGGAAGGAGAGTCACGGGAAGGACTGTGTGGAAGGTGAGTCACGGGAAAGACTGTGTGGAAGGAGAGTCACGGGAAGGACTGTGTGGAAGGAGAGTCACGGGAAAGACTGTGTGGAAGGTGAGTCACGGGAAGGACTGTGTGAAAGTTATTCAAGGAAATGGAACCAGTAACACATGCCACCTATATTACTGACCCACTGACCATAGCAAAGCTATCCCAGGCCTGAACAGTAATGTCTTGTTGAGAGAAGAAACATAGGTTTAGAAATATGAGAGATACTTTTTTACATGAGTTTCAGACTGGCATATCTGAGTAGACACTGAGTGACAGACATACAGGCAGGCAGGTAGACAGAGGTAAACAAATGATTGAGCTTTCACCTCTGTCAGCACATTTTAAGATGAAACACAGTGAAAAAATAACAAACCAGAGTAAATGATAGCATTAGTCAAAGGAAGATATGTTAACTTTCTGTTATTAACAACTGTGAATGATACTTGCCTTACATCAAAAATGGAAGAAAAAAACTAAAAGTAAATATAAAATAGAAAGAACGCAAGATATGCGTGATACGACGTTTACGTTGGCGAAGACGTGATAAGAAAGCACGTGTAAACAGCATGTCAGCGTAAGCATGAACGGGTAAACAGAAATATGAGCACGTGAGATGAGGGTCACATTCAGAGAGCAGAATAGGGATGCAAGATGATGTTAAAAGTTGTAAGGGATTTATATGGGACTTCTGACAGTGCATGTCAAGGAAAAAAGCAACGCCATCATGTAAATTAAGTCAAGGAAAAAGAAGAGCAACGCCATAATGTAAATTAAGTAGATGGAAGTAAAGATGTGCTTGAGAACGTAAGAAGCGCCCAGTTTTCTAAAAAAAAAGTAGCCCCACGAAACGACCTAGTAAAATGGCTACATGTTAGATGTCTTTAAAAAATGGACATAATTGCATGAATAATATAAGAAAGAGATAGAAAAAATATTTAAAAGTTTCATACACACAACCTAATAATTCTCGATTTTGTAACAATGAGAAAACAATTTTCTTCTTCCTGTGTTTTGCTATGAGCGATAAAGAGATCCACCGTCGGCTTGCTGGACTGTCCCGGTTAAAATATATCACAGAAAGAATTACAACTGTTCAAATAAAAGAATGCCAAAACAAGCTATCAAATGGAACACAACAGGACGAAGAAAAAGAGGTCGACCACGAGAAACTCTAAAGAGGACATTGTTAAGACAAGCCATATTAGTAGGCATAAAATCCCTTGATAAGGTTGAAAAGTTTGACGAGAGAACTACCATGCGAGCTCTATATCTAACGGCACGGAAAGGATGTAAGATGTCAGAAATAAAAGAAAATGAAGAGACCACAACGTATGTCCAAATACATGTCCTTTGCAAAATACACCAGACATGGAGGAAGAATCCGACGAGTTTTTGACAACTTCCATGACACACTAAACAACATAAGTAAAAGGAAAATATCATGATTATGGGGGACTTCAATGCAAGACTGGGAACACGTACAATAAAACTAGTAGTCCACCTGGGTGCCTTCGTGACCAACAGTGCGTTAGAAATGAAAATGGTAGCAGACTCCTAGAACTGTGCAGCCAGCATGATCTTTTTATCACAAACACATTCTTTAAACACAGAGAGTCCCAAATGGAATGATTTGACCTGCCGAAGTCAAACTGATTTAAATACTAGCAAGGAACAACAAGAAAAGGATATTCATGGATGCAAGAGCAATACCCAACCTGAACTCAATTACGGACCATAAAGCTACAGTGGCAGTTATCAGAACACAAAAGAAGCCATGACAGAACTCACAAAAAGAAGAAGACAGGAGAAACAATAAAACTAAGCAAGCTCACGGAAGAGAATGTGAAAGAAGAATATGAGAAGAAAATAAGAGAATTGTTCATAAACTTACCAGTAGAAACAAAATCCTTGAAGAAGAATGGGCCTTGTTCAAAACCAGCATTTTGCAAGCAGAAAAGAAAACATTTGGTACAATGAAAAATAGGAAGTAGAGAAATGAAAATAACAACATGGTGGAATGATGAGGTGTAGAAGAAAAGAAAAATAAATATAAAAATGAATGAGAAGTAAGCAGGAGCATGACTACACTGAATATGAAGTGCAAGAAGATGCTCTAAGTGAGTAATAAAAGAAGTATGGCAGGAATACAGTGAGCCAGTAAACAATGATCACAGAGAAGCTACGAAAATCTTTTGGTCAGTGCTGGAAGGAAGAGAACAGAACACTTCGATCAAACAGAGACTGTGAACGATGTTAATGGTGATCCAATATGCGAGCAAGGGAGTGTACTAGAGAGATGGAGACAATACTTCGACAAGCTATTCAATACATCATCTGCGGCGTGCAGCACCATGATAACAACACAGCTGGCCCCATAGAACTTGAATCAGACCAACAAGCTAAAATCAGAGAAGCCACCAGAAAGGACTCAGGGAACAAAGGTCCATGATGTGATGGATTACCCAATGAATTAATTAAATGTGCGAAATAGGTTCGAATAGCTTGGTTTCACAGACTCATAATTTGGTATGGGAAAAACAAAAAACACTACATGACTGGAGAAACGCTGTAGTTATTCCCACATGGAGGAAAAAAGGCAGTAAAATGGATCGCAACCAATACAGAGGCATCTCACTATTAAGCCACACTAGAAAAATGTTCTGCATGATCCTAGAGAATAGACTGCGATCAGTGACTGAACCACATTTAAATGAAACTCAGACGGATTTAGAAAAATGGAAACTGAACAGATGCCATCTTTTCCCTAAGACAATTAACAGAAAAATCAGGTGAACATAATCAGATACTGCACATAGTTTACGTAGACCAAGAAAGAGCATTCGACAGAGTAGATATAAACTGTGGGAAGTCTTACAGCATTATGGAATTAGTACACATCTGAACAACCTATGCTAAAACATATATGAAAACAGTCAATGTACAATTCCAGAAACAATGTCGATAAACCTACATCAACTTCCGGAAACATACCCAATAGGTGGATCATAAATGAACTCCGTTTTGCTGACGAACTTAAAGCTCAGTTATTTGCATATCCCTTGCGGAACTTTGTCTCCCCAATAGTTCTCCTATAGGCCTCTCAGTTGTAAGCAAGATGCCCTGCTGATGATGTATCCATTTGCAGATTATCAGCGATGTCTTGCAGTCATCTTCGCCTTGGTCTTCCCCTCTTTCTTTATCCCATTATGTACCCTTCCAAGACGGTTTTCTCTAGATTATCATGACTTTTAATGTGTCCAAAATATTTAAGTTCTCTTTTTAATCCTCTTTACTAGCCAGCCTTCTTCAATATTAAGTTCTTGTAGTATGGAAATATTTGTTTACTTATAGCTACATCAGAAAAATATCTAGAACTTAGCACGGGCATGTAGAAGCCACAACAAAAAGATCAGTGCTTAAAAAACGGAAGTCATGATCTCTGAGAGAGAATAAATCCGAACAAAGATCTTCCTAGACAACCAGCCCGTGAAACAAGTGAAACATTTCAAATACCTAGGTAGCATAATATAATCATCAGGGAGAAATGACGCTGAGATTGAGAACACATGCAATAATGCAAATCAGGTCACCAGACAAATGACTCCTTTACTGAAACACAAATATATCACAACTGAAACAAAAAGAGTGCTATACAACACAGTTTTCCTCGCAAATCTATGATGTCAATGTCAAACATGGACACTAACATCCAAGAACAAAACGAAAATTATCACGACAGAAATGAAATGTTTAGGGAGAATAGTAAATACGAGAAGAAGAGACCAAATAAGAAATGACATCATCAGGTCAAAGTTTGGAGTAATACCTGTACTGCCTATACCCAGAAGCAGCAACTCAAATGGTATGGCCATATTACACGGTTAACACCAGACAGCATATCACAGACAACATTCACACTGAGATCTGTAGGTAACAGAGGGAGAGACCCCCCCCCCCCACTTACGCAGGAGATGGAGAGAGGAATTTACAGAAGCATTAAATATCTCATTATATGAAGCAAATTGCCAAGTCCTATCAAGACGTCTGTTGGGCCCCTCAACACCGAACGATATATGAGGAAGGAGACAAAGACAAGGACAGAGAGAACACATTTTGATAATAATTCAAGAAACGACGCATAGAAGCAGACACAATGACAATATATTTTGACAACAATTCAACAAGACGAGATGCAGAAGTAGACAAAATACATAAGAAAAAACATAACCACATTAATTTAGAGTATGTCACATACAGAGACGCCGTTAAAGCAGTATGGCAATGAAAGAAGTGAGTTTAGTTAAAATTCCATTCAATAATCCTTTTTATCAACAATTTCCAAATAAAATATCTCAGTATTCAATATTTGTATTCCCCGGAACAGTGGTTCGATTATTTTTATTCGTCTGATTAAAAACATGCTTGATAGAACAGCTCTAATCAAACAGACTAGAAAACTCGAAAATTCACTGGAAGCCGCAGTAGAGATACTGTTTTCAGAGTCATTTTAAGAATCCCTTAAACAGTGAAGTCCTCTAATGAAGATGTCTTAAAATAGTGGCAGATGGAAAGGCAAGTGATTACCCAGGGCCCAAATAAAGATTAAATTAGGAATGAAATCAATAGAAAAAGATGAGAAAGTTTAAACAAAAAATGTACAGATGCCATAAAGACATACCATGAGATAATAAACAAGAAATATAAAAACAAAATGCAAGAACTTGTATCAGGACTTGGTGAGTACAACATCTACCACCCGTGAAAACTATGACTATAACAGTATCTTTAAAGCCATTTTTCCACCTTTGATGTTATTGTTTTTGTAAATCTCATAAATAATGTGTTAGCGTATGACGAATTCCCTAATTATTAGGATCTCAAAAATGTTTCACAAGAGTAAGACATCTGGTATTTAGTCTGCTACACAGGGGACTCCGAACAGATCTTAAAACACATGCCTCGAGTGGGATAACTAATGCATCACTCTAATTTTCTTTGATTTCGATAAAGGACAAATAATATGGTTTCTCAGAGAGCTCCACCGTGGAAAACAAATATTCTCCACACGGGCAAAAGTCACGAACATCCCGAAAAAGAATACAATATTCTGATCTATCCTTCTGGATCTAGTGTGCAGTCTTTGACAATGTTATAGAGTCATTGTTTTCCTTCACAAACAGTAACAGACGTATAATATGCGTAATGTTATAGGTTTACAATGGTGTCCAATAACACACTGCACAATGTTCTGTCTCCGTTTATCTTACGTTGGTAAGGGTGTACTGGTCACTTTCTACCAGGACCACAGGTCTCAGTCAGTCAAATGAACAAGTCAAGCATGAAGTTCTAGATTAGTCTAGATCTTGCTTGCGTATTGTGTGAGCGGAGATTAGGTACCAGTTCGCTCGCTCGCTCCCTTCCTCACGCACTTACTCACTCATTCACTCACCATACGTGTGTGTGTGTATGTTTTTAATGCCAGTGCCTTTGACAGTGAGGATATGGAGTGTGTGTATGAGATATCTCTCCCTAGCAGACTGTTTCTTACACTAGTTTAACACGATCACTCAGATTATCACACAGACGAACTATCGCTCATAACGTCACACAGCAATCTGATGTCAAAATGTTTAAACGTACTCAATGTTATTACAAAACCGCATATGGGAAATCTCTAAAACTGTAGGAAAAAAGTGAATATTCATATGTTAAATGTTACTGTTAAGTCTTATTCTTCAAACATATGCCACAAAACAACAGATTTCTCTCGGAAGTTTGTGTACTACCCAAACTATGTCTGAATCTCCCAAACATGACTTTGTCAGTATCGCACGTTGTACACTGAGACATGCCTGATGCTGGCTAGGGATTGGATCGTATTGGATGCTGAATCAAAGAAACAGAAATCTTATCCCATGTTTGCTGCAGCACAGTCACCAGCTGTCATTCATCATTTGGACTACCCTGCTGATGCAGCACGCGGTGCCCATTGTATCTCACTAATATTCAAAGAAGTTTATGTCAGGTGACACAGTTGGCTACTGCATGATACAAATTTCATTATACTGGAATAACTTCTGTTGGAGACGCGCAGGTAAGGGCCTTGCGTTATCTTGATAGAAAATGAAAGCTTGCACTTGGAGGCGGAGGTCTGTCAGCAACACCGCCTGTGACCTCCTAACAATGCAATAAATAGATAGTGCGATGATATACTGTAAACGTTCCAAGCATTTGGTTAACTGTAACTCCATCTATAAATATGTCCATAGCCTGACAACGTTCGTTTATGTCCCGTCTTCGCATTAGAGTTTTTTTTTTTACAAAAAATAGCGTACATTTGATAAAGTCTATGGTCTGTTTTGAAAGCAGAGAATCAGGAGATTCGAAAATCATTATTTGCATTTGTTTCATGACGATTTCATGACTCAGTTAAGCAATTTTTTTAATCGGTGCTACATGATATTTTTGTGCATTTTGGATCATCGCGCTCTAAACAATACTCTAAGCAACATCAGGTGTTGTTTTGTTGTAACGCTGGGTATAAACAACATCAGGTGTTGTTTTGTTGTAACGCTGGGTATAAACAACATCAAGTGTTGTTTTGTTGTAACGCTGGGTATAAACAACATCAAGTGTTGTTTTGTTGTAACGCTGGGTATAAACAACATCAGGTGTTGTTTTGTTGTAATGCTGGGTATAAACAACATCAGGTGTTGTTTTGTTTGTAACGCTGGGTATAAACAATTCTGAGAAACACCAGTTTTCCTTTCTTAGTGCGTGTATTTATAGTGCACTTTGAGAAGTGCAAGCAAAACTGGGCGAAAATGGAGAGTAATCCAGGAAGTGACCGAAGCCACGGAAACACGAACTGAAAAAAGTAACAGGACACACCCAGACCAACAGAAGATGGTATGGTCATAGTGAAATCAAATGGTGATCAAAGTCCTCCTGTAAAGAAAGAAAGGATATGATCATCGGCGAAGTAAGGAATACAGAGGTCTAGAAGGCAGTCCAACAACCACAGCAAGGCCAATGGACAGCATGGGAGGAAGTCCTGCAGAGATCACTAACACGGAATGACTCTGGAAAATGGCATCCCTGAGACTCAGCTTCATCTTCAGAGCAGCTTATGATCTTCTGTCTACAGGCTCTAACCTACTCAAATGGGGTGAATCAAAATATCCAAAGTGCCCCCTCTGCAACGAAAGGTAAACGTTGGAGCACGTGCTGCAGCATACATAGTATCATTAGCCCAAGGACGCTACATCTGGAGGCACATTAGAGTGCTGCAGGAACTAGTAGCCATTGTAGACAGGGCAAAAAATAAAGCAAACAACAAAAGAGCTGAGGTCTCACCTATGTACTTCATAGCCGCTAGTACGACATCGAATATTGAAATCAGGGACATTCTCTTACCATCACTGCTAGATGCTGGAAACGACTGGGATGTGCTAGCGGACCTACCAGGAAGAAGAGAATACCCGACTGCCACCAAGAACACAGGAATGTGACCGGACATTGTAGTGTACTCCACAGAAAAACCCACACCCCCTTGGAGTGTCAGGAGTTTAATATGGCCGAAACACTTGTCTGAGGGAAGTTACCTCCTCTGATGATCTGAAAGAATCGTGTTGTTGTTGTTCCGATCTCTACAGTAGAGAGTTTCCTGCATATAGCATCATATATTTTATATATGGTCTTCTATGTCTTTGCATACTGTTTTGAAAAAGGTAACTCAATAGTTTCTATCTGCATACAAAGTCACCTCTACCAACATTTTATAGACTGGGTCGTTAAGACGTATTCCTTTTTCTTAATGCCGTGTAGTGAAGAAAGTTGCACGACATATATAATTGTGTCACTATATAAAGTCACTTAAAGTGTCTAGTGGAGCAAGAAGTTGTTCGTCTGACTACTCTGATAAGAAAGGTTCTATCTGGAAGTCTAATCAATTACTTTCAACGCTATTCACAAGAAACTGACCATACCCAGGCTCTCAACAACTTGACGTAGGCAACAGCAACATAACTTGAAAACTACGGACAGTCACCCCACAAAACTGACACGTGACAGTGTGGATTAACTTGAAGAGGGTTTGAAAACATCAACAGTTTTATTTACGGGAAATAATGACAGATGACTGATGCTGATGGACTGCATAGACAGAAAAACATGCTTGAAGCTCCACTCCCTGGCTAGAACATTGTTAGCCACATGGGGAGGGAGTGAACAACTCTCTCACAACAAAACTACAAACGTGCTCACACAACATGAAGAAATAAAGAGCTGCATTACTTACAGCTTCTGAAACATCTCACAATGCACATTATTCACAACACTTATTTTAACATTCGTTAGTTCTGAACACTCTTAACACAATGCCATGAGGCAACATTTAGTAGCAACTCATCTAGCTAGAACAAAACTCACTTCGTCCTAGTTCTAACATTCTACAAGAAAACTCACAATGAATAACTCTAACTATCTGTCTAAACTGTCATCTCATTCTATACCCTCCTATAATCCATAATGATAATCCTCTCGATCAGTTTCTAAATCTCTCAATGTGTCAAAAAACAAACAAACAAACAAAACAACTCGTGCTTAAATATGAGCTACCATTTTACATCGAACCTTCCTGAACTTTTTTTCCTCACGAGGAGTCTAAACCATGTTAAATCACCTGTTTACTGACCTTGGGTAATAAAAACATTTCCAAATTTAACTTCCGTTACTAAATATAACTAGTCTAGACAAACAATTCACCAAAAATAATAATTCTCGTGAAGTCAACATGACATAACTAAGATTTCATTGATCTATCTCCACGTCAGAAATAAGGGTTTTAATCACTTAGTCCAAGTGCTAAAATTATCCTTTATTGTTTCCCTTTGATAGTAAAAGTTCTACAATAACTAGTGCAGTAGTAAAAAAAATACTGTCACAGGTCGGTTACAATGAGAACAAATTAAATTTGTGTCTCAAATTTCAGTATCTATGCCGTTTTCTCTTGCCTTCAGATCTGAACCAAATTCCTTCTTCACCGTGTCATTCTCTGTGTTGCAAGATCTTTCCCAGCCCTCCAATCGTTATGATTGTTGGAGTAATATGTCATACAGTTTTGATATGCAGTCTTTGTTTCATCTCAACTTTTTCTCGTGCAGACACTCTCAAAGTATTTGTTTAAGAATGTAGTTTTCATTCATTTTCGTAACATTTGTTCTAGAGAACTGTCGAGAAGGAATGGAAGCTTCACAAATAATATGAATTAATTGTCTTGTTCTTTTGTTTAATATTCATGTATTTGAGATAGCCTATGCAGACTGATTTTTTTCCTGTCTTGACTACACTGATCCTCTTTCCAATAAGCATAATGAGTGTTTGATTGCAAAAACACAATCAGTGGATAGTCGCTTTATTCTGAAACACTACTGCCTCGACAACAATCTGCTCCGATATTTCATGCAAGCGATTCTGACGCAAGCAAAAGTTTTGGTTTTTTTCCTCTTTTCCTCTGCATAGAGCTTCCTGTGAAACTGCTGCTATATTTCTTGTCTCGTATAATTTTATAACGTTTCATCATACTTGCATCTCATACTTTATGGAACATTCATTATTTCTAAAACACTGAATAAGCAGTGGAACATTTCTTTAGTTCAGAATAAGTCATGGAATATTTATCATTTCTCCAACCCTGAATAAATGGTGGAGCATTTCTCTACTGATGAATTTTCTTAACACTAAAGAAGTTACAGAACGTTTATTATTTTTTAGCACTGAATAAGTCATGGAACAATAATCATTTTTCTAACTCTGAATAAGAGGTTTATTTTAGATCTCGTAGAAGCATATGTCCCCTGAAAACATGAACAGAAAAACTGCGATCTTTCTTTTCTGTTTGTGAGAAATACTTGATGAAATCTGATGTGTCTTTTTCTTTCGGTAAAATCTGATCCACTTTTGAGTCCATTGGTATCACAATAAACACGTTTAAACCACGTCTCCACATGTTTGTTCCGATCTCTAATAGACTCGCTATTTTTAGAGAAGAGAATTTCGCAATGTTTTTTTTTTCCAGAAGTTACTTTTACACTGACATATATCACGTCGCATCCCTTTGGTAATCAATATTTACTAATAAAAAATCCCAAAATGTTCCAGCTTTCATGCGCTTGAACATCTCGTTTACAATATTACAAAATAAAATATGAAATATCGAACGTTGGTTCAGCTGGTGAAAATGCTTTTGTTTACCATCACGTGCTAAAACAATCATAAAACACACTGGACCCTTTCAGAAAATATACTCACGGCAAAAATTAAATGTGTTGGGCAGTGTGTACGTGATACTGGGCCAACTCAGATAAAAGTTGGCGCACGGTATGGCTGAGTATTGAAGAACGACAAAGTGATCAGTTTGATTTCAGTGAAGGTGTCACGAAACAAAGAGAAAAACTCAAGTCAGTGTAGGACCCCTTGAGAAAAAAAATATTGATCTCAGTACCCATCTTGGATTGTTATCACTGCCTGACAGCACCTTCTCATCGAGTCAATGACACGTTGGATGCGTCGTTGGAGCATGTTATTCCAATCTTTTTGCAAAAGCTTGGGCTAAATGGCGGTGGGTTTCAGGAAGAGTTGTCTTCCTCGCAGCCTACGACCAGTTCATCCCATACATGCTCGATGGCAGACATGTCCGAGGAAACAGCTGACAATGGTAAGACATCAATCAGCTGTTGTTGAAAGTGGTCCCTGATCAAACGTGTCACATGTGGACGAGCGCTATCTTGCTGTAGTATCATACCTGCTTCATTTGCATCAAGGAAAGGTGTGTGTGGGGTGTTACGATTTCATGTCCGTATCGGAACTGAAACGTCACAAGTGTGTTATCGTTAAGTAATAAAGCTGTTCCTACTTTCTTCCTAGTTTATACATTCTCTTATTCATAGACCATGCTTCACACCCATAAAACAAAATTCGCTCCATGTAACATTTAAGTACTAAAAAAAAAAAAAAAGTAAAGATAGTCCCATAGCAAATGCCGTAGGGGGTGAAGCGTTAGAGACCTCATTATGCTGGGTCATCAGCGTATGAGGTAGGGTGACCAGTTCCTTTCCTCGCTGCCTTTACTTCCCAGATTTTCTCTGGTACCCATTTTACGAGGCTGGGTCGACCTCGGGGCCGTATTGGTCGGAAAAAAAAATCCCGCTCAGCTGGGGATTCGAACCCTCGACCATTTGGTTGCTAGACGAGTGCTCTAACCACTACGCTAGCCGGCCCCATTTAAGTACTCGGAATCTTATTTCCATTGATATGGATCTCTGGCACAAGATGTTTCTCATTGTCTGGAATGTTGTCTTGGCTTGAGCACGTCTGCTTTTTATTTTATTGTGACATTTCCCATCAGCTGTTATAATCGTTCCTAAGAACTTGAATCTATCAACTTGTATCAGACTTTTGCCATCGATGGTAATGCTACATTTTGGTGGCATTCTTTTCTTTGAGATGACCATCACTTCAGTCTTCTTTTTATTCTGTTTGAGACCTTTACTTTTACTTTCAAGAACCACAACGTCCAGAAGAGCCTGTAGCTCACCTTCACTTTTAGCAATCAGAACTGTGTCGTCTGCATATTTTAAGTTGTTAAGATTGTACCCGCCAATTGATATTCCTGGCAAGCTCCCTATATTTCTCATTATTTTTTCGCTGTACAAGGAGAAGAGATCAGGAGATAGAACACATCCTTGTCTCACTCCCAATTTTATGTCTTGGAATGCTCCTATGTGGTTCTCAACCCTCATTGCTCTGACTGCTGCCAATATGTTTTTTAAAAATAAATTTCAGATCTTTCCCATCTTTGTTGATGTCTTCCGGCATTCATATAATTTCTGTGTGTCTCACTTTATCGAATGCTTTACAGTAGTCTATGAAGCATAAGTATAGATCCGTGTTTACTTCTGTTGATGTCTCCATCAATGTTATTATTATATATATGGCATTGTACCTTTTAGTTCCACGAACCTGCACTGTTCTTCAGCGATTTCTGGTTTTATTTGACCTCTGACGATTACGTTTTCAGATTGTTGTGATTAGAGCTAGACAATTACCTTTCTTTTATCTTGCTCAGTTCTCACACTGCCCCTCCCCCCTCCTGCGCTGGCTATCGTTGGGTCTTTGCAAGTGATTTATCTTTAGCTGTAATTTATCTCCCCATGAATACTCTGATCCAATTTGAACTACATGGTTAGGTGAACAACACTCTTCTTTTACTTTAGTTCACCCAAGACGTGCATAGTGCCCTATCTCTCACTCTCTCTCTCTCTCTCTCTCTTCTCCTCTCTCTCTCTCTCTCTCTCTAAAACACACTCCTTACTGCGCTCGGTAAGCTATGTCGCTCACATTATACTAAAACTGAATGGAAATTTGAAATGCTCCAGTAGCAAATGTATTTCGCATAAACAAGTCATACAGAACATTTTTTTAAAACAATAGTAGAGTGATACACTATAACGAACGAAGAAACATGTGACTGCCATGTTCACCTCTCTCTGATCTGAATTCGCGTTGCCCTAGGCTTGTGTTAAACAATTTGTCATCTTTCTGAGATACAGTTCAGATACTGGTTGTTTCTCTTGTTTATAGATCACGAAAACTTTGGTACTTGGCCGCTTGGAATAGTGTTTCATCACCATAAAAATGTATGACATTTGCAGTTATTATAGATTTGATTGTTGTGTCTTTTATAACTTGGAACAATGCAGCAGGTTTCTGCACTAATATCTTTTGCTTCGTTGGTTCTTTTAGGTCCAAACTTCCTCAATGAAGCATTGTCAAAACGTCAATGGGTCAGTCGTTAAAAAAATTAACTTCCCCTACCAAGCACACAAAAACTTCCAGGATCATTTAAAGGCAAAATGTGCACAAATAAGCATACAAAAACTTCTACAAACATTTATATGCAAAACATCAAGTACGGGTATAGAAAAACTTCTTCGACCAATTCAATTATAGACAAAACATCCACAAAGACAAAGAAGATTAGAAAAACTTCTACTATCAATTATAGGCAAAACGTCCACGTACAATGTATAAGCACAGAAAACTTCCGCAGGCACAGACCAAGAAATTAAAAAGCTTCCACAAGTAAAGAAAAAATGTCAACGGCTAAGCTCAGTCAAAACTTTCATAGTCTAGCCCTTCAGCTACGTAACAATCTCCGATCCCTCTCACTTATACATAACTACCACGAAGTCTATACTGATAGTTACATTTTTTTTCTATACTTGATCCTTACCATTTTGTCAACAATAGATCATTAACATTTTGTTTATACTAGATGCTCAACATTAGCCTATGCTTAGTTCTTTATATTTTATTTTATATGATCCTTAACAGTTTGTCTATATTTGGTCTTAAATATTTTGTCTATACTTGATCCCTAACATTTTATCTATAACTGGACGCTGAAATGTTTGCTTCAAAAGATATATATATATATATATATATATATATATATATATATATATAAGACTAATCTTAAGAAACGTTACACAAATGGTCTACTGTTTCAAAACTAAAGCTTACAAAAGTTGTCTCCTGCTTCAAAACTAAAGGTTACAAAAGTTGTCTCCTGCTTCAAAACTAAAGCTTACAAAAGTTGTCTCCTGCTTGAAAACTAAAGCTTACAAAAGTTGTCTCCTGCTTCAAAACTAAAGCTTACATATAAACTACATCGTTGACAGCCAACTTGTTCTTTCAACTGCAGAAAATCTCTCTCTTTAAAATTTCCCACAAAAGCCAACGAATTCTTCACTCCCCTCTCAGCTATAGAACAATCTTCTCCTCCAGCTAAGTACAAATCTCCGCTACCTCCCAGTTATACAAAAGTCTTCTTCACCTGGCCTTACAAGAATAATCCCCCAACCCCGGACATAGAAAAATTCCATATACCTCCCACTTTCATGTTATAAAAATTCACCTCCCCTCCAACTAACTGAAAAGTCTTTTTCCTCGCTCTGTATCCACAGCTGCAGGAACTATTCTTTCCAACAGCAAGAAATCCTCTCTCCAGCTGCAAGAAATCCTCTCTCCAGCTGCAAGAAATCCTCTCCCCAGCTGCAAGAAATCCTCTCTCCAGCTTCAGGAAATCCCTATTCTCCGGGACAGAGATTGTTTGACATTCGCCATCAATAATTCACACCAAGTAGAGCCTGATTTTTCTGGCCTGCCTCGGGAGACTCGATTAGTTCATGTTTAACCTCTGCTCCCTTTTATCTTCTTCCA
The DNA here is from genome assembly GCA_009760885.1 of Achatina immaculata. Classification (NCBI taxonomy): domain Eukaryota; kingdom Metazoa; phylum Mollusca; class Gastropoda; order Stylommatophora; family Achatinidae; genus Lissachatina; species Lissachatina immaculata. The sequence continues at coordinate 11,135,604 of CM019710.1, forward strand.
CATGAAATTACTGGAAGAGAAATTGCGACTTAATGAAACGTATTCATAGCTGACACGCTTTCCATTATGTATCATATTTGCCACAATATATGATCTACACCATCTGTTACATAAAGTCAAATATTTTTTTCTGGTATTATACAGTAATGTTTTTTATGTGGTGAATATACATCTTCATATGCACACATTATGTTGAATACGCTGTTATACACGGAATGTGGGCAATGTTGATGGCGATGTTTGTTTCTAATGCTAAAAAAATAAAATATTGTGTTGTGTTTCTTCATGAATTGTTCTTCTTGTTTCACGCTTAAAAGCCACGGGACTTGTCACACAACCATCACCTTCATATTTCGTGGGGAAATGAATCTGGTCGAGGAAGATGCCACTGATTTAATTTAGGGCATATTTGTATTCAACCTTTCGCCCATTTGTCCCTCAATTTATCTTCCTATAGACTTATCTGTCTGTTCACCTACTTTCCTATAGACTTATCTGTCTATTCACCTACTTTCCAATAGACTTATCTGTCTGTTCATTTACTTTCCTATAGACATCTATTCATCCACTTTGCTATAGATTTATCTGTCTGATCAACTTTTCTACAGATTATCTGTCTGTTCATCAACTTTTCTATATATTTATCTGTGTGTTGATCTACTTTCATGTAGATTTATCTGTCTGTTCATCTACTTTCCTACAGAATTATCTGTCTATTCAATTACTTTTCTACAGACTTATCAGTCCGTTCATCTACTTCTCTATAGACTTACCTGTCAGCTAATATAAGTTCCTACAGAAATATTTGTTCTTTCGCCTATCTTCTTATGGACCTATTTATTCATCTACCTTCCTATAGTCCCTTCATTTATCTTCCTATAGACTTATCTGTCCGTTCACATTTCCCCACAAAACGTATCTGTCCGTTCATCTACCATCTTACAACCGTATTAGTCTGTTTCGTCTATGGTTTTCAGCAATAATAGTTTTTATTTCGACGCAGAGCGCGTTTTTTAAAAATATTTTGTTTGTCCATGAACGTCCTTCAGCTTTATTTGTGAGCATTTCTCTCATGCCACATTCAGCCTATACTCATGGCATTTTCAGCTTATACTCATGGCACATTCAGCTTATGCTCACGTCACATTAAGCCTATATTCATGGCACATTAAGCCTATATTCATGGCACATTCTGTCCTCATGGCACATTTATATTCATGGCACATTCAGCCTATATACATGGCACATTTATATTCATGGCACATTCAGCCTATATTCATGGCACACTCTGTTCTCATGGCACATTCAGTCCTCATGGCACATTCAGCATTCATTCATGGCACATTCAGCATTTATTCATGGCACATTCAGCATTTATTCATGACACATTCTGTCCTCATGGCATATTCAGCCTATATTAATGACACATTCAGCCTATATTCATGGCACACTCTGTTCTCATGGCACATTCTGTCCTCATGGCACATTCAGCACTTATTCATGGAACATTCAGCATTTATTCATGGCACATTCAGCATTTATTCATGGCACATTCAGCATTTATTCATGGCACATTCTGTTATCATAGCACATTCTGTCCTCATGGCATATTCAGCCTATATTAATGGCACATTCAGCCTATATTCATGGCACACTCTGTTCTCATGGCATATTCAGCCTATATTAATGGCACATTCAGCCTATATTCATGGCACATTCAGCCTATATTCATGGCACATTCAGGCTATACTGAACTGATATAGTCGCTCACACCAACAACAGACCAGGCCTAGTCTCTTCATCGACCACAGGTTTAAAAAAATAATGGATAACGGAAAAGAAACCAATAAAACTGTTCAAGAATATTTCAAAATATGTGCACAAATTAAATTATAATATTTTAATAAAAAAAGACATCACATAAGTAAGATTTTGTGGTGAGTTATAAAAACAGGATGAAGACAGGATATGTAGCTCCAAGTCCCGTGTGAATGCTGTGTCACTGATGTGTACACGAAGTCCAGAACACTTATGTTTTGTCAGATATGTACATCTTAGCAGTTACAAAGAAATACAGATAAGCAATATGCGAAAAAAAAGTAAATGAGAAAGAAAGCGACAAAGTCATTCAGTTGGTTCTTACGTCAATTAACCTAATTAATTTGTATTCAGATAAATGTAAAGAATTTATCAGACAAATATCAGCGCATGGACCAACAGAAATAATAAAACTTTTAAATCGGAGAAACGTCATAACGTACAGATCACAATATAAGCAGTGAGGTCCAAAAATAAATTATTATCATAGACACGAGGAAAATATGATGTTTATGTGGGTGGAATTTTATAAAAGATTATAAATATCTCTTGTTTTCCTTGTCAAAACCGTTCACCACATGAAGGCTTTCTGCATTAAATGTATGCCCTGAAGCAAGGCACATTATGATCTGCGCCTGTATAATGAAACAATTAAATAATCCAATTTCTGATTATGACGTCTACTACGTGATAGTCTTATCTTCATTATATTAATGTTGAAAAGACAACAAACCATTGTAATGCGTCTCCGCATCCGACAAATTGCTTGTGTTGATGGATCATCTTTACGTGGGCCACAAAGTTCACAAGTTTGAAGTTTCACAGAAAACAACGCAAATAATGATTTTTACAATATTATTATTATTATTATTAATTTTTTATGGATACATGTGTCACGTGATAGTTGTACTTGCCTCAAGTGTTGTTGGCTTGTAACAACTGCGGGAACACAAACTATAACTGGAACCGTTCTTTCAGGAGTTTTAACCCAGTATTTTTAACATTGAGACCTGAATAATCTCTTGGATAAAGTCGCTAAAGGAAGTGAACAGAAAGGCCTTACTTTAAATATCAAAAAGACAGAGACTATGGTTATATCTAATAAAAAGAATCCACCAATATGCAGTATACAATTAAACGGAACTGTTCCAAAGCAGGTGCAGAATTTCAAATACCTTGGAGCAGTAAAAACTTCAGATGGGAAATGCAGAACAGAAATTAGGAACAGAATAGGCCAAGCAAAGACTGCATTTCAGAGAATGAGAAACATATTAGCCAACACATCCATATCAATGAATGTTAGAAAGCGAGTCCTAAAATGCTAAAATTGAACCTATCTTGTTATTTGGAAGTGAATCATGGACAATAGGCAGGTCTGCACAAAAATCATTGGAAGCAGCAGAAATATGGTTTATTAGAAGAATGTTGCGAATCCCCTGGACAGCAAAAATAACTAATGAAGAATGTATGAGAAAAGCTGGAGAGACAAAAACAATCTTGTAAACAAAATAAAAGAGAGACAATGTACTTTCATAGAACATGCAATGAGAAGAGGAGGAATTGAAAATATTATAACAGCAGGAAAAATATAGGGAAGAAGATGAAGAGGAAGACCAAGAGAAATGATACTGGACAGTATGATGAGATGGTGTGAGAGGAGATCACCAACTGAGCTGATGGCCTGTATGAAGGATCGTGTACTCTGGAGAAGCATAATAGCCAACGCCAGTCGGCACGGCAACTGATGATGATGATTTGTAACATACAAATGTAAATTGAAATACGAAACACCTTCACGTGTGAATTCATTATTCTCGTGGACAACAAAACTGCGGTAATTCGCTGCACATTTGGCGCCGTATTTGTTTCCGTTCAGATCTTCGGCACCAAACGGAGCACGTGGGATGCTCTAGGTGTGACCTGACAGCTTTACAGGAGAGGTATAAAGATAGATGGCTAGGATTAGTCAGTAACAAGATTAGAGAAAAGAGTTCCAGTCCTCTCTCACTTCAACGATACGAAAAGAGTTCCAGTCTTCTCTTACTTCAGCGATGAGAAAAGAGTTGCAGTCCTCTCTCACTTCAACGATGAGAAAAGAGTTAAGGACTCTCACTTCAACGATGAGAAAAGAGTTCAGGCTTCTCTCACTTCAACGATGAGCTGAGATTGAAAAAAAAATGTACAATGTTTATGTAATTCAACGGTTATCTGAGGAAAACGAGGCCGTATGTATACGCGAGTGATGTGTGCATATTTTAATGTCGATTCATTTGCATACATTCTATATGTGTACGTTATGTTTGTTGACCAGTCTTCTCGCATAGTTCGCAGACAAATCAGATATTCTCTGTATAAAGATCACGTGTAATTTTTTATTTTAGTCGTGTCGGCTTTGATCCAATAATAAAAAAAAACAAACTTCTAACCAATTTTTGACATTTTAATGTCGGTGGGTATTGGAGTTTGGAAAGTTGAAAAAAACCCGAAGAAAACTATTCTTATGCAACAAAGACTAACTTTACCCCGGAAGGTTATTTTTACACTCTCAAGTGACTACAATTACTACAAATTATCCTACTTCTTAACTGAATGAATCTAAACTTTTGTGTAAAGCAAAATGTAGCACTTTTCCTTTTTCGAATATTATAATTAGCACGTACTATATTATCTGATGCAGATTAATTTGACAGTTATAAGTGTGCACATATCCTCATAGTTGACCTCCTGTTGTCCACTAAACTAGAGCTTTATCTCGTCATAAAATGATGAGTCACCACTGTCTGCCTGCCACTCATACATGATGGGAATAAGGGAATCCAAACTGATGCAAAACGTTGGATTATAAAGAAGAAAAATTACACCACAAGTTATTTATTTTGTCTGTAAGTAAGAAGCTGCGGAAACTTGTCCTCACAGAAAGAGCTTGTGTGAACTGACTCAACAACAAAAATAGTGTACACCTCTATTTTTATACACAAGTTCACACTTAGAAATGTGATATGAATGTCTGAAGAAAGCACACGCGTCAGAGCTCACACGCCAACAATACTTACTGTAGGGGCTGTGACCGGCACGAGAACGTGTGAAACAGCGTCGGTCAGGGGACACCTCCGACTCTCAGAGGCCAAGAGGAAGACCAAATAAAAGTATGGTGTTTCACGCTGGCCGTATTTCATGCGCAGAGAAATTAATCTAAGATTCAAATAAAACACAATAACTTTGATTTTTATGTCACATTAACTTAGAAAAAAAGTAAACTACCACACGTAAATCTAATCCTTTAATAAGGAAGATGTAGAACCGATAAATAAATGTAAAAAAAAGAACTTTTGATATTAATCACTTCGTCAGCATGCTCAGCGTAAAAAATAAACTTTTCAATAGTCCGTTTCTATTGTTTATGTCTATGATGTATTTGTTGGCCTGTCTTCTTTTATATTCCGTTAACTACATCGTATAGTGTTTCTGTAAAATACACAACTTGTAATTTACATTTTAGTAGCTTATGCTTTGCTACGAAGGAACTTGTATTTTTTAAAAAAAAACAGATTTCAGTACCTCACTCACGAGCGAGAAAAGTCCAGAACATTTTAGAATACTCAAGGACCAATATGGCTCAATAGCACGTATTTTCTGTGGCTCTAGATGACATGTTTTCTATGATTCAAGATGGTGTATTTTTGTGGCTCATGAGGGCACATTTTCTGTGACAGTACAACTTAATGTAGCAGAAAATGTACCTTCTTGAAGAAAATACACTCATTCATACTAAGAAAAAGATTTTCTGTGACTTTAGGTTATTCATTCATTCATTTGCATGTCCCGTGCGGAACTTTCCTCCCAAACAGCACTCCTGTAGGCCTCTCGGTTGTGAGCAAGATGGCCTGCTGCTGTTGCACCCATTCCAGATTGTCAACGATGTCTTGCAGCCATTTTCGTTTTGGTCTTCTTCTTTTTCTTTTTCCCATTATGTATCCTTCCAATACGGTCTTCTCTAAATTATCATGACGTTTAATGTGTCCAAAATATTTCAGTTTTCTCTCTTTAATCCTCTTTACTAGCCAGCCTTCTTTAGGAAGAAATTTTCTGTGACTTTTATATTAGGAAGAACATCTTATTTCTCATATATTAGTGCGCTTATACTGCGACTGGCTTAAGAAAAGAAGTGACAGAAAAGCCAGTGATTGCAACTGGACAATTGTCCTGTAGTTACAAAACGTAGGCAAAGTAGAAAAAAGCCGCACGTTAGTTAATGATGAAAGGAAAACGGTTGGAACAATTTGCTTATTATCTTGGCCCTAAATTTCAAACTTTTCTGTTTGTGCTTTGGATTAGTATTTTTAAAAAAGGCAATATGATTTGACACGAGTTTGGAGACTCACGCTTTGAGAGTGTGGGCTGTCAATGACATTATTAGTACAGCAGTACGCATACACAATAAGCCTGTCGATCGCAATATCCAGTCTGATGTGTGAACAAAAGAAAAATAATGCTTGACTAGCCCTTTATATACAATCTGGCAGGTTAAAAAGCATAGGAGAGATCCTCGAAAAATGAAGACGAATATAGTAGTAACGTGTTAAACGCTAATCGACATGAAAAGACACAACTTTTCTTGCCGATATTTTATATATTCATTTCAACATTGAGGTCGATTATCTGCAAACACATCTTACTTTTTCATCAAAGAAATATTACATCATCCATCTCATCAAGAAACATAAACCGCCAATACTCATCAAAAGAGACAGAACCAGTATTCGAATATCGCTAATGAAGGCGAAGGATTACAGCTCTGACGAACATGTTTTGTGGAAGAGTAAAGCCAACATTTTAATCAGTTCCGCTTTCAAGTGAAGTGACAGCAAATAAACGATCTCTGTTTCCCACTCAACTTCTGCGAGAACAAAATTTTTCTGTTACGAGGTAACTTTTAAATTTGGTGCCTTTGTTGTTGAATGTGGTGCTTTTATTGTTGCATTTGTTCACAAACTAATGAAATTATTTTCCCAGATGAAAACCTAAATGCTCTATTTATTTGTCTGAATGAGTGCTAGGCATTAATTATGCTACTGCTAGATAGGTATGCGCGAGTGGTTATCTATTTCTGGCAGACAATTTTTGAGGTGTAAATGTTGCAGCAGTTGTTGTAATACTTGAATTTGTAGTAAGCTAAACCAACACGTAATAACATTTCCTTGCTTACTGAAATATTTTCTGGTATTTAAAAGCTAGTTAAGGCTGGATAAGACCAGCTACTCTCATCCAAGAGTATGCAGGTTATGAACTCCATAGAATAAATCTACACCAACTGCCACTAAAACTGCACCGCTTGGTGGAACTGTTGTGAAGCGTGAAATATTTATGAACGCGAGCGATTTTCAAGCGCCAAATCCGTGCAAGTGTGGCAGCTACCATGTGATCTTTACTTGAAATACGGCTCGCAGCAGGTGCAAATGAACCTTTTCTTAATTTATGCCTTTATTAAAAATCACTGACTTTGAAATTTGGCACACACATTAGGCAAGTTTAGCCACCTGTTCCATCGATAATGTTAATGTTTTTGCCATCCCCCAAATGTTTTCACTAAAATGTATAAAAAAGGAAACAAGTAGGAACAGCTTTATTACTTAACGACCACAAAGTTATGACGTTTCGGCGTGAGTCTTAATACATACACAAATAAGACGAAGAATTAAAGAGAGGAGATAAAGTATAGATTCACATGAATCCTATGTTATAGAAAATAAATAAATAAATAAAATGAATAGAGCACTTAGCTTGAAACAACTGGAGACTTCCGAATTTCAATCAGAATGTGCCCGTTGCCAAGTTCAAGAGGAATTCATTCAGAAATGTGCAGAAATGCGCATGGTAGAGTGTAGAGAATGTTCAAATAGAGACTTGTGATGTGTGATAGGTGGATCGTAACTAATGGTGGTGGTTGAGGAAACTGTTGAGGGGAGAAGGATTGATACAATGGTAATCTAGCTAAGATACGGTGAAGTAAAAGGAAGTTCTGAGCTATGTGTAACAAGTGAGAAGAGAATGAAGCTTGTGGAGAGGGATTATGACTGTGGACGAGGAGAATGTTATGTGTAGCTGAATAACGATCCACACCTATTAGCATAGAAGCGTGAGTCAGATCTTAAGGACATCCTCGTCCACAGTCACTTGAAGCGTAACCTTGCATATGTTGGCACCAGAAAATGTAACCGTCTTCACTTTGTTACCTGCCCTGTAGTTTTGGAAACGAAAACAATCACCATTCCTAAAACTATCCTCACTCTTCCAGAGGGATTTACATGCGAGTCCCGATAATGTAATATACGTCATCGTATGCACAGGATGCAGGATAACTTATATTGGTGAAACTGGCCTCAGACTAGGGTACCGCATGCAGAAACATCTGTACGATATTACCCAGCATGCTTCAAAAGCAGTCCCGAATCATTTCAATGGCCCCAACCACAGAGGTAAATCTGATTTTCTGGTAACAGCCATCAAACAGTGTCACGCAGATGACACAAGCCGCCTGGCGCTTGAGAACCGCTACATTCAGGACTGTGGGACGCTGGAACAATACGGTGTGAACTCGTTATTCAGCTACACATAACATTCTCCTCGTTCACAATCATAATCCCTCTCCATTAAGCTCCATTCTCTTCCCACTTGTTATACATAGTTCAGAACCTCCTCACACCACCGCATTACAACCCCTCTACTCCAACCATAATCATTTACTTCACCTTCTCCTAGCTAGATTACCACTATATCAATCTCTCTCCCTTCAATAGTTTCCCCAACAACCACCATTAGTTACGATCCACCTATCACACATCACAAGTCTCTGTTTGAACATTCTCTACACTCCACCATGCGCATTTCTGAACATTTCTGAATGAACTCCTCTTGAACTTGGCAACGGGCGCATTTCTGATTGAAATTCGGAAGTTTCCAGTTGTTTCAAGAAAGTGCTCTATTCATTTTATTTATTTATTTTCTTTAACATAGGATTCATGTGAATTTATATTTTATCTCCTCTCTAATTATTCGTCCTATTTGTGTATGGATGATTAAGACTCACGCCGAAACGTCATAACTTTGTGATCGTTAAGTAATACAGAAGTTCCTACTTTTTTCTTAGCTTATACATTTTAATATAACAGCTTCACTGCAGTGCTTCGTGTATAGGTATATCATCATCATCATCATGTGCCATGCCGACTGGCGTTGGCTATTATGCTTCTCCAGAGTATCCGATCCTTCATGCAGGCCATCAGTTCAGTTGGTGATCTCCTCTCACACCATCCCGTCAGACTGTCCAGTATCATTTCTCTTGGTCTTCCTCTTGATCTTCTTCCTTGTATTTTTCCTGTTTTTATAATATTTTCAATGCCCCCTCTTCTCATTGCATGTCCTATGAAAGTACATTGTCTCTCTCTTATCTTTTTGACAAGGTTTTTTGTCTCTCCAGCTTTTCTCATACATTCTTCATTAGTTAGTTTTGCTGTCCAGGGGATTCGCAACATTCTTCTAATAAACCACATTTCTGCTGCTTCCAATGATTTTTGTGCAGACTTGCCTATTGTCCATGATTCACTTCCAAATAACAAGATAGGTTCAGTATATAGCATTATAGGACTCATTTTCTAACATTCATTGATAAAGATGTGTTAGCTAATATGTTTCTCATTCTCTGAAATGCAGTCTTTGCTTGGCCTGTTCTGCATTTCCCATCTGAAGTTTTTACTGCTCCACTGTATTTGAATTTCTGCACCTGCTTTAGAATAGTTCTGTTTAATTTAATACTGCATGCTGGTGGATTCTGTTTCTTAGATATAACCATAGTCTCTGTCTTTTTGATGTTCAAAGTAAGGCCTTTCTGTTCACTTTCTTTGGCCACTTTATCCAAGAGATTTTGCAGGTCTTGTTGGTTCTCAGCTATCAGTACTGTGTCGTCAGCATACCGAAGGTTGTTAATATAGGTATATACTTATACATTAATTATTATCGAATTCTTTCACAAGAGCGATGGCAAGCTCAAAATTAGAATGTTGCCAGACATTTTCACTGTGGACATTTGACTATGGTGAGATTGAGCCAGCGATTTGAGGCAACAGGTATCATGAATGACCGTCCCAGGCATGTTCAACTTCGTGTAGCAAAACAAGCTCAAGATCACCAAATGCTACGGATACCTCTGCGCAACAGTTTCTAAGCAGCATCTCAGATAGCAGCACATAAACCTGGCACTCTGTGATAGCATAAGACGCCGATGTCAAGCCTGCACTGACGTCTTCAGGGTTACACACAGTATCAATCATGGCTGCGACTTCATGACCATGAGTGTGAATTTTGTTTGTACACATTTATAGGCAAATGCTTATGAGCCACTTCTGCATTGTGTCGTGTTTAAGAATACAGCAAGTCTAAGTCAGTAAATGAATGAAAAATGTGAAGTCAGTGCATTTATGTACTTTAAATCTAATGCAACAACGTATAGCTCTAATAAAATAAAATAAGGCGGCGTATAGTTAATTGTGATAATTAATTATATATATATATATATATATATATATATATATATATATATATATGCCTCTCCAGTTTCTCAAATATTCTTAAATATATAATCAAGATTCTTGGGCAAGTGATGTGAAGTGATAAATTAAAGAATCTGGTGATCACCTGAAAATGCAAGGTAAGAAGAAAGAACAATACTAACACAGCCAGAGCAAAGGATCCTGATCTAATGGGCAATGAATTTAGTCATATTTTTGCATATCTTTATTTATGAATTTATCATCTCTTATTGGTGACGCCTGTTGCAGAATATTATAATCCTTCATAATTATAATCAGATTTGTATTTTCTAATAACAAATATCGACAAAATTATTCTTATATCTTATATCCTTCCCGTGTCGTTAAACGTCACATAGGGCTCGCACGGTAGTTCGCCAATTGTTCCTGTTTTCGGCGAGCTTTTTAATCTCATCAAGGGATTTTATGCCTGTTAGTTTGACCTCTCTTATCAATGTCAAGTTTAGAATTTCACGTGGTCTGCCTCTTTTCTTTTGGCCTGTTGTGCTCCATTTGATAGCTTGTTTTGAAATTCTCTGATCTTTTCTTCTCATCACATGACCAACATATATCCATCTCCTTTTCCTGGTCACCCCTGATACTGGTTGTTGTTTGCTCATCTGTCTTATTTCTGCATTGTTATTGAATTCGTTCCACTTGATGCCAAGTATTTTCCTTAGGCATTGGTTTTCGAAAGAGTCTAATTTCTTGTCTATTTCTTTAGTTGTTTTTCAACGTTCGCATGCATAAATGAGGGTGGATATTACATTTGAAATGAATAATCTTAACTTGGTTTTTGTGCTTATAACTTTTGAATTCCATATGTTCTCAAGATTCTTGAAGATCGATGCTGCTTTTTCAATTCTAATTCTAACTTCCTCTCTTTTGTCACCATCCTGTCTATATAGCTGCCAAGGTATGCAAATTGATTGACTTCTTCAACATCTGTCCTTTCTACATGTATTCTTCTATTTTGATTAATGGGTAGTTTCATTATTTTTGTTTTCTCCTTGTTAATATCAAGTCCTATTCTGCTAGCCAGTGAAGACAGGATATGTGTTTTTTCTTGCATAGACTTCACATTGCTACTGATGAGTTATGTCATCAGCAAAAATCAAGATCTTCTAGTTGGGTCCCATTTACCCAATTTACCTGTGTTAACTGTGCAGCATTTTTTCATTATGCAGCATTTTTTCATTATGAAGTCTTTTGCAATTCCAAAAAGCAAAGTAGATAGTATACATCCTTGTTTCACGCCTGTTTCAACCTGGAACCATTCGCTCATCCCTTCTTCTGTTTTGACTGCACAAACATATCCATTGTAGAAGTCCTTAATGATGTTGACAATTTTAGATGGTATTCCATATAGACTAACAATTCTCCACAATGAATCCCTGTGTATGCTATCAAACACCTTTTTTAAAGTCTATGAAGTTCAGTATTAATGGTTTCTGCTTTTCAATATGTTCTTCAAGTATTACTCTTAGAGTAAAGATATGGTCAAGACAGCTTCTCCCTTTTTCGAAATCCTGCTTGTTCTTCTCTCATTGCGGTATCCACTATATCTTTAAGTCTGTTCAGAATGACCTTGCAAAATACTTTTGACACAACTGATACTAAGGTTACTCCTCGCCAACTGTAACAGTAACTAAGGTTGCCTTTTTTTGGTTATTTTAACAATGATTCATTTTTTTCATTTAGAAGGGATCTTTTCTTCTTTCCAAATCTTGTTAAACATTCTCTATAATTGTCTCATGTTGTCACTATTGATAGCTTTTAACATTTCAGGTGGTATTTCATCTTCACCTGCAGCTTTGTTGTTAGCCATTAAATTCACTGCTGTTTCATTTTCATGCGATATAATTTAACTGAGGTTGACATTTAGTTGTGGGGCTGGTAAGTCGGTTTCAAGGTTTAACAATTCTTTTGGGTGTGGTCGATTAAGTATTTCTCGGAAGTGTTCAGCCCGTCTTTGCTTTTGGTCTTTACTTGATGTTAATAGGGTTCCAGTTTTACTAAGGATTGGTCTTTCTTTAGATGTAATAGTACCTGTTAGCCTCTTTTGTATGTTATATAAAGTTTTGCTGTCTCCTGTTTTTTCTGCTTTCTCTGCCTCTTTCGCCATATTGTCTGTATATTCTCTTTTATACCTTCTAGCTGAACTTTTTACTTTATTGTCTATTTCCTTGTATTTTTCTTTCGTCAGATCTTTTCTAAGATTCAACATTCAACATGTCTAATATAGCTGCTCGTCTTTCATGTATGTACTTCTATGTGTTTTTTTAGTCTAGCGCTTGCTTTTGCTGCTGTGATTATGGCTGTGCTGTAAGAATTCCATAATTCATCTATACCTATCTCCTCTACTTCACTGGATGTTGCGGAATGATTGGTAAGCTAAATGAACTTGCTGTTAGTATTTTCTTTTTGTAGGTTGTGGTTGTTTATCTTTCTGTGTATTGATTTCCTGCGTTGGCTTTTCGGTTTTAGTTTTATTTTCCCTATACAAAGACTGTGATCACTGTTGACATCTGCACCCCTATATGCTCTTACATTCATTAGAGATGTTCTGTATTGCTTTCTAATCCACAAATGATCTGTCTGGTTTATAGTTCTATCATATGGAGGTATCCATATTGTTTTATGTATCTCTTTGTGCGGAAATATTATGCCTCCAATGACCTTGCCCTTTGTTAGACATATTTCAATTAATCTTTCTCCGTTCCGATTTACCGTGTCAATTCCTTCTTTCCCCATTACTTTTTCGACGTCGGTGTTATCTTTCCCTACCTTAGTGTTGAAGTTCCCCATATCAATTAGGATTGGTGTGTATTTAATGCCCGTATGTTCGAAAGTTATATACATATATATATAATATATATATAATATATATATATAATATATATAGATATAGATATAAGATCCGACAATTAAGTAAGACAGATTTTATTATGATCAAAACAAAAATGCCATCTATGGAGCAAAGCATGGAATCTAAAGAGGCAACCTTCGTCTATGATCTGCCAACTTTTCATCGCTGCCCGATAAGCAGAGGGCAAACAAGCCGCCATTTTGTTGACCTAGCCAGAGGTGCATTGTTACGTAATCAGCATGGAGCAAAAAGCTAACATTAAATTCTGTTTAAAACTCGGAAAAATTGTCATCGAGACAAGTTTATGGGGATAATTTTTTATCTCTTGCACTGATATTCAGGTTGTATTCACGATTCAAAAGTGGTGTGTAAACGATTACAAATGGAACTCGACATGACGTCCAATTTCTGTTCGTAATGAGGAACTCATTGCAAAAGTCAGAGAACGGATACAAGAAGATCGTTGTGTGACTGTGAGGATGATGACAGATTAATTTGATGTTAACCGAGAGATCATTCGTAGAATTTTAGTGAAAGATTTGGAGAAGAAAAAGTTGCGTGCCGGTTTCTATCACATTCGTTGTCTGATGACCAGAAACATCAGCGTGTTGAGTACGCAAAAGACATTATCAAAGCTTGTCGCAGAAAGAAACATTTCTTAAATTTGATTGTTGCAGGTGATGAAACATGGTTTTTCCACTATGATCCCACAACTAAACGCCAAAGTGGTCAATGGAAGTCATCACCATCACCAAAAGGCAAAAAAATTCGTCTTCACAAGTCAAAAATGAAGACAATGTTGGTGTGCTTCTACGACAAGAAAGGAGTTATTCACAAAAATTTATTCCAGAGGGTCAGATTGTCAATGCCAAAGTTTATTTAAGTATTTTGAAATGCCTATTGAAAAGGATTCTCCGAGAGTCCGACCGGAGTACTGAACGCCTGGCATTTTTTTCATTCTTCATGATAATGCTCCAGCTCACCTGGCGGGAGTTGTACAGGAATTTTTAGCCGAAAAACAAGTGTGAGTTCTCAACCATCCACCCTATTCCTCAGATTTGTCTCCCTGTGATTATTTTCTATTCTCAAAATTAAAATTACCATTGAAAGAACGCTTCTTTGACGATACTGATGACATCCGAAGGGCCGTAACATCGAGTTACATTGGTATGCCCCTTATTCTGTTGGTACAGAAGAACTGCAGAGGTCGTTCCAGTGTTTGTTAGATCGTGCCACTCGCTGTGTCAATGCACAAGGGGCTTACTTTGAATAAATACAGTTTACATCTTCAACTGTTGTTTATTTCATGTTTTATGTAATTAGTCTCATTACTTAATTGTCGGACCTTGTATGTATGTGTGAGGTTGCTAAACCCCACTCCGCCATTGTCATGCAGCTGTTTGATATATAACGTGCGAGTCGCAGAATATGTTCGCAAAGTTCCTGTCTACATCGCGAGTAATATAAAAGGAAAGAAAACAATATTCGAGCTTTATAATTATCTACCGAGCATACTGACATTTATTAAAACATAAATTTAATGTTCCTGGTGAGTAAATATATTTAAGAATTTAGATGCTAATTTTAATGCAAGGTTTGAGGAAGGGATTAAAGACATTTCAGATCAGCCAAGGATTTACAGAGGGATTGTGTTGGAGAATGCCTTGTTGTACAAGTCGATGCCGACAACGAAGAAATATATTTGCGCTCATTATTTCTTAATACTAAACAAAGTTTTATAACAAGATATGCATGTAACAGTAAAAACTTGTGTGTAATATTTGTATGTTTTGCGGCTCACAAACATCCGATACCTTAAGCAAGTCTGGCCCAACTGATGACCGATGTGGTCAATCAGAGAGATAGGGGGATATTGACAGATAGTAAGAGGAACCAGAGAATTGACGTGCTTTTTGAGAATGGTGCCTCTGTGATTTTTCTGTGGAACTGTAATTAGTGAAGCATTCTACTCCAATATTTTAACAAAGACAACTGTTACAATTAAACTTGTACAACGCGAAACGGGCTAATGGAGTTCAGAGTTCTTGTGCATGTTGAGTATTAAACCCTGGAAATGTGTTTGTGTGTGCAGAGATAAACTGATACTGAAATGACGAAAGTCAACAAAATGGTCACGTCAGCGACAAGATCACAAATACATATTTATACACAATGGCAACAACAATATCAAACAGACAAACTATATCAGTAGGGCCTCGAATGTTCCAGACAAGACTTTTCTGCAAAGACAATATTAAAATGTCTTGTTTCGTCTTGTCTTGTCCTTCCTCGTTTACTGCAAGGTGTAGAAGTGAAGTGCAACTGTCTCCCAATGGCTCGCCTGTTGACTTCGTACATGAGATGTTCAGGGACTCTGCTATACCATCGGTCCATCGTTTGCATGGGCGGCCCCTTCCTCTACCTTTGTGTGGTCTGTAAAACATTGCTCTCCGTGGTACACATTCTGTTGGTAGTCGTGATAAATGGCCGAACCATTTTATCTGTTGTTTTTGTATATATACAAAACGTTCAGAACAGGTTCAACTCCCACTTTATTTCTAATGACATGATTTCTGATTCTGTCCATTCTTGATATTCCAAGAATTCTTCTCTAGAATCTCATTTCAGTTGTTTTAATTTTTCTTTTGTCTTTTGCTGTCAGCATCCATGCCTGGCATTGGTAGCACAACACTGGTATGAAGATTGTCTTATAGATAGTTCTTTTAGTTTCCAGTGAGACATGCTTGCTGTTTAGTATGGGAGCCATTTGCCCGATAAATTGGTTCGCTTTGTTACATCTGTTTTCGATCTCTATGTCTATTTTTCCTTTTGTTGATAAAATACTTCCGAGGTATTTGAAATGCGTTACTTGCTTCATAGTATGGTTTTCCAGTGTAATGTGTACTGGTGTGTCTTCTCTTGTGATGGTCATGATTTCTGTTTTGCCTAGGCTAATTTTCATCTTATGTTCTTTGCATGCATCATTCAGTCTATTAATGTGATCTTGCAAGCCTAAGTCGGCAACTAGAGCTTGGTCATCTGCAAATAATAGTTCGTTTATGGTTATATCGTCTTCTGTTTGCTCTATTTCATTTTGTTGATTTTTTGCTGTCCTTATCAGTCCTGCTTCTCTACAGATATTATCGATATGTGTTATAAATAGCACCGGTGATAAGATGCAACCTTACCGAACGCCAGATTTAATAACAAAGGGTTTAGAATGCCCCCCCCCAAATTGCTCTGATGATGCCACTCCCGTTGTTGTACAGACTCTTACACAGATTTATTAAATGATTGATAACCCCATATTGTTTTAGGACTTCCCACAGTTTGTTCCTGTCCACTCTGTCGAATGCTTTTTTCTGGTCAACAAAAGCCAAGTAATTAATTATTTATTAATATTAAAATATGAATATATAACAACAAACTTTATTAAAAGCTTTCTTGTGGACCTGGATGAGCTGACTAGTAACAGATAAAAGGGATCATGAAATCCACAAGCTTCGCCTTCCCCGTGTACGACACTCTAACCTGATCCCCGGGGAGCAGAGCGCATTTTCACAACTCTAGCGCAGGCGAGATATCGTGATCAAGATTGCAGACATGGGCAGGGCAATTGTTTGTTGGAAGAAAGAACTGTACATCCAAGAGGCCATGGGCCAACTGAGCAACACTGAATTTGATGCCTCTCGCCCTCAAGATCCGACTCTGGCCAACAGCCACCATGTTCGTGACATGATCAACTTACTCATCCACAAGATTGGTCTTTCTCCCTCAGCTACTCATCTTCACATCCGTGACAGCTGTTTAGGGAAGCCATTCTTTTGTCTACTCCCTAAGATTCACAAACCAGGCAACCCGGTTAGTCCTACAGAACAAATATCTGACTTCTTGACAGTATCTTTCAACCTCTGGTCACTAGTCTGATCACTTATCTTAAGGACACGAATCATGCTCTCATTACTTCTGAGACCCTTACACTCCTGCCTGGTCACACCTACCGTATCTTCACCCTTGATGTAATGTTCTTACACACATCCATCCCGCATGATCAGGGACGTTAGGCCGTCAAGTTCTTTCTGAATAAAAGATACGTCTACTATTCTGCGCCTTACATGACTTGTTCTCTAACTCATTTTTTAAAAATTCAATGGCCTTTACTTCGACCAGATTAGTGGTGTGGCCATGGGTACCAAAATGGGCCATAGCTACGCATGTCTCTTCATGGACCACTTCGAACACAAGGTTCTGAGAGCCTTTAGAGGCCCCTTTCCCGCCTTCAATAGACGCTACATAGATGACGGCACTGGGGTCACATCAATGCCAGAGGATGATCTTGACAACTTTATCAGTTTTGTTAAGGAGTACAATCCTGTCATTTCTTTCACCTCCCATGTCTCTGCTGCTTGCGCTAACTTTCTCGACATTGCCGTTACTATCGGCCCTACCGGGGTTACTACTTCTGTCCACTATAAACCTACAGACTCTCACAGCTATCTCTTGTACTCTTCCTCCCATCCCAGATCGTGTAAGGACTCTATTCCTTTTTCACAGCTTCTTAGGTTGTGATGTTTGTGTGATGAGGATTTGGATTTCCAGGATCAAGGCCATAAAATGTTAGATTTTTTTCCGTCAACGCGGCTATCAGAACATGTTCTCTCGTCATTTTGGAACCGCATCAGCCATGTATCGCGGCAACAAGCCCTCATCCCTGAACCACATTGTAGCTCGGACAGAGTTAAACTGGTACTCACGCACCATCCTCATAGCTTGGCAGTTAAAAACATGCTGTTTCGCCATCTCCATCTCCTCCAGACCGAGCCTGATACACATGAACTTTTTGAGGAACCCCCATTGGTGGCCTATAGACGGGACAAGAACCTTAGGGACCTTTTAGTTCATAGTCGCCTTAAGACAGGTGATATTTTTATGGTACGAGGCGTTGCGGATGCCGTAGATGCAACATTTGTCCGTTTGTTCTCGAGGCTAGCCAGATCTCCTTCCCTAAGTCCACGTTATCAGTTCAGGAGGGTTTCACCTGCACTTCACACAATGTTATTTATGCTATTATGTGCAAACATTGTGGTATGAAGTACATAGGGGAGACCGGTTTACGCTTAGGAGATCGTTTTCGCCAAAATCTTAATGATATTCCTAAGAGGGCCTGGACACCTGTGGCTAAAGATTTTTGCCTTAGCAACCAAGGAGGAAAACAGGACATTTCTGTTAGTGCGATCCGCTCTTGTTCTGCTGATGTACGATCTCGGAGGGTCTTAGAACAGCGCCTTATTTTCCAGGATGGCTGTCTCCACCCAGCTGGAATTAACAATGTCTTCAGCTTTCTGTAACTTCTTTAGTTTTCCACCTCCTGTACGTTCTTTCTCCTAGCTACCCCTACCTACTTTCTATTCATTTTTTCTCACTTTACTCACTCCCTCTGCCATTTTGTAAAATACACCATACTCCTCTATCTACCTGACTAGTAACAGACTGATAGTCTGTGGGAATTAAATGCTATAAATGGGCACTTGGGCAGTCTTACCGATAACGCTGAGGCACGTGGTCTAGGCAACGTCCAGGTCTAGGCAACGTCCTGATAAAGTCGAATCTGTTTGTTCTGAACAGCGCTGAGATGACTCGACTAGCCACCCGAGTGTCTGATTCAGATTCTAATATCGACCTGACTCTGGTGTCCATTCAGGCAATATGGGAGGTTCGCTAGGATGCACTGTCCTACTATGGCAGTGACCTCTTCTCAGTGAGAATAGCTAAGGACCGACCACTGAGACACCGCAAGCACATAACAGCATTCAAGTACGAGCGAGGTAATCAGACACCACTCGACAGAGCATGACAAGTAGCCTGCAACAGAAAGTTCACAAGTAAGGGTTTCCGTCAGCCCCCATGGTGACAGGGGAAATGGAGAAGGCTTGGGAGGTGAGAGCACGTGGACAACACAGTGGATGACGCAGCGGAAGAAAACTGGCGATATCAGAGTTGCCACAGATATGCAGCTTGACACACATACCTTCAAAACTTGCCACACATACCTTCAAAGCTTGCCACACATACCTTTAAAGCTTGCCACATATACCTTCAAAACTTGCCACACATACCTTCAAAGCTTGCTACACATACCTTCAAAGCTTGCTACACATACCTTCAAAGCTTGCTACACATACCTTCAAAGCTTGCCACACATACCTTCAAAGCTTGCTACACATACCTTCAAAGCTTGCTACACATACCTTCAAAGCTTGCCACACATACCTTCAAAGCTTGCCACACATACCTTCAAAGCTTGCTACACATACCTTCAAAGCTCTCGCTGCAGAATAAAAAAAGACGGTGCTGGAAGGGCTTTGTGCAAGAAGTAGCGAAAGATAAATCCATGCAATATTTTGGCAACTGCACAGAAGAATGAATAATAAATCTAGAACAAGGATTGGTGACAACATCAAGGATGAGAACAGTCAGGTGTTAAAGATAGACGCAGAGAAAGGGGCAGCATTCTTTTTACATCTCCAGTTTATCTTTTTTTTTATTCATGCTTATTCCGATCGAAGAAAAGAAAGGTTAAGAACAGCAAGTCCATCAAATAACATAAAAAATACACTTTACTTTTTCTTAGCCCTTCAAGTCTCGATGATTCTGTAACAGAAATAGATTTCTACGCGCAACAGCAAACATGTTCTCCAAACGTGGAATGTATGACATTAAACAGCAAAAACATGTTAGAAAATAACTATCTTCTTCCTTTTTTGTCTTTGTCTGAAGTTAAAGACCAAACTTCATGAATTAAGAGTAGTAGATTTTCAAAAACAACGTTAGAAAATCTCATCACAAACTACAAATAACAATCCATTTAAAACGCTAATTTTCTTACAAAATACCAAATCACTGCATCTTTCCCATCGCAACGTATGCCTGTGAGACCTGGACACTTAACAAAACAGCTGAGAAACACATAAATGCCTTTCAGTGTAAATGCTACAGAAGAGTTCTTTAAATATTATGGACACAAAAAAAGAACAAATATATCTATACAACAAGAATATGGACACAAAAAGAACAAAAATATCCATACTACAAGAACTTAATATTGAAGAAGGCTGGCTAGTAAAGAAGATTAAAGAGAGAAAACTTAAATATTTTGGACACATTTAACGTCATGATAATCTAGAGAAAACCGTCTTGGAAGGGTACATAATGGGAGAAAAAGAAAGAGAGGAAGACCAAGGCGAAGATGGCTGCAAGACATCGTTGATGATCAGCAAATGGATGCATCAGCAGCAGGCCATCTTGCTCATAACCGAAAGGCCTACAAGAGTTCTGACAGGGAGGCAAAGTTCCGCAAGGGACATGCAAATGATTGAATGCATTAGATGACTTTTTGAACGAGCGCACACACACATACACATACAAAGTATATGTTCACGTATGTTCACATTTGCCAAATTCATTGCCAAGTAATGTTTCCCTTCGTTTGCTTAACCAGTCCTGATGTAGTACTTAATTCAGTGTTCATGTCATCTATTCATAAATCACTATCTGTTATTGATAAAAGCCGGACGTACTCTTATATTGCATGGTTCTTAAACATATCCAGATCTTACAAACTCGGACATAACACCACCTATTTGTAAATACATTTTATTTTTACCTGGTAGGATTTGATTGATGGCTCTTTGTTCAGTGAACTATTAACTGACATAACCCCACAACAGAGTACCCCAACACTGAAGCTTCAAATGTGTATTAGGGCATCTTTCATAACAAGTCCAACAATGGGAAATATTGATGAGAAAAGTAATGCACAAAGATCGATTACGTCTTCGTGTGACTTCGATCCTTCTTCATTATTCACTCCCTTTACAATAGCATTGCAAATATTGTTAATGTACCTGAACGAAGTATTGTGGTCGTCTCTTACAGCCCAGTTTACCACACAAACCAGCTTGTAACACTGATGTCTTTCTCTGGCTGCATAAAACGTATGTCCACGAATGATAAATATAAATAAAATGTAAAGACATCATCACGTGTGAGATTATCACATACATATGGGCAAAAGATCAGGCAAATATAAGTTATTATGTCCTCATGTATGTCAATACACTGAAATATAAGAATAAAACAATTGTAAGAACAGACGCTGAAATATGCCCTCGGTAATAATGGCACTATGAAATACACGTCAAATTTTCTAGCTAACATTTATGTGTTGTAAGACTTGTTACAATCCCCATGGTGATAGAGTCTGTCAAAAATCTTCATTCTTGGTTCTACTCCATGCCAGCTACCATAAACTACTGTCTCTGAGACATGATGCCTG
Organism: Achatina immaculata; assembly: GCA_009760885.1. Classification (NCBI taxonomy): domain Eukaryota; kingdom Metazoa; phylum Mollusca; class Gastropoda; order Stylommatophora; family Achatinidae; genus Lissachatina; species Lissachatina immaculata. Next base: position 11,157,211 of record CM019710.1, read on the forward strand.
TGCTGTAGTGCTTGGTTCTACTTCATGTCTTCATGCTAGCTTCCATAAACTACTGTCTGTGAGACATGATTTATGTGCTGTTGCGCCCCTACAGCATTCGTTGCATAATACGTTCGTAACTCGGTTCACAGCTCTAACAAGATTAGAAGAATAAACATATGAGTAAAACGTGAGCAAAATAGGTGCAGGCGTACACTGAAATGTCTGTACATGCAAGGCCGGCCCTAGGAATTTTGTCTTACAGCATACCTTGCCGCCCCACCTAATTCTTAAATTAACATTTACTGTTTTAAAACTGATTATGTTAAGCAAGCTTTAACATGTCCAATCATTTATTTTAAACAGCATTAACAACAATTTATAAACTAATAAATTTATTACCATCATGACAACGACGATGTGTACAATTGCTATTTGTTGCAAGCATTGCGAAAAAATACTTGAAAGATTACTGCCACTAGTTGAAGTGAAATTTACTTTTGCAACTTTTATCAGTTTTCCCTGGATATTCTGACTTGAAATTGTAGAGTTTTTTATGTACACTTCAACTGTCTTACGCTAGGGAGTATACGTTGCAAATGAGTTATAAAAAGTATAAAGGGCACATATTGAGAGACCTTTCACGTCAACATAAGCGCTATAATTAATAAAACTCACTGGTCTATAAAAGAATATATCACTGAAGTTATAATTTTATTCGTATATCTCTTAGGAATGAGTGAAGTTAGATGGACAGGTGCAAGGAAGATAAATTCTGATAAATATACAATAATATATTCAGGAAATGAGAAACAAGAACGAGGAGTAGGAATAATATTTGACGAACAAACAGCGAGGACAAGTGTAGGATATTTGATCATCGCGGACCGAGTTCTGCTAGCCCAACTGAAAGGACGACCAGTAAACATAAATATTATACGAGCGTACACTCCAACACCTGAAAGTTCTGAAGAAGATGTACAGCTATTTTATAATGACATAGAGACAGCCCTGAAACACACAAAGTCACATGAAGTTATTATAGTCATGGGAGATTTTAATGCCAAAGTTTGTAAAGGAAGAACTTCAGACATCATTGGTGACTATGGACTAGGGGAGAGGAATGACAGAGGCAGTAAATTAATTGAATGGGCAAGAATATATAGCATGGTTGTAGGAAACACCTGGTTTAAACAGCATCCCCGAAGACTGGCAACGTGATGCAGGCCAAACAAAAAAGACTTTTAACTAGATAGACTACGTATTAATCAACAAACAATTCCAGAATGCATTACTGACAACAAAAAACATACCAGGAGCTGACTGAAATAGTGACCATATCCCACTCTGTGGAAAAATTAGAATAAAGCTAAAGAAAGCATGCACACAATGGAGAAAACATCATACTGAATACACAACTCCTTAAAAATGACAAAGAACTGCGAGAACAATACTAAGTTATTATAACAAATAGATACAATGCAACAGCACAGATAAACAGTATAGATGAACAATGGGCAATGTTAAGAGATTCTATCCACCAAACTGTTATGGATATAATACCACCTAAAAGAAAACCCTAAAAATAAATGGATGACAGACAACATCTTAGGACTGATGGACAAGAGGAGGAGGAGTAAAAATAACCAAGAAAAATATAGCAAGATAAATAAAGAAATAAGACGCAAATGCAGAGAAGCATAGGAAGTGTGGTTAAATGAACAGTGCAGACAAATATAGGACTCTCATAATAAAGACAGCAAAAACATGCACAAACGAATTAATGAACTCACAGGCAGGAAAACAAAATATACCACAGGATGCCTGAAATCGAAAGAAGGTAAATGTTAATGGGAAAAGAAGACATTGTGGACAGGTGGACAGAGTATATCGGTGAGCTATATGGAGGAGAAAGACCAGAATTAACACCAGATACTGAAAGCTGTGATGGACCACCATTACTTGAAGATGAAATCATAGGTGTCATCAAACACATGAAGAAAGGAAAAGGGAATGAGCCTGATAATTTAACAATAGAAGAAATAGAGGCGCTAGAGGAGATAGGAATAAAAATAATAACTAAGTTACTGAATGACATTTACAACAGTGGTTATATTCCCAGTGACCAGCTTAAATCCACGTTTATAGCACTACCAAAGAAACCAGAGGCAAAGGAATGTGATGACCACCGGACTGTCAGCCTCTCATGTCATATAACGAAGCTACTTCTGAGAATCATTATGAGAAGAACAAGGACAAAGATAAAAATGGACATAGCAGATGAACAGTTTGGATTTGTTGAAGGAAAGAGAACACACAATGTCATTTATGCTTTACTAACACTAACAGAAAGAGCTTTAGAAGTACAGAAAAATCTCTACTTATGCTTCATTGATTACACCAAGGCATTCGACAAAGTGAAACATAATGAAATTATTAAAATGCTTGAAGACATCAATATAGACGGCAAAGACCTGAGGACTGTAAAACATCTATACTGGCAGCAAGAAGTAGCAATTCGAGTTGAAAATAGAACTGGAAAATATCAACCTATAAAACAAGGGGTGCGACAAGGATGTGTACTATCTCCAGACCTTTTTTCTCTGTACAGGGATAACTTTCTAAGAACGATCATCACAGAACCAGGCATAAAAGTTGGAAGATACAATATTAACAACCCTCGGTATGCTGACGACATAGTACTGATAGTTGAGAACCAACAAGACCTGGATAAAGTTGCTAAAGGAAGTGAACAGAAAGGCCTTAATTTAAACATCAAAAAGACAGAAACTATGGTTATATCCATGAAACAGAATCCACCAACATGCAGTATAAAACTAAACGGAACTATTCTAAACCAGATGCAGAAATTCAAATACTTTGGAGCAATAATAACTTTGGATGGGAAATGCAGAACAGAAATTACCTAAGCAAAGACTGCATTTCAGAGAATGAGAAACATATTACGCAACACATCTTTATCAATGAATGTTAGAAAACGAGTACTAAAATGCTATATTGAACCTATCTTGTTATATGGAAGTGAATCATGACAATAGGCAGGTCTAAACAAAAATCATTGGAAGCAGCAGAAATGTGGTTTATTAGAAGAATGCTGCGAATCTCCTGGACAGCAAAAATAACTAATGAAGAATGTATGAGAAGAACTGGAGGGACAAAAAATCTTGTAAAAATAATAAGAGAGAGATAATGTATTTTCATAGGACATGCAATGAGAAGAGGGGGCATTGAAAATATTATAACAGGAAAAATATAGAGAAGAGGATCCGAAGGAAGACCAAGAGAAATGATACTGGACAGTCTGACGGGATGGTATGAGAGGAGATCACCAACTGAGATGATGGCCTGAATGAAGGATCGTGTACTCTGGAGAAGCATAATACCCAACGCCAGTCGGCACGGCACCTGATGATGATGATGGTGATAGTGATATCTTTCTATTTATGTTCTGGTATAATCTGAAGTGGTTATTTGCTATATGCCTATATATTTTAATATTGCTAATTTTCTTTCCGTAATTTTCTTTTCTGTGGACAAATTGTTACTATTGGTACGATTTTGATAGGTACCGAAATCAGTGGGTTTTAGTTTTTGGTTAAAAGAACCATTGCGTAATTTAGTTTTTCGTATTTCATAAAGCTTCTGCTTTTTTTATATTCATTGATAACGACAATATTTTGACGCAGATGACTGAGAATAGAGATTACCGTCGACAAAATCTGTTCAGTTTTACCGTTTGTATTGAAAGCGTGTAATTACTGAAACACATCTAAGCGTCATAATATCATCCTGAATTTTATCCTTTCTAGTTTTGTAATACGAATTCAAGAACAATACAGAGATAAGACAGATAACTGAACAACAACCAGTCTCATGGGTGATCAGGAAAAGGAGTTGGTCATGTGATGAGTATAAACAGTCAGAGAATCCCAAAACAAGGCCAAAGAAAAAGAGACAGATCGCATGAAACTCTGAATAGGACATTGTTAAGAGAGGCCAGATTAATAGGCATAAAATTACTTGATGAGGTTGAAAGACTCGCCGAAGACAGGAAAAATTGGCGAACTACCTTGCGAGCCCTATGTGACGTTTAACGGCACAGGAAGGATATAAGATAAGAAGTCTTGTAATACTCGGTATAAAGTGAAACCAATTCAAGAACAACGTAGAGATAAGGCAGATGAACGTCATGGGTGATCAGAAAAAAGATATGGACATATATCGGTCACGTGATGAGAATAAACAAATTAAAGAGTGTTTTTAAAAAATTAGACTAATACACCAATCTAAATTAACACAGATGAAGATGTAGAAAGCAAAAGAAAATCTGACATATTGCAGTGAACACAAAACTAACTAGAGTTCAAAATATTACATGAGTAGTCGCTTCTTATTTTGTAATAATTATTAAATCTGTTGAAGAACGCTAGTATATACTGTATCAAACTTTGTCTAACAATTTTCATACTTTATGATTACTGCTAATTCAATAACTATCGTTATTGGCCACCAGCTTTGAAAGATTCTGAATATATTTTAGCAGTTGAAATAGTTAGATATATTCAATGTAATTAAACCACGAATACAAAACAGTACAATTTATGAGCAAGTCGATGTGTTGAGTATGTGTTGAGTATGTGTTGAGTATGTGTTGAGCCCAGGGAAAACCCATTTCTTTCTGGATCATAACCCATAGTCGTGTTAAGACTCACAAGGTCCTCGCAGAGCTAACTACAACCTGGCTAACTAGGAAAGCTTTAGGTCGCGCAAGGTTCCTCCCATTAAAAAAGGCTGGTCGAATTGCTATTTTTATGGGGTGGTAAGGTAGGTGATAATCACTGGAGTGGAACTCACCTCTCTATGTCAATTTTATTGACTACGAGAAGGCTTTCGACAGCGTCGACAGACAGACCCTATGGAAGCTGTTGAGACACTACGGAGTACCGGAGAAGATTACCACCATCATTAAAAACTCCTATGAAGGGATGACATGTAAGGTAATCCATGGACAACAACTAACAGATGCCTTTCAAGTTAATACCGGAGTGAGACAGGGATGCCTGCTGTCACCATTTCTATTTATCCTGGCCATAGACTGGATTATGAGAAAATCAACAGAAAATAGGAGAAATGGTATTCAATGGACGCTCTGGACTGGACGACCTAGACTTTGTTGACGACCTGGCACTTCTCTCCCAGACTAAGCAACAGATGCAAGAGAAAACCATATTAGTGGCAGAAAATTCTTCAAGACTAGGCCTTACCATCCACAAGGGAAAGAGTAAAGTTCTTAGAGTAAATGAGGTCAACGAAATGCCCATTATATTGGAAGGAGAGGAACTGGAAGAGGTCGAAAAGTTTACTTATCTGGGAAGTGTGATAGACAAGCAGGGAGGAACAGAAGCTGATGTAAAAGCAAGAATGGGCAAGGCAAGAGTAAAATTCCATCAGATGAAGAAAATATGGGGAACTTCAGCCTTGTCAAATAAATTGAAGATCAGAGTATTTAACACCATGATAAAGCCCATTCTGCTATACGGTTCAGAAACTTGGAGAACTACTGTTACGATCATGAAACGAATCCAAACATTTATTAACACATGCCTTAGAAGGATTCTACAAATACGATGGCCAGATACCATAAGTAACCAAGAACTGCAGCAGCGAACAGGAATGCAACCAGTGGAAGACGACATCCTACGAAGAAGATGGGGATGGATCGGACACACCCTACGGAAATCCACATCCAGCACCACAAGGCAAGCCCTAACATGGAACCCACAGGGTAAAAGGAGGAGAGGGAGACCTAGGAACTCCTGGCGCAGAAGTCTGGACACGGACATCAAAATAATGAACCAGACATGGAGACAGTTGGAAAGAGTGGCTCAGGACCGAACTGCCTGGCGAGCTCTTGTTGGCGGCCTATGCTCCACGAGGGGTCAGAGGCATAGATAGAATAGATAGAAGGTAGGTGATGGCGGGTCATTATTCGTGTAACATCGCATTGTATTCCTCCACCATATGACTGTGGTGCCTTGTAGTGTCTAGGCACTAACACCAGAGAAGTGAGAAATCATTTTAATTTTTTTTCCAAGACATTTTGGGCCGATCCATGAGTATGCGTGGTCAATAATATATGAAAATATTTTAAGTATAATTTATTTTCATATTATTTTAATATTTTTTCTAATTCATCTCACTTCCAAAAACTTTCCGCTTCGCGTAAATACACGTATTCATCAGTAGAACTGGCCATATGTACATGTTATATTAGCATATTTGAAATGTTCACATCTGACGCTGCTTGGCCAAACAAAGCTGCATGTTGTGACGTTGATGGACGGCGCTATCCTTTAGGAGAATAAGGAAAAGATGCGCATGACTTTGCCAGTTGTGTCTTTACAGAGGCACCCAGTTTTGCACAGATGGTTAGGAAGATCAGCCAGTCAGTCACTCAGTCAGACAATCAATCTATCTGTCTGATATGAGGGCAGAATGTCATATGGGCTTTGTCAGTCTGTCTGTCTGTCTGTCTCTAGCTGTCTATAAAACTGTCCATTCGGCACATATCCTCCGATCTAACGTAGAACTACCCCAAAAAAAATTTTTAAATTACTATGTTTCCGTGGACTCAGAAATCATTGAAGAAAACAAGTTCCAGATGAAATAAAGAAAGAAAAAAAAGAAGTGTTTATCACTCGAAAAAAGAACTCCGGTAATTTGACTGGTATGTACACATTGTATCCCTTCACAAATTACAAAGATGTCACTTGGTTTTGAATTTTTTAAATTTTACATTACCATGACTTAATGGCTTAAAATTTTTTTTTTAAAATAACACTTGCAGTCTTTTGGTTTTGTTGTGTAGTTCATCATCATCATTCATTTGCATGTCCCTTGCGGAACATTGCCTCCCCAACAGCACTCCTGTAAACCTCTGGGTTTTGAACAAGATGGCCTGTTGCTGATGCAACTGTAGTTCAGAATTCAGAAGTTTAAAGCGTGCTAAACGCTAAAAGTAAGTATTAGTCATTTCAACACAAGACTGTGAGTGTGAATTTGATAACGAAAAAAAATGTGTTGTGAGTGTTTGATCAATCAATCAAGTGCCGTGCCGCGTGACGCAGGCGATCATTTCTCTCCACAATTCCCTGTCTTTAGACTTGATTATGAGATCCGCCGGTGACTTTCTTCCTAGCCACACTGACAGCCCATCCAGTAACTTCTCTCTCTCTCTCTCTGTTTTCCTCTGTCTCTTCTTCCCTCAATTGTTTCAGTTGCCAAAGTGTGTTCTAATTTTCCTCTTCTCAGAAAATGTCCTACAAATCTCGCTTGTCTGCCTCTATCTTTGCTGTAATTTGCCTTTTAACTCTAGCCTCTCTTAAGACTTCTTCGGTGGTTTTCTTAGTTATCCATTCAACATCCGTCTTTTAAACCACATTTCTATGGCCTCCATTTCTCCCTGTACTCTCTTATTCATGGACCATGCTTCACATCCATAAAACAAAATTGGCTCGATGTAACATTTAAGTACTCGGAATCTTGTTTCCATTTTTTTTAGATCTGTTGCACAAGATATTTCTCATTTTCTGGAATGTTGACTTGGCCTAAGCACGTCTACTTTTTATTTCGTTGTGACATTTCCCATCAGGTGTTATAATTGTTCCTAAGTACTTGAATCTTTCAACTTGTTTCAGTTCTGTGCCATCGATGGTAATGCTACATTTTGGTGGTATTCTTTTCTTTGAGATGACCATCACTTCAGTCTTCGTTTTACTCAGGCTGAAACCTTTACTTTCACTTTCACGAACCACGACGTCCAGAAGAGCCTGTAGCTCCCCTTCACTTTTAGCAATCAGAATTTTGTCTTCTACATATCTTAAGTTGTTACGGTTGTATCCACCAAGTGATTTTCCTGGCAAGCGATATATATATATATCGGTGTTTGATACGTTAAATTAAAAAAGAAACGTGTTGTGAGCGTTGTTTGATATGTTAAGTTAAAAATATTTTGTGAGCGTTTTTTATCTTACATCTTACATCCTTCCCGTGCTCTTAAATGGGCCTGCATGGTAGTTCGTCAAGATGTCCTGTCTTCGGCGAGACTTTCAACCTCATCAAGGGATTTTATACCTATTAATTTGGCCTCTCGTAACAATGCCCTCTTTAGAGTTTCACATAGTCTGCGTCTTTTTCTTTGGCCTGTTGTGTTCCACTTGATAGCTTGCTTTGGGAGTCTCTGATCGTCTCGTCTCATCACGTAACCAACATATGTCCATCTCCTTTTCCTGATCACCCATGAAACTGGTTGTTTAGTCATCTGTCTTATCTCTGCGCTGTTCTTGAATTCGTTTCACTTGATGCCGAGTATTTTCCTTATGCATTTGTTTTCAAAAGAGTCTAATGTATTGTTTATTTCTTTAGTTGTTTTTCAGCTTTCGCATGCATAAACGAGGGTGGATATTACATTTGAATTGAATAGTCTGAACTTGTTTTTTGTGCTTATAACTTTTGAATTCCATATGTTCTCAAGATTCTTGAAGATCGATGCTGCTTTGGCAATTCGAATTCTAACTTCTTTTCTGGTGTCACCATTGTGGTCTATATAGCTGCCGAGATATGCAAAATGGTTGACTTCTTCAACAGCTGTTCCTTCTTTTGTCCTTCATCTAAAATGAGAACCTTCATTATTTTTGTTTTATCCTTGTTAATATCAAGTCCTATTTTACACGCCAGTGATGACAGGGTATCTGTTTTTACTTGCACTGATTTCATATTGTCGCTGCTAAGAGTTATGTCATCTACAAAATCAAGATCTTCCAGTTGGGTCTCACGTACCCAATCAATACCTGTTTTACCTTTCCAATATTTTTTAATTATGAAGTTTATGGGACTTCAAAAAACCAAGGGAGATAATATACATCCTTGTTTCACGCCTGTTTCAATCTGGAACCATTCATTCATTCCTTCGTCTGTATTGACTGCACAAATATATCCATTGTAGAGGTCACTAATGATGTTGACAATCTTAGATGGTATTCCATATATTCTTAAAATCCTCCATAATGATTCTCTGTGTATGCTATCAAATGCCTTTTTAAAGTCTATGAAGTTCAGGATTAACGGTCTTTGCTTTTCGATATGTTCTTCAAGTATTATTCTTAAACTAAAGATCTGGTCGCTTCTCTCTTTTCGAAATCCTGTCTGTTCTTCTCTCATTGCAACATCCACTATATCTTGAGTTCTATTCAGAATAACTTTGCAAAATACTTTTGACACAACTGATAGTAAGGTTACTCCTCTCCAGTTGTTGCCTTTTTGTCGGTATTTTAACAATGATTCGTTTCTCCATTTAGAAGGGACGTTTTCTTCTTTCCAAATCTTATTGAACATTCTATGTAGTTGTTTCATGTTTTATTAATAGTTTTTAACATTTCGGCTGTTATTTCATTTTCACCCGCAGCTGTGTTGTTAGCCATTAGATTCACTGCTTTTTCAATTTCATGCAATATAATTTCATCTAGGTTTACATTTAATTGTGGGAATGACAAATCAGTTCCAAGGTCTATCAGAATTTTGGATATGGTCGATTAAGTAATTCTTGGAAGTTTTCAGCCCATCTTTGCTTTTGGTCTTTACTTGATGTTAAAAGTGTGCCAGTTTTGCTAAGGAGTGGTCTTACTTTGGATTCAATAGTACCTGTTAGTCTCTTTTGTATGTTATATAGAGTTTTGCTATCTCCTGTTTTTGCTAACTTCTCTGCTTCTTTCGCCATAATAGAGAGTAATACAATGGTAACCTAGCCAGGAGAAGATGAGATAAATGATTATGGTTGGGGTAGAGGGGTTGCAATGCGATAATGTGAGGAGATTCTGAACTATGTGTATCACTCTTTTTCCCCTCAACAGTTTCCCCTCCCACTACCCTCAGTTACGATCCACCTATCCCACATTACAAGTCTCTAATTAAACATTCTCTACGCTCCACCATGCGCATTTCTGTACATTTCTTAACGAGCACATTTTTAACGGGCGCATTTCTGAACGAACCTCGGAAAAGGTATATACTCAAGTTAGAGATAAGTGCTCTATTCATTTTATTTTTTTTTAACATAGGATTCATGTGAATCTATACTTTATCTGCTCTCTCTTATTCTTCGTCCTATAAGTGTTTGTATGATTAAGGCTCACGCCGAAACGTCAAAACTTTGTAGTCGTTAAGTAATAACGCTGTTCCTACTTTTTTCCTAGTTTATACTTTTTTTATACTTTTTCTTCTTTCCAAACTTTAGTGAATATTCTCTGTAGTTGTTTCATTTTGTCTATATTAATAGCTTTTAACATTGTAATAACTGGATAATACTTGGATAATAAAGTTATGTACCTAAAGTAAATGGACATTACTTGGATAATCACGCTATGCACTGTGGAACAGTGTACAATGGAAGCAATGCTGTCCGCAGCACTAGGTACGTGTAGTAACAAACTGTTCAAATGTTTACAAACATCTGTCAGGGTGTGCTGCCGCTCAGTTTGTTAAAGAAAACTTTAATAAAGCTGTCGCCCGAAGAAAGCGCCACACCAGGGAGTTACAACTAAACACCCTGAAATTGATACGTGACAAGAGAGAAAAGCCAGTTTTATGCTACTTGTGCTGAATCATAACTTATCGATCCTGTCAGAAAATCATGGATAGCAAACTATTAAGTCCACTGTATAAAGCTAGGAAGCAAGCATCTGAATTCTACACTAAGAATCGGGAAAAGAAACATTCCCCTCCAGTTTATATTTGTCAGCATGAGTAAAGTGTCTGGTTTCTTACCTCTACAACAGATACTCTCAGTGTTGAGGCTTGAATGTGTGGCTTCAGATATTTCTCTATAATGCTTCTATGACCATATGTTTTTTAAAAAATTCTTTAAATCCATATAGCACTTTTATTTTCACATCTATACTCGGAGTAATAGCTTTGCTAGGAATGCTGGTAGGGAAAACTTGGACGAATTGAACAAGAGAAATAACCATGAATGTTCACTGGTTCACAAAAAAGTGACTTGATTCTTTCCCCTTACAACATTATGTTCCTCTCTAAACCTCCCTACCACATTTATCTTTTCCAGTCTTCACTTCCTAAGTCTGTGTTTCTGTCTGTCTGCCTGCCTGCCCTGTCTATCTGTCAGCCTCTGTCTGTCTGCCTGTCTCACGATGGATATGTTTCAACCTTTAAGTTCAAAGATATAATTATTCTTGGTGATTTCAATAGAGATCTAACAGAACAAAATCCTTCTTGGACCAATATTATACTGTTCTATAATTTTTACTTTACCCACACTATCACCAAACCTATTAGAGTAACGGAAGTCTCATCCACATTAATATACGTATCCCAGTCAGAAAACATTACTGAATGATTTATCATAACTTCGTCATAAGTGATCATTAACCAGTCTGCTGCTGCAGTTTTTAAAAAATTAACTTATTAATTTAATTTGTTATTTAAATTAAATTTTAATTATTCATTTAATCATTCCTGAATGATCTGCAAGCACTTTCTCTTTTACACACGTTTATCAACTTAAAGACACAGACGAGAAGATAGAACATTCGGTAAAGATCTCCAGAGACAGAACATTCGGCAAAGATCTCCAGAGATACATTTGACCAGTATGTCCCAATGAAAGAGGAAAACATCTGACACAGTCACCTTGGATTAGTACCTAAAATATTGCAGCCCATTAAAGAACGCGACCCGGCACATAACATTAGAGACTTCAGATACCTACCGCTTACTCAGGAACAAAGTTCAGCGTTTAAAACAATATTAAAGAAGTGCAGAATCTAGCACAGTATAAACCAGTAAATCAATTTAGAAAGCTATAAATATTCTAGCACACAAAAGGAATGTGAGACATAAAAGAAATCACAAATCCGATAAAACTAATTCTAGTAATGAAAATAGATGAGTGTATGGTGAAACTTTACAAGAAAGAGAGGACAGTGGAAAGAAACTAGACTGGCAAAAAGCAAGATGAGTACGTAAAAATGAGGACATAGTCATTTGCATGTCCCTTGCGGCACATTGCCTCCCTAACAGCTCTCCTGTAGGCCTCTCGGTTGGAAGCAAGATATACTGCTGCTGATTCATCAATTTGCAGATTATCAACGATGTCTTGCAGCCATCTTCCCCTTAGTCTTCCTCTCTTTCTTCTTTCCATTATGTATCTTTCCACGACTGTCTTTTCTACATTTTCATGACGTTTAATAAGTCCAAAATATTTAATTTATCTTTGTGTAATCCTCTCTACTAGCCAACCTTTTTCAATATTAAGTTCTTGTAGTATGGATATATTTGTTCTTTTCTGTGTCCATGATATTTGATGAACTTTTCTGTAGCATTTACATTCAACGGCATTTATGTGTTTCTCAGCTGTTTTGTTAAGTGTCCAGGTCTCACAGGCTATGTTGAGATGGGAAAGATGCATGCCATTAAAAATCTTATTTTTGTAGTTTTGTCTGTTCCTCTCCACAGCGTCTTTAGTTGTTTTACTTTCTAAAGAGCGATAGATGTCCTCTTTTTAATTTCCCTCATTATTAATTAGTAATGATATTCAAAACTCTCCGTCTCTTCCAACTGTTTCTCATTGACACATATATCAGCTGCCTTGTTTGTTTTGTCAGTTGTCATCAATTTAGTTTTCTTCGCATTAAGATAAAGGTTTTGTTCTTCACTATTCTTACGGACTGACATAATTAGTTTTTCCATTCATTTAAGAGTTGTGGACAGTAATATTGTGTTATCAGCATATCTAATCCTTGGTATTTCATAACCTACAATTGTTATGGAATCGTAATATTCTTTGTCTACATCTTCTCTAACATTCCTCATTATATATTCAGTATACAAATTAAATAAGTAAGGCGACAGTATGCAACCCTGACGGATCCCTTGTTTTATGTAAACCAAGTTGTTGTTTCACAATTTAGTCTTACTACTGCCTGGTTGTCTAGATACAGCAGTGATGTTAATTGTATCAAATGTGTTTGAAATCCCATTTTTAACCATTATTTCCCAAAGTTTCTGATGTTGTACTCAATCAAATGCCTTTGAATAGTCTGTAAAACATACATATAGATTCACATTAAATTATCTGCATTTCTCTATTATTAATCGTATATTGAATATATGATCTCTTGTCCCTCTTCCCTGTATAAAACCAGATTGAACCACATTGACTACTTCTATTTTCTCGCGAAGTCTACCCATTATGATTTTTAATAGAAGTTTATTGGAATGAATAATCAGGGCACTTTACCATTTTTCACATTCTTTATTGCCCATAAAACTTCTTCAATTGTCGGTTCGGGTTTTTCTCCTCCAATAATAATTCACACTGTTGATTTCTGCTTTCACAATCAGTTGTTCCATACATCCCTCTCCAATATGCCTTCCATCTTTCTACAAGGTGTTTTTAAAGTCTCACTACACTTTCTATGAAAAAAAACTGAAAAATTAAGTAAATGACGTCATCACAAAATGTGCTCATAAAAGGCATTTAATTAGTTACAACATTGACTGCAATGATACAACGCTGTTTTGGGTTAGCTGGAATGTACCACTGAAATATTCATTATAACAGGTGTTGGAAATGTCCACCATGGGCTTCAAGACATGACTGTACACGTCTCTTCATGTTGTCAAATACCTTGTGCAACGTGTCTGTTGTTATTTCTTGAATGGTAATTCTGACTGCCTCTTTCAGGTCCCCAGTTGTTTGTACATTATTTTTGGAAACATTTCCTTTCAAGAAACCCCAAATCCCATGAGATACGCGGTTTGCGAAAATTTCTTCTCTAGCTGTGTGTGCAGTTGCACCATTTTGTCACACTCTTTTGGTTCAGACACAACAGATATCTTGTATGGATGAAAATTTAACCGAATGTTTAAGAATTTTGTGCACTGTGCTCAGTTCACTTCTCGCAACACTTTCCTTAAGGACTTGCATGGACTTTTCAGGATTCTGTCTTTGATATCTAGACATTTTTCTTCAGACACAGCAGGCCTATCAGATCGTGGAGCATCTTCCACAGTTCCCGTATCACGAAACTTATTTAACAAATTTCTAACCGGAGTGCGATGAGGAGGTTGTTTATCAGGAAATTTTGTTATAAATATTTGAACAACCATCCGTGTGTATCGACCGCCATTTCGAAACACTTATTCAACCAAAAAAAACTTTCTTCCGTTGATAACACCATTCTGTTTTGAGTGCAAAAAATTACTCCAGCAGATGGCAACCATTCACTGCATTTTTCTTCAGAATTGATTGTGCAGCACATTTTTATGACGTCATTTTCTTCATTTTTACATAGAATTATAGCGAGACGTTAAAAACATCCTGTAGAATTTCCTCTGTCTCTATCAAGGTCTTCCCCATCTCGTCACAAATTACGTTTAACTTAGGCGTGAAATTTCTCGTCAACGTCTTCATTTCTTTAAAAATTTCACTATCTCTTCCACACTCATGATGTCCTTCTGTTCTTTCAAAACAATCTTATATGTATTGTCTTTTGTCCTTTCTTATGTTTCTTTCTACGATTTACGAGGGGTGATTGATAGGTTCACGGCATAAGGAACAACGGAGTATTTGTGGACAACTTTTTGGGTTTATTTCTCAACATAGACCCCTTGCAAGTTTATGCACTTAGTCCAGCGATCATGAAGCATGCGGATTCCTTCTTTGTAACAGTCAGCATCTTGTGCCAGTAGAAGGTAGTCTACAGCATGAATGACGTCATCATCTGAAGCACATTTGCTAACAACTGAGCTCCTTTTTGAGTTTGGTAAACAGGTAATAGTCGGAAGGGGCCAAATCTGGGGAATAAAGGAGGAGGATCAAGAAACTGGAATCCGCATTCATGAGTGGCAGCCATTGCCACCGCCGACTTGTGAACTGGAGCATTGTCTTGCTGAAAAATGACTCCTTTCGTCAATTTCCCTCAACGCTTTTCCTTCAATTTGACCTGCCGTTACTTCACAAGATTAGCGTAATAGGCCCCAGTGACAGTTCTGCCCTTCTGGAGATATTCTACCAATAGCACACCTTCTGAATCCAAAAAGATGGAAGCCATCACTTTGCCTGCAGACAGAACCACCCTTGCTATATTTGGAGATGGGGATCTATAATGTTTCTACTGCTTTGACTGTTATTTGGTTTCTGATTGAAAATGATGACCCAAGTCTCATCCGTAGTCACAAATTGAAGAAGAAACTTTTCAGGATCTTCAGAAAAATGACCAAGATTGCCTCTTGACATGTTGAGACCCTGTCGTTTGTGATCAGCTCCAAAAAGTTTCGGAACCCATCGAGCAGAGACCTTTGTCATTTGAAGACCATTGTGAATAATGGCATGAACACCTTCCTGGGAGATGTCCAACTCAGTAGCAATGTATCGCTCAGTTAGTCGTCTATCCTCTATTATCATATCATGGATTCTGCCGTGGTTACCGTTCTCAGTCTTCTTGAACGGGGATCATCTTCCAGACTCTCTCTTTCATGTTTGAACTGAACTGCCCATTTCTTCACTGTGCTGTAAGAAGGTGGTCTTTCCCTAGAGTCTCCACCATACCCTCATGGATCTCATTCGATGATAAGCCCTTGACGCAGAAGTGGCGAATGACTTAGTTGATCCTCTTGGGTCAAAGGCGGCGTATAGGTCGGAGGACAAGGCTCTCCATGTCTGGCGATTCCTTGCTACTTGCTTTAGATCTTCGGGATTTCTGATGAATATCGTTGAACATTCCTTGGTGATAACTCTTCTTATTGTGTCTTTGGGTCTTCCCCGCTTTCTTTTACTCCCTGGTGACCACATAAATGCTTGATGTGGGAGTCGTTTTTCGTCCATTCTAAGTACGTGGCCGGTGTAGTTCCAGCGACGTCTTCTGATGAAGTTTGATACGCAGTCTTATTTAGTTTCTTATCTTATTGATGTAACCGATCTGAAATCGTGCTAACAGATATTTAGCAGTCTTCGAAGGCAATTATTTTCAAAAGCATGAGTAAAGTGTCTGGTTTCTTACCTCTACAACAGATACTCTCAGTGTTGAGGCTTGAATGTGTGGCTTCAGATATTTCTCTATAATGCTTCTATGACCATATGTTTTTTAAAAAATTCTTTAAATCCATATAGCACTTTTATTTTCACATCTATACTCGGAGTAATAGCTTTGCTAGGAATGCTGGTAGGGAAAACTTGGACGAATTGAACAAGAGAAATAACCATGAATGTTCACTGGTTCACAAAAAAGTGACTTGATTCTTTCCCCTTACAACATTATGTTCCTCTCTAAACCTCCCTACCACATTTATCTTTTCCAGTCTTCACTTCCTAAGTCTGTGTTTCTGTCTGTCTGCCTGCCTGCCCTGTCTATCTGTCAGCCTCTGTCTGTCTGCCTGTCTCACGATGGATATGTTTCAACCTTTAAGTTCAAAGATATAATTATTCTTGGTGATTTCAATAGAGATCTAACAGAACAAAATCCTTCTTGGACCAATATTATACTGTTCTATAATTTTTACTTTACCCACACTATCACCAAACCTATTAGAGTAACGGAAGTCTCATCCACATTAATATACGTATCCCAGTCAGAAAACATTACTGAATGATTTATCATAACTTCGTCATAAGTGATCATTAACCAGTCTGCTGCTGCAGTTTTTAAAAAATTAACTTATTAATTTAATTTGTTATTTAAATTAAATTTTAATTATTCATTTAATCATTCCTGAATGATCTGCAAGCACTTTCTCTTTTACACACGTTTATCAACTTAAAGACACAGACGAGAAGATAGAACATTCGGTAAAGATCTCCAGAGACAGAACATTCGGCAAAGATCTCCAGAGATACATTTGACCAGTATGTCCCAATGAAAGAGGAAAACATCTGACACAGTCACCTTGGATTAGTACCTAAAATATTGCAGCCCATTAAAGAACGCGACCCGGCACATAACATTAGAGACTTCAGATACCTACCGCTTACTCAGGAACAAAGTTCAGCGTTTAAAACAATATTAAAGAAGTGCAGAATCTAGCACAGTATAAACCAGTAAATCAATTTAGAAAGCTATAAATATTCTAGCACACAAAAGGAATGTGAGACATAAAAGAAATCACAAATCCGATAAAACTAATTCTAGTAATGAAAATAGATGAGTGTATGGTGAAACTTTACAAGAAAGAGAGGACAGTGGAAAGAAACTAGACTGGCAAAAAGCAAGATGAGTACGTAAAAATGAGGACATAGTCATTTGCATGTCCCTTGCGGCACATTGCCTCCCTAACAGCTCTCCTGTAGGCCTCTCGGTTGGAAGCAAGATATACTGCTGCTGATTCATCAATTTGCAGATTATCAACGATGTCTTGCAGCCATCTTCCCCTTAGTCTTCCTCTCTTTCTTCTTTCCATTATGTATCTTTCCACGACTGTCTTTTCTACATTTTCATGACGTTTAATAAGTCCAAAATATTTAATTTATCTTTGTGTAATCCTCTCTACTAGCCAACCTTTTTCAATATTAAGTTCTTGTAGTATGGATATATTTGTTCTTTTCTGTGTCCATGATATTTGATGAACTTTTCTGTAGCATTTACATTCAACGGCATTTATGTGTTTCTCAGCTGTTTTGTTAAGTGTCCAGGTCTCACAGGCTATGTTGAGATGGGAAAGATGCATGCCATTAAAAATCTTATTTTTGTAGTTTTGTCTGTTCCTCTCCACAGCGTCTTTAGTTGTTTTACTTTCTAAAGAGCGATAGATGTCCTCTTTTTAATTTCCCTCATTATTAATTAGTAATGATATTCAAAACTCTCCGTCTCTTCCAACTGTTTCTCATTGACACATATATCAGCTGCCTTGTTTGTTTTGTCAGTTGTCATCAATTTAGTTTTCTTCGCATTAAGATAAAGGTTTTGTTCTTCACTATTCTTACGGACTGACATAATTAGTTTTTCCATTCATTTAAGAGTTGTGGACAGTAATATTGTGTTATCAGCATATCTAATCCTTGGTATTTCATAACCTACAATTGTTATGGAATCGTAATATTCTTTGTCTACATCTTCTCTAACATTCCTCATTATATATTCAGTATACAAATTAAATAAGTAAGGCGACAGTATGCAACCCTGACGGATCCCTTGTTTTATGTAAACCAAGTTGTTGTTTCACAATTTAGTCTTACTACTGCCTGGTTGTCTAGATACAGCAGTGATGTTAATTGTATCAAATGTGTTTGAAATCCCATTTTTAACCATTATTTCCCAAAGTTTCTGATGTTGTACTCAATCAAATGCCTTTGAATAGTCTGTAAAACATACATATAGATTCACATTAAATTATCTGCATTTCTCTATTATTAATCGTATATTGAATATATGATCTCTTGTCCCTCTTCCCTGTATAAAACCAGATTGAACCACATTGACTACTTCTATTTTCTCGCGAAGTCTACCCATTATGATTTTTAATAGAAGTTTATTGGAATGAATAATCAGGGCACTTTACCATTTTTCACATTCTTTATTGCCCATAAAACTTCTTCAATTGTCGGTTCGGGTTTTTCTCCTCCAATAATAATTCACACTGTTGATTTCTGCTTTCACAATCAGTTGTTCCATACATCCCTCTCCAATATGCCTTCCATCTTTCTACAAGGTGTTTTTAAAGTCTCACTACACTTTCTATGAAAAAAAAACTGAAAAATTAAGTAAATGACGTCATCACAAAATGTGCTCATAAAAGGCATTTAATTAGTTACAACATTGACTGCAATGATACAACGCTGTTTTGGGTTAGCTGGAATGTACCACTGAAATATTCATTATAACAGGTGTTGGAAATGTCCACCATGGGCTTCAAGACATGACTGTACACGTCTCTTCATGTTGTCAAATACCTTGTGCAACGTGTCTGTTGTTATTTCTTGAATGGTAATTCTGACTGCCTCTTTCAGGTCCCCAGTTGTTTGTACATTATTTTTGGAAACATTTCCTTTCAAGAAACCCCAAATCCCATGAGATACGCGGTTTGCGAAAATTTCTTCTCTAGCTGTGTGTGCAGTTGCACCATTTTGTCACACTCTTTTGGTTCAGACACAACAGATATCTTGTATGGATGAAAATTTAACCGAATGTTTAAGAATTTTGTGCACTGTGCTCAGTTCACTTCTCGCAACACTTTCCTTAAGGACTTGCATGGACTTTTCAGGATTCTGTCTTTGATATCTAGACATTTTTCTTCAGACACAGCAGGCCTATCAGATCGTGGAGCATCTTCCACAGTTCCCGTATCACGAAACTTATTTAACAAATTTCTAACCGGAGTGCGATGAGGAGGTTGTTTATCAGGAAATTTTGTTATAAATATTTGAACAACCATCCGTGTGTATCGACCGCCATTTCGAAACACTTATTCAACCAAAAAAAACTTTCTTCCGTTGATAACACCATTCTGTTTTGAGTGCAAAAAATTACTCCAGCAGATGGCAACCATTCACTGCATTTTTCTTCAGAATTGATTGTGCAGCACATTTTTATGACGTCATTTTCTTCATTTTTACATAGAATTATAGCGAGACGTTAAAAACATCCTGTAGAATTTCCTCTGTCTCTATCAAGGTCTTCCCCATCTCGTCACAAATTACGTTTAACTTAGGCGTGAAATTTCTCGTCAACGTCTTCATTTCTTTAAAAATTTCACTATCTCTTCCACACTCATGATGTCCTTCTGTTCTTTCAAAACAATCTTATATGTATTGTCTTTTGTCCTTTCTTATGTTTCTTTCTACGATTTACGAGGGGTGATTGATAGGTTCTCGGCATAAGGAACAACGGAGTATTTGTGGACAACTTTTTGGGTTTATTTCTCAACATAGACCCCTTGCAAGTTTATGCACTTAGTCCAGCGATCATGAAGCATGCGGATTCCTTCTTTGTAACAGTCAGCATCTTGTGCCAGTAGAAGGTAGTCTACAGCATGAATGACGTCATCATCTGAAGCACATTTGCTAACAACTGAGCTCCTTTTTGAGTTTGGTAAACAGGTAATAGTCGGAAGGGGCCAAATCTGGGGAATAAAGGAGGAGGATCAAGAAACTGGAATCCGCATTCATGAGTGGCAGCCATTGCCACCGCCGACTTGTGAACTGGAGCATTGTCTTGCTGAAAAATGACTCCTTTCGTCAATTTCCCTCAACGCTTTTCCTTCAATTTGACCTGCCGTTACTTCACAAGATTAGCGTAATAGGCCCCAGTGACAGTTCTGCCCTTCTGGAGATATTCTACCAATAGCACACCTTCTGAATCCAAAAAGATGGAAGCCATCACTTTGCCTGCAGACAGAACCACCCTTGCTATATTTGGAGATGGGGATCTATAATGTTTCTACTGCTTTGACTGTTATTTGGTTTCTGATTGAAAATGATGACCCAAGTCTCATCCGTAGTCACAAATTGAAGAAGAAACTTTTCAGGATCTTCAGAAAAATGACCAAGATTGCCTCTTGACATGTTGAGACCCTGTCGTTTGTGATCAGCTCCAAAAAGTTTCGGAACCCATCGAGCAGAGACCTTTGTCATTTGAAGACCATTGTGAATAATGGCATGAACACCTTCCTGGGAGATGTCCAACTCAGTAGCAATGTATCGCTCAGTTAGTCGTCTATCCTCTATTATCATATCATGGATTCTGCCGTGGTTACCGTTCTCAGTCTTCTTGGACGGGGATCATCTTCCAGACTCTCTCTTTCATGTTTGAACTGAACTGCCCATTTCTTCACTGTGCTGTAAGAAGGTGGTCTTTCCCTAGAGTCTCCACCATACCCTCATGGATCTCATTCGATGATAAGCCCTTGACGCAGAAGTGGCGAATGACTTAGTTGATCCTCTTGGGTCAAAGGCGGCGTATAGGTCGGAGGACAAGGCTCTCCATGTCTGGCGATTCCTTGCTACTTGCTTTAGATCTTCGGGATTTCTGATGAATATCGTTGAACATTCCTTGGTGATAACTCTTCTTATTGTGTCTTTGGGTCTTCCCCGCTTTCTTTTACTCCCTGGTGACCACATAAATGCTTGATGTGGGAGTCGTTTTTCGTCCATTCTAAGTACGTGGCCGGTGTAGTTCCAGCGACGTCTTCTGATGAAGTTTGATACGCAGTCTTATTTAGTTTCTTATCTTATTGATGTAACCGATCTGAAATCGTGCTAACAGATATTTAGCAGTCTTCGAAGGCACTTATTTTCAAAAGCATCTTGTCTCTTTTCCATTGCTGGGGATGTTCTCCAACTCTCACAACCATAGGTTAGTACTGGCACTACACAGGAGTTGAAGATCTTGAGTTTCGTGTGCCTACTAAGTTGTTTTGATTTCCAGATGTTAATCAGCTTGTTGAAAGCGTTTGACTAAAGTTCTTGATCTCACCAACAAACCGGACAACATTAAACTTAATGGCCATGCTCTTGAAAAAGTCATTAGTATGTAAAATACCTAGGAAGCGAATGACTGCTCGATGAGAAATTTTATCAATTTTCTCAATTTCTGCCACTCCTTACCACTTCAGTAGCCTGTAAAAAATTGGTTGCAGTTAATTTCTTGAAACTTGTTGTTTTAAGAATGTCCAATTTCTATCACTCGGGACAATACTTTCCAGCAGATGATTAAGATGGTTGGAGTTTGAAACACTTTTGCTTGACAACATCACCCCAGAGCAAGTATTATATGGAAAACGTCAAATATCATAGTCAGTTTAGCCACAAGCAACTGAAAGATATAACGAAAGTCCATACCACATTTATATCAACTTTTTATATGCGGCGCGGAATCATTCTAGGAAGAAATAAGGGAAACTTTGAAAAAAACAGTTGACTGAAACAATTTTACAAGTTCCAAAATAAGTGTGGTCTATTGTTAAAGTAGGAGGTCATGTTGGTCCAGTCATCCATGACGAAAGTAATATAAACCATCCCTCTCTCTCTCTCTCTCTCTCTCTCTCACACACACACACACTTCTCTCCTGCACTCTTATATTTATTATTAGCATACAGTTATAAGCACATACCTTTATAACATCATTTTGCAAGTACACGTACACATGTATCCAAAAACTAGCATTAGCTGCTTTATTGTACCTCTTGCACTTTGTTATCTTCTCACGCGCTTACTAGACACATTTAAATGACATTATAGCCCATTTCTTGAGGAAAATTGTCTATTTCACGTGCTCAGCCCTGGCTACTGTCAACGTAGTTATCGCAAAGTCTAGTCATGTTAAATCAGTTCTTTCTTGGCAGGTTCTTTTCAATGCAGTTATCAAACTTTTCTTCCTCGCTGCCCACAGTTCTCAGTTAATTTAACTTTTCCCTATGTGCCCAGGTTCTTTGTCAATTAATGTTCGAATCGTCCAACTCATCTGCTTTTCTTTTCTTCCTCCCCACTCATCCCCAGATGTAAAAATATTTCGGAATTTTGACTTCCATATCTCGGTTTTGATTAGACTAATTATGGCTCAGCAGAAGCCAGAGAGATAAATTCTTACTTATATTTATAGTGGTCACAGTTATTTATGTTTATATACCGTTACTGACATAATAACACTAGTAACTCTGCTCTTCAGGTCGTTTATTTACTGATGGAGTGACAGTTACTTGTGTTTTACTGTGTAGTTCTCGTGGGGTCAATTTAAAGAAATATCCCCAGCTTCTGGTCCAGTGCTCCTGGTTGGAGATACTCCTTTCATAGCTCCGCACGGATTAGGAGGACTTATCCCAGTATAGTGTAAGGGAAATAAGAACCTTCTTTCTGCAAGATGGAGAATTACTAATATTTCGAGAACTTTCAGTAATGTTCATGAGTCCTGTTTGTTGTTAGATCTGACTAAATTAGGGTGAACTAGTAAAAGTACGGAAAGTTTCAGTATCACGAAAAAGTAGAAGTTTCTAGATCCTAACAGCGTGCGTTGTAATTGGCACGAGTTGGAAACAGTGAAGTCCCGGGATTTCGCAGCGGAGTCGGGTAATATAAAAACGGAAAGATGGAAAACACGAGGGAGATGCTCAGACAGAGAGGGCTCAGACAGAGAGGGCTCAGACATAGGAGTCAAAGATTGATGGCAGATGAGTTTTTCTAGACATGATTGATAAACAGAACCATGTATTGTCATAACAGAACTCTTGCCCTGATTAGTCATGCCAGTAAAATTCTATTAAAAATCATAATGGGTAGACTTCGTATTATTGTCATTCTTCCGTGTCGTAGGTTGTATCGTGCTCTTATTATACGACTGTTCACCGGTTCCCATTCTACAAGGTTCTTTGCAGCTACATTTGACATAATAATGCCCACTCCATCCCGGATTTTACCATCATTTCTGCCTGAATGTATTATTAACCTACCGTTTTCCACCGATCTTTTACCTGCTTCTGGCCATCGCATTTCGCTGATGCCCAGTATGTCTAGATGGTATCTCTCCATTTCTTTGATGACCTGAGTAGTTTTTGTTGGTTCTGCCATCGTTCTCACATTCCAGAATCCAATCCTTGTCACATGTTTGGGGCCGACGAATGAGCTCTTCGGAGTTGGCATCCCTGATGCTCGATTGGTTTCTCTGCGAGTTTCCATAACGATATCTTTTTTTCCCATCTAGAGTCGCCTCTAGATAGGTCCCAGGATAAGGTTATTAGCCGTATGCCCAACTCCCGGTACATGATATGTAACAGATCAAGCGGAATTCCGCTGATTTCTGCATGCCGGCGAGAGCGTTAAAAAAACGTCCGCCGTCTTGCACGTCACACCGGAAGATGAAATAACACCCGAAATGCTAAAAGCTATCATTAGTGACAACATGAGACAACTACAGAGAATGTTTAACACGATTTGGAAAGAACAAAAGGTCCCTTCTAATTGGAAGAAAGGAATCATTCTTAAAATACCAAAAAAGGGCAACCTTAGTGACTGTAACAACTGGAGAGGAGTAACCTTAATATCAGTTGTGTCAAAAGTATTTTCCAAGGTCATTTTGAATAGACTCAAAGATATAGTGGATACTGCAATGAGAGAAGAACAAGCAGGATTTCGAAAAGGGAGAAGCTGTCTCGACCCTTTACTCTAAGAATAATACTTGAACAACATATTGAAAAGCAGAAACCATTAATACTGAACTTCATAGATTTTAAAAAGGCATGTGATAGCATACACAGAAATTTATGGTGGAGAATTTTATGTCTATATGGAATACCATCTAAAATTGTCAACATCATTAAGGACTTCTACAATGGATATGTTTGTGCAGTCAAAACAGAAGAGGGGATGAGTGAATGGTTCCAGATTGAAACAGGCGTGAAACAAGGATGTATACTGTCTCCTTTACTTTTTGGTATTACAGTAGACTTCATAATGAAAAAATGCTGCACAGTTAACACAGGTATTGACTGGGTACATGGGACCCAACTAGAAGATCATGATTTTGCTGATGACATAACTCTTATCAGTAATAATGTGAATTCTATGCAAGAAAAAAACAGATAGCCTGTCTTCACTGGCTAGCAAAATAAGACTTGAAATTAACAAGGACAAAACATAAATAATGAAAATTCCCATTAATCAAAATGGAAAAATTCACATAGAAGGGACAGATATCGAAGAAGTCAATCAATTTGCATACCTTGGCAGCTACATAGACCAGGATGGTTTCACTAGATAGGAAGTTAGGATCAGAATTGCAAAAACAGCATCAATCTTCAAGAATCTTGAGAACATATGAAATTCAAAAGTTATAAGCACAAAAACCAAGTTAAGACTATTCAATTCAAATGTAATATCCACCCTCATTTATGCATGCGAAAGCTGGAAAACAACTAAAGAAATAAACAATACATTAGACTCTTTTGAAAACAAATGCATAAGGAAAATACTCGGCATCAAGTGGAATGAATTCAAGAACAATGCAGAGATAAGACAGATGACTGAACAACAACCAGTCTCATGGGTGATCAGGAAAAGGAGATGGACATATGTTGGTCACTTGATGAGAAGAAATGATCAGAGAATCCCAAAACAAGCTATCAAGTGGAACACAACAGTCCGAAGAAAAAGAGGCAGACCGCGTGAACCTCTGAAGAGGACATTATTAAGAAAGGCCAAATTAACAGGCATAAAATCCTTTGATGAGGTTGAAAGACTCGCCGAAAACAGGAAAAATTGGCGAACTACTTTGAGAGCCCTATGTGACGTTCAACGGCACGGGAAGGATATAAGATATAAGATAAGATTTCGTAAGAAAATAGAAGTCAGTATGGTCCAGGCTGGTTTCAGGCAAGGAAGAGGATCAAGATATCATATATTCAATATAAGATTAATAACAGAGAAATACAGAGAGTTTAATGTGAATCTATATTTACCACCTATAGACTACTCAAAGGCAATTGACTGTTTACAACACCAGAAACTTTGGGAAATAATGGATAAAAGTGAGATTTCCAACACATTTCATAGAATTAACATCACTGCTGTATCTAGACCAACAAGCAGCAGTAAGAATAAATGGTGAAACAACAACTTGGTTTGACATAAAACAAAGTGTCCGTCAGGGGTACATATTGTCGCCTTACTTATTTAACTTGTATACTGAAAATATAATGAGGAATGTTAGAGAAGATGTAGACAAAGAATATTACGGTGCCATAACAATTGGAGGTTATGAAATACCAGAGATTAGATATGCTGATGACACAGTATTACTGTCCACAACACAAAAAGGAATGGAAAAACTAATTATGTCAGTCCGTAAGAACAGCAAAGAGCAAAACATTTATCTTAATGCGAAGAAAACTAAATTGATGACAACTGACATAACAGATAAGGCAGCTGAAATATGTATCAATGAGGACTAAATGGAAGAAGTGGAGAGTTTTTAATATCTTGGATCACCACTAACTAATAATGGAGATAGAATGAGGGAAATTAAAAGGAGGGCATCTATCGCTCTTCAGAAAATAAAACAACTAAAGAAGCTGTGGAGAGGAGCAAACAGGACCACAAAAATAAGATTTTTATTGGCATGCATTTTTCCCATTGCAATATATACCTGTGAGACCTGGACACTTAACAAAACAGCTGAGAAACACATAAATACCTTTGAATGTAAATGCTACAGAAGAATTCTTGAAATATCATGGACATACAAAAAAGAACAAATGTATCCATACTACAAGAACTTAATATTAAAGAAGCCTGGCTAGTAAAGAGGATTAAAGAGAGAAAACTGAAATATTTTGGACACATTAAACGTCATGATAATCTAGAGAACACCGTCTTGGAAGGGTACATAATGGGAAAAAGAAAGAGAGGAAGACCAAGGCGAAGATGGCTGCATGACATGGTTAAGGATCTGCAAATGGATGCATCAGCAGCAAGCCATCTTGCTCACAACCGAGAGGCCTACAGGAGTGCTGTTTGGGAGGCAAAGTTCTGCAAGGTACATGCAAATGAATCAATGAAATGTAATGTCATAGTTTGTTGTAGTAGAGTAACAGTTGCTCCAGTCATGTGAGGTATTGTTGTTTGTTCCATCGGCGGGTTGGATCATATTACTTGCCAGATTTTGAGTTTTGTCATATCAGGAGAGATCCTCCTACTGTTTAGTTAGTACTTAGGATGGGAGTGATATAATGTTTTGGAATATTGATTCAAGTGTTTGGAACAGTGCGGTGATTCGAATTGAAATCTGCTAGTACGTCTTGAGTCATATTTTATTCTTATGGCATGATAACTCCCTTGCCGGGACACTTGGCACTATGCAATTTTCTGGTATTGTTTGATTTTCTTGACTTAATCCATCCCTCGTCTCGTCATCCACTTCTTTTCTCATATTAAAGCTTTCTTGGTTGGTCTAGACTGGAGACTATGTTGTGACAACATGTTAATTTCTTGTGTTACATCGTGGAATGACAGGCTGGTTATTCTTAGTCTTGTGGTTAAGTACATCTATATCTGTATTGTGTGAACCTGTTGAGAACCTGTGCTGTGCTGTTACTTTGCGTCTAGTTTAGTAACAAGTCGGTGGAGCCCAATTCTTGGAACAGCTAACTGTAGAGCAGTAAATAGAAAGTTTATTACACTCACACTCTTTCAGTAAAACACACAGCTGGAAAGTCTAACTAGTCCTTTAGCTGTCTTGAATTCCATTATGTCATGTATTATGTCAAGATATAGACCACTGTTCTGCTTTGGACTCTCGTAAAAATGTTTATAGATCTTGGTGGAACGGAAGATGAGATTTTGTTAGAAGAATATCCTTGTTGACTCAGAGATCTGGCATTAAATAACAAAATAAAAAAGGAATAAAATATGGATACTCGAGTGTTGGATTAAAGTTGCAGAGAGGAAGAGAGTTAGAAAACCACGACAACCAGACATTGATTTTTTGCCGTAAAATGCGGTCAGGGCTGCGCAAAAATCTAGCACTTCCATGGAATGTATTTTACTTCCGCCTGGAAATGGCCGGCATTTTATCGAAAAAAAAAGCAAGCGTTCTATAGCTCCTGTGTCTGACAGTGTTTCAGACTGCGGGGCCTCACTTCCTGTTTTCCCACACTGGTTCTGTTCAGTTATTACAGAGACAGTACAGTGACACCCACGGACTATACTAGCCAGTGTCACCTTCATGAATACAACATTTTAATGATCAGATAATCTGAGCATGAACGTGATAAGTATTCACTTTGTATCACGCTAGCTATGCATTCTTTAAAAAAAAAACTCGATTCCTTGGGACAAAAAAAAGAGAAGAGAAAGGTAGTTTGTTCCTGAAAATGGAGATGATTTATACTGAAAGACATGAGGTTAGCGCTGTCTTTTAATATATCTCAAACATCACCATTTATAATCATTTATAACCTCATACATCATTACTGAGATCAGAACTAGTAACTGTGATGACGGACAAAATCCTGACGGTGTTACTAAGGAAAACCCCTGCGTCAAACTAAAAAGAAAAATAAGAGTAGGAACATGGAATGTGAAAAGTATATATGAGGGAAAGTATCAAATAATACGTGACGAGATGAAAAGAGCACGTTTTGGAAATCTGCGAACATCGATGGAAAGAATTAAGAAATTTCAAGACCGAGAATGATGGTATCTTTATATACTCTGGTGGGGAACTAGTAGGATAGAATGAAGTGGCTTTTTACTTTGACAAATTAACATCAAAATAATTACTAAGTTACAATCCAGTAAGTGATAAAATCCTCACTATAAGGATTAAGGACATGCCTAGAAATGTAACAATTACCCAGATATACGATGGGTGATTGATAGGTTCTCGGCATCAGGTAAAAATACTTGAAACACACAGTTGATATCTGATGTAGATCAGGTTAATGTAAGATCAAACATCGAGTTTCAAGAAATTAACTGCAACCAATTTTTTGTACAGGCTACTGAAGTGGTAAGGCGTGGCAGAAATTGAGAAAACGGATACAATTACTCATCAAGCAGTCATTTGCCACCTCTGCATCAAGGGTTTATCATCGAACGAGATTCATGAGAATATGATAGAGACTCTATGGGAGAGTGCACCTTCTTACTGCACAGTGAAGAAATGGGTAGCTCAGTTCAAACATGGAACGGGAGAGTCTGGAAGATGATCCCCGTCCAGGAAGACTAAGAACGGTAACCACAGATTAAACCTCCGGCAGAATCCATGATATGATAATGAAGGATCGACGACTAACTGAGCGGTACATTGCTACTGAGTTGGACATCTCCCAGGAAGGTGTTCATGCCATTATTCACAATGATCTTCAAATGACAAAGGTCTCTGCTCGATGGGCTCCGAAACTTCTTGGAGCTGATCACAAACGACAGGGTCTCAACATGTCAAGAGGCAATCCTGTCCATTCTTCTGAAGATCCTTAAAAGTTTATTCAGAAATTTGTGACTATGGATGAGACTTAGATTCATCATTTTCAACCAGAAACCAAAGAACAGTCAAAGCAGTGGAAACATCATGGATCCCCACCTCCAAAGAAAGCAAGGGTGGTTCTGTCTGCAGGCAAAGTGATGGCTTCCATCTTTTTGGATTCAGAAGGTGTGCTATTGGTAGATTATCTTCAAAAGGGCAGAACTGTCAATGGGGCTTATTACGCTAATCTTGTGAAGCAACTGCGGGTCAAATGTAAGGAAAAGCGTCGAGGGAAATTGACGAAAGGAGTCATTTTTCAGCAAGACAATGCTTCACTTCACAAGTCGGCGGTGGCAATGTCTGCCATTCATGAATGCGGCTTCCAGCTTCTTGAACATCCTCCTTATTCTCAAGATTTGGCCCTTTCGGACTATTACTTGTTTACCAAACACAAAAAGGAGCTCAGTGGTCGGAATTTGCTTCAGATGATGACGTCATTCATGCTGTAGACCACTTTCTACTGCCACAAGATTTTGAGATTTACACAAAAAAAGATCCACATGGTCCACGATCACTAAACTAAGTGCATAAACTTGCAAGGAGACAATGTTGAGAAATAACACAAAAAGTTGTCCACAAATAATCCGTTGTACACTAGCCCCAGAACTTATCAATCACACCTCGTATATACAGATTATATAGATATAAGAGGTGGAGAGTTTTTAATATCTTGGATCATTACTAACTAATAATGGAGATCTTATCTTATATCTTATATCCTTCCCGTGCCGTTAGACGTCACATAGGGCTCGCAAAGTAGTTCGCCAATTTTTCCTGTCTTCGGCGAGTCTTTCAACCTCATCAAAGGATTTTATGCCTGTTAACTTGGCCTCTCTTAATAATGTTCTCTTCAGAGTTTCACGCGGTCTGCCCCTTTTTCTTCGGCCCGTTGTGTTCCACTTGATAGCTTGTTTTGGGATTCTCTGCTCATTTCTTCTCATCAAGTGGCCAACATATGTCCATCTCCTTTTCCTGATCACCCGTGAGACTGATTGTTGTTCAGTCATCTGTCTTATCTCTGCATTGTTCTTGAATTCATTCCACTTGATGCCGAGTATTTTCCTTAGGCATTTGTTTTCAAAAGAGTCTAATTTCTTTTCTATTTCTTTAGTTGTTTTCCAGCTTTCGCATGCATAAATGAGGGTGGATATTACATTTGAATTGAATAGTCTTAACTTGGTTTTTGTGCTTATAACTTTTGAATTCCATATGTTCTCAAGATTCTTGAAGATTGATGCTGCTTTTGCAATTCTGATCCTAACTTCCTTTCTAGTGTCACCATTATGGTCTATGTAGCTGCCAAGGTATGCAAATTGATTGACTTCTTCAATATCTGTCCCTTCTATGTGTATTTTTCCATTTTGATTGATGGGAATTTTCATTATTTTTGTTTTGTCCTTGTTAATTTCAAGTCCTATTTTGCTAGCCAGTGAAGATAGGCTATCTGTTTTTTCTTGCATGGAATTCACATTATTACTGATAAGAGTTATGTCATCAGCAAAATCAAGATCTTCTAGTTGGGTCCCATGTACCCAGTCAATACCTGTGTTACCTGTGCAGCATTTTTTCATTATGAAGTCTATTGTAATCCCAAAAAGTAAAGGAGACAGTATACATCCTTGTTTCACGCCTGTTTCAATCTGGAACCATTCACTCATCCCTTCTTCTGTCTTGACTGCACAACCATATCCATTGTATAAGTCCTTAATGATGTTGACAATTTTAGATGGTATTCCATATAGACATAAAATTCTCCATAATGAATCTCTGTGTATGCTATCAAATGCCTTCTTAAAATCTATGAAATTCAGTATTAATGGTTTCTGCTTTTCAATATGTTCTTCAAGTATTATTCTGAGAGTAAAGATCTGGTCGAGACAGCTTCTCCCTTTTCGAAATCCTGCTTGTTCTTCTCTCATTGCAGTATCCACTATATCTTTGAGTCTATTCAAAATGACCTTGCAAAATACTTTTGACACAACTGATATTAAGGTTACTCCTCTCCAGTTGTTACAGTCACTAAGGTTGCCCTTTTTTGGTATTTTCACAATGATTCCCTTCTTCCAATTAGAAGGGACCTTTTCTTCTTTCCAAATCTTGTTAAACATTCTCTGTAGTTGTCTCATGTTGTCACTATTGATAGCTTTTAGCATCTCGGCTGTTATTTCATCTTCACCTGCAGCTTTGTTGTTAGCCATTAAATTCACTGCTGTTTCAATTTCATGCAATTCAATTTCATCTAGATTGACATTTAGTTGTGGGGCTGGTAAGTCAGTTTCAAGGTTTAACAATTCTTTTGGGTGTGGTCGATTGAGTATTTCTTGGAAGTGTTCAGCCCATCTTTGCTTTTGGTCTTTATTTGATGTTAATAGTGTTCCAGTTTTGCTAAGGATTGGTCTTTCTTTAGATGTAATAGTACCTGTTAGCCTCTTTTGTATGTTATATAAAGTTTTGCTGTCTCCTGTTTTTGCTGCTTTTTCTGCCTCTTTCGCCATATTGTCTATGTATTCTCTTTTATCCCTTCTAGCTGAACTTTTTACTTTCTTGTCTATGTCTTTGTATTTTGCTTTTGCCGAATCTCTTTCATGATCTGCTTTTGCATTCAACATGTTTAATTTGACTGCTCGTCTTTCATGTATATACTTCCATGTTTTATCTGATATCCATGCTTTTCTATTTGGTTTTTCCAATCCAGCGCTTACTTTTGCTGCTGTGATTATGGCTGTGCTGTAAGAATTCCATAATTCATCTATACCTATCTCCTCAACTTCACTGGGTGTTTTGGAATGATTGGCAAGTTCCTGATTGAAATTAATGTTAGTATTTTCTTCTTGTAGGCTGTGGATGTTTATCTTTCTGTGTACTGATTTCTTGTGTTGACTTTTCAATTTTAGTTTTATTTTCCCTATGCACAGGTTGTGATCACTGTTGACATCTGCACCCCTATAAGCCCTTACATCCATGAGAGATGTTCTGTATTGCTTTCTAATACAAAAATGGTCTATCTGGTTTCTAGTTCTATCATCTGGAGATATCCATGTTGTTTTATGTATCTCTTTGTGTGGGAATATTGTGCCTCCAATGACCATGCCCTCTGTTAAACATATTTCAATTAATCTTTCTCCATTCTGATTAACCATGTCAATTCCTTCTTTCCCCATCACTTTTTCAACGTCGGTATTATCCTTCCCTACCGTAGCATTGAAGTCCCCCATAGCAATTAGGATGTCGTGTTTAGGGACTTTGTTGATGATTTGTTGTAGTTGGTGATAAAAGTCGTCTTTCACATCATCATCTGCATCATTCGTGGGTGCATAACACTGTATTATTGTCATTCTTCCGTGTCGTAGGTTGTATCGTGCTCTTATTATACGACTGTTCACTGGTTCCCATTCTACAAGGCTCTTTGCAGCTACATTTGACATAATAATGCCCACTCCGTCTCGGAATTTATTGTCATTTCTACCTGAATGTATAATTAACTTACCGTTTTCCGCCGATCTTTTACCTGCTTCTGGCCATCGCATTTCGCTGATGCCCAGTATGTCTAGATGGTATCTCTCCATTTCTTTGATGACCTGGTTAGTTCTTGTTGGTGCTGCCATCGTTCTCACATTCCAGAATCCAACCCTTGTCACATGTTTGGGGCCGACGAATGAGCTCTTCGGAGTTTGCATCCCTGATGCTCGGTTGGTTTCTCTGCGAGTTTCCATAACGATATCTTTTTTTCCTATCTGGAGTTGCCTCTAGATAGGTCTCAGGATAAGGTTGTTAGCCTTATGCCCAACTCCCGGTACATGATATGTAACAGATCAAGCGGAATTCCGCTGATTTCTGCACGCCGGCGAGAGCGTTTTAAAAACGACCGCCATCTTGCACGTCACGCCGGAAGATATAATAATGGAGATACAATGAGGGAAATTAAAAGGATGACATCTTTCGTTCTTCAAAAAGTAAAACAACTAAAGAATCTGTGGAGAGAAATAGACAGAACAACAAAAATAAGATTTTTAAGGGCATGCATCTTTCCCATCGCAACATATGCCTGTGAGACCTGGAAGCGTAACAAAACAGCTGAGAAACACATCAATGCCTTTTAATGTAAATGCTACAGAAGAGCTCTTCAAATGTCATGGAAACACACACACACACACAAACAACAAATATATCCATACTACACGGACTTAATATTGAAGAAAGCTGGCTATTAAAGAGGATTAAACAGAGAAATCTTAAATATTTTTGACACATTAAACGTCATGATAATTCAGAAAACACCGTCTTGGAAGGGTATATAATTGGAAAAATTTATTTGTGTTTTCGTCAATTTCCCATGCACTTTAAAGACCAAGGCGAAGATGGCTGCAAGACATCGTTGATAATCTGCAAATTGATGCATCAGCAGCAGAGCGTCTTGCTTAAAACTGAGAGACTTCAGGAGAGCTGTTAGAGAGGCAGAATTCTGCAAGGGACATGCAGATGACTGACATCATCATTTCTCCATTTCGCTTCATATTAGTTTCATTTTCACATTTTTGTTCGGCGTTAGTGCTGAGTCATATGTTTAGAAATAAAAACTTGTGTGTGTTGTACAGCTGTTTTGTTTGCGTAGCTTTTGTTATGTTCTTGATCACTGTCACATATTTCTATACCATTCTTTGCCATGTTCTTTTTATTGTACTTTTCTCTTATTGTAGAATTGTCAGACATTTCTGGCTTCGTGGGAACTTGGGTCTCGTGTGACGACAGAGGACGGAAAAAGTTTTAATGCTATATGTAATAACTGTTGAGTAAAACGCTGGGGATATACCACTGACTGCAAATGTAAGGAGTGGAAAAATAAGCAAGTAGTGACCCGGTTTTGAATGGAAAATCCCCAGGTCTTCGAGTCCGGCGCTGGCCAGGTATATAAGACCAGAATTAAAAAAAGGGAGATAAGTTGAGCACGTGTAAGTCCAGCGGCAGACGTGGACCAGGAGGGTCATTCGATAGATGGAGGCTGACGTGTATAGTTTAGTTGTGTACATTTGTAATCAGGATTGAAATCATATTATTCAAGGAACCCTTTTTTATATATGAATCAATAACGCGTGTGGAAATATATAAACATATGGACTTCGTGCGCATAGGATTTAATTTGATTCGCATTGCCTTGTGGATCAGAACTTTGTAAATACAGTGATCGTTGATTTTAAGAAAAAGGATTGTTGTTTCGTGTTCCTGTTATTTACATGTAAGGTGTGAACGTTGGTGTAGTCAGCCTTCCACCACTCAGTACGACGGCGGCAAGACAAAATAAAAGATTGAATAATAATTCTCGTCAGTGAAGGCAAATATAAATATTTAATATTTGTATAAACGACAAATACTACACATGGTACCGTGGCCCAACGAATCTTTGTTGCATATACGATATGTTTAATATGTCCGCTGACCTTATTACAAACCATTTGGCTGGAACAAAGGAGGTCACCGATTGACAAACATCGATGAAAAGAGGTCAGCCAGAGTTAGATTTTAGCGATTGCGCACGGGAAATTCCACCACGAAAAGGTCAAAGCTCAGCGCCCACGTGCGTGTTACGTCACATCGGACAGAGGCTCCAACAAGTCTGTGCTTTGAAGAAAATTCCCGTGTGAGGAAAACCCCGCTGGAGTCTCCAGTTAGAGTGAAGCAGTCCTAGGCGGAAGAAATCTGAGTTAGTCTCGGAACAGGCAGGCTGGTCAATAATTCAGTATGGAGAATCAAGCATCGTGGTGCAGTGTGAAGATGCACACAGTGTATTAAAAAAAAATTTTTTTGGGGAAAATGTTTCTACAAATACTCAACCGATAATCTTCGTCTAAAGGCCAAGAACCATGGAGTCTGCAACAAATAGCGACCCCAAACCAGAAGCTGACCCAATCACCATAATGACCGAAGCCTTGAGACAATTAAAGCTAACCTTCGCCACTCAAGGTTTACCCTGCCACATTGATACCTACGATGGCGATCCACAGACATTCCAACAATGGATAGAACAGACAGAAAAATATGCGCTTGTACATAACCTACAGGATTCGCAAAAGAAAAACATATTCCTTATTACAGCCAAGGGGAGTGTTTCAGACTTTGTCTCCATGCGAATTCAAGAGAACTCAGACGAAACATATGTGGATTTTAAGAAAGAACTAGCTAAATGTTTCAGCAAAGGCATCGATCCTCACGCAGCCTTGAGACAAATAAGCAATTTGAAGCAACACAAAGAAGAACCAATCCAAAACATGGCAGAAACAATGATTAAACTGGCAAAACAAGCCTTCGACAACGACAAGATACATCAAACGGCCACACAGCATTTGCTGGCAAATTTTTTTTTATAGACGCTGTGTACGACAAAGCAATCAAAACAAAGTTAATCAAGAAAGACCCACAGACATTAAACTCGGCGATCAATACAGCTATCGAAATGGAGCAGTTCACAAAAAGACTAACATCCCGCATGGCCAACGGGGAGAACCCATGCCCGACAACTGAACCAATGACTTCTTCTTTACGCAACGACAGTGCTACACAAAGACAAGCTGCCTCGGAAAGCGCAAGTCAAAGCACGGCCACCGTGGCCCAGGTCTCTTATCAGGACACGCAGACAAACATAAGATATAAACCATGTTTCAACTGTGGTATTCATGGGCACATAGCTCCCCAATGCAGATATGAATCTACACCCGCATCAAACAGAAGTTCATGGAGGAGCACGCAGACTAACCAGGAGTATACACCATGCAGATTCACCAGACCACATGAGGACCGATACAGAACACCACGAGAATCAGCACCAAGATACAGAGTCTATAATCAACAGAGAAAACTAGGAAAACTTCAACGGAAGTATGGTAAACGGTCCACCCCACCTCTACAAGTAGCAACGGGCCGTATCACAGCACTGGAAAACGGCACAAACGCAACTTCCACCATTCCCATGCAGATAAACAATACCATCATCCACACACTCATCGACACTGGCAGCGAAGTCAGTCTGATCAGACAAAACGTATGGGAAACTATTCGCTCAAACACGGTATTACTGCCCAGCGAAGGTAAACTCTGGACTGTCGACAATTACGAATTAAGGGCAAAAGGAATCACGTGGATAAAAATATGCATAGGAGGACAAACTCATAAACAAAAGTTTATAGTTGTAGACAGAATGTGCAGACCCGCAATACTAGGCAGAGATTTTCTATCTCACACAAAAGCAACAGTGGATTTCGGAGTGGAAAAATAAGCAAGTAGTGACCCGGTTTTGAATGGAAAATCCCCAGGTCTTCGAGTCCGGCGCTGGCCAGGTATATAAGACCAGAATTTTAAAAAAGGGAGATAAGTTGAGCACGTGTAAGTCCAGCGGCAGACGTGGACCAGGAGGGTCATTCGATAGATGGAGGCTGACGTGTATAGTTTAGTTGTGTGCATTTGTAATCAGGATTGAAATCATATTATTCAAGGAACCCTTTTTTATATATGAATCAATAACGCGTGTGGAAATATATAAACATATGGACTTCGTGCGCATAGGATTTAATTTGATTCGCATTGCCATGTGGATCAGAACTTTGTAAATACAGTGATCGTTGATTTTAAGAAAAAGGATTGTTGTTTCGTGTTCCTGTTATTTACATGTAAGGTGTGAACGTTGGTGTAGTCAGCCTTCCACCACTCAGTACGACGGCGGCAAGACAAAATAAAAGATTGAATAATAATTCTCGTCAGTGAAGGCAAATATAAAATATTAATATTTGTATAAACGACAAATACTACACAAACACACAGTCTTCACATCTGTAGCTGACAAAACAAATTATAGGAGTACGGCGAACGAAACTATCAGAGTAATAGAAAGATGCCTGGACAAAATGTTCCACATTCTATGCATATTTTTGTGTCAACAACAACAGATAAGTATAAACCTAAGATACAAGTTATATTATAAACGCAGAAAATGTTTTCAAGAAATAAAAGATTAGCAGCCTGGGAACTGCTCGTTGCTCTTTTCACTGAAGTAAAGATTCCTCACACAATTGTTTCACTTACATTCTTAAGCTCTGAGTGCGTCTCTTACTACTGCCTTGATGTTTAATCAATCATTGTTGTCTTAAGTTACGAAAATCCTGTTAAAGGCATCTGTAGTTAGAGAGAACAAACATTAAAGTAATTCTCTGTGGGAACAGAGTTTTTTTTTTTAAAGCCAGGTAAACAGAGATGCAATGAATGAGGATCTCTATGATAGTTTTTTTTTCACTTTTAAGAAATAAGAGAAAACATTTAAATAAAATTTATATAGAATTTCTTTCGGTATTTCATTCCAAATTGTCATTTCAATTTCTTTATGATTCCCAGTTCTGCTTAGGAAGTGAAGTTTAGTTTAAAATGATTAAAGAAATCGTTTGGGCTGGTTATGTTAAAACATTTAAAGAAACAGCTAGTTCTGATTTGTTTAAAATGAGTAAAATAAATAGCATCTACTAGTTTTAATTATGTTTTCCTGTTTCTTTCAGAATAATTAAACTTTGTCAAGAAAGTGCTAATATAAAAAACAAATAGCCGAATCAGTTTCAAAATTAGATTTGTCCAAGAAATCTCTATGAAAGGAATATCTCGATTAGCGAATTAATGATAAAGGGGAAAAGGCTACGTTAAACAGACGTTAAAGAAGTCAATCAATTTGCATACCTTAGCAGCTACATAGACCAGGATGGTGACACCAGAAAGGAAGTTAGAATTAGAGTTACAAAAGCAGCATCGATCTTCAAGAATCTTGAGAACATATGGAATTCAAAAGTTATAAGCACAAAAAACAAGTTAAGATTATTCAATTCAAATGTAATATCCACCCTCGTTTATGCATGCGATGGAAAACAACTAAAGAAATAAACAATACATTAGACTCTTATGAAAACAAATGCCTAAGGAAAATACTCGGCATCAAGTGAAACGAATTCAAGAACAGCGCAGAGATAAGACAGATAACTAAACAACCAGTTTCATGAGTGATCAGAAAAAGGAGATGGACATATGTTGGTTACGTGATGAGACGAAACGATCAGAGACTCCCAAAGCAAGCTATCAAGTGGAACACAACAGGCCAAAGAAAAAGACGCAGACTATGTGATACTCTAAAGAGGGCATTGTTACGAGAGGCCAAATTAATAGGTATAAAATCCCTTGATGAGGTTGAAAAGCTCGCCGAAAACAGGAAAAATTGGCAAACTACCTTGCGAGCCCTATGTGACATTTAACAACACGGGAAGGATATCAGATATAAAAAAGGAGCAGAAAATATGTTCATTAAGACCACACGAAAGTAGTAGGAGCATCATAGTCAGTAAGTCAGTTAGTCATTTGCATGTCCCTTGCGGAACTCTACCTCCCTAATAGCACTCCTGTAGGTCTCTCGGCTGTTGGCAAGATGCCCTGCTGTAGATTATCAACGATGTCTTGCAGCCTTCTTCGCCTTGGTCTTCCTCTCTTTATTTTTCCAGTTATATACCCTTCTAAGAGGTCTTCTCTAAATTCTCATGACGTTTAATGTGTCAAAAATATTAAGTTTTCTTTGTTTAATCCTCTTTACTACCCAACCTCCTTCAATATTAAGTTCTTCTTCAATATTTGTCATTTTTTGTGCCCATGATATTTGATGAACTCTTCTGTAGCATTTAGATTCAAAGGCATTCATGTGTTTCTCAGCTGTTTTGTTAAGTGTCCAGGTCTCACAGGCGTATGTTGCGATGGGAAAAATGCATGCCCTTACAAATCTTATTTTTGAAGTTTTGTCTGTTCTTCTCCACAGCTTATTTAGTTGTTCTACTTTTTTAAGAGCGATAGATGCATTTCATCTAATTTCCCTCACTGTATCCCCATTATTAGTTAGTAATAATCCAAGATATTCAAAACTCCCCACCTCTTCCAATTTTTCCTCACTGATATATATTTCAGTTGCCTTATTTTGCTGTGTCTTCTTTTTCTTATTCTTCTTCTTCGTTCGCCTCTACCATCAAGATCGCCCCGTGTTCCTGCTGAATTTGCCCCTGTGGTTCTCGCGATAGTCTCACTTAGGATGGAGGCTCAGAGCATCGTGGGGCTTGGGCCTATATTCTCGGTGAGTCACAGAAGCGGGATTGCGTGACACTGTGGTTTTCGGTGCACCAGTTTAGTCTAGAGTTGGACTTCCTCGCCGGAAAACCTCGACGTGGTTTGGATATGAATATATCCCCGCCGGGTGAGAGGTGGTTGTCAATCCAGCCTAGAGTTGGACTTTCTCACCGGAAAACCTCGATTGTTTTAGATATCAGTATATCCCTGCCGGATGAGAGATAGTTGCCCATCCAATTCACAGTTGGACTTTCTTACCGGAAAACCTCAACGTGATTTGGTTATGAATATATCCCCGTCGTGTGAGAGATGGTTGCCCTGACTGCATTGGTCCAGCTGTCTCCGACTTCAGCATTTTGTGGTCGTGGTCGCTGCGCTTCCTGGTGGTGACCAGGACGGAGCTTTTGTCGAGGAGGTCGAATCATCGCCACTAGTAAGTTTCACCGCTGGTTTAAGCCGGTTTAGGCGTATTATCCCAGTATGGGTGTATATAAAACGTGGCCGGCCTCTAGAGGAACGAAGGTGCCGTGGTATGAGTAGTCCTCACCGCGAGACTACTACTGGCCATACAGATTAAACTTCACTTAATCCTTTCCATCACCTTTTTTCACAGCGGTGCCGCACGGCAACCTTAATCGCATTTTTATTCAATGGCCGGGAGGAATTTCACCCCACGCGCGGCAGCCGAAGAATCTCGCCAGCAGAGTCTTAGTTTAACCCCTGGGTTAAGCCGGCTTAGGCATTTTCCCAGTGTGTGTGTGTATACATATAGAGGACGTGATCAGCCACTAGAGCAGAGGTGCCGTGATATGAGTAGCCCTCACCGCGAGACTACTGGCCATACCGATTAAACTTCAATTTGCTTCGTCAGTTGTCATCAATTTGTTTTCTTCGCAGTAAGATAGAGGTTTTGCTCTTCACTATTCTTAAGGACTGACATAATTAGTGTTTCCATTCTTTTATTTTTTTGTATTATGGACAGTAATACTGTGTCACCAGCATATCTAATCTCTGGTATTTTATAACCTCCAATTTTTATGGCATCGTAAGATTAGGAGCTCCACAACATGAGATAAATGCTAGAAAATGAATAAATGATAAAACTATGTAAATTTTTTAAAATAACGTTAGTATATGAACTAAGAATACAAGATAAATACAATAAATATACTTTAATTATGTGAAGCGAAGTTACATCTGAGCTCATTATTTTCAGGACACAAGAAATTTCGAATTTAAATGTCCGAAACCCCAGGAAAATTGATGATGTGAACCAGGAGAGAATCAGTTGTTGCATGAAACATTGTCAGAGATATTAACATAAACTAAAACCTGATATCTTCAAAACGCACCCATAGTGCACTGAGAATTGATGAAGCTTCAAAACTGTCTACCAGTCCTATGTAGTTTTTTTACCATAAGAATGGTAGGTAATGCAGGTATGAAAACAACTCTTTGCAGAATAAAGTTCGGCCTACATACAATGTAATCATTAGCACCTGAAAGAAATAAACTAACTCGCTCCTGTTCTTCTACCAGGGGCATCTTTAGACAATATGCACTGGACAAGACTTGATATTTTGCATGTTGAAAATACATGACTCAGAATGGTGATGGCTTGATCAGAAAGTTCGGTGATTCGATGAAGACTGAGCCACAAGACTGCTGCTTCAGGAAATATAAACGGACGAGAAAAAAGCGATATCGAGAGAATGAAGATGTAATTCATGGCAGTGTGTATTATACTGTCGGATATGACTCAGATACTGAACATACATATAATATTTTTTTCAGTTGTTTGCAGCCTCATAAATGTCATTTTTCTCTCTCACGTAGTTAAACATTTCCTATATACTAATTTTCTACTTTGGTTTCGAATTGAAAATCTTTGTATTATTTCCATACACATTTTATTACTTCTGGGTTCATCTTCTATGTTCTTCTGCTGTAACTGTCACATTCGTGGCACTGCATCTTTGAAGCATTATATTTCTATTTCTTAAACATCCCTCACTCTTAAACATCGAGACAATTTTCTTTTATGGATGTGAAGCATGGTCCATGAATAAGAGAGTACAGAGAGAAGTGGAGGCCATTAAAATGTGGTTTATAAGAAAGATGTTAAAGGTACCATGGACAGCTAAGAAAACCAACGAAGAATTCTTAAGAGAGGCTGAAGTTAAAAGTCAAATTAAAGCAAAGATCAGAGGCAGACAAGAGAGATTTGTAGGACATTTTCTGAGAAGAGGAAAACTGGAACACAGTATGGCAACTGAAAAAATTGCGGGAAGAAGAGACAGAGAGAGAAGTTACTGGACGGGCTGTCAGTGTGGCTAGGAAGAAAGTCACTGGCGGATCTCATAATCAAGTCTAAAGACAGGGAATTGTGGAAAGGAATGATCGCCTACGTCACGCAGCACAGCACTTGATTGACTGAAACATCCCTTAGTATCTCTTCTCCTTATACCTTCGCTCTTCACGTCATTTCACATCCTACTCCCATAATGAAAAAAAGGACTCCAGTTTTTGCTGGTCTCTACTGAACTAAAATTACAGCAACCACTTTACGAGCTATCAGTCTTATTTTTGTACGATTATCTCCCCGCAGTGCTTTCATCGATCACTGACAACTGGAGACGATCCTGTCGCATTTTCTTTCCACTTACATTATAATCTGCGGTTCTCGGGATTAATCACATCCGGGTTACATTTCTAATGTAAGGACAGCTATCTCCCGTTGCTATAATTTTTCCGATGTAATAAAAGGTAGACAAAGGTTTGGTTTTACAGAAAGATAGAAACAGTGAGGAAAGTGGGCAAGAGTAACAGAAAATATGATAAGCACGTATAAAAGAAGAACATAGAGCAATCCAGCATTTCGGCAAATGCCTTTTTCGAAGACTACCTACAAAATAAAACAAAAACTTATAAAAACACGAAAAAGAGATCTAAAAAATTAAAAATATGGTTATGGAGTAACGTCCTAAGAAAGCATATCATAAAATGCCATTTTTTTCTGCCACTCTCATTCTTGTCAACTTTCCTCACTCTTTCTGTAAAATTGAATCATACATTTCTGTCTACAATTATTACTTAATCCAGTTTACCGCAGTCAGTTCTCTGACATGTAAGTACAAAAGAAACATTTTAGTATCAGTACATCTGAGTTCCTTTGTAATACTTGTTGGTGCACGTTTACATTTTATAACTAGTGGGGGGGGGGTGGAATATTTTATCAAGATGTTACAGACCAACAACCCCATGGCAATGCTCGAGGCCAATCTATCTCCCCCATCATGACCGCCAACCCAGGTTCTCCCCTCCTTGGTATATTGTATACTAATTATGCATAAATCCTGAGCATTTAATCAATACACAATACATTGACATGCAGTACAAATCACCAAGTCTGAAATTAAGGATACAGCATTTTAATCTCACTATACGCCACACCAACACTAACACTCACATCAATATGACATCAAGGCAGGTGTTATTATTATGGTAATTAAGCATGGTATCATATGATAATGATTTCTCATGTTGCATTATTGAAAACCTGATGGACCTGGGGTCCCGGGCTCTCTTGACCCTACACTTGGCCTACACTACGAATCTAATGTGCAATGGCACATTCCACGCAGCTATCGCTGCCATGACACACTTCTATATATCCGCGTTTGCTGCTGCACAAGATCAATCTACATGAAAGCATAATAACGAATCACACATGTTGCCCATCCAATATACATCATACTAAAATGACGTCCATATTAATACGTAAATACAGAAATCTACATCACAGCTTACTGCACAAATACACAATCTACATCACATGATGTGGGCACGGGAAGAATACATGAAACACAGTAATCTAAGCACAACTAAGCGCGACATCGCCCGGCCATTTCCTCTTCTCATCTACTCTCTTTCCGAAACCAACTACCAATCACGTGGACAATGACGCTTCAGTCAAGGTCGTACACCCCTCGAGCTAAGCGTGCCTCATCTATACCTTAACCATCCACAGTTATTGTCTCTAAACTAATGAATCAGCTAGATATCATGTTTAAACATTCTTCCTCTCCCTTAACTCTAAGTCTTCATAACTGATCATACTTTAACCAAATTAGGCGTTTCATAATTATTTTGATCTTTTTTCTGTTATTCATTTAAACAGTTCCATATCCGATGAAAGTAAACAATGATTAGCAACAAAGTATCTAATAGGCTTTTTGCTCCCATGGAACATAATTAATAAGCTGGGTGAACAACTGTCACGGACGTTAATGTGGCAGGTAATTTTTATGTTATAAATGTTAATCATCGCTGTCTCAGAAATCATGGATTGTGAAACACTCTGCCAGTGAAAAGCAGGACCAGTCCTAGGAATTTTACTTCCCCCTTGTTGTCCCACCTAATTTTCAAATTAACATTTAATATCTTAAAACCAATGATCCCATTAACTGATAATTACCTGTAAATTACACATTAAAAAAAAATAACACTGGAACTTTTGGAATTTGTCAGTTACCGTAACCGGTTTATATTATTTAAAAAAAACTGGTAAAAAGCAAGCAGTGAAAACAGTCGGAGAATAATCAGGCCACTAGAATGATGGTGCTGCATCTGTATGTAACTGACCGTTGCAGTT
This sequence comes from Achatina immaculata, assembly GCA_009760885.1. Lineage (NCBI taxonomy): Eukaryota > Metazoa > Mollusca > Gastropoda > Stylommatophora > Achatinidae > Lissachatina > Lissachatina immaculata. The sequence continues at coordinate 11,201,012 of CM019710.1, forward strand.
ATCGTTTTTTTTTATAATTTCTCTTTTTTTTCCTTTAAGGTAGAAATTAAAGTGTTATTGGCTACGGGTTTTATATACTGTTATCGCTGATTTTCTTTTTATAAAGATTCTGTGGACAAATTGTTATTACTGGTAAATTTTTAAATAAGTACCGAAACCACTGGTTTTTAGACTTTGGATAAAAGAACCATTGTGTAATACAAGGTTTGCCTTTGGGTCAGCATGTGAGCATTTTGTAAAGTGTAGATCTTGCCGCGAAAAAAGCAAGATAAAAATGTCATGCGAACAGTTAGTCCCGGCTGATGTTTGTAAAGCGGGTTTAATTTTAAAGCAGAAAAAAAGCTATGAAGTACCGAATGGTGTATTGACAAAATCAGAATTTCGGAAAGTATTTCGTGCAAGGTGAAAGATAGGTACAGTTATACCGGTTTCAAAAACTTATAGCGCGATCACGGTTTAAGACCGATTATGTTAAGTAAGTTTTAACACATCAGGCCAATACTTTTAAACAGCATTAACAACAACTTATAAATTAATGAAAAGAGCATAATATAACTATCAATTTATTATCATATCTTGTCGTCGTTGTCGTTGCCATCATCACTATCATGATCGCAAATTTTAATCAAGATAAAGATAATGTATAAAACTGCTAGTTGTTGAAATCACTGACGAAAAATATTTGAAAGATTACTGCGATTTGTTGAAGTGAAATTTATTTTTGAATTGTTTATAATTTTTCTCTATTCCGACTTTAAAATGTACAAATATTTTGTTAAAATTTCAGCTATCTTACGGTGGTAAGCACGAGAGAATAGAGAAAAAAATAAAAATCAAAAATAAGAGGCCATTCACGTTAACATAAGCGTACTAAGTTATAAAAGAACTGACCGTTGTAGTTATCGCTTTTTTTTTTGTTCGTATAATTTCATTTTTTTTTCTTTAGAAATTAAAGTGTTATTAGCTACGGGTTTTATATACTGTTATAGCTGATTTTCTTTTATAAAGATTCTGTGGACAAATTGTTATTATTGGCACAATTTTTAAATAAGTACAGAAACCACTGGTTTTAGACTTTGGATAAAAGAACCATTGTGTAATTTAGTTTTCTTTTTTTTATTTCGTGGTTTTTAATTTTTTCATATTTATTGGTAATGGCAATACTTTGATGAAAAGGACTAAGAGCAGAGGTTCTGTCTGATAAAGTGTGTTCAGTTTTGCTGTTGATATTGAAAAATGTATACATACTGAAATATTCTTCCGCGTCAAAATGTGAGCCTTCATATTATCCTTCCTATTTTTTTAATAACTCGTCTTTTTTCTATCATAATTTATATTTGACAGAAACGTGAAAGTGTTTTAAAAAATTAGACTAATACACCAACCTAAAATAACAGAGACGTAGATGTGAACAGCAAATGAATCTGACACACTCTTATGAACAAAATGCAGTTCACGACATTTTAAGTGTAATCACCCCGTTTTCAACAGTTATTAAGCCAGTTGTATAATGCTGATATATACCGCATCAAATTTTGTATAATAACTTGCATATATTGATGATTACTGCAGATTCATTTGTATAATAGCCATCAATATAGGCCATTAACGCTGAAATAAATTGTGTGATTTTGACTATATTTCAACAGTTGAACTGTCTGGATGCATTTAATGTAATTCCACCATGAACAAAACACACAAAAGTGCTATAGACTAGCAAGTCAGGTTGCAGATTATGTGTTGAGCCCTCTCAGGGAAAGCCGGTTTGTTACTGGCTCTTGTTAAGACTCACGATGAGTCACGGTCTTAGACCAGTGAACTAAAGCCTGGTTGACTTGGAATTCTTTGGGTCGCGCGAGGTTCCTCCCATAACAAACAGCTGGTTCGAGTGTATTTTGCTGGGGTGGTAAGGTAGACGATGGCGGATCACTGTAAGCATAATAAAACGTCACTATGTGATTGAAGTGGCTTTTAGTGTCTATGCACTAGCTCAAAGTTCACCTTTCTGTAGCTTCACGTTTACTGTACGTGTTACTGCAAACAGCGCGGTGGAATGTGTTTCATTGCTGGGAGTGCTTTATCAGTTTTTTAAAAGAATTTCGTAACATAAATTGCAAATAAATTATGGACGAATAGGTCCTGCTACTCGTTTGTTATCAATAAATCCGCTTTCTCCAGTATCTGTTATTATTCATTACCCAAGCCGCCGCCTTACTATGCATCTACATTCAGCTCACTGTCTTCCTTGTTTCGCGCATGTACACTTCAATCATTTACTCTCTCTCTCTCTCTATCTGTAGCTTGTGTTGATGTTAATCTAGAGCCGTGTTTGTAAACCTTTTTTCCCTGGACCCCCACAGCTAAAAATCGCTGTGGATCCCTCATTACAAATTAAGAAATAAATAGAACCTTTTTAATGTTCAATATCCAATCCATCTTCTGATCTGTTGGACTCAAAAACCCTTTCGTGGACTCCCTGGAGGTCCATGGAGCCCAGGTTACTAAACATTGATCAAAAGACTCCACCTTCACATATTAATTAGTGCATATATACAACTATACACAAAGCACTGCAGTAAAGCTGTGATATCAAAATATATAAATTAGGGAAAAAGTAGGAACAGCTTTATTATTTAACTAAGTCAACTAAATTAAATAATACTTAAATACTAGAGCTGTTCCTGCTTTTTTCCTAGTTTATTCATTTTCGCCTTCACATCTATGTTTCTCAGATTATTCCCCGCTTATTTTGGGGAATATTTTTAACGAAACAGGTAACAGAACAAACAAATAGCTTCCTTCGCAATACTCAATGTACATTAATATTTTCAAATTTGTACAGCTCAAACCAAGAATTTATTCCGTTCATCCCAACTCCGTCTTGTCAGTGAATACACTGGCTTCATCCACAGTCCCCAAACTACAGCAGTCGCCTGGGCTAAATGACCATCTATAAATGTCGGCGACGCAAAATTCTTGAGACAAGTTTTCAGACTGACAAAACAGAAGTGAAGAGCCCTGCAGAAACGTCAGCAATTGATTCTGATCTTGTCTAGAGAAATCTCAAGGACAGTTCATGTCACTGATTAATTTAAATAAAAAATTATGGAAATGTTAGTCCACAGTTTCAAGAGTTTCATCCACGAGACTCGATTTATAATCGTTAATGGCATAATCTCAGGCTTGACAGGACATGATCACCTGTTCTTGAGTTCAAGAACTTGTTCATTCATCATTGTTCTGCTTCAAGAGGATCTGCTTGTATAACAGCTCCCTCTCTCTCTCTTCTCTCTCTCTCTCTCTCTCTCCTTCCCTTTCATGGAATCACTAACACACCGGTACTTAGGGTATAGGTATATATAAAATTAAATATATAAATATAAGCGAAGCGAATGCAATAAAGTTGTTATAACAAAATGTTAAAACTAAAACAAAAGCAGAAATTTTTATTAAATTAACTAACACACAATTCTGACATTTCGGTTTGCACTTTAAACATACAAAACCATATAGACAAAGAAATAAAGAAAGAAGATAAATTGTAAATTCACAAAAACACTTTGCAACATATCTTACATCGTACATCTTTCCCGTGCCGTTAAATGTCATAATGGGGCTTGCATGGTAGATTGCCAAGATTTCCTGTTTACGGCAAGCTTTTCAAACTAATCAAGGGATTTTATTCCCACTAAACTGGCCTCTCATAACAATGTCCACTTTAGTTTCACGTAGTCGACTTATTTTTCTTTGGCCTGTTCTGTTCCACTTGATAGCCTGTTTTGGGATTAACCTGTTGTTTCTTTTCAGCACATGACCAACATATGTCCATCTTCTTTTTCTGATCACCTATGAGACAGGTTGTTGTTTGCTCATCTGTCTTATCTCTGCATTGTTCTTGAATTCGTTCCACTTTATACCGAATATTTTCCTTAGGCATTTGTTTTCAAAAGAGTTTAATTTCTTGTCTATTTCTTGAGTTGTTTTCCAGCTTTCATGTGCATAAATGAGAGTGGATATTACATTTGAATTGAATAATCTGAAGTTAGCTTTTGTGCTTATCTCTTCTGAATTCCATATGTTCTCAAGAATTTTGAAGGTCACTGCTGCCTGTGCATGTTTTGCTAAGGATTAGCCTTTCTTTGGATATAATAGTATCTGTTATCCCGTCTAGATGAACTTTTTACTTTATTGTCCAGTCTCTGTATGTTGCTTTTGCGAAATCTTTTCCAAGACCTGTCTTTACATTCAACATGTCTAATTTGGCTGTTCTTCTTTCATGTATGTATTTCCAAGTATTATCTTATATCCATGCTTTTCTACTTGTTTTTTTTTTTTTTGGGCAGTCCAGCACTTGTTTTTGCTGCTGTGATTATAGGTGTGCTGTAAGAATTCAATAATTCATCTATATCTGTCTCCTCTACCTCACTGAGTGCAGCAAACTGTTTGGTAAATTCCAGACTGAAATCACTCTTAGTATTTTCATCCTGTAGACTATGACTGTTTATCTTTCTGAGTATTGCTTTCTTGTGTTGGCTTTTCAGTTTTAGTCTTATTTTCCCTATAAACAGATTGTGATCACTGTTGACATCCGCACCCCTATATGCTCTTACATGTACAGAGATGTTCTGAATTGCTTTCTAATACAAAAATGATCTATCTGACTTCTGGTTCTATCATCTGGAGATATCCATGGTGTTTTATGTATCTCTTTGTGTGGAAATATTGTTCCTCCAATGACCTATTTGCAACAAATAGGAATGGGGAAAAAATAAGAAAAAGGGAGCACTTAGCTACGACTTGTACAAAGCTGCATCTAGGTGTGGGCGTGACAGAGTATTTTGAATGTTTACATGCAGACTATGAATGTATGATGTGTTGGTAACAAAAAGAGGCTGGGGATAGCGGAAAGTTGAGAGAGAATTGGGATACAGTGGTAATCTAGCCCAGAAAAGGTTGGGTGGAATAGATGAATGTGCCTGGGCTAGAAAGATTGTAAAATAGTGCAGTTATGAGGTTCTGGAATATACGTTAGACTGAGGAAAGAGTAGAATTTAATAGAAAAGGCATATGATTGTGGATTGTTCCAGCCTCCCGTATTCCTGAGTGTAGCGTTTCTCAAGCGTCAGGCAGCGTCTGTCATGAGAGTGACACTGTTTAATGTCTGTTATTAGAGAATCAGATTTGCCTGTGATTGAGGCTGTGAAATGATTGGATGCTGGCTTAGAAGCATCCTGGAAGATATAAGATGTTTCTGCATGCGCTCACCTAATCTTACACCAGTGTCTCCAATATACTTAAGTTATCCTACACTTTTTTGCACGCAGTGGCATATATTACGTTGCGGGACTAGCATGTAAAAAAATAAACATCTTCAGGTCCATTGTCAGTTTTTATTCAAAGACAATTTCTGAAGTGTAAATACTTGACGTATTCAACACTCATAAAAGAACTTTTGCAACGTTTTGGAAACTTTGTAGACTCTCATGTTGCCTTAAAACTTTTACATACTCGCTTCCGAAAGTAATCAAAGATTGAGACAGAAAAACTTAGTAAACTCGCAACTGTTTTAGAGATGCACAGCTAAAACCAAAAGGAAATGGAAAATAGAGCAAAAGTGGGAGAAAAAAACAGTTATAAGCGAATAAGATCCTATATTAAAAGAACAGAACAGCTGCACAACAGTAAAATGTTCTCTCACTCACTCACTCACTCACTCGCACACACACACACACACGTGTGCGCTCGCACAATTATTACTAAATGGAATATATTATCCTTCAACAAGCAATAGGGAAGTAACTGTGAAATCTAAATAATCTGCATGAAACAATGGGTAGAATTTACAGAAATATGAATATTGATTGCATACAGATAAGAAAATCCTAAATTGAAATGCTTACTGATTTCAGTAAAACTCTTTAAAAACGTGTACACAACTGGGTAAAAAAAAACATATAAATGATATTGAAGTACATTACAGTATTTGAATATAATGTACTCGTCTAAAAAGGCTTACAGCTGTGTTATAGAAGTTATACTACAACCAGTGGTAAAGATCTACTCTGATATTACAAAAAACCTTCGTGAATGCTGGCCCTCATGACAAACCATGAGACAGACATACGGCGTAGACTTTCATTGACTTCAGTAATATAAAATATTCAGCATTTTCATTTCATGATAGTTCTTTTCAAGATAATTAATTTTGTGCTGACCAAATTCGTACAGAAAATCCGGTGTGACGTGCAAGGTGGCGGACGTTTTTTAACGCTCTCGCCGGCATGCAGAAATCAGCGGAATTCCGCTTGATCTGTCACATACCCTGTGCCGGGAGTTGGGCATAAGGCTAACAATCTTATCCTGGAACCTATCTAGAGGCGCCTCAAGATGGGGAAAAAAGAACTCGTTATGGAAACTCGCAAAGAAATCAACCGAGCATCAGTGCTCATTCGTCGGCCTTAAACATGTGACAAAGATTGGATTCTGAATATAAGAACGATGGCAGCACCAACAAAAACTATTCAGGTCATCAGAGAAATGGAGAGATACCACCTAGACGTACTAAGCATCAGTGAAACGCGATGGCCAGAAGCAGGTAAAAGATCGGCGGAAAACATTCAGGCAGATACGACGGGAAACATCAATAGGGGATAGGTACAATTATGTCAATGTAGCACCAAAGAGCCTTGTAGAATGTAACCAGTGAACAGTCGTATAATAAGAGCACGATACAACCTGAGACACGGAAGAGTGACAATACTACAGTGTTATGCACCCACGAACGATGCAGATGATGAGGTGAAAGACGATTTCTATCAACAGTTACAACAAATCATCAATAAAGTCCCTAAACATGACATCCTAATTGCTATGGGGGACTTCAATGCTAAGGTAGGGAAAGATAACACTGACGTCGAAAAAGTAATAGGGAAAGAAGGAACTGACATGGTAAACCAGAACGGAGAATGATTAATTGAAATATGTCTAACAGAGGGCATGGTCATTGGAGGCACAATATTTCCGCACAAAGAGATACATAAAACAACGTGGATATCTCCAGATGATAGAACTAGAAACCAAATAGATTATTTTTGTATTAGAAAGCAATACAGAACACCTCTGATAGATGTAAGGGCATATAGGGGTGTAGATGTCAACAGTGACCACAATCAGTGTATAGGGAAAATAAAATTAAAACTTAAAAGCCAAAGCAAGAAATCAACACTCAGAAAGATAAACAGCCACAGCCTACAAGGAAAAAAAACTAACAATAATTTCAATCAGGAACTTGCCAATCATTCTACAACACTCAGTGAAGTAGAGGAGATAGGTATAGATGAATTATGGAATTCTTACAGCACAGCCATAATCACAGCAGCAACAGCAAGCGCTGGACTGAAAAAAAAACAAACAGAAAAGCATGGATATCAGAAAATACATGGAAGTACATACTTGAAAGATGAGCAGCCAAATTAGACATGTTGAATGTAAAGACAGATCTTCGAAAAGATCTGGCGAAAGCAAGAAAGCAAGAAATAAATAAGAACGTAAAAAAGTTCAGCTAGAAGGGATAAAAGAGAATACATAGACAATATGGCGAAAGAGGCAGAGAAGGCAGCAAAAACAGGAGACAACAAAACTTTATATAACATACAAAAGGGGCTAACAGGTACTATTACATCTAAAGAAGAACCAATCCTTAGCAAAACTGGAACCCTATTAACATCAAGTAAAGACTGAAAGCAAAGATGGGCTGAACACTTCCAAGACATACTTAATCGACCACATCCAAAAGATTGATAAATCTTAAAACCGACTTACCAACCCCACAACTAAATGTAAACCTAGATGAAACTACATTGCACGAAATTGAAACAGCAGTGAATTTAATGGCTAACAACAAAGCTGCAGGTGAAGATGAAATGCTAAAAGCTATCAGTAGTGACAACATGAGACAACTACAGAGAATGTTTAACAAGATTTGGAAAGAAGAAAAGGTCCCTTCTAAGTGGAAGAAAGGAATCATTGTTAAAATACCAAAACAGGCCACCTTAGTGACTGTAACAACTGGAGAGGAGTAACCTTAATATCAGTTGTGTCAAAAGTATTTTGCAAGGTCATTTTGAATAGACTCAAAGATATAGTGGATGCTGCAATGAGAGAAGAACAAGCAGGATTTCGAAAAGGGAGAAGCTGTCTCGACCAGATCTTTACTCTCAGAATAATACTTGAAGAACATATTGAAAAGCAGAAACCATTAATACTGAATTTCATAGATTTTAAGAAGGCATTTGATAGCATACACAGAGATTCATTATGGAGAATTCTATGTCTATATGGAATACCATCTAAAATTGTCAACATCATTAAGGACTTATACAATGGATATGGTTGTGCAGTCAAGACAGAAGAAGGGATGAGTGAATGGTTTCAGATTGAAACAGGCGTGAAACAAGGATGTATACTGTCTCCTTTACTTTTTGGGATTACAATAGACTTCATAATGAAAAAATGCTGCTCAGGTAACACAGGTATTGACTGGGTACATGGGACCCAACTAGAAGATCTTGATTTTGCTGATGACATAACACTTATCAGTAACAATGTGAATTCCATGCAAGAAAAAACAGATATCCTGTCTTCACTGGCTAGAAAAATAGGACTTGAAATTAACAAGGACAAAACAAAAATTATGAAACATCCCATTAATCAAAATGGAAAAATACACGTAGAACGAACAGATGTTGAAGAAGTCAATCAATTCGTATACTTTGGCAGCTACATAGACCAGGATGTTGACACTAGAATGGAAGTTAGAATTTGAGTTACAAAAGAAGCATCAATCTTCAAGAATCTTGAGAACATATGGCATTCAAAAATTATAAGCACAAAAACCAAGTTAAGACTAGTCAATTCAAATGTAATATCCACCTTAATTTATGCATGCGAAAGCTGGAAAACAATTAAAGAAATAGACAAGAAATTAGACTCTTATTAAAACAAATGTCTAAGGAAAATACTTGGCATCAAGTGGAACGAATTCAAGAACAATGCAGAGATAAGATAAGTGACTTAACAACAACCAGTCTCATGGGTGATCAGGAAAAGGAGAAGGACATATGTTGGTCAGTAGATGAGAAGAAATGATCAGAGAATCCCAAAACAAGCTATCAAGTGGAACACATCAGGCCGAAGAAAAAGAGGCAAACCGCGTGAAACTCTAAAGAGGACATTGTTAAGAGAGGCCAAATTAACAGGCATAAAATCCGTTGATGAGGTTGGAACGCTCGCCAGAAACAGGAAAAATTGGCAAACTACCTTGCGAGCCCTATGTGACGTTTAACAGCACGAGAAGGATATAAGATATAAGGTAAGAAATTCATACAGTGATTGCCATAGTTATTTCATAACTACAGTATCCATCGTGTTTCTTTCTGGAACAAAAGGAGTATGAGAGAATTACATGAATTACACAATGAATGTGAAATTCTTATTTCATAACGAAAGATAAGGTATTATGAGTTGTTTTTAGATTTCCTGGATTTTAGCTGAGTTTCTTGTGCTAAAATAATTCATCTGATGCCACTGGAGCTGATCTCAGGAAGTCATCATACTCAAGATTTTCCAGGTGGATGGAATGACGAATAATATCTGTACGCTTTCTTTTTTTTTTTACAAGTGTCTTTTTTTACTTTTGGTCTGTATTCTCATTTGCTAACTTTTAACAAAGCCTTTAATCCTCAAAAGATATTCAAAACACGGATACAGGTACTGATAATCTGGTGATCATTCGTTCATTCATTCATTTGCATGTCCCTTGCGGAACTTTGCCTCCCAAACAGCACTCCTGTAGGCCTCTCGGTTGTGAGCAAGATGGCCTGCTGCTCTTGCATCCATTTCCAGATCGTCAACGATGTCTTGCAGCCATCTTCGTCTTGGTCTTCCTCTTTTTCTTTTTCCCATTATGTATCCTTCCAATACGGTCTTCTCTAAATTATCATGACGTTTAATGTATCCAAAATATTTCAAGCAGCAATCTGGTGATCAGTATGACAAAAATAGGATTGCCCTGTAGAAACGATTACTTTATATTCAGGTAAAGACTTCAAGTTAAAAAATACTTTTTAACCATTTCCTATCCACTTCTTAAGCGGCAATCTTGTGCAAAATCTATTTTCTATACATTTAGCACGTGTTTGATGTGAAATTAGTGAATGTTGATTTCATACATGCAAAAAATAACCTCCCAGTTTGTCTCTACACATAACTAAACACACATTTTGGAAGACACTAGTTTCTTAAAAAACACTTTGATACAAGATTCGAAAGACAAATTTATTTATTAAATGAAGTTTTGTGACAAAAGATCTGGTTATTATCCAAGCAGAACTGAATAATAGCATATTTACAAGGGTTTTAGTCACGGTGCTCAAATATGTGCAAGTCCAGCAGTCAGATACGAACGGCATCACGTTTCAAGATTGAAGATATTTGTAATCCACCCAGCAGTAAAAACATGAATTGGCATATTTGAGAAAACGGTCCCTAAAACTGAAGAATACCTGTCTGTAATACTGAATAGCAAAGTGGCCTGTTAACGCATGAGCGTAGTCTAGTACACACCAGCGTAGTCTGTTGATCTGTTCATCATATTACAGGCTAAAAAAGCATTAAATTATTCAAATCTAGTGTAAAGTACATTTACAGTGAGGCCTGTCACACACCTTTGATTGCACATGTGAGACAGGTATTCTGACTCCACAGCACCTCCCGCAGCTCTGTCTTCTAGACCAGGAAGGTGCTTATTCATACGGATCTGCTATTCATACCGATCTGCTATTCATACGGATGTGCTATTCATACAGATCTGCTATTAATACGGATCTGCTATTCATACGGATCTGCTATACATACGGATGTGCTATTCATACGGATGTGCTATACATACGGATGTGCTATTCATACGGATCTGCTATTCATATGGATCTGCTATTCATACGGATGTGCTATTCATACGGATCTTCTATTCATACGGATCTGCTATTCATACGGATGTGCCATTCATACGGATGTGCTATTCATACGGATCTGCTATTCATACGGATTTGCTATTCATACGGATGTGCTATTCATATGGATCTGCTATTCATACAGATAAACTACACATACGGATGTGCCATTCATACGGATGTGCTATTCATATGGATCTGCTATTCATACAGATTTGATATTCATACGGATGTGCTATTCATATGGATGTGCTGTTCATACGGATCTGCTATTCATACGGATCTGCTATTCATAGGGATCAACTACGCATACTGATGTGCTATTCATACGGTTCTGCTATTCATACGGAACTGCTATTCATACGATTGTACTATTCATACGGATCTGCTATTCATACGGATGTGCTATTCATATGGATCTGCTATTCATATGGATTTGCTATTGATACGGAAGTGCTATTCATACGGATCTGCTATTCATACTGATCTGCTATTCATACGGATGTGCTATTCATACAGATCTGCTATTCATACGAATCACCTATAATACGCATCTGCTATTCATACGGATCTGCTATTCATACGGATCTGCTACTCATATGGATGTGCTATCCATATGGATCTGCTATTCATGCGGATCTGCAATTCATATGGATCTGCTATTCATACGGATGTGTTATTCATACGGATGTGCTATTCATACGGATCTGCTATTCATACGGATATGCTATTCATACGGGTCTGCTATTCATAAGGATCTGCTATTCATACGGACTGCTATTCATTTAAATCTGCTATTTATACGATGTGTTATTCATACGAATTTGATATTCATATGCATCTGCTATTCCTACACATCTGCAATTCATACGGACCTGCTATTCATACAGATCAGCTAGTCATATCGATCTTCTGTTCACATGGATCTGCTATTTATACGGATCTGCTATTCATAGGAATCTGCTATTTATATGAATCTGCTATTTATACGGATCTGCTATTCACACGGATGTGGTATTCATACGGATCTGTTATTCATACGAATGTGCTACTCATACGCATCTGCTATTCATATGGATTTATTATTCATACGAATTTACTATTCATATGTATCTGCTATTCATACGGATCTGCTATTTTTACGTAATTTTAATTATATGAACTGGATCTGCTCTTCATATGAAACACCTATAATCCACATCTGCTATTCAGACGGATCTGCTATTCATACGGATCCTCTATTCATAAGGATCTGCTATTCATACGGATGTGCTATTCATAAGGATCTACTATTCTTACGTATTTGCTATTCATACAGATGTGGTATTCATACGGATGTGCTATTCATACGGATCTGCTATTCTAACGGATGTGGTATTCATCCGGATCAGCTATTCATACGGATCTGCTATTCACACGGTTCTGCTACTCATACGGATCTGCTATTCATACGGATCTTCTATTCATACGGATTTGCTATTCATACGGATGTGATATTTATACCGATCTGCCATTCATACAGATCTTGGTATTCATACGGTTCTACTATTCATTCGGATCTGCTATTCATACGATTGTACTATTCCTACGGATCTGCTATTCATAATTATCTGCTATTCATACGGTTGTGCTATTCATACAGAAATGCTTTTCATACAGACCTGCTATTCATACGGATGAGCTGTTCATACGGATGTGCTATTCATACGGTTCTGCTATTCATAGGGATGTGCTATTCATATGGATGTGCTGTTCATAAGGATCTATTACACATACTGATGTGTTATTCATACGGATGTGCTATTCATGCGGATGTGCTATTCATTTAAATTTGATATTTATCAGATGTGTTATTCATATGAATTTGATATTCATACCATCTGCTATTTCTACGCATCTGCTATTCATACGGACCTGCTATTCATACGGATCAGCTATTCATATCGATCTTCTGTTCACATGGATCTGCTATTTATACGGATCTGCTGTTCATAGGGATATGCTATTTATACAAATCTGCTATTTATACGGATCTGCTATTCACACGGATGTTGTATTCATACGGATCTGTTATTCAAACGGATCTGCTATTCATACGGATGTGCTATTCATGCGGATGTGCTATTCATTTAAATTTGCTATTTATACCATCTGCTATTTCTACGCATCTGCTATTCATACCATCTGCTATTTCTACGCATCTGCTATTCATACGGATCTGCTATTCATACGGATCAGCTATTCATATCGATCTTCTGTTCACATGGATCTGCTATTTATACGGATCTGCTGTTCACAGGGATATGCTATTTATACAAATCTGCTATTTATACGGATCTGCTATTCACACGGATGTTGTATTCATACGGATTTGCTATTCATACGGATGTGCTATTCATATCGATCTTCTGTTCATAATGTTCTGCACGAGAATGCACCGCTGCAACAGACAGATATACCGGGCCTTCCATTCCAAAAGATCTCGATGGATTTCTCAGACCTATATCTGCTGACATTGACTGGAAATAAATACATCTTTCATGCGGTATACAGATTGACGCTATAGGCAGAATGTTTCTTTGTGCCAAACAAGAAAGACCACACGGTGGCTGAGGTCATGTTGCAGCGGATAATCCAGTGTCACTCTGCACCCTCGGTAGTGTTTCCAGACAATGTTTGTGGTTCAAGCAGCTCCATGTTCAGCATGTTACTACGGCGTTGTATCACACGCAGAGCAACTCAAGGAATGAAAGAATACATCCCGATCTCATTAATATTTTGTCGAAGCATGTGCTATTTATACGGATCTGCTATTTATACAGATCTGTTTTATATATGGAACTTCTATTTATACCGATCTTCTATTTATAAGGATCTACTATTCATATGAATCTGCTATTATACGGATCAACTATTCATATGGATCTGTTATTTATACGGATCTGCTATTCATAGGGATCTGCTATTCATACCGATGTTTTGTTCATACGGATCTGCTATTCATACGGATCTGCTATTCATACAGATGCGCTATTCATACGGATCTGCTGTTCATACTGATCTGCTATTCATAGGATTTGCTATTCATACGGATCTGCTATTCATCTGGATCTGCTATTCATCTGGATCTGCTATTCATACGGATCTGCTATTCATACGGATGTGCTATTCATACGGATCTGCTATTCATATGGATCTGCTATTCATACGGATCTGCTATTCATTCAGATCTGTTATTCTTATGGATCTGCTATTCATACGGGTCTACTATTTATACGGATGTGCTATTAAAACGAATCTACTATTCATACGAACGTTCTATTCATATGGTTCTGCTATTCGTATGGATCTGCTATTCATATGATTGTGCTATTCATACGGATGTTCTATTCATCTGGATGTGCTACTAATACAGATCTGCTATTCATACGGATGTGTCATTCATACGAATCTCCTATCCATACGCATCTGCTACTTCTATGCATATACTATTCATACGCATCTGCTCTTCACATGCATCTGCTATTCCTACGTATTTGTAATTCATATGGATCTGCTATTGATACGGATCTGCTATTGATATGGATCTGCTATTCACATAGATGTGCTATTCATACGGATCTGCTAGTGATACGGATCTGCTATTCATACGGATATACTATTTATATGGATCTGCTACTTATACGGATCTGCTATACTTACGTATGTTCTATTCATATGAATCAACTATAATACGCATCTGTTATTCATACGGATATGCTATTCATACGCATCTACTATACATATGGTTGTGCTATTCATTCGGATGGTATAAGAACTTCATGATACACCAGGAGAGTGTATTTTCTTTCAAAGCCTGGAGAAACGGAATCACGAATGAGACTGTATGTTCCTAGTCATCTCCGATCTCATACAGTTCCATGAAGAATGTGAACATATGAGTCGAGATAAGGTGTATTCTGCGCTACGTTAAAGATATTATTGGCTAACATGTTTCTAGATTGTTACCAACGCGTAGATTCGGGAACACAATGTTCTGCACGAGAATGCACCGCGGCAAGAGACAGATATGCTGGGCTTTCCATTCCAAACGATCTTAATATGAATCACCTATAATACGCATCTGCTATTCATACGGATCCTCAATTCATACAGATCTGCTATTCATACGGATGTAATATTTACACCAATATGCTATTCATACGGTTCTGCTACTCATACGGATCTGCTATTCATACGGATCTGCTCTTCATACGAATCACCTATAACACGCATCTATTCTTCACACGGATCTGCTATTCATATGGATCTGCTATTCATAAGGATCTGCAATTCATACGGATGTACTATTCATACGGATCTGCTATATATTCGGATCTGTTATTCATTCAGATCCTCTATTCATACGGATTTCCTATTTATATGAATGTTCTATTAATACGCATCTGCTATTCATACGGATGTGCTATTCATATGGTTCTGGTATTCATACGGATGTGCTATTCATATGATTGAGCTATTCATACAGATGTTCTATTCATATGGATGTGCTATTAATATGGATCTGCTATTCATACGCATCTGCTATTCATATGGATATGCTCTTCATACGGATCTGCTATTCGTACGGATCTGACACTCATACAGATCTGCTTTTCATACGGATGTGTCATTCATACGAATCTGCTATTTCTATGCATGTGCTATTCATACACATCTGCTTTTCATATGCATCTGCTATTCCTACGTATCTGCTATTCATACGGATCTGCTATTGATACGGATCTCCTATTGATATGGATCTGTTATTCATATAGATGTGCTATTCATGCGGATGTGCTATTCATACGGGTCTACTATTTATACGGATTTTCTACTCATACGGATCTGCTATTCATACAAATGTGCTATTCATACGGATCTGCTATTCATATCAATCAGCTATAATACGCATCTGCTATTCATACAAATGTGCTATTAATACGGATCTGCTATTCATATTTATCTGCTATTTATATGAATGTGTCATTGATACGAATCTGCTATTCATACGGATCTTCTATTTCTATGCATCTGCTATTCATAGGGATCTGCTATTCTTACGCATCTGCTATTCCTACGGATCTGCTATTGATAGGAATCTGCAATTGATATTGGTCTGTTATTCATATAGATGTGCTATTCATAAGGATTTGCTATTCATACGGGTCGGCTATTCACACGGATCTGCTATTTCTACGAATCTGCTATTCATACGGATCTGCTATTCATACGTATTTGCTATTCATACGGATCTGCTATTCATACGGATCTGCTATTCATACGGCTGTGCTATTCATACGGATCTGCTATTCATATGGATCTGCTATTCATACAGATCTGCTATTCATACGGATCTCCTATTGATATGGATCTTTTTTTAATACCGATGTGCTATTCATACGGATCTGCTATTCATACGGATCTGCTATTTATCCGGATCTGCTACTTCTACGGATCTACTATTCATACGAATCACCTATAATACGCATCTTCTATTCATACGGATCTGCTATTCATACGGATCTGCTATACATACGGATGTGCTATTCATACGCATCTGCTATTGATGCAGATGTAACATTCATACGGATCTGCTATTCATACGGATGTGCTATTCATACGGATCTGTTATTGATACGGATCTGCTATTCATACGGATCTGCTATTCATTTGACTCTGCTATTTATACGAATGTGTTATTCATACGAATTTGATTTTCATACACATCTGCTACTTTACGCATTTGCTATTCATACTGATCAACTATTCATATCGATCTTCTGTTCATATGGATCTGCTATTTATACGGATCTGCAATTCACAGGGATCTACTATTTATAAGACTCTGCTGTTTATACGGATCTGGTATTCACACGGTTGTAGTATTTATACAGATCTGTTATTCATATTGATCTGCTATTCATACGTATCTGCTATTCATACGAATTTATTATTCATACTGATTTACTATTTATATGGATCTGCTATTCATATGGATGTGCTATTCATATGGATGTCCTATTCATACGGATCTGCTATTCATACGGTTCTGCTATTCATACGGATCTGCTATTCATTTGATTCTGTTATTTCTAAGAATGTGTTATTCATACGAATTTGATATCATTACGCATCTGCTATTCCTACGCATCTGCTATACATACGGACATGCTATTCATACGGATCAGCTATTCATATCGATTTTCTGTTCATATGGTTCTGCTATTTATATGAATCTGCTATTCATAGGGATCTGCTATTTATACGAATCTGCTATTTATACGGATCTGCTATTCACACGGATGTGATATTCATATGGATCAGTTATTCATATGGATCTGCTACTCATACGCATCTGCTATTCATACAGTTTAATATTCATACGGATTTACTATTCATACGGATTTGCTATTCATACAGATCTGCTATTTTTACGTAATTTTAATTATACGAACTTGCTATTTATACCGATCTGCTACTCATACGGATTTGCTATTTATACACATCTGCTATTTATACTGATCTGCTGTTTATACGAATCTGCTATTTATACGCATCTGCTATTCATACGGATAATACTTATGCAGAGAATTGTTTCATACAATGTGATATAGAATCTGATGAAATACTTCTAGACATTGGTCATTTTGATCTAGTGTCTGAGCTGGGACAAGTTACTGAAACAGCCAGAATAAAAACGTCTCTAGAAGCAGCAGAAACTAGTTCCCCGAAGTATAAGTACTTCATGATACACCAGGAGAGTGTATTTTCTTTCAAAGCCTGGAGAAACGGAACCACGAATGAGACTGTATATTCCTAGTCATCTCCGATCTCATATAGTTCCTTGAAGAAAGTGGACATATGAGTCGAGATAAGGTGTATTCTGCGCTGCGTTCAAGATATTATTGGCTAACATGTTTCTAGATTGTTACCAACGTGTAGATTCGGGAAAAACAATGTTCTGCACGAGAATGCACCGCTGCAAGAGACAGATATTCTGGGCTTTCCATTCCAAAATATCTCCATGGATTTCTCAGACCCGTATCTGCTGACAATGACTGGAAATAAATACATCCTTCATGCGGTATACAGGTTGACGCTATAGGCAGAATGTTTCTTTGTGCCAAACAAGAAAGCCCACACGGTGGCTGAGGTCATGTTGCAGCGGATAATCCAGTGTCACTCTACACCCTCGGTAGTGTTTACGGACAATGTTTGTGGTTCAAGCAGCTCCATGTTCAGCATGTTACTACGGCGTTGTATCACACGCAGAGCAACTCAAGGAATGAAAGAATACATCCCGATCTCATTAATATTTTGTCGAAGCATGTGCTATTTATACAGATCTGCTATTTATACGGATCTGTTTATTTTATATCGATCTGTTATTTATACGGATCTCTTATTTATACGGATCTAATATTCATACGAATCTGCTATTATACAGATCTGATATTCATACGGATGTGCTATTCATATGGATGTGCTATTAATCCGGATCTTCTATTCATACGGATCTGCTATTCGTACGGATGTGCTATTCATCCGGATCTGCTACTCTTACGGATCTGCTATTCATACGGATGTGCTATTCTTATGGATCTGCTATTCATACGGATCTGCTATTCATACGGATGTACTATTCATACGGATCTGCTATTCATACGGATGTGCTATTCATACGGATGTGCTATTCGTACGGATCTGCTATTCATACGGATCTGCTATTAATACGGATGTGCTATTCATACGGATGTGCTAACCATACAGATGAGCTATTCATACGGATGTGCTATTCATACTTATCTGGTATTCATACGTATTTGCTATTCATACGGATCTGCTATTCATACGGATCTGCTATTCATACGGATCTGCTATTCATACGGATTTGCTATTCAAACGGATGTGCTATTTATACGGATCTGCTATTCATACCGATCTGCTATTCATACGGATCTGCTATTCCTACACATCTGCAATTCCTACGCATCTGCTATTCATACGGATCTGCTATTCCTACACATCTGCTATTCCTACGCATCTGCTATTCATATGGATCTGTTATTCATACGGATCAGCTATTCATAACCATCTTCTGTTCATATGGATCTGTTATTCATACGGATCAGCTATTCATAACCACCTTCTGTTCATATGGATCTGCTATTTATACGGATCTGCTATTCACAGGGATCTGCTATTTATACGAATCTGCTATTTATACACATCTGCTATTCACACGGATGTGGTATTCATACGGATCTGTTATTCATATTGATTTGCTATTCATATGGATCCGCTACTCATACGCATCTGCTATTCATACAGATTTATTATTCATACGGAATTACTATTCATACAATTCTGCTATTTATACGCATCTGCTATTCATACGGTTCTGCTACTCATACGCATCTGCTATTCATACGGAATTATTATTCATACGGATTTACTATTTATACGGATTTGGTATTCATACGGATCTGCTATTTATACGGATGATACTTATCGAGTAGATTATCATTCTAGATAAACGTCTCTAGAAGCAGCAGAAACTAGTTCCCCGAAGTATAAGTACTTCATGATGCACCAGGAGAGTGTATTTTCTTTCAAAGCCTGGAGAAACGGAACCACGAATGAGACTGTATGTTCCTAGTCATCTCCGATCTCATACAGTTCCATGAAGAAAGTGAACATATGAGTCGAGATAAGGTGTATTCTGCGCTTCGTTCAAGATATTATTGGCTAACATGTTTCTAGATTGTTACCAACGTGTAGATTCGGGAACACAATGTTCTGCACGAGAATGCACCGCTGCAAGAGACAGATATTCTGGGCTTTCCATTCCAAACGATCTCGATGGATTTCTCAGACCTGTATCTGCTGACATTGACTGGAAATAAATACATCCTTCATGCGGTATACAGGTTGACGCTATAGGCAGAATGTTTCTTTGTGCCAAACAAGACAGCCCACACGGTGGCTGAGGTCATGTTGCAGCGGATAATCCAGTGTCACTCTACACCCTCGGTAGTGTTTCCGGACAATGTTTGTGCTTCAAGCAGCTCCATGTTCAGCATGTTACAACGGCGTTGTATCACACGCAGAGCAACTCAGGGAATGAAAGAATACATCCCGATCTCATAAATATTTTGTCGAAGCATGTGCTATTTATACGGATCTGCTATTTATACGGATCTGTTTTTTATATGGATCTGCTATTTATACCAATCTCCTATTTATACGGACCTACTATTCATACGAATCTGCTATTACATGGATCTACTATTCATACGGATCTGTTTATTTATACGGATCTGCTATTCATTGGGATCTGCTATTCATACGGATCTGCTATTCATACGGATCTGCTATTCATACAGATGTGCTATTTATATGGATCTGCTATTCATACGGATGTGCAATTCATACGGTTGTGCTATTCATACGGATCTGCTATTCATACGGATCTGCTGTTCATACGGATCTGCAATACATACGCCTCTGCTATTCATACGGATCTGCTATTCATACGGATCTGCAATACATACGCATCTGCTATTCATACGGATCTGCTATTCATACGGATCTGCTATTCATACGAATTATACTTATGCAGTAGATTACTACAGAGTTTTCATACAATCTGATATAGAATCTGAGGAACTACTAGACATTGGTTATTTTGATCTAGTGTCTGAGCTGGGACAAGATCCTGAAACAGCCAGAATTAAAACGCCTCTTCAGAAGCAGCAGAAACTAATTCCCTGAAGTATAAGAACTTCATGATACACCAGGAGAGTGTATTTTCTTTCAAAGCCTGGAGAAACGGAACCACGAATGAGACTGTATGTTCCTAGTCATCTCCGATCTCATACAGTTCCATGAAGAAAGTGGACATATGGGTCGAGATAAGGTGTATTCTGCGCTACGTTCAAGATATTATTGGCTAACATGTTTCTAGATTGTTACCAACGTGTAGATTCGGGAAAAATGAAACAGCCAAAATTAAAACGTCTCTAGAAGCAGCAGAAACTAGTTCCCCGAAGTATAAGAACTTCATGATACACCAGGAGAGTGTATTTTCTTTCAAAGCCTGGAGAAACGGAACCACGAATGAGACTGTATGTTCCTAGTCATCTCCGATCTCATACAGTTCCATGAAGAAAGTGGACATATGAGTCGAGATAAGGTGTATTCTGCGCTGGTTTCCCGATATTATTGACCTACCATGTTTCTAAATTGTTACCAGCGTGTAGATTCGGGAACACAATGTTCTGCACGAGAATGCACCGCTGCAAGAGACAGATATTCTGGGCTTTCCATTCCAAAAGATCTCGATGGATTTCTCAGACCCGTATCTGCTGATATTGACTGGAATTAAATACATCCTTCATGCGGTATACTGGTTAACGCTATAGGCAGAATATTTCTTTGTGCCAGACAAGAAGGCCCACATGGTGACTGAGATCTTGTTGCAGCGAATAATCCAGTGTCACTCTACACCATCGGTAGTGTTTACGGATAATGTTTGTGGTTCGAGCAGCTCCATGTCAAGCATGTTACTACGGCGTTGTATTACACACAGAGCAACGCCAGGAATGAAAGAATACATCGCACCCTCATTAATATTTTGTTGAAGCATGTGCTATTTACACGGATGATACTTATGCTATTTATACGGATATATTATTTCTACTAGTATGCTATTTCCACGGATATGGTCTTTATATGGATCTGCTATTTCTACGGATCAGCTATTTACACAGATCTACTTTTTATACGGATATGCTATTTATACGGGTCTACTATTTGTACCGCTCTGCTATTTATACGGATATGCTGTTTATACGGATATGCTATTTATACGGATCTGCTATTCATACGGATCTATTATTTATATGAATCACCTATTTCTACGGATCTGCTGTTTATACCGATCTGATATTTATACGGATCTGTTATTTATACGGATCTGCTACTCATACTGATGTGCTTTTCATACGAATGTGCTATTCATACCGATGTGCTATTCATACGGATGTGCTATTCATACAGATCTGCTATTCATACGGATCTGCTATTTATACGGATGTGCTATTCATACAGATCTGCTATTCATACGGATATGCTTTTCATACGGATATGCTATTCATCCGGATGTGCTATTCATACGGATGTTCTATTCATATGGATGTGCTATTTATACGGATATGCTATTCATATTTATCTACTATTAATATGGATCTGCAATACATACGCATCTGCTAGTCATACGCATCTGCTATTCTTACGGATCTGCTATTCATTCGGATCTGCTATTCATCAGATCTGCTATTCATACGGATCTGCTATTTATATGGATGTGCTATTCATACGGATCTGCTATTCATACGGATTTGCTATTCATGCGGATGTGCTATTTATACGGATGTTCTATTCATATGGATTTGCTATTCATACGGATCTGCTATTCATATGGATCTGCTATTAATATGGATCTGCAATACATACACATCTGCTAGTCAAACGCATCTGCTATTCATACGGATCTGCTATTCATTCGGATCTGCTATTCATTCGGATCTGCTATTCATACCGATCTGCTGTTCATACGGATGTGCTATTTATACCGATCTGCTATTCATACGTATCTGCTATTCATACAGATCTGTTATTCATATGGATCTGCTATTCATATGGATCTGCTATTCATACGGATCTGCTATTCATTCGGATCTGTTATTCATATGAATCTGCTATTTATACGAATGTGTTACTCATACGAATTTGATATTCATACAAATCTGCTATTTCTACGTATCTGCTATTCATACTCATCTCCTATTCATACGCATCTGCTATTCATAGGGATCTGCTATTCCTACGCATCTGCTATTCCTACGCATCTGCTATTCATACGGATCTTCTATTCATACAGATCAGCTATTCATATGGATCTTCTGTTTATATGGATCTGCTATTTATACGGATCTGCTATTCAGACGGATGTGGTATTCATACGGATCTGTTATTCATATGGATCTGCTATTCATATGGATCTGCTACTCATACGCATCTGCTATTCATACGGATTTATTATTCATACGGATTTACTATTCATACGCATCTGCGATTCATACGGATCTGCTATTTATACGGAATTGTAATTATACGGACTTGCTCTTTATACGGATCTGCTATTCAGATGGATCTGCTATTTAAACGGATCTGCTAATTATACCGATCTGCTATTTATACGGATCTGCTATTTATACGGATCTGCTATTCATACATATGATACTTATGCATAAAATCGTTTCATACAATCTGATATAGAATCTGATGAAATACTTCTAGACATTGGTCATTTTAATCTAGTGTCTGAGCTGGGACAAGATCCTGAAACAGCCAGAATTAAAACGTCTCTAGAAGCAGCAGAAACTAGTTCCCCGAAGTATAAGTACTTCATGATGCGCCAGGAGAGTGTATTTTCTTTCAAAGCCTGGAGAAACGGAACCACGAATGAGACTGTATGTTCCTAGTCATCTCCGATCTCATACAGTTCCATGAAGAAAGTGGACATATGAGTCGAGATAAGGTGTATTCTGCGCTACGTTCAAGATATTATTGGCTAATATGTTTCTAGATTGTTACCAACGTGTAGATTCGGGAACACAATGTTCTGCACGAGAATGCACCGCTGCAAGAGACAGATATTCTGGGCTTTCCATTCCAAAAGATCTCGATGGATTTCTCAGACCTGTATCTGCTGACATTGACTGGAAATAAATACATCCTTCATGCGGTATACAGGTTGACGCTATCGGCAGAATGTTTCTTTGTGCCAAACAAGACAGCCCACACGGTGGCTGAGGTCATGTTGCAGCGGATAATCCAGTGTCACTCTACACCCTCGGTAGTGTTTCCGGACAATGTTTGTGCTTCAAGCAGCTCCATGTTCAGCATGTTACAACGGCGTTGTATCACACGCAGAGCAACTCAAGGAATGAAAGAATACATCCCGATCTCATTAATATTTTGTTGCAGCATGTGCTATTTATACGGATCTGCTATTTATACGGATCTACTATTCATACGAATCTTTTCTTTTTCCCATTATGTACCCTTCCAAGACGGTTTTCTCTAGATTATTATGACGTTTAATGTGTCCAAAATATTTAAGTTTTCTCTGTTTAATCCTGTTTACTAGCCACCCTTCTTTAATATTAAATTATTGTAGTATGGATATAACTGTTCTTTTTTGTGCCCATGATATTTGAAGAACTCTTCTGTAGCATTTACATTAAAATGCATTGATGTGTTTCTCAGCTGTTTTTTTAAGTGTTCAGGTGTCACAGGCATATGTTGCGATGGGAAAGATGCATGCCCTTAAAAATCCTATTTTTTTGGTTCTGTCTGTTCCTCTCCACTGATTCTTTAGTTGTCTTACTTTCTGAAGACGATAATTCAGTGCATAGGCACAAAAAATGAACATTATGATTAGTATGGGGAGGTGGATTGAAGATATTTATTGATATTCAGTGCATTAGCTCAAGATGGAGATGTGAATAGTTATGAGGGATGGATTCGTAGCAGTGGCTGCATATGTTAATGAGTGCGTTGACACAATTTTATGCGAGTATATGCTTTGTTTATAAGGGCCAGAAGAGCCCAGGCCACATTGGCACATATGTTTTCAGTTATATATTAGAGAGTTTTAAATTTTTTATTATGCATTATTTATTTATTATTATGAATGTTCCATTCATGATGATATATCTTGTCCTATGCATGTACGTCTGGTGTGGCGTTAATATGGTGTGTCTGGTGTGTATAATAAAATATTTATTTAAATCCTTGACTCTGTAATGTGTAGTGCATGCCACGTAGTTTGTATAAAAGTGATTTGCTGCATAACGCATAAAGTATCCTTGGAGGGGAGACCCAGGGTTGTAGGTGAGTTATAGATTGAGCCTGGCCACCCAGTACGGCAGTACATAGGCCATGGATTCTGATTTTCAAACTAGTTTTGGTCCTGTCCCTCCCTTTATTGTCCCCAATTGTGGACTCAACAACTCGCTGAGTTTACAGTGTCACGCAATGCCGTTTCTGTTACCCAACAAGAATATAGGCCCAACCTCCACAATGCTCTAAGCGTCCTAAATGAGACTATGGCGAAAACCACAGGAGTAAATTCAGTAGGATCATGGGGCGATCTTGATGGTAGAAGCGGACGAAGAAGAAGAAGAAGATAGCTAGCAGACTAGCTTCAGGGCTGGCCAATCACAGCTGACAGATTAGCTTCAGGGCTGGCCAATCATAGCTGACAGACTAGCTTCAGGGCTGGCCAATCATAGCTGACAGACAAGCTTCAGGGCTGGCCAATCATAGCTGACAGACAAGCTTCAGGGATGGCCAATCATAGCTGACAGACAAACTTCAGGGCTGGCCAATCATAGCTGACAGACAAGCTTCAGGGATGGCCAATCATAGCTGACAGACAAGCTTCAGGGCTGGCCAATCATAGCTGACAGATTAGCTTCAAGGCTGGCCAATCATAGCTGACAGACAAGCTTCAGGGCTGGCCAATCATAGCTGACAGACAAGCTTCAGGGCTGGCCAATCATAGCTGACAGACAAGCTTCAGGGCTGGCCAATCATAGCTGACAGACAAGCTTCAGGGCTGGCCAATCATAGCTGACATACTAGCGTCAGGGATGGCGAATCACAGCAGACCAAACTGTCCCACCTGTCCGTTTGCACCCCCAGTAACAGGCCTAGCTTGGCTAACGATGAAGGGATCGCTACTGTCCCCAGGACAGTGGAATCAATGCAAACCTTCTTATTAGCTCCTTTCAGAAACTGAAAAAATAGTCGCTGTAATCCGCTCCCAATCCGACACGATACTGTGTCTCAGCATCTTCACTACATCGGCTGCAAAGAACATCAGCTTGCAGTAAGGAGGAGGAGGAGAATAAGGAGAAGAAGAAGAAGTAGTAGTAGTAGTAGTAGTAGTAGTAGTAGTGACAGGTATCAAAACATGCATGAAATCACAAAACAAACATCACAAATCGCATCATATAAACAACAAAAACAAGTAAAAGCTGTAGGCTCCCAACCACAAAAACTGACCAGAATTTGCCAGGAGATTACGCATTCATTGCTAGAGCGAGCACTTTTATGTCCTCACCATAATGTCAACAGACTGACGTTGGAATAAAATTTGGAAATTAATTTTGGTAGAAACAGGGGCCATGAATGTTAAGGAACCGAGCTGCTGGACAAAAGTTTAAAAAAAAAAGCTTAACAGTGCTAACATTTTTACTCTTTATAGATTCATGATAGGTTTTATTCCTTCAAATTCTCAAGTTTTCAATATTTGTAGATGTTCATTTGTTTATGTTTTAAATTTATTAGTGCGTATCTTTTGTTTTAAACGTCATGATAATCTAGAGAAGACCCTCTTGGAAGGGTACATAATGGGAAAAAGAAAGAGAGGAAGACCAAGACGAAGATGGCTGCAAGACATCGTTGACGATCTGCAAATGGATGCAACAGCGGCAGGCCATCTTGCTCACAACCGAGAG
The DNA here is from genome assembly GCA_009760885.1 of Achatina immaculata. NCBI lineage: Eukaryota > Metazoa > Mollusca > Gastropoda > Stylommatophora > Achatinidae > Lissachatina > Lissachatina immaculata. The sequence continues at coordinate 11,227,656 of CM019710.1, forward strand.
GCCTACAGGAGTGCTGTTTGGGAGGCAAAGTTCCGCAAGGGACATGCAAATGAATGAATGCATGAATGTGTGTGTTTCATGTTCTTATCAAGGCCACAGAGATTCTGTCACAAGAGAATAAAATCATCTAAATTTACATGTACTGCAAATCAAATTCCACCTAAAGGGCCAAAACGCTTTCGGGGGAGGGGGAGAATCTGATGATCTGAGGAGCTGTGTTGTTGTGAAAGTTTCCTGCCACGTTATGCGGGTAGAAGATCTTTCGCTATAAAGCAAATTCTATTTTTCATCTATTATCCTTCTTTTTTCCCTTTTCACAACATTGCGGTCCAAACACACAGTCCGCATCATATACAAGGTACATATTTCACACGTTACTGTTACATGAAGCCATTCCCAAGCACTGGTTCCTTTCTTTAGCTTCATATGATGACACTAACATCCATGTTTCATCTCTCCGTGGTGGCATAATAACCTCTGTAATGTAAATTGTAGCTTGTTAAAATGGTTATGCCACAATCAATGTCTGATTAACCGCATCTGTTTTCCGTTCGCCATGTTTTGGAAAGAATAAGGTTTTTACAACAGACAGTTTTCTCACAAATTAAGGGAGAGATAAATACATCAACATATCATAACCAGTTCTGATGTGGACTACTCGGAGTAAAAGAAGCTTTGGACGATCCAAAGAGACATGGAGACTGATATATGACGGACAGCCAAAGAAGACACAGAAGGAGCGACGTAAGCGGAAATCTCTTGCTACAAGTAGCCCCATGTCTTCAACAATGACAATACAATCATAAGCGTTCGAGCCAGAAAAAAAAAACAGAAGAAAATAGTCGCTTTTTTATGTTCGAATGGGGAAGAAACTGACTATTGCGTAATAAACTAGACAACGATTAAAACACGAAGGTAAAAAAAAAATGTACATTTCAGAATATGATATTTTGGCATGCAGACGGACCGATGATAAAACGTAAGAGATCAGATGATTTTAGCTTTATTTTAGCTTACAGATCATAAATCAGAAGGAAGAACGGTTCCTGTTTGGATTACCTGTCTCGCGCGCCAACAAAACAGACTGCATTCTAATACAAAACCTGAAGTCGCCACCCTCTTCTTTCAGTTTCCCTTTCTTTATTCAGCCTCTCTGTCTTGCTCTCACAAAATGGGTCTACCAGGTTTTATAAGCATTTCTGGAAGCTATTACCATCCAACATTATCTTCTTTATGTGCCATCTAACGTGGGCTACTTTACTGCAATATCCAGCCAACATTCATTTGTTTTTACACAGAACTTCTCAAATTTGATTCTGGTTTCTCTCATGACGTGTCCACACTCTAGTATCATTTGAGTCATCTTGCTCATTTTTAAAAATCATTTAGCATTTTAATATTTCCCTTGTTACCGTCAAAGCGATTTCAATATCTGATTCGCATGATTTTAATATTATACTTTATTATGTTATGTGATGCTGACATGCTTTGCGATGTTTTTGCAAGGAAAGAAAAACTAACAGACTGACTTAATGATCTCACAAACTGTTTACATTACGCATTTATAGTTAAAACCTTTGATATCTTTTTTTAGCTACGGTCATACGAGGGGTGATTGATAAGTTCTTGGCTTAAGGTACAAAAACTTGAAACACACAGTTGACATTAGGTGAATTTGTAGATCAGGTTAATGTAAGATTAAACACTAAGTTTCAAGAAACTGCTAAGTTTCAAAAGTTTCAAAAAACTGCAACTAATTTTTTCAAGTTTCAAAAAACTGCAACTAATTTTTTTTAAGGCTATGGAAGTGGTATGGGGTGGCAGAAATTGAGAAAATATATAAAATTTCTCATCGAGCAATCATTCGCTACCTCTGCATCAAGGGCTTATCATCTAAGGAGATCAATGAGGATATCGTGGAGACTCTAGGGGAGAGTGCCCCCTCAGTGAAGAAATGGGCAGCTCAGTTCAAACATGGAAGGGAGAATCTTGAAGATGATCCCCGTCCCGCAAGACCAAGAACGGTAACCACTGATGAAACCACCTGCAGAATCTATGATATGATAATAAAGGATCGACGACTAACTGAGCGGTACATTGCTACTGAGTTGGACATCTCCCAGGAGCATGCTCATGCCATTATTCACAATGATCTTCAAATGACAAAGGTCTCTGCTCGATGGGTCCCGAAACTTCCTGGAGCTGATCACGAACGAGAGCGTCTCAACATTAAAAGAGACAATCTTGGCCATTTTTCTGCAGATCCTGAGAAGTTTCTTCAGCAATTTAGGACTATGGATGAGACTTGGGTTCATAATTTTCAACAAGAAACCAAAGAACAGTCAAAGCAGTGGAAACATCATGGATCCCCACCTCGAAACAAAGTAAGGGTGGTTCTGTCTGAAGGCAAAGTGATGGCTTCCATCTTTTTGGATTCAGAGGATGTGCTATTGGTAGATTATCTTCAAAAGGGCAGAATGGTCACCGGGGCCTATTACGCTAATTTGTGAAGCAACTGCGGGTCAAACTGAAGGAAAAGTGTCGAGGGAAATTGACGAGAGGAGTCATCTTTCAGCAAGACAGTGCTCCAGTTCACAAGTCGGCGGTGGCAATGGCTGCCATTCATGAATGGCTTCCAGCTTCTTGAACATCCTCCTGATTCCCCAGATTTGGCCCCTTCCGACTATAACCTGTTTACCAAACTCAAAAAGGAGCTCAGTTGTCGCAAATTTGCTTCAGATGATGACGTCATTCATGCTGTAGACCACTTTCTACTGGCACAAGATGCTGACTTTTACAAAGAAGGGATTCGTATGCTCCAGGATCACTGGACTAGATGCATGAACTTGCAAAGGGGCTATGTTGAGAAATAACCCAAAAAGGTTGTCCACAATAATCCGTTGTACCTTATGCCGAGAACTTATCAATCACCCCTCGTATCTTCTTCATGGTACGATTCTTTCTTTCATAAGATGCTGCTGTCGGAAAGCACAGCAATTTCTAAGCATATATACTCTAATACAAGAGAATATATGCTCAGGAACGACAGTGTTTCGGACCTTCTCGTTTCTTATTCCTGTTTCTCTGAATTTTGTTGATTATTTTTCTCGCCGGTATCATTTCTCTTATACAGAGTCTTTGTCAGAACCCAAGTCGAGCCCTGGCACCATAAAGACGGTATAATTTTTTCTCCTGAGATTTTCAATAAAAACAATCTAGTAGGTGGTGAATTCTGTTCTTGTCTCTCAGTTAAGCTTTCCACATGCTTTGAATTGATTTATACAGTGTGTACCACTACCCGCTGTTACCCAGTTTAGATCATACATTCTTCGGCTCTTCTACTTACCGTCATTATTCTGCAATTACACTCTACCTACATTAACGTCTGTTTCGTGTTGGAGACAGCTGGTGTCCTGTGTTGCTAAACATGTTCTGATGGAATATCTACGAAATCATGAGTGGAAAAGTGAAGTTCTTTTAGTTCTTATGGTTCTTGGCTTGTCTTAGAGATGGACATTCTTTTCCTATAGATAATAAAGACCAAGGTGACAAAACACAGCGTGTCTCATTCTGCATGCTGCCTTCACTCATTTGGAAAGACTTTGTTTCTGATTCGTTACCAATGAACACTGGCTTCATTTATCTGATGCTCATACGCTGTCTTCATGATACCTCTCATGTCATATTCTTGTAGCACCTTTCACATAATACATCTGCTCACATCATCCAATATTTTTTTTCTGATCGATGAATGTACTTACAAGCTTTTCTATGTGTTTAATGACCTCTCGGTGAGTTGCATTAAAGCGAGTATTTATCAGTATTACCTCACTATGTGAGTTAAACTGGAACTTACGCCCGATATGGGTTGAAATTCATGCTTTTCATTTCAATAAAATATAGAAAATTATCCTACATTTTATTTAATTAGTCAGAGGTGAAACAAACGAATCTTTTAACAATAATTTTATTATCACAGCTTACATCAATTAATTTATTTTGTATTTTTAATAAATCAGCATAAAGTACCCTAATTTCTTTTTTTGTCAGCATTCCTCTGACATGTCGTATTTACAGCTGACACAGCGGGGTGATTTTTTTTTCCTAAAAGGAGACTCCTACAAAAATAAGGAAGGCTACTGCATAAGTCAGTAAGTCTGCAGAGTCAGGAAGTCTACATAATCCTAGATGAGGTGAAAAATTCAATATAATTCATTATATCAGAATCTGTCGACAGAAAAGGCCTATCTAGACAACTAAAATTCTGAAAACCTCTATTATTCGTTAGATTCGTTGATTCTGGTCGATGCTCATGAAGTTTGTACACCATGGATGTTGGCGGTATCAGACTAGGTAATCTTAATGTAACCACACATATATACTACATATATTGTCAGCCATGACAGTTATTTCAGGGATGCCAATCTAGATTTTTATAATCAAAAAATATTTATTATCTTCAACTTATATAAGTGGACAAATGTGATTGCGCAAGAACTTAAGAAAATAGTGACTGAGATGAAACTGGACTTGTGATTTCATTAGCTGTATGTGAAGCTTAATTAGTGGGTTTAATCGCTTTTTTAATAAAATGTATGCGCCATTATTTGCAGTTTGCAATTTTACATCTTATTCTGAGCCTCTCCACAGAAATCTTGAGTAAGAGACAAGTTATAAAAAAAAAACATCATATTAGGCTACTAATCTGAGTCAAAACCGAAGCGTTACAAACTGCAATAGATACCATATAACAAATGAGGAACGAGGTCAATGTCAAGGTTTTCTTGTGTCATTTAAACAGATGTGATGGAGGATTCATGAGAAAGTGGGAAAATGGAAGAATACATCATTATTTTCTGTAAATAATGTTCTGCAGCCAAAGAAGATCATCTCTTCAATATGTAAAGAATTGAAATATTTAAGTGATCTATAAACTCAATCACTAAAGCAGAATACCGGTTAACAAGATTCAAATAGGTGACTACACTAATAAACAAGACACAGTTGTTTGAAGTGAAATTAAAGCAGGACAGAAATGTCAATGGATATAATCCATTTTAAGAACGTTATGCATGTGTTATCTCAGCCCAAATACTAGCCCATACAGATGCTGACATTGAGAATGTTTAGTCTAGCCAAATCTAAACCGAGAAACCCAGAATTTTACGGTTACTTTATTTATCAAACATGGTAAATGCTGCGCTACCTTTCCCCTCGCATTTATAATAAAAATAAGAAAATAATGGCAGCACATCAAAAAACAAAATCTGCAGAAGATGAAGCCTCTATAACATCTTACCAAACTGGAATACTGATGATGACGATGACGATAACGACGATGATGATGATACTCACCTTTTTGTGACTTGATCAAGTAATTATTATCAGTGACATATTAGTGGTACTTTTAATTAAAATTAACCCATTAATTTTCACTTATACATTATTTTAAAAAATATTTTCTACATAATTTGTAGATAAGTGTTTTTAAAATAAGTCATTGTCGTTGACTGTGAGAAATAAAGAGCTGCTGTTATTATTGAACCTATTTTACTAAACTGATGTGAATCATGGACTATTTTCAGGAAAATGAGTAAATCACTGAGATGTGGTTCCTGAGAAGAACGATGAGGATCCCATAGACAGCCACGGTAGCTAATGAACAGTGCTTGAGGCAGCTAACGAGTCATTGCAAAGATAAGGAAAAGATAATCATCATTCTTAGGGAATGTGATGAGACAAGAGAAAACTGGTAAACATCATAACTATGGGCAAAACTGAAGGCAGAAGAGGCAGGGGGCGACCGAGGGAACAAACAAGGTTCGACAATTAAGTAGTGAGACTAATTACATAAAAAATAAAATAAACAACAGTTGAAGATGTAAGCTGTATTTTATTCAAAGTAAGCCCCTTGTGCATTGATACAGCGAGTGGCACGATCTAACAAACACTCGAACGACCTCTGCAGTTCTTCTGTTGATATGGCCCTTAAACTCGATGTTACGGCCCTTCGGATGTAATCAGTATCTTCAAAGAAGCGTCCTTTCAATGGTAACTTTAATTTTGAGAATAGAAAATAATCGCATGGAGACAAATCTGGTGAATAGGGTGGATGGCTGAGAACACACACTTGTTTTTGGGCAAAACATTCCTGTACAACTACCGCCCGGTGAGCCGGTGCATTATCATGAAGAATGAAAAAAACTGCCAGGTGCTGAATACTCCAGTTGGACTTGGAGAATCCTTTTCAATAGGCGTTTCAAAATAATTAAATAAACTTTGGCAGTGACAGTCTGTCCCTCTGGAATAAATTATTTGTGAATAACTCCTTTGCTGTCGTAGAAGCACACCAACACTCTCTTCACTACTGACTTGTGAAGACGAATTTTTTTGCCTTTTGGTGATAATGATGACTTCCACTGAGCACTTTATCGTTTATTTGTGGGATCATAGCGGAAAATCCACGTTTCATCTTCTGCAACACTCAAAGTTAAGAAATGTTTAGTTCTGTGATACGTTTTGATTATGTCTTTTGCGTGCTCAACACGCTGATGTTTTTGGTCATCAGACAACAAATGCGGTACACACGGCAAGCAACTTTTTTCTTGCTCAAATCTTCCACTAAAATTTGACGAATGGTCTCTCGGTTAACATCAAATTCATCTGCATCACCTTCACAGTCAAACAACGATCTTATTGTATCCGTTTTCTGACTTTTGCAATGAGTTCCTCATTACGAACTGAAATTGGGCGTCCATGTCTAGATGCATTTGTAATCGTTTCCACGCCATTTTTGAATTGTGAATACTACCTGAATATCTGTGCACGAGATAAACAATTGTCCCCATAAACATGTCGCGTCAATTCAACTGTCTGAACGGCACTGTTTTTTAGTTTTAAACAGAATTTAATGTTAGCTTTTTGCTCCATCCTGAGTACGTGACAATACACCTCTGACTAGGTCAACAAAATGGCGGCTTGTTTGTCGTCTGCTTAACTGGCGGCGATGAAATGTTGCCAGATTATAGCTGAAGGGTGCCTCTTTGGATTCCATGCTTTGCTTCATAGATGGTATTTTTGTCTTGGGCATATTAAAATCAGTCTCATTACTTAATTGTCGGACCTTGTATGTCAGAAGACCAGACATGGCCTGGAAAGAATTCACCCGTAGTTACCTAGAAATGTCAAGGACAGAGCTTTGTACAGGAGTATGACCGCCTGGCTGCCCGGTAATGCATGTGATGATGATGATGATGACGATGATGGTGGTTTTTAAAAACATAGATAATTCTAGATTTATTTTGGAGCACTTGTAGATTTTTTTAGATAAAAAAATTGACAACACTGAGTTATTTCAATGTTTTCATAAGAATGAGCTTCCCTTGAATGAAGCATGGGGCGCAACAAATTGCTACACTCTCACCTTCCTCGCCTCCTGTAACAGCAATTATTAGCTGCCGTCAAGATTCACAGTAGCTAAGATATGAGCATGGTTATCTACAACCACAGAACACCTATCGTACCAGGTTCACCTTCATTTTTATACTGATGAACTTTTTCAAGTGATGCTTTACTATAACTTATGATGTCATACTTTGTCATTAGGGGAACATTATTCACATAGTGTCATAACGGATCAACGTCAAATATTTATACTGCACGAATTTATATTAATTTATACTGTCCTCAGCCTTGCAATGAACTAAGGGATGTTTCTATTACTGGCCTTATTCGTTTGCTAAAGATATTAGTGACGATCTTGTCAGTCAATCAGAAGGATGCCTTTTGAAATTTGCAATCTTTCTTGTTTCATTTTATATTCCGACTGGGTATTAATCTAGCTTTCCAGTAGTCCCCCAGGACTGTATCTTCTGTCTGGACTTTGTTTAGTATATATTACTCACTCTGCCTTCCTCTCTCTACGCAATTTTACTGCTTCACTCGCTATCTCATCATTTCCCTAACAGTTCTTTTTCTTTTCAGTGACGATCTGATAGCTGATTTCATTTTTTGTCTGAGTACTGGTTGTTCTGTGCAACTAGATATATTTAGCAATTCATTTTGTTACCTCATTTTTTACTTGTTATATATACTGTTTCATAAAAGTATTCCGTCCTGATATATGACGTTTCTAACTCTTTAAAATGTTAACTCATTTATGATTTATATTTTTATATCCATATGTGTAGCATAGTCCGTCCGTTGTAACTTAGGATAGTATCATAATAATTATTATTATTAATGTCATTATTATTATTACTGTTGGCATATTTATTCTTCTTATATCCTTCCCGTGGCATATTTATTATAGTTTATTATTACTGATAAGTAGAAAGTAGGTCAGAAGCGATGGAAAATTTAAGACAAACACTCCCACGGTATTAGTAGCAATTTTAAGACAATAACAAGATGGACGCCAATAATAAAGGCAGATTAAAAGAAATACGCCCAGATTATAATAGTCGTGACACGACTAAACTGAATGGTTAAATCAGCAATAGAGAGACAGACCGACGGACACTATTTAAGCAGATCTGGACTAATTCGCCCATAGGTATTTTCAAATACCTGATACTTGATGAGAAAATTGTATAGACGGGTTTGACGCAACAGACTGACACGGGCCGCATAATTCCTAATCTTAGGACGTAATTTGCACAGTTTTTAAAAAAGGGACTGGACCAATTTGATCAGCTAACCAATGGAAAGGTCTAGGGATGTGTCCTACCGGAAAACTGATTTACGACGTGTAAGTCACGCATGCAGTTTTAAGAGAGGCAGACAGAGGACAAAAGAAAAGCAGTTTAGAACCAGAAGTAATTTTAGAACAGACTGAAGATATGTTTCAAGTTAGAAAAATGATTACTAGTACTGCGTGAGGAATGCAGATCTGACAGTTTTGAAATTTTGTGTAAAATGATTCAGACGCATAAGGCCCTCGAAACAAGTTGACCACATGTTGCAGATCTCATATAGTACAGAGTTCGGAATTATTCTCGTATCACGTGTAGAGTATTTTGAAGTTGAGAACATTGCTGAAGCGCTGCATTCTAGAATATGGTAGATTTGACGTCGTGAAATATTGTTTTAGGCGATTCCGTGATGAACCAAGGAGATGCAATTTTCTAGTCCAAGTGATGCTGCCAACTATTGTATCTGAACCATTATTAGACCGAATTAAATGGAATCTGTAACTTGTGCAGCAGACTTGATTTATTGAAACCCGTAGTATCTGTGAGGCCATCGTGATGTGTGTGAAAATATCTTCTACTAGTGTTCTTCCAAAGAAGTGAATCTATGCATGAAATCAACTTATAGTGAAACTGACAGGAATATTCTCGCGGCCACAAAAACCATTCGTCATATAAAAGATACAGACGACCAAACATCAAATCATTCAAGATCTAGAATTACAGTATAAGACACCAATGAATATACTTAATCTGCAATACTATAATAACCAAGAACATAACTTCAAAGTGTTATAGTGGACAGTATAATTTCACAACATGAAAGTGTTATATATGGGCATGAATGCTGACACAAAAGCTAACTGCAGGAACTGGCATATACATGTTTCCAGACTTTTATCACATACATTTTGGTCAGATCAAGACCACTATTCAAGTTTCTCAAGTAATATCATCACTTTCAAATTTACCCTGTTTTAATTACCCCATATTTAAAATTCACCTGATCAATAATTTTCTTCTATGTTATAGGTCATTCTAGCATATCAGCTATTTCTCATGCATATAGAACACCACTGAAACATTGCCTCACATACGAGGGGAACAATCTGACCTAAACATAATTTGTTAACTCAAATTTGGAAGGGATTTATAGAGAACCTATAAATCAGATACCGAAATAGGGAGATCTAATGAAAAGTGTATAACGCTCTGGAAAAATATTTTTGTGTCTAATGCTAAACTGAGATAAGAAGAGCATCTATGTACCGTGGAATTTGCATGCCGTAGTACAGAGTTCCTCAAAGCAGGACATCCCTAGGGGTCCGTGAGATTCCTGAGAGATTTTTTTTATCCGAACTGGATGGTGTGTGAACATTTTCCCGTCGGGCTTCCACGACTCGTATTCCGAGGCTTTTAGAGCTCGATGACTAAGATACAGTGAAATTATTTAAAACACGTAAGACAACCTATGTAAGGAGAAACGAAAGTTCTGAGGCCTCCCTACCGGGTCCCGCTTCCTGTTCTTATCATCTGGATGGATCGGGATTGGGGGGGGGGGAACGGGGGACGGGGGAAGAAGAGCTTCACGTCTGATTGTACAGTGGTATACCAGTGGCTTGTGAGTGCCCAAAGTCAAAGCAGTGAAAGCAGTCTTGTCTGGCCATAGGGAAGTTATTTCCGTGATGTTACACGGAGGTGTCTGTCCTTGTCTTCTTCTTCTTCTTCTTCTTCGTTCGCATTGTCTGTCTATATCTGCAGTCCTGTCTCTTGGATAAATTTCACTGTTTTTTGTAACTCATGTATGGAACCGTAGAGCTTATCTTCTTTAGTGGTTTCACTGGGCCAGTAATTATTTCTCAGTGTCTCGTAGTTGATGCAGTTCTGGAGGATATGTTCCACAGTTTGGGGCACCTGGGCACATGTACATAGATTAGTAGTACCAACCTTAAACTTTGTATACATATGACTTCGGAGTCGGCTGTGTCCTGTTCGGAGACGGAAGATGGTGACTTGTTGCTTTCTGTTTAGCATGTGATAGTCATCATGTGGTGGTGTTTGTGGCTTCCTGTAGGTTTTTATCATGCTTTTCTTCTGATTATAGGTGACTGGTATGTCTGGTTGCTCCATTTCAGTGCTCTCTTTAGCCAGATGGTCAGCTTTCTCATTGCCTGGTATCCCACAGTGGGAGGGAATCCACTGCAAAGTGACTCCATGTTGTAAGCCAATTTTTGACAAGGCATCCTTAAGGTCTGGTAGTGTGAACGCGGTCTTGTCTGGTCATAGGGAAGTTATTTCCGTGACGTTACACAGAGGTGTCTGTCATTGTGCTTTGGAGTTCATTTAGAGTTGTACGTATAGTCACAGTGTGCCCTGTAATTCTGTATTTTCTTATTTTTATATGTTTCGAATTACATAGAGAAGGACGGTTGGCTGAAGACAGGAACACTGAGAAATGTGCCACCAAAATGCTCGTAGCAGACTTCGAATGCAGCATCTAATGAGCCTTCTCAGAATGCACTCGGTGTGTATGACATTCTTTCAATGGCTGAACCGACACAACATAAATCTCTGCAACAGTAAGTAAGAAACGGAAATACGATGACAGTTCTCTCTTTTCCATTTATGGAGTCCAGCAATAGCCCACAGTGTGTCCTTACTGTGCTTCGGAACAACTCCATGTTGCCCATAAAAATGCGTCGCATTTTGGAACAATGCATGCGAACTGCAAAAACACAAATTATGGAGTATTTTGTTTAGTGCAAGCGTAATGAACTGTTAAACACCAAAAAAGTACACGTTACACGCACCACAAACTGTGAATAAAAAGGACACTGAGGCATCTTACATGTAATCACATACCAGTGGGCTGCGGTGGCCGAAGAACCACACAGAACAGCCGAGAAACCTATCAGGCCATGTGCAACCGAAATGGCTCAGAACTTGATGGATGAAAAATCAGCAAACAGCTGCCTTAATACCCCTTTCAAATGATGCGGTGTCTCGGAGAATTAATGCATTAGCAGGAGGACCTAATCTCTCACATCAAGATTCCGTTTTTCAAACTGATTAGTCGACAGATGTTGCCGGGCCTGTAGTGCTACTTGTGCTTGTACGATATGAAACCCAAATTGTCGCTGAAAGTAGACATGCTTTTGTGCCAAACTCTACCGAGGAACGCAACCGGAGCTGAAATATTCAGCTCCGTAAATGACTTTTAGCAGGAAAATGAGATTCCGTGAGACAAATACATCGATATTCACATTGATGGTGCCAGAGCAATGGTAGGAAAGACTGCTGGTGCTGTCACAAGAACCAAAACTGTTGCAAAAATATGCACTAGTAGCCAATGTCGTAGTTATCAACAAGCACGTGCCGTAAAAAGAATACCACCAAATCTCAAAACTGTCCGCGATGAGGTAGTGAAAATGATTCATTTAATTAAATCTCAGGCTGTTCAAGATTCTTTGTGACGATGTGGTAAGTTTCCATACATGTTTGCTGCTCCACAGCAAGTAAGATTATTCTCTCGTGTCAAAATAAGCTGTGGTTATCAGAGTTGCGTGCTGATGTCCTCGCTTTCTTCATTAATCGCCAGTTTATTTGCAGTTCTGGCTGACTGATACGTAGTAGCTGGCAAGACTTGCCTACTTGGCAGATATTTTTGCAAGAAAAGCCTAAATGTAGTACTGCAAGAGAAATGCACGACTATATTCATTGCAAATAATAAAATCCATGCCTTCAAGAAAAAGTTTGTTTTGGGCGAATTCTGCTCACCGCCGCAACCTAGACAGCTTCTCTGGCCTAAAGGACATTTTAGAAGAGATGGACGGAAGCAATGACCTTCGGGAGGTTCTTTATGACGAAGATCGTATTGGAAGATCTGCTTGATGCCCTGCCTCATTATTTCCCCGACGAAGCAGAGGAGAAATTGTAAGACTGTTCATAGATCAAGAACCCATTTTTTTTGCAGTCAAAAGCCTCGTCAATTCATGACGCTTCAGTATGAAAATTTCATTCACATGACATCAGATTCTTCTCGTCAGGAAGAGTTTCACAGAGTATCACCGATTTAAAAAAACTTGATGCAAAATGAAGGACGAGTACCCTGAATTTGGGAAGAAATCTGTCGCCATTCTTCTCTCATTTATCATTATCTATGTGTGTGAAAGTGGGTTTTCACATTATACTTATATCAAAACAAAGTACCGCATAGGCTTGATGCTGAACCAGTGAGCTTTGATCGGCTGGTGGGTGCGTTAACCTAGGGTTGCATGACGTCTCTGCTTTCCAGGACAGCCCTGAATTTTAAATAAAAAATTCCTTTGTCCGAATAAAGCTTTCGGAACATCTATTTGTCCCGGCTTTTGTTTTACCTTTCAAATGAAAGAATTTTGCATTCGCGTTCTCTCCCGGTACGACTTCGGTTTGCAGATCGGTTGTATACATTTCTAAAAAACTTTAAAAAACAATGCAAGAACTTAATGTGTTACCCCTGTCTACGAGCTGGAATTGGCTCACATTTCGTGCGGTTTAGTGTCATTTCGCTTCTCATTCGACTGTTCTCACGAGAGACGTTTGTTACTGGCGACGCCATGCATCCTTCGGGAGTGCGCCAGCAGAAAACTAGATTTGTTTGGCACGACTCAAACTCTGTTAATCAAGGAATTACTCCAGTTAAGGTGGGACATCCTTCTGTTAACTTTCTTATAGTTTATTTGTTTTTGGAAACTAAAGTGGTTGTATGTTTTACAGGCTTTTGTGAGAAAATTAACCCTTATCCGCGTCAAAGCTCTGAAAATCGATAATGTCTGTTATCTCAGAGATTTTTGACTAGTTAAAGAAAGAAAACTGAGTGCTTTTTCATTTCTGTCGGTGATCAGATAAACCTATGTTCTTTTTTATATTACTGGTGTTACTGTAAGTTATCATGGAACACAACAGGCCGAAGAAAACGATGTCGACCACGTGAAACTCTAAAGAGGACATTGTTAAGAAAGGCCAATTCAGTGGGCATAACATCCCGTGATAACATTGAAAAACTTGCCGAAGACAGGACATCTTGGCGAACTATCATGCGGGACATATGTGACATTTAACGGGGCGTGAAGGATGTAAGATGTTAGGTGTTGCTGTAATTGCATGAAGTGTTTTCAAAATGCCGAAGAGGAAGTGTTCCTTTCAGGAAAAAATATTCACAGATATGGTCTTTTATAAAACGATGACACTGACCGTCTGAAGCAGAAAGTAAAATATGTGAGTGTTACACTGCCAATGCGCATGGGAGAGTGGATATAAAAGACAACGTAGCAAGTAAAAGTATAAATCAAACATGTATTCTGCAAGCACTTCTAAAAGACGGGACAGTTATTTTGTGCCCAAATCTTCTGAAAAGGAAATATCACGACAAGGGGTGGAATTGACAATGTTAGCACATTGTCAATTCCACCTCTTGTAGTGATATTTCACACAAATAAACAGTATATGTAGTTCAATTCAATGGATTGCGCTACGAAATTAAGCTCTAAATGGCTCCAAAGCAACAAAGAAATGTGACATTGGGGAGAATTAAAGCAACAGTAATAGTAAATCCATTTTAGCTCCTGACACTACCACACAATTACGTGATAATTTAGCAAATGTCCACTATTTTGATATTGCAACCGATGCTAGTAACCATGATTGACGAGAAAATTTTCCTGTTCAGTACTTTAGTCCTAAAAATGATATAATACTGCTTAAACTTGGCTCCTTAAAATATGAAAACTGCTTCTGAAATAAGCCATTACTGTGATAATCTTATATCTTATATCCTTCCCGTGCCGTTAAACGTCACATGGAGCTTGCAAAGTAGTTCGCCAATTTTTCCATCTTCGGCGAGCCTTTCAACCTAATCAAGGGATTTTATGGCTGCTAATTTGGCCTCTCTTAACAATATCCTCTTCAGAGTTTCAAGCGGTCTGTCTCTTTTCGTTGGCCTGTTGTGTTCCACTTGATAGCTTGTTTTGGTATTCTCTGATCATTTCTTCTCACCAAGTGACCGACATATGTCCATCTCTTGTTCCTGATCACCCATGAGACTGTGATAATGCATTAAAAGAAAACAATATTTATAAATGTAAACGCATTGTATTCTTTGGCGACAATGTAAATACGAATTTTGGTGGAGTACGACGAACTGGTACGAGCATTGTCTTCACAGAATTGAAGAGTTAAGTAAATGAAAACCTCCTCGGTGTCGGATCTCCTGACACACACTTCATCATGTAGTAAAGGCAGCAGCTGATCTTCTAAATGTAGATGTGGAAACTGTAATGATTAACCTTTTCAATTATTTCTCAATATATTCGCACAGCGCGCCTGGAAGAAATTTGTGAATTTATGGATGCAGAATATCACAAATTGCTATCACACATACAAACAAAGTGGTTAGGTTATATTTGCTAAGAGTACTACAACTTTATGAACCACTAAAATCATTTTTCCTCTCAGATAAAAGCACCGCTGTCTGAAAATCTCATAAGGGAACCCTAACTCTGGTTTGTCCAAACCCAGATGCTTGCAATTAATAGACAAGTATTTAAACTAAAAGACAGATAGCAGCGTCTTAGAAGTAGGTGTAGCTTTAAGGGAAACCCTTACACGAATAAATTAGCGCAAAGAAGAAAGATTTCTTCACCTAAAAGTGAAATCTATTGTAAAACAAGCAGATTATAAAGTAGGCCTGTCAGTTCTAGATTATTTCATGTTGAGGTGGAAGAGTTTTATGAAACATGTCATGCTTATGTACTGAGGTGAATGATACCTGCATGGTTTGAAATAGAAGAGACTGTAATGTTTCTGCAAGAGAAGGGATAGTCAATTGGAGATTCACTACTGTTTGACCAGTTCACATATATGAAGCACTGTAATGAAGTAAAGAAGATTAAACGAGAAAACGTAAATATTTTGGACATAAACGTCATGAGAATTTAGAGAAGGCAGTCTTGGAAGGGTGCATAATGGAAAAAAGAAAGAGAGGAAGACAAAGGCGAAGATGGCTGCAGCGCATCGTTGATGATCTGCGAATGGACGCATCAGCTGCAGAGAATCTTGCTTACAATCGAGAGGCCTACAGGAGAGCTGTTAGGGAGGCAAAGTTCCGTAAGAGACATACAAATGACTAACTGACACTGTGCTGAACCATTACTCACAAAGAAGAAGGACAACTGGAATGCCAAATCATGAGAAGCTGACCTGTTTCTTTGGACAGTCTGAATCTTTGGAGCAGTTTTCAGAGTTACTAAAACTGTTAATTTATTTTAGTGTTCCTGGACATAATGCTGGGGAACGAATTCGCCTTCACCTCTCAACAGTTGAAGCAGAAATTCCTGGTTCATTACAGCTTTCTTCAATATAAATAAGTTCAGTGTTAAATATATATTACATTGAGGGTTTATAGACTGTCGCAGAGTAGCCGACGTTCAGCACTTGTTCAACAGTTTTATTTAAATTCATCTCCTCTACAAACGATTACATGAACTTCCATATCTTAACATGATACTAGTGTGCCGTTGATGTTACGAAAAGATAAGACGCAAGTAGACGTGATGAGAGGAGACGGAGCAGAAGGCGACAGACATTGACAGATATCATTTTGTAAAAGCAAGGGAGAATATACTTCTAAAATTACAAACAGCAGTTTTCTAAGAGACACAGAGAAACACAGGCAATAATAAAATAGTAAATTGGAAAACAAAAATATATATTTAGGCACAATCAAGTACACAATTTATAGATAAGCAAATGAAATCAAACGTAATACTTTTCCTTGCCAAATTATCGACTGATAGCCCTCATTCGACACCGCCAGCCAATATCTGACTGACCCCCTAACCTCATTTACCAAGCACGGGAATGCCTGCGATGTTTCATAATAATCTTTTATACGGTACAAGTACTACATCTGACTAGGATGTTGTAAGCTATCTATCAGTACTACATCTGACTAGGATGTTGTAAGCTATCTATCAGTATTACATCTGACTAGGATGTTGTAAGCTATCTATCAGTACTACATCTGACTAGGATGTTGTAAGCTATCTTGAGCGAGAGCAAATTTTAAAAAAAAAGTTCTGTAATTTCTGACTACCACATGATTATTTTCTCATAATCGGACTTGATCTAGGTATCAATCTGGGTAAATTATTATTAAGGCACGCAGAATAAACAACATATCCAACATCTTTGCTGTTTTTGTGTTTTACTAAAACTTACAAAGATATATAATTCTTTACTTGAAATTAGATAACAAATATGACTAAACAAGATGATAAATGTGACTAAATTAAAAGCTGTAAATAATCGGTCGTTTTAGTTTAATTTTCATCACTGGAAGTAACTGAAAGATCTCCAGCAATTTATTTCCTTTAAACAATTGCTACTCTATTAGCTCTCACTCCTGAAACGTCAAGAACGCTCAGAAAAGGTACAGCAACTTTCATTAATTTAAAAATATGGTAGTTTTAGAAAACAAAATGCAAATAACACAGATATAATATCATTTAATACTAACAACATGAAGAAAAGTATCAACAGACTTACTCCCAAAAGCGTCACCTACTTCCCTCAGCAAGAGATCCTCAGCACTGTGTGCACCTGGTAAGAAAATATGAAAATCATGGCCCATTTTCTTCTCTTTGGTCGTGTTGACTAGAGATGCCGCTGCTAGATAGCAGAAACGTGGCATTATGCTGGACATGGCCTCGCCGTCGTAAATAAGTTTGATTTTCGTCCATCTGAAAACACCCATCATGATGGCTACTATAGAATCTGTCATGGAGTTGAATGTGACACCAACACGAGTCAGTGATGGAAATTCTCCATCAGGTCCTTGCTTGCTGACCATGTCATGAGCAAAGCCACCAGGAGAGATAACTGGTATATTCCATACAGGAGCGTATCTCGCAACTGGTGCCAAACTGTAATCACAAACTGGTCCTAGGAAAACTGAAACCTAGAGTGAGGCAAAGAGGTCACCAGTATACATGTTATTATTACTCCACGTTATTAGTTAAAAATTGGAATAAAAACCTGGTAATAATTAGCTACGTATGTCATGTGTGATGAAAGTGATTCTGACAGAGTTTACAGAGTTTAAAAACTGTACTTTCTATGGTGAGAAATATTAGAAATGATGAAATGATGACTATGGTAACACTGGCTCTAGAAAAAAAAGTAGACAGGTGTACGGCTTAGATTTTTAAAAAAAACAGAGTGACGAAAGTTGGCAAAAACGAATAGTAGCAGTAGTATGAACACGTATAAATGAAGAACTCACTGCAATTCAATATTTCGGCAAATGCTTTTGTCATGGACCGCATACAAAAAGAAAACACACGCACACGTACGCACACACACACACGCACACCAAATAAGAACCAACCAAAAAAAAAAAGAAAAACTAAACACTTAGCTCTTTGAGATATGTACAAACAAATAAAGGAGTTAACAAACAAAAGGGCATACCACAAGACTGGTTGCCTGAAGTCAAAGGAGGGGCATACAATAATGGACAGATATGAAATAATGGCACGATGGTGCAAATACATTAGAGAACTCTATGAGGACAATAGAGGCGAAATAGATATAAGAAATAATAATGTCTCCAATATTAAAAGCAGGAGTGGAAGAAGCCATCACACACATAATGAACAACAAAGCACCAGGACCAGATCAAATCAACAAGGAAGAATTGGAAGCATTAGGAGAGCTTGGCATAGAAATAATTACCAGATTGCTGAATGACATCTATAACAGTAACTATGTCCCATAAGACCTTTTGCAATCAGTTTTCATTGGCTTACCAAAGAAACAAGGTGCAGTTCAATGTGAAGACCATCGAACCATTAGTCTTATGAGTCATGTTACCAAAATCCTGCTTCGTATTGTCATGAGAAGACTCAGTGGCAAAATAAAACCAGAAATCGCTGAAGAACAGTGTGACTTCGTCGAAGGAAAAGGCACAAGTAATGCCATATATATATGATACAGAAGAAGGGATGAGTGAATGGTTCCATGTTGAAACAGGTGTGAAACAAGGATGTATACTGTCTCCTTTACTTTTTGGAATTACAATAGACTTCATAATGAAAAAATGCTGCACAGGTAACACAGGTATTGACTGGGTACATGGGACCCAACTAGAAGATCTTGATTTTGCTGATGACATAACTCTTATCAGTAATAATGTGAATTTCATGCAAGAAAAAACAGATAGCCTGTCTTCACTGGATATCAAAATAGGACTTGAAATTAACAAGGACAAAACAAAAATAATGAAAACTCCTCTCAATCAAAATGGAAAAATATACATTGAAGAATTTGCATACCTTGGCAGCTACATAGACCAGGATGGTGACACTAGAAAGGAAGTTAGGATCAGAATTGCAAAAGCAGCATCAATCTTCAAGAATCTTGAGAATATATGGAATTCAAAAGTTATAACCACAAAAACCAAGTTAAGACTATTCAATTCAAATGTAATATCCACACTCATTTATGCATGCGAAAGCTGGAAAACAACTAAAGAAATAGAAAATAAATTATACTCTTTTGAAAACAAATGCTTAAGGAAAATACTCGGCATCAAGTGGAATGAATTCAAGAACAATGCAGAGATAAGACAGATGACTGAACAACAACCAGTCTCATGGGTGATCAGGAAAAGGAGATGGACATATGTTGGTCACTTGATGAGAAGAAATGATCAGAGAATCCCAAAACAAGCTATCAAGTGGAACACAACAGGCCGAAGAAAAAGAGGCAGACCGCGTGAAACTCTGAAGAGGACATTATTAAGAGAGGCCAAATTAACAGGCATAAAATCCTTTGATGAGGTTGAAAGACTCCCCGAAGACAGGAAAAATTGGCGAACTACTTTGCGAGCCCTATGTGACGTTTAACGGCACGGGAAGGATATAAGATATATATATATAAGATAACATATATATATATATATATGTGTCTGTGTGTGTGTTTGTGTATTGAGAACATTGATATAAAGATCAATAGAAGTAAAGACGAACCTATACTTATATTCCACAAACTACTGTAAAGCATTCGATAAAGTGAGACACACAGAAATTATAAGAATGCTGGAATACATCAACATAGATTGGAAAGATCTGAAACTAATTAAAAACATATACTGGCAGCAATCAACAGCAATGAAGATTGAGAACCAAATAGGAGCATTCCAAGGCATAAAATTGGGAGTGAGACAAGGATGTGTTCTATCTCCTGACCTCTTCTCCTTGTACAGCGAAAACATAATGAGAAATATAGAGAGCTTGCCAGGAATATCAAATGTCGGGTACAACCATAACAAGTTAAGATATGCAGACGACACAGTTCTGATTGCCAAAAGCTACAGGCTCTTCTGGACATCGTGGTTCGTGAAAGTAAAAGTAAAGGTCTCAATCTGAATAAAAAGAAGACTGAAGTGATGGTCATCTCAAAGAAAAGAATAACACAAAAATGTAGGATTACCATCGATGGCATCGAACTGAAACAAATTGATAGATTCAAGTACTTCAGCTGAGGGGAAATGTCACAACGAAATAAAAAGCAGACGTGCTCTGGCCAAGTCAGCTTTCCAGAAAATGAGAAACATCGTGTGCAACAGATCCATATCAATAGAAACAAGATCCAGAGTACTTATATGTTACATCGTGCCAATTTTGTTTTATGGATGTGAAGCATGGTCCATGAATAAGAGAGTACAGCGAGAAATGGAGGCCATGGAAATGTGGTTCATAAGAAGGATGTTGAAGGTACCATGGACAGCTAGAAAACCAATGAAGAAGTCTTAAGAGAGGCTAGAGTTAAAAGGCAAATTACAGCAAAGATCAGGGGCATATAAGCGAAATTTGTAGGACATTTTCTAAGAAGAGGAAAATTGGAACACATTGTGGCAACTGGAAAAATTGAGGGAAGAAGAGACAGAGAGGACAGAGAAAGAAGTTACTGGATGGGCTGTCAGTGTGGCTAGGATTAAAGTCACCGGCGGATCTCATAATCAAGTCTAAAGACAAGAAATTGTAAAAATAAATGATCGCCTACGCCACGGCACTTGATTGATTGATTAGTTCTTTGACGTTCTCGTGAGAAAGACGGGCATAAAACAGCTACTATAAATAAATACATACATAATAACTCAGTGTTTAATTTTTCGTTTACTTTTCGTCTTCTGTTGTATTGTTTTGTAGTCCTTCACAAAGGTATTTGCTTAAATACTGAATTTCTGTATGTTCTTCACTTACACGTGCTAATTCTATTTTCTGCCGTTTTCATTTCTGCCAAATTTATATACATACATATTGTAAAACTGAACCGTACAATTCTGTTTACCTTTATCAATGTCTATGATTAACGCTTATTTTCTTGACTGCTGATTGAGCAGGCAAATTTGAAAACGAGAATGCCAACAGAATGACAAGGTCAGCACGAATGTCCATCTGAGATGAACGACATCCGAGAGTGTGGCTTGTGATATGAACTACAGCCTATGTTAGTCAATGCTTCTGGAAAGTCAAGTCAGTTGCACCTGTGGCTCCAGCCCAATGAATTTATCAAGAAAATGCGAAATGTGTGTGTGACCGATGGAACTCGTGGAGAAAACTTAATTGTTAAAATCTCATGTGCTAATGTATGACCGAATGAATTCATGGAGAAAACGTGGTCAGTGTTAATGTTTTAACTAAGATAGGATAAACTGTGAACACTTTCAGTTTTATTTAATATATATGTGCAAGCAAAGTTCAGCAATAGTCAAGACACAGTCAAGCAGTACTGGGCTTTTAGTGTTGGTGAAACCTACTAACGGTTTCACTGTCTTTTTCCTGTGTCAGGTCTATATTGTCTGGAGAGAAAGTGCGTAATTTTGGTGTGTGAATTTGGAGATTCGAATGTTTGACGTCATGAGAGAAAGTCTGTTTTGTATCTAGTTCAGACTTTGCAAGTAGTACAGAATGTAAGGAAAGCCTGTTGATAGCACTTGTGGATTTCTCTGTCGTGTTAGAATGTCTGTATTTTCATTTCTATCGCAAAATGAATTATGCAAATTGTAACTCCACTTGGATTTTATTATTCACCACATTCATCATCATTTCGCCTTGGATTAATGATCATCGTGAGTTGGAATGATTAAAAGTCATTAACTGATGAAACGGAGTTATCATTGACATACACGTGTGTAACTTGCTTATATATATTTTTACACTGTTCCTAGAATGTCAAGATATTGTGTTATACGTCTTGAAATAAACTCAGTTTTACATTTAAATTTAATGATTTGATAGAAACGTCTGACAGACCTCGCAAATGTTCAGTCCATGGTTTATTCTTCTTATATACTCACAAAGTAATGATTTACATTTCTAAACTTTGATAACTGTCATGATGTGTACATACGTGATATCAACCATTATGTCTTCATTTTCATACAAATAAAGTTAATCACTGTAGTCACGGGGACCTAGATCTATATATGGGCAGAAAAAAATAGGACCACTGTCACCTTCCACGCTTGTCGTCAGAAGGCGACTAAGGGGGTTGGGGGAACAAGCCAACAAACAGAATCAAAATGTCAGTAGCCAGTGAACTAAGAGAAGAGCAGGCAGGTTTTAATCCTGTACCGATCACATTGCTACAATGCGAATCATAGTAGAACAATCAATGTAGCGGAAATCCATACTGTTAGTCACATTCATCGATTCCGAGAAGACTTTCCATAGTTTAGACAGAAAGATGTTCTGGAAACTACAGAAACATTACAGAATCCCAGCGAAGATAGTAAAGCTTTAATGACCTTACATGAAGGAACAACTTGTAGGATCATACATAGGGGAATTTCACAGAAAGTTTTAAAGCAGGTATGTTTGGTGTTACCATTCCTATTTCTTTTGGCAGTCGACTGGACCATGAAGACCAGAACACACGCGAAAAGATATGGGACGCAATGGACATTATGGAACCATATGGAAGACCTTGACTGTGTTGGCACTTTTGGCACACAGTCACACACAAATGCAGAAGATTCTGATCATAAGCAAGAATTCAGCTAAATTTGGATTACATATAAACAAGATTTAAAAAAAAACAAAGATAATGAAAAGCAAAACCATATGCAATAACTCCATGGACACTAAGGAAGTGCAAAAGAAGCAGATTATTTCAAATATTTAGGCAGTATATTTGATTTATCCGGAGAAACAGGAAATGATGTTAAAGATAAAACAACCAAAGCCAGGACGGCATTTTCCCTACTGAGCACAATATGGGTATCAGAGAACATAAAAACAGTAACCAAATTCAGGCTCTTTAATGCGAATGTAAAGACTGTCCCACTATATAGTTTGGAGACATGGATGATGAATAAGACAATTACAACAGAGGATACAATCGTTCGTGAAATATTTCCTGAAATGGCTTCTCAACATCAAATGGCAGGACAAGACCATGAACGAGGTGGTCTGGAAAATAGCAGGACAAGAACCTAAGAACCTACAGATCATGTCTATACAAAGAAGGTGGATCGTCAATCCACCTTTGTGTAGACATGATACATGCTAAGGAAACCTGACACGAGAATAACAAGGAGGAACTAACATGGAACCCCCAGCGAAATAGAAATCCGGGAAGACCGAAAACAACTTGGAGAAGGACAATTATGAAAGTGCTCGGAGACAAAGGATACACATGGAGGGAGGGGAGGAGGGGAGGAGGGGCTGAGAACACATTAAAAAACAGGGATGGCTGGAGAAATTTTAATCGTGGTTCATACTCCAAAGAAAATGACGGGCAATGATGATTACGACAATGAATGTGTATAAAATGTATTTACGTTTTTATTTTCACATCCCGTTTCCAGAACTTACAGGGTGTACTTTTTCGTATTTAAAAATAAATTCAGTTCATGATGTACTGAATGAATGAATTTAATGATTGCTTGTCTTTGCTTATCATGTGCACTCACCTGCTGACGCCGATAATACTCAAAGGCAACAATCGGAGCGTCTCGAGAATTACATCCAGTATTTCCTACACGTACACGAATTTTCAGGCCGCTGATATATCCGGCCAACTTAACTCGTGACACAGCCAGGTCCACAGCTGGAAGTACTCGATGAAAAGAAAACATCCGAGAGTCGTCATAAGGAACAAGAACGCATATAACTGCAACATCATTAGCTCCGACGCTGTTCACTGGTAATGTCGCAACATCCATGCACGATAAGTGTTGTAAATATAAAATCGACACCGAAAACACAACAAAGTGACGCATGATATTTATGCTCTATGAAAGTCTACATCCAGTCTCAACATGACAGCATCATTTGTTAAGCCAATACTGTAAGACAAATCAGAAGACTTTTATAAAATTAAAAATTTTTCAATGATTCCATTTTTAAAACGGGGAAAAGTAATAATAGGCATTATTATGCAAAAGAGAAAAATACAGCGGAGAAGAAACCCGTAGTAGAGAATATATGAAATTCTCATAATTGTATATGTTTTTTTTTTCCTATCTGACGGAAACTTTATGTAACGGGAAAAACTGAGGAAAAAAATGTAATACTGTAATTATTTCACACGACCACAGGGAAAAGTTAACATTCTGCCTTTACATCATCGCCACCTCCCCCCCCCCCCCCGGGTTAATATTGGTCAGGAGAAGATAAACTGCATTACTGACTTCAGTGTCCTCTACTTCAAAACGCTCACTCATAAAAACGCTCATTCATAAAAACGCTCACTCATAAAAACGCTCACAGCTGTGCTTATCAGCTTATGGTGACGCTGCATGAGAACGTAGTCACAGAAAGTGTGAAGAAACACCGCGTGAGAGGATAAGTTGAGACACTCATTGTTTGCTTGTACTGTACGACTGTAGACAGAATACTTGTATGTGCGTTCTCTTCGCTTCATAATCGCATGTTCTCGTTAATTAACCATGGGAGATTGATACACGTTTTTTTACCACTTCAGTCTATATACATGTCATTTATTTTAGAAAAAGGGAAGGGGGTATTATTAATGCAAGTTTCTCAAAACTTGTGTTTTACTAGACTACCTGTACTGTCTACACAAGTGTTTCCCAAAGTGGGCGATATCGCCCCAGTGGGCGTTGGAAATGACCAAGGGGACGATGAAAGTAAAAGGGTCAGTAGGGAGGCAGTGGAAGAAAAGTGGGGAGTGGGTGGGGGATGTTGAAAGAAACCGAAGCAGCAGACAGTGACAGTAATACTTTCCTTCTTACCACTTTCTACCTGATACTGAGAAACCTGTGTCCCTACATGAAACTCACATTGAAAGTTGAGAAAATAATGCGGCAGGTGGGTTACAAATGTACTCCTTCATATTGTGGTTTGCTGGCTGAAGCTTTTAGCTGTATAATGCATATCCTTGTTTAATAGGCCATGTTCGAGTATTACACGAGAAGGGGGCGTTGATGGAGTGGCTTTGAGGGTGTGGCCTGGGAGAAAAGGGGGCGACAGCTCGAACACGCCTCTGACCAACAACCATCAGGTTCGAGACACGATCAACGAACTCTTCCGTGAAGCTGGTCTTTCTTCCTCTGTTACTCATCTACGTATCCATGACAGCTGCGTAGGGAAGTTATCCTTTTATCTTCTTCCTAAGACCCACAAACCGGGCAACCCAGGAAGACCCATGATGTCCGCTTGCTCCTATCCTAAGAAACAGATTTCTGACTTTCCAGACAGCATCTTTCAACTTCTTGTGACTAGCCTGCTTACTCATCTGAAGGGCACATATCACGCTATCACTACTTTTTAAACCCTGACCTTCTTACCTGGTCACATTTATTGTAACTTCACCCTGGATGTAGTTTCCTTGTACACATCCATCTCTCGTAACCAGAGACTTAAGGCTGTCGAGTTCTTTTTCTAACAAAAAAACTCCATCCTTCTATCCCTACTTCCAATATTCTAAGCCTTTCACGACTTCTCCTCGAACTCAACTGTTTGAGTTCAATGGCCTATATTTCGACCAGCCATGGGTACCAAAATGGGTCCTAGCTACACATAGTCTACACATGTTCGAACACAGTGTCATGTAATCTTATGGAGGTCTTTTCCAGCCTTCTATACAGGTTATATTGATGATGGTCACATCCATGCCAGAGGAAGACCTTAACAGCTTCATCAATTCGTTAAGAAGTTTAATCCTGCGATTTCTTTCAGCTCCCATGTCTCTATAACTTCTTTTAGCTTTCTCGGCACTGTCATCACTATCGGTCTTTCATGATTTACCACTTCAGTTTACTATAAACCCACTGATTCTTACAGCAATCTCTTACGCTCTTCCTCTCACCCCAGATTGTTCAGGGACTCTATTCCTTTCTCTCAGCTTCTTAGGTTGCGACTTTTGTGCGCTGAGGATCTTGATTTCCAAGGTCAAGCACACAGGATGCTGGATTTCTTTCGCCAACGTGGTTATCTGGAACATGTTCTTCTCACTTCGTCCTTGAACCGCATCAGCCATATCTCGCGACAAGCTCTCACTCCTAAATCATCTTGCAGATCGGACAGTAAAACTGATACTTTTGTACCACCCCCACAGCCTGGCGGTCAAGGATATCTTGTTTCATCACCTCCATCTCCTCCAGACAGAGCCCGACACACGAGAACTTTAAGAAGCCTTCTCTGGTGACATACAGACGGGACAAGAACCTCAAGGACGTATTAGTTAGAAGTCGCCTCAAGTCAGCGAAGACGACTTTCTCTGGGACCAAACGCTGTGATCGCCGAAGATGCAATACTTGTCCGTTTGTTGTTCAGACAAACCAGGTTTCCTTCCCTAAGTCCACGTTACTAGTTCATGAGGGCTTTACCAGCACTTCTCGCAAATGTCATTTATGCCATTATATGCGAGTGTTGTGATAGGAGGTATATAGGGAAGACTGGCGTACGCGTGGGAGACCGGTTTCGGCATCCACCCAGCTGGAATGAACAATAAACTCTGCTTTCTTTAAACTACTTTACATTTTCACCTAATAGCTACTTCTGCTTTGCATGTCCAACATTTTTGTC
Source organism: Achatina immaculata (assembly GCA_009760885.1). Taxonomy (NCBI): domain Eukaryota; kingdom Metazoa; phylum Mollusca; class Gastropoda; order Stylommatophora; family Achatinidae; genus Lissachatina; species Lissachatina immaculata. The sequence goes on from CM019710.1 coordinate 11,254,441, forward strand.
TTAGCCTCACTCACTTCGAACTATCTCACACACTATCTCAATTCTACACAGATTTCAGTAGGTTATTTTATCAAACACTATCAACAGAAACTGAAATAAAATATCATCAAGACCTTTGTTTTAAAAAAAAACACATCCACATACTGTCAAGTTAAAGCGTCAACAAACCGAGTTTTCACCCATACTAGCACTATAACATGATATCGTCTTAGGAGGCTACATAAGAGCTAATCATGACGATCGTATCTAGGTACCTGCTTCAACTATACTTTAGCAGCTATTTTGGTTGTGATTGTGAGGATTGGTGGATTGGTTGCTCTCGACTGAGAAAATCAATCAAAAATATTTTGCTTACAGTTCTTTACATCTGTGCACAGCAGACAGTTCTTCCGATCACGATTCATTCATATTAAAAAAAAAAACTCGCATAATGAAAATTATGAGAAACATTCCCTGTCAGTGCGTCGCACGCCTCATTTGTAAGGAGGCAGGTACAGATGCCACAGATATAGATACCAGTCGCCAGTGTTCGTTAATTTATCTACCGGTTCCCTTCTTTTGTTTACCTACCGAAGTAGGTTCATGTACTGAACAGCATTCATTCATTCATTTGCATGTCCCTTGTGGAACTTTGCCTCCCAAACAGCACTCCTGTAGGCCTCTCGATTGTGAGCAAGATGGCCTGCTGCTGCGGCATCCGTTTGCAGATCGTCAACGATGTCTTGCAGCCATCTTCATTTTGGTCTTCCTCTTTTTCTTTTTCCCATTACGTATCCTTCCAATACGGTCTTCTCTAAATTATCATGACGTTTAATGTGTCCAAAATATTTAAGTTTTCTCTCTTTAATCCTCTTTACTAGCCAGCCTTCTTTAATATTAAGCTCTTGTAGAATAGATATATTTGTTCTTTTTTGTGTCCATGATATCTGGAGAACTCTTCTGTAGCATTTACATTCAAAGGCATTTATGTGTTTCTCAGCTGTTTTGTTAAGTGTCCAGGTCTCACAGGCATATGTTGCGATGGGAAAGATGCATGCTCTTAAAAATCTTATTTTTGTAGTTCTGTCTGCTCCTCTCCACAGATTCTTTATTTGTTTTACATTCTGAAGAGCGATAGATGTCCTCCTTTTAATTTCCCTCATTGTATCTCCATTATTAGTTAGTAGTGATCCAAGATATTCAAAACTCTCCACTTCTTCCAATTTTTCCTCACTGATATATATTTCAACAAACATTATCATTTAATAAGAAAACGTTATGAAATTTTGCTTTGAAATTCTTAATCTCGTGTGACAAATTAATCACATCTAAAGTTCGAATAGTTCACGTTTTCAAATTTACAGACAGACAGGATGGATGGATGGATGGATGGATGGATGGATGGATGGATGGATGGATGGATGGATGGATGGACAAATAGACAAACACACGGGTATTTATGATGTGAGTGTAGAGGACAGAACATTGAATTCAGTGATCAGTAAAACTACTGATTTAATCATCCTTCTCTTGTTCAGTCACTTGCCTGAGGACAGTTTTTGTTCTGTTAATCGGAGGTGTCTCTGATGTTTTCTCCTTATGTATTGTTAATATGTACGAGAAGTATAAAAACTATATCTCGGTTTTAGCATCGAAGTCGAAAAATGTCTTCACTGACGATTTTAAAGACAGTCACAGTTTCTCTCTCTCTCTCTCTCTCTCTCTCTCTCTCTCTGAACCTTAAGTGCCCAGGGCACATGGGGCTTCCGCAAGGGTTTTCCACAAATGCCTGTCCTTTGCCTTTTTTTCTGCTCTTGCCGAGGCGAGCCCTCTATTGCTCAACATCTTTTCTGTTGCTCTTCTCCATGTCTCTTTTGGTCTACCCTTACTTCTGTTCCCCTGTGGTGTCCATCTTAGTGTTATTTTTGGTAGTGAGTTGTCAGTCATTCGGAGCACATTTCCCAACCATCGCCAGCGTCTTTCCTCAATATTTGCTGTCAGTGGCTTCATCTGCATTTCCGCCAACAAGATATGCAGGAAACCCTCTACTGTAGAGAGCAGAACAACAACACAACTCCTTCAGATCATCAGAGGAAGTACCCCCCCCCCCCAGACAAGTGTTTCGGCCCTATTAAACCGCCAACAAGATGTTATATCTTATGGTGTTTGGCCAAAATATTTTTCTAATTCTTCGTAAACATTTAGTCTGGAAAGAATTCAACTTGTTTTCTATGGTTTTGGTGATTTTCCAGCATTCACTTCCATAGAGTAGTACACTTAGAACATTACTCTTAAATATCCTGATTTTCGTATTCATGCTTAGTTTTTTAGATTTCCATATAGTCTACAGTACTGCAAAAGCCTGGTTTGCTCTAATAAGTCTGCTGTTGATGTTCTCTCACAGTTTATAAGACTAGACAAAACATCGACCGACAAATTAGAAATATAGGCCAGACGTTTTGCTTTCAACTACACACTAAAGAAAAAGCAACAACTGGACATAATGAACTTTTAAATGTGTTGAATAATAAAAGAAATGCTTAATCAGCGCTGAAAGTTATTTCCTGACAATGGACTCCCTTCAGCCAAGAAAGCTTGGTTGCCTAGATTACGTCCACACTTCTCGTTGTTACTTCTGTCTCAGCTCCTTTTACAGAAATGCATAATTTTATTCAGAAAACTCTTGTTTTCACTCACTGAATTGGAGATAGATTTTTTTAAAAAAATCATCTAATAACTAAACTGATATTTTAGTAGTAATTACAAAACGCCTGAAAACTTATTTTTTCAAGTTCCAGTTTTTTTCGTACCGAAAAGAAATGTACTTGATGTCAATTCTTCATAAAAAAAGGCCGAGAGAGTATTAAGTCGATGGTGCTGATATTCAGAAACGTTGATATATGCCTGGTGAAGACCCCATTCGAATTTATTGCTGCAGAAAGCAGGCTGTTTTAATACAAGCGCCTGTCCAACGTGGTGGGCATTCTGCTTTCAAAATCACGGAGCTACCGCATAAGTCAGCGGAAAAGATGTGCTCCCTGAATAAAATGACAGAGCACAGTGCTCTACTATTATTCTAAAAAAATATGAAGTACTTCAGACGACAGAGATATAAAATAATAAGAAGTTGGCTGAGTTTTGAACATGTTACTTTTGTCCCTAAATAAAGTAATACATCTGCATGTGTATCTGAATAAAGTAAGACATCAACATTTGTATCTGAATAAAGTAAGATATCTTAGCTCATTCCTCGCCCGAAATAATGGTTAAGTTCAAATATTTCACAATACTGAGAACTCTTTATTTCAAATTTAAAGAAAATACCAACAACAAAATGCTCTAATGTATACCTGATTTATAAAGAGGAAATAAGAGAGAAAAAACTTTTTAAAAAAGATGCTGCATGTATAGGGACGAAAAAAATATCGGATACAATTGTGTAAAAATACGTTTTTGGATGTCACTGTCAAAGTTTCAGTCTACACTTTTAAGTTCTTTTATACTAGGTCATGAAAGATACTTTCATAGAATAAAACATTTTCAAAAGGTCCATTTACAAACACTAAGAAAATAAACGAAATAAATCTCCTACAAACCTTTCATATCAAGAAGTAATAGCACAGCGGTTTTTACCACAGCGTTGAAGAATTGCAAATAAAATAAACTTCTGTCACAGCTGTTTTTTATAGTTACAGTAAATCAAATATTCACGTCACCCAAATATTTTCTCAGTTTCCCGAATGTTTGCTAAGTCACGGACAGTACACAGCCCTGAAGTGATCATAGTCGGCGTGGTGACGGCTAACAACTACTTGAACTTCTTTATGCTGGAATCTGACCACTGGCCTAGACTTGCAGAATATGCGAAGGCCTCAAATACTCCTATGTGAATGGGGCAGCGTCTTACAAAAGTATGGTAATCCGTGGAACCAATATCTTCCATTTTATGCATGAATTACATTCTGTGTGATTAGACACGGCAGATAATTTAGAGACTGTTAAAAACATTAAGAGAGTATATATCGAACTGCATTGAATTAGAAATCCATCATACAATTACTATCACACAAAAAATTTAAGGAGAAATACCTCTTCACTCAATTGAAAAAGCGCACATTTTTCAGATTCTTACTTTCTAAGTATCAGTAAACATAAATAAGATAATACATTCCTGGTTAATTCTACTAGATTAGCTGCTATTTTTGGATGCCAAAAAAAAAAAAACGGCTCGCCGTAAACTTTTTCTGTGTTTGTCCTCGAATTTCAGTAAACTGAGTAACAGTAAGATATCTTAAATAAGGTAGATAGAGGTGTATGGTGCAGTTTTACAAAGTGAGGGAGGAAGTGAGCAAGGTGAGAAAAAAACGAATATAAAGTATGAGAATGTATAAATGAAAAACATACAACATCCGATATTTCGGCGTGAGCCTTATTCGAGGATACATGCAAAAACAAAATACAAACATATATAACTTATCTGAAGCGTCTTGCTCTCAGTAAAGCGGAAATGTGTGGACGCCGTAGATGCAACACTTGTCCGTTTGTTGTCGAGGCCAGCCAGATCTCTTTCCCTAAATCCACGTTATCAGTACAGGAGGGTTTCACCTGCACTTCACGAAATGTCATTTATGTTATCATGTGCAAACGTTGCGGTTTGAAGTACATAGGCTTACGGTTAGGAGATCGATTTCGCCAGCATCTCAATTATATTTCTAAGAGGACCTGGACACCTGTGGCTAAACATTTTTGCCTTGGTAACCACAGGGGCAAACAGGACATTTCGGTTAGTGCGATCCGCTCTTGTTCCGCAGATGTACGATCTCGGAGGGTCCTAGAACAGCGCCTTATTTTCCAGATTGGCTGTCTCCACCCAGCTGGAATTAACAATGTTTTCAGCTTTCTGTAACATCTTTATTTTTCCACTGGCCTTTTTTATACTCTACTTTCTTTCTCTATGCTACCCCTCCCTACCACCATCCTATTTCCTTCTCTGCCAACATAATGGTCTTGTCCCATTTACCAGTTTTACATTTCCTCCCTGTAGGTGTTTAAGTTCTTCATTCATTATCTCTCGCGTCCTCTTTTCTCTCCTCTTCCCCCCCCCCCGACACCTCTAGCGGCTATCATGTTTCTATTGCCTTCCCCCAACCCCTGTCTCCCACTTGTTCTCCTCCTCTCTCCGCTTCTTCGCTATGATTGGCTATATCGGGAATCTTTTGTCTGTAGGCAACGGTTTTTTTTTTCCTCCTCCTCCTTCTTCCACACACATTTCCGCTTTACTGAGAGCAAGACGCTTCAGATAAGTTATATATGTTTGTATTTTGTTTTTGCATGTATCCTCGAATAAGGCTCACGCCGAAATATCGGATGTTGTATGTTTTTCATTTATACATTCTCATACTTTATATTCGTTTTTTTCTCACCTTGCTCACTTCTTCCCTCACTTTGTAAAACTGCACCATACACCTCTATCTACCTTATTTATATTAACCAGTTTTACTGCAGTCGCCATCCCTTTTATCTAAGATATCTTAGCTCATTCCTCGCCCGAAATAATGGTTAAGTAATCAAATCAGTAATCACACCTGACAAACTGACATGAATATATCTGACTTTAAGCAGATTAGACCACTATATTGTCACAGAATATATTCGCTCTTTATAGCTGTCGTTCACAATAGTGCAAATTACACATACTTAGTATTTACAATGACAATTTAATGTATAAGAACTTGAAGAAACCTTCTTCATGTTTCTGTGTTGTCGCTTTGATTAAACAATAAAAACAATCTTATATTCTAAATTACGTAGCAGCCTCTGCTGAAATTGCGAGCACATTCGGCGTTTTGATGTTGATAAATTTGGTTTGGTTTTGCCACTGTGATAGTGTGAGTAGTGTATGCGACTGGGTTGGCGGAAGTACTGACAGAAGAGTGCAGGCAGAGCGATGCACAGGAAGTCTCCGTCAGAGCGGGAGTTATGAATTGAGCACCAGTTAGACAGTAGAAAGAGAGTGGCGACAGTGACGGAAGTACACATTTTTTTGCATAGAGACTTAGAAGTCAGTCAGCCGTAGTTAGTAAGGAAACGTGGTAGTGACAAGATATGGAGAACGGACGGACGAATCGGGACAGGAAACTCCAGCCCCTAACAAAAAGGACCATGGACGAACCAAGTTTGTAAACTACTGATTTAAAATTCTTGAAATATCTATGAAGACGTCCGTCGAAACAAATAAAAAGGAACTGAACCAAGACCAAATTGTTGATTCCTTAGTTGGACATTTCGCATTGCAAGTTATTCTGCTTTGTTGAGTTCTGTTCAAAACGGTTCTTCTTCTCTCCCAGATGTCACCAACCATCGGCTCGGGTTGTCGGTGATAGTACCTATACGATCAAGCAAATGGCAGGGAGCGGGAGTTTCGTTCAACAACGCAGAATTTGAACTCTCACACCGAAAATAATGTAAGATTATCCGGATCTAGACGCTGGGGCATATCGCGCTTACTTCTGCTGAAGACCAGATCATCCCTAGATAGCAATGCTTATTATAGCGTGACTGCTTTTTCTGTGCTATCAGTGCTGTTGTACTTTGCACACACAGTCAGACTATGGATATTTGGACAATAGCTGAGAAATGCTATTGAATCATTCTGCTGAGAACTACTCTCACATAGATACTATTTCAGTGCTTTACTTTCATATTCTGAGCAGTGGCGAATTATCCATTTGGCTGAACATGCTTAAGCCAATGGGCCCAGTAGGGGAGGAGGCCGGTGACGAAAAAAACTATAAATACTGATTTTTGTTTTCATTAATTTTATACCAGGTGATGAACAGTATAGATCCGAGGAGATCTAGTATATTAAGTTTAGCCTAGGGCCCCAGTTGATGGTTACTCAGACACTAATTCAAAGGTCAGCTATCTGCCAATTAAATATTCTAAACATATAAGAAAATGAATATTATGTACTAGTATTATTTACATGAATATTATGTGCGAGTATTATTCACAAACTCATACAGCATGGACACAGTTACCATCTGTTCTCAAAATAATATAGTATCATATAGGATAGTGCCACGTTAGGTCACATAAGAGACATCCAATGTGTGGCGATGAAGTTCCTCCTGGATTTTCCCACCATGTAGCACAGAATCAAGATTTGGAGGGCATGTGCATACCTCATGATAAGCGCAGATATGGAGCATTCATTATATAGAGAGCTCACTGAAGAAAAGGGTGACAGACCGAAGACAGAAAAATCTTGGATGGGCGGGGCAGAAGACGTCATCTAACAGGCGTACAGACATCAATCCTAATGCCGAATAGATATCAGTGGCTTCAGGTTTCAGAGACATCTTTTTTTGTTATCTCATACTCAACAGAAGTTGCAGAGAGCAGAACCTAGCTGTAGTCGCCGCAGTTGTCAGTGCTCTTATAAGCGAAAACTCCAACGACAAAGATGCTGTGATCTACATATATAGGTCCGCTGTGTGCCATAAGCGCAGTGCATGGGCATTCATCGCAAGTTCTCGTGGCAAAACAGTCCAGGAAGCCACCGGTGGCTATGCAATGACATTCAGCAGCACGATGATGACAGGCCACTGCAGACTACTGAGCCACCTGCATCGATTCAAAATGTCTCACACAGACGAGTGTCCATGGAGTCCAGACTCCAGAACATATCCTACAAAGTCAGTCGCCCACATCATGCAGACCCGAGGCGTGAGACATGGCCAGAGGACACAATCTTGGGGGAAAAGCTTTGTGGCTCATATCATAATCTAGAGAAGACTGCGGGCTTTGCCATGTCGACAGGGATCAGGATCTGAAGTGACTAACAGCCTCGAACGCAGAATAAGAAGAAGAAGAAGAAGGTTGCGACGACGGCATTTAATGGGCTGGAATCTGTGTGCTGAGCGGCTCAACGGGCATGATCCGAAAGATTCAGTCAGGATTGGTGCACATGCAGTGACTGGAGTCCTTGCAGAGGTCAAAGATTCGCAGTGTCATGCTGGTGTCCAGAGCAATAAGAGACCTGATAGACGTGGCTGGATCGTGTTGACATTGTTAATGCCCCCACAGAACTTGAAAGAGCGGAGGACTTTGAGAGAGGTGACTTAATATCATGTCTCGGATGTACGCTTGAGATGAATCGTCAATGAACACCGAACTGGCACACTTAGCTTTACGCTGAGGGATATACTGAAAAGGAGATCGGAGCACCTGTGGACGTGTCCTGAGTGCAGTGATGATGATCCATCTATAACACAATATAACAAAATATAGCATAGTTTCGTGTATTCTTAACTAGGTCAAAAATAATCAGGTTCGGTATGAATTCTTTACCCACAGAGTGACCTTCAGTTAAGTGTGCAGGGTACTCATGTACATGTCATGTTAGTCACGGTATTCTATATGTATATTATCTGTTGTGATGTTCGTATTGTCCACTCTGCAATTACTGTATGTAACTAAATTGATCATTGACGTATTTGCACATATGAGGTAATGCAACCTGGACATACAAGTAGTATCTGCGCAATGAAGAGCATGAACGAACCTTCCATTCGGAAAGGCTGTTAACTTTAACTCTAAGCATGTCATAATTTAACGACTAAAATCTACATGTTTAACGTGCATTTCAGTACCTATTCACATAATATGCATATGCAGGAAACTCTCTACCGCAGAGAGCGGAACAACAACACAACTCCCTCAGATCATCAGAGGAAGTACCCCCCCCCCTCAGACAAGTGTCTCGGCCCTTTAAACTCCTGACACTCTAAGGGGGGTGGGCCCCTCTGGGTCATGACTCCCAGAGGTCTTGTGAGCCGTTGCCCTTTTTCGGTCCCGGGATCGAACCCATGATCTTCCAGTTGCCACGCGTCTTTAGCGATTTAGCTATGGAGGACTGGTATTGGTTGTGGCAAATGAAATTACTTATGCTCCCAATGCTTGTTTCGCATACTCCACAGCCAGCATGAGGCCTTTTCTGCTGTTTCTGAAAGGCTTCTCAATGCCCTTGCTCTTGCTTGTCCCTTTATGCCCAGTTGCTTACATAGGTCATATGCTGATGTTGCTACGAATCCTCTCGCTCCCACTTCTACAGCTATCATATTCTATGACCAACCTGAAAGTTAAAGTTATCTATCCAACTATCTAATCTTGTCCCATTTTTTATATTCGCAATTCCCAACAGAAGTTCTCTACGTGAAATATTAAGTTAGTTTCAAATATTGCCTTAACGATAGATATAACCAAACAATTTACTTGCTACTATATCTTGATATTATCTATTCCTGTCTCGTTTGATTTCAGCGTTTTCCTCCAGTATAGACATACATATTTATGTACAGTGTTTTGGTTTAGGCCAAGCAGTGATTTTGAACATTTAAGATTCCAGTTCTCCCCTATCAACCCAGGGTGCCTTCCAGAATCCTTTCCTATATATTAAATCATCATCCAGAAAGGATTTTCACTATTGTACATTCTTTTACAGTGGTAATTATTAAAATTCCAACTCCTCCCTTGGAAAAATAATTCCTCCCTTAAGACTTGAAATTCCTCCCACCACCCCCCCCCCCCCACCACCCCGCGAAGCCACTTGTCTCCCTGTTGAAACTCGCTGGTTTAATCTTCCTCCCATTGGGATTTCTCGGGACAGTCCAGGAATCCGAAATTATATCCCGAGTCCAGGGTTCAAGAATTTAAAATATTTCTGGACTGTCCTTTTCTAGTCTTTGCTTCTCACAAATCTTTTAAACACATCTTCGAAACACATCTTCAAAACAAATCTTCGAAACACATCTTGACAACAAGCGGGCAAAACAGAAAATGATTTTTTTTTTTTTGGAAACGACAAGCTGCTTTCAGTTCCACCCAATCCACGCTTGCTTTTTGTATACATATAAACCAAGCATATCTGATGCGTGTAGGCAGCTCCATGTTACCAAGCAGTATAGGAGATATAAGAGTGTAAGCAGATCACACCATCTCAGTTTTCCGTAGACATACAATTAGAGGTAATATATGAAGTTCACAACTCATTCTACAACAGACTTTTCTCACTTCTGAACAAAGTAACCATTAGTCTGGGGCTTTTAAGAAGGGAGAGTATCACCATGACTGAGCATCTTGATTTATAGGGTTAACAGAGTTTAACATTGCAGGAGGGATGGGGAAGGACTACATACTCGTATACTGATACTGAAGTTATATGAGTAGGTCAAAATTGTAATGAAAGTGTCACAGCACCAGAGTGGTTAAAGAACCATGAAGCTCTTGGTTGGTTAAACTAATTAGTCGAAAGCATCTGTCTTAAGCTTAAGAGATTTTTTTTAAATTTCTGATTGAAGGAATTTATTTAAAGAACATAAATACGAATGTTAATTAAACCCAAATCCAATAATAGAAAGTTAGTTTAGATTTAAATCGTACATCAGCAAAACAGGAGCGGATCGCACTAACCGAAATGTCCTGTTTTGCCCTGTGGTTGCTAAGGCAAAAATGTTTAGCCACAGGTGTCCAGGCCCTCTTAGAAATATCATTAAGATTTTGGCGAAATCGATCTCCTAAGCGAAAGCCAGTCTCCCCTATGTACTTCATACCACAACGTTTGCACATAATAGCATAAATAACATTGCCTGAAGTGCAGGTGAAACCCTCTTGAACAGATAACATGGACTTAGGGAAGGAAATCTGGGTAGCCTCGACAACAAACGGACAAGTGTTGCATTTACGGCGTCCCCAACGTCTGGTACCATGAAAAGTGTCACCTGTCTTGGCAACTACAAACTAAAAGGTCCCTGAGGTTCTTGTCCCGTCTGTACGCCACCAAAGGGGGTTCCTCAAAAAGTTCACGTGTATCAGACTCGGTCTGAAGGAGATGGAGATGGCGAAACAGTATGTTTTTAACTTCCAAACTATGAGGGTGGTGCGTGAGTACCAGTTTAACTCTGTCCGAGCTACAGTGCGGTTTTGGAGTGAGGGCTTGTTGCCGCGATATACGGCTGATGCGGTTCCAAGATGACGCAAGAACATGTTTTGGATAGCCGCGTTGACGGAAGAAATCTAGCATTTTATGGCCTTGATTCTGGAAATCCAAATCCTCATTACACAAAAGTCGTAACCTAAGAAGCTGGGAAAAGAGGAATAAGGAGTCCTTACACGATCTGAGATGGGTGGAAGAGCACAAGAGATAGCTGTGAGAGTCTGTAGGTTTATAGTGGACAGAAGCAGTAAGCCTGGTAGGGCCGATAGTAACGGCAATGTCGAGAAAGTTAGCGCAAGTAGCAGAGACATGGGATGTGAAAGAAATGACAGGACTGTACTCCCTAACAAAACTGATAAAGTTGTCAAGATCTTCCTCTGGCACTGATGTGACCCCAATGCCGTCATCTATGTAGCGTCTATAGAAGACGGGAAAGGGGCCTCTAAAGGCTCTCAGAACTTTGTGTTGGAAGTGGCCCATGAATAGACATGGGTAGCTGGGGCCCATTTTTGTACCAATGGCCACACCACTAATCTGGTCGAAGTAAAGGCCATTGAATTCAAAAGAACACGTGCGCCGACCTACGCTAAGATAGTATTACTGCACTACTGTACAACTAAACAAGTGTTTTACATGTGTATTTGTCCTGGTAATGGCCTACTAACTGCTAACGCGGGTGTTGATTTATTATACACCAGTTACACGAGTATTCGACTGAACACTACATATCACTGAAGTAAGAGAACAAATATTGTAGGATTAAACCTCGAAAAAATCGTAGACAAAGCACTTTAGTGAGACGTGAGAGAAAGAAAAATCACAAGAGAATTACCTGGGATTCGAACACGGACTCCGGTAGGACGAGCAGCCGTCTAGCCACGAGAGAACAGCGTACTATCGACTTAGCCAACTAGCAGGTTTAATCCTACAATATTTGTTCTCTTACTTTACCGTACCAAAACCTCGTAGTTTCCTATTTATAAAAAAATTGTTCCTTAAAACTACATATCACTGTGTCACATACGTCACTAATTACAGAGCAGACATTTGACTGGACTGCTACACCAGTGACACAACAGACGTTACATTGTTATGCACTGTTTAACACACGAAAACCCAGGTCAAACAGACACTACAATCCGTCCACAAACAAGACCAGTTTACATTGTAATTAACTCACTCAACACCACAGTTGACACTCGGCATGAATCGAATTATCACAGGATTCAACGGTTACAAAAATCAACAAAAGTTTAATGATGAATTCCTATTTGTTAAATGTGTGTTGCAGATGGATGTGGTGTGTGAGCTGATGGAAACAATTACAATGAAAACAGAAAAACGGTCCGGGCGATTAACATCGCCATGGGACTCTCACGCTAACATAAAACATAACAAATATACTCACAAACTCCAGCATACATTATACACGAATCCATTCAGTGTCGAAAGGGACAAATCAACTTACAACTACATAGCCACTCTAACATACGTTTTTTGTCCTAAAAAGGACAAGCAACCAAAAACTACACTCCAGCGGCAAGACATCATTTCTCGGTCAGGTTTCTTGTTCGTCTTACCGAGGTATAGGTTCTATTTGTAACTATTTTCTTACTAATAATCGAACGCTCATATGTACCATGACTGTTTTGGGTTCTGTAGAGCTTGCTTTCTCCGTGAACTCATAAGAGTACAAGGGAACAGGCTCAAGAAAGGAAAATCGAGGATGGGCCATGCAGCGGAGGATGCAATTCATGAGGTGTGTTCTTAGAAAATAGATCCTGGACAGGAATGGATACCCGCAACACAAAACTTGAAAGTGCGTATTATGACATATTATATTATATTCAACAGAATATGCAGAGAACATATTCCTGTTGCAGTAGATGCTGAGGTCAAAGTATTAATTAGTGCAAACGCCAGAGATGGCGACGCTGGTATTTATACAGATGGATCGGGGCCTTTACACTCAAATCAAATGTCTGAACAATGAGAGAAGCCAGCGGTGCTTTTGCTGCAAAAATCAGCCTCACAGTGGAAACCATGGCTGTGACATAAGCTCTGAGCTGGCTCAAGTCACAAGGTCACACGCTAGTATGCAACTCCATGAACATGCTAAAGAAAATTCAGGCTGACTCTCTAAGGCAGCAGTGGCTCGAATCCTTGTAGATGTCACAGATCCATCATTCATCATTCATTTTTGTACCAGGTCATGCAGGTATCAGGCGAATTGAAAGAGCACATCAGTTGGCAGACTCTGCTATCAAGGAGGAAGAGCAGGCAATGGACTGAACCGACACCACCGGAAATCGAACAAAGGACTTCTTTGACAACTGCTAATCAACACCGTTATCAAGAATTAAGGAGCTAGGTGTGAAATGTGGGGTGGTGAAAAATAACCATTCATGAAGACCTCCAGACGAATGTCAACCAACAAAGAACGGGTGTTATCAATTACACTACGCCGAAAAAAGATACTGAAGAGGGGATCGCAGAACCTATGGATGTGTCCGAAATGCGTGGATGAACAACCAGCCAGTCAAACAATAAACCAGCCATCCAGTCAGTCAACCAACCAACCAAGTCTTCGTGTTACACTTTGTCACTATAATTTACTAGCCGAAGTACCCAGTTTGTCTAAGTAGTTGGGATGCAGTGCCTGGCTATCTACCTGCATATCTATAAACGTCATGCTTGTCTATCTGTAGCTTTGATCATACCCCAGTTCTTGAAAACTTCACCTGAAAAATGTTTGTAGTTCATGGTATGGTGATCAAAGCCAGTGAATCAGAGGCAGCCAATATCACATTCTGCATCCGCTTTGTGGAACTCCCTTAACAAGCTGTTACACAAACTTATACGCTTTTGTCTCTGCCAGAAATTCTACTTCTCTGGATCACTTAAAGGCTTAATACCTGTTACAATAATCTACACCCTGTCAGTCACAATGCTTGTGTATCACACGTATTATTTCCTTAGCTGCAAAATACCATACTTCAGCACTTTCAGAGAGACATGTCAAACATTGCGTGATTTACGACGGAAATGCAACATAGAAACCGTGTTAGGTGGTGACAGAGCAAAACAGCTCTACTTCTGTCCATACATAAGTTGAGAAGTTACAAATTTAAACGTATATGGAGGTGTATGGTTCAGTTTTACAAAACGACAGAAGGAGTGAGGAAAATGAGTACAAAACACAAATGGTATAAAGTATGAAAGTACTTTTATTGCTAGAAACAGTTTTACTGCAGTCGTTATCTTTTTTATCTGCTACAGATTTAAACGAACATTCAGGTATTTGTCACGTGATATAAAGAAATGACAAATTACACACACCGAGAATTGAAGCTGCGATACTCATGAAACTGGCGTTTTCTACCCAAAGACCAATAAATGACATACCAAACACAATACAGGGTTTACAGTATTTATTTTTTAAAAAATCTGAAAACTGACTTACACGAAATGTACAAATCACCGTGTCTGACATCACTGTGATACTGTCTTTTTTTTTTACCCAAATAATAACTGGAGTTTTCTACATAAGCACAACTGCTCACTTTGGCCGATAAGAGAAATTTGTGAGCCTCCGTACAGAAGATGTTCAGAAGTGTTATTTTGGCCTTTGATTTACAGGTTGTTAATGGGAATTAAACACCCAGATTTAAGGGGGCGGAAGTAGCTCTTTTCTAAACAGATTGAAATATATCATTTATAACAATAAAATGAAGTTTAAATGATCGGTTATAAATATACCGTCAATAGATTAATGAGGCAATCACGGCCACTACACAGATATGCTTTCAAGGGCTTTACCATGTTCAATCTGAGCGGGAAGGGAACGTATTCACATCTGAATTGGGACACGGCATAATGAATTGACATGTAAGATGGTGGAATACGTGACTAGATCAAGATATCCACCAAACATAATTTATATACTTCTCTCTGAGCTTATGAATGTTGACAATTAATGAAGTTTATTGAGTACTAATGAAACTCAGAATATGTATACATTAAGGATTTCTTATCGTGTACAAACTCCCTGTAACTGCGAGCTGTTGTTCCTTGCAGCCGATGCTGTAGAGATGTTGAGGCACATCATCGTAACAGA
This sequence comes from Achatina immaculata, assembly GCA_009760885.1. Classification (NCBI taxonomy): domain Eukaryota; kingdom Metazoa; phylum Mollusca; class Gastropoda; order Stylommatophora; family Achatinidae; genus Lissachatina; species Lissachatina immaculata. The sequence goes on from CM019710.1 coordinate 11,269,533, forward strand.
ATAGTGTAAACGATCGAATTATATCAATGGGGGATTTTAATAGCAAGTAGCGCCGCAACCGGAAAAGCATGTGGACTGAGATTATGTTCTTGAAAATCTGAATGCCAGACTGACAGAATGAGCACAAGCCTATGATCCAAGCATTTCCAATACCTCCAACAATATGCAAGATGGCTTTTGCACCTAGAAAAGTCTAGACAGACAGAACCTGAAACCAGAAATAGATTATATTCTTAGCAACACAAGATTCAGAAATTCTCTCCTGGTGACAAACGAGACGCCAGAGAAGACTGTTACAGTCGCCATAAACTAGTATGAGCACAGTTAAAACTGAAAAACAGTTAAAATAAAGATCAAGAACTCTAAATTTAATTTACCAGAAAAATTAAAGAGAAAAAAAAATTTCAAGATAGAAAACAGATTCAAGATAGAAAATATACATAAAAATATAACAATACTAGACTTCGATTTTTTTTCAAAATTTTAATGATGAAGGGGAAACACACAAATCATTTCACCAAACATCATTACCAAAAGACAACCTAAGAAAAACTGTAGAACAGAGGATTTTCTGGAATTTAATAAACAAAGAAATAATAGGAACAGAAACTAATGTGACCGTTAGAACAATATGATTTGGTTGAAAAACAGCTTCATAGTGGGAACGACTTTCATAAAAATATAAAAGAATCAAAGCAACAGATTGTTTGAAAACGGCAAAGATATTATGGAAAAGAGGAAATCATGGACAGTTGTCAGACCTCATAAAAGACATGTATAACGAATGAATAACTCAGTATCAACATTAGTAATAAAGGACCGCCACTATAGAACTGAAGATATAGAGGACTAAAGACACATATGCATTGAAACGAATGGAAGAAAAGAAGAAGCTAGGACAAGACAACATCTGAAGGGAAATGATTATGGTTTTAGATCAGACATGGCAACGTTTTTTTGTTTGGCGAGACAAAACCATACTTTTTCCATCTTTACGAGGGCCAACATCACTCTCAGTAAACGCTTACACAGAGTGACTGCTGGTGACCACACACCATATTGTGTGCACCGCAACAGACAAGAAGAAAAAACGGTTAATCACCATCTGCTGGACTGCAGTGCATTGAAGGACCTTCGGAAGAACCTGATACCACCAAACTCCTTAATCACCGACATTCTGTATGGAGATGTAGAACAGCTGAAAAGGACCTATATTGTAGGATTAAACCTCGAAAAAATCGTAGACAAAGCACTTTAGTGAGACGTGAGATAAAGAAAAATCACAAGAGAATTACCTGGGATTCGAACACGGACTCCGGTAGGACGAGCAGCCATCTAGCCACGAGAGAACAGCGTACTATTGACTTAGCCAACTAGCACCCCAAAAAAGGTGTTTTGTTGACATAGTCTTTTAATAACTGCTCAGCAGACATGAGAGATCGTGACACCCGGAAAGAAACGTGGTCGTGACACACAGAAATTCCGTAGCTTAGATAAAAGACTATGTCAACAAAACACCTTTTTTAGGGTGCTAGTTGGCTAAGTCGATAGTACGCTGTTCTCTCGTGGCTAGACGGCTGCTCGTCCTACATGAGTCTGTGTTCGAATCCCAGGTAATTCTCTTGTGATTTTTCTTTCTCTCACGTCTCACTAAAGTGCTTTGTCTACGATTTTTTCGAGGTTTAATCCTACAATATTTGTTCTCTTACTTTACCGTACCAAAACCTCGTAGTTTCCTATTTATAAAAAATTGTTAATGAAAAGGACCTGTACGTTTCATTATCTGGCACAAGGGAAAAAGCGAAAACTCATAAACCCGGGGATCGGAAAAGTCAAAGTCAAAAGTTACGCTGGCGACGATCCTATTTATTCACGTGGTCGGCAAGACCTACAAAGAAAAGTACACACTGTTTGCAAGACCCACATAGAAGAGTTGACGTAGTTGGCAAGACCCACAAAGAAGACTTCCGAAACACACTCATGATCAAGTAACAAAACAATTTAGTCAAGACAAAATAGTTCCTATCAAAATCTCAGTCAAGAACTCATCACTGGACATTTACGTAATTTTAATGAACATAAAACAGATAAACATAAGATCAAAGGCAAAACATATAAATGCTGACCCCCAATCCCCCTCCCCCCCCCCCCCCCATTCCAATAGTATAACAGCGGAACAACGCAAATAATACTCATTTAAAGGTGAACAGCCAAGGAAGAAGTAGTTCTTACAAAATGAAAATGGAGATAACAACGTACAGACTAATAAATGAAGTATTATCAGATGCTCGTCGGTCGTAAATGTAATTGCCTCGTCAAGAGACGAGCGGATTTGTTTGTATATTCAAATGGCATACGCTAACCTATAACAAACGTAAAGACTGTCCTGCTATATGGTTTGGAGACATGGGTTATGACCAAGACAATACACCAGAGGATACAAACATTCATGAACTACTGCTTGAGGAGGATTTTAAACATTAAATGGCAGGACAAGATCACGAACGAAGAGACAAGGGATACATAAAGAAGGAAGCAGAGAATAATTTCAGCAACAGGGATGACTGGAGAGTCTTTATCCGTGGCCTATGCTCTCAAGGGAGTGAAAGGAGATGATGATGATGATGAACCTATACATTATTCTAACCGCCAGTATAGTCTAACAGTGGCAATTAATTTTAGCAGAAATTTCTGTGGGTTTTGTTCTCTTATTGCATAATCCTGTCTTGTTAAGTGAAGCTTACAATCCATTTGGTGATTAGCTGATAGCTACAGCTATCTAACAAATTACTGTTCTCGCATCGCCATTTCTTTTACAAAAGTAAATGCTGGTTTAAATTTTAAAAAAAACTCAACATATCGGTATTCTGTAGAACAAAATATGTACATAAGCAATATACATACATGATACACAGATCATGGATTTACCACATAACGCTAATGGAAACACTGAGAGGAAAATTAAAAGTTGAGCAGTTTAAAATTCCAGAAGAAGAATGATGATAACATTTAAGACAACGCCTTAAGCTTGGTTGCAGACATGAGGGTGTATGATCATGTGAAAACTAAAAATTACATACACGAGTATACATATATTTGTTTTAACATTTCTTTCTGCCTTCCTGGACTTACCAATCAGTTCCGACTTGTTATAAATGTGTTGAAGGAATATGATTAGCCGAGTCGATAAAGGTGCAGCCTCTTGATCGGTTTTAGTTCGTGTGTGTGTATACGAGAGAAAGAAGGAGGAAAGGTTGGAATGTGGGAGAGAGAGAGAGAGAGTTAGGGGGAGAGGGTGGGAGACAGAGAGAGAGGAGAGAGAGTGATATTATAATTTAAGTTACAATGCAGGCATTTGTAATTCAACAATATAAACCAATTTTTTTCAGCACATTTTACTGTTTTTTAAAGAAACTTCTGAGACTGACTGGGGGGGGGGGGGGGGGGGAGAGAGAGAGAGAGAGAGAGAGAGAGAGAGAGACACACGCACGCACGCACACACACACACACACACACACAAAATGTTGCCGCGGGCCAATGGTTACCCATATGTGTTTTAGATAATAATAGCATAAAAAAACACAGTTATATACCGTCAGATTAGATCAGTCGTCGCTGCACTTTCCAAAGAAAGACAGAACAGCAAAATTTAGTCATCGTACAATCGTAATGTGCCATATCACAAAAGATATATTAAGGATCATCAACTAATGGAAATATGAATAATATACATACTGTAGGGAGTAGATAACGAAGCAAGCAGTTGGCCGGTTTGATTGGCAATCCCATCGACCAGAGACGGCCTTTACGGAAATGCGCAGTCCTGCGAGTCCGTCGCTGACCAGGTATATAAGACCAGAAAGATAGAATTTTAAGGGGTCGGGATTCTATATGCTGAGCACGTTAGAGGCCAGCGACCGTAGGGAGCCATGTCATTGTTGAGGCGTGAATTAGAGAAATCATTCGTTAGATAGGGACAAATATGTGTAGTTTGGTATGGCTTTTTAATATGTGATGTGGATGAATGCAAGTTGTACTGTGGGCTCCCTCTATCAAATCCCGATCGATCATTTAGGTAAATATATGTAGTTAGGATTGTATTACATATGATCATGGATAAATCATCACCCAGTACAGATGTGCAGATGTTTCAATGTAAGACTTCGATATTCCTATGTGTATGGAAATATGGTCCTAGCTGCGTGTAAATTCATGTTACTGATTTTGCATTGAGCATATATATATATATATATATATATATATATATATATATATATCTGTATTTCTTACCAGTAGATTATGTGTGTTTACAATCAGAGCTGAACCTATATTGCTCAAGGAATGTTTCAATGATTTGATGATGCATTTGTCCACTTCACTCAGCCATTGCTTCAGTTTTGCTGGATCCCTGTCAAATCCATCCACTGATGCCAAAACGTGGGAGGATTGAAATTCCTCCTGGATTCTCGATAGGATAGTTTGCAGCATCTGCAGCAAATCTGGCGTGGTTGGAGCTGAAGCCATGATGCCTGCCCTTTTGTAGCTAACCAGTAATGTAATACAACAATGTATAAATTCAGTATGCAGTACACAGTAGGACCAAACAAATATTATATGTCTCAGAATGCTTACAAGCTAATCGTTCTCAGTAATATCTAACACATCTCAAAACTACACCAATGAAGTCCTCAACATGGGAGGAATACATCTAGAGATTACGTGCTGAAATATCCTTGACAAACAATGTCTTTAATTCCACTATTTCACTGTGCACAATAAATATGACCCTAGTGTTCTGAAGATGACGAAGCTCCTTGAAACCTGAATCTTAACTGAAATGTCACAGCTGCACTGTTAATTATAACAGACGAGGTTACCTATACTTCCAAGGCCAGAGTGTTGATGCTTACTCCTGGAGTGGTTCGAGGTGCTCTCTGGTATGCCAGGTATGCTGGACAGAGTACGGGCAAAAGGTGTGGCTGGTACTAATGTGTGTCAGGCAATAGCGACAGCCTGAGTGCTCCAGCAGTCTGCAGAACTGGACATTTTCGACGCCTTGAAACTCAACGACAACAGCAGCCCAATAAAAAGAAGACTAAACCTAACCAATCCTAATCTAGAATCCTTTTTCATCGGTGTTACGAGACATCCGATGAACCCACAAGCTGAAAAACTACCAAAACCTCACAGATGAACTAACTAATGCCCACTGGCAACATGAAACTTCTACCCAAACAACTCTAACAACTATCCCTAACACTAATCATATACCAACTTGCTGTTAACTTTCCTCAGCGTCCAGTCGTATAAACAGACTAGACATAAACTTCGCACTGAACGAAGATTGTACATTTCAACAGGTAACAAAACTATGTAGCATGGTCTGCCTATACTCTTACTTGGAATCTATTTGAGAAAAAACAGTGCCAAAACTCAGTATAGCATGAACAAATCAGGAGAGGGCTGGACATCGGCACCACTTTATACGTGGTTGCCCTCTTCTTCTTCTTTACAAGGAGAAGAAGAGTTGGCTATATATGATATATTATACCGCAGGGGTAAGCGTGTCACTAGTAGAAAGATACCCCTTTTATAAGCGCTGTTATCAGGAAAAGTTGTATAATGTTATAATTGTGAATGTTGGATTGAACTGTCTTTTTAAATCTCTCATAATTTGCATTCTTGACTACACGCTAAGAATGCCAAACAACCCAGGCAATCCAACACCAGGATAACAAGGTCACAAAACTCAGTCTGGCAATCCACATGACTTAACAATTAACGTTTATGAAGAACCAACATAGTCTAAAAAAAGATATGTCAGACAGACACAAGTTGTACTGCGTGCTTTTGTTTATGTTTGAATTGGCAAGGAACTCCTATATGTGTAAGGCAGTGTGGCTAATTCTTGTCTAGTATTGAATATGCATTTATAGGTTTGAAATGAAGACAAAGAGATTAGTAAGAGATGTCGAAATAAGTAGTAGCGTCATTTGGAGCGACGGCTTTTGTTGGTTCATGCTGATGTTCATGGCATGTTCATATTTTCCGTGCGTGATGTTAATCGTTGTTGAAATACATGCGTGTGTTTATATGTTATCTGATGTAAACGTGTGTGATGTCTGGTGTTGTCAATAAACTAATCCTTTATTTTGGCTGGATCAATTTATGCATCTTGAGTAGTTATTTTGCTGTTGGTGGAGTCAGAGATGAATGTGGTAAAAACTTATTTTCCAGCCAGCAAAGTCATTTAGGGGAGCTTATATAGACATCAGCTGAGAAGGCAAGAGCCTGGGGTAAGGGATCTATAGAGAGGTGCAGTAATTGAGAGTTTCCATTCTTTTGGCTAAATACCTGAATGCCATATCTTTTTACATAGTGCATGATAGATTGTTGCACATTCCTTTCCTCCTGCTTTAATAAGTTCAGCTGTTATCTCATCACATCCTGATGATTTACCATTTTTCAGATTCTTTATTGCCTATAAAACTTCTTCTATTGTCGGTTCGGGTTCTTTTACCTCCAATAATAATTCACACTGTTGATTTCTGCTTTCACAGTCGGTTGTTTCATACATTCCTCTGTAATATTCCTTCCATCTTTCTAGAATTTCCTCTGTCTCTGTTAAGGTATTCTCCATCTCATCACAAATTACATTTAGCTTAGGTGTGACATTTCTCGTCAATGTCTTCATTTCTTTAAACATTTCACTATATCTTCCACACTTCTGATGTTTTTCTATTCTTTCACAACAATCTTGTATGTACTGTTTTTCTGTCTTTTCTTATGTTTCTTCGTACTTCTTTTGTTAAAAATGTATATTCCTCTTTGTGTATATGAAATGGATATTTGATCACCCATAATACATCAGACATGTAATATCGTGTAACAAGAGGCAAGAAAAGCACCTGCCTAATTGACTAGGCCGGAGAAGTTTCAGAAGGCTAAAAAAAACCTGAATCGGGGTATTCTGCCTGTTGTTAATGAATCTCAAGCTCTCGGGAGTGCTGTTGATTCGGCTCTATAGTTAGAGGATGTTTTGCCAGTTGGGAAAGTAACAGGGGATTTCTTTCTCATTGCTGTGATGCATAAAAAGCCATCTCTGTTTTTGACCGTATCTCCTGAAGATCCGTCGGTATACACACAGGTTTAATCATGTGGATTGTACTCGTTGTCTATCATCTGATGTCATTGAGCTTTCAACTGTGCTTGGCACTGACCGTTCTTATTCTATATTCCTGGGACTTCAGTTCTTAGTGAAACACTTCCCTCACAATGGATGCTCTCTTCGTACGTTGTCAGTGACTCTATTTCCTCTTGGTAGCTTGGTAGGTGCTCCTTGTGGTCTTGATACAGGTTTTTAGAGATGTGGCTGAAGCTGACGATGTGGTTGTTGAAGCTTTCAATTCATATGATGACTTCTTAGGTAAATGATGTTTTTTGCTATGAACAATGACTTTCTCGCATATCTTTCTGGCACATCTTTCCATTGTGTGGATCGGTATGGTTTTTATCCCTCCTGTGCCTAGTCGAAGGCCAGTGTTTTGCACCTTGGATAGGCGTTATATGTTAATTTTTCAATCTGTGGCCCAGGCTGTCATGCCATATTCTATTATAGGTCTTATGTTATGCTTTCTATGTAAACTTTCTTTAGGATGTTGCTGTTGGCTACCCCAGTTCGTACCCGCCAGCTTTTTCATGATAACTTCATGTATGCTTTCTTCTCTGTGTCTAAGATGTGGGGCTTCCATGTAAGTCTCTTATCTAGCTTTGCACCAAAGTATACTGGATGTTGTTCGTGTGTTACTTCTTTCCCTTGTATATGGAGTTTAAAGTTTTCAGGCTAGTTGAATGGGGAAAAACATGTGGGCACTGTTTCTGGGATGTTTAGCTGGCCAATTTTACAACAGTGGAGAGTGCTTCTTGCAGCCTCAGGTTTGTTGTCTTCAGCTGTTCTGCGGTTGTCCAAATGGCGAAGTCATCGGTCTGGAGAGCTCTTGAAATGGTGTTTATTGAGATTCTCTGTGATGTTTATAAAGATCCAAAACAAGACTAGTGAAATTACCCCTCCTTGTGGTACTTGTTGGATCTTTATTCTGTGGCTCAGCTCCCTATACTCTTGCTGTGCTAAAGCGTAGAAAACCCCTTATCCAGTGGTACAACATCCCCTCGACCATGGTTTCCAGCAGCTTAAGCAGAAACCCTTCTTTCTAAACTTTGTCGAAAGCTTTGATTAAATCTATGAAGGTGACCAGTAGTTTTTCTTTTCCTGGAAGGCATTTTCTATCTCCTGTGAAACTACACCAGCTAGTCTTCGGTGCTATGGTTTTGTACAATATTAACTCCGAGTTGACCAGATGACAGACAGAAAAAATAATGGGAGACCAGCATGACAGGCTGCGGATAGGGGAAAATACCAAGAAAAATAATCAACAAACACTCAAAATATCGAACTCTAAACTAACTGTAAATATTGATATTACCTATTTAATAGTCCTGAAATTAACATTAATTCATAATAATTACACAAGAAATTTGAACATTTTAAATGTACAATGAGGTAACCATAATTGCCACGTCGTCAAGCCACACACCATGTATTATAACTTCGACTTCCCACATGTTCTGACGCTGAATTAACAGTTCCCTTTCGTGACAGAAGAAGATGAAGATAAGACTTCAGTTCACTGATTTCCGTCTTCTTTCTAATGTAAGCTTTCACAATGTAATTTTTCCACTTCTGCTAATCCTCACCACCGTCTCTGCAGTCATGGCGGTATCATATCAAAGCCCCAGTTAATAAACTCCGCTGACACTGCGATATAAGAGAAGAGACTGATTGCAGTTCACAGATCATTTTGCTCTAAACTCACAAAAATAATGCTGAAAGAAATTTATTATGGTAGTTCTGATAAAAATTATGTACTTCGTTTGACACAGAACAAAATAAAAAAGCACTGTGACAAAATTTAGAAAAATATACTATGAAAAACATGCTAATTGGTCATCCTTCTGGTGTATTTAGAAAACTGCGTTCTGCGATTTCTAACTGTATGTGCTTCCTTCATTCTTGACAAGAATGTTGAAATATAGTAGAGAAATCTTTTGTTCGATCAGCTTTTTTTAACGCATTGATAATATCTGCTCGATCCACTGTCTGTTCTTTCTCAACCATCACTGCTTGATCAGGTACTTTATCCGCTCATTTCTTTTAACATTTGCGTGACTTGCTACGAAACTGAATGTCAGTCTACACATCCATGTCAGTTACAAGAGATTCGAGCCACACTGTCTTAAAGTCATTTTCACGTTTTCGTAGATTACTTGTCGAGTCACGTGACATGCATGCTTTGCTTGAAATCGTCTATCTTTAGCTACTTCAGAGCTTCAGTCACAGACGTAGATACCATCATGAGGTTACTATATATGGAAGAATTTCGAAGGAATATCGGGTCAGTCATGACAGTGAAGGGTGACATCGAAATTTCCCAAAAAGAAATGACAACTGGGGTAAAACTGGTTCTATCAATGAAAATAGATGGGTGTACAATTCAGGTTTACAAAAAGATTGAAAGAATGAGGAAAGTTGGCAGAACCATGAATGGCAGAAAGCACGATGAGTACATATAAATGAAGGACACAGAATAATCCAATATTTTTTTTCAAGGACCACATACAGAAACAAACAACACAACATATAAAAACACCAAAAATTGATGAAAAATATATAGACTTAGCTTTTTTGGTTTCTCCTAGTAAGGAAGTCCTAATAAGGAACATTCTTACCAGGAGGAGGTCACAAAACTAAAGCTGTCTATTTTGTTGTCTGTTTCTTTAGTTGTTTTCCAGCTTCCGCATGCATAAATGAGTGTGGACATTACATTTGAATTGAATAGTCTTAACGTGGTTTTGTGCTTATAACTTTCGAATGCCATATTTTCTCAAGATTCTTGAAGGTCAATGCTACTTTTGCAATTCTAATTCTAATTTCCTTTCTGGTGTCCTCATCGTGGTCTATGTAGCTGTCTAGGTATGCAAATATGCAGTACAACAAAAGTAATAATCATCTTTATGCCGTTATTAAAGAGCTCGTTAAAATCTGTGAAAAAGTACTGGAAAAGTGTATGAGTAAACTTATTATTGTCACTCAAATTCGTTATTTTCTATGTAAAATTTTATCACCACCAATTCTCTTTCTTCTACGAGAACAGCATCAAGAACTTGATCCAAACCAACCATGTGATTATTAAGACAAAAAATCATTTGACGTTAACAGTCAATATGCAACACACATTAAACCTCTCCCGATTCTAGATATGTAACATGGTGGAGGCTACAGTCGGACAAATCGAGCTCACAACCATTACAACTAAAGGAAATATTTTATTTCCCATTTTCGTAATATTCACAAGATAACAAAGTCTGTGCCTCGTTGCATAAATTTTACTCTACTGAAAATTAAACGAACTGCATCAGAGAAATACCTTAATATCGTTAGTCTCGGAAATGTTTAGTGCTGCGTTGTTGATTATGTGGGTCTTCTTTTACATACGACTGTGGAATTCTCTCCCGCCCACTAAACACGTATTACTGGTGCTAGTTATCCACTTTTTAATATATATCGGTAGATTTTTAAAATAAATTATTCTATTCTGTTCTGTTTATTTCGTATGTCTGACTTCTCAGCCCTACATTTCACTAGTATTATACCTTAGTGACTCTGAGCTTAAACTTCGTCTGTAAATTGACTCCATAGTATTAACCAGTGTAAATTGACTCCATGTATTAACCAGTGTATCAACGACAGACAGTCAAGATTTCTCTCTTTCAAACAGTAACGGTCCATCTCTTTCGTCGTTGCTTCGTTGTCGGCTTTAGTGCCTGCTTGGAGTCTGGTGGATGTCTGTTGGTGTCTACTTGGTGTCTGCTTACTATACGCTTAGAGACCAACTCTCCCATGTAACGAACAATCACTCAGTGGCAATGCAAATAGCAGCTGTGCAGGTTATAATGGTTTTATTTTTATTTGGTGCAAGTGGTGACGTATTGGCGATGACGATGAGTGAAAAACAGCGGCAGTGACATTTCTAAATAGCACGATATGACGTTACTCCAGCAAAGCAACATATATGATTCCAGGCGTCTACTAACGTCAAGAAGACTTAGACGCCGACATAATCCTACCACATACTAGATTCACTATTCACTACACAAACCACTGCCGACAACTAAGACACAAAATTCCTATACCACAAAACTAAGTCCTACTCCAAAAAACAATCTAAGACTCAGACTCTAACGAAGGCAAAACTAAGACGACTCTCAAAGCCTAACTTTCCTCTCTTGATCAGCTGGTCAGTCTCAACTCTCACGAGCTCCAGGGCCACGCCTGCGACATGCAAACACAAGGTTAAAAGGAACTGAACAGTTAGTTAACAAATCTGCGAGACCTAACCCAACTTTTAGATTCTAAAATGACTTACCTAACTTTCTACGTTCAGAAAATCTCATATACTGCTATATCAGCCTCTGCTGCTAGATCTTCAGCAGCCTTCTTTTCAGTCTCACTTGATGTTTTGACCCTGTTTGCCGTTTTGAAGCTTTAGAATTTTTCGGCCAGTTCTCTGCCTACAGTTCTGGCCAGAGCCGTCGAGGCTTTCGCTGACACGCATCGACGTTAGCGATTTTTATAGTAAACAATATAACACACAACTTCATTAATGACTTAGTTACATGTTTCTTGTAACGAAAGAGCAAACAGCTTGGGACAAAGATCTGAAAAACGGATATGGAGAAATTAAAAGACTCTTGAAATTATGGAGACACGACAAAGAGTAAAACAAATTTTTACAAATATTTTTCGCAGTGACGTGAAGTTTCATAAAAAGAAACTTATTTTCTATATCTCAGAATGTGGAACATCCAAGTTGTGCGCCATGTTTAAATTTGTAAACAGAAGATGGTGAATTTATGATAATTACCGAGATACAGGGAAAAGAAAGAAAATTAATTGTAAGGGAGGGGGTAAGTAGGTAAATTTAATCCGCCTCCAACCCTGTCTGTCTAATGAAAAATTAATACATGCTTTGTTTAAAAATACAGTATAAATTTCATTTAAAAGAATAACACACCCTAAAAAAAGCAATTCACAGTCGAGATCAAACTGATATACGATGATTTCAGAACTGTAATAACTGTAAGTAATAAAAGAAATCATTGAGAAATCTTAAATATACAAAAGATTATTCAATCTATCCACTGATCGTTTGCTTGGCAGCTTGGAATCTAAAATGACTTAAGGTCATGAAACTCAGAAGAAAGTTCTACACCTCGAATATAACCCGAGGGCATATGGTCAGTGTTTATAAAACCAAACTAAAAAAAAACATTGAAATGTATCAGCGATACCCATCCCCTGACGCATCTGACTTCCTCCGACAAAAAAAAAATAAGACAACGCTATTTAAAAAAAAAACAAAACCTTACAACTGTTTATTTACTCATCAGTTGATTTCGTTAACTCTTTCACTCCAAAATAACACGGGCAAAATTGATATATCTCGTGCCCTGTGCGAATCATTGTTGAGAGCGATATTTAGGTAAAGTGCAAATAAAATGAAAAGTATCACATTTCTAGCACAATCCATATTTTTAAATTATATAGTAATTTTTTACAGTTTCTTTCTACCAAACTTTCTCATCAAAATTTATTCTGGCAGAGCACAGAAGTCAATTCAAGAGCGAAAAAGTTCATGGCTGAACTGCTACATGAACAGACATGGGGAACCAAATGGCCAAATGAATGCAGCTTGATTGTGCAGGAAAATATAACTTCGCCTGCTTGTTCACTGTTATCTACAGTAATTATGATGAAATGCTACTGTTGACACAAATGATGAGATGTGACAGTTAATTATATTATTCATAATCTTTAATGACTCAGTGATCATGTGCCTGGGCCTTCATGGTGCATTTAAATAGCAGAACCAGGAAGTCAGTGTGCTCTTGCTGCAACAAGAAGTAGTCTCACAGCGGAAACCATGATTATGACTGAAACTTTCAATCGAACCTGCACTATCAGCGACTTGACGAACATGCTACGAAAAATTCAAACTGGCTTTATAAGGCAACAGTTGCTCGAATAATAGTAGATGTCACAGATTCTTAGGTTAACTATCATCTGTGTGCCAGGCTACGCACATGTCATAGGAAATTAAAAAGTAGATCAGTTGCTTGCTTGACTTGTCATAAAGGAAAGTCAGGCAATGGATCGAGCTGAGGTCATAAATCCTACAAAAGAAGCTGTCTGGACAAAATACTTCACTGGTATCTATTGTCAAGAATGAAGTAGCTAAGGTAACTTGGTAAAGCATGAAGCAAAAAACGCTAACAGGAATCAGAGTACCCAAGGCTGATTCTGGAGTGCTGATAATAGTCCATTCTGCTTAACTAACCATACACTAAATGCTAAGGAATTCAAGCCGGCTCTCTGAGGAAAAGTTGCTCGAATTTCTGCAGATGTTACACATAAACAGACTAAGTTTCATTTCTGTGACAGGCCACAAACGTTAGGGAATATGAAAGTCAGCCAAAGGGTCCAACCCAAGTCATACAATAAGAAGCTGGCCAGAAAAAGACTTCACTGATAACTGTCAATATGCGCCGTTGTCAAGAATGAAGAACTTCAGACTTTGTGTAAAATAATATGAACGGCTAATCAAACACACTGGAAAGAAGAAGGTGCAAATACTAGTGTACGACTCATTTTACGCTTATGGAGATAGAGAACTTATAGACATTTTAGAGTGCAAAGGTGATGGTGCTTTCTATTTATCTATTTAATTATTCATAAATTTATGTTGCACAAGATTAAACAAGGCTAAAAGTCATTTAGTCATTTTATGTGACAATCATGTAATTCTATAATTAATGTTCATCTTATTTGGTTTAGAAGTCAAGTCAGTATCCCTGAGTCTCTTTCAGCACAGAAATATTGCAAATGTGAACAGCAGAGAAAGATCATGCATGTTTGTACATCATTTTTTTTATTCACGTTTAGTTTCACATTATATTTACAGTTTGTGGCATTTCATATTAGGGTGTCACACTGGTATTATTTTAATGACCTTCTGCTTGAAGAAAGTCTAGATCTTATTTTTTTCTGGAACTACTTTTACAAAGTGTTACCATGTTGCTTAGGGGGCGTAAACGTTAAATTACACTATGAGACGAATTCTTAGAGTTAAAGAACTTTGCACCGGTTACACATACGATTAGTCGTTGTGTATGTATGTACATGACTGTCTATCCATTACCGCAAATGTGAGCATGAGAGATAGTACGTTGTTTTATGGCATTCTATCATTACACTTTATCATGGTAACTACACTATTAATGCACAAAGAAATACTAATTTTCATTTCCTCGCAGTAGATTTGTGAAAGATTTTAACATAACCATCATTTCAAACACACTATAAAATTACTGAATTTGGTGATAAGTAAAAATATAATATTGAAGAGGTGTGCATCATATATTTCTTAATGACTGAAGACATTAGTGTTCTTTATTATCCTATTATTTGAGAAGATGCTCTTTAATCAACACATATCCAGTTTTCTGTTGTTTTAGATTATGTTTCACAAACATTGCCACTTCTATAATCAAGGGAAGTCCAATGAATATTTCACTGCATTATTTATTTAATTCTGATAAATTATATATTCGACTTAGAATTCACAACATCGCTTGTACTAAGATGCAGTATGACACCCTCTTAGTTAGTTTCGTCATTGAAGCACATCAGTATCAAACTATCATACTCTGCATGCAGCATCTCTCAATGTTCTCCTATTTCATAATAGTCTACACATTTGATAAGAGGAGAATACTAAACTCTGTACTATATTCCATCTGAAACACGTGGTCAGTTAGTTACACGACTAAATCACTGTACTCGAAGTTTTAAAGTCATAAATATTCCTATCACTTGAATCACTTGAAACACAGATTCAATCTGTCCTAAAACTACTTAAAAACTGCTTTTCCTTTAGCATCAGCACGTGATCGTTAGTACTTGGCATTTTGTTCGCTTTTACGCCAGGTCGTCTTCTCCTGACTTTCGAAAATAGGCACGGGCACCATTATAATATTGACAAGTTGTGAACTATTATTCTCGATGACTGATAGTAAAAGTGTTCTTTAACATTTTCAGGTTAAAGGAACACTAATGTTTTCAGTCATTAAGAAATATATGATGCACATCTCTTCAATATTATACTGGCGCCGTGACCAGGATGATAGATAACTCACACCAATACAATATTATACTGGCGCCGTGACCAAGATGATAGATAACTCACACCAATACAATATTATACTGGCGCCGTGACCAAGATGATAGATAACTCACACCAATACAATATTATACTGGTGCCGTGACCAGGATGACAGATAACTCACACCAATACAATATTATACTGGTGCCGTGACCAGGATGATAGATAACTCACACCAATACAATATTATACTGGCGCCGTGACCAAGATGATAGATAACTCACACCAATACAATATTATACTGGTGCCGTGACCAGGATGACAGATAACTCACACCAATACAATATTATACTGGTGCCGTGACCAGGATGACAGATAACTCACACCAATACAATATTATACTGGCGCCATGACTTTTTCCCGACATTTGGGAGGAGACGTTCAAGGTACGTCAGCGGCCACAGTGTGGAGTGTTAACTACTAGCCATCACGTGCTGATGCTATAACGGTGGTGGTATTCAGAATTCAGACATTATCAATATTAACAACGGAATCAACGAGAATAGGACAACGCGAAATGCAGACGATCACGTGCTAGAATGAACTGATGTGATTTAGGCGAACAACAATTGTTTTTTTTAATAACGGTGGTATACAGAGAACATTAATTAGACATTCGCAAAAAGCGACAACATCAACGACTGAGGGACAGTGTATTCGGCCAAGAACAAGAGACAGTTAAGTTATATATTAGTTAGATTGTTGTAATTACAGTGTATATTTGTTTGATTTATACTCCTTTGTTTGTATATTTTGTTCACTAGAAATTATTGATTATTTCACTGAATATTTCATAGAGTAAGAATAATACAGAGATTTTTCAGAGAGGATGTTAGAGAAAATGACACAACAGATTGCAGAAACACCTGAAATAGATATACTAAAATGAGAGATCAGATATCTGAGGAGAGAAGTAGCTAGGTTAGGTAGAGAGTTGAGACAGGAAAGAAATATTAGAACACACTGCAGTTTTTATCATAGAGCAGACTTTAGACAGACACAGAAATCTTCTTATAGAAATGAGACACATGGAAGAAGAAACAAATATCAAAACCAGGGAGACTATACAGACATGAGTTATCAAAACAGACAAACAGCCTACAACGACACAAGGTATAGAGAAAAATACCAGCACAATTCTTTTACAGGAAATGACTGCAGATACATGCCACAAAATGATGAAAGGTTTGATAGGAATGTCAAGAGAGAAATAAATGCTATAATGAGTAGGAAATCAAACAAAAACAGCAGAAGATATAAAAATGAGACAAAGGAAGTAGAAGAGGCAGAGGAGGGAGCTTGAAGACGGAGGGAACAGAACGACGAAGAAAGAGGAGGAACCAAGAAATAGGGTGAACGAGGAAGAAGAAGAGACAGAGGAAGGAGCCCGAAGAGAGAAGGACAGACAATCAGAGAAGAACAGCAGAAGGAGAACACAAGCCAGAGAAGACATGAGAGAGAAAGAAGACGTAAGTAACGACAGTTGGAATAGATGGACAATTAGAGCAATAGATGCTCAGGAAGCAGTTTTGAAGAAGTAGTTTTAGGACAGATTGAATCTGTGTTTCAAGTGATTCAAGTGATAGGAATATTTATGACTTTGAAACTTCAAGTACAGTGATTTAGTCGTGTAACTAACTGACCACGTGTTTCAGATGGAATATAGTACAGAGTTTAGAATTCTCCTCTTATCAAATGTGTAGAATATTATGAAATAGGAGAACATTGAGAAATGCTGCATGCAGAGTATGGTAGTTTGATACTGATGTGCTTCAATGACGAAACTAACTAAGAGGATGTCATACTGCATCTTAGTACAAGTGATGTTGTGAATTCTAAGTCGAATATATTATTTGTCAGAATTAAATGAAATCGTTAGAGAACATTTCATCAGACTTGCTGTGATTTAGCGAATGTTGTAATATTTGTGAAACATCGATGTGTTATGATCAGAGAACCAAAGAACACTTTTACTATCAGTCATTAAAAGAGAAATATATGATGCACAATCTTCAATATTATAATGGTGCCATCGATGATAGATAATTCACACCAATACAATGTTATAAAAATCTGACAAGGGAAAGTGTGCATTAAGTAAATATATAGCGTGCAACTGTTAGATTTTAGCAAAATTAATATATACAAGAGATCATATAATCAATATAAGATTAATAATAGAGAAATGCTGAGGGTTTCATGTGAATCTATATTTATCTTTTATAAACTACTCAAATGCATTTGATTGTGTACAACACCAGAAACTTTGGGAAAAATAGGATTTCTAACACATTTGATACGATTAACATCACTGCTGTATCTAGACCAACAGGCAGCAGTAAGAATAAATGGTGAAACAACTTGGTTTGACATGAAACAAGGAGTCCGTCAGGGGTGCATATTGTCGCCTTACGTATTTAACTTGTATACTGAAAATATAATCAGGAATGTTAGAGAAGATGTAGACAAAGACTATTACGATGCTATAGCAATTGGAGGTTATGAAATACCAGAGATTAGATATGCTGATGACACAGTATTACTGTCCACAATGCAAAAAGGAATGGAAAACAAACTAATTATGTCAGTCCGTAAGAACAGCGAAGAGCAAAACCTCTATCTTAATGCAAAGAAAACTAAATTGATAACAGCTAACAATACAAACAATGCAGCTGAAATATGTATCAATGAGAGAAAATTGGAAGAAGTGGAGAGTTTTGAATATCTTGGATCATTACTAACTAATAATGGAGATACAATGAGGGAAATTAAAAGTAGAACATCTATCGGTCTTCACAAAGTAAAACAACTCAAGAATCTGTGGAGAGGAACAGACAGAACCACAAAAATAAGACTTTTAAGGGCATACATCTTTCCCATTGAAACATATGCCTGTGAAACCCGAACACTTAACAAAACTGCTGAGAAACACATAAATTCTTTTGAATGTAAATGCTAGAGGAGAGTTTTTCAAATATCATGGACTCAAAAAAGAGCAAATATATCCATACTACAAGAACTTAATATTGACGAAGGCTGGCTAGTAAAGAGGATTAAAGAGAGATAACATAAATATTTTGGACACATTAAACGTCATGATAATCTAGAGAAGACCGTTTTGGAAAGGTACACAATGGGGAAAAAGAAAGAAAGGAAGACCAAGGCGAAGATGGCTGCAAGACATCGTTGATGATCTGCAAATGGATGCATCAGCAGCAGGCCATCTAACTCACAACCGAGAGGCCTACAGGAGTGCTGTTCGGGAGGCAAAGTTCCACAAGGGACTTGCAAATGAATGAATGAATGAAGAATGAATATATACCGCTTGAGATTTGTAAATGATATGGGGGAACTATTACAAATATGAACATCAGAACACTTAAAAAATTTTTTATAAAGATCATGCATGTTTCTAAGTAATATTTTTTATTATACACGTTCTCCTCATTTATTTTCTTGTTCATGTCATTCAACCATATCTGTCTTGCTGTTCTTTTCTTTATGACTGCAGATTTCATCGAACCAGTTCTTTTTTTATTTATGGTCTTAACTCTCAGACATTTTTCCGCTGTGTTCTTTATAATGGTTTTATATCTTCCTATCTGTCATCAATGATTTTATTTTCTTCATTCCCTCTTGTGTTTATCTTACAGGAGAAGTACCACACACAATGTAAAGAAACTCAAAAGGTTATTCGTCAACAAAAAATAAAATATATGAAAGACAATGTAAGTGAGATGAAGACATGCCATCAAAATAAGAAAAGCAGGGAATTCTATAAAGAACTCCGAACATTAAAGCAAGGGCTTGAAGGGTAGTAATGGAAAAACGATAAATAAGGAGGAGAAAATGTGTATCAGATGGAAAGAATATTTTGAAGAACTACTAAACTGTGAAGAACCTGTAAACACATTACCATATAAAGTAATATAGACTTGTGAACCTGAAATAGAGGAACCAGACTTAAAAGAAGTCATCTACAGTATCATTCTTCTACGAAACCACAAAGCAACGATTTCAGATGGAATTGCTGCAGAAGTGATTAAGGAAGGAGGTCTAAATCTACATGAACAGATATGTGCACTAATACAACAAATATGAAGAGAAGAAATACTCACTAGTGAATGAGGAGAATCATTACTGATCGCAGTATTAAAAAAGGCGATAAGAGAAAGTGTGAAAACTACAGAGGAATATCATTACTACAAACAAGCTACAAAATACTATCTATTATATATATTATATAATAGATTAAAACCACAGAGTGAGAACATACTGGGAGACTATCACGTAGGTTTTAGATAGATTAGATCAAGCATAGACCAAATCTTTTATTTACGTCAAAGAGCAGAAAAGTACTGGGAATATGGAAAACAAGTGCACAATATCTTCATTCACTTCAAGAAAGCTTATGACAGCATAGATAAGAGGAGCTTATGGAAAATTATGAAAGAATTTGAGATACCTAATAATCAATTATCAAAAGAAGGAGAAGAAGAATTATGGACGTTTGGTTAAACTGCACATGAGTATGTGTATTTTATCTAATTCTGTGCTCGTCGATTGTCCATATTCTTCTTCTTTTTCTTCTTCAGCTTTCCGAGCCATTAAGGCTCATTACTGCAGATAAAGTTCGCTCCATTCCTTACTATCCCTAATCTTCTCTCTCCAGTTGGTGATATCAATTTCTTTTATATCCTCTTCTATGTTGTCTTTCCATCTCTGTCTTGGTCTATCCCATTGTCTTGTTTTCCCTCATCTCTTGTGCATACATGATTTTCGTTTGTCTGTTCTCTTCCATTCTTTCTACATGCCCCAGCCAGCATAGTCTGTTCATTTTCAAGACATCTATAATTCGTTGGGATTTAAATAATCTGTTCAGTTAAAGTGTTATTTCTATCTCTCCATTCTCCACTGTTGGTATCCTTTATCGGGCCAAAGATTCTTCTTAGGATCTTGTTCTCAAAGATCTGCAATTGTTGTTCATCTTTCTTTGTTATACTCTGGATCATCCTGCCTCTGGTCTCTTGATATTTTCATATACTCTGTACTTGTTAATGGTCAAGCCCACTTTTAGTGCTACATCTCTCATGTGTATGCATGTATTGATGCCCCCCCCCCCACTATCCTGTGCTACATACACGAAAGTACCTGGCGCAAGTAAATATGCATATTACGGAAACAGGAAATTCTCAAAATAAATTTCAGATTAATAGCAGATAAAAGAATGAACCAAAAAATATTACTGCGCTGAAACACATGGGACAGCACCCTCATAATTAAAAGAAAAATGTATTATACGAGGGGTGATTGATAAGTTCTCGGCATACGGTACAAAGGATTATTTGTAGACAACTTTTTTAGGTTATTTCTCAACAAAGTCCCCTTGCACTTAGTGCAGCGATCCTGGAACATACGGATCCCTTCTTTGTAAAAGTCAGCATCTTGTGCCAGTAGAAAACGGTCTACAGCATGAATGATGTCATCATCTGAAGCAAATTTTCGACCACTGAGCTCCTGTTTTTAGTTTGGTAAACAGGTAATAGTTCTAAGGGGCTACGTCTGGGAAATAAGGAGGATACTGAAGAAGCTGGAATCCGCATTCATGGATGGCAGCCACTGCCACCGCCGACTTATGAACTGGAGCATTGTCTTGATAAAAGATGACTCCTCTCGTCAATTTCCCTCGACGCTTTTCTTCCAGTTTGAACCGCAGTTGCTTTACAAGATTAGCGTAACAGGCCCCGGTGACCGTTCTGCCCTTTTCAAGATAGTCTACCTATAGCACAACTTCTGAATCCCAATATATGGAAGCCATCACTTTGCCTGCCGACAAAACCACACTTGCTTTCTTTGGAGTTGAGGAACCATGACTGCTTTGGCTGTTCTTTGGTTTCTAGTTAAAAATTATGAACCCAAGTGTCATCCATATTCAAAAATTGCTGAAGAAACTTCTCAGGATCTGCAGAAAAGGGCCAAGATTGTCTCTTTTAATGTTGAGACGCTGTCGTTTGTGATCAGCTCCAAGAAGTTTCGGGACCCATCGGCTAGAGACCTTTGTCATTTGAAGATCATTGTGAATAATGGCATGAACACGTTCCTGGGAGATGCCTAACTCAGTAGCAATGTACCACTCAGTTAGTCGTCGATCTTCCATTATCATGTCATGTATTCTAACTGTGGTTTCAACGGTGACTGCAGTCTTCCTTCACGTGGATCATCTTCCATACTCTCCCTTCCATGTTTGAATTGAGCTGCCCATTTCTTTACTGAGCTGTAAGAGGGGCACTCTCCCCTAGAGTCTCTACCATATCCTTATGGATCTCTTTTGGTAATAAGCCCTTGATGCCGAGGTAGCGAATTTCTCGATGAGAAATTTTATCCATTTTCTCGATTTCTGCCACCCCTTACCACTTCAGTAGCCTGCAAAAAATAATTGGTTGGAGTTAATTTCGTGAAACCTGGTGTTTAATCTTACATTAACATGGTGTACAAATGCACCTAATATCACCTGTGTGTTTCAAGTATTTGTACCTTAAGCCGAGAAATTATCAATCACCCTTCGTATATCATTTAATATATGATTATTTTTCTTCATTATCCTCACATATTTACTTACTTGTTGTCGACTTCAGATAGCACATGTCAACATTTTCTATGGCTCAATTTTGTGGTCTGGGTGAGTTTTAGTTTTGACTTTGTATATGCAACCGGTTTTGTATTTTCTGTTACATTTCTCAGAGTGATTTTTACAACTTGAGAAAGTGTCATACTCATCGTGTTTTTTTTTGTCCCGGATGTGGACTTCACTCAATGCAGAATGGGATTACTGTCATCTTCAAGTTAAATCCAAAGCGGGGTTTGATGGGAGGATTATCTCCAGAGCAGTGTTCTCAGTCAGTCGGTCATTTGTATGTTCCTTGCAGAACTTTACCTTCTTAACAGCACTCCTATAGGTCCCTCGGTTGTAAGCAGGATGCCCTGCTCTTGATGCACCCATTTGCATATTATCAACGATGTCTTGCAGCCATATTCGCCTTGGTCTTCCTCTCTTTCTTTTTTCCATTATGTACCCTTCCAAGGTTGTCTTCTCTAGATTATAATGACGTTTAATATGTCCAAATATTTAAATGTTCTCTGTTTAATCCTCTCTACTAGCCAACCTTCTTCAATATTAAGTTCTTGTAGTATGGATATATTTGTTCTTTTCTGTGTCCATGGTATTTGAAGAACTCTTCTGTAGCATCTACAATCAAAGGCATTTATGTGTTTCTCAGCTGTTTTGTTAAGTGTCCATGTCTCACAGGCATATGTTTCAATGGGAAAGATGCATGCCCTTAAAAATCTTATTTTTGTAGTTCTGTCTGTTCCTCTCCACAGCTTCTTTAGTTGCTTTACTTTTTGAAGAACGATAGATGTCCTCCTTTTAATTTCCCTCGTTGTATCTCCATTATTTGCAGTGTTCTAGGTTACCGAAATAATGGGGGAAAAAAGTAGACTATAGCAAGATTTCTGCAGAATGTCCGCCAAAGTTCGTGATTGAAAAATCTCTCCTGGGAACTTCTCGCCGAACCCTGTACCTTAACTACAATCTTTGGTTTTATTTCACGACAGGTTTGGTACAATGTTTAGTTCACAATGAAAAAAGAAACATACTCTTGCACGTGCCATATATCACATGTTACTTAACTGGTTAACATTTTGTACTTTGCAGTCTTATACATTAAATACACGAACAGTTCAATTGCCAGAAATAGCCAGAATAAAATGGATGTCGTTGACTGACAAAGACTACAAAGTAGTGACCTCATAGAGTTTGTTAGCAGTGGGTGCATTATGTTCTGCCTTTAATCTTATGGTAGAGATAATGATGAACAAGAGGAATAAAGCAAAATGAACAGATCAAGCATTCCCTCGTGATGATGGTTGTTTTACCCATATCTTAAGAGCATAATGGTAAAATTCACGTAAACGTATATATAGGACATCAGATTTATTTTTCTTACTTTCAGATCAACGACTCGTTGTTTGTACGTACAATATTTTGTTCACCAAAAATAACAGAAAATATATAATCGAATATTATTATAAGAATGCGGAAGATTGATCTTGGCAGTAATACTACCTACATTTTCTGCCATTCTTTGCGCAGCGATAACCAGAAAGTCTTTTTTGCTGTGGTGCCACTCACCGTCAGCTCCAACCTTAAACTACTTGACATAAAAAAGTAAACATATCAAATCTGAAGGAAGAAACAGTGTTATCAGTACCGTGCATCTCCTTATTCTTAAAATCCATTTTCTACTTCTCAAGTACTCAAATTTGGATTTCATTCATTAAAAACTGTCAAAAAAAAAAAAAAACAGAGAAACGCAAAACTACTGATGACTCAATTTTAGCCAAAACATTTATATTCTATAGCTTTTTAAATTGAATGAATAAAATGTTCAAATTGCACACAATAGTAACTAATTGTTCAAACACTCACTTGACAGTTTCTTGCATCTGTGTGACGACAATTTGTTAGTCCTAGGGGTTCTCAAATTAGTATGGTGTGTGGCCTCCGATTGCACCGATCAGCGACTGGCATCTCCTGGCAATAGATGCGATCAGATGTCTGATATGCACATGTAGAATGGCTGCCCACTCTTCCTGGAGTGCCTGCCACAGACCACGACGATTGGCTGGAGAAACGTTTCGGCGACAAACACGTCTTTTCACCTCATCCCATAGGTGCTCGATCGGACTCATGTAAGGAGACAGAAATGGCCACGGAAGAGTGAGAATGTTGCTGGCAGTCAGGAACTGTGTGGTGAACCGTGTAGAATGGGGTCTGGCGTTGTCCTGTTGAAACACAGACCTTTGCGCAGCCAAAAATGGAATGACTTGGGGTCAAAGAATTTTATTGACGCATCGTTGCGCATTCAAGCCTCCTTCAGTCTGTACTAATGGACTCCTTCCGTTGAAATTGATCATTTCCAATACCATTACATCTCTATCACCGTGCGGCGGAGCTTCATCAACACAATTTTGGGCAAAACGTTCATTTGGCCTACGGTAGACCCTTCTTCGCATATCATGGCGGTGCAATAAAAAAGAAGATTCGTCACTAAACCAGACACGTCTCCATTGATTGTCAGTTGTCCAGGGCCGATGCTGGTTGGCCCAAACAAGTCGATTTTGGCGATCGCGTCTCGTTAAGACAGGACCTCGGTGAGGTTGTCGTGCCACCAGTCCAGCTTCATGCAGTCTATTCTAGTTTGGTCAGATACACGAAGTCCTGCAAGCAATGGCTGGGCACTTGAGAAAGCTGTTGTAAACCTGTTTCTGAGGTGATGAACCAGAATAAAGCGATCATCAGCTGCTTTTATCACCCTGGGTCGTCTACTGCGGTGCTGATCCTCAACTGAGCCAGTGGCTTGGAAATGGTACCAAAGTCGACAGATGGTACTCCTGCTGCACATTTAAATGCCTGGCAACCTGACTGTGCCTTTCGCCGGCTTGCTGGCGACCAATAGCAATGTTTCGTAAATTTGGCGATAGACGAGCCATAATTGTCTGCTTGAAAATTAACTGAATTTGTTTGTGTAACCTCATCCTTTTATAGGGTTACATTTGCGTGGGAAGAGAGTTGTGCTCACCACAAAAATCACGACTTTTCCATAAACGCAATGTAAGTTATGCGATAAAAATGCGTGATTAGCAAGGGTAGCTACTGCGTTCTAACCATACACGAGAATAACAAAATTCACGCTAATTCATGGACCTGACATCTTGGTGACAATTTCTGGTTTGGTTTGAGATACCCGGGAACAAAATTTTGTCATAACACATAAAAAATGAAGCTTATATAAGATATGCGTTTCTTTTTTTTTTGTTTTTTGGACAGTATATTTAATATAGAGATAAAATAATCAAGCTGAGCATACACATGTTACTGATTTAAGCTGTTGGGCTGAGAAACTGATAAACAAGACAGTCATATGTGCGAACAGCTAAGGAGAGAAGATGATACGATATTAACGTATGATCGGGAAGGCGTTAATTTCCCCCTGTCTGTGTGTGAGTATGCGTGCATGCTTGCGTGGGTGTGTGCGTGTGTGTGTGTGTGTGAGTGAGTGAAAATTCCAAATGTAATTTGTAAACAAAAACAGGCTTGTGACAAAGAACAAAATGCAAACTATCTCAGAGAACGAGAATGAAAACTGTCTCGGATTCCTTACTAAATAAGTGGTTGTAAGCAGGTCACATCAAACACATGAAGAAAGGAAAAGCGACTGGGTCTGATAATATAACAATAGAAGAAATAGAGGCACTAGAGGAGACAGGAATAAAAATAATAACCAAGTTACTGAATGACATTTACAACAGTGGTTATATTCCCAGTGACCTGATTAAATCCACGTTTATAGCACTACCAAAGAAACCAGGTGCAAAGGAATGTTACGACCACTGGACTATCAGCGTCTCATGTCACATAACGAAGCTACTTCTGAGAATAATTATGAGAAGAACAAGGAAAAAGATAAAAATGGAAATAGCAGATGAACAGTTTGGATTTGTTGAAGGAAAGGGAACACACAATGCCATTTATGCTTTACGAACACTAACAGAAAGAGCTTTAGAAGTACAGAAAGATCTCTACTTATGGTTCATTGATTACACCAATTGACAAGGTGAAACATAATGAAATTATTAAAATGCTTGAAGACATCAAGACGGCAAAGACCTGAGGATTGTAAAACATCTATACTGGCAGCAAGAAGCAGCAGTTCGAGTTGAAAATAGAATTGGAAAATATCAACCTATAAAACAAGGGGTGCGACAAGGATGTGTACTATCTCCAGACCTTTTTTCTCTGTATAGCGAAAATATTCTAAGAACAATCATCACAGAACCAGGCATAAAAATTGGAGGATACAATATTAATAACCTTCGGTATGCTGACGACACAGTACTGATAGCTGAGAACCAACAAGACCTGCAAAATCTCTTGGATAAAGTCGCCAAAGAAAGTGAACAGAAAGGCCTTACTTTGAACATCAAAAAGACAGAGACTATGGTTATATCTAAGAAACAGAATCCACCAGCATGCAGTATTAAATTAAACGGAACTGTTCTAAAGCAGGTGCAGAAATTCAAATACCTTGGAGCAGTAATAACTTCAGATGGGAAATGCAGAACAGAAATTAGGAACAGAATAGGCCAAGCAAAGACTGTATTTCAGAGAATGAGAAACATATTGACCAACACATCCTTATCAATGAATGTTAGAAAACGAGTCCTAAAATGCTATATTGAACCTATCTTGTTATATGGAAGTGAATCATGGACAATAGGCAAGTCTGCACAAAAATCATTGGAAGCAGCAGAAATGTGGTTTATTAGAAGTCTCCAGAAGTCATTACAAGTCAGTCTCCATCTCTGGCGTCACCCCGTTGCTCCGTGGCGTTATTAAATTTCGTAATGTCCTACCAAAGCGCTGACAATAAACAAGACAGTCTACGGTATATTCCTGAGTGTTTGTCTTTCATGTTTTTTAAAAAATTATTTATTTTCCTTTACTTACGATGAAACTGGTAAAAATGAGATCTGAACTGAGTTACAAGAGAAAAAAAAGATAAACTTAGGATATAAATTTTCAAATCAACTTTTTTCTGACTTTTGTGTTTAGTTTTATGTTTCTGCAGCTGTTAGCAATATTGCTGAGATGTTAAATCTGTTAACTCTAATCGACAGTATTATTTATTTAGGGCTATTTCTTGTTAGTACATATTTCTATTCTTCTGGTAATTTCCATTTTGTGTTTTTCACTTTCTGTTATCAAACTTCTAAATAAATGACATTTTTCACTTCTCTCCATCTTTATCTATTTATGTTTATATTTACTGATGCTTTTTGTCTGTCTGTTGACTGCTTTCATTTTATTTCTGTGATATTTATTTCAGTTCAATTTTCTAATTTTTTGACTGACTATATGTATCAATAGATTTTTACTTCCAGATACACTCCAAAACATTATTCTCACTGTCATCTATAAAGGTCATTAATTATTTTTCCATTAACGAGCTCCTCAATCGTTCTGCGGGCATCTGTAAAACTGTTTTTAAAAGTATACAGGACGAAACTGCCAGGAAATAACACACAACCATGCATGTATACCACTAACGTATATGAGTATGGCAGAGTGAATGAATCTAGCAAATTTTTCACGTGAACGACGTAAATCGTTCTCATAGAATTTTTTTAAGGCAAAGAAGTGAAAAAAAAACTTTCATCACCGACCATTATACAGAAAAAAAGCATTACAGAGTGATGATCTTATTGTTCTCAGCATCTTAATTCTTGATGCAAAAAACTGAGAGCTAAAAGACAGGAAAAGATTGGCAGCTGGAATGACACTAATGTAACATCCATGCTGCTAGTCACATGAACACACATCAGCTGGGATTGACGATGCAGTACAGTCTTGCCAGTGAATTGGGATCGAACAAGGAAGAAAACCCGGTCCTATAAATAGGCTATACCGAAAACAAATGCGTTCAGTCGAAAGATACAACAAGATACAACAGCCTACACTAAACGCAACAACTGCCCTTTGATGACCAGTGCAGAAGAAGACCCCTCCCCCTCTCAAAAAAGCATCATTAAGCATGGTTATGCATATTATAAAGAAGAGAAAATTTAGTACAATTAAGGTATAAGGCTATAAAATGATTTTTTTTAATTCAGTCTTTGCGAACTAAACTAGGAATTACTGGCATACGAAGTTGAGCATAAGGCGAAAAAAGATATTAAATAATTAACTTACAAGCAGCACAAACAATAGACATACCTGAAGCAAAAACGGAACTAAACATCAATACAGGACCAATAACAATAAATGAAGTAAAGGAGGTGATAAAGAAGCTAAAATCAGACAGGGCACCAGGTGAAGATGAAATGATTGCTGAGATGTTGAAAGCAGAAGAAACAGAAACACCAAAACAACTTTGCCGGATATTACAACAAATTTGGGATCTAGAAAAAGCCCCAGAGGAGTGGAAAACTGGGCTTATAGTAAAACTACCAAAGAAGGGTGAGCTCAGAGATTGCGGGAACTGGAGACGGATTACCCTACTGCCACTCACCAGTAAAGTATTTTGCAGAATAATCATCAACAGAATTGTACCAACACTTGAGGAAAAACTTCGGAAAGAGCAGACAGGATTTAGGAAAGGAAGATCATGCATAGACCACATATTTGTACTTAGACAAATATTAGAACAGGCAAATGAGTGGCATAGCACAACATATGCATTATTCATAGATTTTGAGAAAGCCTTTGACAGTGTCAACAGAGATGCACTGTGGAAAATCCTAAGATGGCATGGCCTCCCCCATAAAATAGTTAATGTAATCAAAGCCCTATATGAGGGTTTTCAGTGCAAAGTTATCTGTGGAGAACATACCTCCAGCAGCTTTAGGGTACAAACAGGAGTGAAACAGGGATGTGTACTATCACCAACATTATTTATCTTGGCAGTAGACTGGTTAATGAAGGAGGCAACATCAGACAAACGCAGAGGATTACAATGGACCCTTGACACAGTGCTGGAGGACCTTGACTTTGCGGACGACATTTGTCTATTATCAAGCAGTCACAAAGATATGCAAGATAAAATAAACAAGCTAACTCAGAATGCAAACAACATAGGACTAAAGATCAACGTAGGAAAGACAAAGTTAATGAAGCAAAATGTGAACAACAGAAATGTACTCAGAGTAGAAAACAAGTTAGTGGAGGAGGTCAACGAATTTGTATACCTTGGCAGCAGGGTAGTAGAAAATGGAGACAGCACAGAGGACATCAACAGCAGACTTACTAGAGCAAACCAGGCTTTTGCAATGCTGCAGACTATATGGAAATAAAAAAAAACTAAGCATAAATATGAAAATCAGGATATTTAAGAGTAATGTTCTAAGTGTACTACTCTATGGAAGTGAATGCTGGAAAATCACCAAAACCATAGAAAACAAGTTGATTTCTTTCCAGACTAAATGTTTACGAAGAATTAGAAAAATATTTTGGCCAAACACCATAAGAAATAACATCTTATTAGCAGAAATGCAGATGAAACCACTGACAACAATTATTGAGGAAAGACGCTGGCGATGGTTGGGACATGTGCTCCGAATGACTGACAACTCACTACCAAAAATAGCACTAAGATGGACACCACAGGGGAACAGAAGTAAGGGTAGACCAAAAGAGACATGGAGAAGAACAACAGAAAGGATGTTCAGCAATAGAGGGCTCACTTGGGCAAGAGCAGAAAAAAAGGCGAAGGACAGGCATTTGTGGAAAACTCTTGCGGAAGCCCCATGTGTCCTGGGCGCTTAAGGTTCAGAGAGAGAGAGAGAGAGAGAGAGAGAGAGAGAGAGAGATTTAACTTCAGAAACTGAGAGAGAAATGCTTGAGCAGGAACAGAAACAAGGAAAAAATATTTCATTTCTTTTTTTCTTCTGTTGTTTATTTGTGTCACACGATTCTGTAAGCCATCTAGATATTCTGCATACCATCTCTGTATCTTATCTACACATCTGAGGTTGTTAACTGTTGTTTCATTTGCGATTAATCCAAGCATCTCATCGATGTCTTTGAGTATTTTCTCTGCTACATTTTATCTTCTAGATTGAAACCAGTAGAAAATCTAGATGAGTTACAGCATTCTGCCAAATAAACAGTGGCCAAGAAAAGGAACTGGACATTCATTCATTCATTCATTTGCATGTCTCCTGTGGAACTTTGCCTCCCTAACAGCACTCCTGTAGGCCTCTCGGTTGTGAGCAAGATGGCCTGCTGCTGATGCACCCATTTGCAGATCATCAACGATGTTTTCTTCGCCTTGGTCTTCCTCTCTTTTTTTCCCATTATGTAACCTTCCAAGACAGAACTGGACATAAATATTTGAAATACAAAGGTTATGGCAATCAACAGGGAAGAACAAAAACCATCTATAAACATAAACAGACAAGAGCAAGACATGGCAGTGATATACTGTGAGAACAAATTATGAGAAATGGGAAACGGAATTTTATAGGAATGCCAAATGTACTATCTTAGAACATACAGAATATCACTTGAAACTGAGGATCATCAAATGCTATGTATACTCCACACTGTTATATTGTGTAGAAGCGGGACCTGAAATAAGACAAAGTAAAGAAAAATCGAGACAGCTAGAATGTGAATACACGGAAGTGTGGGGCGAATTCCATGGACAGAATCCCCTGGGAACAACTATGTTAAAAACACACTTATCTTAACATAATCTTTGTGAGACAGGGAACATAGATCTGTTTGTTTAAAAACTCTGACTTACTTCTGTAGCCTAGAAACTTGTAGCAATCAACACTAATTGTAACTGTTATTTTTGTAAAATGTAATGTCAGATTGGTGGACGGATGGGGGCATGGAGATCGCCGGCAGGGATGAGGAAAGTCTGGTGTGAAACCATTGAATCCAGGGCGTGACAAGCCTATGGGTCTTTACAATAATGGCTATCAGAATGATGTAAACAAAACAGAGCCAGCAGACTATAGGTGGCGGGGAATGGATATCGTTGAAGCACTCATCGGATTCCTCATCCCAAAGTCGGAATGTCTTTGTGAAACTGTCCCCAAAACCATCTGACATGGAGAAGGGACTTACATACAGCCACCAGAGGCTGGAAATCAAAGTTTTGGCCAGGCCAGCCTACACCACTATCTTCATGGCAGTACGAGCAAGACCACAGTCTGTCCTAGTAATGAAAGGTGCCGAAGTCGGATGCACCCAGCCAAAAGGCGCATCGCAAAAATCAGGGTAACACGTATTATCGATAATGAAATGTCTCTATCTGCAGTATTCAAACATGGTGCTCGCCCTATGAAGACTAACCAGGCAAGTGCAGTGCCGGCCCCCTGCCTCGAAAGATCCACCCAATGCTACTGGAGGTCCTCTCAGTTCGTCTTGTGGAGTCAGGAGACATGAGAGTAGAGCTACTAGCCAAAAACTACATTAGAAAACTGCCAAAAAGCAAGAACTTAAAATAATGCAGTGGAATGCTGAGAGGTGTCAGCAGTGTTAGAGATGACTATGGCAAAAAGGTGGAACTAGAGAACATACCCTTTTCAGAGTAGGTAAGTATATGCTGCATACAGGAGACACACCTAACTAAAGATGCCGTCTTTAAAATCAGGGGCTGCCAGTGTTTTAGATCAGACCGACAGGACAGAAGAAAAGGAGGAGTACTCACACTTGTTAAGAATAACATCAGCACGTTTCAGGTGAGAGTGTACATTGAAAGGAGCTAAATACCAGATGATCCATCTAAAACCAGTAAGACTTCCACCTCCTTAACTATTACTCTCAAGTAATAGCAGCCAAACTCCCCTGGAGAGAGGGCACATGACGATGATGTTGATGCATTTTTCTTGACATGTAACAAAAACTGAGAGAGAAAAATCGAAATCACTAAAATAATACTTTGCAGGAAAATAAAACTGACAAACCCGTTCGCACTCTTCCAGCAGTACACAGGTACAGAAAACAGTGAGTATTATATCCTATTTCAGAGCAGGATCACAAAATGTAGTTGTAAGTATTTTTTTTTATTTTACCATCTACCGGATCCGTTGAGTTTATTGATGTTTTCCCATCAGATTAGTGAAAAAGACAAACTCACAATTCAGAATATCTTTAAAATGTCACGATGAAATGAAAATATTACACTTTGCGCAGCCAGCAAAATTAAAAAATTACAGATCATAAGACGCTGACACATTTCACATATCATACACTGGAAAGTTAATGAACTCATGATCCCTACCTGTTTATATTGATAAAAAGAGAAGTTCTCTCTCTCTCTCTCTCTCTCTCTCTCTCTCTCTCTCTCCCCTTGACAAGGATCGCAAACAGTGCACAGAATACAGCGCAGCTAATTCGCGAAGTAAAAAGACAAATAAAAATGAGTGGTACACTGCAAACTGTTGACATATGGCGACTACTAGAAAACCCCTATGGCAACGTTCACGTATGGTTTTCTAAAAGACATAAAAATTAGTACTTATAAGGCACATAACATTCAGCTGAATGCAAAAATACAAATCACCATAACCAACAATTTTTTTCAGAAAATTAATCAATAAATTAACACCCATCTGCTTCGGTTCTAGAAGCGCATGATAAAAGAAGCACATAAAGGGATAAACATACAGACAGGCAGGCAGGAAGGCAGGCAGGCAGACACACACACATCTTCTTACATCCTTTCCGTGCCGTTAAATGTCACATAGGGCTCGATAATTCGCCAAGTTTTCCATATATACCTCAGATATAAAGAGACCCACGGATGTACAAAGTTGATAAAGAAAGAATAATCCAGCTAATTGCAAATTTAATGAGACAGCATACAAATATGTGAGACACGCAGTTTGACAGCAAAGAATAACGTGCCATTTCGATTTAGACTCCCTGTATATACAGGTGTAAATCAGGTATATCATTATCATGACCACTGTTACTGTTACTGAACCGGCTTCAGTCCTCTTCAGCCGTTGTTTACTCTGTCCTATTAGCTGCTCAGTAAATAATCAATGGCCTCCACGCGTAGTATCTGATAAAAAAAATTAAACAGTTTCTGCATCATTATCATCATCATGTGTATCAATGTATTGTGTTTTTCCCCTCTCAATTCCCCCCCCCCCCAGATAATTCTTTTTTTCTCCTCCACCCCCATCTATTTAACTCCTTATTTTGATGCTGCAGCTTCGACCTCAGTGCACCAGCGACGGTTCTGTGAATTAAAAGATAAATCCATGCCAATATTGTAGCACAGGAAGGTAGCTAAACGGTCAACCTGGCAGAGCTCTCATGCCAGAGAAGAGGCTTAACTAGCCGCCAGATACCGATGTGAAGTGGCTGCTGAAGCTAGGACACATTAAGGGTGCTGGTAGCAAATCTGAATTGTGGGGCAGGAAATTCATCGTGAACGACCAACACTTGATGAGATCTGTTAGGAAACGTACTCTTGGATGGATGCTGCGGCATGCGGAGATAAATATATAGGGATGTCCTGAATGCAATAGCGCCGGAGTCTGATTCTGAAACTTTTAATGTGCCGTGTGCTCGACTGCAGTGTATTCTTGCCGATGGTTGCATAAAAGAGTTCTAGTGAAAACAAAACCAGATTGAATTACCTGCTGATTTCATACATTTACATTAATACATCTTCACCACATTTTCGGTGCGCTCTAAGGTACATTATGAAATAATAATTAAAAGTTCCATATGATGATCATCTATCATATAGATAAGCCGATCTGAACTAATCTGATCAAAGTCGTACAATCTTTAAAAATTACAGTTATTTCAAATATTGTTATTTCGGTTAAGCATGAAAAATATCACTTCAGCTGTGAGTGACGAATTCATTTTTTTGCTCTTTATTTGGACCAGCTGGTAGCGCTGAGCGGACATCAGTACAAGAGCTTTCTGGCGCATACAAGACATCAAACCTTTCCCGTGTAGGCAGAGACTGGGCAATCCTCTCAAGCATCAAAATTCGCAAATATGCTTTCTCTTACCCTTCTCTCACCTTCAGTACATTATGATTTTAGAATTTTCTAGAGTCTTTCATCACATCCTCTCATTAATCCTAGGCTTATATCGTACATAATCAATTCCCACACGCATTCTGAACGCTTTATACATTATTTAATTTTCCGCTCTCCCCCAGTAAAATTTCTTATTTTCTTCACATTTCAACGTTTCTCACTGCATAAGCAGACCAACGTTCCATTTTCTCTAATCAGATTAATATTACTAGAAATGCTGCGATTTTCTACTCGCCGTAGATGCAATACTTGTCCATTTGTTGTTCAGACAAATAAGGTTTCCGTCCCAAAGTCCACGTTATCGGTTCTGTTGCCTTTACCTGCACTTCTCGCAACGTCATTTACGCCATTAAGTACAAGCGTAGTGATATAAAGTATGCAGAGAGACTGGCATGCGCTTAGGAGATCAGTTTCGTCAGGATCTGGACGACATATCCAAGAAGACACTGACAATGGTCGCCAAGCACTTCTACCAAAGAGATCATCAAGGAAAACGGGACATTTCTGTAACTGCAATCCGTCCCTGTTCTTCTGATGAACGCTCTCGGAAAGCTGTGGAGGAGCACCTTATTTTCCACCCAGAGCTGGAATGAACAATAAATTCAGCTTTCTCTAAACTACATTTCCAGTTTGTTGCTACCTCCTTTTATTTCTGCTACTCAAGCCCTACTTTCTTGTCTTAATCACACATACTTCGCGACATTTTCTCATTCTTGCTGGTGGCGATTTATGTTTTATTTTCCAGCACT
This sequence comes from Achatina immaculata, assembly GCA_009760885.1. Classification (NCBI taxonomy): domain Eukaryota; kingdom Metazoa; phylum Mollusca; class Gastropoda; order Stylommatophora; family Achatinidae; genus Lissachatina; species Lissachatina immaculata. The sequence goes on from CM019710.1 coordinate 11,304,259, forward strand.
TTCTACCCTTCCTCTCTAGTAGACTTTGTTTGCTCCCTTAACTAGGCATGCTTTACAAGCAGTCTTGTTCTCTCAATGTTCTCTATTCTTCTGAACATTCCTCCATTCCCCCCCCCCCCATATTGTCTTCTCACTCGTTTATCAATTGCGCCATCTGGGCGGATTTTTTCAGAGCTCAGGTATCCGATGATGGCAAGCCACGGCTATTTGTGGCATAACGCCATGTTGTTTACCATATGGAACATGTGGTCATTTCTCAGCCACTAGTTGGCGTTCACTTCGTGCTCTACTACATCTATCTGAGCTCATTTTATGACCAACTATCGTACTGGGAGGAAGCCTAAAAAACTAAGTCGAGATTTTTCTTTCATTTTTCGTGCTTTTATCTGTTGTGTTGTTTTTGTATGTGGTCCTTGAAAAAGGTTTTTGCCAAAATATTGGATTTTGTACGTTCTTCATTTGTATGTACTCATATGTTTTCTTCCCACGTTGCTCGCTTTATCTTTGTGTAAAACTGAACGATACACCCATACACCCATCTATTTTCATTACGAGATTTTCTACTAATGATCCAGTACTATATTAATTAGTTAGAGATCTTTGTTAGAGACAAGACAAGAAAAGATATTAGCATTTTTTTTCGAAAATGTGTTGTCATGTTTCAGAAACATGTACGTCTTCATAGCTTCACATACAGTGCACATATAATGCGTAACTAATGAGACAGAAGGTAGCTTCTAAAGAAATCTGACATGCTGCATACGTTATGCGAGCTGTTACTTTGAGTTGAGGCGCGAGAATGAAGAATGCAAACCTGCATTATTCGTCACATTCACTGATTCTGTTACTTACTTGAGATTAGTCACGCTAAGGATGTTCCGCAGTAACAGGCTATGCAATCACGACACACTGGCAACCACAACAGTTATTTCTATGGTTTGATGAGAATAGATTTTGAGTTTTCTTTGTTATCGTGGGTCAAAGCATGGACAATAACAAAGAGCATTCAAATTATACTGGAAGCGGCGGAGACATGGTTCATAAGAAAAGTGATATCATAAGCAGCCAAGAAAATAAAGGAACAAATTATTGCCTCAAAGCGAGGCTGGGCAAAAGAGAGAAATTATGACAGAATTCAGAACATGACAGTCCAGATTTATAGGACATGTTTTAAGAAGAGGCAAACTGGAACACTTAATGACAACAGGAAAACTGGAGGGAAAAGGGACAGAGTAAGACAAAGAAATAAGATACTCGCCAGACTAAAAGAGTGACACAGAACACAGTCCAAGCATAGCTTAATAAAAGAGCAAAGGATAGATGGTTGTGGAAATCAATGACGATCAACGCCTGACTGGCATGAATCAGAGAGAGAGAGAGCTTTCCTTGGGTAAGCACGGATAGCAACAAATGTCCACACTCTCACCTTTCTCACGTATTGTATCAACAATTGTTACCTGCCGCTAAGACTGACAAGTCCTAAGTTACTGGTATAAGTATCTTATGACCACAGAGCAGATATGGTGGCTTGTTTCATTTTGACACTTGTGGGAAATCTTCAAATGGTGCCTTACTACGACTCACGGTGTCAACATCAATCCTGCATTTGTTTCTGTTAACCGTGTTTCATCAGAAAGAATTCTTTTGGAAAGAACTTCCGATTCCAGACACAATATCTCATTATATCTACCGCGTAAGTCACTGACAGAAAATAGATTTCATATGAAAGAGAAGATGATGAATATTCATGACGAAAATGTAAATGTTAATCTTAATTCTCATGTCGGAACTCACATGCAAATTCAATGTGTTTGATCTACTATGAAGATCAAACGGACTATGTCTGTTTCTGCTGTAATAAAAATCAATTTGAAATCTAGAAATCATATAGCTGAAAATAAAGATCCGTGGCTAGTTATTACAGAAATACCTGACAGTAAATACGAAGGCATTAAAATAAGCACCATTCCATCCTGTAGAAATCATTACATTGAAAATTATATTTTAATGACTTACTGAGGCATTGGGTGATAACTTAATATAGACCAATTCTTTACTTACCAGCAAAACTCAGGCCAACCTTTTCAATGAGAAGAGCACTAAAGTTATGTCTCTGAGGCTCAAACAGTACAAACTCAAATGGACGCTTGACACTTATGTCTTCTTTACTCTTGTAGACAAGCGCTGACACGGCCAGGTAACAGAACTTATCCTGTATCTGCGGGAAGCCGGACACCTCGTACACTATAAGAACTTTCTCCCAGGTATTGGATTTCACTATTGTAGCAGTGACCTGCGCCATACTTGTAAATGACGTTAGTCCCATTCTGGTTAGAGTACGGAACTCAGCCTTCGGGCCTAGAAACAGAAATCTTTAGTCATAACAATGATTATTATCATACCATCTGGTCATAATAAGGATTATTATCATACAATCTGATCATAACAAGGCTTAATATCATACTATCTAGTCATAACAAGGATTATTATCATACTATCTGGCGACTACACAAATGTCCTGAAGGTGAAAAGTAAACTTCGTTAATGTTGTTTATGGAACTGTGTTAGTATAATTTTCATATTCGCATTATTTACACATACTCGCATTACATACAATACTAGCATTACTTACAAATGAAATGGAGTCACTAAGGCTGGAAAAAATTGTTCAAATGGGATATTCAGCACCAAGTAGAAAAAAGGATGTTTTGTTCTAAATATTTTCACCTAAAGCTGAACAGTAATAAATGGCTATACCAGAGAAATTATTCTCCATTTTACTGAGAAACAGCAACCCGTATTATTTGATTTTACGTCTATCTGGACATTCTGCTAGAGAAACAAATACGTAACAAGTCTGACAAACTTGTGACTATGATGTACAGCTGAGGTAGATTTTTTGTTGAAGGGAGATTATGTTGGCCTTTTGTTTATATTAAAACTGTCTCCCTCTTACTCTTTTTCTCCATTTGTGTAGAAAATAAGACTTTGAACAATGATTATGTGCATCAACAACGAATTTTATGTCCTATCGTATCTTATTCCAAGTAATGCTATCAACAATACATCTATGACCTTAATAGTCAGAATTAAATGGATTCAGTAAACTTTTCAGCGGACTTAGCCGAATGAATGATATTTGTGAAACCTATTCCAGACCACAGAAATCTGGATTGTGTGTAAACATAATATCCCATAATGGCTAACGAAGATTATAGTATGATGAATAATAATAAGGCTTTAATTGCTAGTAAGAAGTCAAATATTGTTGCAGTCACAACGAATATGGTCTTATAAAATATACAAACGACCAGTGATTCGTGCAAGCATCAAATCACTAATAGTCTGGAATTATAAGACAGTATTCATCAGATAACATCTTCTTCAATCATTAATATATACATCACAATCTTACAATATTATACAAAATGAGGAGACTCTGTATACAAACTCCTCTAGTACACCATAGATAAAACAATTTAGTGAATCTGTAATAACAATAATACTTTTCGTCTTAAAAGGCAATTCTAAAGCAAAGCGGAGCTCGTTAAGTATAGTTCTGTTGCGTAATTTATCTCCTAATTCTAGCAATATATGTCAATGATTTATCTGAAGTCAGTTAGGCCATCTAATATGATATTTTTTCTTCTGTTTCGAATCTTCGTTATTTTATCCAATGTTGTCTTCTATGACCTCTCATCTGACTTTAAGCATTAAGAATCTTATTTTGAAATCATGATTGAAATCATGCCAAATAAGCAGGCGTGGAACAACTGGCGGTAGTCTCAGAGAGTGAGGTGTGGTGGTAGGTGGCTCTACTTCTTCTATAAAGTGTCTCATGTGCTCAGTCAAGGGAATATCAGGCGAGTAAGAGGAGTCTTAAAACCTCTCGTTCTCGCTGCCTTGCGGGTGGGACGGGGAGTATAAAGGCTAGCGGAGAGTACACAAACCGAGAGAAGGCAACGGGAAACCACTGTTGTACCTCCCAAGAATAATTATGCTTATTCAGAGTAATAGATTTGTCATGAACGACGTTAATGGTTGTTCCTCTGGAACAGCCTCGTCTGGTAGGACAGCTCACGAGCCACAGCCACATGTGAAGCACGATCGTCATCAAGCTACTGGTGGCAAAACTAACAAGTTCAAAATGGCAACATGGAATATTATAACTTTATTCCAGGCTGGAAAATTAGAAAATCTAAAGAGGGAAACGGAAAGGATGAAGATTAACATATTAGGAATGAGTGACGTTAGATGGACAGGTGCAGAGAAGATAAATTCTGATAAACATACAATAATATATTCAGGAAGTGAGAAACATGAACGAGGAGGAGGAATAATATTTGACGAACAAACAGCAAGGGCACTTGTAGGATTTTTTAACATCTCGGATCGAGTCCTGCTAGCCCAACTGAAAGGACGACCAATAAACATAAATATTATACAAGCGTACGCTCCAACATCTGAAAGTTCAAAGAAGATATAGTTATTTTATAATGACATAGAGACAGCCCTGAAACACACAAAGTCACATGAAGTTACTGTAGTGATTGGAGATTTTAATGCCAAAGTTGGTAAAGAAAGACCTTCAGACATCGTTGGTGACTCTGGGGGAGAGGAATGACAGAGGTTATAAATTAATTGAATGGGCAAGAATACACAGCATGGTTGTAGGAAACACCTGGTTTAAACAACATCCTCGAAGACTGGCAACGTGATGCAGCCCAGACAAAAAGACTTCTAACCAGATAGACTACATATTAATCAACACACGATACCGGAATGCATTACTGCCAACAAATTCCATGCCAGGAGCTGACTGCAATAGTGACCACGACCCACTCTGTGGAAAAATTAGAATAAAGCTACAGAAAACATGCAGAAAAGTGAGAAACATCAAACTGAATACAGAACTCCTTAAAAATGACCAAGAACTACGAGAACAATACAGAGTTAGTATAACAAATAGATACAATGCAACAGCAAGGATAAATATTAAAGATGAACAATGGGCAATGTTAAGAGATTCTATCCACTAAACTGTTAAGGAGATAATACCACCGAAAAAAAGAATACCAAAAAACACAAATGGATGACAGACGACATCTTAGGACTGATGGACAAGAGGAAGGGGAGGAGTAAAAATAACTAAGAAAAATATAGCAAGATAAATAAATACGACGCAAATGCAGAGAAGCAAAGGAAGTGCAGACATATAGAGGATTCTCATAATAGAGACAGCAAAAACGAATTAGTGAATTCACAGGCTGGAAGACAAAATATTTCACAGGATGCCTGAAATCAAAAGAAGGTAAAATGTTAATGGAAAAAAGAAGACATTGTGGATAGGTGGACAGAGTACATCGGTGAGCTATATGAAGGAGAAAGATCAGAATTAACACCAGATACTGAAAACTGTGATGGAACACCAATACTTGAAGATGAAATCATAGATGTCATCAAACACATGAGGAAAGGAAAAGCGACTGGGCCTGATAATATAACAATAGAAGAAATAGAGGCACTAGAGGAGACAGGAATAAAAATAATAACCAAGTTACTGAATGTCATTTATATCAGTGGTTATAAGCCCAGTGACATGCTTAAATACACGTTTATAGCAATACCGAAGAAAACAGGTGCAAAGGAATGTGATGACCACAGGACTATCAGCCTCTCAGGTCACATAACGAAGATACTTCTGAGAATTATTATGAGAAGAAAAAGGGAGAAGATAAAAATGGAAATAGCAGATGAACAGTTTGGATTTGTTGAAGGAAAGGGAACACACATGAACACTAACAGAAAGAGCTTTAGAAGTACAGAAAAATCTCTATTTATGCTTCAATGATTACACCAAGGCATTCGACAAGGTAAAACATAATGAAATTATTCAAATGGTTGAAGACATCAATATAGACGGCAATGACCCGAGGATTGTAAAACATCTATACTGGCAGCAAGAAGTAACAATTCGAGCTGAAAATAGAACTAGAAAATATCAACTTATACAACAAGAGATGAGACAAGGATGTGTACTATCTCCACATCTTTTTTCTCTATATAGCGATAATTTTCTAAGAACGATCATCACAGACCCAGGCATAAAAATTGGAGGATACAATATTGACAACCTTCAGTATGCTAACAACTGAGAACCAACAAGACCTGCAAAATCTCTTGCATAAAATCGCTAAAGGAAGTGAACAGAAAGGCCTTACTTTAAACATCAAAAAGAGAGAGACTATGGTTATATCTAAGAAATAGAATCCACCAACATATAGTATAAAATTAAACGGAACTATTCTAAAGCAGGTGCAGAAATTGAGATACCTTGGACAGTAATAATTTCACATCACGACAGTCCAGATTTATAGGACATGTTTTAAGAAGAGGCAAACTGGAACACTTAATGACAACAGGAAAACTGGAGGGAAAAGGGACAGAGTAAGACAAAAAAATAAGATACTCGCCAGACTAAAAGAGTGACACAGAACACAGTCCAAGCATAGCTTATTGAAAGAGCAAAGGATAGATGGTTGTGGAAATCAATGACGATCAACGCCTGACCGGCATGAATCAGAGAGAGAGAGAGCTTTCCTTGGGTTAAGCACGGATAGCAACAAATGTCCACACTCTTACCTTTCTCACGTATTGTATCAACAATTGTTACCTGCCGCTAAGACTGACAAGTCTTAAGTTACTGGCATAATACAATATTTACAATATTTAATACAATATTTCCCAGATGGGAAATGCAGAACAGAAATCAGAAACAGAATAGGCCAAGCATAGACTGGATTTCAGAAAATGAGAAACATATTTCTTATCATTGAATGTTAGAAAACGAATCCTAAAATCCTATATTGAACCTATCTTTTTATATGGAAGTGAATCATGGACAATTGGCATGTTTGCACAGAAATCATTGGAAGCAGCAGAAATGTGGTTTTTTAGAAGAATGTTGCGAATGTCCTGGACAGAAAAAATAACTAATGAAGAATGTATTTGAAAAGCTGGAGAAAAAAAATATTGTCAAAAAAATTAGAGAGACAATGTACTTTCAAAGGACATGCAATGAAAAAAGGTGGCATTGAAAATATTATAACAATAGGAAAAATAGAGGCAAGAAGATCAAGAGGAAGACCAAGAGAAATGATACTAGACAGACGAGATGGCATGGAATGAAGGATCGTGTACTCTGGAGAAGCATAATAGCCAACGCGTCGGCACGGCACCTGATTATGATGATGATTATGATGTTTATTTCTTTTAAGCTTTTTTTCCGATTTATTGTTTTGATTGTCTGTTAGACAAAGGCAGTGCTCTCCACAAATGTCAAATCTCGCACAACCACGAGCTTATCGGTTTTTTTTTTGTCTAAAATAACGTTCTGAATGAGAAATATTGTTGTAGTATGGATACTCGCATCTGATGTAACATGGATCCTTGAAACCATTTAGTAATGAACCGGATGCTTAAAACTGTAGTAAAGGCAGTTTTTATAAATCTTTTCGGTAGGAATTTCCACGTGGTGCAAGAAAAAGAAAACAATAGTTTGCTTTTTTTTGGAGGGGGGGGGGGGGTTCTGACAGCACCACGGATGATTCATATATTAACGTACAGTTAAATATGTAATACAATGAGAAGAGCGCTGAAACTAAATCTAAAGATTCACCTATAACAATTTTTGTTGTGAATGGTTTCTCGCTTGCTGACTGGATATAACAGCATTTACCTTGTGTGATGCATACCTGCTATATTATCTCCCATTAAATTGTTTTGGTGTACATATTTCAGTATATGTTTTGTATTTGTATTTTACAAAAGTGGGAGTTATTAATTTCTTAAATATATTTCCCATTCAAACGAAATATTAGTGATTTCTAATCAGATCGGCCCTTTACAGAATCAATAATGATGACTGACTGCAGTCGAGGAATGGTACAGTTCGAGACTACTTTAGCCTTACCTTTCTTATCCATTCCAAAGTCATGAGCCAGACCTCCTGCGCTGAGTATCGGGATGTTCCAGACAGCTGAATACCTGGCCACAGCTGCAAGAGGAAAGTCACAAACAGGTCCGAAGAAAACGTGTACAAGTTTACTGTACCGGAAGTTGAAAGCTTCTATAGGTCCATACGTGCTGCTGCACTTTGAGTCCGCATATCTAAGGAGTACAACATTAAATATGACTTATTCTATCTTTAACACACCATTCAAAACTATTGTGTTCAATCTATTCCTTCATTTTTATTGTCAATATATTTGTTGTTACATGTGCCAAATGCATCTTAACATTAAGAATAATGTTACAGGATGCTGATATTCTTCTTCTTCTTCTTCGTTCACTTCTACCACCAAAAACCGCACTGTGAACCTACTGAATTCACGCATGTGGTCCTCGTTAGGTCCCGTGGTCCCCTGTGTGGTCCAAAATAGACCACACGAGTTCCACGAAAGGACCACAAGGGGTTCAGAGTATCACAGTGCTTTAGCCTGTATTCTTGGTGGGTCTCGGAAGCGGGATTGCGTGACACTGTGGTTTTCATTGCACCAGTTTAGTCTAGGGTTGGACTTTCTCACCGGAAGACCTCGACGTGTTTAGGATATCAGTGCATCCCCGCTGGGTGAGAGGCGGTAGCCCACCCAGGCCAGAGTTGGACTTTCTCACCGGAAAACCTCGACGTGTTTTGAGATACCCGTGTATCACCGCCGGGTGAGAGGTGGTTGCCCATCCAGTCCAGGGTTGGACTTTCTCACCGGAAAACCTCAGCGTGATTAGGATACGCAGACATCCCCGCCGGGTGAGAGGTGGTTGCCTATCTAGACTTCCCTGGTCCAGTGTCTCCGACTTCAGCATTTTGCGGTCGTGGCCGCTACCCTTCCTAGTTGTGACAAGGATGGAGCTTTTGTCCAGGAGGATGAATCCTCGCCACTAGTGACTTCTACCCCTGGGTTGAGCCGGTTTAGGCATTTCCCAGTATGGGCGTGTTTGGGACGGGACCGACCTCTAGGGCAGAGGTACTGTGACATTCATAGCCTTCAAGATTCACCCCTGGTATGAGCCGGTTTAGGCAAAATTCACCAGTATGGGTGTTTATCAGGCGTTACCGACCTCTAGAGCGGAGGTGGCATGACATGTCTAGCTATCGAGTTCCACCTCTGGTGTGTGCCGGTTTAGGCATATTTCACCAGTGTAGGTGTATTTCGGACGTAGGCGGCCTCTAGAGCAGAGGTGCCGTGGTATAGCTCTCGTAGTGATACTACTGGACATACCTGGTTAAACTTCACTTTCCACCACCTTTTCCCATCGGCGCCGCACAGCAACCTTTATTTCCGCATTTACTTCCTTAACCGGGAGGAGCTTCACTCCACGCGCGGCATTTGAAAAGTCAAGCCAGCAGTGACTTAACCTCTGGGACAAGCCGGTTCATGCATTTCACCCGATATGACTGCACTCAGGACGTGGCCGACCTCCAGACCAGAGGTGCCGTGATTTGACTGTTTGCTTCGCTTTATTCTTTCAACCACCTTTTCCGCAGTGATGCTGCGCGGCAACCTCATTTGCAAATTTCTTCATTGGCCAGGAAGAGCACCGCTCCACGCACGGCAGCTGAAGATCTCGCCAACAGCGTTTAAAGGGTTTAAAGTGTACTCATTCCAATTAAGGGGCCTCGAAAGAGTCCCGTATTGTTATTTTTCGTCACTACCTCCCCGTGCCGGGAGTGGGTAAGTTGCGCGCCTGCTGCCTTCCTTGGATGTGGTAGCCGTTTCTCATGCTCCCTCTCCGGAATCGAACCCTGATTCCCCGTTACCCGTTACAAACATGGTAGGCATGTCACGTACCATCGACATTTGATAGGGCAGACATTTGAAAGATGCGTCGCCGGCACAGAAGGCCATGCGATCAGCACAAAGTTATCCAGAGTCACCAGTTGGGACGCCGCGCCCCGCGAAGGGCAACGACGATTGGTTTTGAACTAATAAAAGCGCTCTTTCCACGAGGGTCGGAGCTTGGTAAGCATGTATTAGCTCTAGAATTGCCACAGTTATCCAAGTAGGATCGTGTCATCTAAGGAACCTCGACTGATTTAATAAGCCATTCGCGGTTTCACCGTGAGACAGTGTGAACTTAGACATGCATGGCTTAATCTTTGAGACAAGCATATGACTACTGGCAGGATCAACCAGATAGCTTTCTTCACCGAACCTTTGTCGGATATCTGCCGACAGACCGACGCCGAGCAAGGGAGACAGCGCTCTGCTCAGAGCGGATCCCTTTCGACCCCGGCGGCGTTTCATTTCCTTTAACCGGCGGGGGCGGCTCTCTCTGCTCTAACGAGCGGAGAAGAAAGCCTGGCCACCCACAAACAACACACGTTACATACTGCAGACCCGATACTCTTTGCGAGAGATGGGCCAATTTCGAGACCATCGGTCGACAAAACCGTACTACATCGTTATCACGAACCTGGCTGACTAGCCGTTTACATGCTTCGCTCGACGGACAAACCACTTGCTTCTGCATCGAAACACCTTAACTCTCGCCGTCCGGGAAGGGAGCGAAAGCCTGTCTCCCCACGCACGGAACTCGAGAGCGCTTTTTCGCCAAAAGAACGGTCGGCCTGCGCAACAGCAACCGCCCGCGCTGTGCAGGTCGGCGCAGCTCTGTGCGGCTGACATGCTGATATTGAAAATTTATAATGGACCTACTACAAATATCTAAGGTACAGAAATATGTATATAAACTTTTTATGAACATGAACAATAAGAGACAACAAATAATGCGGTGTACTTACAAAAGCTTAATAGTGTCCCGTGTGAACATCCCTCGGTGCTGCAGTCTGGTGATTGTCACATCGATAGCTGGTCTGACATGCATGATTGAGAACGGGTACATGGTAATATTGGGCAAGATGACAGCCATATACACAACCGTGCTAGACTTGGCAACATCCGCCATCCACCATATGATTGAAAGCAGTAGCAACGCCATTGAACAGTCATGTCGTATTTTCTGCGGTTGTGTTCAAATCTTGTCTTATAGAACAGTTCAGGTTATTTTCATTTCGATAAATTAACAACTCACATTGTTTACATTATCGCCGCTCTGTGACAATCACAAAACGTTTCTTCACGTTCAACCTATCTCTGAAGTAACAAATAATAATCGCTAATTGTGAGAATTATATTTAATTTCATAATATTTCAGTTTCGTAACCGCATTATCTCTTAATCTGTTTTGATGTTCTCAGTTAATATACTTGTGTTCTCATAGTTTCTGTACCAGAAAAATGCTGTAAGTAACAGATTCAACTAACATTATATCGGCAGAGCAGGAGATGAATCATAATGCTTAAAAATAGATAATTTTTTTAGCACTTCTGACCGTCTAGTTTCAAGGATCTGCATAATATTTATCAAAATTGTGGAGAAATTTTGATACGGCCACATGGAAGATCAGTCTGGCCACTTGTCAGCTGACGCTGAATATAAATAACTCATATACGTAGTAGAAACTTTCACTTTATGATTCAAGTTACTAAAAATGTAGTGAACATTATATCAATAAATGAAACAGTATGAAACTGTTACCCATACTGTAAAGGCGCAATGCTGACAGTCTTGCTGCAGTACTGGTAACTAGCCTCCGACTGAATATACGTCGTTTCAGATATTCCAGGTTATTTTATATTCGGTTCCAAACCTGCTGAACAAATTAGCCAAATCCAGATCTGAGAAGTGATTTAATGGGTGGAACTTGATGATGACGACTTGATGAGTGGAAGATGTATCGTGTGACATATGAGAAAAACGTTTCTAGTTCAGCCATTTAACAATCTGGCCATCGATCTGAAATTGAACTTGAAAGCCATACAAACAGTAGAAAATGTGTAAGACAAAACATGTCCACAGGAATCATATCTGGTGCAATAAGCGTTACGATCAATATGATTGGCTACCTCATTGCCTCTCACTTCTGTATGCCCTGAGCAATATATCCATATCATTGTTCTGGTAATACTGAATTATCTCAAAAGCTGAACCTATTCATGACGCAGCATACCCCTCTCTGCCTTGCAAAGCAAGGTTTGAAAGTCCGTCACCATACACTGACCAGGCACTAATATACGCCCTTTGCCATACACTCACGAGGTACTAATATACGACCTCTGTCATATATTGACCAGGCACTAACATAAGCCATCTGTCATATATTGACCACTCACTAATATACGCCCTCTGTCATATACTGACCAGGCACTAATATTCGACTTCTGTCATATATTTATCACTCACTAATATACACCCTCTGTCATATATTGACCAGGCACCAATATACGCCCTCTCATATATTGACCACTCACTAATACACACCCTCTGTCATATACTGACCAGGCACTAATAGTCGACTTCTGTCATATATTTACCACTCACTAATATACGTCCTCTGTCATATATTTACCACTCATTAATATACGCCCTCTGTCATATATTGACCAGGCACTAACATATGACCTTTGTCAAATATTGACCAGGTAGTAATATACGTCCTCTACCATACACTCACCAAGCACGTGATACTCCCTCAACCATACACTCACCAAGCACTCATATCCATATATAAATAACAAAAATATTCTGCTTGCTGGGTGACTGTTCTGGTTGCGGAATGATTGTTCTGGCTGCTGAATGACTCTTAGGAAAGAATGACTGTTGGGAAAAATTGACTGTTAGTAACCCTTCTCTGATGATATGTAATAGTTTGACTATTTATAATTTTAAGGCACCCCTGAAATAGTATTGGCGCCAACTAAAATGATTTTCTACTGGTTTGATCATTGTCTACTTGTGGAGTACAGTTTGAACTTATACATTTCTTCTTGTTGTTGGTGTTCTAACAATCACCTAATTGTCTATATTATACACTGAGAAAATACAACAAGACACCCAGGCTTCCAACTCCACAAAATAATACAAATACACAGCTTAACATAACTCGGCAGTCTTCCAACCAAAACAACTGGTCAACAATGAGAATTCCAACAAAGTCAATTGATGTAGTATTTCATCAGACCACGCACATTTATTAATGGACAAAATGAGGGTGAAATCATGAATGATGGAAACATAGCCATCAGGCTGAACAAGAACTACATTAACAGTGCCCGGCGTGAGCGAACTCTACGCCATATGGGCGAAAAACTTACAATGTACTATACACAAAAGAATCCATACTTACAACATTATCAACAAAACCTCAACCAACACAGGGAAAAAACTAATTCTTCCATCTCACTACCAACAAACTGCCAATGGTAGAAACTCTTCCTAAACGAGATTCCAATCTGCAATAAAACTACTAAAATTCTTCCTACATCACAACCAATAAAGTTTCTGCTACAACAAACAAGTAAGGCTCTCTCTACTACATTCTCGAGTCAATCACCCAACCTTTCTCTAACACATTCTGACCAAAGACTAACTTTCTCAGCCCATGCATACCTTCCGCTCAACTCAACTACATGACTTCGAATTTTCTCGAACCACGTGCTTGGCACACGGTGATGAGTTGTGGTCTACCAGACCACAACTACAGGGTTACACACACTACACTCTGTACAGAATTGTTATTCTGTTACAGATACTCGTGCACAAACTATCAAGAAGTGTCTGGCTTATACTGATGGTATATTATATAAAGGAAGGACAATTAACACAGAAACAGCAGTTGACACTGTCTTTATGACAAAATATACCACAGGATATCTGAAATCAAAAGAAGGTAAAATGTTAATGGAAAAAAGAAGACATTGTGCATAGGTGGACAGAGTACATCGGTGAGCTATATATGAAGGAGAAAGATCAGAATTAACACCAGATACTGAAAACTGTGATGGAACACCAATACTTGAAGATAAAATCATAGATGCCATCAAACACATGAAGAAGGGAAAAGCGACTGGGCCTGATAATATAACAATAGAAGAAATAGAGGCACTAGAGGAGATAGGAATAAAAATAATAACCAAGTTACTGAATCACATTAACAACAGTGGTTATATGCTCAGTGACATGCTTAAATACACGTTTATAGCATTACCAAAGAAACCAGGTGCAAAGGAATGTGATGACCACCGGACTATCAGCCTCTCAGGTCACATAACGAGGCTACTTCTGAGAATTATTCTGAGGAGAACAAGGAAAAAGATAAAAATGGAAATAGCAGATGAACAGTTTGGATTTGTTGAAGGAAAGGGAACACACAATGCTATTTATGCTTTACGAACACTAACAGAAAGAGCTTTAGAAGTACAGAAAGATCTCTACTTATGCTTCAATGATTACACCAAGGTATTCGACAAGGTGAAACATAATGAAATTGTTAAAATGCTTGAAGACATCAATATAGACGGCAAAGATCCGGGGATTGTAAAACATCTATACTGGCAGCAAGAAGCAGCAATTCGAGTTGAAAATAGAACTGGAAATTATCAACCTATAAAACATGGAGTGCGACAAGGATGTGTACTATCTTCAGTTCTTTTTTCTCTGTATAGCGATAATTTTCTAAGAACGATCATCACAGACCCAGGCATAAAAATTGGAGGATACAATATTGACAATCTTCGGTATGCTAACAACACAGTACTGATAGCTGAGAACCAACAAGACCTGCAAAATCTCTTGCATAAAATCGCTAACGGAAGTGAACAGAAAGGCCTTACTTTCAACATCAAAAAGAGAGAGACTACGGTTATATCTAAGAAATAGAATCCACCAACATACAGTATAAAATTACTTGGAACTATTCTAAAGCAGGTGCAGAAATTGAGATACCTTGGAGCAGTAATAATTTCAGATGGGAAATGCAGAACAGAAATTAGAAACAGAATAGGCCAAGCATAGACTGCATTTCAGAAAATGAGAAACATATTTCTTATCAATGAATGTTAGAAAACGAGTCCTAAAATCTATATTGAACCTATCTTTTTATATGGAAGTGAATCATGGACAATTGGCATGTTTGCACAGAAATCATTGGAAGCAGCAGAAATGTGGTTTTTTAGAAGAATGTTGCGAATGCCCTGGACACCAAAAATATAAGAAGAGCCGGAGAGACAAAAAATCTTGTAAAAAAATAAAAGAGAGACAATGTACGCTCATAGGACATGCAATGAGAAGAGGGGGCATTGAAAATATTAAAACAGCAGGAAAAATAGAGGGAAGACCAATACAAATGATACTGGACAGTCTGACAGGATGGTGTGAGAGGAGATACCAACTCTGCGGATGGCCTACATGAAGGATCGTGTACTCTGGAGAAGCATAATAGCCAACTCCAGTTGAAACGGCACCTGATGATGATGATAGCTTTATGAAACGAGACAGATTCAGATTTTGAACCATTTCAGTTTTGTCATGATGCTCGGTATAAATACACAGTAAAAGGGCAACTGTGCACTGTGAACGATATAGAAAAAAATGTAATTAATTCACTTCATATTACACAGGTTTGTAAGAGACCTAAATATAAATTAGAAACGTATCATTCGACAAACATCTAAAGCTAATAAGCGTTTAAAATTGTAGCGCATTTGTTCTGCTAACCTAACACTAATCACACAATACAGATTTGGGTTATAAACTGGCAGAACATTAAATAATATGTACCAAAATAAATGTAAAACAAAAACAACACACTTGCGGGTACTGGTGCCTGGGCCATAGAGACCGGGAGAGGGACTCTAGTCGGTGCATTGCTCTAGGCTCTGGAGCTGAAGAAAGGCCGTAGTAAGGAACCATAGGGTCATAGGTTGTGGGTTTCTTTTTTTCTACTCCTCTACGGTGAAAGTTTTAATACAATTAAAATTATACATGCAAATGTGTGGTTTTTAATATGATTCGCCTCGTTTCGTGGTTATTTATTAAAATAATTGTTTTTTTTTTCTTTTTGAGATATATTTGGCTGATATATCTGAATGATGTGTTCATGTGTATGTGTGCATACCTACGTGCGTGTACTCGATAACGCACACAAGTTAGTTACACATAGGAGAACGTTTATAGATAAGTTACTTCGACGTTTGCACCTCCAGTGGTATTAATGAAATATACAGTAAATTTTGGTTTAGTATACTACGCCAAGAAGGCTGACTAGTAAAGAGGATTAAACAGAGAAAAGTTAAACAGTGTGTTTTAAAAGTCTCACTACACTTTATATGTAAAAATGAAGAAAATGACGTCATAAAAAATGTGCTGCACAGTCAATCGTGAAGAAAAATGCCGTGAATGGTTGCCATCTGCTGGAGTAATTTTTTGCACTCAAAACAGAATGGTGTTATCAACGGAAGAATGAATGTTATTTGGTTGAACAAGTGTTTCGAAATGTCGGTCGATACACACGGATGGTTGTTCAAAGATTTACTGCAAAATTTCCTAATAAACAACCTCCTCATCGTACTACGGTTAGAAATTTGTTGAATAAGTTTCGTGATACGGGAACTCTGGAAGATCTGGTAGGCCTGCTGTGTATGAAGAAAAATGTCTAGATATCCAAGACAGAATCCTGAAAAGTCCATGCAAGTCCTTAAGGAAAATGTCGCAAGAAGTGAACGTATCACTGATCACAGTGCACAAAATTCTTAAACATCGGTTAAATTTTCATCCATACAAGATTTCTGTTTGAAAGAGTGTGACAATCAATCCAGAGTCAACTACTTCACGTGGTTTCAAGCATTTTTAGCTGAAGAAGAAGAGTCAATTCTCGATTTAACATTCTTCTCTGATGAGGCGTGGTTTCATCTATCTGAATACATTAATAGCCAAAATAATCGTATTTAGAGCAGTGTTAATCCCAATGCATTTTATGAAGCTCGGCTACACGATGCGAAAATTAGGGTATGGTGTGCCGTCAGTAGAAAACGTTTAATTGGACCAATTTCCTTCAACAACACTATATGCCTATCGGTATCGTACTGACATTCTGGAACCTTTTTTTAGAACAGCTGAATGAATAGGGAAGAAGCATGGTTCCATCAAGATGGTAACTGCACACACAGCTAGGGCAACACACGGTTTTTTGGATGAAATTTTCGCAAGTCGCATAATATCTCCTGGAATTTGGCCTGCTAGTTCTCCAGATCTAAATCCATTAGATTATTATCTATGGGGTTTCTTGGAAGGAAATGTTTACAAAATAATGTACAAACAATTGAGAACTTGAAAGAAGCAATCAGAATTACCATTCAAGAAATAACAACAGACACGTTGCACAAGGTTATTTGACAATATGAAGAGACGTGTACAGTCATGTCTTGAAGCCCATGGTGGACATTTCCAACACCTGTTATAATGAATATTTCAGTGGTACATTCCAGCTAACCCAAAACAGCGTTATATCATTGTAGTCACTATTGTAACTAATTAAATGACTTTTTAGCACATTTTGTGATGACGTCATTTACTTCATTTTTCAATTTTTTTTCATAGAAAGTGTAGTGAAGTTAAAAAACATCCTGTATTTTGGACTCATTATAAACGTCATGAAAATTTAGAGAAGACTGTCTTGGAAGGGTAAATAATGGGAAAAAGAAAAAGAGGAAGACCAAGGCGAAGAAGGTTGCAAGACATCGTTGATAATCTGCAAATGGATGCAACAGGAGCAGAGCATCTTGCTTTACAACCGAGAGGCCTTAAGGAAAGCTGTTAGGGAGAGGCCTTAAGGAGAGCTGTTAGGGAGGCAAAGTCCAGCAATGGACATGCAAATGTCTGATACCATGCCACATTTTAAAACTGGTTTTTGTTTAAATAAATCAAAATATCATGTCTTGCTGCCTGTGCCACGATGTTATATACAGTGATAAACATTCAGTCAGGCATTAACAATATTTTTAAAACTATTGTTTTACGTTTATTGTCAGTTTTCGTAAACGAACACAAACATTTATCTCAGAATATTTGGTTAAAAATCAAGTAGAAATTGGAAAAATCGTTCTTATGTGCTGCTGAAACAATGTTTTTATATCTAAAAAAGCACAAATAATTTATAGAGCATCTGTTCAAAATGTTTGCTTACAAATCAGGGGCCAAGAAAATGAAAGGAAAAGAGAAAAAAGACACTAGGGGAGATGTAAAATGAAAAAGGCACGCGCCACTGAAATAGGATAGTACTTCAGAAATAGGTTTTGGTTTACTACTGAAGGAGGTTTGTATTTATTTCCCGACAAAACGATAGGTGTGTGGTTGTCTCTGTTCTCTGCTGATATATTCTTTTCAGAGGATTTTATAACTATTCCGAAAACTGGAATCAACTAAGATGTTACTGAACTATACGTAAAGTAACGATACACCACAGATTCCCAACAACTGTACACACAACAATTTCTTTGGCCACTCGATTGAATGAGAACCCATCTGTTATTCAACAGCACAATACAAGGAATATATATTTTACCAAAACAGAGTCGCCAGTTTGTAGTTTCCAAGAACTACTACATTTAATGTGAGAACAGATGTTGATGGTAGGATGAAGAATGGAGTGAATCGAAAACCAGAATACAAAATATCAAGTATATGATAACAAGAGTTCCGATGAGAATCATATCGCCATTGGAACAAATAGATACATACAAAACCTTTGTTCCTAAAACAAACAAAAAAACACAATCCCACTACAAGTGAATCAAATCTTAAGAAAACATGCTACCTAAAAACTACTAATCTACTTACTAAGCTACCAAAAACTACTAATCTACCTCCTAACCTAACTACAAGGAAACACCACGCCTTGTCTCTTATCTTATATCTTATATCCTTCCCGTGCCGTTAAACGTCATATAGGGCTCGCAAAGTAGTTCGCCAATTTTTCCTGTCTACGCGAGTCTTTCAACCTCGTCAAGGGATTTTATGCCTGCTAATTTGGCCTCTCTTAACAATGTCCTCTTCAGAGTTTCACGCGGTCTGCCTCTTTTTCTTTGGCGTGTTGCTAGCTTGATAGCTTGTTTTGGGATTATCTGATCATTTCTTCTCATCAAGTGACCAGTGTCCATCTCCTTTTCCTGATCACCCATGAGACTGGTTGTTGTTCAGTCTTGTCTCACAAGGACCAAAAACCGATAAGTATCACACATCTGAATATGCTCCTAGCCAAACGTATGTCCTGTTCGGTCAAGGTTGAACAGTTCTTACATGATTTTAGCAAGCTTTCTTCTATATTACTCTATGGTTCTGTATATCCATATCTCTGTATCTCATATCTCTATCTTTCTAATCTGTCCTGACCTCTAAGCTGAGCTTGTCTCTATTCACATCTAATCTGACCTGACCTAGCTTAACTAACCCTCTCCTCTTCCACGTTTTATATTACCAGTCATCGCTAGGAATTCCCCAGGTTTTCTTCGTTTTTTTTCAACTCGTGACTTTTACAACGCACGCTCTCCTTGCCCTAATGTTCTCGAACCAGATGCAGGTTATAAAATCTGTGGAAAATATGCTATATATTGAGAAGAATAATTTTAGCCTTGACACTGAATAAAACAGCTGAATTTCATTCTCAAACATTTTGATTAATCATAACCAAAATGCCATGACTGGTCAAAAGTGGAGAGTGAGTCTTTCACCAAAGGAAACTCAAAATTGTTAACAGTTCACAGAACTCATTTATTAATCAGGGATTCTGCTTTCAGCAGCTACCTAACATCTAAAATTGCAGAGATTCCCAAGATGGAATTTTTGGACGGAGCCAGGAAGCGGTTTTTTTATCTCTGATAAAACCTTAACACCGAAAGCTAGTGTAGTTTAAATTACCTAGTATATTACCTTATGTTGGTTGATCAGAATTTAAACAGATAATTTGACTGACCAGGTTCTAAAACCGGAGCACTGAAATGTAGCTGGTAGCAACCTTTATCAGTTTATAATACCGATGGGCAAAGAATAAATAAAACTGACCTGAAGCTAAGAAGAACCTCTCTCAGACAGACCAGTCAAGACATCTTAGTTTACAGATCAGTATGTGACTGCTAAGTTTTGATTTGGAATCAGTGCATGAATGTAATGGATTAACAACGTCTTGTGAAAATGAGTTTGAATATAATTGATGATTTATAATCTTGATGTCCCCACAAGTCTCTGTTGCTGCCTATTGCTGTGTGACAGAATGAGTGAAATTCAAATAGCTGATATATACATATAGTAATGTCACCATTGAAATAATAGCAATGAACAATAAAGTTTCATGATCAATTTTTAAAAAATCATTCTCAAACAAAATAGAAAAGTATGGTACCAATGGTCACTTTCCAGACATTTAAAACTACCTAAATAACGCATCAGTCACGTTTTTGTAGAACGAAAACTGAAATTTCGAAGCATCGATGGAGACCAACATTTGACAGATTTGCTTCTCTCAACTGAACATGAACAAGCATTATATTGTTTTCCATGCCAATTATTTTGGCACAGAACTAACACATCCACGCCAAAATCAGCACTGGCATCAAATGAAACTTGGATAACTTTTGGAAAGTGGTTGAAATTGCAGAAGCAATCTGGAACAATAAAAATGAAACAGTCACAGAGAATACTACCTAGTTTGGCGAGAATCAGAAAAGTGCCTGGCATCTAGAACAGGAGTTGACTCCATATTAGAAGCGTTCATCAAACCAAAGGCTGTGAAATGATGCAACATTTAAAACCCATCATCAGTGGTGTACTATTCTTGGAAGAACGTGGTATGGCCTTTAAATGTTCATCTTTCTTAGGGCTCATAGAACGCTTTCCATGTAAGATCCTGTCCTTTTGGAACATGTGCTACGTGTAGAAAAATCTCAGAATAGAGGTGACCAGCTTCGAGTTCATTATTTTTTTTTGCCTGACTCACAAAATGAACTTAATTCACAGTACTCAAACTTTGTTAAACAACATATTTTGCTCGAGAGGCAGCATTCAGTACTTCCGGTAATAGAAGATGATACACCAGATTCCTCTCATACGGAACAAATATTTCTTTTGAGATATGACAATTTCAAACAAGCGCAGTTTTGAATCAGGAAAGATTTCTGCAGTTTACACACTGTAGTAAAAATAAAGGGAGAAGAAATCATTCAGCTGATAAAATACTTTGAAAGAACAAGATATTCCTCTCAATGATTTCAGACGTTACGGCTACGACAAGTATGACTGGCTTATACAAGAACAGCACCCAACAGCAATTTTTTCACCCCGTGGCCGTCATACACTTACTTATGTAGCAGTGGTGCAGCCGAATGCATTCTTGAAACAATAACGTTTATGGGACAGTTCAGACTGTATATGCCTTCTCAGTTCTCTCCCCCATTCTCCTCCCTCTTCCCCCCCCCCTCCCCCATGCTTTTCACAAATGGGAAACCAGCACTGGTTGTTCTATTTGTTGTATATCTAAAAGGAGGAGGTCAGATTATATTGAAAATGTGCAGCCCGTTATAGCCCACCTGCTGGGTATTAAAGAGATTATAAAACTTGCTAGAACTAAATTTGACAGCAAAAACAAGAAATGTTATCAGAGGAGTTTTATTCTATATAATGTCTTTTGTATGTGTGTTAATGTCAGCTGTGGTACAAAATACTGTCTATTATAGATCACTGCAATAAGAAATTTCAAGTTTGAGATGTTGTATCGGATGTCCAAGTAGCAAACATTGTAGATTTGGCAAAATATAGGAACAAATGGAAATGTACTTGGAATAAACCCAAAACAGTTGCACAAAACCTCAAGACAGAAATAACACTCACTCGCGGTTGTGTGTATGGACGTAATGAGTTTTTGTGCAACAAGAAAAGGAAGCATGATGATGATGATCATGATGAAGAAGTCTACTTCACAGCGTCTGTGTTTTTATGTTGCGGCAGACAGTGTTACAACAGGATTACTGTTTGCTTCAGTAATGCTAAACTCTTGACTGAGAAGTCTGATGTCTCGAAGAAAAATCTGTATCTGCAAGTGACATGGGTAGAAAAGCTCTGTCATTAGCAAAGCAATATCCTGCTCACCTCAATGGTCAAGATTTCAATACAGAAATTCAACATTTACCCTTAGTGCATAAGGCAAATTCTTGGGGAAAAAAACCCACCCACCCACACCCCCCAAACACACCCACACAGACAGACAGGCAGACAGAAAGTAAAGCCATTAGACCTGTTGAACAGAATACAAACTTGGACACCTGTTTTCAAATGTTTTCTTCAGCTTACGAATACTGAAACAAAATTCCTGGAACAACAGCCTCAGCAGAGAGATCACTGGGCAAACTCAAGTTGATTAATAACATTTTAAGGTCTACAATATCTCCAAAAATTTTTGCAGATATGACCAGGCTGGATATTAAATCAAAAAGTGCCAGAAGTATTGATGTTGATAGTACATTTCAAGATGAAATTATGCTGATAGTACATGATTACCAGAAGAACTCATGTTGACAGTGCACTGCCACAAGAATTGATGTTGATATCCCTATTTTGCTTTTTACTGTACTGTAATACATCTTGTCTTTCAATTTTACACCAAGTCCTGTGTAATAACAATACAAGTCAATGATGTCAAATGTTTGTGATTTTGACATTAATAAATGTGAATGTAAAAACAACAGACACAAAATATCAATACAACTTTTCCAAAAAATACAGAATCTAAAATTTCCTTTAATGAAAGTTTCACTTTTATTTGCAGTATAGAAGACCTACATTGTAGACAGGCTGTCAGTAGATTATGATGTCTAATTCAACCACATGTTGCACTGTAATGTGAAAGGATGTACAAATCATGAGATATACATTATTTCTTCCGACCTGGACTTTCACTGTTTATTTTCAGCTTCTTGCTCCCCCCCCCCAGACTTAAAAAGCTTAGCGAACTCAAATATATTAGCTAGTGAACAGGCTTGAACGGGGGGAGAGGGAAGATAGTTCTGGACCAAATTACAATAGCCTGCTTGATGGCTTGACATCTGTTATTTCCACTTTAAACACTACATATAGCACATTTTGTTCATATATTATTTTCTATACTATTTTCTTTCTTATATTTTCTCATATTAAAAGAAAATCTAACTGACCGCACTTATCGCAGCTTTGTTCCATCTCTCTGCTCAGCACACTCCACAGCAGCCTGGCTAATAGCGAGGGATATTTTTTTACCTTGCGACGGACACAACTTTTTATATTTTAAATTATTTATAAAAATATAAATAACTACTCTTCAGTGTTCTCGAACTTGTGAAGTTGTCTGCTCCGTGTTTTAGTCTAGAATTAGCTTCATGCGACCACAGTTCAGATGCCACGAGCTTATTCTTGTCACTGCTTATAAGACGTATCAAAAGTCAATCTGAGATGCGGCACTTTATTTGCTGTAATAACTGATCTGTTATCTAAATCCTTTTCTCTCCCATCGTCTACTGCTCCCGCATCTCATGGATTTCATTTTCTTTTTCGTCTTTTAAAAACAACAAATTGTGAATACAGTGGTTGGGAGCAGATCTGGAGACAACGACACAGACACTGGGAGAAAACTACTAGAAATAGTAAACATAAACGAATCCAGATATCTGCAAAAGCTGAAGGAGAACAGGCAAAGGCGCACTTTAAAAAAAAACTACTCTCACAGACGAGAGCTGAGAAATTCTACAGGACACATTGTGTCTCTCTGGGAGTAGTAAAACTGCTCACTCGTGAGCTCTCTAATGGACTAGTCCTGAAAGGGTCTATATTAAATTTGATGCACCTAAAGGCACTGTTGAAACTGAGATGTCTGCCAGTGTTGGTTTCTGTGCAATACTCCTGGGTAAACAACTGACAGAGTGTGGCATTATTTTTATTAAATATACTGGCCGTCCTTTCGTAAACTTGATTACTTTTTACACGTCAGTATTCTCAGTATGAAAGTGAAATTTTCTTCCCTGACGAAGGTGCACTGAGTTAAATGTAAAAATTTACAAGATGCGACTTGTGATACTAAACTCGTAGGAGAATGAATCTGGTTGCAGTAAGCAGTACTACTAACCCCAGGCTGTAAAGTGCTGACTTAGAGTTGCCAAATGTCTCTGTTTTCCGGGACAGTATCGTTTTTTATACCGTTTTTTATATTAAAAATAATTCACTGACCCGATAATCCTTTAGATCTATTTGTACCGGAATTTTGTTTTTCCTTTCAAATGAACGAATTTTGCATTCAAGCTACGATTTCAAGTTGCCCAATTGATATTCTTTCATTCATTCAGCTTTCCAAGCACATGCGGCTCACTGCCGCAGACAACTTGTCTCCATTCCTATCTGTTGTTTTTCTTCTCCTGCCAAATGTCCACTCCGAGGGCCTACAGGTCTTCTTCCAGGTTGTCACGCCACCTTTGTCTCTGTCTGCTTCTTGGTCTGTCTCCGTTAATCACTTCTGTATAAGCTTTTGTGTCTGTCTGTTCTCGTCCAAGCGTCCAAGTCATATCAATCTGTTGTTTTTCATAATGATAGTTATAAGTGGAGACTGGAATAGTGCATATATTCTTTGTTATTTTTAATTTTCCATTCTCGTGATATAGAATCTCCAACTGGTCCAAAAAGTCTTCTCAAGATTCTGTTTTCACAGATCTGTAGTTGTAGTTAACCTTCTTTTGTAGTGTTCCATGTTTCCGATCCGTAAAAGACAACTGGTCTAATCTGATTTTTAGATTTTTAAAAATTTAGGCAAATTGATATAAACATTTTAAAACACCAAAAATACAGTGGAAACTTCATTTGCTACACCTGTCTCCGAGTAGAAATTGTTTCACATTTCGTGCGGTTTAGTGTCAAATGTTTTTTTTATTCAGTTGTCTTCACGAGAAAGACGTGTTCAAATGGCGACATCATGTCTCCTTTGCGGCTCTGCACAAATAGAAAACGAGGATCTGTATGGTAATCGAGAAATTACTTTATTTAAGATCCGACATACTTCCTGTCCACTATCTTATAGTTTACTTGCTTTTGAAAACTACAGTGGTTGCAGGTTTTACAAGCTTTTGTGAGAAGAATATCTGTTTTACCATTATCCGAGACATAGCTCTAAAAATAGATAATGTGTTTCGGCTGTTGTCTCTTTGCAAAAGCACGACGCACTACAATCATTACGGATTCTCAAAGTCTATTAAGAAAAATAGTGCACCGTTCCATCAGAAGCGAGTGGTTAAACATAGTCTCCAAATCGCAAATCCAAAACATCACATGGATATACATTCCAGAGTTGATGATACAGAAAAAAACTTGCAGAAAAAGCCAACCCACCAGGAAACATTAAAATGGACAAACAAGACAATCCTCCAAGCAGCAAATCCAAGAATCAAACAAGAGAAGCTTCCAAAAATATACATACTACGCACAAGTAATCAGAGGAAATTGAAGCAAATTCCAGCAGTGCTCTAAAAGAAGAACATCAGTATTGGAATTTTGTCAGCAAAAACACTGAAGGACATACTGATGTCGAATACAGAACACTTACGGGGATGTTCTGAGTGTAATGAAGCAGCTCGTGGGGACCAGTAACCGAACTAGGTCTTATCCAGTTTCCTCAACATCCACTTTAAACACGTCTTATTTTATTTCTTTAGTAAAATTTGTTCTCATGTGAAACAATACAAGAATATCACGACAACGGATAGGAAATCACATGTTCATGCAAGCCTTTTTACACCGCAGGCTGCATGTATCAAAGTGACAGACAGAGTGTAACTGAAGAATTGGGAAGCAAGAATGAATGAGCTACGCTAAAAAAATAATCATGCAACATGCATGAGCTCTACTGATCGCATTAATTTCAATGATTTTAAGGATAGTACCCAGAACAATTCTGAAATGTAAAACCTTCTACCCGTAATGTTAGATATTTGTACATAACGTGGAAATCGAAGTAGCGAAAAAAGGTAGGTACCTATTATGAATAAAATTTATATACTAATTACTTCTCCGTTTTGTGTGTGTGTGTTTGTGTGTATGTGTGTGTGAGAGAGAGAAAGAGAGAGAGAAAAAGAGAGAGACTGATCGTGTCACTAATATATCAATCTGTAATCTATACATTTCGTGCATTTATTACGAGAGGCGGATAATTTTCGATAGCAATCTAGGGATACAGAGAAAGAGACACACACACACATGTGGACTAGGCACACTTAGATCGAGAGGTATACGACCTTGAACAAAGCGTCATCGTCCACGTGATTGGTAGTTGGTTCGGAATCTATATAAAATGAACGTGTGCGTGTATATGTTAGAGCATCACGCTGGAACACCTGGAGAAATTTCAACCAAAGTTGGCATACATATGACTTACAATCTAGATAATGCACCATGGGGGTTAGATCACTCCTATGAACCCTAGGGGTGCTGGGGGTGGGATCGAAACGGAACGATGCAAATACCCTACTGAGCGACGGGAAGTAACTCCCGTTATAGTTATGACTGCTTTGGATTGTCCGCCGTGACGGACAAAGGTCAGCTCACACAAATCGATGCCGTTTCAACTACTGAGGTGCCGAACCGTAGGCACTGATAACGAGAAACATGATACACAATGAGCAGATTTCTGACTCACGAAAGACACTCTGTTGTTCACCTCAGCGTCCATTTACACAATGGTGAGAGTGTTTATTTCATAACAGAGAGCGCCCATACAGTGGTTGATCAGCTACCAACCACATAGGGGGCTTAGGGGTAGGGGTGGGATCTTCTAGAAGATTGTAGATATGACTGCAGTCTTGGACTCATGATGTTCGAGAAACTTCCTGCACACAGATGGACGTAAGCTACTTCGGCAAGTCTTCCAGTTTTTCATCTTTCAGGGAATGTGACAGTGTCATTTCGCTCTTTTAGTTGATTGTCTCTTTTTGCTTTAATTATATTTGTAAAAATACATTTTAACTTTGTTTCCTCCTTATTTCTATATTAACGTTTTATTGTATTCTATAGTAGATTTCATTGCTCTGTGACAGTGTGCCGTTTTCTTATTCTTTCAAATTAGCTTTTCAAATTAGGGAGAGGGAGAGAGAGGGGAGGAGAGAGATGGAGAGAGAGGGAGATTGACTTACTGACTGACTGATCTTTATGTCACAAGGGTTAAGAATTAGGCACGCAAGCCTGTCTGACATTCTGCCCTTTATCATACATCTTTCACTCTGTTCCAGAAATTCTACAAATATGCTGTTTATTTAACAAACATAATTAACATTGAAGCTGAGAGACATAAAATAAAATATAACATTTACGTTTCGCTCTTATCCATTCACTCAGTACAGAAGTAACTACAAACATATATAAATGACTATCTACTAAACAAAAATTTAGGGACTATTCAAAATAAACAATTAACTGTTCGGTGTCTGTAAGAGAGAGAGGTAGGGAGAGAGAGACGGGTAGAGAGGGAGGGAGAGAGAGGGGAAGAGAGGGAGAGCGTGATGTAGAGAGAGAGAAAGGAGAGAGATAGGGACAGAGAGGGAGAGAAAAGGCCATGTTTCTCCCACTGACAACTTTATGTTGCTTGCTCAAGGGAGAGAGAGAGGGAAAGAGGAGGGAAAGAAATGGAAGGGGGAGAGAGAGACAGGGAGGGAGAGAGATAGGGACAGACAGACAGACAGATAGATAGATAGATAGATAGATAGATAGATAAATAGATAGATAGATAGATAGATAGATAGATAGATAGATAGATAGATAGATAGATAGATAGATAAATAGATAGATAGATAGATAGATAGATAGATAGATAGATAGATAGATAGATAGATAGATAGATAGATAGATAGATAGATAGATAGATAGATAGATAGGAAACATTGGCTGGCATTCAGTTAGATAGAGGCAATGGCCAGGCCATGTCTTGCGTAGTTGCGCGTAAGGATGTATTATTCTACCCGTGCCCACCTCATGTGTTGTAGATTATGTAGTTGTGCATTTAGCTGCAAGTAGGTTTCCGTATTTACGTATCGATATAGACATTCTGTGCGTGACTTCAGTGTGATTTACTAGTAAATTTGATGGGCACTATGTTTGATTCGTTATTATGACTTCATGTAGATTGATCTTGTGTTGCAGCAACGCGGTTATATAGAGTTGTGTCATGGCAGCGGTAGCTGCAATGAATATGTGCCATTGCATATTAGATCCGTAGTGTATGCTACGTGTACGGCAAGAGAGCCCGGGATCACGGGTCCATCAGGTTTTTCAATAATGCAACATGAGAAATCATTATCATATGATATTATGCTTAATTACCATTATAATGACACCTGTCCTGATGTCAATGTCAGTTGTATGTGTGTTGTGAGATTAAAATCTTATATCTTATATCCTTCTCGTGCCGTTAAACATCACATAGGGCTCGCAGAGTAGTTCGCCAATTTTTCCTGTCTTCGGCGAGTCTTTCAACCTCATCAAAGGATTTTAATGCCTGTTAATTTGGTCTCTCTTAACAATGTCCTCTTCAGAGTTTCACGCGGTCTGCCTCTTTTTCTTTGGCCTGTTGTGTTCCACTTTATAGCTTGTTTTGGAATTCTCTGATCATTTCTTCTCATCAAGTGATCAACATATGTCCATCTCCTTTTCCTGATCACCCATGAGACTGGTTGTTGTTCAGTCATCTGTCTTATCTCTGCATTGTTCTTGAATTCGATCCATCTGATGCCGAGTATTTTCCTTAGGCATTTGTTTTCAAAAGAGTCTAATTTCTTTTCTATTTCTTTAGTTGTTTTCCAGCTTTCACATGCATAAATGAGGGTGGATATAGCATTTGAATTGAATAGTCTTAACTTGGTTTTTATGCTTATAACTTTTGAATTCCATATGTTATCAAGATTCTTCAAGATTGATGCTGCTTTTGCAATTCTGATCCTAACTTCCTTTCTAGTGTCACCATCCTGGTCTATGTAGCTGCCAAGGTAAGCAAATTGATTGACTTCTTAAATATCTGTCCCTTCTATGTGTATTTTTCCATTTTGATTAAGGGGAATTTTCATTATTTTTGTTTTGTCCTTGTTAATTTCAAGTCCTATTTTGCTAGCCATTGAAGACAGACTATCTGTTTTTTCTTGCATGGAATTCACATTATTACTGATAAGAGTTATGTCATCAGCAAAATCAAGATCTTCTGGTTGGGTCCCATGTACCCAGTCAATACCTGTGTTACCTGTGCAGCATTTTTTCATTATGAAGTCTATTGTAATTCCAAAAAGTAAAGGAGACAGTATACATCCTTGTTTCACACCTGTTTCAATCTGGAACCATTCACTCATCCCTTCTTCTGTCTTGAGTGCACAGACATATCCATTGTAGAAGTCTTTAATGATGTTGACAATTTTAGATGGTATTCCATATAGACTTAAAATTCTCCATAATGAATCTCTGTGTATGCTATCAAATGCCTTTTTAAAATCTATGAAGTTCAGTATTAATGGTTTCTGCTTTTCAATATGTTCTTCAAGTATTATTCTGACAGTAAAGATCTGGTCGAGACAGCTTCTTCCTTTTCGAAATCCTGATGTTCTTCTCTCATTGTAATATCCACTATATCTTTTTATTTTCAGACTTATTTCATTTCAGACTTGGTGATTTGTACTGCATGTCAATGTATTGGGTATTGATTAAATGCTCAGGATTTATGCATAATTAGCATACAACATACCAATATACCAGTCTCATGGGTGATCAGGAAAAGGAGATGGACATATGTTGGTCACTTGATGAGAAGAAATGATCAGAGAATCCCAAAACAAGCTATCAAATGGAACACAACAGGCCGAAGAAAAAGAGGCAGACCGTGTGAAACTTTGAAGAGGACATTATTAAGAGAGGCCAAATTAACAAGCATAAAATCCTTTGATGAGGTTGAAAGACTCGCCGAAGACAGGAAAAATTGGTGAACTACTTTGCAAGCCCTATGTGACGTTTCACGGCACGGGAAGGATATAAGATATAAGATACCAATGAAGGGAGAACCTGGGTTGGCGATCATGATGGGGGAGATAGATTGGCCTCGAGTACGGTAGTACATTGCCAAGGGGTTGTTGGTCTGTAACCATCTTGAGAAATATATATATTCCTCCAAATAATCATAAAATGTAAACTTGCAATATGGTCCAAGCTGGTTTCAGTCAAAGAACATGATCAAGAGATCATATATTAAAAATAAGATTAATAATAGAGAAATGCAATTCTTTATATACTACTCAAAAGCATTTGATTGTGTACAACACCAGAAACTTTCGGAATTAATGGAAAAAATGTGATTTCCAACACATTTGATACAATTAACATCACTGCTGTATCTAGACCTACAAGCAGTAGTACGAATAACGGTGAAACAACAACTTGGTTTGACAGGGGTGCATATTGTCACCTTGTATACTGAAAATATAATGAGGAATGTTAGATAAGATGTAGACAAAGAATATTACGACGCCATAACAATCATTTCAATGGCCCCAACCACAGAGGCAAATCTGATTTTCTGGTAACAACAAGCTAACAATGTCACGCATATGACACAAGCCACCTGGCACTTGAGAACCGCTGCATTCAAAATTATGGGACGCTGGAACCACTCGCTGTTTAGCTACACGTAGCATTCTCTTCAGTCATTATAGTACCTCTCCACTAAATCCACCCCCTCTTACTTTTCAAACTTCCTCACAGCATCACTCTGCAATCCCTCTTCCCCAATCATCTGTTTCAACTTCTCCTAGCTAGGTCAATATTGTATCACTCTCTCTCTCCCCTCCCCAGTTCCCCATCCACCACCCCCAGTTACAACCCACCGACCACATGTCACAGGTCTCTATTTAAAGTCTCCACGTTCTACTAAATCCATTCCTGACACACACCGCCGGACAAGCCACACCTTACAATTTACAGCTAAGTACTCTTTTTTAAATTTTTTTAAAAAATAGTATTCATGTGAATCTATACTTCCTCTCTATATTTCTTCGTCCTGTATGTTTTTGTATGATTAAGGCTCACGCCGAAACGTCACAACTTTGTAATCGTTAAGTAATAAAGCTGCTCCTACTTTTTCCTCTTTTATACACTCGAGTATTTTCCTTAGGCATTTGTTTTCAAAAGAGTCTAATTTATTTTCTATTTCTTTAGTTGTTTTCCAGCTTTCACAAGCATAAATGAGGGTGGATATTACATTTGAATTGAATAGTCTTAACTTGGTTTTTGTGCTTATAACTTTTGAGTTCCGTATGTTCTCAAGATTCTTGAAGATTGATGCTGCTTTTGCAATTCTAATTCTAATTTCCTTTATGGTATCACCATCCTGGTCTATGTAGCTGCCACGGTATGCAAATTAATTGACTTCTTCAATATCTGTCCCTTCTATCTTCTATGTGTCTTTTTCCATTTATATACATGCTACAAGAACTTGATATTGAAGAAGGCTGACTAGTAAATAGGATTAAAGAGAGAAAACTTAAATATTTTGGACACATTAAACGTCATGATAATCTAGAGAAAACCGTCTTGGAAGGGTACATAATGGGGAAAAAAAAGAGAGGAAGACCAAGGCGAAGATGGCTGCAAGACATCGTTAATGATCTGCAAATGGATGCATCAACAGCAGTCCATCTTGCTCAGAACCAAGAGGCCTACAGGAGTGCTGTTAGGGAGGCAAAGTTCCGCAAGGGACATGCAAATGAATGAATGTTTTTATTGTCGAAACACGATAAAAAAAATAGCTACAAAACGTACTGAAAGTATTTTGCTATTTTCTTTACCTGCTGCTGCAATAGAGAAATCCTATTATGATAACAAAAGTAAAACTTGGAGACAATCGTTAAATACACTTCTACAACACTCAGTATTTTAAAACAGTGCCTAAATCTGGAACGCCTAGGAACAAATACGAATTCCCTTTTTTGTTGTCTTGTTTACTCTACTAAAGACAGGCTGTTATTCTCGCTGCATGAAATTTCTACACTGGATTTGCCTACAGTAATTAAATCATTATCTTATAAGACAACAAGAACGAACACTGCATTTAAACCAACACTGGATGTAAAACATTAGAAAAGAGATTGCATAAAATTGGGAAGTAATTTGTTTGGAGCCATTAAACGTTCTTATTTCTGCGGCAGAATTATCTCATTACCCTCTTCTGCTTAAGAAAAGACTTCCATGAGCACATGACGCTGTTTATTTTCTGCTTCCTTTCTTGCAACTGCTTTCCTTTCATCACGCCTGCACTTTCCAGATAATAAGGGGCCTTGTTTGTTCGCATGAAATTTATAGTTTTTATAAGTGATCCGCCGGTTTATGTTTCCTCCTCCGTTCTGTTTTGTTAACATTCTTCGCACTTAGCATCAGTCGTGGGCATGCTCTCTAATATTTCATTCTGTAATACAGGAGCATAATCTCTTATTTCCCTTCACAACATCCGCCTGAAATACATGCAAAAATTCATTTTCCGATGAATCATCAAATACGTTCTTAGGCAATCATAGCCTGGCTCAACACTGCACACAGACAATAAGCACAACCCACTGAGTTTTTTTTTTATTTCACATCATCTAGGGAAAAAAAATATTCCTATAAAGAAATGTGTCCTTTTATAAGCCACAATAAAAATGAAATACGATATAGCTATCTGAAATTAAAATTGATATTTGCCGACATTTAATACATTTATACAGACAAAACACAATAAATATGTTAACAACCAAGCTCGTTCCATCCTGACATTAGGTATTTCTTCATATTTGCGTTATATCATTTGAAGGCTATGAAGTTGACACATTTGCGGACAATTTTCTGCTATAACTCGCTATCACACAACTAAAATTCTCCCCAACCGTCTTTGTGTTTACTTGTTTTTACCATTCATTTTCCTGCGTCCTCTGTGAAGTCAAAGACAAATCACTAATAATGATCTACCAGGGAAACAATTAAGGTGTTAGAAATGTGTGTCAACTGAAACGTTCTTTAACGCATATTTTAAAAGTGGATGCAGAATTTGAATTAGGGAAGACTGGAGTAAAACATCATTATCTGTACATATTTTTTTGGATCCACAAATTGACCGAAATTAAAAGAACTGGTGATGATGTTGACTCGTAGAAAAAGACATATTTAATTATAACAGTATATTGGAAAAGTTACTGTTACGGTGGTTGGATTCTCATACAATGATATAATCCGGGGTATTTTAATATTTTGACCATTTGATTTAAAGCTAACGGTATTTTTGTTGTGAAAGAGTTCAACTCAAAAGTCAGGGTTGAGACGCTAAATTCCACGAGATGTTTGATTATTTTTATGAACTTATCCTTCACTTGGTTTGACATAAAACAAGGGGTCCGTCAGGGGTGCATATTGTCACCCTACTTATTTAATTTGTATACTGAAAATATAATGAGGAATGTTAGAGATGATGTAGACAAAGACTATTACGATGCAATAACAATCGGAGGTTATGAAATACCAGAGATTAGATATGCTGATGAAACAGTATTACTGTCCACAACACAAAAAAGGAATGGAAAAACTAATTATGTCAGTCCGTAAGAACAGCGAAGAGCAGAACCTCTATCTAAATGCAAAGAAAACTAAATTGATGACAACTGACAAAACAAACAAGGCAGCTGAAATATATATTAATGAGGAAAAATTGAAAGAAGTGGAGAGTTTTGAATATCTTGGATCACTGCTAACTAATAATGGAGATACAATGAGGGAAATTAAAAGGAGGACATATATTGCTCTTCAGAAAGTAAAACAAATAAAGAATCTGTGGAGAGGACCAGACAGAACTACAAAAATAAGATTTTTAAGAGCATGCATCTTTCCCATCGCAACATATGCCTGTGAGACCTGGACACTTAACAAAACAGCTGAGAAACACATAAATGCCTTTGAATGTAAATGCTACAGAAGAGTTCTCCAAATATCGTGGACACAAAAAATAACAAATATTTAATTCTACAAGAACTTAATATTGAAGAAGGCTGGCTAGTAAAGAGGATTAAAGAGAGAAAACTTAAATATTTTGGACACATTAAACGTCATGATAATTTAGAGAAGACCGTATTGGAAGAATACATAATGGGAAAAAGAAAAAGAGGAAGACCAAAACGAAGATGGCTGCAAGAAATCGTTGACGATCTGCAAATGGACGCAGCAGCAGTAGGCTATCTTGCTCACAACCGAGAGGCCTACAGGAGTGCTGTTAGGGAGGCAAAGTTCCGCAAGGGACATGCAAATGAATGAATGAATCCTTCACATGTTAGTAACAGAAAAGTTATTTTCGGAATGTCCAGTGAGTTTTCGTCTGAAGGTCGTAAACAGGTAGAATCACCGGTTGAGTGATTCTCGGGATAGAAACTTCAGGAAGATTTAGGGAAATAGCACATATTTAAGGAGTGAGAGGACGAGATTTCTGGATGGATTATGATTATGAGATTAGAATGAGTTTGTATTAAGTCTGAGTTGAGAAAGTGTTAGGAGCGCTGTTAGGCATGATTAGTTGAGAGTGTGATTTTTCTAGCCTATAGTGCACTGTGTTCGTGATTTTTGTCATGTAGCTGACTTGTGCATAAAATGCTCCTTCTGGAGACATTATGAGATTATTTCTCATTATGATTTCAGTAAAGAGTCAGGTTGTTGTTAGTATCATAATATCAAGCATTTCTTTTCCTGTCATAACTTTGCTGAGCTAAAAAATGTGAAATTTGTTCCTTTTTGGGATTTTTGTATTGACCTTTGGTCTACAGATTTTCTGTGATGAGTGAGAAAATTCCGTGATCCTATTTTGATGCACAGATAAGACAGATGACTGAACAACAACCAGTCTCATGGGTGATCAGGAAAAGGAGATGGACATATGTTGGTCACTTGATGAGAAGAAATGATCAGAGAATCCCAAAACAAGTTATCAAGTGGAACACAACAGGCCAAAGAAAAAGTGGCAGAAACTCTGAAGAGGACATTGTTAAGAGAGGCCAAATTAACAGGCATAAAATCCTTTGATGAGGTTGAAAGACTCGCCGAAGACAGGAAAAATTGGCGAACTACTCTGCGAGCCCTATGTGACGTTTAACGGCACGGGAAGGATATAAGATATAAGATATAAGATTTTGATGCAGTAAATGTGTACTCTTATGCTGTACTACATTTTTTATGCTTGTTACTTTTATCTAATGTTATTCTCCCTTTCCATTTGGCAAACTAGTTCTTGCCGGAAAGTGGATTAGCCAGAAACTTTGTATAACGTTATCAGTTGCCTCTCACCCTCACCTCTCATCACTCATTTTTTCTATTAATAAAGTGTGAGTACCTCTCACTCTCACCTATCATCACTCATTTTTTCCATTAATAAAGTGTGAGTTTATGTTATTCACACTTGACTTATTCTTCACACTGTTCGCTGTGTGTTGTCCATGTTAGTATTTTTATAACAGACGTTTCATGACAGTAATACAAATCTTTATAAGTATTGCCGTGTCTGTAACAGTCACAGTAATAACAGACAGACGTACGATACAAGACTGTATAAGTAGTGCCGTGTACATAATGTTATATGTGCTTGCTAGTCACGAGTCATGAAATTATTCTGGGCATGGAATTACAGTTGAGCATCCGAATATGGTGTCACTGATGTCTAGCAACCAGGGTTATAACAATACTGGTGTCACAGTAGTATGTCAAAACAGATGTGATATTTATGCCCTAATTTATTTTGTTGTCTTGAACGTTTTATACAAACGACCATAACTTTAGGTCACGGCTAAAACAACTAAGATACAGTGTAAAATGTTCCTACATGAGATTTCTGCATGTGCGCTATTTGAAAAGGGCTTCACCTACCCAACAATATCTGTGAAATTTTCACAGACATTAGGACTCCCATTCAATATACGACGATTAAAAATGATTTATTTTAACACGCCAATAAATATTATCGCTTTTACAAAATTGTGGTTGCTTTTGGGTTGTGGAAATGGGAATTTTGCAGATATTACAAAATGATGCCACTCGTTATTCCTTGTATGTGAGACTGGAGAGTTTCTTTTCATTTACGTTTTGCTGTTGGCTGAATTCAACACTGGGTCAGTCAGTCAGTCATTTGCATTTCCCTGGTGGAAATTTGCCTCCCTACCAGCTCTCCTGTAGGCAAGATGCCCTGCTGCTGATACGTCCATTCGCAGATTATCAACGATGTCTTGCAGCCATCTTCGCCTTGGTCTTTCTCTCTTTCTTTTTCCTATTATGTACCCCTCAAAGATGGTCTTCTCTAAATTCTCATGACGTTTAATATGTCCAAAATATTCACGTTTTCTCTATTTAAGCTTCATTACTAGCCAATCACTTCTATATTAAGTTCTTGTTGTATACCTATATTTGTTCTATTTTGTGTCAATGATATCTGAAGGAGTCATCTGTAGCATTTACATTAAAAGGCATTTATGTGTTTCTCAACTATTTTGTTAAGTGTTCAGGTCTCACAGGCACATGTTTGGATCGGAAAGATGCATACCCTTAAAAATCTTATTTTTGTAGATCTGTCTGTTCCTCTCCACAGCTTCTTTAGTTGTTTTATTTTTTTAAAAGTGATAGGTATAATTAGTTTTTCCATTCCTTTTTTGCGTTGTGGACAATTGTGTCATTAGCATATTTAATCTCTAGTATTTCATAAGCAGGAGGAAAGGAATGTGCAACAATCTATCATGCACTATGTAAAAAGATATGGCATTCAGGTATATGGCCAAAAGAATGGAAAAGAACTGTATTCATACCACTGCCAAAAAAGGAAATTATGCACAAACTACAGAACTGTTGTCCTGATTAGTCATGCCAGTAAAATTCTGTTAAAAATCATAATGGATAGACTTCGAAAGAAAATAGAAGAAGAAGTCAATATAGTCCAATCTGGTTTCAGTCAAGGAAGAGGATCAAGAGATCATATATTCAATATAAGATTAACAATAGAGAAATGCAGAAAGTTTAATGTGAATCTATTTTTATCCTTTATAGACTACTCAAAGGCATTTAATTGTGTACAACACCAGAAACTTTCGGAATTAATGGAAAAAAATGTGATTTCCAACACATGTGATACAATTAATATCACTGCTGTATTTAGACCAACAACCAGCAGTAAGAATAGATGGTGAAACAACAACTTGGTTTGA
Organism: Achatina immaculata; assembly: GCA_009760885.1. Taxonomy (NCBI): domain Eukaryota; kingdom Metazoa; phylum Mollusca; class Gastropoda; order Stylommatophora; family Achatinidae; genus Lissachatina; species Lissachatina immaculata. The sequence continues at coordinate 11,341,433 of CM019710.1, forward strand.
TATAAAACAATGGGTCCGTCAGGGAACGTACTGTCGCCTTACTTATTTAACTTGTATACTGAAAACACTTGAAGAAAAACTTCGGAAACAGCAGGCAGGATTTAGGAAAGGAAGATCATGCATAGACCACATATTTGTACTTAGACAAATATTAGAACAGGCAAATGAGTGGCATAGCACAACATATGCATTATTCATAGATTTTGAGAAAGCCTTTGACAGTGTCAACAGAGATGCACTGTGGAAAATCCTAAGATGGCATGGCCTCCCCCACAAGATAGTAAATGTAATCAAAGCCCTATATGAGGGTTTTCAGTGCAAAGTTATCTGTGGAGAACATACCTCCAGCAGCTTTAGGGTACAAACAGGAGTGAAACAGGGATGTGTACTATCACCAACATTATTTATCTTGGCAGTAGACTGGTTAATGAAGGAGGCAACATCAGACAAACGCAGAGGATTACAATGGACCCTTGACACAGTGCTGGAGGACCTTGACTTTGCGGACGACATTTGTCTATTATCAAGCAGTCACAAAGATATGCAAGATAAAATAAACAAGCTAACTCAGAATGCAAACAACATAGGACTAAAGATCAACGTAGGAAAGACAACGTTAATGAAGCAAAATGTGAACAACAGAAATGTACTCAGTGTAGATAGCAAGTTAGTTGAGGAGGTCAACGAATGTGTATATCTTGGCAGAAGAGTAGTAGAAAATGGAGACAGCACAGAGGACATCAACAGCAGACTTACTAGAGCAAATCAGGCTTTTGCAGTGCTGCAGACTATATGGAAATAAAAAAAACTAAGCATAAATATGAAAATCAGGATATTTAAGAGTACTGTTCTAAGTGTACTACTCTATGGAAGTGAATGCTGGAAAATCACCAAAACCATAGAAAACAAGTTGAATTCTTTCCAGACTAAATGTTTACGAAGAATTGGGAAAATATTCTGGCCAAAAACCATAAGAAATAACATCTTATTGGCAGAAATGCAGATGAAGCCACTGACAACAATTATTGAGGAAAGACGCTGGCGATGGTTGGGACATGTGCTCCGAATGACTGACAACTCACTACCAAAAATAGCACTAAGATGGACACCACAGGGGAACAGAAGTAAGGGTAGACCAAAAGAGACATGGAGAAGAACAACAGAAAGGATGTTGAGCAATAGAGGGCTCACCTGGGCAAGAGCAGAAAAAAAGGGGAAGGACAGGCATTTGTGGAAAACCCTTGTGGAAGCCCCATGTGCCCTGGGCACTTAAGGTTCAGAGAGAGAGAGAGAGAGATACTGAAAATATAATGAGTAATGTTAGAGAAGATGTAGACAAAGAATACTACGATGCCATAACAATCAGAGGTTATGAAATACCAGAGATTAGATATGCTCCCCCTGGGAACAACTGTGTTAAGAGCACACTTATCTTAACATAGTGTTTGTGAGACAAGGAACATAGATCTGTTTGCTAAAAAACTCTGACCTACTTCTGTAGCCCAGAAACTTATAGCAATCAACACTAATTGTAATTGTTATTTTTGTAAAATGTAATGTCAGGTTGGTGGACGGATGGGGACATGGAGATCTCTGGCGGGGATGAGGGAAGCCTGGTGTGAAACCAATGAATCCAGGACGTGACAAGCCTATAGGTCTTTACAACAATGGCTATCAGAATGATGTAAACAAAACAGAGCCAGCAGACTATAGGTGGCGGGGAATGGATATCGTTGAAACACTCATCAGATTCCTCATCTCAAAGTCAGAGTGTCTTTGTGGAACTGTCTCCAAACCATCTGACATGGAGAAGGGACTTACATACAGCCACCAGAGGCTGGAAAACAAAGCTTTGGCCAGGCCAGCCACACTGTCTTCATGGCAGTCCGAGCAAGACCACAGTCTGCCCTAGCAAGGAAAGGTGCTGAAGTCGGAGTTACCTAGCCAAAAGGCGCATCGCAAAAATCAGGGTAACACGCATTATCGCTAATGAATGTCTCTATCTGCAGTATTCAAACATGGTGCTGGCCCTATGAAGACTAACCAGGCAGGTGCAGTGCCGGGCCCCCTGCCTCGAAAGGGTCCACCCAATGCTACTGGAGGTCCTCTCAGTTCGTCTTGTGGGGTCAGGAGACATGAGAGTAGAGCTACTGGGAAAAAAATACAACGGAAGAAAACAGCCAAAAAGCAAGAGCTTAAAATAATGCAGTGGAATGCTGAGGGTGTCAGCAGTGTTAGAGATGGCTATAGCAAAACGGTGGAACTAGAGAACATACTTTTTGCAGAGCAGGTAAGTATATGCTGCATACAGGAGACACACCTAACCAAAGATGCCGCCTTTAAAATCAGAGGCTACAAGTGTTTTTGATCTGACCGACAGGACAGAAGAAAAGGAGGAGTACTCACACTTGTTAAGAATAACATCAGCGCATGTCAGGTGGGAGTGTTCATGGAAGGAGCTGAATATCAGATGATCCATCTAAAAAGTAGTAATACAGATTTCCACCTCCTTAACTATTACTGTTCTAATGACCGCCCACTTGCTTTAGAAACAATCCCACACAAAGAGAGACTGATGGTCTGTGGTGATTTTAACAGCCATTCCCAGAGCTGGGGCTATGACCACATAGACAAGAGAGGAGAGGATGTTGAGAGCATCTGGCAGGATGATAACGGACTTCTCCTGATCAACCAGCTAATGGATCCCCCAACATTTTACTCAAGGGCTTGGCGTACAACATCAACACCAGATCTGGCACTCCACTCTCCAGATCTGAAGTGGAACATTACACGTGAAGTTGGAAAACAACTTAGAGGTAGCGACCATCGACCAGTCTTCCTAACAATAGAAAATGAACTCCTTAACACCAATAACCCTCTCCCCAGATGGAACTATAAAAAAGCAAACTGGACAATGTACAGACATCGTACAGGTATCCTGGTGGGACAGCTGTCCATAGAAGGTAAGGATATTAACAGCATAGTGAAGGAATTCAATGCTTGTATCCTTCAGGCCGCTCGTGAAACCATTCCCAGAAGAGCTCGCAGGGACTATAAACCATACTGGTCTAGTGAGCTTGGAAAACTCCATGATGATGTGGAACCAGCTCGAAAGCAAGCAGAAAATAGACCATGCCAAGAACACCACAATAATTACCAACATTCTAAGGCCAAATTTCAGAGAGCCAAGCTGCAAGCCAGACGGGAAAGTTGGAGAGAGAAAACAGAATCCCTAAACTTTGAGAAGGATGGAAGGAAACTGTGGAAACTAATCAAACAGTTAAATGATGAGAGTACTGGAAGAAGTACAAAGATTACACTAATAGAGGATGGGAAAACTCTTACAAGTAAGCAGGTAGCAGATCACTTTGCTCGCATGTTTGCACAGGACTGCAACATTGATATCCATCCAGAGAAAGAGCGTGCAGTGCGCATTGACCCACAGAAAGAAGAGGAACAAGTCAGAAAAGTGGAGGTCATGGATGCACCAATCCCACGCAGCGAGTTAGACCTAACTGAAACCAAGGAAATCACCAGGACCAGATGGAGTGTCCAATGAAATGATCAAGAGCCTGGGAATGGCAGGAATGGGAAAGCTGTTGGATATTTTCAGTATGTGCTGGAGCACAGGTAAGTTACCTCAAATCTGGAAGGAAGCAAGCATGGTACCACTGCTAAAGCCAGGGAAAAACAGTGATACTGCCTCCAGCTACAGGCCAATCAGTCTCACTAGCTGCCTATGCAAAACAATGGAACGCATTATTGACCTGAGGCTAAAATGGTACCTAGAAAGTGAAAACCTTCTCGTTCCACAACAAGCAGGATTTAGGCAGTACTACAGTATGGAAGATCAAGTGACCTATCTCTCTCAAGAGACTGAGGATGCATTTCAAGAGAAAAACCTTGTACTAGCAGCGTGGATAGACCTGAAGAAAGCCTTTGATAAAGTATGGAAAAAAAGGTATGTTGTGGAAACTAAGAAACTGCAATGTGAATGGAAGACTGTACAACTGGATAAAGTCCTATTTACACAATAGAAGAGCTAGAGTAGTAATGGATGGACACAAAAGCCAGAAAGTACTTCTGCGACACGGTGTACCACAAGGAGGAGTCCTTTCGCCTACACTATTCCTTGTATTCATTAATGTCCTGGTCAAGGAACTTCCCTATGGAATCAAAGCGGCACTGTATGCAGATGATCTGGTCATGTGGTGTACAGATGAATATGCGACAGTTGCTACACGGAGACTCCAAAGAGCAGCAGACATCTTGACATCATGGACAAACAAATGGTGTGTAAGTATCAACACAGAGAAATCAAATACCACTCTGTTCACTCTTTCATCTAAACAGAAAGCAGGTAAGATCTTTGTAAATGAAATATCCTTAAGGATGGACAACCAATCCACTTACTTAGGAGTGACTCTTGACTCTAAACTGACTTGGAAGCAACACATCAACAGTGCAGAAGCAAAAGCCAGAAGAAAAACTAGCCATATTAAGAAAATTAAGTGGAACTACATGGGGAGCTAGTGAAAGAATCCTCAAGAATGTATATCAGCAAAGTATTCTACCACATTTAGAATATGGCTCAACATCTTGGTGCACATCATCAAACACTACGCTGCATAATCTAGACAAGGTTCAAAATCAGTCACTACGGATTATCACAGGTGCCATGAGGTCCACACCAATAGTAGAAATGCAGAAAATAGTTGGTGTTCAACCGCTAAAGGAACGTAAAGACACAAAGGTCATGACCATGGGAGAGAAATTCCTTAGCTCTGTAAGCCATCCCCTGAAGGAGAGATTCAATAACTTGGCATTAAGACGGCTTAAAAGAAGCAGCTTCATTCACCAGGCCAAGCGTATGCGTAAGCTGATACCTGACCTTCCAACTGTAGTCGCTCCATTATCATCTGTACCAGAACATACACCATGGAAAGAAGCAGATTATACACAAATAACTATTCAGACTGAAGTGAAAGGTGTGCAGAATGGTGAGATGCAAAGCAGCCTTGTAAGATCAACAGCCACACTTGGTGTGCTAGATGACAAATATCCATGTGACACTGGATACGTGTGTATACAGACGGATCTGCACACAATGCTATAAAGAATGGAGGGGCAGGAGCACATATTGAATATCCAAAAAACACCACTGACAAGATTTCCATACCCACTGGAAAATACTGTAACAACTTTGAGGTAGAAGTTAGGGCAATTATTGCTGCAGTTGAAAAACTATCAGACTCCAGAATTGATACATGTCCTGTAGTAATTCTCACAGATGCAAGATCAGTACTGGAAGCTCTTCAGTGCAACAAACTACCAGACCTTAAGGATCCCTTGTCAAAAATTGGCTTACAACATGGAGTCACTTTGCAATGGATTCCCTCCCACTGTGGGATACCAGGCAATGAGAAAGCTGACCATCTGGCCAAAGAGTGCACTGAAATGGAGCAACCAGACATACTGATCACCTATAATCAGAAGAAAAGCATGATAAAAACCTACAGGAAGCCACAAACACCACCACATGATAACTATCACATGCTAAACAGAAAGCAACAAGTCACCATCTTCCGTTTCCGAACATGACACACCCGACTCCGAAGTCATATGTATACAAAGTTTAAGGTTGGTACTACTAATCTATGTACATGTGCCCAGTGCCCCAAACTGTAGAACATATCCTCCAGAACTGCACCAACTATGAAACACTGAGAAATAATTACTGGCCCAGTGAAACCACTAAAGAAGATAAGCTTTACGGTTCCATACATGAATTACAAAAAACAGTGAAATTTATCCAAAAGACAGGACTGCAGGTTTAGACAGACAATGCGAACGAAGAAGAAGAAGAGATATGCTGATGACACAGTATTACTGTCCACAACACAAAAAGGAATGGAAAAACTAATTATGTCAGTCTGTAAGAACAGCGAAGAGCAAAACCTCTATCTTAATGCAAAGAAAACTAAATTGATGACAACTGACAAAACAAATATGGCAGCTGAAATGTATTACATCTTACATCCTTCCCGTGCCGTTAAACGTCACCCGGTGCCCTTATGGTAGTTCGCCAGGATGTTTTGTCTTCGGTGAGTTTTTCAATCTCATCAAGAGATGTTAAGCACACTGAATTGGCTTCTATTAACAATGTCCTCTTTAGAGTTTCGCGTGGTCGACCTCTTTTTCTTCGGCCTGTTGTATTCCATCTGATAGCTTGCTTGGGGATTCTCTGATTGTTTCTTCTCATCAAATGACCGATATATGTCCATCTTTTTCTGATCACTCATGAGACAGGTTGTTGTTTGCTCATCTGTCCGATCTCTGCGTTGTTTTTTTAATTCATTCCACTTTATATCGAGAATTTTCTTTAGGCATTTCTTTTCGAAAGAGTCAAATTTCTTATCTATTTCTTTAGTTGTTTTCCAGCTTTCACATACATAAATGAGGGTGGATATTACATTTGAATTGAATAATCTTAACTTGGTTTTGTGCTTTTAACTTTTGAATGCCATATGTTCTCAAGATTCTTGAAGGTCAATGCTGCTTTGGCAATTCGAATTCTAACTTCTTTTCTGGTATCACCATTGTGATCTATATAGCTGCCGAGATATGCAACATGGTTTACTTCTTCAACATCTATTCCTTCTACGTATATTTGTCCTTCGTCGTTAATGAGAACCTTTATATAAATATGAGTTGAAATATAGAGTCACGGAAAAAAGTGAAAACAACTCACCTAATGTGCTTGACCACCACAAGAAAAGAAAATCAGTGTTTCAATATTGTGTGTCCTCCTCAGGCAGTTATCACTGCTTGACACCGCCTTCTCATCGAACCAGTGTCACGAGGCATATTACTCCATTCTTCTTTCCAGGACGATTGTATCATCTTCGCAACCTGCGATCCAATTCATCCCAAATGTGCTCGATAGGTGACAGGTCCGGTGAAACTGCTGGCCATGGCAAGACAGTAATCTGATGCTGCTGAAAGTGGTCCTTGACCACACTTGCGACATGTGGACGAGCGTTATCCTGCTACAGTATCACGCCTTGTCCATTAGCATCTAGAAAAGGCATTAAGCGGCGTGTAATGATTTCGTCCCTATATAGTAAACCAATAAGGTTGCCACTGAGGAAGAATAGGTTTGTTCGGCCAGCATAGGAAATTCCAACCCCAAAACATTACACTGCCTCCTCTCTTCCTATCCACCTCTAGCACACATTTATTCGCAATGCATTCTCCTCTTCGCCTGTACACTAAAGCACGCCCATCATAGTCTTGCAGACAGAATCTGGACCAATCAGTGAATAGGATCCATTTCCACTGATGATAGGGCCATGCCACGTGGTGCCTGGCCCAGGTCAAGCAGGTTTGTCTCTGGCGAACTGTCAGTACTGGTCTAACTGCAGGCCTATGAAGTAAGAGATTTACCTCTCTGAGTCTGTTCCGCACTGTCCTACCCGACACACGTCTTAAACCTGGAATGTTGCTGGTAGTCCATGTTGCCTGGAGAAACCTGTTACGAAGGTGCATGAGGTGGATGTAGCAGTCTTGTGCAAGGGTGGTAATTCGTGGTCTATCGCTGCTATGGCAGTCAGCATATATATAAATAACCATATATATAACCTTATATATAACCATACAACCATATGTATAACCATTTTGGTTAAAACGACTTTGAAGGCGTGATATCGTGTTTCTGTCAACATTAAAATGTTGAGATATTGCTGCTTCTGTTGATCCAGCAATTAACACCCCAGCAGCTATTTCTCGTTGTTGTTCGTTCACTCTTGGCATGATGAAAAAAGATGTTTATGTTGAAATTCCACTACTCATTTCTTCAACGAGGACAGAATTACACACTTACCCTCATTTTATCCGAGGTCAGTAACCAATCATGGACCACTGTACGTGATTTCACGTGAGGTGTGGTTATCTCCCCATGAATAAGTGCCATCAGCTTCATGCAGCACGGGGAAGTGGACAACACTCAGACAAAACTTCGTGCCAAATTTGATTTCCTTTCACTCACGACAACGTGATCGGTGCTCTTGACACCACTGCACACTTACTTTTTCTCCGTGAGTATATATAGTGGCATAGTTGTTTGGCAATATTTCATGTTCTCGGCGAATCTTTCAACTTCATCAAGAGATGCTATGCCCGCTAAAATGGCTTCTCTTAACAATGTCCTCTTTAGAGTTTCACATGGTTGATCTCTTTTTCTTTGGCCTGTTGTGCTCCATTTGATATCTTGTTTTTGGTATTTTCTGATCGTTTCTTCTCATCACATGGCCTACATATGCCCATCTTCTTTTTCTCATCACCCATGAGACTGGTATATTGGTATAGTGGTATATTGTATGCTAACTATGCATAAATCCTGAGTTGTTTGCTCATCTGTCTTATCTCTGCGTTATTCTTGAATTCTTTACATTTTATACCAAGTATTTTCCTTAGGCATTTGTTTTCACAAGAATCCAATTTCTTGTCTATTTCTTTAGCTGATTTCTAGCTTTCGCATGCATAAATGAGGGTGGATATCACTACTAATGTCATCAAAGAAATAGAGAGATACCATCTAGACCTACTGGGTATCAGCGAAATGCGATGGCCAGAAGCAGGCAAAAGATCGGCGGAAAACGGTAAGTTAATAATATATTCAGGTAGAAATGATGGTAAAATCCGGGATGGGGTACGTATTATTATGTCAAACGTAGCAGCAAAGAGCCTTGTAGAGTGAGAACCAGTGAACAGTCGTATAATAAGAGCACGATACAACCTAAGACACGGAAGAATGACACTAATACAGTGTTATGCACCCACGAATGATGCAGATGATGATGTGAAAGACACAAAGTCCCTAAACACGACATCCTAATTGCTATGGGGGACTTCAACGTTAAGGTAGGGAAAGATAATACCGACGTTGAAAAAGTGATGGGGAAAGAAGGAACTGACATGGTTAATCAGAACGGAGAAAGATTAATTGAAATATATCTAACAAAGGGCATGGTCATTGGAGGCACAATATTTCCACACAAAGAGATACATAAAACAACGTGGATATCTCCAGATGATAGAACTAGAAACCAGATAGATCATTTTTGTATTAGAAAGCAATACAGAACATCTCTCATTGATGTAAGGGCTTATAGAGGTGCAGATGTCAACAGTGATCACAACCTGTGCATAGGGAAAATAAAACTAAAATTGAAAAGCCAACAAAAGTAATCAGTACACAGAAAGATAAACAGTCACAGCCTACAAGAAGAAAATACTGACATTAATTTCAATCAGGAACTTGCCAATCATTCCAAAACACCCAGTGAAGTTGAGGAGATAGGTATAGATGAATTATGGAATTCTTACAGCACAGAAATAATCACAGCAGCAAAAGCAAGCACTGCACTGAAAAAACCAAATAGAAAAGCATGGATATCAGATAAAACATGGAAGTATATACATGAAAGACGAGCAGTCAAATTAGACATGTTGAATGTAAAAACAGATCTTGGAAAAGATCTGGTGAAAGCAACATACAAAGAACTAGACAAGAAAGTAAAAAGTTCAGCTAAAAAGGATAAAAGAGAATACATAGACAATATGGCAAGAGAGGCAGAAAAAGCAGCAAAAACAGGAGACAGCAAAACTTTATATAACTTACAAAAGAGGCTAACAGGTACCACAACTTACAACAGAGGCTAACGGGTACTATTACATCTAAAGAAAGACCAATCCTTAGCAAAACTGGAACCCTATTAACATCAAATAAAGACCAAAAGCAAAGATGGGCTGAACACTTCCAAGAAATACTTAATCGACCACACCCAAAAGAATTGTTAAACCTTGAAACTGACTTACCAGCCCCATAACTAAATGTCAACCTAGATGAAATTAAATTGCATGAAATTGAAACAGCAATGATTTTAATGGCTAACAACAAAGCTGCAGGTGAAGATAAAATAACAGCCAAAATGCTAAAAGCTATCAATAGTGGCACCATGAGACAACTACAGAGAATGTTTAACAAGATTTGGAAAGAAGAGAAGGTCCCATCTAATTGGAAAAAAGGAATCATTGTTAAAATACCAAAGAAAGGCAACCTTAGTGACTGTAACAATTGGAGAGGAGTAACCTTAATATCAGTTGTGTCAAAAGTATTTTGCAAGGTCATTTTGAATAGACTTAAAGATATAGTGGATACTCCAATGAGAGAAGAACAAGCAGGATTTCGAACAGAGAGAAGATGTCTCGACCAGATCTTTACTCTAAGAGTAATACTTGAAGAACATATTGAAAAGCAGAAACCATTAATACTGAACTTCATAGATTTTAAAAAGGCATTTGATAGCATACACAGAGATTCATTATGGAGAATTTTAAGTCTATATGGAATACCATCTAAAATTGTCAACATCATTAAAGACTTCTACAATGGATATGTCTGTGCAGTCCAGACAGAAGAAGGGATGAGTGAATGGTTCTAGATTGAAACAGGTGTGAAACAAGGATGTATACTGTCTCCTTTACTTTTTGGAATTACAATAGACTTCATAATGAAAAAATGCTGCACAGGTAACACAGGTATCGACTGGGTACATGGGACCCAACTAGAAGATCTTGATTTTGCTGATGACATAACTCTTATCAGTAATAATGTGAATTCCATGCAAGAAAAAACAGATAGCCTGTCTTCAACAGCTAGCAAAATAGGACTTGAAATTAACAAGGACAAAACAAAAATAATGAAAATTCCCCTTAATCAATTTGGAAAAATATACATAGAAGGGACAGATATTGAAGAAGTCAATCAATTTACAATCCTTGGCAGCTACATAGACAAGATGGTGACACTAGAACATAAGTTAGGATCAGAATTGCAAAAGCAGCATCAATCTTCAAGAATCTTGATAACATATGGATTTCAAGAATTATAAGCACAAAAACCAAGTTAAGACTCTTCAATTCAAATGTAATATCCACCCTCATTTATGCATGTGAAAGCTGGAAAACAACTAAAGAAATAGAAAATAAATTAGACTCTTTTGAAAACAAATGCATAAGGAAAATACTCTGCGTCAAGTGGAACGAACTCAAGAACAATGCAGAGATAAGACAGATGACTGAACAACAACCAGTCTCATGGGTGATCAGGAAAAGGAGATGGACATATGTTGGTCACTTGATGAGAAGAAACAATCAGAGAATCCCAAAACAAGTTATCAATTGGAACACATAAGGCCAAAGAAAAAGAGGCAGACCGCGTGAAACTCTGAAGAGGACATTGTTAAGAGAGGCCATATTAACAGGCATAAAATCCTTTGATGAGGTTGAAAGACTCGCCGAAGACAGGAAAAATTGGCGAACTACTTTGCGAGCCCTATGTGACGTCTAACGGCACGGGAAGGATATAAGATAAGATATAAGATAAGATTCTCTTTTATCCTTTTTAGCTGAACTTTTTACTTTCTTGTCTAGTTCTTTGTATGTTGCTTTCACCAGATCTTTTCCAAGATCTGTTTTTACATTCAACATGTCTAATTTGACTGCTCGTCTTTCATGTATATTCTTCCATGTGTTTTCTGATATCCATGCTTTTCTATTTGGTTTTTTCAGTCCAGCACTTGCTTTTGCTGCTGTGATTGTGGCTGTGCTGTAAGAATTCCATAATTCATTTATACCTATCTCAACTTCACTGGGTGTTTTGGAATGATTAGCAAGTTCCTGATTGAAATTAATGTCAGTATTTAATTCTTGTAGGCTGTGGCTGTTTATCATTCTGTGTACTGATTTCTTTATGTTACACCCCTCCGTTATTCACTGAGGTTGCCTTATTATGACCATACCCTCTGTTAGACATATTTCAATTAATCTTTCTCCATTCTGATTTATTGTATCACTTCCTTCTTTCATCATTACTTTTTCGACGTCAGTGTTATCTTTTCTTACCTTGGCGTTGAAGTCTCTCATGACAATTATGATGTCGTGTTTAGGTACTTTGTTGATAAGCAGTTGTAGTTGGTAATAGAAAGCGCCTTTTATTTAATCATCTGCATTGTTCGTGGGTGCATAGCATTGTATGCTTGTCATTCTTCTGTGCCTTATTTTGTATCGTGCTCTTATCATACGACTGTTCACTGGTTCCCATTCTGTACGGCTCTTTGCTGCCGCAGCTGACATAATTATACCCACTCCTTCGTATTTCCCAAAATCTCTGTCGGAATATATAATTAACTTGCGGTTTTCGCAGTTCTTTTCCTGCTTCTGGCCATCGCATTTCACTGATGGCCAGCACATCCGGGTGATATCTATATATTTCTTGTATTACCTGAGCAGTTTTTGTTGTTGCGGCCATCGTTCTTACATTCCAAAATCCGATTTTTGTTATGCATTTGGGGCCACTGAACTTTCGATCGTTGTCAATGGCATGCAGAGTTGGTGACATTGATGTTCGGTTACAAGTGTTGCAAGATTCCGTAACAGAAGGGTTTTTCCCCATCTAGAGTCGCCTCAAGATGGGTCTCAGGATGAAGTTGTTGGCCGTGTTACGATGTATGGCGACGCAGAAGACTCATACGCAAGTATGCCGAAAACGCTCCCGCCCTCTTGTACGTCACCCGGAAGCGAAAATCGTATATTTATCAATGAGTAAAAATTGGAGGAAGTGGAGAGTTTTGAATATCTTGGATTATTACTAATTAATAATGCAGATACAATAAGGGAAGTTAAAAGGAGGACATCCTTCGCTCTCTAAAAAGTAAAACAACTAAAGAGTCTGTGGAGAGGAACAGACATAACTACACAAATAAGATTTTTAACCGCATGCATCTTTCCCATCGCAACATATATGCCTGTGAGATCTGGACACTTAACAAAACAGCTGAGAAACACATAAATGCCTTTAAATGTAAATGCTACAGAAGAGTTCTTCAAATATCATGGACACAAAAAGAACAAATATATCCATACTACAATAACTTAATATTGAAGAAGATTGGCTAGTAAAGAGGATTAAACAAAGAAAACTTAAATATTTTGGACACATTAAACGTCATGATAATTTAGAGAAGACCGTGCTGGAAGCGTACATAATGGGAAAAAGAAAAGGAGGAAGACCAAAGTGAAAATGGCTGAACACCACTGATTATCTGCAAATGGATGCATCAGCAGCAGACCATCTTGCTCACAAGCGAGAGGCCTACGGGAGTGCTGTTAGGGAGGCAGTTCCCCAAGGGACATGCAAATGACTGACTGAATACAATTTACGGCAGAAACAAAAAAAGGCATCCAATTGTTTTGAGTAAATAGTCCTTTTTTAATTCCTTGTTCTCAACTGAATAGAATCCATGTTGAATCGTTACCTTCATATAAGAGTATATTTTAAGGGCTTTTTTTTTTTGGGGGGGGGGGAATATATCTTTCTTTAATATCACAGCGAGTCGTTTTTCAACAAACAAATCGATAGTCCTGATATCAAGTAGTTGGCTGGATTATTTATATCTCAAGCTCCTGTAGTCAAAGTCTGACACTATAATGTTGGTATAGTAGCACGAATGTCAAAATCTTACATGTAGTTCCTAGATTTGTTAATGTCATCATAGTATTTTCTTTACAATCTCCGTGACAAAACATTTCATAGTGCACTGGATTATGTTTACAGAAATAGTTTATTTTCCGAAGGAAATGTATTATTTTTAATTGTTTCAGGCATAGTTTCCTCAACTTTAGAACTTGACATGTGATTTTTCAATAGAACATCTCAGTTCCTGTTTTTATTTCTATTTAATAGTTACTGGCACACAAGTGATATTTCCTCCACATATCTCGAATTCTACGAACCATTTACATTTCTTACTGTTAATATAAAGATATCCAAAGAATCTTTGATGTAATTTATTTTTAAAAACGTAATGTTTTTGTTATTCATTCATTCAATCATCATTCATTTGCATGTCCTTCGTGGAACTTTGCCTCCATAACAGCACTCATGTAGGGCTCTCGGTTGTGAGTAAGGTGGTCTGCTGCTGATGCATCCATTGTTTTAGTTAAAGAATTTAAAAGACGCCCATAAATGAAAACGGTTCAAAACATAAAGTTTATAAAGTTCAAAATATATAAAAATATATAATAATATATACCAGGCTTATGGTACCATATATATCCTAATGTAATATATATACATATGTTATAATTTTATATAATTATGTATATAATATATACATATAATATATATGTTGGGTGGGTGGTCCGGGTCATATTCATTGCACTCCGGACATGTCCATAACTGCTCATACTCTCCCCCCCCCCTTTTCAACATATCCATCAGCGTCATGCGACTGATAGTGCCTGTCCTGTGTTGGTTGACAAGCCCCTGGCGCGTCCAGTACGTCTCTCGTTCCTGGCTACGCCAGTCTGTACTCATAACGCTCTCAGCCTAAACAGTTTTGTGGATTTGCTACCCTTGAAGTCATCCACTCTGCCTATCTCTCTGAACGCGTTAACAATATCAACACCCTCACACATATATTTTTTGAACTAGCACGCATCATTTTGCAGAACTAATTTCTCTCATGGATGCTGATTCTGTCACTAGATTCAGTTAGTAGATTCTCTCTAAAAAAAGCTTCAAGCATATTTTACCTTTGTGAAAAATATGTAAGATGAATGGACTGAAGTCCAAAAACACCCATGAGGGCCAGCTAATGAAGAACAGTCTGGAGCTATCACCCACTTATGAGCTGACAAAAGCACTGAACACTTCCTGTCAGTGCTAGTGAATACCAGTAAATGAACATTCACGATATGACTATAAAGATCAGACAAGCTTCAGCTTAAAGTGTCACAACAGGTGACCTTTATTCTGGTGATCATGTTTACATACATAAAGATTGTGTTGCCTGCAAACCCTGTACATATTTGAAATAAAATTTCCGAGATTTATCAAGTATGAAATATATTTCACGTTGGCTTTGCTCAATACAAAAGATTGGAGTGCTAAAACTGTGTTTGTGATATTTTAAAAAAACTAAGAGAAAACCCTGAAAAAGAAAAAAAAGTCAGTGGGCTGCAAACACATAAAGACTGATATAAACAAGCAATCCGACAAACGGAGGACCAGACAGACAGACAGACGGACAGACGGATAGACAGATACAAAGATAAACAATCACTTTCTGATTTACTGTCCAAACGAGTGCAGCTGTTGCTACAAATGTAGAAAGTATTACAGCTTTCAGATATCAAAGGCGATCCCTAATGCAAAGCTTCTTTGTGACCGCGAAATGATGTGGACAGAAACGAAAGGCTATTACAACATCTAAATATGAAGAATGAATGGAATGGGGGGCGCCGGGGGGGGGGGGGGGGAGGAGAGAGAAAATCAGACCGAAAGCGACACGAAACTGAGAGAGAGAATGGGAAGTGAGAATGGAGTGCTTGAGGATGTTTCCTTAAGATATGCTGCAGACTGACCAACTTTTAATAAAAAAAATGCACTTTTAAAGACTGATAATCACAGGAATAAAATTTTACAGTACAAAAAAAAACTGAAATCTTACATCTTACATCCTTCTCATGCCGTTAAACGTCAAGTAGGGCTTACATGGTTGTTTGCCAAGTTTTCCTGTTTTCGGTGAGTTTTTCAACCTCATCAAGAGATTTTATGGCTAATAATTTGGCCTCTCTTACCAATGTCCTCTTTAGAGCTTCACGCAGTCGACCTCTTTTTCTTTGGCCTGTTGTGTTCCACTTGATAGCTTGTTTTGGGATTCTCTGATTGTTTCTTCTCATCACGTGACCGATATATATCCATCTCTTTTTCTGATCACCCATGAGACAAGTTGTTGTTCACTCATCTGCTTTATCTGTGTTGTTCCTGAATTCGTTCCACTTTATACCGAGTATTTTCCTTAGGCATTTGTTTTTGAAAGAGTCTAATTTCTTGTCTATTTCTTTAGTTGTTTTCCAGTTTCGCATGCATAAATGAGAGTGGATATTATATCTGAATTGAATAATCTTAGCTTGGTTTTTGTGCTTATAACTTTTGAATGCCATATGTTCTCAAAATTCTTGAAGGCGCTTACAAGCGAACGAGAGTTAGATAAGAAAAGAGAAAGTGAGAAGAGGACAAAGTGAGATAGGTTGTAACGGACAGCGAGAGATGTGAAATTATTACACATTTTATTAGACAATCCTAAGATATAGCCTATGATAGCAGTGTCAGACCTATATAGGGAACGCATAAAGCCAATGATAATGTGAGGGGTCATTAGGTACTCCCACCAGTGTACGGGGTGATGAAAACGAGTCGCTTGTCACGTGATCGGGAAGTATAGTACCTATAAATGCCGAGGAATGAGTGGGGGGGGGGGGGAATGTAGTAGAACCAGAGACCTATGGCGAGCAAGTCAATCTCGCCTGTGTTGGTTGCATATGTAGCACTTAGCCCAGCCGACCTAACAGCTATGTTATATATGATTGTGATTCGTGATGAATAATGTTCAATGCTGTCTATTCATATATATTGTGAGGTGCATAATAAGCATGTGTACTGCACGATTATTGTGGAGAAGTATCTGGGTGATTGATTCCAATATCGTTTCTTGAAGGGCACGAGCGATGCCCTATATGCTGTTATATTCATGTGGATCTAGTGTAGGTGATTCAAGATGCATGTTGGGATGGGGATCCCGGCAGCGGCAGCTACATCGGGGAAGTGGTGGCAATGAAGCCGTTGACGTGAGGCTAAGAATAGTGCGTTTAGCACATGATGAATATTCATGAAGTGAGGCAGAGAAATAGTGCGTTAGCACATGTGATTATTCGTGAAGTGAGGAGGACAGTCCAGACAGGTCGGCCGTGAGATGAAGTGCACTGGCACATAGATCATTCATGGAGAGAGTGGTGTAGTTTCGCAGCACAGGCTGCCACATTCATAAGTGCGTTAGCACACAGGGAGACTTATAATGTGATTGTGAAGGGGAGGGAAGGCTGGAATACCAAGGCCACTCTAGCACAGCCATTAATTACATTAGTTAAGAGCATTGTACTGACGATCATTATGCCTGTGTATATCTTTATGCTATGTGTTGTATGTCCTGTGTGATGTAATGTCCTTTGATTACTATGATCTATGTAGTTGAGTATATTATAGTTCATATATTTTAATGGATAACTTAGTAATGTCTTTGGGCATGTTGTAATATTGTGATATATGTTTAACCTGGCGCCCAACTGCCAAACAGTATCCTTGGAGGAGAGATCCTGGGATGTAGGTTAAATATGGGTTTGAGGCCACCCAGTACGGCAGTACATAGGCCATGGATTTTAGGTTTCAGATGGGTTTTGGTCCTGTCCCGTCCCGTCCCCTATTGTCCACAGTTGTGGACTCAGCAACTCGCTGAGTTTACAATAATTCGCCAAACTTTCGCTCTCACCCTTCTTCCTCAACCTCACACTCTCCTGTTTTTTGGCTTTAAATTATACGTTTTTAGGAATTCCTGCTATTTAACATAATCTACATGCGCTACAGTCGCAGCAGTGGGTTCTTTTATAATGGTACACACCAAAAAAAGAAAACGGCGCTGGGGTCGACCCAGCCTCTAAATGGTTACCAGAGAAATCTAGGAAGGTAAATGCGGCCAAATGTGATACTGACTACATCATACTTTCATGTGCCGAAGGTCATGGAAAATAGGGCCTAACACCCTATTTCCAATATATCTTAATGGCCTGGAAATGGGAATTTTACCTTTTACATGTGATACATGACAACCGTACCATTTCGCGTACCCCAGTTTTGAAAATGATGGCGCAAAACAGTTGAATACAACCATGAAATAAATTGCAATTATATCTTTTAGGTAACTTTTACCTACACAGGTCAGAGTTTGCGTCTATATATATATATATATATATATATATATATATATATATATATATATATACATGTACTTATCAGTAACAAAATGAATTCCATGCACGAAAAAACAGATATTCTGTCTTCACTGGCTAGCAAAATAGAACTTGAAATTAAAAAGGACGGAACAAAAATAATCAAAATTCCCAGTAATAAAAATGGAAAAATACACACAGAAGGGACAGATGATGTTGAAGAGGTCAATCAATTTGCATACCTTGGCAGCAACATAGACCAGGATGATGACATCGGAAATCAAGTTAGAATTAGAATTGCAAAAGCAGCATCGATCTTAAGAATTTTAAGAACATACGGCATTCAAAAGTTATAAACACAAAAACCAAGTTAAGACTATTCAATTCAAATGCAATATCCACCCTCATTTATGCATGCGAAAGCTGGAAAACAAGTAAAGAAATAGAGAAGAAATTAGGCTCTTTTTAAAACAAAGCCTAAGGAAAATACTCGACATCACGTGGAACGAATTCAAGAACAATGCAGAGACAAGACAGATGACCGAACAACAACCAACCTCATAGGTGATCAGGAAAAGGAGATGGGCATATGTCGGTCACGCATGAGAAGAAACGATCAGAGAATCCTGAAACAAGTTATCAAGTGGAACACAACAGGCCGAAGAAAAAGGCCGACCACGTAAAACTCTAAAGCGGACATTGTTAAGACACTGTTGGACATTGCCAAATAAATAGCCATAAAATCCTTTGATGAGGTTGAAAAGCTCGCCGAAAACAGGAAAACTTGGCGAACTACCATGCCTATGTGACGTTTAACGGCACTGTAAGAATATATATATATATATATATATATATATATATATATATATATATATATATATATATATGGTGGTAGTTCTGATTGGTTCTTTCAAGTCCTCAATTGTTTGTACATTATTTTTATAAGCGTTTCCTTCCTAGAAACCCCATAGATAATAATATAATGGATTTAGATCTGGAGAACTAGCAGGCCAAATTCCACGAGATATTATGTGACTTGCGAAAATTTCATCCAAAAAAAGAACGCGTGTTGCTCTAGCTGTGCGTGCAGTTGCACCATCTTGCTGGAACCACGCTTTTTCAATTTCGCATTCATTCGGCTGTTCTATAAAAGGTTCCAGAATGTCAGTAAGATACCGATAGGCATTTATAGTGTTGCTGAAGGAAATTGATCCAATAAAACGTTTTCTGCTGACGACACACCATACCCCAATTTTCGCATCCTGTAGCGGAGCTTCATAAAATCTTATCTTATATCCTTCCCGTGCCGTTAAACGTCACATAGGGCTCGCAAAGTAGTTCGCCAATTTTTCCTGTCTTCAGCGAGTCTTTCAACCTCATCAAAGGATTTTATGCCTGTTAATTTGGCCTCTCTTAATAATGTCCTCTTCAGAGTTTCACGCGGTCTGCCTCTTTTTCTTCGGCCTGTTGTGTTCCACTTGATAGCTTGTTTTGGGATTCTCTGATCATTTCTTCTCATCAAGTGACCAACATATGTCCATCTCCTTTTCCTGATCACCCATGAAACTGGTTGTTGTTCAGTCATCTGTCTTATCTCTGCATTGTTCTTGAATTCATTCCATTTGATGCCGAGTATTTTCCTTATGCATTTGTTTTCAAAAGAGTCTAATTTCTTTTCTGTTTCTTTAGTTGTTTTCCAGCTTTCGCATGCATAAATGAGGGTGGATATTACATTTGAATTGAATAGTCTTAACTTGGTTTTTGAGCTTATAACTTTTGAATTCCATATGTTCTCAAGATTCTTGAAGATTGATGCTGCTTTTGCAATTCTGATCCTAACTTCCTTTCTAGTGTCACCATCCTGGTCTATGTAGCTGCCAAGGTATGCAAATTGATTGACTTCTTCAATATCTGTCCCTTCTATGTGTATTTTTCCAATCTGATTGATGGGAATTTTCATTATTTTTGTTTTGTCCTTGTTAATTTCAAGTCCTATTTTGCTAGCCAGTGAAGACAGGCTTTCTGTTTTTTCTTGCATGGAATTCACATTATTACTGATAAGAGTTATGTCATCAGCAAAATCAAGATCTTCTAGTTGGGTCCCATGTACCCAGTCAATACCTGTGTTACCTGTGCAGCATTTTTTCATTATGAAGTCTATTGTAATCCCAAAAAGTAAAGGAGACAGTATACATCCTTGTTTCACGCCTGTTTCAATCTGGAACCATTCACTCATCCCTTCTTCTGTCTTGACTGCACAAACATATCCATTGTATAAGTCCTTAATGATGTTGACAATTTTAGATGGTATTCCATATAGACATAAAATTCTCCATAATGAATCTCTGTGTATGCTATCAAATGCCTTTTTAAAATCTATGAAGTTCAGTATTAATGGTTTCTGCTTTTCAATATGTTCTTCAGGTATTATTCTGAGAGTAAAGATCTGGTCGAGACAGCTTCTCCCTTTTCGAAATCCTGCTTGTTCTTCTCTCATTGCAGTATCAACTATATCTTTGAATATATATCTATATATATCTATATATATCTATATCTTCATAAAATGCATTGGGATTAACACTGCTCCAAAAATGATTATTTTGGCCGTTAACGTATCCAGATAGATGAAACCATGCCTCATCAGAGAAGGATGTTAAATCGAGAATTGACTCGTCTTCTTCAGCTAAAAATGCTTGAAACCACGTGGAGTAGCTGACTCTGGATTGATTGTCACACTCTTTTAGTTAGACTCAACAGAAATCTTGTGTGGATGAAAATTTAACCGATGTTTAAGAATTTTGTGCACTGTGCTCAGTAATACGTTCACTTCTTGCGATATTTTCCTTAAGGACTTGCATGGACTTTTCAGGATTCTGTCTTGGATACCTAGACATTTTTCTTCATACACAGCAGGCCTACCAGATCGCAGAGCATCTTCCACAGTTCCCGTATCACGAAACTTATTCAACAAATTTCTTACCGTAGTACGATGAGGAGATTGTTTAACGGGAAATTTTGCCACAAATGTTTGAACAACCATCCGTGTGTATCGACCGATATTTCGAAACACTTGTTCAACCAAAAATATTCTTTCTTCCATTGATAACACTATTCTGTTTTGAGTGCAAAATATTACTCCAGCAGATGGCAACCATTCACTGTATTCTTCTTCACGATAGAATGTGTAGCACATTTTTTATGACGTCATTTTCTTCATTTTTACTATGTAAAAATGAAAGTGTATTGAAACTTTAAAAACACACTGTGTATGTGCATATATATATATATATGTATACATATCTATTTGCATATATATATGTATGTGTGTATATATATGTGTATATATCTCACTGCTGGGACTTGATTATATATATATATATATATATATATATATATATATATATATATATATATCAGAAGAATGCATCAGATCTCAAAAACTTTACTGATTCCAACGACAGACAACCGTAATTTTTTCTTTCCAATTTTCAAGACTGTAACGCCCGCTCCAGAACACTTTGATCCTGTCTAATTCTTTCTGCCCTGTGGTCTCGTCTGTCGAGGTTTTCAAGACCTCTTGGCCTTGTTAATCGAGCTGGCCATGAGAACTGCACTTTGGGCGCTAGGGATACAAGTGGGAATTGGGGAGGTGGAGGAATCCATTGCTATCGTTGCTTGACAGTGGACTTTTGTGTCAACAGAGTGTCTGTCGCAGATTAAATCGTGTTATAGTAACATCAAGTATAACAATTCTGTTGATGCTGTCTAGGTTATGGTAGCCAAGAAACACGTACTACGAAACTCGGGTCATAAATACATTTAAAACAATACTGTTTAATCAATTCAAAATGATCAACCATGCAACAAAAATGTTCATGGGTGGAAGCCTGTTGATATTTTTTTTGTAATCAGTTGATTTGTCCTCCCCTATTCGTTAAATAAACATAGTTTATATTCCTCTGAACTGTGAAGATGGTGTTGTTTGTTTTGTCGCTCCGAATTCGGCTGGTTCGGAGGGTCAAAATTTCAACGTCACCTTTTGGGGCCAAGTGTCTTTTTGTCTATTTTAAAGCAGGTGAAGAAATTCAAATACCTTGGAATAGTAATAACTTCAGATGGGAAATGCTGAACAGAAATTATGACCAGAATAGACCAAACAAAGACTGCATTTCAGAAAATGAGAAACATATTATGCAACACATCCTTATCAACGAATATTAGAAAACGAGTCTTATTGACCCAAAAAATCTTGTCAAAAAATAAATAAGAGAGAGACAATGTACTTTCATGGGACATGCAATGAGAAGAGGGGGCATTGAAAATATTATAACAACAGGAAAATAGAGGGAAGAAGATCCAGAGGAAGAACAAGAGAAATGAAACTGGACAGTCTGACGGGATGGTGTGAGAGGAGATCACCAACTGAGCTGATGGCCTGCATGAAGGATCGTGTACTCTGGAGAAGCATAATAGCCAACGCCAGTCGGCACGGCACATGATGATGATCATGATGATGATGATGATGGTGATGATGATGATGTTTAGGTGTGTAGGGGAAGTTTGCGGTCAGGTTGTTTGTACTCGTCGAAGCATGGCAGGGACTTTAGCAGAAGGGCCATTGTTCCATTGTGATGGATGTTATTGTGGATATTTTCTCTGATTTATTGTTAAGGTGTGATATCGTTCCAGCCCAAGCTCTACCGGCGCCCGCTCATGAGGCGGAAGTTGCATGTTGTTGTTTTGTAAGTGACATCAGTTTTCATTTATGTTTGTGAAGAACTTATGTAGGTTTCCGTGAATATGATTAATCGTTAAGTTCCAGTGGTGAAGTGTGTTATATTAGAGGTTAAATATATGTAGGTATGGCTAACGAGTGTTTTGTTTCTTCTGATTTAGTATCATCATTGGACTGATTATACATTTCAGATCAGAGTCATTTTGTGCATCATTGCATGTTGGACTCAAGAAGCGTTTTATATTTTTTCTTCAAGCATTCAAATGTGACATTGTCATTTCGTTGTCATCCTTTATAACCACATGTATGTTATAACGATATTTGATTTTTTCATTGACTGATGTGTCATTTTTATTATTCATCCATGTTCGTTATGTGGGTGATAGTAGTAAGCTCATGGTTTAGGAATTTTCAGATATATATTTATGTATATGTATTATATATATATATATATTGTATATATGTATACATATGTAATATATATTATATATATACTGAAGTTGTTTTAGCGTGGGACATGATAAGAAATAACGACAAAAGACAGTTGGTAGGACTTACACCATGCCTACAATACATAGAATAACAAAGAATTAGATGCTATGGCCACTTAATGACAATGACACATGCACAGCAAGCCTTGAGGGTCTTCAACCAAAGAACTACACATACAAATCAAGAGGAACACCCCGGAAAAGATGGATCGATGGAATTACAGAAACTCTCACGAACTACGGCATGAACATCACCGAGGCCACTCATATGGCCCGAAGACGTCAACTGCATTTCCCTCAACACCTCATGCTACAAGAGAAAGGAAAAAAGTAAGTAACCCACTACTCAGACTGTGGAGCAGTAATCAAGTGAGCATGTATGTATGATAAGGAGTGCATTTTCATTGTGTTTTGATTAACAAACTGTGGCTAACTGATAAAGATAAAAAGACAGTTACGGGATCAAGACTACTCCGCTTTGATCTTATAAAAATACAAGATCAATACGGTATAAAAGTGAAGAACCGTTTCGAAATCCTGATGGCTGTACAGAGATGACACCAGATGAACTGTCTACACAGGCCAGCGATATCTTAATAACAACAGCTAAAGACATAGTTCAGTAAAGAAAGCACAAAATAATGGATGGGTTACAGCAGGCACACTTTAACTGATAAAACAACGTAAAGAAATAAAGACGCAATGGAAAGTTACAAACAACAACAAAGAGAAATATAAATATTTAACAAAGGAAGTACGAAGAAACATAAGAAAAGACAAAAAACATTACAAACAAGATTGTTGTGAAAGAATTGAAGGACATCAGAAGTGTGGAAGAGATAGTGAAATGTTTAAAGAAATGAAGACATTGACGAGAAATGTCACACCTAAGCAAAATGAAATGTTTGACGAGATGGGAATACCTTCACAGAGACAGAGAAAAGTCTAGAAAAATGGAAGGAATATTGCAGAGGTATGTATGAAACAACCGACTGTAAAAGCAGAAATCAACAGCGTGAATTATTATTGGAGGAGAAAGAACCAGAACCGATAATTGAAGAAGTTTTATGGGCAATAAAGAATTTGAAAAATGGTAAATCACCAGGATGTGATGAGATAACAACTAAACTTATTAAAGCAGGAGGAAAGAAATGTGCAATAATCTATCATGCACTAAGTACACAGATATGGCACTCGGGTATTTAGCCAAAAGAATGGAAAAGAACTGCATTCATACCACTGCCAAAAAAGGGATAACCTGAAATTATGCGCAAATTATAGAACTGTTGCCCTGATTAGTCATGCCAGTAAAATTCTGTTAAAAATCATAATGGGTAGACTTTGTAAGAAAATAAAAGAAGAAGTCAGTATGGTCCAAGCTAGTTTCAGGCAAGGAAGAGGATCAAGAGATCATATATTCAGTACAAGATTAATAATAGAGAAATGCAGAGAATTTAATGTGAATCCATATTTATCTTTTATAGACTACTCAAAGGCATTTGATTGTGTACACCATCAGATAATTTGAGAAATAATGGAACAAAGGGGATTTCAAACACATTTAATACAATTAACATCACTGCTGTATCTAGACCAACAGGCAGCAGTAAAAATAAATGATGAAACAACAACTTGGTTTAACATAAAACAAGGGATCAGTCAGGGTTCATATTGCCGCCTTACGTATTTAAATTGTATACTGAAAGAACGACCAATAAACATAAATATTATACAATTGTACGCTCTAACATCTGAAAGTTCTGAATAAGATGTACAACTATTTTATAATGATATAGAGACAACCCTAAAACACACAAAGTCACATGAAGTTACTATAGTCACGGGAGATTTTAATGCCAAAGTTAGTAAAGGAAGAACTTAGACATAGTTGGTGACTATAGACTGGGGGAGAGGAATGGCAGAGGTAGTAAATTAACTGAATGGGCAACAATACATAGCATGGTTGTAGGAAACATTTGATTTAAACATCACCGAAGACTGGCAACGTCGTGCACCCCAGGTAAAAAAAAAAGACTTTTAACCAGACAGACTACATATTAATCAACAAACGATTACGGAATGCATTACTGACAACAAAAAACATGCCAGGAGCCGACTGCAATAGTGATCATGACCCACTCAAATAAGAATAAAGCTAAAGAAAGCTTGCAGAAAAGTGAGAAACATCAAACTGAATACAAAACTCCTTAAAAATAACCAAGAACTGCGAGAACAATATAGAGTTATTATAACAAATAGACACAATGCATTAGCAAAGATAAATAGTATAGATGAACATGGGCAATGTTAAGAGATTCTATCCACCAAAGTGTTAAGGAGATAATACCACAGAAAAAAGAAGCCCATAAAAATAAATAGATGACAGACGACATCTTAGGACAGATGGAAAGAGGAGGAGAAGTAAAGATAACCAAGAAAAATATAGCAACATAAAGAAAGAAATAAGACGCAAATGCAGAGAAGCAAAGGAAGTGTGGTTAAATGAACAGTGCAGACAAATAGAGGACTCTCATAATAAAAGCACCAAAAACATGCATAAACGAATTAGTGAACTCACAGGCAGGAAAACAAAATATACCACAGGATGCTTGAAATCAAAAGAAGGTAAAATGTTAATGGGAAAAGAAGACATTGCGGACAGGTGGACAGAGTACATCAGTGAGCTATATGGAGGAGAAAGACCAGAATTAACACCAGATACTGAAAACTGTGATGGAACACCAATACCTGAAAATGAAATAATATATGCCATCAAACACATGAAGAAAGTAAAAGTGATTGGGCCTGATAATATAACAATAGAAGAAATAGAGGCACTAGAAGAGATAGGAATAAAAATAATAACCAAGTTACTGAATGACATTTACAACAGTGGTTATGCCCAGTGACCTACACCATGCCTTATCGTTTATAGCACAACCAAAATAAACCAGGTGCAAAAGAATGTGATGACCACCGGACTATCAGCCTCTCATGTCATATAACGAAGCTACTTATGAGAATCATTATGAGAAGAACAAGAAAAAAAGATAAAAATGGAAATAGCAGATGAACAGTTTGGATTTGTTGAAGGAAAAGGAACACACAATGCCATTAATGCTTTACGAACAATAACAGAAAGAGATTTAGAAGTACAGAAAGATCTCTACTTCACCAAGGCATTTGACAACGTGAAACATAATGAAATTATTAAAATGCTTGAAGACATCAATATAGACGGCAAAGACCTGAGGATTGTAAAACATCTATACTGGCAGCAAGAAGCAGCAATTCGAGGTGAAAATATAACTAGAAAATATCAAACTATAAAACAAGAGGAGCGACAAGGATGTGTACTATCTCCAGATCTTTTTTCTCTGTACAGCGATAATTTTCTAAGAACGATCATCACAGAACCAGGCATAAAAATATTGGAGGATACAATATTAACAACCTTCGGTATGCTGACGACACAGTACTGATAGCTGAGAACCAACAAGACCTGCAAAATCTCTTGCATAAAGTTGACAAAGAATGTGAACAGGAAGGCCTTACTGTGAACATCAAAAAGACAGAGACTATGGTTATATCTAAGAAACAGAATCCACCAGCATGCAATATAAAATTAAATGGAACTATTCTAAAGCAGGTGCAGAAATTCAAATACTTTGAGGCAGTAATAATTTCAGATGGGAAATGCAGAACAGAAATTAGAAACAGAATAGGCCAAGCAAAGACTGTATTTCAGAGAATGAGAAACATTTTATCCAACACATCCTTATCATTGAATGTTAGAAAACGAGTCCTAAAATGCTGTATTGAACCTATCTTTTTATATGGAAGTGAATCATGGACAATAGTTAGGTCTGCACAGAAATCATTGGAAGCAGCAGAAATGTGGTTTATTAGAAGAATGTTGCGAATACCCTGGACACCAAAAATAACTAATGAAGAATGTATGAGAAGAGCTGGAGAGACAAAAAGTCTTGTAAAAATATAAGAGAGAGACAATGCACTTTCATGGAACATGCAGTGAGAAGAGGTAGCATTGAAAATATTATAACAAAAGAAAAAATAGAAGGAAGAAGATCAAGAGGAAGAGTTTTTTTCTGTATCAAAAAGAGGCATGGAGAAGAACAACAAAGAAGATGTTGATCAATAGAGGACTCACTGGGCAGGAGATGGAAAAAGGCAAAAATAGGCATTTATGGAAAACCCTTGCAGAAGTCACATGTGCCCTGGGCACTTAAGGTTGAGAGAGAGAAAGAGAGAGAGAGAGTATTAATACTTGGTACAAGCACTTTTGTTTGTAGCCTTGTAATTTACAGAACTTTTGCCGGTGCAACAGAATTCGTACATCGTAGTCGACGCTGCAGCAGTACCTATCTTTGTCCTATGCACGACATGTAGACAATGTAATAGAAAAAGCAAGGTAAGCGCTGGGAGCAGTTAGGTTAATGGTTGCAGCAAACTTTCCACAGCGCACTCCATTCTTGCTGATGCAGGAGCTGGTGATGTCACCATTGGAGTATGGTCTTGGCCTATTCACCCTGTCAAATGCACAACTGAACAGACTACAGCGTGTACAGAACGAGATAATGAGAGTGGTCTGGGGTTGCACCAGGAATAATCCAGTGACGGCATGCGCTTTCTTACCAAAAATAGTACTAAGATGGACACCACAGGGGAACAGAAATAAGGGTAGACCAAAAGAGACATGGAGAAGAACAACAGAAAGGATGTTGAGCAATAGAGAGCTCACCTGGGTAAGAGCAGAAAAAAAGGCAAAGGACAGGCATTTGTGGAAAACCCTTTCGAAAGTCCCAAGTGCCCTGGGCACTTAAGGTTCAGAGAGAGAGATGCACTTTCTGTTTGATATGTTTAGTGTGATGTCAAAACACAAGTATGCTCGGGTAACGGTATATATCAGGGATGCTCGTGTAAACTTAGTGCGTTGCTAAGTTCACAACTGGGGACAATAAGGGGGAAGGACAGGACAAAGACCCAACTACAACCCAAAACCCATGGACTATGTACTGCCATACTGGGGTGACCTTTCCAAACTAGCACTACAACTATATATATATATATATATATATATATCCCCGAAACCACTTATAAAATCACGTAGACGATTACGCTTCGGTATAGGTCGTACACTCCTCGATCCAATCGTGTATCGTCTACTTGATAAACAGGTTAAAATAAATGTAAGTCTAAGAGTGGACAAGGGTGACATTGCTGAAGCCGTATTGGAAAGACCGTGGGGAAAATGAAGAGAGGGGAATGGAGGAACAATGTAGTTGTGAAGAGACTGCTGGAGCTAGGACAAATTAAGGTTGCTGGTACGAAATTTGATCTATCTGGCAGAAAATGCATTGTAAGGAACCAACACTTGATGGGAACTATTAGCAAACATAATCTTGGATGGATGCTGCGGTACGTGGAGAAGCAGATATAGGGCTATCCTAAATGCAATGACGCGGGAGTCTGATTTTGAACCATTCAACCTTTCAACCTCTGATATGGCATACTGTCAGTTAGGAATTTACAGTAGTCACAAGAAATGTCACTGCACCAAACCTACTTTACTGCTTCAATCAAAGCGTGGGAATCTGCTGACTGTTTTTCTGCAACTTTAATCTTTAAAAGGGTCCACAAATTCTCTATAGGTTGAGATCGGGACTATTACCTAGCCAGTGAAGCACAGTAATTTGTTCCTGATTAGTACTTCAGTACTTCACAGCCGTGGGTTGGCATCGTGAATGAAAACTGAGCATCTGTACTCTGTCATTTGAGTTACCAGATTGTCTTTTAACATTTTCACATAACGAGAACCAGTCAATGTAGTTCCCCTCAACAAAAAGTGTGATGAAGCAGTACCGGATTTTGCCATTGCACATCACATCATCTGACTATGAGAATGTCTCAAGGTATTAATGATGTATTTGTATGAAATCTTTTACCTTTAGGTTGTCGAACATGTGATACACGTTAGGCAAATTACCGTACACAGGGACATATGTTGATTGTAGAAGGGCCCGCAGGGACACATGTTGATTGTAGAAGGGCCTTGATCTTCCTGCATGAACTCCTTGGAGAACGCGTAACAATTCACAGTGTGCTATTTCACCACGTGGGGTTTTTTTCCTGGGAAGTCCACTTTTCATTCGGTCACTGAAATCTCCAGTAAGTCGATATTTCGTAATCGCATTATGAACAGTAGTCTTTCTACTTATTTCACGTTCAGAGTATCCTTCATGACATAAAGTCAACACTGCTGTCCTGTGACCTAAACTTAATGACGGTTTTCTGCCCATTTTTAACTACACAGAAAATATATACACAGCCTCTCAACATGAAAACCAAAAGCGGACTGATGCCTGAACGTTTCCCCTACTCTATAAATAGCTGCTAATGTAATATGATAAATATGATACAGCATCGACATTTAGTTGGGCAATACTGGGGAGATATGACGCACTCGGCTGAAATCTCATAAAAACAAATGGTCTTAAACTTTTGCAAATTATTGTAATATAAATATAAGTACAGTACAATAAGAAAAAGAATCGAGGAGAACATAAATGTGGCATCCTGTTCACAAGACATCAGTGTTAATTTATTCGAAGTATAAATTATTCTGGCCAGTTAGCCAGCGATGTGTATTTTGATCTCCTATGCTCATAGAAATGCAGATGAAGCCACTGACAACAATTATTGAGGAAAGACGCTGGCGATGGTTGGGACATGTGCTCCGAATGACTGACAACTCACTACCAAAAATAGCACTAAGATGGACACCACAGGGGAACAGAAGTAAGGGTAGACCAAAAGAGACATGGAGAAGAACAACAGAAAGGATGTTGAGCAATAGAGGGCTCACCTGGGCAAGAGTAGAAAAAAACGCGAAGGACAGGCATTTGTGAAAAACCCTTGCGGAAGCCCCATGTGCCCTGGGCACTTAAGGTTCAGAGAGAGAGAGAGAGAGAGAGAGAGAGAGAGAGAGAGAGAGAGAGAGATGCTCATATACTTAAAATAAACTTTGGTTCAACTCTGGTTGAACATGGAAAATCAAAATATGATTTTAAAAAAGCTTTATGCAAATGAATTAATTAGTGCACGTGTTTTCAAGATATTAGGAAACAAATTTCCTTTGTAGAAATAGTGAAAACTGTTGTACATTATCTGGTAGATGAGAATTATCAAGCGCAGATAAGCAAACACGTGATCATAGGGGAGCACGGCTTTCATGGGGGAAAATGTAAGATAAAAGTAACGATTTTTTAAAATAAGATGACAGTTTATAATATAAAGTTTTTATGTAAATAAAAGTCAGTCATCTGATAACAGTAGGAGGAACACAACACTAATAAATCAAGAACATCAAGACTTCACAATAGAAAGAGGGAAATATATTGCGCCTAAAGTAACGAGAATCATCATTAGGAAGCAAAAATAAACAGCTCCCATAAACAGTATTCACGGACTAATATGAAATATTCAAATTTGGTTGTATTTTCTCTTTCTGTCCACAATCGCCCTTGTTTTCACGCCTGCTGCCATATATATGATCTAAAATATGTTCAAAATAAGTCACTGAATGGTTCAGAAACCTTACAATTTCATACTTTGACGCAAAAAAGCATTCATAAAGTAGAAATGTATAATATTTATTATCTTTCTTATTTATTCCTTTCCTTCTCTTTTAGAAATACATAGACACCCACGCAAATGAATGAAAAAGCCCCCGCGGTAATTTAAGAAATTCTGACAATAGATTTAGTCAGGCTAGAAATAAACTGGCCAGTCTCGTATCAGCTGTAATGAGTGCTCACTGAACTAATGAAAACTCTTCGAGAGACGGGTTAATGTTCTCGCTCTTTTTCTCAGGTCACGAACTGTTACTTTAGGTCTGCAAACAAGTACTGGCTGACCGCTACTCCACATAATAAGAAGGAGAAATTTACTTCGTGAGACAAAAAGAGGACAGAGAACGAACGAACTAACTTTATTTTCAAAGGTCGAAGAATTACGCACGCAGGCTCGTCTCACTTTCTGCTCTTTATTCTTAACTTTCATTCTAACGCTTTCGTTTAATTTCAGTATTATACAGCACTATTCAGTATTATTACTGCATACGTATACAGACCGACAATAAATATGACACAACAGCTTTTAAATATATAAATTATCTCTTTCTTCCAAACATTCAATTATACATATAAATAAAATAAATGATACAGTAATTTCACACAGTTACACTTTAATTAGAACCAAACTGATAGACATATGGCGTATTACAGTTATTTCAGCTACACTTTGTATAATATTGAAGACTGTGTATTTTTATATTTCTGAATGGTTCCATATTATAAAATAGTTCTATAGCATTGAATCTTACAAATGCTCTTTGATTAACACATCACAGGTTTCACAAAACATTACCAATTCACTAAATCTAGAGAAAGTCCGATGAAAATGTTATCTACATTATTTATTTAATTCTGACAAATAAGTTCAAGATGTATTGTTGACTATGTCAACTGGATTAAAACACGTAATCATTTGTTCACAATATCAAACTCTATCATGTTCTACCTGCAGCATTTCTCAATTTCTCAAATTCACAATATTCTACACTTGATACGAGAACATTTCCTATCTCAGTATTATATCACATCTGCAACACATGGTCAACTAGTTTCTCGTCTAAAATCACTGTACTCAAAGTTTCAAGAGTGTTAATTCTTCTTAATCACTTGAATCACCTGAAACCCATCTTCCGTCTAACACTACGACTGATTTTATATCGTCTCGTCCTCTTTCTTCTCTTGTCTGTCTTCTGATTTCTTCTGACGGTCTTCCTCTACCGTCTCTCAGTCGCAGTGTACTAACGAGCAAAGTCTACTTCCCTCTTCTTTGGACTTCTGTTTTTATCTCTCATCTGATGGCTTCTCGGCTATTCTGATCGGACCTTCTTACTTCACTCTTGACTGTTCCACGTGCACTGCCCATCCTTCTTTCAGTTCTGGTCAGTCGCTACTTGCCAGACCGACGGTGTTCTGACGATCTCCCTCCTCTGTCTTCTCCCTCTTCTACTCCCGTACTTCTTGGTTCTCTGATTGTCTGCTCTTCCGTCTTCGGCCCCCTCCTCAGTCTTCTCTCTCCTGTATTTCCGTACTTCTTCGTCCTAGATTGTCTGTTCTTCCGTCTTCGGGCTCTCTCCTCTGTCTCCTCTCCTCTACTTCCGTACTTCTTGGTTATCTCCTGTCTCTCTGCTCGCCTTTTTATCTTCAAGTCCAGCTTGATGGATTAACCAATAAGTATTTTGGCTCCACCCTTCAGATGTCCACTGGTTCCAATGAGCGTTCAATTGACTTACGACATATAAGTCACGGGGCAGTTTGAATGACAGACAATCGTCTGTCATTCAAACTGCCCCGTGACTTATATGTCATAAGTCAATTGTCCAATAGGCCACGCCTCTAAATATTTAACTGGTCAGCTGACCGAGTTGGTCAATCTTTTATTTAAAAATTGTGTGCTGTAACGTTCTAACGCGCATCATACATGTCAGTCTGCATCAGTTTCGTCTATACAATTGTTATTTACCTAAGTCATTATCTTGTTCTTTCATGTCGGAGGTTTTATTGTGTCCTGGCTTTTTCATTGTGTCTGCCTTTTCTTTTTTTGTCTTTTCTATTTTGTTTAAACGTGTCAACGTCCAGCCACCGCTTTGTTATCACTGGACCATCCTACTTTCTGGTGCCCTTTCTTTGTATTACCTAAATCTCAGAGTCACTGAGTCTCGTCTTTTTCTATTCACTGTTTCCACTGTTTACTTTTGTCCGCGTCTTGTTCTAGTGTCATGGAAGTTTTAAACTTTCCTAGCTACCTTTCTCTGTCGCTATTGGATGTTACTATTTTGATTACAGACTTAACGATCGCGCTGTCACTAACTTTGAGACTCTTACTTTCTTGCCCGACCACACTTACCGAATGTTTACCCTGGATGTAGTTTCCAATCCTCATGACATTTTAACAAAATACCGTCTATTCCTACTTCTATTATTCTACTCATTCCACGAGTCCTCGTGGACTCATATTTCGACCAGACCAGTGGTGTGGCCATTGACACCAAATGGGTCCTAGCCACGCAAGGGTCTATTCAAACACAAGTTGTGGAATCTTGTATAGGACCTTTTACAGTCTTCTATAGGCGTTACATCCATGCCAGAGAAGGATCTTTACAGTTTTATCAATTTCGTAAAGAAGTTTATAACTGTAAGTTCCTTCACCTACTATGTCTCTACAATTTCTGTAAACTTTCTCGACATCGCCACCACTACTGGTCCTTCAGTACTTATCCCTTCAGTCCACCGATACTCATAACAATCTATTGTACTACTTCTCTCATCCCAGATCGTGCAAGGACTATTCCTCCTTATCACCTTCTTAAACTGAAACGTTTATACACGTATGAGCTGAATATCTCCATTTCCACGATCAAGCTCACATAATGCTGGATTTCATTCGCCAACGCCGAGTAAAAGTTGTACTTATGTAAACCGCCCCCAACTGTTTGGCAATAAATGATATCCAGCTTTCTCTTGAACGACATATCCAAGAAGGCACTGACATCGGTTGATAATCATTTCTGTCAAGGAGAAAATCAAGAAAAACGGGACATTTCTGTCACTACAGTTCACTCTTGCTCTTCCGACGATCGATCTCGGAAAGTTCTGGAACGGCGACTTATTTTCTTCAAGCCAGCAATAAGTTCAGCTTTCTTTGCACTACTTTACATTTCTACCTGCTTTCTTTGCACCACTTTACATTTCTATCTACTCACATATCTATTTCTGCCCTTGATGCTTAGCTTTCTAGCCTTAACCCCAGTCACTTAGATGCATTTTAAAAATATTTTCCCTGCGGGCAAGTTAACGTTAATTTTCCAGTCCGTTCTCTCCTTATTCTTCAGCCGCTATATGGGCTTTGATAGCTTCCTTGTCTAGGCATCCTAAGCAAGCAGTCTTGTACCTTCAGTGTTCTTTATTCATTCTGAACCTTCCTTCATTCACCTCTCCTCAAAGTGTTTTCCCACCTACCTGCGCCATCTGGGCGGCCTTTGTTTGGGTCATAGGTATCCAACAGAAGCAAGCTTCTGGATTTCATTGCCAAATGAGGCAGGGCGTAATGTTGTTTACCAACTGCTACCATTTGTCATGGTCACTTTAGCTCATCCAATTGGCTGCTATGACTTTCAGCTTACCTACGTCTGTCTGAGCGCATTTTGTATTCGTCTTTTTTTAACGAGGAGGATACAGAAAGATATAAGTGTTTAATAATCTTTCATCTATTTTTCGTGTTTTTATCTATTGCGTTGATTTTATATGTGGTCTTTGAAATAAACCGAAATATTGGATTGTTGTATGTTCTTCATTTATGCGTGTTCACCTTATTTTCCACCACTCTCGTTCCTGTCCGCTTTCCTAACTCTTTCTATCTTGTTGTAAAACTGAACCAAACACCTTTGTCTACATTTATTACTCGAATCAGTTTTACCACAGTCGTCATTTCTCTTATCTCTCACCATTAAGATAAAGTAGGAAAGAGTCGATATAAATAGCAAGGAGAAGAACTTTGTGGAACACCAGTATTACCAACAGAATAAAATTAGTCAAGGCACAATCCTACCTCCAGATAAGCGCAGACGGCACACCTACTCCACAGTGATCTGATAAGAACAAGAGAGAACAGGCTGTAGAGAGGAAAATATCACTAGATGGAATTCATGAGGTGTAACGTCCTACTCGGACTTGGAGAGGAATGGATCCCACACCACAAAATTTCAAAATGGCTCCGTCTGTTTATATTTCACTCGATAGATGACGCAGAGTACACATTCCTGCTATAGCAAAGTATAATGAAAACAATAATGAAAATAATAATGAAAACACCAGAGATGGCCACCAGTTATTTATACGCATGGATTGGTGGATCGTGGCAAAGAGGTGTGCCTGGACCTTTACAGTCAGCTCAAATGGCAGAACAGTGTGAAAGAAGCTGCTAGTGCTTTTGCTGCACCAACCAGTCTCACAATGGAAAAGATGGCTATCACAAAAGCTTTGAGTTTGTTCAAGTCATAAGACTACACGCAAGTATGCATCTTGAGAGACTCAGTAAACATGCTGAAGAAAGTTCAGGTTTGTTTCTAAAGCAACAATGACGCATATCCCTGAAAACGTCACAGATCCGTCGACTGACCTTCATTTTTTAACCACGCTATGCAGATCTCAATGGAAATGAAAGAGCAGATCAGCTGTCATGGAGAAAGGGCATACATTGGATCGAGCAGATATCATCAGTGCTACAAGAGAAGTTGGTAAAACAAAGGACTTCACTGTCAACTATGAATGGCTCGCTGTCAAGAATGAAAGAGTTGGCGTGGTTAACAAAAATGAACAACTCAGCAAGAGCTCCAGGCGGATTCAGCCATCAAAGTACGATTGTGATAGGTTATTGTACGCGGAAGGAAATACCGAAGGGGAGATAGGAGCACCTATGGATGTACCCAAGACCATGGATGATGGTCTCTCCCACTAATTCCATGATCAGTCACTACAAATCTTTTAAGCACATTTTATCATTTCTATTCATTAACCACTTTTCTGTCATTTTAGTTAATGCTGTGTTCGCGAATGTATCTAAAATCTGACTGACAGTCAAACAATAATTTTCTGTCATACGAGGGGAAGTTACTAAGTAACTCGCAAATGCCTGTTACATAAAAAAAAACTAAATGCGACAGTAATTTGAAAACTTTTAATTTTTGAATCTACATTATTCCCCTATTTCTCGACGTAATCGCCACCAACATTGATACATTTGTCCCATCGTGTAACCAGTGATGCAATACCCATGGCGTAAAAGTCGGGAGTCCGATTTCTGAACCACTTGTTTTTACTTCTGTTTCCACCTCCTCGTCACTCGAGAATCTTCTCCCGCCAAGGTCGTTTTTCAATGGACCAAACAGGTGAAAATCACTTGGAGCTAAGTCAGGACTATAGGGTGGATGTTCAAGAACTTCCCAACCCAACTGGCTAATTTTCTCTTGGGTTAACCGAGCCGTATGTGGTCTGGCATTGTCATGAAGGAGAAGCACACCTCTAGTCAGCAGACCAGGACGTTTTCTTCGAATTACATCCCGTAGCATCGACAGAACTTCACAGTACGATACAGAATTCACACTGTCATCATATTTCTAGAACTTGGTTAACAACACTCCTTGATAATCCCAGAACACTGTCACCATAACCTTCCCTGCAGAACAGGACGGCCAAGTCGGACTTTGTCAACAATTTCGGTGCGTCCCAGAGAAAATTCTTTTACCCAGTTACAGATCGCTTTACGTGATAAACACTTTTCAGTATAAACTGTAATCATTTCCTTATGAATGTCCTCAACTGAATGTCCTTTAACCCACAAAAATCGCACTACACTTCTCTGTTCATCTTTGGTACACTAACAGTTGGGTAGCCATTTTGTTATTGCTTTGCGCATGCGCACGTAACTCCCAGCGCCTTCTACATCCAACTATTATAAAGTTGGATGATGGTAAAGGATATATTTAAATACTACCTGATAACTGCCACTAATAAAATATTTCAATTTTCGAGTTCCTTAGTGACTTCCCCTCGTATGTAGCACGCTTTTTTTCTTTTGTGTACGTGTTTTTCTAGGGGTTTTGATAAAGATTAAAGAATGTGAGCTAGTCTATAGTTTAAATGTTGGGCTTGGTGAACAAGACTTTAAAAAGGAGATGAAAAAGAAAGTGTGTATGTATGAGCGAGGGGAGGGGGGGGGAGGAGTATGAAAACTACTCAAGAATGATTACTTCGAAAATTTAGTAATGTATCAATTAATATTACCATCGTGAACTATTAAAGCAAGTTTCGTGAAAATTTTTGTTAGTGTGGTGTACTGTGTGGAGAGAGGGAGAGAGAGAGTAAAGTGGAGAGAGACAGACAGACAGACGGAGACAAAGCTTGAAATAATAAAAGATGAAAGAAGTAAAGAATATAAATTAAAACAAAATTCTAAGAGATCTAGCATGCACGCACAGACTTATTACGGTTAGAAAGTACTGTTTTCAGATTCATACACTTCCATTACTAAAAATATCACTCTCACTGGATGTACAGATACAGTGCGTATAGAGAGATCCATATAAGATGGTTTAACAGCAATGCTTTATCCATCAACACTTCGACCATACGCTTATATTAACAATTCGTCACTATTAATACGGTATACAACACAATTAACATACTTGAAGACCAATACTACGATATGATTGTTCCTCCTCATGATATTATTTTATCATAACTCGCACTGGTTCTCTTTTCGGTTTACAATATAATCCCCTTTCATAATCTGAAGGTGATTATTTACTTATGTAAATGTCTGACATTATCACATATGTCCGCACTCTTCTTTCCCACATTA
Source organism: Achatina immaculata (assembly GCA_009760885.1). NCBI lineage: Eukaryota > Metazoa > Mollusca > Gastropoda > Stylommatophora > Achatinidae > Lissachatina > Lissachatina immaculata. Next base: position 11,379,080 of record CM019710.1, read on the forward strand.
CATTAAAGACAGAATGAGATGTACAGTTCAGTTTTACAAAAAGACAGAAAGAGTGAGGAAAGTGGGCAGGGACGGATGGCAGTAAAATGAGCACGTATAAAGGAAGAACATATACAATAATGTAATGTTTCGGCGAAAGCCTTTTTCAAAGATCAAATACAAAAGCAACATAAAAGATTAAAACACGAAAAATAAGATGAAAATTAAACATTTAGCATTTTTTATATCCTCCTCATAAGAAAGTCGAACATAAAATGTCAATAATACATTATATAACAGAACGTTTTACGTATAGTTTTTTAAATTACAGGATATTTTTCTTCTCTTTCAGCTATTTATTTGATATTCCCCTTTGTTTTAGAAGAATAGTGATCACGTACTTAGAAGGAAATAAAAAAAACAATAGACCTATTATCGCCTACTGATGATGTGAAGATTCACTAATGTAGGATTTTCTCTCTCTTTGGTGAGGTCCAGGCTAAACAGAACTCAGCTGATCAAACTTCAGTACCTTCGATCTCACTCAAGGTCTTCAACTGGGGGGAGAGGGGGAACAGTGACGTAAGTATACATGAATATATACTGTTCAAAAAAAAAAAAAAGGAACGCAACGCTACTGTAGTCGTAATGGACACCAAAGTTCAAACTTGTATTAAAATTTTATTTTACAGAATTAATTTTTCAATCTTGGCATGAAGAAACTTTAAGACTTTAGCAATGACAAGATGTTCAATTAATTTGGTTTGGACTTTTATTAATTGCGACTGAGGCCTCCCTTTCACTAAGGTGTATGCCCTCCTCTGGCCTGTATCAGAAACCGACATCTCATTGATATGGATCCGATTAGCAGTTGGATCTGTTGTTGTCGGATGGCTGCCTATTCTTTCGCAGTGCAAGAGGCAACTTTCTGAGACTGGTTGGCGCCACGTCTCGATGGCGGACTTGTCTGTTGAGTTAATCCCATAAATGTTCTATTGGGTTCATGTTAGATGACAAGGATGTCCACGGAATGTTCTGGACGTTGTTGTCACCGAGGACCTGGGTGGTGAGTTGTGCCACATGAGGTCGAGCATTATCCTGCTGAAAAGTCGACCGTGGTTCACCCAGAAGTGGAAGGAAGTGAGGACGAAGAATTTCAGCGACGTATCGTTGGGCATGGTGGCGTTCTTCTTTTTGTACCAGGTCACTTCTTCCCATGAAGTTAATCCAATCATTCGCAACGGTCCATTGACGATGCTGGTTCGCCCACTGCAGTCGGTTCTGGCGATGGCGGTCCGTAAGAACAGGACCTCTGTAGGGTCTTCTAGCCCAAAGACCAGCGCCGTGCAGCCGGTTCCTGACTGTTTGATCTGAAATTCGACGAACTGCTGTCATTGGCTGGACTGTTTAGGACGCAAATGCAAATAGATTCCGGAGGTGATTCAGCCGTATGAGGTGGTATTCGGCAGGAGTTGTGACTATGGATCTTCCATTGCGCGGCCAGTTTCTTGAAATCGTCCAAAGGCTACTAATGGTGCTTCTAACCACATTAAATTGTCTGGCCACTAAACTTTGTGACTGTCCAGTCTGTAAACGTCCACCGATGATGAGTCGTTGTTCTGTAGTCAGATGAGCTATACTTGTGCATTGAATTTTCAAATGAATTGATTCGAGGAGAGTCAATAACATGGCCAGTGAGTTTTGTGTTCAGTTATTTTCACGGGATTCTCGTGAACCTGTCATGAGTTATTGTCAAAAATGCTGTTTTCACTATTGTCGCATTTCTGTGCTTAGGAATCATCTGCTGAGTAAATTTCAGGTCAGCATGTGAAGTTGATGTCCAAGTGAACGTTTCAGGCAATTTGCCTTTGTCTGATCAGCAAACTTCAGTTTAAATCGCAACATCGTATTTGTTCCGTTTCTTTTTTTGAACAGTATAACAAACATGACGTTCATTTGTAGGCCATTTTGTTGAGCCAGAGCTGCTATTGATAAGCATCTGCTTTTCCTAAATTTGTGTTTTGATATGAAGTCTATATGAGATTTCGGTGGGCGTGACGGAGTACATACTGCACGGCCCATACTGCTTCCAACAGAGAATAGAAGAGCTATATCAACCACAGAACGTAAAGAAGTGTCAACCACAGAACATAAAGAAGTGGTTTAGCGCGCATTCCCCACAACCAGTGTGTGACTGGCTCCGTCTGCAGGCTCACGATTGATTGAATGTTAGAATGGAAGGTGAAGCACATATGGGGATGCGCCGAGTGCGGGGATGCTAGTTTTTTATTACAGACAACAGATTTTCCTAAATTTTATACCATAGAAAGTTTTCGTTTGGTAAATTTCCTAAGTTGGTTGCAGTTAATTTCTTGAAACTTGGTGTTTAATATTACATTAACCTAAGCTACAAATGCACCTAATATCAACAATGCGTTTCAAGTTTTTGTATCAACTTATCAACTACTCTTTATTAATCATGAAGACACAATTAAATGATTAAATAAATAAATAATAAACTTATCTCATGTTCATACCCTCTACACTCTGATTTATGCAACAACATCAAATAAACTTGCATTCTTATGATCGGCAACATGATCGACTACCTCACTGCCTCTCCCTCCTGCATGCCATGGGCAATACGTATATCCAAGTCAGCTTGGTGACATTGGATTATCCCAAGAGTTGAACCCATTCAGGATGTAGCACGCCCCTCTCTATCTTGCGAAGCTTGCTTTGAGAGTCCGTTACCACCACACCATGTTGGACTAGTCAGGATAGAGCCTTGGTCATTACCTCAATTTCCATCCGCATGCTTGATGTCGCCGTACAGGAGGCCTCCTGCATTCTGTGTCATCAATCTAACTTGCTTATAGACAACGAAGCCCTTCCACTCCTTTTGCCTCGCAGAAATGAACCATCCGCAAAGTGGAACCGTCATATGATTGAGCGTGAGAGTCAAAGAGCTCCTGAACTGCAAACTCAGTCCTGCTTCCCATCCATTTTCTAGATTCTCTACCAAGCGCGGAGATGACTACTTTGGTGAGCCTGTTGCACCATCTCTGGCCTTTATCCACTCTGCTCTTTTTTTTAATCCTTCAAAGCAAACACAGAACTGGTAGACGTTTCAGCCTCAGCCATCCATGAACTACCAAGTTTAATACGTCAACCTTTCATTTCAGCTAGTGATTTTATGCAGGAGATGAATAGGGTTGCCGATCAACTCGACTTTTGCAACTTCGTATAATCCCTATGTCAGGCAGGTGTAACGGACGAATGACATTTTTATCACGTAGACAGTTTATTGACCAAACTTGTTAATCTAGGCCAAGGCTGTTGCTCACATAGTAGTGAATAATGCGACATTTGTCTAAGAATGAAAATTCTCAGTGTCCATGAAATAACAGGATTTAGCTTCGTTTCAGGAATGGAAAATTCCGGAGTGCATAGTTCATAAACTGTAGGTTCAAACAGGCTAAGATTCTTCAGTCATAGGTCGAATGCTTAACTGAAGTGGGCAAACGTTTCTGCGCAGATAATGAGGTAGATCTTGGGTGACAGATTGTTTTGGTTAGTGAAACAGTGTTGAAGTCTTTAGTGAAGTCAAAACTTATTTTTTATTCAGGTGACCTCTAGATCACCACACAAGGAGCAATGGACACTGTGCTACGCACATTCGTAAAGGGTCGGTGATGGATCAGCCAAAGTTTACTCGGACATCGCCAGCACACAGACAGATCAAGTACGCATGACTCATAAACTGACCAACAGTACGAGAGTACTCAACAAATGGAACTACATTACAAGGAATTATACAACAGGTCTTGACTAGAGCCGAACACATCAACGCAACTTTATATCTGAATCTTCACATGGAAGTCACGTCCGCCTGTTATACATCTGACCTAGAAGACAACATCAATAAGTCGAGGTTGAGCTGAACGCTCACAAAAACAGCGTAACCCTTACGATAACTCAAACTTTGTTCTAGAATCCAGCTACTGAGAAAAGAAAGACACTCCCAAGGTTATAGTTAGTCACATCTAAAAGTCAAGGTTAGGGTGTATCTGACAAATACTGGATACTCTGACGATATATTGATATATTACGCACATCTACTTCTAGAATCACAAATATATCCATACTACAAGAACTTAATATTGAAGGAGGCTGGGTTGTAAAGAGGATTAAAGAGAGAAAACTTAAATACTTTGGACACATTAAACGTCATGATAATCTAGAGAAAACCATCTTGGAAGGGTACATAATGGGAAAAAGAAAGAGAGGAAGACCCAGGCGAAGATGGCTGCAAGACATCGTTGATGATCTGCAAATGGATGCATCAGCAGCAGGCCATCTTGCTTACAAACGAAAGGCCTACAGGAGTGCTGTTAGGGAGGCAAAGTTCGCAAAGGACATGCAAATGAATGAATGAATGAATGAATGAACTTATAGAATCAAGCCAGCGACAATAAAGACATACCCTAGGTTAGTGACTCACAAGTATAAAGGAATTAGTTACCTTACAGGAACAATTTTTTATAAATAGGAAACTACGAGGCTTTGGTACGGTAAAGTAAGAGAACAAATTTTGTAGGATTAGACCTCGAAAAAATCGTAGACAAAGCACTTTAGTGAGACGTGAGAGAAAGAAAAATCACAAGAGAATTACCTGGGATTCGAACACGGACTCCGGTAGGATGAGCAGCCGTCTGGCCACGAGAGAACAGCGTACTTAGCCAAGTCGATAGTACGCTGTTCTCTCGTGGCTAGACGGCTGCTCATCCTACCGGAGTCCGTGCTCGAATCTCAGGTAATTCTCTTGTGATTTTTCTTTCTCTCACGTCTCACTAAAGTGCTTTGTCTACGATTTTTTCGAGGTCTAATCCTACAAAATGTGTTATCTTACTTTTTAGTTACCTTACATTACATCGTAATTGCAGAAATTTAACCCAGCAGAGAAGAATGACAAATTCAACGTTCTAGTCGTCAAAGAAACAACGGCAACCTTACATTACGAAGACATGTTCCAGAAACGTGACCCAGCGAAGATAAATAACAGGCTCAAAGTCTTTGGTTAGTTATGAACAATGACAATCTTACTCGAGTCACGCGATCTCCTTGACTTTGTCACAAACAAGGGTGGGAAATTTTGCTTGATTCACGTGATCTTCAAGGACACAGACACAACAAACATTGGACACTTTACTCCAGTTACGTGATCTTCATGGTTACATAAACAACGAAGACACTTGTTGAAAAAGAGTTTGGTGTCTAGTCGCCGACCAAGACCAAGGATTTCATGCTTTTGTGTAGAACATTCAGTGACTAGGTTCAGTAGTGAACAGTTCATACAGAAGCTGTGCATTCATTTAATATAAACTTGGAAGTTTCAGTTGTGGTGCAGTGAATTAAAGTATTCATTCACGGAAACAAAACAAGACATGGTTGAGGTAATTGTTATTAATACTGAAGCAATTTCAATAACGTATTTACCATATAGTTCAATGCACGAATTTGTATATATTTTTAAGTATGTGAACAATATCTTGATCAATCAAATTACTCAAGGACATAGACCATTCGATTGAAATGCAGAAAATCTTCACACGTGGCTTGATCAGGTATTATTCTTTAATTCATAGACACAACGATGACAATAGTGTGTGAGGGGGCGACTCTGCGTGGACCGTTCTAGCTTCTTCTCTGGTGTGGGGGCAATGCCAGGGTGACAGGTTATTCTCCCCTCAAAATATATATCATGCACGATGACTGACAACTACGTAAAGAATTGTCGCCAGATCTCGTGATCTGCAGTCGACCTTTGTGACAATGAACACTAAAGAGAGTTGGAGGCGGAAGCAGGGACATCGATGAGGGCGACAGAGACGAAGAAGAGCGAGTAAACGGAGGGTACGGAAGAAATCGTAAACAATTCCTCTGAAGGGTGTTTAATGTAGATTACTGGAGCTTTCACAGTGCAAAACAAAGAGGTCCAGTGCTGGCACGGCTTTTCTACGACTTCGATGTACTGCTATTGCAGGAGACACTGGCTTAAACTGATAATGATGCTTGCCGACATGCCACCAACGTTGAGAGAGACATACAGAGAGAGAGAGAGACAGACAGGGGCAGAGACATACAGAGAGAGAAAGAGAGACGGAGTGAAAGAGAGAGTGTGTGTTGTATCTCATATCACTAGCTCTGGAAAAGATCAAAATTCAAAGCACGGTTTCTAAGCGCATCGCTTTCACACCATCTCAAAGTCGAAACATCACAAGTCCTACCATCGTAGGGTATCTGTATCAGGATATGCAGGACTATGCAACATTTAAGCATGACAAATTTGAAAAATATGGTAGACTGTTGCGATAACCGTTGTCTAGGCCATTGAGAAACTATTAATATGATTCCAACTAGCCTGAAAGTGAATACTTGAACGGGTTCTACTCCAAGATACTATAACTACAAACTTGATCCACTTCTCAAAAATGAATATGAAATGATCCTCTCTATTTTCAAAAAGGTAATTTAGATGAACATGACAAGGACCCTTTCATTATTGAGGAATACATTCGATTTTATGCTCAGATTTATTAATGGCGACACACCTAGTGCGTACTTCAGACCACAAAGGATAAATTCTTCGCATGACGTCACACTTAACTGACATGAACACGCTGGCCTAACAAAAACGTGTTGTCAGTTTCAGTATAGCTCTTTAAAATCCCTGAAACAACATACCAAAGAGACAACAAATTTTAACTTGTGGCAATTCAAATGTAGGTTTTCTACTTTTTTTTCTTATCCTCTTTTGTTTTTTAACATTCGCCACATCATTGTAAATTCTACAAATACAGGGTGGCGCACGAAATGTCACATATACATATGTTTAATAAAATTTTTTGTTTTCGGTTCATAACTTTCAAATTTTGTGACAAGTGCCTTTACTTCATGCATGGTTCGGTAGTTGGCAGCACTTATTGATGTAGCACGTGAGCGGTGCCACCTACGTCAGTTTGTGAAACAAGGCGGACAAGGGACGGTTGACGCTGGAGTAGAAGGTGAAAAAGGCTTGCATCTCTGCATCATAATTAGATCAGCGAGATCCACAAGTAGCAGAAAGTGCCTTATTGTCTTGTTTGGAAACATTATGAGTACCCCATATCCTGAATTGTCTGTTTCCTTGAATGCTGACCCATCAGTGTAGGTATGGATCTCGTCCTTGGGGTAGGAATTTATGGTCTCCAGTGCACACAGCAATAAGGTGTTGGGATCTGATGATTTGTTCACTAATTTGTTCTTGAGTCTGGTGTTTGAGGAAGTGTGTAGTTTGTGTTTAGTGGGATGTCTAGTACTTTTGTAAGTTCTTCTCTGTCTTCAGGGAGTTTGTGTCTTGTGTTTAACTCTTCTGCTATGTGCACTGGAGTTTTTATTATTATGCTTCCATTTATCAACCACCATTCTGTTAGGATAGTCTGGAGGCATGCGTTTGTGTCTTTCTACTGCCTCAGTGGCTGACTTTTCACATCTTATATCTAATGGTTCTATGTTTGCATCAATTTCACATGCAGGTGTAAGTGTTGATCTTATTGCCTCACAAATGAAATGAACGGCTTGGTTCTGGATTCTGTCTACTTGTTTACGAGAGCTCTTTGATGCTGTGACCTTTAGGGGGAGGTTGTAATCTATTATATATCTAACATATCCTGTGTTTGTCTGAGTGTTGCTTTGTTAGCACCCCAGGATGAACTTGCAAGTCGCTTGAGTAAGTTTAGTCTTTTGGATGCTTTTTCTGTTAGTCCATCCATGAACACTTAAAAATTCAAGTTTCTGTCTAGTTTCACACCAAGGTATGTAGGATGTTTTTCTTTCATGATTTGAGCACCATCAAGAGTTATTTTCAGTTCAGTCTTTGCTAGTTTGTTGCTAAGAGTGAAGACTAACATTGATCTTTAACTTCCAGAAATTGCAATAGGCCGATATAGTGAGGAGAGCTCTATTAAGTCTCTCAGCAGCCAGCTAAGAGCAGAACCTTGTGGCAGATCTTCCTCCAGGGTGCATTTGATCTGCGTTCGTATGGTCCTCAGGTCATGTATGCCCTTGTTTTGCATCTTTAACAGTAGGCCTTTTCGCCAACCCTGTCATATGTCTGGTGGAAGTCTTCAAAGACAGCGACAGAGTTTCTCTTGTGTAAAAAAAAAAAGCTGTATTTGAGCTGGTCTTCGGTTCTTGATCCTTTGTGAAAACCTGCCTGAAAGTTACTGAGAGACCCCGAGGATAGTATAGCCTATTGTTAAGCATTCGTTCTGCTATCTTTCCAATACTGGAAGTCAGTGAGATTGGTCTAAAGCTTTTTATGTCATCTTCTGGCTTTCCTTTTTTCAAGATAGGTCTAACTTTGGCTGACTTCCAAGATTTTGGTAGTACTCCACTTTGCCTGGTCTTATTAATGAAGTTAAGTAATGTGGACTTTCCTATAGGGCCTAGATGAAGAATCATCTTGCTTGATATTTTGTCTGGTCCTGGTGCTTTTCTTAGCTGTAGCTTACCTATGTCACTCTGGAGTTCATGGATGGTAAAATGTCCTCAGAATGTGGAATGTTTGCCAAGCTAGATTTCTATTTTCTTCTCAGAACTTTTCCCAGCGCCTTGTCAAGTACTTTCCTGTTGGAGGATTTGTTAGTGGCGCAAAGAATTTGTTAAAAGCACTCGCTTTGTCTGAATCACTTGAGAGGACTCGTCCAGAGATTCGCATTGGCTTAAGGTTAGTTAGTTTTTTCCTGACATGTTATCTAAGAGTTTCCAAGCCTTCCTTCCTTCGGTTGAGATTGCTGCATATGTTTAACCATTTATCTTTCTTTGCTTTTTTCAGTTTCGAGTCTTACCTTAGCTGTTAGTGTGTTCTCTATTCTGTTTTCTGGAGTAGGGTTTTTCTCTGCATTCTTTCTGCAGCTTTTCTTTTTTTTTTTACTAAGTCTTCCAGAGATTTTGTCCAGAATGGGCTATATTTCCTTCTGCATCCCCGGGGGATTGTTTTGTAGGCTACTCCAAGTATGGCTTGGATTATGTTGGTGTAGAGTGTGTCAATGTTTGTGTTGTTATTTAATTTGGATAGGTTTTCATCTGTTTGTGTTCTGAATTTTTTTTCATTCTGCTTTTCTATAATTCCAGCAAGGGGATTTGTGTGGTCTTTGGTTTCGTGTGTGAGAAATTTGGATGGGGCGATGGTCACTTCCTATGTCATCAAGCACTTTCAAAGTACAATCATTGTGGATGTCTGCTGAGACAATGGTGAGGTAAGGTTTGTATGTACGTCCAGAGGGTCTGTGGAGGAGTGTTGGTGGTTGGGGGGGGGGGAGTCTTGCAATAATATCATGTGTGTGTTGTTGCACAGCTCTTCAATGTTGTTTCACATAGTGTTTCGATCTTTGTATCCTAGTGATAGTAGATGTGCATTAAAATCTCCTGCAATGATAGTTTTCTGTTTGCCTGTGCTATGTATGTTGATTTGACTTTTAGAATCTGGGGGCAATAAACATTATACAGAGTGTACCTAAGTCCATCATGCCATACTGTTATCTCTTGGATATCATTCTCATTGCACTTTCTATTTTTAACGTCTCCTTGGATGTCATTTCTCAAGAGTGTGGCAATACCCCTGCATTTACCACATTCGCATTTGTACATGGTGTATCCAGGCACTGAGTGTAATCTTTTCCATATAAAAAGGTTTCCTGTATGATCGCAACATGGATGTTTGACTTTTTTCAGCTGTTCCATAAAAATTCTGCCTTATAAGAGGGTGACATTATATTCTATAACAATAACAAATAGTGTTGGTTGCTACAGGTTTCTGGGCTACAGGAGTAGGTCAGAGTCTTTTAAGCAATCAGATCTGATGTTCCCTGTTTTACAAAGACTATGTTAAGAGAAGTGTGTTCTTAACACAGCTGTTCCCAGGGGGAAACACTGCAGTAATAAGTAAGAAGAATTTTGAGCAGCCTAATGAAATGAAATAGCAGTGCACCATGAATGAAGACAGAAGCGCTAGACTATTGTAAACTCTTAATTTCGAATATAAACTATTAAGCTTTTGGTCTTCAAATGAAATACCAGTGAAAGGACTTTCTCATTTTGTTATATCTGAGAGATGTCAATAGGAGAGAAAGTGTGTAAGAATTTGTGTAACACTACTAGAGAAAGTTTGACATATGCAAAATGAAACTACAAAAGAATGGAAAATCTTACATTTTGGAGCGGACACAAAAAGTAACGCCACATAAAGAATGCTATTACGACTGACAGCACATAAAGAAGACAATATCTGTGCAGGAATGATGGGACATTATGTAAGCGGTATAGAAGAGAAACTCAGGGAAGGATTATATGCCGGGACAAGCTGAGCCGTTAATGCACTTGTTGTTGTTGGGACTCTGTAATTATGTTTCTTAAGCTCTTGGCAGCTTCCTGGTGAAGATGGAGTAAATGCCTTTAAAGTCGGAGAAAAATGAGCGTGTGACGTTGGGTTGCCCTCCCTTCTTCCAGAAAGTGATATAAGAACCAGTTCTTTAGCAAGCACAGAAAAGATGGGCAACACGCCAATCCACACCTTGCTTGGCCAGGAAGGCATACGGTTACAGCCTGTTCCCTTGAGTAGGAAATAAGCAATCGCTGCCAAATCTGAACCACTTCGCTGATACCGCTTTATATTTCTGCCATAATAATCATAGATTCTTCTCACTTGGCAAGAAAATAACGTCTTTACTGAAAGTATACTGTGAAATAAATTACAGATAATCAGCTTCAAATAGAATAATTTTAAAACTACATCCCCTCTTAAAACATATTCAGTTGATGGATTTTAAATGAACTCCTTTCTTGGTGACGACTAATAACTTATAACTACATTGGAGAAATACCAACAGCATAACACTGTATCTTAGAAAGGGTATGCAAAAACCACAACATGAAAACCAGTGCTGAAAAAAAAACAGAACTCGTGACCATTACCTAAACCAAAATGATTCTGGATAACGTGCACATGAAACATGCGAAGTATTTCAAAAACGTATGAGTACTGTATCCTCTACGAAAATCGATACAGAAAATGAGAATACATGTAATACAGTAAAGAAAATCATTTAATAAATAACACCTTAAACGAAAAATAAATGTATAAGGAAACAACTGTACATCTTCCTTTCAGCTCTGTGCTGTCAGTGTCAATCATGGATGCGGTATCTAAAAATAAAAGGAAAGTCATCACGACATAACTTAGATGTCTGAAGAGAATGCTAAATGTAACATGAAGAGACACAATCAGAAATGACACCACCCAGACAAGAGATATATCCAGAAACAAGTCAAATTGTTTGGCCACGGTACACGACGACTGATAGACAGTTTATTTCACCCTAAGAATAACAGCAAAGAGAGCACAGGAGGTGGACTGACAAAAATAATACAGATCTTAACTCTTTACACAACGCATTTCGCCAAGTCTTATAAAGAAGTCTATTTTTTCCCTCAACACTGAGAGGACTATGAGGAAGGAGTCATGACAACACCACTTGCAGATCGCACAAAGTCTATATATGACCAATAGCAGGAAACATTTCCGCAGACAATCATGAGCGAAGCTTATTCTTGAATGAATTCATAGCAAACAAGTTAATTTCTTAAAAGGATTCACAGTAAACAAGCAAATCTCTTCAATGAATTCACAGCAAACAAGTCAATCTCTTCAATGAATTCACAGCAAGCAAAGTCAATCTCCTATGAAGATTTATGCTATAGTGATGTCAACTCACGGGCTGAATTTCCTTGATCACTTTTATGTATTATGTTTTTTTTTCTTGCTTCGCTCCGCTCCTTCTTTACACTATCGTCTTTCTTGTTTTTTAAGTATGTATCTTCAACTCTTTATAAAGCATAGTCCCTTGTAACCGAGAATTATAATTATAATTATGAACATGTTATAGTCATAAGATTTAACATTAAAAATGAAGAGAAAAATATGGGAAACTTGAAGAACAAGGTAGAAAACCAGCTGCCACGATACTAGTGAAAGACGATTACGACTGGACACTGACAAGTGTAAACAGGAGAAACAGATAAATAGAAAAGACAAAACAATGACGCCTAGGAAGAGATAGGCTAGAGAAAGATGGTCATAATTGGCAACACCATCCTCCCGCAAGTGAAATAACAGGTGGCGACAAACACCGGGCGAACAAAATCTAAGAATAAGAAGACAGAGAGTTAATTGCCTGATAGACTCCAATCGCTCGAGAAGAACCTGCCCGAGGAGTGATAACTGGACAGGGACGCTAGAAGAATTTAAGAAAAGCCAGAAGTCTTGTTTGCTAGTCTGCGATAGTCTGCGAAACGGACACGGTGAATAGTAATCAGTCAACAGGCAAAGATAGAAAGTGCCCAGGGCAAGGGATAGACATTCGACACCACTAAACTGGCAGCTTATGACTCGGGAAACAGTCGGTACGCATACTGAAACCAGTGGACCAGTTAAAGGCGGAGCAGAAATACCGACTGGTCAGTCAATCAAACCGGACTCCAAGATAAACCGAGGGACCGAGAGAGACAGGAGGGATACGCACACAGAAGTACGCACAGACGTGCGTACACCGAGGCACACACAGACGTGCGTGTATAAGTACGCACAGACGTACTCACACAGACTCAGGGGCAGAACTAAAGCTCTGACACGAAGATGCTCAGAAACAAAGATAACAAGAAACTCAGAGACGAAGATACCCGGACACTAATATACTCGGAATTCAGACAGAGACTCAGCTAGGTAGAAATGATGCAGACAAACAGCTACAAATAGATATAGTAGATTTAGAGAGACAGATTTAGTTGACGTGCACCTTGTGAAAAAGACAGAGAGGTCTAGAATCAGATAGCCGTGGTGATGTGATGAAACTATGAGCTAGACTGATATGCAGATAGTTAGGAGAGGTAAAGAAGAGATATCGAGATCGTGTGTAGTGAACAGAAAGAACTCGACTTATATTTCGCCGAGGGTTCATGAGAGAGAGAGAGACACAGATTATCTACTAATGATCGTGTAAATCCAGTTGATATGCACTTTAAGAATGAGTTCTCCGTTGTTCTCCTTTTCTATTCAACTGTTGGAAATTCTACACCCGTTTTTACTACAGGAGACGGTTCTAAGGACTGTAAATGCGTCTCAAACAGCCTCTGGCAGTCAAATCCAGCTCCTGGCCTTCCCGTGGCAGAACTGTTTAAACTGACAGGAGAAGGGGCGAGTGCGAATATCTGGCGCCTGAAAACCAGATACTTAGGGTAGATGAGTGGCACGTTTGGTAGCTCATCTGCTGCTGTTGGCGAGATTTTTCAGTTGCCGTGCGTGGAGCGGTGCTCCTCCCGGCCAATGAAGAAAGGTGCAAATGAGGTTGCCGCGCAGCATCACTGTGGAAAAGGTGGTAGAAAGGATAAAGCGAAGCAAACAGTCAAATCACGGCACCTCTGGTCTGGAGGTCGGCCACGTCCTGAGTGCAGTCATATCGGGTGAAATGCATGAACCGGCTTGTCCCAGAGGTTAAGACACTGCTGGTGAGACTCTTTAAATGCCGCGTGTGGAGTGAAGCTCCTCCCGGTCAAGGAAGAAATGCGGAAAAGAAATAAAGGTTGCTGTGCGTTGCCGATGGGAAAGGTAGTGGAAAGGATAAAGTGAAGTTTAATCGGTATGTCCAGTAGTATCGCTACGATAGCTATACATACCACGGCACCTCTGCTCTAGAGGCCGGCCACGTCCGAAATACACCTACACTGGTGAAATATGCCTAAACCGGCACACACCAGGGGTGGAACTTGATGGCTAGACATGTCATGCCACCTCCGCTCTAGAGGTCGGTCACGCCTGATATACACCCATACTGGTGAATTTTGCCTAAACCGGCTCACACCAGGGGTGAATCTTGAAGGCTATGCATGTCACAGTATCTCTGCTCTAGAGGTCGGTCACGTCCCAAACACGCCCATACTGGGATAATATGCCTAAACCGGCTCAACCCAGGGGTGGAAGTCACTAATGGTGAGGATTCATCCTCCTGGACAAAAGCTCCATCCTGGTCACAACTAAGAAGGGTAGCGGCCACGACCGCAAAATGCTGAAGTCAGAGACACTGGACCAGGGCAGTCTAGATAGGCAACCACCTCTCACCCGGTGGGGATGTTTGCGTATCCTAATCATGCTGAGGTTTTCCGGTGAGAAAGTCCAACTCTGGACTGGATGGGCAACCACCTCTCACCCGGCGGTGATACACGGGTATCTCAAAACACGTCGAGGTTTTCCGGTGAGATGGTCCAATTCTTACCTGGGTGGGCTACCGCCTCTCACCCAGCGGGGATGCACTGATATCCTAAACACGTCGAGGTCTTCCGGTGAGAAAGTCCAACCCTAGACTAAACTGGTGCAATGAAAACCACGGTGTCACGCAATCCCGCTTCTGAGACCCACCAAGAATACAGGCTAAAGCCCTGTGATACTCTGAACCCCTTGTGGTCCTCACGTGGATCTCGTGTGGTCCTTTCGGGGACCACACTTGAGACCACGGGACCTAACGAGGACCACAGGCGTAAATTCAGTAGGGTCACAGTGCGGTTTTGGTGGTAGAAGCGAACGAAGAAGAAGAAGAAGACTACAGGAGACAAGTGGTATAAATAAATATATAATTCTCGTTCTGGACGATTGGAGTTCCCAGTACTTGTACGAGACGTTTCTGTGTGACAATATTTAAAAGCCAACACAAACAACTTAATAATATTATATTTCCATCACCTTCACGTTTTTAGAAAAACTATTATTTAAAAGAAAGCACTTAGTGCTTGTTACTTGTTTGTGTGATTCGTAGTCAGTTGTCATTTATTGTTCCACATTTTATGTTTAAAGATTACATCTCTCCTCTGCCTAATTATACTAAGAGAAATTTATTTTTCTTCTAGGCTGCAATATACCAAAACGTGATCCATCACTGTCACTTTCGAACAACCTCTCGTATTCATTTTTCTTAAATATGCTGTGCTGTGCTAGGGAGTGCTGGTTATTTACAACGATCAAACATTAAAGAGTGTTGAACACCACACCACAGAAGGAATGTATAATAAAGACTATATTCAGAAATATGGGATCGGACATATGCAAATGAGTTGATAAACTTACCACAGGCATGTAAAATATACTTGTAATTACACAATCGTGACACAGAGATGAACAAAGACAAAATAAAAATCTAATGAACAGAAGATAGTTTGGGATGTGCACTATCAGGCCAAGCAGTGTAATAATGAGCTAAGTTGTGCGGTATCGGGCCAAGCCAAATGGTATCGGACCTAGCGGTGCACTAACAGGATAGCAGTGCGATATCGTACGAAGCTGTGTGGTATCGCGGCATCCAGTGGGGTATCAGGCTAAGCACAGCCTAGTGGGCGCTAACAGGCTAAGCAGCGCGGTATCTGATCAAACAGTGCACTACCAGGTTAAGTTGTTCAGTATCAGCGTAATCAGTTCACTATTAGGATAACAGAGAGTGGGCTGAATAGTCTCATTTTCTTGACGAAGGGATAATGATGGAAATGCTGACCAGCTTATAATGATATACTGATGTTTGTTATTATTGTTACTTCATTCATTCATTCATGTGCATGTCCCTTGCGGAACTTTGGCTCCCTAACAGCACTCCTGTAGACCTCTCGGTTGTAAGCAAGATGGCCTGCTGTTTCTCTGAATGTTTCTTGTCCACTTTATATGTATAAGGTGTGTTCGGTAAGTAATAAGACATTTTATTCAGCCAACCAACAGGGCTTGGGGGCGGGTTCTGAAGGTTAGTGGGGATGTTAGGTAAAGGGTCGATATCTAGTATTTTGGCTCTGAGCTTTTACATAGTGCGGGTCGCTTTCGAAGTGGACAGCTGTTTGTCGCGTAAGGCTCAAAACGCAGGAGTATCGAGCAACGATAAAGTTTTGTGTTAAACTTTTAAAAATCCGCGACCGAGACGCTTCCTATTATACAGAAAGCCTACGGCAAGGATAATTTGTTGTCGGTGGCACAAGACGTTAACGCAGGAAGACAGAGCGTCGAGGATGAACAACACATAGGGCGCCCATTAAATGTGCAATTAGAAGATGAAATCGATATTCATTGTCTTTTTTAACTCTAAAGATGTTGTCCATAAGGAGTTCGTACCACCCGGACAAATGATCAACGCAGCATTTTACGTGGAAGTGCTTAAACGGCTGAAGAATAGAATCGCGCGCGTCCGTCCGGAGATCGCCAACACCTGGGTTCTTCACCACGACAATGCGCCGAGCCATGCGTTGCTGCTAGTAAGAATTTCTGGCGAAACAAACTGTGGCAACGCTGTGCCAACATCCCTATAGGCCATACTTAGCCTCGGCTGACTTCTTTTTGTTCCCCCGGCTCAAATCAAGTTTTAAAGACCACCATTTTGGGACTGTTAATGATATGCAAGCTGCCGTGACAATTGCTTTGAAGGAGAACCTTATTCAAGACTTCCAGGCGAACTACGACGCGTGGCAGAACCGGTGGCAACGGTTTATTTTGCTCAGGGATTTTAAGTACATGTAGGTATATCTTGACCAAATCGAATTTTATTGAATCAGTCTCATTATGTACCAGACATACCTCTTATATATATATATATATATATATATTACATCCTTCCCGTGCCGTTAAACGTAACATAGGGCTCGCACAGTTGTTTGCCAAGTTTTCCAGTTTTCGGTGAGTTTTTCGAATTCATCAAGGGATGTTATGCCCACTAAAGTGGATTCTCTTAACAATGCCATCAGTTTCACGTGATCGACCTCTTTTTCTTCGACCTGTAGTGTTCCACCTGATAGCTTGTTTCTTTGGTATTCTCTAGTTTTTTTCTTCTGATCACATGGTCTATACATGTCCATCTTCTTTTTCTAATCACCCATAAGACAGGTTATTCGCTCATCTGTCTTACCTCTGTGTTGTTCTTAAATTCATTCCACTTTATACCAAGTATTTTCCTTAGGCATTTGTTTTCTAAAGAGTCAAAATATTTGTAAATATTACTTTTTAAACATGTATGTTTTCTGTTGAACTTTCCAGAAAGTTAAATTTTCTTCTCCAGCAATATTTCTGCTTTGCCTGATTTTAAAAAAAAACAAAAGAAACAGTGAAATAGCTGATATGCTGCTCCATCTTTTTTATGTTCTGTATTATCGTTTCTATTTCAGTAATAATCGAAAGTCCTGAAATCTGACGTCCTTTTTTTTAAACAAATCCTTCACCCCCATTCTTTTTGGGGTTTCTTCCCAGTTGTCTTTAAAAACTTGCTTGTACTTTGTTGTTGACTGCTACCAGACTTCGTGGTTCAAATCCCGGGTAATTCTCATCTGGTTTTTCTTTCTGTCATATCTAAAAGTGCTTTGTCTACGATTTTTTTTACGTCTAATCATGCAACACTGTGTTCTGTTTATTTACTCTATGAAAGCTGCGTTGTTTCTTATTTGTAAAATTAGTGTCCCCAAGGCAACGACCATCTCTGCAAAATCAAGACATGGTTCTCACTAAATAACTACCTTACCAAACAATAACTGCAAGTCTTGAGATTCTGTGAGGACACTACTGAAAGAACCAGTTTAATAAAGTATCTAGGCATAAGACGACAGACCAGCTGAAGACGAAGGATATGATGTGGGGAAATTTAGCATAGGACATAGAAATGAGGCAGGTGACAATCTAATGGCGTTTTGCAAGGAAATGAGTTGGAGAGACAAAAAAATATTGTCCAAAAAATAAGAGAGAGACAATGTACTTTCAAAGGACATGCAATGAGAAGAGGGAGCATTGAAGATATAATATCAACAGAAAAAATAGAAGGAAGAAGATCACAAGGAAGACCAAGAGAAATTATACTGGACAGTCTGACAGGATGATGTGAGAGGAGATCACCAACTGAGCTGATGGCATGGAATGAAGGATCGTGTACTCTGGAGAAGCATAATATCCAACGCCAGTCGGGACGGCACATCATGATGATGATGATGATGGTTTTTGTGAAACGTGATTTTTGGGGTGGGGTGGGTTTGCAGATACAATTTCAGGACAAACTCTTTGGTGGATAGAAGAGGAAATAAAACCTTGGATTCGCATGATCACTGTGAAAGTATCTGACAGAATATACACATTTTTATTTACTAACCTTAAATACACTATTAGATATACACACCTTGCTGATGTGAATGTAATCTAATATTAAAACAAGGCGAAAGATTTATTGCTGTCATGATCTATGCAAGGTTAATTATTTATAACCTGCTTCAGTTCTTGCACTCTTTCCTATTTTTAATTAGTTTTGTCATTTTCCAGCACCACTTGCATGTTAATTTTTTGGACTTTTTTACTTGAATTTTCAGGTGATTGATTCTATTTCTCATGTCGTGCCAAGAGAACTCTGATTAATTTTGTCTTATGATATTAATTCTTGTAGAATCTTCTGCTCTTCTTGTTGTCCAAAGCATTCGTATATCTTTATCTAGAACAGTGGTTCTCAACCTATGGCCCGCTGCCCACAGATGGGCCGTAACAGGGAGTATTGTGGGCGGTGCTGAAGTCTTAAAGCAGCCAAAAAAGAAGAAAAAAAAAATAGATACAATTTTTAAAAAATCATTCCGCATTTTCCACGCAATGTATAGGGGCAATCTGCACGGATGCAAGCCACAGAATTGTATGTCGCTTTATTAGTATGTCCGCAGTGCGGCTATTGTAGAAAGGATGGTCCAGACAGCGTTTCTTCCAGCATCACACAGAAGTGCGATGTACATAAAATGACGGCATCACTTTTGAAATGCGACACCGGCGTCTTTCTGATCGTGTTGCTGAAACGTTCAGTTTTCACGGTGTAATTTTAGAGAACAGTCGGCGTAGATTCTGCGAGAGAGCGGAAGTGAAATATAACTCTCAGCAATTGTGTTTAGTTTAGAAATCATATTTCGTTGGCTTGAGAGTCGATATTCAGTCTTGGTGCTGTGTGTAATTCGTATTGGATTAATCAAGGGATTCTAATTACTCACGTAGTGATCGTGGAGACTTTTTTGGATAGCCTTTTTTATTGTTTAAACTTTAAAACTTTGGGCGCTAAAATCAATCGATTTGTGAAACGTAAGCCTTCGCGCAAACAAACTGATAGTAGTGGCAGCGAAAGTCACTGTGATCGAGACGACGTTAACGTTGATACTTATAAGAAAACTAAATACGCTGGAAAATATGATGTGGAGTATATTAAGTACGGTTTCGTTCCATCAACAAATGACCAAAATCTGCTACAGTATGTTGTTTGTTCGCAAATCCTCTCTAATGAGGCAAATAAGCCGACTAAATTGCGTCGTCATCTAACTACAATACAATCAGGTCTACAGAATAAAACCAAAGAATTTTTCGAACGTGAAGCAGAGGAATATAGTAAACAGAAGACAGTGTTAAAAACAAGAGCCACACTCTCAACGAAAAAAGCTCTTAAAGCATCGTACCTGACTGTCCACAGAATCACAAAATCAAAGAAACCGCACACGATTGGAGAGGATCTTATCATGCCAGCCACTGTTAAGATTTGTGACATATTGTTCGTCTCAGAATGCGCTACAAAACTGAAAAGCATTCCCATCTCGAACGATACTGTCCGCTGAAGAATATCTGAAATGTCCGAGGACATCTACTAAGTTTGTTATTCAGTTAGATGAGTCAACTGACATCGCCGAGGAGTCCCAGCCTTTTATGTTTGCTATAGTTGGCAACACATTATGCAAGAGGAATTTGTTTTTTGCAAATCACTACTAGCGAGAACGACGGCCGATGAAATATTTCGTGTTTAAACGACTTTTACGCAACTTTTGGACTGCTGTGGACAAATTGCATCGATGTTTGCATCCACGATACTGCCACAATGACCGGCCGGAAGAGTGGTGTTGTAATTCGCAGAAAGCAAATATTACCCCAGATTGTAGGCACCCATTGCATAATCTATCGTGAGGCACTCGCTTCAAAGAGTGAATGAAACTCAATGACTGTGTTCGGCTTGTAAACTTCACAAAAACTAGAACAGTGAACAGTCGACTATTTGCTCAGCTGTGTAAAGAGTGAGATGCAGAAGACAGGTATCTCCTATTGCACTCGGCTGTGCGTTGGCTGTCCAGAGGAAACGCTCTTGCAAAGGGGTTTGAGCTTCGTTTAGAATTGTTGCAGTTTTTGACAGAACACAATCTCGACCTGGCAGGTAAGGTCGCTGATATTGAGTGACTTGACATGCTGGAATACTTTGCTGACATTTTTAGCCTTTTGAACAGTTTGAACATATCACTGCCGGGTAAAGATGCCAGTATACTCAAGACATACGACACAAAGTTTCAGCCTTTAAGAAGAAAGTAGGACTTTGGCGCACACGACTCCAAAACAAATCACAAAACATCTTTCACTTGTTCTGTGAATTTATAGAGAGCAATGAAGTTAACGGCGAGATTCTTGGAGAAGTCACTGGTGTAATAAAAGGACATGTGACATCTCTTGCTGAATATTCTGACAAATACTTCACGCCCGAAGACATTAAAGCGTACGATTGGATTCGTAATCCTTTTCAGTGTGTATTCTCTGAATTAACCGGTCGTGTAAAAGAAGAATTAGCGGAAATGTCTAGCGATCGCACATTACAAATCAAATTTAAAGACCCCGCTGTGGATATCCCTTCCTCTTTGGTGCACTGTTTCGCTGGAATATCTGTTTTTGTCAGCCCTGGCGATGAAAGTTCTTCAACCTTTTTCAACAACTTATTTATGCGAAGTTTCATTTTCTGCATTGACTGTTATGAAACCCAAATATCGTTCAAGAATGAACGTGGAGGATGATCTTCGAGTGTGTTTGTCACAAATTCCAGCCAGTATGTACATGATATCCAACCGAAAACAGTGCCATCTTTAAAGTAAGTTAAAAGAACTTTTGTGTAGCAATGAATATGCAATTAAATATGTAGAGAAAATATTACATAATACTTTATAAAATTAGATTTATACCTTGCAGATATAAAGCACTTTATAAGTGGGCCGCAAAAATGTTTGACTTTTAATGTGGGCCGTGTAGCAAAAGGTCTGAGAACCGCTGATCTAGAACAGTCTGTTCATCCTCTTGTAATTCTTTCTTAATTTATTTTCTGTTTCAGATTTAGATACTCGCACTGTTTCTTTATAACGCTGTAGCATTCTTATTCTTCTTCCGTGTTCACGCTCAAAAGAGCGTTGGATGCAATGTGTCGACGTCATCCGTGTGTGGTAAGACACGTCCGACTTCGGCTCAGCGTAATCTTAGGATCCCCCTTCGTCTTCCTGCTGCAATATCTTTTAACTTGGCCAGGCTACTATCTGTTTCCAAGGGCATCACTGGGACGCTGAACTGGATCTTGGTCAGCTGTGGTTTACGAACGCTGACGCAAGCAATCAGCTGTGGGTCAATGGCGGCTATCTTTATTCAGCTTGAGTACATCATCTTTGTCCCCATGCCATATCATGTTTTACTCTTTGTTGTGGACTTCAGTTGTAGGATCTTATTAACGTCACAAAAAGTCGTGCAAGCAATGAGGTAACTACCGATTTTTCAACTACGGAGAACAGGACAAGAATTTGCCGAGCAGGAGCATACCTCCGAGTCAGCGCCGACATACAACAATCCTTGCACAATGAGCGTAGAGGCGAAAAGGGCAGCGTATTAAAAAAAAAAGAGGCAAATCCTGGATAGGGAAGGCAGAGAACATTGTGCAGTAGGTCTGTCCGCTTGAGGACACAGGACTTGGTGAGGTGTGGGTATTAGTGCCGGCGAAATGCTGTACGTCCTTTTCAGTCTTCATCACACTGGACAGAGATTGCAGACAACACCCAGCAATTGCTGAGGCCGAAGTGCAGAACTTGATTATCGAGAACTCTTTGGATGTAAGATGCAGTCATTTATACAGGCAGGTCTGTTATTAGACACAGGTGCAGCGAATGGACTTTCATGACCCATGTTGAAGGAAGAACGGTGAAAGAAGATATTGGTGCTTTTTCTTTGACTACAAGCAGTCTGACTAGGAGGTCATAGCAGTCAGTAAGGTAATAACGTGGCTGAAGACAAAGACCTTCAGTCGTACATGTATACTCAGTGATTCAATGATTCTTCCCGGCTGAGGAAAATCGAGTCGGATTGGGTTCGAAAGCAGTGGACAAGCTTGCGGGTATGGCCATTGTGGAAAAAGGACGAGCAAAATGAACCGGGCTGATACTCTAAATGTTCTTAAGAAGGCTGGCCGCATCAGGGATTCCGACGATGATAGGTAGACTGCTCAAGTACAATGTCAAACGAGGCGTAGCCAGTCGAGAGTGCTATATAGCAATCCAAAGAACACTGTCTATCTATCATTCCAGTGATGCTAAACGTCACATATGGCTCGAACTGTAGTTCGCCAAGTTTTCCTGTTTTCGGCGAGCTTTTCAACCTCATCAGGAGATGTTTTACCCACTAAACTGACTTCTTAACAAAGTTCCCTTTAGAGTTTCACGTGGTCGATCTCTTTTTTTTCGGCCATTTATATTCCACTAGATAGCTTGTTTTGGTATTCTCTGATTGTTTCTTCTCAGCGCATCACCGACATATGTCCATCTTCTTTTCTGATCACCCACGACACAAGTTGTTGTTTGCTCATCTATCTCATCTTTGCGTTGCTCTTGAATTAGTTCCACTTTATACCGAGTATTTTTCTTAGGCATTTGTTTTCAAAGGAGTTTAATTTCTTGTCTATTTCTTTAGTTGTTTCCCAGATTTCACTTGCATAAATGAGGGTGAATATTACGTTACAACTGAATAATCTTAACTTCGTTTTTGAGCTAATAACTTTTGAATGCCATATGTTCTCAAGATATGGCATTCATTCAAGCTGCATTGACCAATTGGTCAATGCAGCTTTTGTAATTCGAATTCTAACTTCCCTACTGGTGTCTCCACCCTAGTATATGTAGCTGTCGAGGTATGCAAATTGGTTTACTTCTCCAGCAGCTGTTCCTACTACGTATATTATTTTCCTTGTTAATTTCAAGTCCTATTTTACTAGCCAGTGAAGACAGGGTATCTTTTTTTTCTTGCAATGATTTCATGTTGTCACTAATAAGAGTTATGACATCTGCAAAATCAAGATGTTCCAGTTGGGCCTCATGTACCCAAGCAATGCCCGTTTTACCTGTGCAGCTCTTTTTTTTTTTTCATTATGAAGTCTATGGGAACTCCAAAAAGCAAGGGAGATAATATACATCCTTGTTTCATGCCTGTTTCAATCTGGAACAATTCACTCATTTCTTCTTTTGTGTTGACTGCACAAACATATCCGTTGCACAGGGTCCGGCATAAAGCATAGCTGGATTTTAAAAATGGAAAATAAATAAGCGCTATACATGTTTTTGGTAAAAAAAAAAAAGTGAAATGAGACTCAGAATAGTGGGTATTTTTATTATTACTGACAATCATATTTAGGTTCTGAAAATTACGCCGGTTCGATGACCGCTATTACATCTGATACATTCAGCCAGGCGTCTGGAAAATTCCTGCATAACACCATTTAACATGTTCAAAGGGATATTTTGAATGCAGTGTCAGATTCGATCATTTAGGTCTGCAATTAACTGTGGTCGACTAGCATACATCGTGTTCTTGAGATACCTCCACAAAAAGATAAATCCGGTGACCTTCCTGGCCAATGAATATCCCCAAATCTGGAAATAAGACGATTGGGAAATGCTTGTCGCAGCATGGCCATGGACTGACAGGTTGTGTGGGCAGTTGCTCCATCTTGTTGAAATCATATTAGTCTCTTATTTCTATTGGCCAAGTTTTGAATGACGTATTCAGTTAGCATCTGCACATAAAGATCACTATTAACAGTAAGAGGATGCCCGATGCCAAAGCGTTCCTAACAGCTGATCGCCACTCAGCAATGCTTTGCAGACTTCTTGAATTCGTTCAGGTGTCTGCTGAGTTCTCGGACGACCAGTAGACTTGTTATTAAGGCAATTAGCGTTTACTTACATTTTTTGACCCACCTCAGAATTGTTTTGTCTTCTGATCGAGAACATTATCACGGGGATGCAACTCAAAATGGCGAAAAAACTTTCGTTGTACAGTAATAGTTGATTCTCCACGTTTAAAATACGTTTCAACGGTGAATGCGCGATGTTGTGTTTGCCAGGAAGCCATTGTTAAAAATGACCGTTTGTCTGGTTCATCTCTGACGTCGTTTTTTTTCATACGTAATCAGTTTCTGGCACTAACGTCAGTTAAATCCAGCTATGCTTTATGCCGGACCCTGTAGAAATCCTTAATGATGCTGACAATTTTAGATGATATTCCATATATACTTAAAATTCTCCATAATGAATCTCTGTGTATGATATCAAATGCCTTTTTAAAGTCTGTGAAGTTCAAGATTCATGTTTTTTGCTTTTCTATATGTTCTTCAAGTATTATTCTTAGAGTAAAGATCTGGTCGAGACAGCTTCTCCTTTTTCGAAATCCTGGTTGTTCTTCTCTCATTGCAGTATCCACTATATCGTTAATTCTATTCAGAATAACTTTGCAAAATACTTTTGACACAGCTGATAGTAAAGTTACTCCTCTCCAGTTATTGCAGTCGTTAAGGTTGCCATTTTTTTTTTTGTTGGGGGGGGGGGGGGTATTTTAACAATGATTCCTTTTTTTCATTTAGAAGGGACCATTTATTCTTTCCAAATGTATTAAACATTCTTTGTAGTTGGTTCATGTTGTCACTGTTCATAGCTTTTAACATTTCGGCTGTTATTTCATCTTCACCTGCAACTTTGTTGTTAGCCATTAGATTCACTACTGTTTCAATTTCATTCAAAGTAATTTCATCTAGGTCAACATTTAGTTGTCGGTTTCAAGATTTATTAATTCACTAATTCATTTGGGTTTAGTCGATTAAATATTTCTTGGAAGTGTTCGGCCCATCGTTGCTAAAGTTTTGCTAAAGATTGGTATTTCTTTGGATGCAATAGTACCTGCTATTGCATCCAAACCTATTAATCAATAAAGAACTGATGTCGTTACTCCCTGCTTGCTGGGGGAGATAATGAAGAGGGGATCGGAGCACTTATGGAGTAATTTCCGATATGCAATGAGGATGATCTGTTGAAGAACAAACTAATATTTTTTTTATGTTTTTTGTCTTTGACAGTCTTGTTTTAACTTTAACTGTATGCTATCCATGCTGTATTTATTATTGCTCTGTGGTGTTTAATTTCATCCACTTGTCACAATGTCTTTTTTTCCTATGAAATCAGAATTCTTGTATTGCCAATTTACCATAGGTGTTTCTGTTTTGCTGTAGCATAACTAGTTTTTTTTAATGGGGACTTTATACTTTTATTTTGATATCATATTTGTTTATGTTTCACTGTCAGAATTTTTATCCGGTTTTGATGTTTCCTTTTTGTGACTTTCTTCAAAAGCTTTGTAAACTCCATTCAGCTTTTGTAACACTGGCGCGATTAGGATGAAAGATGGTGTGCAGGGTGTATCCCGGAAGTCAGTGTCCATTGATCTAACTAAAAAACAGAGAGGAATTCCTTGATTACTTCGAGTTTAGTACAAACATAACTACCACTCTACCTGGATGTAATGTCACTGGGCAGAGTACCTCTTTATCTCCGCCACCGTTTATAAATCGTTGCTAGGTTTGAGCGCCAAGTGGATGTGAAGTATTATTGTTAGAACTCGTGTACAAACCACTACTACTACCTGGCAGTCAAGTGAATCATTATCATCTTGTTCTTGTTGTAAAACATGATTGGTGCAAATTTAACGTAAGTGTGAGGTGGCAAATGTATCTAGGTGAAAAGTAAGAACTATTTAGATAACGCTTCTTTCACCCAGTACATCTTGTAGTTGTTATGATTTTGATTCGAAATTAACATTTGAAATAAACTGATACTGTTTTGCCTAAGGGGTTGAGTGAAGGATAATGAAAATAATAATGACTTTATAACCTGATCATGTCTTACAAGTTTCTATGGTGACCCACTGCTGTTTGAATGTACGAGTGATGAATATACATGGACATTATTATAATACCGTCAGTGTGGAAATGAGAACAATAAAGTAAACCACAAGATTCATGAAAAATGTTACAGAAATTGTTTTACAACTAATGATGATCTTGAAAATATTTTATAAATTATAATTCACAATGGATCTATTTTTAACTTTTAGTTCTGTGTCATTTGAACATCTCAAAAATGTGATATCCAGCTGGTTACTTTCTATTCTTTTCAGATTTTTGTTACCTTATAATTTTTGTGTAGTCCTGCGAGAAAGCCCAAGAAACACAATGTTCCTGCTGAACTGGAAGACTATGAGCAACAAAAGTGCAAGATCTCAGTTGCTGTATTTTTGTTCTCAGTTAAAAAAAAAACTACACAAAACGTAGCTCTCACATCAGCTCTCATATGAAACCCAACATATTTTTGCTGGCTGACCGAAGGTTGTAACGTATAGTTTAGTGGAAAATATTTGTGCTCATATTTGTTATTTTCATGACTGCTCGTTTGTCTAATTACAAGACATAACGCTATCATTCTACCAGCCGTAATGTCAGTAATGGGCCAATAGTTCTGTTCGAGTCAAACTAGAATAAGTCATGCTGGAGCAATCAGAATGCCCCTTTTTCAGTTTTACAAGTATTACATTTTTCTTACCTTAGAAATCATTAGAAATACATGACCCACCTGGGGCTACACTTCAATATCACTAGCATATATGTTACGGTAATATTTAACCACCTGGGGCTACAGTTCAAAATCGCTAGCATACACCTTATAGCAATATGTGAACCACCTGGGGCTACAGCCCAATATCACTAGCATACATATTAAAGTTATAAATGAACCACCTGAAGCTACAATTCAATATCGCTAACATACATTTTATAGTAAGATGTGAACCATCTGGGGCTACAGTTCAAAATCACTAGCATATATTTAATAGTAACATGTGAACCACCTGGGGCTACAGTTCAAAATCGCTAGCATACATTTTATAGTATTACAGGCTCTAGCTTACGTCTTATACATCTTATACTTAAAAATTTTTAAATAAATATTATTATCACAGATTTTGAACAAAAATTTCTTCTGTACTTCGAAATCACAGAGAAAAACACGCGATACCACATGCAGTTATCTTGTTGCTATAAGCTTTTTCAGCAAATTTTGTAACAAACTTTCCTTCTAAAAAAACAATCAGCTTATACATGCGAGAAATTATTTGACCTAAAAAGTTAAAATAAACATACGTGTACTCAGCCATATTAATGTACACTAGCGTTGACGAAATCCTGGTTACTTTATCCAAACTACAGAACATAGCAAAGTCACCCCCTGATTGAAAGACTCCTGACCTCGTTCTGCGACACATTCCAAAGCTTAATGCGGCGAGTAAGGATCGAGTGAGCGCAGACTGACGGACGATGTGGACACGACCTGGGGTTTGGGAATTCACCATACACCCATGAGAGCTAGTTCTGTTCGCTGTGCGCTACCAACGTGTATGTCTGGTTAGCAATGTTTACAGTGTTTTAAACTATATAATTATAAAATAAGGGCAACAACAGGTGCTTGATAACGAAAGTATTTATCAGAAATGAAGAAAATAACAAAGCATGGGCATGAATATGTTACAGGAGGTCATCGATATACGTACTAGCTGTTCCTGAGAACACGACGTATAACGAAATGAAGTATTCTTCTTCTTCTTCAGCTTTCCGAGCCATTAAGTTTCATTGCTGCAAATAAATTTCGCCTCCATTCCTCTCTATTCCTAATCTTCTCTCTCCAGTTCGTAACTCCAATTTCATTTATATCCCCTTCTATGTTGTCTTTCCATTTCTGTTTTGGTTTGTCTAATGTCTTCCATTCTTTCTACATGGCCCAGCCAGCGTAGTCTGTTCAGTTTCAAGACATTGATAATTCGTTGGATTTAAATAAGCTGTTCAGTTCAGTGTTCTTTCTAGCTCCCCATTTTCCACTGTTGTCATTTATGAAATCAAAGATTCTTCTTAGGATCTTGTTCTCAAAGGCCTGCA
Source organism: Achatina immaculata (assembly GCA_009760885.1). NCBI lineage: Eukaryota > Metazoa > Mollusca > Gastropoda > Stylommatophora > Achatinidae > Lissachatina > Lissachatina immaculata. The sequence goes on from CM019710.1 coordinate 11,407,267, forward strand.
CTTGTTCATCTTTCTTTGTTCTACTCCACGTTTCTGAACCATACGTGGCGGCTGGTCTTATTATAGTTTTGTAGATTGTTACTTTTGGTGTTTTGGGACAGGATTTTGGATTTTAACAGGCAAAGTATATTTTATTCCATATCTGTACTCTGCTTTTAATTTGCTCCTTTACTGCTTTGCTTCTGTTGAAGGTTGTGCCCAGATATTCGTACGCTTCTGCTTTCCTAATAGTCATCTCTCCAACATTTATAGAACCTGGATCATTCTGCCCCCGGGTCTCCTGATATATTATCTTGTTTAATGGAAAAACCCACTTTTAATGCCATATCTCTCAGGTGTAAGAAGGTATTGGTGACTTCATGCATAGTTTCCTTCACTAGGTCCTGTTATTTCAGCTTGTTCTTCTGTACTGCTTTCTTTTTTAACTTTTCTGATTAACTTCTCTAGTACTAGTTTGAATAGTAATTGAGATAACATACAGTAGTTAGTGTATGAGTATATAACTATATACGGTGCCACTGCAGTAAAGCTGTGATGCCAAATTGTATAAACTAGGGGAAAAATAGGAACAGCTTATTATTTAACGAGTATACAGTTGTGACGTTTCGGCGTGAGCCTTAGTCATACAAAAACATACAGGACGAAGAAATAGAGAGAAGAGATAAAACATAAATTCACATCAATGCTATGTTTAAACAAATCAAAAAAATGAATAGAGCACTTAGCTGTAACTTGTAAGAAGCTGCGGCTTATCCAACGCTGTTTGTCAGAAATGAGCATGATGGAGTGTAGAGATTATTTAAATGGGGACTTGGGATATGATATAGTTGGGTCATAACTGAAGGTGGTGGGTGGGGAAACCATAACTGAAGGTGCTGGGTGGGGAAACCAAGGAGAGAGAGTGATACAATGGTAATCTAGCCGGGAGAAGGTAAAATATGTGATTATAGTTTGGGTACAGGGATTGTAATGTGATGCTGTGAAGAGGTTCCGAGCTATGTGAGATGGGTGTAAGAAGGGAGTGGAACTTAGTGGGGAGAGATTATGACTGTAGAAGAGAAGAATGTTAGGTGTAGCTGAATAACGAGTTGAAACCATGTGGTTTTATAGTAACTGAATAACGAGTTGAAACCATGTGGTTTCATTGTAACTGAATAACGGGTTGAAACCATGTGGTTTCAGAGTCCCATATTTCTGAATGTAGCGGTTCTCAAGCGCTAGGCGGCTTGTGTCATCTGCGTGACACTGTTTGATGGATGTTATCAGAAAGTGAGATTTGCCTCTCTGGTTGGGGCCATTAAAATGATTCGGGACTGGTTTCGAAGCATACTGGGTGATATCATCATTCATTCCTTTGCATGTCCCTTGCGGAACTTTGCCTCCCAAACAGCACTCCTGTAGGCCTCTCGGTTGTGAGCAAGATGGCCTGCTTCTGCTGCATCCATTTCCAGATCATCAACGATGTCTTGCAGCCATCTTCGTTTCGGTCTTCCTCTCTTTCTTTTTCCCATTATGTATCCTTCCAATATGGTCTTCTCCAAATTATCATGACGTTTAATGTGGCCAAAATATTTAAGTTTTCTCTCTTTAATCCTCTTTACTAGCCAGCTGCTGCTTGGGTTTCTTGGTATGTTTCCAGAAGGTAGTTTACCATTGCTTTCCTTCCGGGCAGTGACTGTACTAGTCAGTGATCGTAGCCATTGTCCCTACATTGAGATCATCTGCCTACCATCATAGAATGGTGACCATAACCAACATTATCTGTCAGCTGCTCTCCCATTCCATCCACCACCTGCTCCCATGGCTTCACGTCACCCTGATCGGGGGGCTATACGGGTACTCCACCTTGCCCAAGGGTGTCCCGTAGACTGACGGAGGTAAGGAGGCGTCTTACTTCTCCTTTGATAGGGGATACCCCTACCCCGCTAACCCCATATCATACAGATATTTTTTATGCGGTCCCCTAATCTAAGGCCAGTTTCACAAATGTAAGTTATTCTGCATCTTTTGCATACAATGACATATATCACATTGCGGGACTCGCATGTGAATCCCTCAAGGCGAGTGAGGATAGTTTTGGGAAAGGTGGTCGATTTCTTTTCCCAGACTACAGGGCAGATAACACAGCGAGGGCGGTTAGATTTCCTAGTGTCAAAATATCCAAGGTTCTGCTTTAAGTGGCTATAGACGAGGTTGTCTTTAAAATTTGGTCCACGTTTGTATGCTAATAGGGGTGGATCACAGATAATGTCGCGAGTGTCGGGGTCGAGCTGGATTAGCGGCAGATCACAATAACGAATTTTTTAACCTTCTGACCATGTGGGTGAAAAGGAAGTACTAATTTAACTCTGTTAGATGGGGGTAACAGGTTTTTTCCTGAATGCTTCTTTCTGGCTCACTAGTTGGATGGGGTTGAATGCTTTTCGACGGACATTTTCTGGGTAGTGGCAATGACGGAAAAAAATTATAATAATTTGTGGGACTGGTCTACAGAGTCCAAATTATCCTGATACAGGCGACGAAAACGGAGAAATTGGGAGTATGGGATGGAGTTCTTACAAGCTTCAGGATGAGAGGAGGTGTAAAGTTAATAGTTGTGGCTGTTGGTGGGCTTGTAAAATACAGAGGAGACAAGCCTGTCTGTGACAACAGATATTTTGATGTCCAAAATGTTGACAGACTTGTCAGAAATTTCATAAGTGAATTTTATGTTCTTATTTAGTGAGTTCAAATGACATGAAAACCATATACAAAATCACAAAGTAGATGACAGGTAACTTCAGCACAAGATGTGAGAGTGCAAAAAGGATACATAAGGGACAACTGATCAGTGGAGAAAGAGAACAAAATGACAGATGGAGGTAACACTTTAACACCCTACTAAACAAAACGCAAGCAACACAAACAATAAACGTACCTGAAGCAAAAAATGGAACTAAACATCAATACAGGACCAATAACAATAAGTGAAGTAAAGGAGGAATCAAGAAGCTAATATTAGACAGGGCACCAGGTGAATATGAAGTGACTGCTGAGATGTTTAGCAGAAGAAACAGAAACACTAAAACAACTCGGCCTAAAACAAATTTGGGATCTAGAAAAAAAATCCAGAAGAGTGGAAAACTGGCCTTAAAAACTACCAAAGAAGGGTGACCTCAGAGATTACGGGAAATGGAGAAGCATTACCCTACTGCCACTCACCAGTAAAGTATTTTTCAGAATAATAATCAACAGAATTGTACCAGCACTTGAGGGGAAACTTCGGAAAGAGAAGGCAGGATTTAGGAAAGGAAGATCATGCATAGACCACATATTAGAGCATGCAAATGTATAGCACAACATATGCATTGTTTACAGATTTTGATAAAGTCTTTGATAGTGGCAATAGAGATGCACTGTAGAAAATCTAAGATTGCATGGGCTTCCAAATAAGATAGTATATGTCACCAAAGCCATATATGAGGGTTTTCAGTCCAGTGATCTGTGGAGAACAGCAGCTTTAGGGTACAAACAAAAGTGAAGCAGGGATATGTACTATCGACAATATTATTTATCTTGGCAGTAGACTTGTTAATGAAGGAGGCAACATCAGACAAACACAGAGGATTAAAATGGATACCTGACACAGTGCTGGAGGACATTGGCTTCGCGGGCGATATTTGTTTACTATCAAGCAGCCACAAAGATATGCAAGATAAAATAAACAAGCTAACTCGGAATGCAAACAATATAGGATTAAAGATCAATATAGGAAAGACAAAGTTAATGAAGCAAAATGTGAACAACAGAAATGTACTCAAAGTAGATAGCAAGTTAGTGGAGGAAGTCAACGAATTTGTATATCTTGGCAGTAGATTAGTAGAAAATGGAGACAGCATAGAGGACATCAACAGCAGACTTACTAGAGCAAACCAGGCTTTTGCAATGGTGCAGATTATATGAAAATCCAAAACAAAAAAGCTAAGCATGAAGACAAAAAGTATGATATTTAATAGTAATGTTCTAAGTGTACTATTATGTGGAAGTGAATGCTGGAAAATCACCAAAACCGTAGAAAGGAAGCTGAATTCTTTCGAGACTAAATTTTTACAAAGAATTAGAAAAATATTTTGGCCAAACACCATAGGAAATAACATCTTGTTGGGAGAAATGTAGATGAAGCCACCGACAGCAATTATTGAGGAAAGACGCTGGCGATGGTTGGGACATGTGCTCCGAATGACTGACAACTCACTACAAAAAATAGCACTAAGATGGATACCACATGGGGAAATAAGTAAGGATAGACCAAAAGAGATATGGAGAAGAACAACAAAGAGGATGTTGGGCAATAAAGGGCTCACCTGGGCAAGAGCGGAAAAAAAAGGCGCAGGACAGGCATTTGTGGAATACCCTTGCGGAAGCTACATGTGCCTTGGGCACTTAAGGTTCAGAGAGAAAGAGAGAGAGAGAGAGAGAGAGAGAGATTTAGTGAGTTGGCGAATTCAATAATTTTTATTTAGTTCGCCCTGTGGTATACTGGTGACTTCAATGCCATCATCGATGTACATTTTATAGAAATCTGGAAGTCTGCCATTGTAAGTTTCCCATAATTTGACTTCCTGAAAACCGATAAATGCATAACAGAGACCCATTTTCGTCCCCAGGGCGACACCACTGATTTTATCGAAGTATTCGCCCGCTGAATTCAAAAGAATTTGGATTGAATACTATCTGTGTGAGTCTAATTATGGTATCAGTGTTAGTGGTGGGTTGAGGTTCTTTGTCAAGAAAATAGCGGAGTGCTAAGAGTCCATCTTCATGTAAGATAGAGGTGTAAAGGGAGCAGACATCAAGGAGAAAAATGTGATAGGAGTAGTGTTAAGAGAGTTTGATCACATCAAAAGTTATTAAGAGGTGATTGGTATTTTTCAAATAAGAGGGCAGTTTGTGTGCTTACGGCTGGAAAATGCTGTCCAAAAAGTCAGAAATGTGCTCAGTGGGGAATGAACACGCCGATACAATGGGACGTCCAGGATGGCCGGGTTTGTGGATTTTAGGAAAGAGATAGAAGGTGGGTTTGCCTAAACACCTGTGCTTGATGTGAAAAGAAACACATTGGGATGGGAGGCCACCTTCTCTCTGATTAAGTCTCTGATGGTTGCTTCCACTTTGTCATTATTGGAATG